>CM060912.1:307971396-309358063 GCA_030737875.1 Allium sativum | reverse complement strand
ATGCGGATCTACACTTGAATCATTAACTGATTAGCCTTATTTGATTGTTGTAGAAGATAAAGGATCCAGTTCAGTTCAGACACCGACAACGTTTTTCCTCCATTGAATTCCAGTGAAGAAAACAAGAGAAATGGACCTCTATATAGCTGCCAGCATCCAAAAACCGACTGCAACCTCAGCCCTAGGGGGGTCGACCCATGGGTCGACACCCCCTTGAGGGGTTGACCCCGGGGTTGAAACCCCTCCGATAGGGTCGACTCCCCTAGGCTGGAATTTTGCCGTTTCCCCGAATTTTTGTAATTTCGTATTTTGAACTGAGATTTTTGAATTCCTGGACCCTCTATATATAATTCGTCTACGCGTATACAAACTTCAAACCTTCATAACTTCTTCATACAATGTCCGTTTTACGCAAACCAAATGTCTATCTTGACCAGAATTTTGAGATGGACGCAATGGCACAGTCCATTTCCCTTAATTCTGAATATTAAATTAATTATTATTTAATTTATCCTCTTTTGGTGTCGTTAAAATTATGGAGTGTTACATTCTCTCCTACTCAAAGGATTTCGTCCCCGAAATCTCTAATTTGAGAAGAATGTATATCTAACCATCCATTATCCATCTCTTATTCATCAATCAAAAGCATCCATTGTCCTTGAAGACTTCCAATGCTTATATGAACATATGCAAAGGTGTGTGTACACGTCCCAATACTAATGCGAAGATTAAGTGGTCTACTGATTCAGTCGACCTCCTCAATGCAATGTATGCTAGTGCCATGAATCCAATATGTATGCAGATAATCCTATTATAACATATAAGTTCTATATGTGTGCACACTCATTCGTCCAAATGCAACATCCATTTTCACCCACCAAAAGAAAAGAAAAATGTACATACATCCATATGCAGTATGAGAGTGATTGAGCCATCTAGTGCCTAATGTGTGTATATGCATCCACAGGCAACCACTAGCCAACACTCGCATCCACTTGAATCCATCAAACATAACATGTTTCAAACACACAAAGGTCGAAGGTACTATTGATAGGACATACTCAAATGATAGAAACAAGTATAGATAAAACTTCAGAAGAGGAGTTATGAACATACCCTAGAAAAGGAAAGGGTACGAAGCACGAATCTTGTCTTCGGTCTCCCAAGTCGCATCCTCTGGTTTATCTCCCCATTCAACCTTTATCAGCTTGATTTCTTTATTGCGTATCTTCTTAACTTCTGATCCAAGAATACAAGTAGGAACTCGTCTAACTGTTACCTCCCATTCCATTTCCACTTCTTCTAATATACTTGGCTCAACAACTTCCACGGTGTTATGCAAGCACTTCCGCAGATGAGAAACATGGAAAACGTCATAAACGCTGGATAGATTTTCTTGGAGCTTTACTCCATAGGACATTTGGCTGATCCTTTTGGTTATAGGAAATGATCCCATAAATCTGCGTGCCAACTTCCCTACAAATCTGAAGCGAACCACATTCCTAAGAAGTGATACTTTAATAAAAACTAAGTCTCCCACTTCAAATTCGATGTCAGTCCTTCTCTTGTCTGCATAGGATTTCTGGCCATCTTGAGCTGTCTTCATTCATCGTCGAATTAGATAAATTTTCTCGGACGTTTCCCTAACCATATCAGGTCAAAGTAACAATCTATCTGTAGATTCCCACCAGCAAGTTGGTGATCTACATGGTCGTCCGTACAATGCTTCGAAGGGTGTAATGCCGTTGCTATCTTGATAACTGTTGTTATAGGAAAATTCTACTAAAGGAAGGTGCTCTTCCCAAGTCCCTCCGAAGTCTAGGATACACAGCCTTAAAAGATCCTCTAGGATTCTGTTCACCCTCTCCATCTGTCCATCGATCTGAGGATGATAAGCGGTGCTCAAACACAACTGTGTACCTAATGCTTTTTGCAAGCTCCTCCAAAATTCACTGGTAAAGATGGGGTCACGATCACTTACGATGCTGGAAGGTACTCCATGAAGACGGACTATCTCACGAACATAAATTGCTGCCAAACATGATGTTGTCCTCTTACTCTTGACTGGAACGAAATGAGCGCTCTTAGTCAGTCTATCCACTAGTACCCAAATGCTGGTGTTGCCTTTCTTTGATCTAGGAAAACAATCTATGAATTCCATGGACACGCTCTCCCATTTCAACTGTGGAACCTACAAAAGATGAAGTAAACCATTGGGCTTCTTTTACTCAGCTTTGACTTGCTGGCAAACTAAACATTGAGAAACAAATTATGCCACATCTTTCTTCATCCTGGCCCAAAATAAAACCCTCTTCGTGTCTCTGTACATCTTATCACCGCCTGGATGAATAGTCATCTTAGAATAGTGAGCTTCTTGTAGGACTGCCTTTATCAAGCTTCCAGTTTGAGAAACACAAAGCCTTCCATCTCGTCGCAACCACCCATTTTCATCTATGGAATATCTACCGAGGTGACTAGAAGTCTCCCCTTTTCTTAGCTTATCCATGATGTCTAAAATTTGTGGGTCGCCTTGCTGTGAAGCTCCTATCTGATCCATAAGAGTTGGTTGTATTTCTAGTGATGCAAATAAATCAAGCAAAATTTCGATCGAGGGTCTAAAGTCAAAAGTTAGTATGAACTCCAAGCTCTTCCTCTCCACAAACAGTGGACTTAAGGCCATCCTCTGCCTACTTAGTGCGTTGGCCACCACATTACCCTTTCCAGGGGAATAAGAGATTTCAAAATCATAAGAAGCTAGAAACTCCATCCACCTTTGTTGCCTTAAATTAAGATCTCCTTTTGCGAGAACGGGTACTTGAGAGATTTATGATCAGTGTATAATTCGAACTTCTCTCCAAGAAAATAATGACGCCATGTCTTAAGCGCGAATACTATGGCAGCCAGCTCTAAATCATGGGTGGGTTAGTTCTTCTCATGAACTCTTAGTTGTCTACCCCCATAACACACTACATTTCCTTCTTGCATCAGAACAGCACCAAGTGACCCTCACGCCCACAACTGTAACACTTCCTCTTATCCTTACCCTTGTCATTCTTCCCTCCTTTCTTCTGTTGCTGTTGATGTTGTTGTGGTTGTCCTTTCTTAGGCCATATCTTCTTGTTTTGCATTGTTTTCTCGGCTTTAACCTCCTTCTTTTCTCCTTTCTCTTCCTCATACATCAAGGCCATATCAACAAGTCTTTTAAAGGTAGCTCTCATTGGAATATGGGACATGGCTAACCCATGAAGGGGTTCGTTTAGCCCTTTAACAAACCGCAAAGCCTTCTTATGCGGAGTGTCTACCGGTTCCCGTCCAAATCTTGCCAGCTAATTGAATTTGTTCACATACTACTAACCATTAAGTTTCCTTGTTTGAGTGCTAAGAACCTCTCCATTTGCATGCTTTTCTCAGCTTGGGAAAGAGATTTCATTTCAAACCTCTGTTTAAAGTCGTCCTAAGTTTCCATTGGACGACCTGCTTGGGTTACCTCCCACCAAAATGAAGCTTCATCCTTTAGTAGCCAAGCAGCTAACTGAATCTTCCTTCGATCCTCTACTTCAAAGATTAAAACAAGTCCTCAGTCTCCTTGAGCCAATTTCTTGCCTCTACGAATGTCTCGGCTACATGGAATGGCTTCCCTCCCATAGCACGGAAATCTTTGTAGATCTTAGAGAAGTTGTTTGCATGCGGAGGAGGAGGAGGAAAAATGGGTGTAGCTGGGGGAGGAACATTTCCTTGGCCTTTGGCAGGCGCCGTGGCCTCCAGATACCTACGGAACCAGTCTGGTATCGTAACGCCCTCTGGAATGTTAGGTTCGGTTTAGATAAAGGGCCGAAGGGTACTACATATGGCTTTGGGGAATATGTTTTTCAAAACAGACTTTTCTTTTTGAAAATGTTTTCTTTTAAAACCTTTTTGAAAATAGTTTTCAAAAACTTTTATCTAATCTAGCAACCTTCAACTTTGATACAAAGTGTGACACCCTACGTCCGTTAATGTCACTTAGTAAGGGAATGCATTAAATTTCATGAAGCATTATAAGTAAACAGACACATAATATTACAAGACAGATATAAATAAGATAACAATGGAAATTCAAATTTTTATTTCAAACATAAATTATAACATCGTGGTCCAAAATACCATAAGTCACAAAAACCATCACAATAATATAACTTCTGTCTTGTACCATCAGAGTACATAAATATATAAAAAACACAATTCCCCAAAAAAAGAGCTAAGCCATAGTAGAGATAAGAACTTGAGCTTACTTCAAAAGAAGCTCCAACAAGATGATAACCGAGTCTTGACTAAGCTTGAGGATTCCCTCTCTGTAAACCTGGGGGGAAACGGAAGAAAGAAGAGGAAACGAAAAGGGTCAAACATAAAGTCTGGCAAGTCTAGTTACTTTTAGTAAGTAAATAAGCAAAAGTAGAATGACAGGCATATAAGATGGATAAGGAAGATAACATCATAAAAGGTGAGCTTTTTAAGGTAACATGATGGAGTATATATTCTTCGCTAATGATTACTCTATACTATTACTAGTATAACCAGAATGAGATGATCCCTTCCACTCTAAAATGGTAGATTTAGGCATACGTCTAGATGTACCCTAACTGCTACCCTAATCGATCGGCTCCCTAATCCACGTAGATACCTTGCGCTGGCCCCACAGTAGGAGGTATCACTTCCTAAAGTGGCAACTCCTCGTCTTAATCATGTACACAACCATATCTATAGATGTCATGGTCGTCTTATCCCCTTCTGCCCGGCTCATGCACGCACATGGTTCGGTCGGTTTGCGCCTCCCATGCCGTCCTCCACATTTGGATATCTTACAATCAGTCCAGTAAGCATGCCCCTTCTCCAACCTAGTTCGGAGTACATGTTTGATACCAACCCCGGGTTACTGGCTGAAACGGGTCCCACACAATATGATACAAGCTCTCCCCTTTATATTGTATCCCCCACTAAATTTTCATTGGCTATGTATACCACTAGGTGTCTTTAATTACATAACCTTATTATTTCTACAAGTTATGCTTACCCTAAAAGGTGGCTTTAATCACATAACTTTATTATTTCCTCCGGTTATGTATACCACTAGGTGTCTTTAATTACATAACCTTATTGGGTTAAGTTTGTAGGCGTATATGTAAATATTACCCACCCCCTGTTCAACCAAATTTACTTAACCCCAAATTTTAGTTCATATTTATACAATCCCTAAGGATTCGACTTGGTTTAGTGTTATAATTTGTTACCATGTCCATTTATGGTTATAATGGGCTAGACCTCCCATAGTAGGCCTACAGCTTGTGGATGTTGGACATAGTAGGCTTACAGCTTGTGAACATATAAGCATTAGATCTGATACAAATAAGATTTAAGGTCCACATCATAGAATGCCATAGAAGTTACAATAGATCCGACTAGACAGAGATTTAGATCCAAGTAATAACCAATTTCGGAATGTTATATGTTTATAATTTACAATGGATCCAGTATAATTTAGTCGCAGGAACAAATCCAAACTATAGTCATATCAGGTTTACTTTTAATTATTTAAATCTAAAAGCAAATAAGAACTCATAGTGTTTGGATTAGAAAATAGAACTAGAAAAGAAGCTTGTTGATATGCGGATCTACACTTGAATCTTTAACTGATTAGCCTTATTTGATTGTTGTAGAAGATAAAGGATCCAGTTCAGTTCAAACACCGGCAGCGTTTGACCTCCGTTGAAGAAAACAAGAGAAATGGACCTCTATATATAGCTACCATTCTCCAGAAACTGACTGCCACCTCATCCCTAGGGGGGTCGACCCATGGGTCGACACCCCTCCTATAGGTTCAACTCCTCAAGGCGGGATTTTTCCCGCTTCCCCGAATTTCTGTAATTTCAAATTTTGAACTGAGATTTTTGAATTTCTGGACCCTATATATATAATTCTTCTGCACATATACAAACTTCAAACCTTCATAACTTCTTCATACGGTGTCCGTTTTATGCAAACCAAATGTCTATCTTGACCAGGATGAGATGGAGGTCGAGTACCTTATGGAGGAGGTAATAAGAAATAAAGTTTTGGCTATTAAAATTTCATTTATAATATGACTGGTGACTGACTAATAGTCTGCAATTCAATAATATTACGCATATCCTAAACCAATTTACCCAGCATAACATGGTCATGGACGAGGAGATAAAATTTCATTCATAATAGTTGAACTTCTTCATTTTTGAAATGATAGAAAAGAAACCTTTAAACTCCATAAGGATGAAACAAGTCTGGAAAATCCTACATAATATTTACAAGTCAAAGAAAAACTTAGGCAGAAAAAGATCGCTAAACCAATAGTGTTTCCATCTAAGATCCACATAATGGAAAAGAAAGAGGAAAATAAAGCATTTGAGAACTCTTTTAATCAAAAAAGAAATTTTCATAATAAGAAAAACTTCAAGAATAAGAGTGCTAAGAATTTTAACGGGTGCTAGAATTATGGAAAACTCGGTCACTTTAAAAGAGAATGTTGTTTCCCTATAATTAAAAAAAAAGACCATAATATATAAAATCAACATGGTTGAAAGGGAGGATTCTTAGTGGATTGATTATGGGGCTACTAAGCATATATACATTGAAAAGAGTCTATTCAAGTGGCTCAAACCATCTGAAAATGAAAATTACCTCTACATGGGAAGCCCAATGAAAGCAGCGGTCAAGGAAGGGGATATAAGAACTTGATCTCACATTCTAAAAGATTCCAAAATTAAATGATGTATATTATGTACATGATGTTAGAAAAAAACTTTGTTTCTGGCAGTTTGTTAAGCAGGTTTGGCTTCATATAAGTATTTGAGTCTGATAAGTTTGTATTGACCAAAGGGGGAGTCTTTGTTGGAAAAGAGTACATGTGTGATGGAATGTTCCACTTAATGTTAATAAAAAGGTTGATTTTGCTAATGTTTTTGACTCGTTTTCTTTGTGGCATAGCAGATTTGACCATGTTAATACCAAAAGTATGGTTAATTTAACTTCATTAAACATGATCCGTAAATGTCGCATTAAATCCGGTGATGAGGGTATGATATGATTTTAACTAAAATAACTAGAAAGTCATTTCCATTCAAATATGCTAGCCCTACTGATCTATTAGAATTGATTCATAGTGATGTTTGTGATACAGAAAGAGACATTTTGTCAAATTATAGATGACTATTCAAAGTATTTTATGTCTATTTAATGCATGCTAAGGATGTAGTATTAAGTTCATTCATTACTTATAAAATGTAAGAATAAAACCAATTCAATGCTAAAATTAAGATTCTTAGATCTGATAAGGAAGGAAAATACCGGTTTCTCACGTGAATATATAGGAATTATACATAAGACATTTATAGCTTATAATAACAAAATGGAACAGCAGGATGTAAAAATAAAACTCTTATTAAAATGTTAGTGTCTTGTTATGTAATTCTGGTCTTATCTCTAGTTTCCGGAGTAAGGCACCATTTACTACATATTATGCCTTAAATAGGATACCTCATAAGGAAACGAAAGTCACGCCATATAAACTTTGGAAAAAACGCAAACCAAATCTTGTTTACTATTGGGTTTGGAGCTGTGGATCTATTGTTCAATTACTTGAACCAAAAATCTAGAAATTAGGATAAAAGAACATTGAGTATAGTTTCTAGGATATGCTCATTATAACAAGGGTTATAGATTTCTAATAATAGGGCCTAATAATTTGATCGAGGGAAACACAATAATAGAATCTAGAGATGAAGTGTTATATGAAAATAAATTCATAGCTATTCTATCCAATCCTATTGGTAAAATTTAACGCATCTATTCGTAAAATGGTAGAGGTTACTGAATCTACTGGTGAAATTAAGAACACTTAAGAAAATAACAATGAAACTAGTGAAACTCTTAGGAGAACTAAACGGATAACCATAAAAAGTCATTCGAACTAGATTTATTATATATTTGGTTGAAAAATCAATGGATGTTATTAATCATCAAACAATGATTTCTACAACCTTAGTTCAAATTCATTAACATACGCTTAGGCTATAAAGTACTCAGCATTCGAGTAAGAAGTCATAAATGATGAAATTTATTACGTTATGGGAAATCAAACATAGAATAGAATTATCTCTAATTCTAAATCAATATGGTGTAAGTGGATTTTAAAATGAAATTAAAGGAAGATGGCTCAATTGAAAATTTTAAAGCTAGACTAGTTGTTAAAGGATTTGCACAAAAGGAAGGAATATATTATTTTGATACCTATACACTTGTAACTAGAATTATAATAATTAGGACATTAATTACATTTGCATCTACTTATAAATTTCAAATTCATCAAATGGACATCAAGACTACTTTCTTGAATAGAGAACTTGGTAAAGAGATATATGTGTCTCAACCAGAAGGTTTGCAATGCTTGGAAAAGAACGTAAAGTGTGTAAATTTATAAAGCCTTAAATAAGTGCCAAAAGAATTGTAGGTGAAATTTGATAAAACCATAATATCAAACGATTTTATGATTTGTGAATTAGACAAATGTGTCTGTAGCAAATTTCATGCTAGTAAATGTGTAATTATATGCCTTTACATTGATAGTATAATAATATTTGGTACTAGCACCTTGAGTATTGAAGAAACTAAAAGTTTCCGTCTTTATGTTCTAACATGAAATATATAGGGGAAGCTGAAGTGATTCTAGGACAAGAGCCATGAGAACAGTAGAAGGGTTGACTATTGCACAATCTCATTACATTGAGAGGGTTATAAAAAGATTCAATCAATTTAAATGCATACCGTAAGCACTCCGTTTAACCCTAAGTATGCGTTTGTTTATAATAATGGTAGAGAAAAAATTAGTTAAAATATTCTCTCAAGTTATTGGTAGTCTTACGTATGCTATGACGTGCACAAGATCAAGTATTGCCTACATCGTTGCAAAATGAGTAGACATAATAGTCTACTAGTCACCAGCTAGTTGTACAAAGAATATTAAAATATTTAAAAGAAACCATGGATTATGGTATATTATACAGGTGGGTATCCAAAAGTGGATGGATATTGGAAAACTAGATAATGATAAATTAAAAGTGGATGGATATTCACGTCTCGATAGGGGAGCAATATCCTAGGCCTTAAAGAGACAATCATGTACTGCAGAGTCTACTATGGTTGCTAAATTTATAGCACTGGCTTATTGCAGTAAATAAGAAGAACAGTTAAGAAATCTGTTATTAGAAATTTCAATATGTCCAAAACCAATGCTTTCGATATCGGTGCATTATGATAGGCAAACAATACTATCAAGAGCATATATTCAGGTAGTGTTAACCGACATTTTGGCATGGTTTCCAAAAGCATATCAGGCCCACTCGACTCGACCCATCACGTGGTACAAAAGCCCGAAGTGTCACCAAAACACTCAGGACATAGGCCGGGGAGGAGTCATGCGAGAGTAGGCCTCACAACCCCTTAAAAACACCACACAACATTTCGCATCCTGCCCATTGCGCATCCCCTCTAATTCACATTCACACATTTTGTATCCTATATATTTCGCATCACCTATGCACTTCACATCGCACAAGGGATTTCGCATCCCCTAGATGACATCGCCTCCCTCGAATCCCTTTACACCTCATATCGCACATTCCACAGGATGTGAGCCTCGTATCCCTCAGAATGTGTAACGACCCGTATTTTTCTACCTAATTATTTGAATTTATTTAAATTATTTTATCTATTTAAAATATTTGTTTGAATTTAAATAATCGAATTTAACTATTTTATTTTAAATATTCATTTATATTAATTATATTAATTATATTTTAATTCTAAAATATTGGAAAATGTGGGATTTGCAATATATTGTGATCGGGCAATTTAAATTGGTCAAATATGGTTTATATTGAAATTTTATTGACAATTCCGCTTATAAAACGACGGTTGAGCGATTAATTTATAATTTAATTATAAATGGAGCTGCAGCGGCACGACAATTCGTAAATTGGGCGTTTTGAACTTTAAACGGCTGTATAGGATACAAAATAAGTCAGATTTTCTCGAAACAAGAAACGTCGGAATCTGTTGGGTAATATTTTTCTAATGGAAGAGAAAAATCCAGTTTTCATAGTGTAGATTTTATTTTATATCCAAATCAAATTTTGAAAAGGTCGCTATGTGATTCCTTTATATATTATATCGATTTTATATAAAATAAATAGTTTTTAAATATTTTAAATATCGATTTGGCTTGAATTCAACCCGTGATATTTTATTGTGGTAGTGTATTAAATTCTGCTCGTGTATGGCCAACAACAATATTTTAATTATATTATATTGAAGTATTTTAAAATTGATTTATTTTAATTCAAATTGGACCTTTTAAAAGGGACTTTATTCAAACGACCTCCGTTTTCGACGAAACAAATTTTATTAGGACCGTAACAATAACTTATTGTAGATTTCCAAGTTGCACGCAAAACGGAGTTATTCTGTAAGCGTGGAAAAATAAAATGCAAATAAAACAACCATTTGGGGGTAAACCGAGCGCCATTTGAGCAACGAACTCGGAATTTGACGAAACAAGTTTCGTTAGGACCGTATCATCAAATTATACTATGTCGTCCATTCGCGTCACGAACGGAGTTTGTATGTGAGTACAGGACCCAATAAACAACGTTTAACAATTGCGATAGACACGCAAAATAATATTGTTAGTTACATTGAAATAAACAAATATTATTTCCACTTATATATGATATCTAACCTCAGCCCAAAACCAAACATTTCAATCCAAAGTCTATTTCCATCAGCAATTTTGCAAAAAAGCCCCCCTCCAATAAATAATTTATAATTTTAAATCTGCGATGAATCGGCTAGGAAGACCTGAAGCAAAAGTGTAGATCGGCTCGATACCTAGCTCCAGTAAAAAGTTGGGGGTGATCGGAGCACTGTGGTGGTGGAGTCGAGTTAAATCCGAAACTGGACAGTTTTGTTTTTCCTTGCTTTGCGGGCGAGGTGATCGATTTCAGAGGACGGGACCTGGGGGAAATGGAAGAGGAGAGTTCAGGCTTCCCTTTGGCACCAGTCTCGGGTTCTCTGGTGGTCGGAGGAGGTCGTGGCATCGAGATGAAGGGAGGTCATCATTTTGGGATTGTTTTCGAAAGTGGTGACCGGATTTCTTTGTTTTCCAGCGCCGTTGATCTTTTATGGTGATGGGTGCTGACGTGAGTCATAGGGGGAGTGAGGCGCCGATGATTGTGGTGGTGCGGACCCTCCAGGTGGCCGGACGGTGTTGGATTTTGGTGAAGTTTCGGTTTCCGTTGAGCTCGATTTTCCAGCGACTAGTGGCGTTTTGGGGTCCGACACTTCAGGCGAGGGGGCTGCTCGGTGGGGCGAGGCGGTTGGCATGGCGGACGTTGGCTCCGGTGGCTTGAGGCGGCGTCGGTAATGGGGTATTGGAGGGCGACTGCGTGAAAAGGGGAGGATCGGGTTTTAGGAGGAATCGAAAGAGAAAACGCGTGAACCCCTGATGACATGGCAAGTAATTAGCTTAAGGTATTTAATAATTTATTTATTTATTTTGTTTTGTTTTTAAAATTTATCTCGATGTTTAAACAAGCGTATCTCGTTCATACGTTAACGAAATTTAACGAAACTAGATCTGTTGGGATCGCAGGGACGAGGCCTAGACAATGGCGCTGACTGGGATTCGATTGGACGCAATTGGAATTTTAGATAATTTTGAGCATTCGTTTCAAATTAAATGGAGAAAACGCATCAACCAGAATAAAATCTGGTGATTTGATTCTCACACCTTCTGGAATCCTGTGATGTGGTACATTCATGGAAAAATATAATTTACAGTTAACAATATAAATTGGTTGATTGGATGTGATGGATGCAAATTGGTTGTTTACTGTTTGTTTGGTTTCCGTTATTTCATTGTTTAAATGCATTATGTTTAATTTGAATATTTTTATCAACTGTTATTTTTGATGTAGAGAAGGACATGTTGGAGGGATCCGACCGGATTCCTCAAATAAACTGTATTTTATTTGTGGTATATATTATTCATATATGAATTATACACCCCGACTGACACTAGAAACTGGTTTAATGTTGATGGTTGAATATGTATTCACCGTTGTTGTAATTGAAATCAATCGACAATATTAATTAGGTAATTGGCAGTGAATGGTTCAAAATACATTGTTTTACACATCAGTCTACTGTCAGGTGGATTGACGTGTTTTAAAGTTATAAATTATTTTATAACTAAATTGAAGTTTTTCAGTCATTTTATATTAATAATTAAATTAGAAATTTATGGATAAATGTTTTTAATTGAGTTTTTAAAGGAAATTATTTAAGGGGTTCATCTTATGATTTATACAAGTTATAAAAGCAGAAAGTCAAATAAATTTAACTACGAGTGGTTAAAATAGGATAATTATTTTTAAACAACTAAATGGTGTTTTTAAATTAATTAAGTTATTTAACTAATTTAAAAAGGGAAATGACAAAGGAAAACTAGTAAATAATTAACTAGGATTACAGTTGGCAAGATCAACCATGTTCAATTGAAATTGATAAGGGAGTTAATTTGATTTAAATTTTCTGAATATTCATCAAATTTAACGAATAATGAAAAATATTAGTTAATCCCCGATTAACTATAAATTAAGGGAATTATTGAATAGTTAGTGGTAATTATTAGTTAATCTTCTATTAACTAAAATCCAAAGTAATTATTGAACGGGTCAGTGTTAATAACATTAATTATTATTTAATAAGCTTTTAAAAATGATAAAAATCTTATCTCAGATTTATATCAAAGTTAATCATTCCTAATATAGTTAATATAAAGTTAGTTATTTTTCTTAATTGATAATAATTAAAGAAATGACCTTTAATTGGAATTTCCATTGGAAATGATAGAATATCGAGGAGTTCGACCGAAGTCAAATAAGGGTGTTATAAAAGGGAATTATAACCCAAGTTTCAAACGAGATTGAAAAATGGAATTGGTAAGTGAATACAGAATTTAAATAAGATTTTCCTTAATGGTTAAATTAAGTAAAAGAGAATTGAATTGAAATGAAATGCTTAGAGTAGATAATAAATCATAGACTGGAATATGGTAAGGGTAATGGAAATGGTTTAAATAAAATACAAGAATTGGTTTAAAATGCTTAACAGATTGTATAGGTGATTTGGAAGAAATTCAAACAAGGTTTTAAAAAGGGTTTTAAAACCAAAACGGTGACCTTAAGGGTTCAAGCGTTGGATTGGGTAAAACGTTGTAATTGAAATTAGGATTTCAAATGTAAGGGAAAATATATACAATTGGGTTGGTTTAGATGTTAATAAATGGACATTTGGAAATGAAATCCCAATTAGAAAGGTTTTAATTTAAAGTAAGTGTAAGCGGATTTTAGTAGTAAAATCCAAGGTAAGAGTTTTAATTTAAGAATGTCCGAAATAATGGAAGTAGATTATTAGATGTGGGATTTCATTAAAACCCAAAAAGTATAAGTGAAATGATGGTTTAAGTTAAAAGTTATGTTTTAGTGAATGTTTACTTAATTAAAGGATTAAGTAAAGGGACCATTGAACAAGGATTTCAAATCTGAGAAACGGTTTTAAAACCAAATTTGAAATCAAAGGGGGAAATGAGATTTTAATGTCAGTGGTTAAACTAATATTATTCTAAGGTAAGAACGTTGTCGATCAAGGTCTGAGAGGTAAATAAAATACCCCAACTTGAACGACTTCACTATTATCGAGGAATGGTGTTAGTTTGGAATGAGTGGAGGTGTTGAAATTGATTTACCCTATACAAAGAATATTGGAAATTAATACAAGGTTTTGGAATATAAAGAATAATACAATATTAGCCACAATGTAAATAAAAATATTTGGTTAAATTATATAAGTCGACATTGGCCTTGCCAGACCAGACTTTGGTAACGTGTTAATACCACTGAGTATAATATATATATGTATATATCGAGATACTCGAACATAAGGAAAAGGGAAAAAAGTTTTGAAGAAATATATCGATATTTCCAAAAAGATGGAAAGCTAGGGGTGTGTGTGTATATATATATATGCTCTAAAGTATTTAAAATTGTTTCTGTTATAAATAAGAATAATATATTGTTTTCAATATATTGGAAGATTTAAAAGTTGATTAACTATTTTGTTAAATATACTTTAAATAGGCCAAGTAATGCCAAGTTTTGAATCGATGAAATTATATCATTTACAAGATTGTTATTTGATAGTTAAAACACCGACTATCAAACATGATCAATACGATGGTTGGTACGGAAAGACTGGGATCAGAATTATATTCGAAAACCATTCCTAACCAACAAATACGTGAAGATAGTAATTGAAGATGGAGGAATTGAATACCGCGGATCTTCATAAGCGGAAGGACTACTTGTCCAATTTCTCTGGCTTGCAACCAGAGTAATTTGATTTGTGATTCTTCGTGGTTGAAATCTACGGATTGCAAGGACTACTCGCTACTGATCCATGGGGTGATTCCTATATCGGATGTGGTAGGAGGGTACCTTCGGTTCATTCTGTTCCTGGATGACTTGTATGGACGGATGCCTGACAGATTATTTCCAAAAGACCACGTACGTTGATTTCTTCAAACGCATTGTAGTTGGTTAGCTCCCAACTAGAGTATTTTTGTGGACGTCAATTAGTGATATCTGACGGATCTGACAATGTGACATTCAAAGTGAATGATGACCAGATGATCTAAAGGTAAAATCTAACCTCAAGCCTCATCAACCGGGAAATGACAAAAATCGGGCAGGCAGCATGGCTATGTGGGTCGCTCCCATTAGGGTGTATAATCACCTATCTAGAGATATTCCTTTTGCTTCTTTAATCTATTTCGATGCTGTCCCTTTTCGGGAAATGGTGGGTCGCACCCAACCGTTGGTGATATACATTCGATACACTCAAGCGAAATGAGCGGTCGGTCATGTGTGGGCCGGGTTGTAAGACGTTCTTGTTGAACCCAGTGTATTCGCCTCTAGAGATACACTATCGGCAGGTGGTCCCACACCTTGTCATAGTCGGAATCCAAGTTCCAATAAGCGTCAACGGTTTTGATTGTATGCTATATATATGGAGCGTCAGATGCAAGTGTTCCGTTAGATTGTCATCTATTTGTAATTAGACACTATTGTAATATCAGAACAAAGTATGATTTTCAAAAATGGTTTGGGTTATCGTAAGGTAAAAACCGTCCATGTTTATGGTTGGGCTGGTCTTACTATTGCCCTTTATTTCAAAAAGAATTTTAGAAAGTTAAACCAGTTGTTTGTACTGTGAATTTATCACTGAAAGTATTCCAGACTGACCCGGTGAGTTTTGCTTTGCTTCAAATGTGCTCTGGTCAGACCGAGTGTATTTCCAGGTCAGGTTCAATTGGAGTTCCGGAGCTGGAAGCAGGAGGCTTCACCGCTAGTTATATAAAGTTATTTCTGTTGTGACTGATATATGTTGCACTCTGATGATTGGTACGTATATACAGTTCTTTTGTATAAAGAGATTTGATATTATATTTTATCTTTTCCGCTATGAGATTCGGATGTGGTATTCTTCTTCTTTCTTCTATTTTAATATTTCTTTCTTTTCTCACCCTCTAAATTCTTTCTAATAACGTCCTGTGTTTTCGGTGCTTGGAAGGTCGACGTTAGATATGGTAATTGTATTTATGTCGATTTTGGGGGTCGAAAATCCGCCGGGTCGTTACAGAATGTGAAGCCTGTATCCCTCGGATACGAGTTTCATGTCCCAGGGATCTAATTTTGCATCCCTTGGACTCGAAATTTGTATCCCTTGGGAGGGATGCGATTCGTCCAATATTAGTGTAGCGTGAGGCAAATCTCCACAGTTGCTACTCCGAGATTCGAAATTCCTGTTATGGGCCCCA
This sequence comes from Allium sativum, assembly GCA_030737875.1. Taxonomy (NCBI): domain Eukaryota; kingdom Viridiplantae; phylum Streptophyta; class Magnoliopsida; order Asparagales; family Amaryllidaceae; genus Allium; species Allium sativum. The sequence continues at coordinate 309,342,060 of CM060912.1, read as the reverse complement.
ATTGTCACCTACATCTACCTAATCCACTTCCTATAAATACCCCCTACCTCATACTTCAAAAGAGCTGACATTTTCTTGATTTGACAGCTCAAGACGGACATTGGACACCATTAATAGAAGCCTATGTTTTAAGGAAGAAAAAGAACTAACTTTTTCCCAAGACTTCCTATTAGAAATAATAACTCCAAAATACTTAACCAAATATTGCATACCGTTTTAATAATGATGTCCAACTCTTGTAACCTTCAATTGTGAATAAAATCACCAACGCTTCAAAGTGGACGTAGGTTCAAAACAAACCAAATCACTATAAATTTTTGTGTTCTTACTTTTCCTTACGCGAAACTTTATTCTTGTATTCTCGAGAATTGTTGGATGTGATGCTAATTTTCCACGTCAACGCTTTGGTTCTTTCATTGAGAACTACTTGAACCCTCAAGCTCCCTTCTTTCTGACCGACTTCCGTCTCAAGTCCGAAGTGCTACATAGGTTTTCTTGACCTACCTGAGTTTGTTTATGATGACTAAGAAAGGAAAGTCCTAAATTATCAGAACTTCCACAACGCTTGACATTGGAACTTATCCTCAGCCCCTACCTTTGGAAAACTTGGTCGACATGGAAATTACTCCTTCCTATAATCCTGACGCTCCGGCAACCCAAGGCTAAATCTTTGAGCTCAAAAAGAAGTTGGAAGAAAGGACTCGAGAACTTAACGACCAGTTGAGAACATACATCGATATAACGCGTCGACTTCAAGAAATTTAATTTGATGCCGCTCACCTAGGACTAAATCAAAACACTCGTCCTTTACCTAATGTCTCATAAATCTCTTCTTTTGGCAGCTACCATGGGAATCGACCCCAAAGGAGGAGGACTAATGCTAACACCAATGCCAATGTCAATGGAAACAACAACGACAATGGAACTAATGTGACTTTTAGCAAGGGAACACGTCAATGCGATCGTTTCCGGCTCTTTATCAATGACGGAGTAGGACTAGTAACAACCCCTTCCACAATGAAACTTGCTTGTCATTACTTAGAACTTGGTGCCTACGCGTTCAACGGCTCAATAGACCCAAGTTCAGCCTAGTCAACCTCACTAGAACTAAGTAGTCAAGGTTGACGATATGGACGAAGATTATGTTGATGTTTATCCGAGAAGAGGTTCATGGCCCTGAACTACCGAGCTGAACCACGACCACTGTAATCCAGTGGAGGTCCAGCCTACGATTCTCACTGATATGGTCTTGAGGATCTTGATAGAAACGCGGGGGAATGTCACTGACATTTGGGTAACTAATATGAGGCATAACCCCTTTACTCGGGCCGTCCACGAAGCCGAATGGCCTCGACGCTTCAATATGCCCCAACTAACAGCTTACTCGGGAAAGACCGATCCCTGCAACCTTTTAAACCATTATGAATGGAACAATGACTCAAGTCGAGCCAAGACGCTGCCAAATGCAAGTGCTTTCTAGTGTTATTAGAATACATCGCTCTCCTCTACTTTTCTCACATCCAGCACGATTTATCTCTAACTTCGACCATCTCGCTTCCGACATAGTGAAGTAATTCAGAATGCACGTTGCAAGGTCGAATGATACTTCAACTCTTTCAAACTTCTATCAGGGCACGGGGGGGACTCTTTAGAGTTACCTTGAGCGTTTCAACAACGCCCTAGCTAAGGTTGACGATCTAGAGTCACACATAGTCTTAGTCCATCTCTCTAAGGCATTCTACCTGACTCCGAATTTGGAGCATGGATCGACAGAAAGCAGCTCAAGACGTTGGAAGATTTATACGAGAAGGTAATCAATTTCTATGCCAAAAGGTAGCCTGGAAAAACAGAGCAGCTCAAAGTAGCCATCCTGACAACCCGCACTCTGGCACTGTCATTGGTAACATAAAGGGAAACAAGTCGCAGAATCTTCTGACAAGGGTAAAAGGGTGGTCCCATTCATGCCCAAGCTGAACAATGGCAAGCAAAGATGCCATAACAACCAGTCACCTAGAGATCAGAAGTAACACGACCGCTACCCCAATTACAGGGTCTACACTCCACTCAACTGTGAGTTGAAAGCAATTTGTCTCGAGACATGTAAAACTATCTAGTACAAGAAGCCAAACACAAGGGAATCCACCGACCGAGAGAAGAACTCCATTTCATGACATGTTCGGACCTCAAGGATACGATAGAGTAGATCATCCAAGAGTAAAACTTAAAGAAGTATGTTCAAGACCCTACTCTGAAGGAAGAAGCTGCGGGTCCTTCAATGCTAGCACTTCGTTCAGCTAATGCAGCCCTAGAGTCCTCCAATCAAGGACCCTGTGGGGGAATCGTAATCAACACCATCTGCATTGGGCCTTACCCTGCAAATGAGAGCTTCTGATGTATGGAGGAATATTACAATTCAATTAAGCATGCTGACTTGGAAGCATGTTCGGCTGTGGACGAATCCATCCCGACCAAGCTTCAAAAGACTACGCGGGAAGCAATATTTTTTTGTGCGAGAAAGTCTACCGGAATTGACATCCCAACTATAGACCCTCTCGTCAAATCTACATCCATAGTCCTAGCCTATGCTCGAAGAGTTTTCATTGACTCAGGGAGTTCTGTTAATATCATCTTCAAGTCGGCCTACGACCAAATGAAATTTGAGGCCAAAGACTTGAAGCCATGCCATACCACTATCCACGGCTTCAACAGCTCCTCCAACCAACCAGTGGGAATGGTAGAACTACAGATCGAGCTCAAAATAGAGGTTCACAACAGATTTTAGATCCACCTTTGAAGCCTTCAATTCCATTGCTCCCTAAAAATCTTTCTAGGACATCTTTCCTTTTAGAGTTTTGAGTCTGCATGGCACCATGGTCCCTTCTCATGAAGTTTCCAACTGAGAACGGGATTGGAACCATCAAGGGTGACCATAGCACAGCGAGAGCGTGCTACCTCATCGAATGGAAAGATGCCATCAACAAGGAGAAATACAAGAGCGCAGAAGCGCGAAAACCTCTAGTGCATAATAGCTACTGAAGCCTGAGTCTTGGCTTAGATGTCACTGCCATCTTTACGACGATCTAGATCCAAGGGAAGATGAAGAACCTAATTTTGAAAAGGCTACCCCGTTGGAACCCATTATCGACATCCCAATCAATCCCCCTGACCCAACTAGGGTCTTGAAGATTGGATCAAAACTCCACCCAGCAATAAAGGAAGAGATCGTGGACTTCTTAAGGGTTAACCTCGATGTTTTTGCCTGGACCCATTCAGATATGTGTGGAATCGACCTTGAAATCGCTTGTCACATTCTCAATATCAACCCGAAGCATCTTCCAGTCAAACAAAATCATCAAATCTTGGGAATATAGAGATTAACCACACTCAAAGAGGAGGTGGATAGGCTGCTTGACAACGGCTTTATCCACGATTCCCTCTACCCCGAATGGGTCTCCCACCCAGTCTTGGTCAATAAATCAAATGGGAAGTGGCGAACGTGTGTTGACCACTCAGATTTGAACAAAGCTTTCCTAAAAGACAATTTTCCGCTTCCAAAGATCGACCAACTAGTTGATTCAACTATTAGCTACTAACTTCTTTCCTTTATGGATGCATACTCAGGCTACAATCAAATTCTCATGTACCTTCTAGATCAGGGGCACACTTCATTCTTTACCGGCCTTAGTCTCTATTTCTATGTTTCATTCCCTTTAGTCTCAAGAATGTTGGAGCCACCTATCAACGACTAGTCAACCACATATTCAAGGATCATATCAGAAGATCCATGGAGGTATATGTGGACGATATGCTCATGAAAACAAGGGTGTTGAACGACCATATCAACGAACTCACGAAAATGTTCGACGTTCTTCGTAAATATGGCATGAAACCGAATCCTTTGAAATGCCCTTTCGTCATTGCGTCGGGAAAATTCTTAGGTTTCATTGTCAATTCACAGGGAATTGAGGCATATCCAGAAAAAATGCAGGCTATCCGGGATATTCAATCCCCTCAGAGCATCAAAGATGTTCAAAGCTTAAATAGGAAAGTGGCCACCGTAAGTCAATTAATATCAAAAGCTACTGATAAGTGCATTCATTTTTTGACTTTCTCAGAAAAGAGAAGCGCAATTTCACATGGACACCAAAGTGCATTGTTGCATTCCAGGATCTATTGAATCACTTAGAGTGACCATCTATCTTGTCAAAACTTGTGGACCATGAAGACTTATACATATACTTTTCTATTTCTATGCAAGCAATTAGCTCAGTACTAGTGCGCGAAGAAAATCGTGTCCAACAACCCGTTTACTACATCAACAAGAGGTTGATAGGAATAAAAAATAATTATTCGAAGCTTGATTATTGCCTGTTGATCTCTTCTCGGAAGCTATGACCATACTTTCAGTCCCATCCAATCAATGTCTACACTGACCAATCGCTACGATAAGTCCTACAATGACCTAAGGCATCTGGGCGACTTTTTAAGAGATATATGGAACCGAGCCAATTTGAGATTACATTTGTTCCTCATCGAGCCATCTTTGGGAAAGCTCTAGCAGACTTCATCGCGGAGTTCACTATTCCCGAAGAGCCTCCTTCGGAAGACAGTGAACCTCCCAACGTTCAGTGGAAACTATTCGTGGATGGTTCATCCAACAATCAGTGTTCTGGCGTTAGAGTCGTACTCATTACTCCCGAGGAACGCTCGATCTGTTATGCTCTGAAGCTCGACTTCCCTACTACCAACAATGATGTAGAATATGAAGCCTTGATTATTGGACTTAGAATTGCAATTGAACTCAACATCAAAGCTATCCAGATTTACTCTAACTTACAACTCATATTACGCCAGGTGCAGGGCGAATATCAAGCCAAGGGGCACGCCTTGCTCCCTACCTTGCTCGGGTCCACGAACTACTCACTAACTTGGACCACTATATCATCACACACATACCTCGAAAACGGAATGAGAAAGCTGATTCATTGGCCTAGCCGACGAGCTCTGAGGGTGCGCAACCCTTAGGACTTGTCCCAGTCGAAGTACTTGACTGTCCGAATATCAATCAAATGCAGACTAATTCGATATCAACGATGGAAACTGACCTAGATCACAAGTCTTGGATAACACAGATCAAGAACTACCTTCTTCGTGGAATCCTCCCTAATAACTCAAAGGAGAAATGAGCACTCATCTGCAAGTAATTGTGCTACATTATTCGATATGGAGTGCTCTACCGAAGAGGATTCTTGTTCCATTACTCCGGTGTAGCCCATAATGACGCTGATCGTGTACTGCTGGATGTGCATGAGGGGGAGTGCGGAGACCACACTGGGGGTAAACTCTAGCAAAGAAGATTCTCAAATACGGCTATTTTTGGCCAACACTAGAGCGAGATGCAGCAGATTATGCCCGCAAGTGCGAAAAATGCTAAAAGTTCTCTAAAATTCCAAGAGCCCCACCTATTGAACTTGAGGAAATGGTCAGTCCTTGGTTGTTTGCTATGTGGGGGCTAGATATCATTGGAACTCTTCCGATGGCCAGAGGTGGTGCATGATATGTTATCGTCCCAGTTGATTACTTTACTAAATGGACCGAAGTCAAGCCCCTTACTACAATTACTACCAAATAAAGTGATTAACTTCGTCGTCTACAACATAATATGTCATTTTGGATTTCTCAAGACTATCGTTTCAGATAATGGGACCCAACTCGAGAAGCTGAGTACAAGACCTTCTGCTAACAACACAACATTGAGAAGAAATTATCGGCAGTAGCTCATCCTTAAGCTAATAGGAAAGTCGAGGTTGTCAACAAAGTGATTAAATCCATTATTAAAAAGCGTATGAAAAAAGCCGGAGGCTTATGGGTAAATGAACTCCTTCTAGCCCTATAGGCTTACCGGACTACTCACAAGTCAACGACCAATACTCTGTTCTCTCTCTCATATGGATTTGAAGATGTCACTCCCAGCCTCATCGAGTCACCTACTATTATCCAAAGACCAACCAAGTTCTCCTCTTGGAATCACTCGATTTACTCAAAGAGAAAAGAGACGAAGATGAACTCAGAGCCGCCGCTCAACAAAAGCGAGTCCCCCGATACTTAAACCCCAAAATCTACCTAAACCACTTTGACATCGGTGTCTTCATCTTGAAGCAGATCTTTCCTACACCGTCCGGTTTGGTCCTCGCTGGGAAGGTCCATATGCCATTCAACAGAGCCTTGGAGATGGAACCTTCAAGCTAACGACCGTTGATGGCACCGAGCTACCAAGAGCATGGAAGCACGAACACCTCTGCCGCTACTTCACTTAGTCTATTGTACAGATTTATTGCTTTCCATCAATGTTCGGTTTTCAAAGTTCAAGGCATTGTAAAGAAATGGTCATTACTGCCAAAGTTATCAGTAAAGAAATTTCAAATGTCCATGTACTTAATGTGTTTACTTTCTGTGTGGTAAGTTTGAGCTATTATGACAACCGACTTGCATACATGAGCGCACAAACACCGGATCAGCACCACAAATCTTGGCATCGACCCACCCACTCGAGTCTTTACAAAGACTCAAACTTTGTGATGTGGTTAGCCCATCACAAGTGAACTCGAGTCTCGAACCAACGACGAGACTGAGTATAAATAACTCGAGACACTCATTAACTTGAGTGTCCAACCTCGTTCCTAGGTCTCTAGACTCAGGGGCAACACACCAACCGAGTGAGTATGACATCGACTACTCGCTCAGCTCCATTCGACCCGTAGGGTCTATATCCGGGTCAAAATTGGCGAACCAATGACGCCCTCGAACTCTTACCCGAATGAAACAATGTGAGAGTCCGAAGGATGAAACAATGATGTCCACCATGCCTGCTCACGACTCGACATCAATGACCATAAGGAAATCTTGAGAGGGGAACACCTAATCAAACTCTGCATGACTCAAGGCTCCCAACTGCAGGGAAGTCCTGAGAGTGGAGTCAACATATACACGCTTCGTGTAACGACCCAAAATATTTGTGAATGATTAATTATTTTACTTAATCATTTAAAAGTTGGAAATTTAAATGGCTTGAATTTAGTAATTTTGAATATTAAATTAATATAAATAATGGAATAACAAATTTAATTTTGAAATAGTCAGAATGAGTTGAATTTGTAATATTGTATGAATTGGATAATTTAAGAGATTTTAATTGTGTTTAGATTTGAGTTATATTAATGAATTTATTTATAAATGAAGTTTGAACATATTGATCTATAATTTAATTAAAAAAGGTCCCACAACGCCATGGTAATTCATAGTTTTACATTTTGAACTTAAAATGAGTATATAGAATTCGTTATAAGTCAGAATTTGTTTAAAACAAGAAACACTCGAATCTATTGAACTATAGTTTTCTAATGGAAGTGAAAAATTAAGATTTCGTCTTATAGATTGTTAGTTATGTCCAAATCAAATTTTCAGAAAGTCGTTATGGAATCATTTATAAACCATAACAATTTATTTAATAAAATAAAAGAATTTTTAATTAAACTAAATATCGTTTTAACATGAAAATGAAATATCGAGTTTAAAATTCAAGTTTGTTTATTTTGGAAGTTATATGAATTCAGTTTGAGTATATATGATAATAATATTTTATTATTAATAGATTTGTTTATTTTAAAATCTATTATATTTTATCGAGTTAATATAGAATTTAAGAGTAACCAATTTTCAAACGATGTTAGATTTTAACGAAATTAATTTTACTAAATCCACACTGATTAATTATTGTAAGAGCATCTCCAACCTGCATGAAAGTCTACTGAAATGTGAATGCCAACTCAGCTGTTTCACAAAAAAAGTAAATGCGCTCTCTCCAACGCGGTTATTAAGAAAATGTTAAAGATCAAAACGTGAATTAAAATGTCTAGGAACAGACATTCAAGATGACAATTTGGAACCAGCCACGTCATCATTCTGTTACCTATTCTTCTCCTCTTCTCGGTTTTTTGCGTTAAAACAGTTCAGCCTACAAAAAATAATCTCTTTAGATCCATACAAATCTCAATTTTCAGCAGGTCCTCTGTTCCAATAACAAAACTATTAAAGAAACTGAGAGCTCCCATACAAACTGAGAGATCAATCAACACTTTGCTGCAGCCAAGTAGGTATGTCAAGTATTTCAAAGTGTTTTAATTTGTTCTGGACTGTCTTGCCTTTTGTTTTCTGCGCCTCCATTGAAACTTTCTATTCACAGCAATCTTCTTCTCATTTGTTTCAGATCTATGGTACGGGGCATATTAGTGGGAAACAGCAATATGGCGCAAAAAAAAAAGAAGGTAGCGACCACGTTCAGCATTGGAGTTACATTCTTAATTAACAATTTCATCTTCTTTAACATTGTGAGGAATGGGTGACACATAGGATTTACAAGACATCAAATACACAATAGGTTGGAGATGCTCTAAGATTTCTAGTTTCAAGTCAATTGGATTTGCTTTATGATCATGCACGGTATAAACATGTATCGATTCAAGTTTTGAAATTAAAGGGAAGTTTTACAAATGATCTCGGAATTTGACAAAACCAGTTACATCGTGCCTGGAATGTTAAGTTATTGTAGGATTACAAGTTTCACCACAGTTGGAGCTCAAATGTGATCGTTTAAGCGTGTTAATTCATATGTAAGTTTCATAAAATAATATCTTAATAATATTCCTACTCTATATATACCACCCTATACAATGACTAAACCCTCATATATTTCATTTAGTGGTCAACACCATTTCAACATCCACTTGAATTGAAAATCGAAGTAAAACGAGAGTTTTAAAATTTCCAAACAATTCAAATAAAATTTTATAAAATCCAAAATTTGTATTGGGATTGCATGGTCTGGGACTTCGATTTGGTGTAAGCCTTTTAAGGTGCAATGACCATTTCTGTTGTTTGAACTTTAAGCAGCAAAGTAGGGTTCGGTATATTGAAAGATTTAGGCATCGATTGGATTTTTGGAGATTAGATTAGGATTTGTGGGATTAAATCTCACTTATGTGTAAACTTTAGGAGTATTTGAACATAATAAAATTCGCTGCCTGTACTAGGAAGGCGAGACATGCTGACAGGTGTGAGAAACAAGGATGGTGCGCGTTCAACATTTAGGGTGTGGGGAGAAAGAGATTTTAAAGAGGAGTTTAGTGGTGGTCTTGGTTTGGAAAATGGATGGAGATGAAGGTGAAAGGAGTACGACCATGCATTGTGTTCAAATACTGGAGTGGTATATATAATGTGGTCAGAGTTAATAAAAGAAGTAATTAAGTTAATTAATAATTATTTAATTGTTAATGATGATTAAATTGTATTCAAACTTGTAAAATGTATAACTTTGTCATACGTTATCATAATTTGACAAAACAAGATTCGGTGTGATCTTATGGACGCAGGCTACGTAATGAAATTGGTTTGGAGCAACTTGAAGCTCATGAGAATTTTTGGCAAGCTAAAACACCTGACTTAAGTTATTGGTAATTAATCGTTATTCGATGATTAATAGCCGACGTGAGTAAACTCACTAACTCTGTCTAGTTTATAATTTTGTAAGCATATTTTAGAGTTGATAAATGATGATTGAATGTTGTGTGATGATTGTTTGGATAAATTAATATATTATTATCAATTGCTGCTATTATATATATTAGTTGTATTTAAGGTTGGTATTGGATATACCCACGCATTTTAGCGGATGAGACCCTATTCTCCCCGCATAATAGAGGATGACCTTCTATACAGCGATATCCCACTTCAAAGTAAGATTGGTATTATTTATATTGTCAAACATCTATGGATGCAAAAAAATAGGTTAGAGGGATCCAATTGAATTCCTCAATTTTTTTTTATTTTGGTTTCATATATATTGTGTTATATGATGTGTGGTAGATTATTATTGCCTGTTTGGATGTTTGAATATCACTAGCCCTAAATATTAATATATAAAAATACCATGAAAAGGAATTTTGAGATTTAAAAGGAAAAAACTATTTTTCTCAAATTTTATAAAAATAATTTATTTTCAGAAACAATATATTATAAAAGATAGAACTTGACAAGAAAATTTATATTTGGTTTGAAACCAATAATTTACATTTGGATTTGAAGTCAACATAAAGTTATAAACTTGTTAGATAAAATCAGATAGAAAGTTGACGTGTAAATGAGGTTAATAATGAAGTGGAATGTAAATGTAAGTGCATAAAGTAACTCGATAAACATGATTTGAACATGCGATAGTATTTACAAATGAAACTCAAGATCGATTCGATAAAATGAGTCCAAATCTATATAAAGATATAAGATTCACATTTTAAAGTGGATAATGGTTTAAAGGAAAATGTTTTGCAGATTGTAATGGTTATAAAGGAAATTGGTAAGTATTTGGAAATGATTAATTAAAAGGTGAATTTAGAATGGGAGTGGAAATTGAGTTAACCAAAAATGGTGAATTTATTCCGAAGTTCAGAACGTTAATCATATAGAGATTATTCGAACGTTATACATCGAAATTCGACTATATCGAATTCGGGAAAGTACTATTTACTTTCCATTTTAAATAAAGATTTAATTATTTAATTATTTACTTATTCATTCAAACAAATGAATAGAAGTTATATTTTAAAGTTAATATCTCGGAGCATGGATTATAACGCTATTGTTATATTCAATGATTTCCGTAAAAGAAATGGATTCCGAAACTGAATCCGAGAGTTACGTAAGCATTGTTAGTTAAAGATTGAAGTTGTGAGCTTTGTCCATTCCAAAGTTGAGAATGATGTTCAATTAAGGTCTGAGAGATAATTATACCCCAACTTGCTTAACTTTATTGTCAACTAAGGATTGGTTAAGGTTCAGTAGTGAGGATGGGGTAGAGATACAAGCAGTTGATGAGTGTTATGGTTTTGAGTTATCATAACAGTGTTTTAGACATTTGTTTAAATCCAAGTAAATGAGGTTTGGAAACGTTTTCCAAATATAATCAGAGATGTTTTCTAAATACATAAAATAAGAAATGTGAATAAGATATGGAAATGTTTTCCGATGTTAATAACGTATATTTTCTAAATATAATAAAAAAGAATTTTGTAATATATGGAAATGTTTTCCAAATGTGATAAGAAATATTTTCTAGAATATAGAAAATGAATAGTTTATGATATATAGAAATGTTTTCCAAGAATCATGAGAGGCCAAAATGATTTTGAGAAATATCTAGAGAAGATATGGAAAACAGGAAAACGAGAAATCGGAAAATGGTAAATTAATAAGAAATTAATTTGAAGGGCTCATTGTTGGTTGATGCTTGATCAGTAGAATTTCCATTTGGAAATAGGATCATTGGTTGTATGGAAGTTTCCTTTGAATGTTAAATAACATGCCATCAAAGTTTTGGCTTATTTTATCTTTTCGTTGTCAATACGGAGAGACGTGATTAGGTTTATTATCTAGAACTACTCTGTATAGGCATAAGCGTTGCGAATCAAATTATGCTAAAGATAATTGAAGACAGAGTAAAGTGCAAGGGATGTTCTGTTAATTCTAGGTAGAAATTTCCAAAGATGGATGATGGGATGGTGCCTTCGGTTTGTCCAGTCCCAGGACAATTTATATGGACGGATGTCTGACAAAGTATTTCCAGATGGGCACATACATTGATTTCTTCAAACGTACCATAGTTGATGGTGGAGAAGGAAACTTCTCTTAGCTCAACACCCAATGTATTTTTGAGGACATCAATTAGTGATTTGACGGATCTGACGATGTGACATTCAAAGTGAATAATGTTATGGTGTTATAAAGGTAAGATGTAGCCTTGGGACTCATAAACTGAAAATATGACATAAATTGAGAAGGCAGCATGTCAATGTAGGTTGCACCCATTAGGGTGTATTATCACCTGATCTATAGAATTTCATTTGTTTCTTATTTAGTCACTGCTGCATGCTTTTTGGTAGTGGTTGTTGATCACAACATTTGGTGATAATACATTAGGTACACTTAAGCAAAACGAGTGGTCGGTTGTGTGTGGCGTGGTGCAAGATATTCTTGTTGAACCCGGTGTATTCCTCTCTAGAGATATGTTATCATAAGATGCTTTCATACCTTGTCATAGTTGGAAATCCATTCTCCAATAAGCTCCCCACGGTTTTTGATTGTACGTTATATATGTGGAGCATGAATGCAAGCATTCCGCTAGATCTCTATTGATTTGATTCACTGTCTCAAATCTTGAAAATATTGTCTGAGATCTCCTCCAAGATCTCATTTTGTGCTCCTTCATAAACAAAATAGAAAATGTCACTGTAAATCTCATTTGGAATATATCGTATGAGATATTGCAATATCAAACGATATATTAACCGAGATGAAATACTGAAATAGCGTCCCAGATCTTGTTTTTTTGGGTTAAAATTTAAAGCCATGCCTAAATAAAAATAATAATTAGAAATCTCAAATCTGGCCAAGATAATCTCCTATTATTTTATATTTTGCATGTTAAACGACCATATCGCATGTTCATATATGTTCTGCAATGCTTGTGATCTTTGTATTCATCATTTTTACTAGTATGTTACTTATGAAATTATGTATTTTATGTTTTTATTTTAATGCATTATTTAATGTTTTGGATCTTTTTTACGTTCTTTGTCTAACAATGATTCATATTCATGGATCATAAGTTGTAGGCACAAATCTATTTGTGTTGTGTTTTATCTTATTTTAAGCATATTGTGATTTATGAATATGAATGTTCTTTTTTAAATTAAGAACAATGATGTTATTTCCCATTTCAAGTCTAAAGTATTATTTTTATAATAGCATCCATGAAAATTATAATCCAAGAATATTAGTTTGTAACATATCATATATCTCGAGATTGTTCCAATATGAGCTTTCAGAGCTGAGATGGAAATCCGAGACAAACCCCCAAGTTAGGCTCATCTCATCTGAGATCTCCCCCAATACGAGATCAAGTCTCTAAAAATGCCAAGACGAAACACGACCGATATCCGAAATTTAAAACCTTGATTTGATCAGACACTATTATAATATCAGAATAATGTTCATACAAAAAATAGTTTGGGTTATCATAACGTAAAAATCATCCATGTTTATGTTTGGATCAGTCTTATGATTATCCTTTCTTTGATAGGATTTTTCAAAGTTAAATCAAGTGGTTGGAATTTACTCACACCAGTCCCATGACTGACCCAGAGTTTATTTTGTTTTGTTTTACCCTAGACTCATGGGTGCCCAAATTTGTATGACCAGTCAAGTAGTCGGGATTTTACAAATATACTTAGAGGAGCTTAGAGAAGGAGGTTTCAATATTAGATATCCAAAGTTTATTTCCGCCGTGTTGTATCTATTATACTTTGATGATGGTATGTGTATACACTTGCAGATTTGTATTTCAAAATTTATGTTATACAATATATTCTATTCGTTCCACTGTAAGATTCGTGTCTGCTCTGGTTTTGTGACCTCTTCTTTCATTCTAACTTTCTTTCCTATTTCTCACCCTCTAACTTCTTTATATTAATGATCCGGTAATTTCTGGTGCTTGGTTAGTTACACTTCGTATGACTTGAGAACCTCAAGAGTGAAGCCACATACAACATTTACCTGAGTGTGATGATGAGTACATTTATGCAAGTACAAATATTGGAAATCGTGGATGAAAGCTCAAACACATAAGACAACATGTTATATAAGCAAAGTCAATTAAAATTTCATTCACAAAAGCAAACTACAACTGTCTATTTCTTTCTAATGATTTGATGTACATGAAAACCACATCACGCCTCCAAAAGAGAGGGTCATACTCGCATATCTTATTAGCCTACATAACCAAAAACTTTCTATAACCATCACTTCGATGAGCCACCCTTCTTCTTATTATTATTGTCGGACTTAGCACCAGATGGGTCGTCACCAACCTTCATCTTCCTCTTTTGGGAGTTTCTCCCTCCACTTCCCTTCCTCCCCTTCGTTGGGGTAGGCAGCCCATGGGGCACCACCTTGAACTTCTCCTCATCGTCGTCATCACTCGAGATCTCAGCGACCTTCTCATCAATGAGCGTGATCACTTGCAAAAATTTGGGTGTGACATCGCTAACAAGCGCTAGTATTTCCTTGGTGTCTGCCTCCTTCCCGACCTCCTTAGCCTTCTTTTCATCCTTATCGCCTTTTTCTTTTACTCCCTTTTTGCTTTCTGCTGGGCCGCTCGTCCATCCTTGAGCTTCTTAACCTCTTCCTCTTGCAGCTTGTTGAAATCCTCTTCACCCCTCTTCTTGGAGGCTTCACGGTTGGCCCTCTTCTTAGCGGCCTCATCATCAGCTCTCTTCTTAGCGGCCTCGTTGTCGGCTTTATTCTTGACCTCCTCCTATACCTTGGCCCAACCTTCATCCTCAGCCTTCTTTCTGGCTTTCTCCTAAGCCGGTTACAGGGCTACCTCATCTACCTTCCTCTCCTTTTCCTCCGACTTAACAAGCATCTCGGCCTTTTGTTTTTCAACCAAATAATGCACTGTTTGCTCGCTCGCCTCCATCTATCCAGTCACTTTCACATCCTCACCATATTTCGCTTTCTCTTCTGAAAGAAGGTCTCCAAAATCCACAAGATCCAAGTCAGAGAATGTGTCTAAGTGATTGTCTCCTTCTCCAAGCTGCTCCCCTTGAATTCCCGCATCAAACCCAGGCAATGCAGGTAGTGTTGGCGCGAAGCCCATTATGATCCCTGCATTGTAGGAACTTGCAAGATGAAAAGGAAGATGAATTAATCTACTTCGACTTCGTTTTAGCATCCTAATTAGCACTCATGATAATGAAACTTTACTTTCTAACACTTGCGGTGCAGTCTCGGCACGCATGGTGCTTCCAACTATTGGCTGAAGAGAGTTTAAATTTCCCAACCCCAGATAAGCGGGATCATACTAGGTAGTGATAGGGGCTGGGACCAATGAACTATTTACAGAGGAGGATGAGGAAATTTGCAGTTGTTGAGAGCTGCCTCCTACAAACTCGTGAGCAACTATCATGCTCTCGGTAGTCACTATCTCCCCCCTTCGTAGCAGCAAGTTTCGCCATCCTTGCCTTCCCAGCGTCCTCTCTCAACAATGTTCTCCCTTCAGCCAACACCTTGCGCTCCTCTGTTCAATTATTAAATCAAGTTCATCAACCGAGTCCACCTACCACAACCTACCTTCAAAACTGCACCATCCCCTCCCAAGTTTGAGCCATTGTTCGGGGATAATCTTCGACCCATGAGATTCCGTAGAATTGAAGTGATTTGACATATATGGCCCAAATGTATGGCTCTAGAGACTCCTCCACTCTAGCCTCGGTGTCTGCTATTTCAGCTTGAGCCTTTCCGTCTTAACCTGGTGTTCATCTTTTACGTTGTCCACTGGCTCAACACCTCCCTGCTCGTGGTTCAGCGTCTGCTTTCTCCTTCATACCTTGAGCGAGCTTAGCATTCCACAAATCAAGAAGCTTTATAAGCTCGTTGTTCTCATTGACAAGTCGTTGAGCTTGCTCATTTTACTCTTTCATCTTCTTGTTCTCCTCAGACAGGGCCTTGTTATCTTTGCGGAGCAAGTGCACCTCTTTACTTTTATTCTCCAATTGGATATTATCCTTCGTCAGATCTTTGTAATCTTGCTTGAAATCCATATACTCAGATGAAACCGAGGCTATTGTATCTTTATACGACTCTCGAGCCTGCTTCGCCTCATCCTAGACCATCTTGTGCTTCCACTCCAATTGTTATATTTCGGCAACAGAGTTAGCATATAAACGTGTTACTCGTATACGCAGAAATGTATAAAATGTGGAAAGTTATCTTACTCAGTTCATTCTCCCTATTCTTGAGGCACTCCCATTCTGCTTTAACATCAAGTTCTAGATTCTAGATTTTAACATTCTTCTTAAAGATCAACTCTTGAAAAATGCCTTGCGTACTTGTGCATTTCTCGGTACTGGAAGTAGACATCATACACTTTTTCATATACATCCTTATCCACGTTCATAGGGATTTGATGAAATGTTCGGCAACCACACTATCTCATCAAAATATAAGCCAAGGAATAATGCTTAAGTAAATCGTTCTTTTGTTCAGGACCTAGCTGTATGATCCCCGATATGTCATGCAACTGTGAGCCCTTCTTTGATGCTCCTTTCTTCCCGTGTCTCCGGTCCCCAGGCGCCAACTCCTTACTTGTACATTTGGCCATGGGCACCAAGGGAGGAACATAAGGAGGAATCGTCGATACCTACTGCCTTATGCTCACTATTTTTAGCCTTGAATATGTTCTTGATGATCAAATGAGAGGTGGCGGAGAATCTGAGGGCCGAGGTTGATCTCTATAACGACATCTACTACCGCGGTCATAGGATTGAGGGGTGTGTGTAAATAAATCCGTACCTCTTTTGGAACTATTCAAGGCTCTGCTCTTCAGAAGTCGCTGCCCTCTTAACCCTTGACCTCGGTCTCTATCGCTATCTCGATCCATTTCACCTGCATGAAACAAATTCAAATTTAGAATCGAACAATCCACGCCCACAAACAAATGCTGTGTTACGCAGTATTTATGAGTGTGTGTCTAAGTGTTCTCTCCACAGACCAAATTTAAGCCCGCTTGAATGGGTAACCTCCCCAACGTTTAGCATAAGGCTTCCAATAATTGTGCCACTAAGCCAGGACAGTGTAAGATCAAGCGGGACATCATCCAAGTCTTTAAACTGACCCTCTACCTCTAGCGATGTGGTAGTCCCAGAAGTAGTAACTAGAGAAACCAGCCTTGGCGATGCTCTGGACCTTGTCTTAACTATCGGAGATGCAACATAGTTAAGCAGCGTACCCTCTTCTCTGGTATCTATCTCCTCATCATTAGCTCCGTGCTCACTAGATCCTTCCTGATTCCTTATGACCTTACGTCATTTGGACAAGACAGGGGCAGCTTCCCTTGCGAACCCGGAGGACTTTTTCCTCCATCAGTTTCCTCCTTGTCTTCCTCTCCAGCACCAACCTAATGACTTATGTAACGATTTGTGGGAAGTAATTCCATTTGATAAAGTAGTTGCTCAGTTAGAACATTCATGGTGGTGCGAGACTCGGTTGGAATAGCCTTCAGCGCTTCAAGACGCTCTCGGTACACTTTGTTGTTGGGTACTGGAAGAATGTCTGTCACACAAACATAAAGTTAGTCTCGAGCTTACGATGAAACTAACTACGAACCCGAGGCAAGAAAAATACTTACTTCCGACCAGTCATCGCCTTGTGAATCCTAGGGGACAACAGATATAAAACTAGTCATATTTAAAAACACTACGCTTGCTCCATGTCCCCAGGATAAATTGATTGTTGGCTTGTGCCTCTAAGTAGACAAGGGATGGCGCAATAACAGTTCTTCTCTTCATATAGAAAAGAAATCGGATATACTCCCTAATAAGTAATGTATGCAGGTATTCCATAAACAGAATGGAGGTACCAAGAAGGAAGGCATATGCATTCGGGTGAAACTACGTCGACACTAAGTGGAAGTAGAGAGCAACATATCCCTGATAAACCCACAAGACGGGGGCACGCACCCAGAAGCACACATGTTCCTATTCCACGCAGTGTATCCTTCTGGAGGTGCATGCCCCTATCCCTCCCTTCAGGGACGCGAACATCATTCCAAGGAATATCGTACTTCTTGCACATGCACCTTAATGTCGCTTCATTCATCCACAAAGGCACCGAATCTGATGGGTCATCGACTATGACGGCATCCACCATCATGTCCGATGCCTCAGGAACGTCTTTCCCCGTGATATCCGCACCCCCTTCTCCCTTAGGGTTTCCTTCTACAACTCCATCCCCTTCTGCTATTATTGGCTCGGCTGTGCGCTCAGCTAACTATTGCGGTTTTTATGAATGCACACCCTAGTCGAGTGCAATAGGCGAGCTTATATGCTGGGAGAGGGTGGAAGCTTCTGAGGTCTCAAGCTTGTTGCCTCTGAATCGGAGTTACTAGATGACCCAGTTAGGGATGGTGAGTGTTTTGAAGCTTCAACTTCCAAGCCCTAGAGTCTTCGAGAAGATCTTGATGCCATTGCAAACTATACGTTTAACATTGTCACACTAAATGCCACACTGAAAAAACTGTACCCCTCCTGTGGTGTAAACTAACATAGAACGTGTAGTGTCGTGAGGTGCTGATTAGATTATATTAAAAGAACCTGGAATATGGCAATGATCGCTAGTCCATAGGAATAAAACCATGTCATCGTTAACCAATATCATTGGGTTCGCAATAAGTCGTGATTACGTCATGATTGAGATCAGGAATCAGGTCTGAGGATCAACAGTTCAATCACGTGTCCATAGTTCAAGTTTATGCTATAATCCTATGTGCAAGTTTGAATTATCAGTTCTTGTTTGAATTGAAAGGCATACTTAGTCGATGCATCAAAATCTATGTCCGATCCAATCACATGACGTGGCGAAAATAACGCAAGCCTGACGATCAATCTCACAAGAGATGATTTTTTCTTAGGCATATTGGGATGCAACATAAGAATTCGTATCCAACCCGTCTAAGGTTTGAAATGTGCATAAGTCCGAGGGATGCGTAATTCGCATCTCCGGATCCCAACAATTTCACATCCTCAGGCCACATGATTTTCACATCCCATCTTGCCATGGGAAAACTCACATCCTAGCATTCTACTCATGGCTCATATTTATTTTGCTTCCCTCTCAAGAACACGAAATTTGAATCCCTTCAGGGTGAGATTTCGTATTCTTCCGGGATATGAATTTCGCATCCTTTAAGATGCGAAATTTGCATACCCTAGAGGTGAAGCAAAACGTCTAGGGCCACGAGCTCGAACCTCTCTTCTCTCCTTCAATCTCCTTTCATATTCCCTTCTCATCGGGATGTGAACCCCTAGGGGTTTGAACCCCAGAAACCTCATCTTCACTCCTCTATCACCCACGAGTTCACTTTGCCTCATTCCCTTCGAGATGCCATGGCCTCAAACTTCATGCACCAAAAAAATCACTCAAATCAAATGAGGTTAGGAAAAGAAAATCATTCACATGATAGCCCACCCACCTGAGTTCGATTCGAGATGGAACATGTGATTTTCGAGGTCCGATGGGGTACGTTCATTTTCGAACAAATTCCCTAAGTCCTTATGATGCAAAGTATGCCAGGTAAAGAAAGGAGGAATTCATATCCCACTATTTATATGGGGAAGGGGAATGTGTGACAGGGCGCGATTTCACTTCCCATCAAAGATGCGAATTTTGTATCCCAATTGGGATATGAGAAATCGCATCCCCTCAGTGGATATGAATATTTAGTACCGTTCTTAAAAAAAAAGAACAAGTAAGAATAAAATTTCCAACTTTAAGAAATTCCAGACTCACAAATCCGACCAAGACTATGCTTACGCATTTTCGAAATTACGACAATCCAGACAAATTCGATTCACTAACTAATCATGCATTCAAAAGTTTAAACAACTCGAGAGCATGTGCCAAGCGATTGAGTTCACAATTCGATATCATTTTCGAAAACGAACTCGCGCAATCGTAAGCTGAAGGTATATTTATTGATTATGTTCTATTTTAATCTCCGATCGGGTCACATGAAATCTCATGAAAACGAGTGAGAACATACACAATACTATGTCAAAAATGACCCGTTTACGTTCTGACATAAGTAGGAGTCGATGACTAACATTTAACTTCTTAAGTCGATAGGAACTGGACGTTTACTGAAGTTACCAAGGAATCAGAATTCTCAACATGCTCAACGGAATGGTCACAACTACGCGCTCAATACAGCTTGGAGATCTTTCTAGCTTCCAAAGATGATCAACTCAACACAAAGCACAACATGCCAAGAGAAAGCGTACTTTAGGTGCAAGTGTTAACCTACTGTTTGGCCCGGTGCCCAAAAGCATATCAAGCCCACTTGACTCGGCCCATCACGTGGTATAAAAGCACGAAGTGTCGCCAAAACACTCAGGATCCATGCCTGGGAGGAGTTGTGCAAGCGTAGGCCTCACAACCCCTCAAAAACACCGCACAACATTTTGCATCATGCCCATTTCGCATCCCCTCCACTTTTCATCCACACATTTTGTATCCCATATATTTCGCATCCCCTACACCATTTCCATCCCACGAGGGACTTCGCATCCCCTATGCACTTTGCATCCCCTGTGTACTTTGTATCCCACAAGGGATTTCGCATATCCTGGACGACTTTGCTTCCCATGAATCCCTTTACAACTCATATCCCGCGTCCCACAAGATTAGAGTCTCTTATCCTTCGGATGCAAAACTCATATCCCAAGGGATACGAATTTCACACTCCTAGGATACAAAAATTGTATCCCCTAGATGGGATGGGAATTCATCTTATACTAGTGTAGTGTGATGCGAAATCTCCACAGCCACTACTTAAGGATGCGAAATTCCTGTTGTGGTCTCGAATTTTCACCTACTCCCACCTAATCCACTAGCTATAAATACCCCCTACATCATAATTTAAAAGGTTTGGATTTTGCTTGATTTGACAGCTCAAGGAGGACCTTGGACACCATTAGTGGCAGCCTAAATTTTGAGGAAAGAAGAAGAACTAACCTTTTCCCAAGCCTTCTTGCATTCAAATAATGACTCCTGTATACTTGACCAAATATTGTGTACCATTGTAATGATGATATCAAACTCTTGTAACCTTCAATTATGAATAAAATCGACAAATGCTTCAAAGTGGACGCATGTTCAAAAGGAAGCGTAGCACTATAAATTCTTATGTTCTTGCTTTCTTCACTTACTTTTCCTTATGCGAAACCTTATTCATGTAATCTCGAGAATCATTGGGCGTGACACTAACTTACCACCTCAACAGGTATATAATGACAAATATAGGCATACTATCCTAAGGCACAATATAGTGAGGCAAATCCTCGCTAATGGGTAATTACCACAAATTTTGGGAGACTAGGCCAAAACTTAGCTGATTTATTTATAAAAGGACTTGCAAAGGATTTGGTATTGAACATATTAATAGCAATGGGTTTGAAGCCAACTTATAGTCACCTATGATGGAAAACCCAACTCAACATCATGGAACTCATTATCTTGAGTTTAATGAGCAAAAGCACATTATATGTTGTGGATTGAAGCACTATAATATTAGTCAAAAAAATAATATTATTTCCATTCCAAGAAAAGTGCTTGGAACCTGTAATGATATGGAGGAGGCTGTAATACTTAGTACATAATAGGTTTGAACAAAAATTCTGTTTAAGTGCATAATTATAGGGCACTTGAAATAAACCTACCTATATAAATGCATGAAGGTAATGTGGCCTTGTACGAGAGTATTGTAGGATGTAGATTAACCCTAGAGGGGGGTGAACAGGTTTATTGCAGTTTTGAGGAATATAAAAATATATCAGCACAGATCATAGTAGAGTAAATAAATGCGGAAAGTAAATGACATAGATTTTACCCAGCTTTGGCAAACCCCTGCCTACTGCTGCATTCCCCAAGGTTTCTACATAGAATTGAAATAATCACTACGCTTATAATACCCTGTAAACTCTTGACACCCGCTCCCCACTGTTCTAATCCTACGCTCAAAACCCTGCATTGATCTTTATCCTCAAGATTAGATTTTCTTTGAATTACAAATCTGTAACTCGAAAACCCTAGTTTAAAGTAAACTAGAAAACCTATGGATCGGTTACCAAATAAAAACAAAAATATTTTAAAAAAATAAAGCAAAACCCCCTTCAATATTAAAATAGTTGGCCCCTTGTTTCCACTTAAACACATTGGCTTCCTCTCTTTTTTAATGGCCAACCCAATTAGGCTTTTGCTTCCCCCAAATCAATTCGCAACTTCTGCTTGTTGATGAATTCTCTGATGTCTCCGTAAATGTTGCTTGTTGTCGAACGATTTGGGATTGTGATCGAAACTTCGATAGTATGTAAGTATTTTGTTTTTCTTGATTGCTTGAATGAATTGTATTATTTCGATAATTTCATTGCCTGTGATTATGTGGTATATATAAGGTTTACAACCCTTTTACTTCTCTGATTTCACGCAAGATTTGGCTCTTGATTATGCTTGATATTTGTGTGAATGCTGCTTGATTTGTTTTCGTGAATGTCATTTGATTTTTGGAATTTCTTCATAGGAAAACATTCCCAAAAATTAATCCATTTCTTGGTATAAATAAATTTTCTTTGTATTGGAATCTTTAACCTTGGAAACATTGTTTCTGCGTGATTATATTATTACTTGCCAAAATAATTCCTTCAATCACGATGATAAATTACTGCAAGTTTTTTCTTTGATGTATCCGATCATGATTCTACGTCTCTGATAATTTAGAGAATAAATGGTATTTTTCAATTGCCAAATTTGTTTATGCCACCAGTGCAAAATTAAATTCTTTTTATTTTTCCAATCAGATAAAATAAGAGTTTCCTGAAATAATTCGAGCAATGTTTTGGCACTTGAATTCTTTCTAGAGGCTTGGCACGTCCATGATATTTATATATATATATATATATATATATATATATATATAAATATAGCGTATATATGTAAATACACACAGCTGTGTGTATATATGTATATATCTTAGTTTACCCTTATTCTGCCTAACTTTAAAGTGCTACTGAGATTCACATGTTCCTATTGAGTTTGCATGTGTATTTGTGTCTTTTACTTAACTTTGCAACCACTCTTGTTGTTAGCTACGTGTGTATCTATGACCAGAGCACTACCTTGTTGAGTGTCAATCTTAATGTGCATTGGTTGTTCATGTTTTGATCACATTCACACTTGCCATTTGCACCACTAGTTGATTCATGTGCATAATATACCTGCTAATGCAATTGCATTATGTCTTGTTGCTTCATAACCAAGCTTGTACATTTTTTGTGCATGTTCCCTTGAACCATGCTGCCTTAAATATCTTTTCTGGTCTTGACGCATACTGCTAATCCATGAACATTTATACTTGGCTTTGCTTGAATTTAAAACTGCACCCGGGTTTTGTCCACTCTGCCACTATATGTGTTGTTGCCATATAGAACTGACCTGTTTTGCCTCTTGTATGATGCGTATCTATGCATGTTGCATACCATTGTCTTCCTTGTTAGTGGGCATAGTATTAGTACTATATTTGTTGTACCTTTGTTTGCTGCACACACCATGTTCACATTATTGTTTTACTTGCTGGGCAATTTTCGCATGTTGATTCATGCGTGCTTGAGCATTCTTGTATGCCTGAAATTGAAACCATTGAACAAGCTTTGTTGGCTCCTTTTTTTTATCGAGCCATGTTCCCTATTGCTTTTGAACTACATGATCATGTACATGTTCTTGTACACTTTTCCATATACATGGGTGCACCTTGATATTGTGGCATGTTCGCTTGTCATTTGTTGAGTGCAGCTTGTTCATACATGAGAGTTGTGCATGCTTGTAATTGCACCATTCATCATTGCCTTGTGACAGTTGTGCACTATATACACTGCTAAGTTCCCAATCTTGCCATGTGCACATGAAACTGCTAACTTGGTATTCGTGCATTCATGTGTACATTGCTATTTTCTTTCTTGGCCACTTGTAGCTGATGCCATTGTTATGCCATTGCTGCTTCATTTGTCCCATGTTCCATGTTCCACATTGATGAGTTGTTATTAACACTTCTCCATGCTGTTTATATGCTCGTCATATGCACCTGCACATATTAAATAATATATGTGTATATACATAAACATGTGTGTATACATGTATCGTGCACGTGCAATTATATATGTGAGTTGTTTGAATGGTGGACATAAATTTTCTATCACCAGAGCACTGTATCTGAGTTGTGGCTGTTCGAGTCAGGTAAATTTAAATGTTGGTTCTGATCAGAAAATCAGTATAGTTTTTTCGGGGATGATCTGCAAGCACATGTTATATAGTTTACCTTGTGGTATTTACAGTGAATCACGGTGAATATCACAAGCAGTCTAGACACCGATATATATATATATATATATATCAGACCAAGAAAAAAATATGATGAGAAACACACGTAAATTCTGAGGCAAATAAAATTAAAAATAAATTTATATCTGCCAGAATGTAAATCAATTTTTATTCCAGTTACTGTGTTTATGTGGCAGGTATACTGATGACTGAACTGACTCTGAAGCAGACTGAAGATAAGTGAGTGAGTGAATGAAATTGTTTGTTTCTGTACATGAGAGAGAGAGAGAGAATGTAACCGAGTCTGTATATAAAGCTGAGTGACTTGAGTGTAGTAGAGAGGAACCAATGTAATAAATGAAAATTGAATGTACTATATCACTGAGATGTACAATAGTGGAGTTAGAAAATATGTACAATTCAAATGTTGAAATAAAATATTTAATTTTGAATAAAACACTGTTTGAATATTTAAGTTCTTGTGCAATAGTATTATTTTCAAAATTAAATATTTATTTCTATACGTAATGTAGTAGAATAGTACTATTAGAAACATATTTATAGTAATAATATATATATATATATATGTTTGTTATCATCAAACAAAAATATATTGTTATATACAAAAATCTCCCTCTTTTGATGATGACAAACACACAAATAAGATTTTGAATACAGTAAATGTGTTTGATAGTGAAGTGTATAACTCCCCCTATATGTATGCTCCCCCTGCAATAGAACTCCCCCTATATATGTGCATATGAGTGAAGAAAAATAATAATTGAATTTTTAGTATTAAAATATTCATGAAATATTCCCTCATCAATCAAAATCTTAACCCATTCTCCCCCTTTTGTTATCATCAAAAGGATATAGAAATCGAAATAGTGATCAATATCGACTAGAAATATAAAATCAGATCAAGAGAGAATGTATATAATAAATTTCATTCAATCAAACAAAAATCATAATATTCTAAAATCTAGAAGCAAATTTCACATTTCAGAATGATGGATTTATAATGTATTTTATTAAAATGGAAAGAGTTATAAACCATATGAATTCCAAATATTTTCAAATAAATTTTAAAATTAATCACAAATAGTGATGGATTCAGACTATAGTTATGAATTCAAATCAAGGGACAAAATCAAGTTATCTCAAATCCCAAAACTGTCAACTAAAGAATCATAAAAAATCATATAATAGAGACACGTTTCACAAATTAGAAAATGGATTGATATGTCGATTTTTTACATAGCCAAGAGAATTTCATACATACATATATATATATACACACACACACACACACACACACACACACACACACATATATATATATATATACATATTCTTTTCTTTTTGTTTTCTTTCTATTTTAAGAGCACATTAACCATGCATAGCCTATTAGGACTTTTGAATGGGATCATTTACAACTTAAATTATAAGTAATCCCTAATTATACATGAACATGTCCAGGTTTTTTAAACGAGATTAAAGGAACATTTATTATGTACAAAATTTCCTTAGTATATAAAACCAGAATAAATGATAGAAATATGGTAGGTGTAGAGATGATTGTGAAATAAATTTCTAAATTAATTATATTATGAAATATGCTCAATTGTACGAGGGTCTTTGAAAATTTTCAATTATCTCATTTCTAAAAAATTATAGTCACATTTCCATCACAAATTTTGACATTGTATATTCGTTAATGATTTAAAAATATTAAACTCTCCACATTAAATAAAACCATGATGGATGACAAAATGACGATAAAAAAAGAAGATTTTCATGAAATAAGCACTAATTTAAGGATATTATCAAATTTGTTCAAGCATCATGAGTATTTAAATAAAATTTCCCCTTGTTGTGAAATATACTATAGTCATAACTCGCCACAATTTAAAAAATCTGATATTAATTTTGTTGAGTTCCAAATATAGTTCAATTAATCAATAATTTCAATTTATGAATAAATAATCAAAAAATTATTTTAAAATTGAAAAAAATCAATATCAAGACGGATTCTGAAAGAACTATACAGGTTGAAAATCAGTTTTTAAAAAAATCAATCAATTTAATGCGAAATGCTTTTAAGACAGCTCCTAATTGCACATAGAAGTTAATGAAGAACTACACTGATTTTTCAGAATAAATCATTAATCCAAAAAAAAACTAATAATTCAATCCCATCTATCAGAACAATAAACTTTCAATTTAAAAAAAAAAATCAAGAGAATTTTTCCCAGTTATTTGTAACAAGCACAATTTACAGATTGTGATCCAAGATTAAAGCAGTTTAGTTGAAATCACTTAAAGAGATATGCAAAATTTCAAGATTCAATAAATCGATCACACAAGACTATCAAATTTAATTCCAAGAAGTGTGTAAGATTCAGGATATCAACACTTCCAAATGATTAAAAAAATGAAATATCCAAGCCTAATGATCATAATTTAAAAACGAGTTTCAAGATCCAACATAACAAACTATGCCAAAAGATTTTCTGTTCAAAATAGTCAATCCCATCGAAAAAAATTGAAATTATCACAACTGAAAAAAAATAGTAGTGTGCTGTGATAGGTGTAGTTTTTCAAGTCTTTTCCACAACGAATTAGATGAAACTCAAAACAACAAATTTATGTGAAATTTAATTAGCTTTTTAGATCTTCATTTTTTTTAGAATTTTGTATAATAGTGTTCAAGATATTATAAGAATGCTTCAGCACTGTTATGAATACATTAAGCGGTTAAAAAAATTAAACTTTAAAACAATTGTTGATATTACAAATTTAAGTTCACAATCTGGAAATCATCAAAACATGAGAATTTTAGATAAATGAATCAAATTTCCAGAAAATTAAGAGTTTTGTAATTTGAAGTTAAGGAAACTCAAAAACAGAAAAAATATGTGTCAGTGTCAAAGCAGTTCAGTATTAACAAAAAAAATAACAAGAATAAAAGAAGGGAGAATAAAAAAAGAAAAAGAAAAATGGGTTCAGAGATCGTACCTGATTTGCAAATGACAATGTTGATTATCTAACTCGATAATCGTAGCCAAGGAACACTGAATGATCCAAAGATTTGGAATAACTTGAATTCAATTTCTCTTTTGCAAGTGGTTTCTCAGCCTCTTCTGGTACATAAGAATTTATTGGATCGAGTGGTCTAACAAATGTTGTTTTACCACTCACAGTTCCATTCATACGTTTTGGTACCCAAACTTGTTTGTACGACAATCCATTAGCATCCACTAAAGTACCATTAGGAACCCAAATCCATTTGATATTTTGTTGAATTCAATTTATTTCCTTTTGGGATACAAAATTGTTCAAATGGATTGTTTCTAAACAAGTTTTCATTTTGCTTATGATTTAAAAATCCTTTGAAATTTTTAGAGTCTAAATTTTCAAATCGATCTTTTTAAAATCTATTTGAAGGATTTTTAAAATCATTTGAATTTTTCTCTTGGACAAATTTATCAAGTTTTCCAAAGCTAAGGCCACTTTTATTTCCAACAGAAAATAGGTTTTGTAACAACATATTCAACGATTTTTCCCCATTAGAATTTTTTTTCCAAAGTCGATTCTAGTCGTTGAATTTTGAATTTAAAATTGCTATTTTTTTCCATTAGAGTGGAATAACAATTTATAGTGACATTTCTCTTTTAATCATTAGTTTGTTTTGAAACCAAATTTTCATTTCAATCATTTTAATTTTGGTCTTGGACCCAGAGATCTCAGATTCAAATTTATTTTGTTTTTCAAATTAATGTTTTTCATACTCCTAGAATTTTTCAATCTCACTTTCATGCTCTTTCAATATCGATTTTCTTTTCAACATTTTTTGTCTTTCATCAAATTCATGCTTAAAATTTTCAGCCATCTTAAAATTTTCCAATTCCTTTTGCAAATAATTATTCATACGGATTAGCTCATCCTCTTTTTCTTTTGAACTCATAATTTGATTTTCAAGCTTTTGAAGATTTTCAATGAGATGAACTAAAACATTTTTCAAATTAAAACATTTTTTGCAATCGGAGTTTGAAAATTTCATGAAGTTTTCAAATTTTAATTCCAATGTATTATCTTTACTGGTCAACTCAAGATTTTTGGATTTCAAAGATTTAATTTTCGATTTGAGACTATCAACAACATTTTATAATTCAATATAAAAATAAACAAAATTTTCATATGAGACATCTCCATTGTCTGAATCATCATCTTTTGAGTCTTCATCATCTGATTTATCTTCTGTAAATCCAGTCAGGCCTAATTCTGAATTTGAGTTGACATTCTGCGGTTTTGAGCAGTTATCATCTTTTCGTCCATACAATGTATCGAGAGTTTCCCTGATTTCCTTTGAACTTAAATAATGGGAGATAAGACTATATTGATCATCATTAATATAAGAATATAAGATATGAGTAGCACGAGAATTAATAACTCTATTATTTTTATCTACCATCTCATCTCCTTTATTAACAATATTCCAACATTTAATATTAACAGATTTTAAATAAGATTCCATTTATGATTTCCAATTTAAAAATTTTGTACCATAAAAAATAGTTGGAATACGACTGGACTGACTCTCGATGGACTGACAGCTACAAGAATCCATGATTTTAGAGTTGATAAAATGCCTGCTCTGATACCAATTGTATGATCTAAATTAACCCTAGAGATGGGGTGAATAAGGTTTACTGAAGTTTTGAGGAATATAAAAATATC
The DNA here is from genome assembly GCA_030737875.1 of Allium sativum. Lineage (NCBI taxonomy): Eukaryota > Viridiplantae > Streptophyta > Magnoliopsida > Asparagales > Amaryllidaceae > Allium > Allium sativum. The sequence goes on along the minus strand of CM060912.1, from coordinate 309,313,284 downwards.
TCAGCATAGATTACAGTAGAGTAAATAGATACGAAAAGTAAATGATATAGATTTTACCCCGCTTCAGCAAACCCCTGCCCACTGCTGCAATTCCCAAGATTTCTATTTATAATTAAAACAATCACTATGCTTACAATACCCTGTAAGCTCGCAATATCCACTCACAACTGTTCTCACCCTATGCACAAAACCCTGCACTGATCATTATACCCAAGATCAGATTTTCCCCGAATTACAAATCTAAAACTCAAAAACTTTAGTTTGAAGTAAACTAGAAAACCTGATCAGTTATGAAATAAAAATAAAAATATTTTAAAACAAATAAAACAAAACCCCGTTCAATAGTAAAATAGCCGACCCCTTATTTTCACTTAAACACATTGGCTTCCTCTTTTCTTTAATGGCCTGCCCAACTAGGGTTTTTCTTCCCCAAATCAATTCGCGACTTCTAGTTGTTGACAAATTCTCCGATGGCTTCGAAAATGTTGATTACTGTCAAATGATTTGGGACTGCTATCAAAACTTCGATAGTATGTGAGTATTTTGTTTTTCTTAATTGCTTGAATGAATTGCATTGTTTCGATAATTTCATTGCCTCTGATGATATGTTATATATAGGGTCTACAACCCTTTTACTTCTCTGATTTCATGTAAGACTTGGCTCTTGATTGTGCTTGGCTTTTGTGTGAATGCTGCTTGATTTATTATTGTGAAGGTCATTTGATTTCTAGAATTTCTTGATGGAAAAACTTGCCAAAAAAAAAACTCATCCAAATTTCAAGAATGTTTTAAAAAACGTGAATTCATTTCTTGTCAAAAATCAATTTTCCTGGTGTTGGAATCTTTAACCCGGGAAACATTGTTTCTGCATAATTGAATTATTACTTGCCAAAATAATTCCTTCGATCACGATGATAAATTGCTGCAAGTTTTTTTTTTTGATGCATCTGGTAATGATTCCGCCTCTTTGATAATTTCAAGAATAAATGGTATTTTTTAATTACCAAATTTGTTTATACCACCAGTGCAAAATTAAATTCTTTCTATTTTTCCAATCAAAGAATTTAAACAAGGGTTTCCGAAATAATTGGAGCATTGTTTTGGCACTTGAATTCTTTCTTATGGCTTAGCATGTCCATGATATATATATATATATATACACATATATAGTGTATATATGTATATACATAGTTGTGTGTATATATGTATATCATCTCAGGTTTACCCTTATTCTGCCTAATCTTGAATTGCTACAGAGCTTCACATGTTCCTGTTGTGTTTGCATGTGTATTCATGTCTTTTACTTGACCTTGTAACCACTCTTGTTGTTAACTATATGTGTGTATCTGTGACCAAAGCACTGCCTTGTTGTGTGTCAATCTTAGGGTGCATTGGTTGTTCATGTTTTGATCACATTCGCACTTGCCATTTGCACCACTGGTTGATTCATGTGTATAATACCACCTGCTAATGCAATTGCATTCAGTCTTGTTGCTTCATACCTGAGCTTGTATATTTATTGTGCATGTTCCCTTGAACCATGTTGCCTTAAATCTCTTTTCTAGTCTTGACCCATACCGCTAATCCATGAACATTTGCACTTGGCTTTGCTTGAGTTTAAACTGCACCTGAGTGTTGACCAGTTTACCACTATATGTGTTGTTGCCATATAGAATTGGCCTGCTTTGCCCCTTGTGTGATGCACAACTATGCATGTTGCATATCACTGTCTTCCTTGCTACTATGCACAATATTATTACCATGTTTTTTGTACCTTTATTTGCTACACACATCATGTTCATGTTATTGTTTTACTTAACTGGGCAATTTTGGCATGTTAATTCATGTGTGCATGAGCATTCTTTAATGCCTGAAATTGAAACTTTTGACTAAGATTTGTTGGCTTCTTTGTTCTGCTGAGCCATGTTCCCTGTTTCCTGTGAACTGCATGATCATATGCATGGCTGCACATTGATATTGTGACATGTTCACTTGTCATTTGTTGGGTGCATCTTGTTCATGCTTGAGAGTTGTGCATGCTTATAGTTGCACCATTCATCATTTCCTTGTGACTGTTGTGCACTGTATATACTGCTGAGTTCCCAGTCTTTCCATGTGTGCATGAAATTGCTGCCTTGATATTTTGTGCATTCATGTGTACATTGTTATTTTCTTTCTTGGCCACTTGTAGCTGATGCCATTGTATCAACTTGTGTATTTGTGCATGAAGTCGAACCTTGTTACGCCATTGTTACTTTATTTGTTCCATGCTCTACGTTGCTGAGTTATTATTCACACTTATCCATGCTATTTACATGCTCGTCATATGCACCTGCACATATTAAATAATATATGTGTAACACCCCGTAATTTTATAACATTAAAATTCACAAATTAAAGTATACTTAATTTTTAGAAAAGAATTAAGTGAAATGGGTTGCGCAGAGAAATATATATATATTGATATATATATATATTAAAAATTAAATAAATAAATATGCGAAAAAGTTCAAAACAACGAATTGGGAGGGGAAATAACCGAACCGGCCCATTTTTGAGGTCGAACCGAGCGCTGTTGGGTCGACTAGGGGTTAATCCAGGGTGTTTGCTGTCAACCTGTGGGCCGATTCGCACAAATGCAGATTTTGCATTTGATTGGTTCTCATGGTTCAGGGTTAATCTAATGGTCCTAAATAATTTCCTACACCTATAAATACATCCTAATGTTAACCCTAAACCTAATTAAAATATAATAGTTACCGTCGCCATGGAAATCAAGGGAGCCGACGCCAACTAAGAAAGAAGAAAAGCAAATTCAATTCTAATTCTCTCAACCCTAAAGCAAAGCAAAACTCTCTCTTTTCTTCTCTAAATTGTGAGTATGATGATCATAACAAGATTATTATCATTTTAATTAGGCTGAGTTATGAATGGATTATGAGTAGATGATGTGAATTATCATATATGTTGTTGTAAACCCCTTTTGCTATCATGTATATTGTAAATCCAATGTTATGTGATGATGATATCTTATATGTTGTAAATCATGCTATGATGATGTTATGTATGTTGAAAGTTTCTAGGCTAAGTTGTGATGAATCATACATGTTAAAAAGGCCATGATGTTACCATCTATGATAGTTAGTTCATATTAATTAAATCATCATGTTTGGGTTATGTTGATCTATATGACAAGTCACATATGCAAGTTAGATTGATTAGAAAAGTTATGAACATATGCCAAGACATCTATTATGACATCTAGAATTATGCTATGACATATGTGATATCCTATGCTAGTTCACACCATCATTATGTTGCCTAAAAACCCCATATGCATGTTTATGTATAGATTTGGGCTATGATCATATCATGTAAATTAAGACATTTAACAAGTTGACACCTTTTGATCCTTAACATGTGTAGTTTATGCAAGTTCCACCCCTACTATGATTAGATTTATTTTAATTGTCTATATGTTGTGATAATTTATCTTTGTGCTAGGTGTTAGACTATACAAGTCTAGCCTATATTATGCATTGAATAAGCGAACGTATAAACGTGGGGTAGGGGTAATATTAAGGATTTAATATTAAAAAGTTGGGGTGCAATTGATATGATTTTGCATGCCATAAGTGGATGGCCATAATTGAGTCAATTATGGACATCATTAAAAGTTGACTTAATTAATAATTTGAATAGGGAATTATTAAAACTGGGGTAAAAGATTTTAAGTGTTAATCAATGCTTAGGACACGAGGTTGGACTCGTTTGTGACGTAAACCTGCCCGGACCCGCCCGGCAAATCCAGTGGTCACAAATGTCAGCCCAATGTGAGAGGTCCTAGGCTTAAACTAAAGCATAACGGTTGTAAAGACACGAGGTTAGACTCTTTTATGGTGTAAGACTGCCCGGACCCGCCCGGCAAATCCAGCTGCCATAAATGCCAGTCTAATGTGAGAGGTCTTTATGAGGTTATGGCCTGAATGAATTAAGAAATACTTAACCAGATAAACATGTAAGGTGGGACATGGGGGTTAAATAGGTGCCTTGGGTGGCATGAGGAATCTAGGGGGTGCCCTTAGTGGCATGTGAAATATGATTAGTAAGACTTAACCAAACACACATGTAAATGAACATGACTAAGAGGGTTAAGTGGGATATACTAGTGACAAGCTTAGGTGGGTAGCTTGTGGGGGCCCATTTCGGCCAGTATCCCAAACGTATCTTTGTGGGCTCGACCCAAGTCGAGGACGGGACACGCATGCTGGGTTCGACCGTAAGAGGCCAAAACGGGGAGCGGTGGCAACGCAAGTCCAACGGGTTTCGTATGCGTGTGTGGACCCGGGCTGGTAGGTAAGACGTTGTTGCATCGTGTAGGTATAAGCCGTGCATTCTCAAGTTGTATCGGGTTGCCACTTTAGGGGAGTGATACACCCCACTGTGGGGCCAGCACGGGTAACTACGAGTAGGGAGCCGATCGAAAGTGGGTAGTGGGGTACACCTAGTGGAGATAGGGGCAGACAACACCTATGTAGTCAGCTAGGGGTACGTAAGGCTATTTATAAAGTTTCTGTGTGAAGAAAGTGGGATCAAACAATAGGGTGACTGGTGTGGTGCAGTGTAGTAATGTGCGGTGCAGTGTAGTAATCATTCGTTAGTAATTAGGTGTGCCTTTACCGTTATCTTTAACGTTATCTTAAACGCTATCTTTATCTTCCTAAGAGTTCATAGACATTTACTTGTCTTCCAGCTTATGCCTTAGTCTAGTTATTTTGATAATAGTATTGTTATAATTATCATACTCGCCAGACTTTATGTCTGACCCCCTCTATTTCTATCCTTTTTCCCCCTCCAGGTCCTCAGGTTGGGCCCAGCTCTAGGGGAGTTTGATTAAATTGCTTCATCTCTCTTTGGAAAGCTTGGACCGTTGAAGTAAAGTCCAGCTTGTTATCTTTTTAATGGCTATTTATGTAATGGGATTTTGTATTTTGTTTTTATGAAGATGGATATTGTACTTGGTTATGATCTATGGTTTTATGATGTAACAAACACGTTTAATTTCCGCTGCAATAAAATGAAGTTTTAGATTTCCAAGTACTATTTATTATCTGTCTTGTTGTAATTTTTCTGTTCTATATTCACTTATAACCTCCATGGAAGTTAATGCATTCCCTTTGTGAGTGACATTAATGGACGTGGGGTGTTACACGTGGTATCAGAGCTTAAGGTTACCAGAACAAATAAAAATACTTTAGAAAAATAGTTATTTTTGGAAGAAGTTTTTTCAAAAACATGTTTTAATGAGAAATTTAAAGAGAAAAGCTTTTAAGAAAAAAAAACATAATCCCCAATAGCCCATATCTTTATCTTTCGAATTCTCCATTCTGAATCTTTCCTTTTTCGTTTCAGCATGGCTGAAGATCTTAATCTACCCGATGGTGTAACGATACCAGGATGGTATAGGAGGTTATTGGAGGCTAGGGCCGCTGCAGGTCCAGCCAATGTTCCACCACCACCAGTTGCACCCGTTCCTCCTCCTCCTCCTCGCGTAGATACTTTTGCAAAGACGTGCAAGGAATTCAAGGCTATGGGTGGAAAACCATTTCAAGGGTCAGAAACGTTTGTGGAAGCTAGAGATTGGCTTAAGGAGGTGGAAGAATTGCTAGAAATCTTTGAAGTAGAAGAAGGGAGGAGAGTTCGTTTAGCAGCTTGGTTGATGAAGGGAGAGGCCTCGTTTTGGTGGGAGGTCACTAATGGGGAGCGTCCTGTTGACTCTTGGGCGGATTTCAGACGTAGGTTCGAGGCGAAGTTTCTCTCAAGGGTGGAAGAAAATCAATATATGGAAAGGTTCTTGACATTGAAGCAAGGAAGCTCATCAGTGAGAGAATATGTCAATAAATTTAATAAGTTAGCAAGGTTTGGCTTGGACTTAGTAAACACGCCGGAGAAGAAGGCTCTAAGGTTCGTGAATGGCTTGAATGAACCATTGCAAGGGTTGGCTATGACCCACATCCCGATGGGGGCCACCTTTGAGAAGTTAGTAGAAATGGCGCTCATGCATGAGGAGAAAAGCGCTAAAGCTGATAAGGCACCCGGGAAGAAGGGGGATCAGAAGAAACCACAACAACAAAACAAGAAGGGTGCAAAAGACAATAATGGCAAGGGAAAGAAGAAGTGCTTTAACTGTGGAACCCCAGGCCATCTCAGCAAGGATTTCCGAAAGAAAAAGAAGACAGGCTGTTTTCGTTGTGGCGAAGTGGGACATTTAGTGAAGGACTGCCCAAAGAAGGGGCAGAGGGCAGGAGCTACCTTGGGAGGACAGGTACAGGCTCTTATGGCACCAGGGCAGGCTAGGGGACAAGTTCAGGCTCTCGCGGTCCCACCGCTGCAAGAACGAGGTAGAACCACTTCTGTTGAAAGCTTAGTTTTTCTGTTTGATCATCTTGTCCGTACCTTATTCGATTCGGGCGCATCACATTCGTTTATCTCTACATCATTAGTTGAATCACTGCACTTAAACACCAGTTTAGTAGAGGATCCCTTAGTTGTTTCGAATCCAATTGGGGGCTCAGCTTATTTGTCTATGATGTGTTTGGATTTGAAAATTTCCATACTTAGCGTTGAATTTAGATGTGATGCTTATGTGTTAGGCTTCACGGGCTATGTGCTAATTTTAGGAATGGATTGGTTATCCAGAAATGGGGCCGTTCTTGATTGTGAAAGGAGAGTAGTTAGGCTCGTGACTCGCCTTGGCAACACTCTCAAAATCTTTTGTAATCCCATAAATTCGGTTATGCTAAGATATCTAGAATCGCTTGATGCATCTGAGGAAAATCTACGATCTGTTAGAGTGGTCCGAGAATATTCGGATGTGTTTAAGGAGGTGAAGGGCTTGCCTACGAAGCGGGAGATAGATTTTCGAATATATCTTGTGGATAATGTGAAACCAGTATCTTTGCCAGTACGCCACATGGCTCCACGTGAAAGGAGGGAACTCGGTAAGCAAGTGAAGGAGTTGCTTGAGAAGGGGTTCATAAGACGAAGTATATCGGAGTTGGGTGCTCCAGTAGTATTTGCCACGAAGGCGGATGGGTCCCTTAGACTTTGTGTGGACTATAGAGAACTTAATAAGCTTACTAAGAAGAACAGACACCCACTGCCGAGGATTGACGATCTCTTCGATCAGTTAGTTGGCGCCTCAGTGTTTTCGCTGTCGGACTTAGCCACTGGTTTTCATCAGTTGAGAGTGGCTGAGGATAGCATTGACAAGATTGCCTTTAGGACTCCGGACGGTTTCTATGAATGGCTAGTGATGCCCTTCGGTTTGACAAACGCCCCCGCATACTTTGTTGATTTGATGAGTAGGGTGTTTAGGGAGTACCTTAACAAATTCGTGGTAGTCTTTGTAGATGACATCTTGATCTTTTCTAAGGATGAAGAAGAGCATGCCCTACATCTTAGGGAAGTGTTGGAGACTCTTCGAGCGCATAAGCTTAAAGCTAAATTTTCTAAGTGTCACTTCTGGAGGAAGGAAGTACGGTTCTTGGGGCACGTGGTTTCCAAAGAAGGGATAGCCGTGGATCCCGCGAAGGTGGTGGCCATCCAAGATTTGAAGGTTCCTAAAAATGCTACCGAAGTGAGAAGTTTCTTGGGGTTGGCTGGCTACTATAGGAAGTTTATCAAAGACTTCACAAAGATATCAGCTCCATTGACACGCTTGACGAAGAAGAATCTAGTTTTCACATAGGACGCAGATTGTGATGATGCGTTCCAACGTTTGAAGAGAGCTTTGACTTCAGCCCCAGTCTTAGTATTGCCAGACGGGAGTAAGCCGTTTACCGTTTATACTGATGCTTGTGGGACAGGACTAGGCGCAGTCTTAATGCAAGAGGGCAGGGTAATAGCCTATGGTGGAAGGCAGTTGACAGCGCATGAGAAGAATTACCCCACACATGACCTAGAGTTGGCCGCTATTGTTTTCGCACTTAAGTCTTGGCGTCATTATTTTCTTGGCGAGAAATTCGAACTATTCACTAACCACAAATCTTTAAAATACCTATTCTCTCAAAAGGACTTGAACTTAAGGCAGCAAAGGTGGATGGAGTTCTTAGCATCCTACGACTTTGAGATAGCATATACCCCTGGCAAGGGTAAGTGGTGGTCGATGCCTTAAGTAGAAAAAGATTATCCTTAAGTCCTTTGTTTGTTGAGCGGCGAAGTTTAGAATTCATTTCGATGTTTGACTTTAGACCTTCCGTTGACTTCGTACCCGGTTTGCTAGCATCCTTGGAGGTCAGACCTACGCTTTTGGGACGGATTGGCGAGGCACAGCGAGACGACCCGCAGTTGGTTGAGTTAGTAGAAAAACTCAAAGGAGGGGAGTCATCAAGCCATCTCCGTAGGTATACCCGAGACGATAAGGGTTGGTTATGTAGGGACGGTAGACTTTGTGTACCAAAAGACGATGACCTAAGGAAGACTATTCTTGACGAAGCACATCATTCGAAGATGACCGTTCATCCCAGCGGGGACAAGATGTACAAAGACATGAAGAGAGTTTACTTTTGGGCCGGCATGAAGAAAGACGTGGCCGAGTATGTCGCTAGATGCTTGGTGTGCCAACAAGTAAAAGCGGAGCAAAAGAAACCCGGTGGGTTGCTTCACCCATTGGAGGTTCCACTATGGAAATGGGAAAGCATCTCGATGGATTTTGTGGATGGGTTACCGCGATCAAGGAGGGGTAATACGGGAATTTGGGTTATTGTAGATAAACTTACTAAAAGCGCCCATTTCATTCCCGTAAAGAGTAAGAGGACTGCTCCATGGTTAGCCTCCGTATACGTTCGAGAAATAGTTCGGTTGCACGGTGTTCCTTCTAGCATAGTGAGCGACCCCGATCCTATTTTCACTAACGAATTTTGGAGAAGCTTACAAGAGGCGGTAGGGACTCAATTATGTTTGAGCACCGCATATCATCCTCAGACGGACGACCAGATCGAGAGGGTGAATCGCATTCTAGAGGATCTGTTGAGGCTATGTATCCTAGACTTTGGGGGTACGTGGGAAGAGCATCTTCCATTGGTGGAGTTCGCATATAATAACAGCTTTCAGTCCAGCATTGGTATGGCACCATTCGAAGCTCTTTATGGACGACCTTGTCGTTCACCTACATATTGGTGGGAATCTACGGATAAGATCTTACTTGGGCCCGATATGATTAGGGAGACTTCAGAGAAGATCGACTTGATTCGAAGGAGGATGAAAGCAGCACAGGATAGGCAAAAATCTTATGCAGATAAGAGGAGGACAGATCTCGAGTTTGAAGTTGGGGACATGGTCTTTGTCAAAGTGTCTCCATTACGGAACGTTTTTCGCTTTGGGTCCATTGGGAAATTAGCACCAAGGTTTGTAGGGCCGTTTCCTATTAAGGAGAAAATTGGACAGATGGCGTATAGAGTGGAGTTGCTCGAGAGACTTAGTGGTGTACACGACGTATTCCATGTGTCACATTTGAGGAAGTGCTTGCACGAGACCGCGGAAGTGGTAGAGCCGAGCTTTCTTAGAGAGGTGGAGATAGAGCGTGATGCGACAATTCGACGAGCTCCTACGCGCATTCTTGGGTTGGAGATCAAGAGGTTGAGGAATCGAGAGGTCAGACTAGTCAAAGTGCAATGGGGAGATGATGAGAGCAACGCTACTTGGGAGACAGAAGAGAAGATGCGTTCACGATACCCTTTTCTTTTTGAGGGAATGTCTTTTAATTTCTCCTTTATCGCTTAGCTTGTACTTATCTTATTTTTAGTATATCCTCTCGCTAGTATCTTTGACCTTTAGTTAGGATAATCCTATGGTTGAAACATGTGTTTGAGACATGTTATGTATGGTGGATGCAAAGTGGATGCAAGTGTTTGCTAGTGGTTGCTCGTGGATGCATATACACACACTATTAGGCACCAGATCGGCTCAGTCACTTCATATTGCATATTGCATATATATGGATGTATTTAGTAAAATGGATGTATAATGGTTGTATTATCATATAGTTGCTGCATTCGGGTGGATGGTTGTGCACGCATATAGAATTAATATGTATCATTAGGAATCTTTTGCATACATATTGGACGCATGGCACTATCATGATTTGCATTAAGGAGGTCAACTGAATCAGTGGACCGCCTGATTTTGCATTAGATATAGACATATACACACACTGTGCATATAAACATAAAAGCATTAGAAGTCTTTTAAGGACAATGGATGCTGGTGTTTGATGGTTGAGTAGATGGACGATTAGATGGTAGGATATACATTCTTCTTGACGTGGAGATTTTGGGGACGAAATCCTTTAAGGAGGGGAGAATGTAACACCCCGTAATTTTATAACATTAAAATTCACAAATTAAAGTATACTTAATTTTTAGAAAAGAATTAAGTGAAATGGGTTGCGTAGAGAAATATATATATATATATATATTGATATATATATATATATAAATTAAAAATTAAATAAATAAATATGCGAAAAAGTTCAAAACAGTGAATTGGGAGGGGAAATAACCGAACCGACCCATTTTTGAGGTCGACCCGAGCCTTGCTGGGTCGACTAGGGGTTAATCCAGGGTGTTTGGCTGTCAACCCGTGGGCCGATTCGCATAAATGCAGATTTTGCATTTGATTGGTTCTCATGGTTCAGGGTTAATCTAATGGTCCTAAATAACTTCCTACAACTATAAATACATCCTAATGCTAACCCTAAACCTAATTAAAATAGAATAGTTACCGTCGCCATGGAAATCAAGGGAGCCGCCGCCAACTAAGAAAGAAGAAAAGCAAATTCAATTCTAATTCTCTCAACCCTAAAGCAAAGCAAAACTCTCTCTTTTCTTCTCTAAATTGTGAGTATGATGATCTTAACAAGATTATTATCATTTTAATTAGGTTGAGTTATGAATGGATTATGAGTAGATGATGTGAATTATCATATATGTTGTTGTAAACCCCTTTTGCTATCATGTACATTGTAAATCCAATGTTATGTGATGATGATATCTTATATGTTGTAAATCATGCTATGATGATGTTATGTGTGTTGAAAGTTTCTAGGCTAAATTGTGATGAATCATACATGTTAAAAAGGCCATGATGTTACCATCTATGCTAGTTAGTTCATATTAATTAAATCATCATGTTTGGGTTATGTTGATCTATATGACAAGTCACATATGCAAGTTAGATTGATTAGAAAAGTTATGAACATATGCCAAGACATCTATTATGACATCTAGAATTATGCTATGACATATGTGATATCCTATGCTAGTTCACACCATCATTATGTTGCCTAAAAACCCCATATGCAAGTTTATTTATAGATTTGGGCTATGATCATATCATGTAAATTGAGACAATTAACAAGTTGACACCTTTTGATCCTTAACATGTGTAGTTTATGCAAGTTTCACCCCTATTATGATTAGATTTATTTTATTTGTCTATATGTTGTGATAATTTATCTTTGTGCTAGGTGTTAGACTATACAAGTCTAGCCTATATTATGCATTGAATAAGCGAACGTATAAACGTGGGGTAGGGGTAATATTAAGGATTTAATATTAAAAAGTTGGGGTGCAATTGATATGATTTTGCATGCCATAAGTGGATGGCCATAATTGAGTCAATTATGGACATCATTAAAAGTTGACTTAATTAATAATTTGAATAGGGAATTATTAAAACTGGGGTAAAAGATTTTAAGTGTTAATCAATGCTTAGGACATGAGGTTGGACTCGTTTGTGACGTAAACCTGCCCGGACCCGCCCGGCAAATCCAGTGGTCACAAATGTCATCCCAGTGTGAGAGGTCCTAGGCCTAAACTAAAGCATAACGGTTGTAAAGACACGAGGTTAGACTCTTTTATGGTGTAAGACTGCCCGGACCCGCCCGGCAAATCCAGCTGCCATAAATGCCAGTCTAATGTGAGAGGTCTTTATGAGGTTATGGCCTGAATGAATTAAGAAATACTTAACCAGATAAACATGTAAGGTCAGACATGGGGGTTAAGTAGGTGCCTTGGGTGGCATGAGGAATCTAGGGGGTGCCCTTAGTGGCATGTGAAATACGATTAGTAAGACTTAACCAAACACACATGTAAATGAACATGACTAAGAGGGTTAAGTGGGATATACTAGTGACAAGCTTAGGTGGGTAGCTTGTGGGGGCCCATTTCAACCAGTATCCCAAACGTATCTTTGTGGGATCGACCCAAGTCGAGGACGGGACACGCATGCTGGGTTCGACTGTAAGAGGCCAAAACGAGGAGCGGTGGCAACGCAAGTCCAACGGGTTTCGTATGCGTGTGTGGACCCGGGCTGGTAGGTAAGACGTTGTTGCATCGTGTAGGTATAAGTCGTGCATTCTCAAGTTGTATCGGGTTGCCACTTTAGGGGAGTGATACACCCCACTGTGGGGCCAGCATGGGTATCTACGAGTAGGGAGCCGATCGAAAGTGGGTAGTGGGGTACACCTAGTGGAGATAGGGGCAGATGTCACCTATGTAGTCAGCTAGGGGTACGTAAGGCTATTTATAAAGTTTCTGTGTGAAGCAAGTGGGATCAAACAATAGGGTGACTGGTGTGGTGCAGTGTAGTAATGTGCGGTGCAGTGTAGTAATCATTCGTTAGTAATTAGGTGTGCCTTTACCGTTATCTTTAACGTTATCTTAAATGCTATCTTATCTTCCTAAGAGTTCATAGACATTTACTTGTCTTCCAGTGCCTTAGTCTAGTTATTTTGATAATAGTATTGTTAGAATTATCATACTCGCCAGACTTTATGTCTGACCCCCTCTATTTCTATCCTTTTTCCCCCTCCAGGTCCTCAGGTTGGGCCCAGCTCTAGGGGAGTTTGATTAAATTGCTTCATCTCTCTTTGGAAAGCTTGGACCGTTGAAGTAAAGTCCAGCTTGTTATCTTTTTAATGGTTATTTATGTAATGGGATTATGTATTTTGTTTTTATGAAGATGGATATTGTACTTGGTTATGATCTATGGTTTTATGATGTAACAAACATGTTTAATTTCCGCTGCTATAAAATGAAGTTTTAGATTTCCAAGTACTATTTATTATCTGTCTTGTTGTAATTTTTCTGTTCTATATTCACTTATAACCTCCATGGAAGTTAATGCATTCCCTTTGTGAGTGACATTAATTGACGTGGGGTGTTACAATATGTGTACATACATAAACATGTTGTGTATATATGTATCATGCATGTGCAATTATATATGTGAGCTATTTGAATGGCAAACGTGGCACCCCACCTCTGTTGATATCACTCATTAAGAGAATGCATTAAGTTTCATGAAGCATTATAGATAAACAGAAACAGAAACATTACAAAACAAATATAAAATAGCAGTGGAATTAAAAACTTTTATTAATCATAAAGCATCGTGGTTCAAAACATCATATGTTTGAATTACATTAAAACCAGTACATCATAAAAACTTCTGTCTTGTACTTAAAACATCATAGTACAAAATAAAAGAGGAAAAATCCCTAAATAAAAGCATAGCCATAGTAGCAAAGATAGGAGCTTGAGAAATACATCTAAGCAGCTCCAGCAAATGATAGCAGAATCCTGGTCAAGCTTGAGTATTCCTACCCTGAGAATCTAGGGGGAATGGAAGAAAGAAGAGGAAACAAAAAGGGTTAGACATAAAGTCTAGCAAGTCCAGTTACTTTTAGCAAATAAATAAGTAAAAGTATCATGATAGGCATATAAAGTGAATAAGAGATATAACATCAAAAAGGCAGGTATGACAAGGTAGACATGATATAGTGTATACGCTTCTCTAAAGATTACTCTGGTTCTCTGCACCAATACTAGTATAACCAGAATGAGATGATCCCAACAACTGTAAAATGGTAGACTTAGGAATACATATAGATGTACCCCAACTACAACCCTAATCGATCAGCTCCCTACTCCGTAGATACCTTGTGTCGGCCCTACAGTGGGAGGTATTACTTCCTAAAGTGGCAACCCTTTATTGATGTGCACAACCATATCTACTGGTTTCACGGTCGTCTTATCCCCCTCTGCCCGGACCATCCACACACATGGCCCCGGTCGATTTGCGCAGCCCACACCGTCCTCCACGTTACGATATCTTACAATCAGCCCAGTAAGCGTGTCCCAATTCTGACCTAGGGCGGAGTACTCGTCTGATACTGTTCTATGGGTTACTTACTGAAATGGGTCCCCTACACAAGATGATACAAGCTCTCCCCCTTGTCTTTTATCCCCACTAGGATTTTCACAGGTTATGCTTACCTAACAGTGTCTTTAATTACATAACCCCATTATTTCCACAGGTTATGCTTACCTAACAGTGTCTTGTATCCCCACTAGGATTTTCACAGGTTACTCCACGTTTGGATATGCCGGTCGATTCCGGGCAGGCTTCTTCCACTAGTCGGGCTTAACCTCGTGTCTTAGCTCATCTCGTATTTGTGCACCTAGACCCCTCACATTAGATTCACCACTTGTGGTCACTGGATATGCCGGGCAGTTCCGTACAAACTTTCACCACAAGCGTAATCTAACCTCGTGTCTAGGTGTAGTTATAGTTTCTGATTACTGTAATCCTAGGCATCTCATTATTAGCCAATTTACCTATGTCGTTATAGGTTTTCATGCCCCTTTTCCCCAAGTTATGTTCATAATAAACTATATGCCCAAATTCATATTCATATATTTTATTCAGATTATGCCCAAATTCCCAATTACAAGTTATGCCCAATTTTAATGTTTTCCCCTCGTTCCCCATTTAATGCATTTGCATATTTTAGCGGCATGCTGTAACACCCCACCTCCACTAGGGTCACTCACAAAGGGAATGCCCTAGTTTTGGAGGGGGTATTATCTAGTAAACAGGCACAGAGATAACACAAGACAGAACATAGATAAAATAGAGTATATAAAGCAGCGGATATAAACTTTAAAACCAAATCTCATTACTGAAAAATAGAGTCAAAACCTCCTACATCAAAATGACAAGTCATTATTTCATTACATCAAGTTCTAAAGAAGCAAAGTACTTAAAACAACATTAGTAAAATATTATTACCCAAAAAGTGCATGAGTGCAGCCATAGCATAGCTCAAGACCAAACCGTACATGAGCTGTCAAAAAGCAAGCAAAGTCCAAGCTAAGAGCTAGAGTTTCCTCCCTGAGAACCTGGGGGGGTGGGGGGGGGGACGAAAGACAAAGAGACGAAAGAAAACGGGTCAGTCAAAAAGACTGGTAAGCCCTAGTGACTATCAGCATAGAAACTAGTAAAGTTAACAAGACATGAATAAACTAGAATTAAACATAGGAATGATGATAAGTCTGACATGATAACTAAGCTAACAAGATAACTCAAGTCTAACATTGCGTATTCAAGGTTCGCCATACCAACTATATTGGTATACTAATCCCGTGTCAACTATAAATCAAGAAATAATCCCTTGGCCCAATATCGTGAAGTGACCCAATTCGGGGTCCAACGGTATGATCTAATCGATCTGCTCCCTACAAGTCTAGCTCGTCGTGTGTCTGTGTCATACGACCCTGTCACGAATGTAGTCACCTGTGCTAGGTCCACCATAGGGTGTATCAAGCCCTAGGGTGCCAACCACCGACACGAATCAAGAATGCACAGATAATCCTACTGATGCCCAATGCCTGCTTTTTCAACTCCGGACTAGGTGCACGACCCTAGTCCGCCTGAACCTATAATGGCGCACCAACCCGGCCGTCGTTCTGGTCGCTTACAATCAACCCAGCAATCGTGCCCCACCCTGCTTAGTCCCAGGGTACCGTGATACATCTAGTGGGTTACTGCTGAAAAGGACCGCGTAACTAGGGTTTCGTTCAGCAGGTTAAGTTGTCATTTAAAATCGAGACTTAACCCCATCTACGTGTCATATCAAATTGACTAAGTGTGTCGTTCTAGTTCAAGACTTAGTCCTACGAATCATGTGTCAGGTTGGTTAAGTGTGTTCAAGCGGTTCATGACTTAACCCTATCAAATCAACGTGTCAAATTGGTTAAGTATATTCAAGTGGTCCATGACTTAACCCTATCCAGTGGCATTAATTTACTTAATGCACCCCTAACCTCTCACATTAGACTTGGTTATGGTTACTGGATGTGTCGGGCGGGTCCGGGCAGTTTTACACCATAACCTAGACTAACCTCGGGTTTCGAGTGCGATATGACCAACTACTCACATTGGGTCCTGTTGTTTGCAGTTACTGGATTCGCCGGGCGGTTCCGGGCAGATTTATACTACAAACTCAACCCAACCTCGAGTTGGCCACGTTCAAGTTATCTAAGTGTCATGTCCCAAATTCATATTTTCAAGTATAATTTCATGTCAAGTTCATGTTCCTATCCAAGCTCAAGTTATAACGATATTCATGTTTTCAAGTTCATACTAAATTCAGGTTTTCCTAAACTACCCAAATCGCATCCCCAACGCTCGTGAATTCGAATCAAGGCAATAGATGTAACTAGGGAATAACATAACAAGGATGGGTATAAAGTGGCAAAGGTGATTTCAAGGCAAGCATGGTGTAACTTGAGATATGATCATAACATCACTGGCATATGAAATAGGGTGATAAACATAGCAATAAATGACATAAGATGATAATCCTAAACTTGTGACTAGCAAAAGTTTCAACATCACAATATCACAGGCATGTTAAAATAATGATAGGGTTTAGGTTATGACATGAACAGGCCCCTAAATCAAGTTCTTATCAGTATTCCACAAATCAAGGTTCAATATGAACGGTACTAGGTTCAAGGTGAATAGATCTAGGGTGAACAAGAGTAGATCTAAAATAATAGATCAAAAAGGAATAGTCATAGATCAAAGATATACAAGAGTAGGTCTCAAGTAGTTATCATGTTTATGTTCAACTTCAATTTACACATGTCCATATTAAGTTTAGAGTTTAGATCTAAGAGTAACTGGGGCTTACAGATCGTGGTTTTTGAGAACTAAGAACAGAAATTGTCGTAGGATCATTGTTGAGATGTTGATCTATTCCCTTGAATTGTTGTAGAAATGTTGGCCTTCGATTTGGATCTAGTTTGAATGTTTAAGCTTCAAGTTGGAGGCGGCGGCCATGGTTCAAGAGGAGACTTAGCAGCATAATAGTGTTAGAAAGATTTGTTGTGGATTAGCCTAGGTCTTAGGGTGTTTTTATAGTTGCAACAACTAGTTTAGGTCATAGGATAAACCCTAGAATCGATCTGAATCGTCAAAAATTGTCACAGGCCCTCAAACAAGCCAACAGGGTCAAGCAGGAGCAACCAGGCCCAAATCAGGTTCGGGACCAGGTCGACACCCAAGTCGACTGCGCAGTCGACCTGGTCCTGGGGATGTCGACTGCCCAGTCGACTCCCCAGTCGACCTGGGGTGCTGGGCGGGAAATTTCCGGCCAAGTCTGTCTGGGTTTTGAAATTCGAATTTGAACTCGAATTCGAACTGTTTTGAACTCTAAAAATTTCTGAAACTTTGGGGAGCCATAACTTGGTCATACGGACTCCGATTTTCGAAAACTCGAACTCGATTTCATGCAGAATTCTAAGACGAACGCAATGGCGCAACACATTTCCCTTGGTTCTTATTTTAAAAATTAATTCTGCCTACATTTATGGTTATAACATGTTATCAAAATACGGGTTGTTACATTCTCCCCTCCTTAAAGGATTTCGTCCCCGAAATCTCTAAGTTAGGAAGAACATATCCTACCATCCATCATCCATCTACTCAAAACATCATCCACAAGCAAACATTGTCCTTAAGAGATTTCTAATGCTGTATGAACATATGCAGAAAGTGTGTGTATATGTTCCTTATCTAATGCAAATGATCAGGCCTGATTGATCTTTCTAATGCAAAATATGTTTAGTGTCATGAATCCAACATGTATGCAAATAATCCTAGTCACGTAAGCACTATATGTGTGCACAAACATTCATCCATATGCAACATTCATATGATAACACATTCAATTTCATCCATAAATAAGTATAAACACTCATGCATATGCAATATGAAAATGTGTATGAGCCGATCTAGTGCCTAATGTGTGTTATGCAACCACGAGCAATCACTTGCAACCACTTGCAACTGTAATGACCCGAAAATCCGGTCCAATTTGAGCTGACTAAATAACACAAGTCCAACCCCAAATTGCACTGGAAATTCAAGAAATTAATAGAAAGAAGATAGAGGGTGAGGATAGATAAGATAGAACTATTAGAATAGAAGAAGAAGAACATCATCATCAGAGTAACCACGAATCTCACTGCGGAACGAATAAAATATAACATAACTTTTGAAATACAAATAGTATATGTATACAATAGCATTTCAGAGTACAACACTTACGACAACAGCGGAAATAATAATAGCTATAGAATCTTGAAGCCTCCTGCTCCAAGCTCTCCAAGTGTATCTGAAAAATCTCGACTACTTGACTGCCCGTACAAATTTAGGCACCCAAGAGTTTAGGGAAAACAAACAAATAAACTCCGGGTCAGTCATGGGACTGGTATGAGTAAAACAGTTTAAAAATAGTTCAAACAAGTAAACGATATCTCATAAGACCACGTCGTATAACGGAACGGGTTTTTCCCTTATGAGAATCCAAAACATCTTTATATCAAAACCTTTGATATTATAATAATGTCTATTTACCACAGTATAATAACCATCTAGCAGAAACGCTTTCATCTCACGTTCTACATATATAGTATACAATCAAAACCGCAAGCACATATTGGGTAATGGATTTCCAACTATGACAAGGTATGGAACCACCTTCCGATCAGTGTACTCTAGGAACGATACACTAGAGTTCAACAAGAACATCTTGCAACTCAGCCACACATGACCGACCACTCATTTCGCTTGAGTGTATCGAATGTATATCACCAACGGTTGGGATCAGCAACCGTTTCCCGTATATATATGGGACATCATTGATAGATTTAAGAAGCAAATGAATATTCTCTAGATAGGTGATTATACACCATACTTCGGTGCGACCGATTTAGCCATGTTGCCTGCCCGATTTCTGTCATTTACCGGATGTGAGGCTAGAAGTTACGATTACTTTCCATTCATTGATAACACGATCACTTTGAATGCCACATTATCACATCCTTTAATCATTAATTGGTTTACACAAATATTCTGGATGTTATGCGAAGGGAATAAATCCGTTGCAACCATATATATTTATACAGACCAACCCATTCGATCATTGGAAATACTTTGTCATACATTCGTCCATTTACGTTCGTTCTGGGATTGAACGAAACCGAAGGCACTATTCAGTACATCCATCTTAGTCACTGTTATCTAAGACTTATACAACATCCCTTGCACCTTACTCCGTCTTCAATTTTCTTTGGCATATTCGCAACGCTTATGCCAATACAGAGTGGTTCTTTGGATAAGAATCCGACCGGTCTCTCCATATTAACAACGTTAAAATGGTAAAAACTTGATAGTCTGTGATTTAACTATCAAATGAAAACATGTCGGTGTACAAACAACGATCTAAATTTCAAATGGAATTATCGATCCAATCATCCAACATATAATACATATATATATATATTTATATATATTCATATTTTCTTATTTTCTATAATTAGAAAATATACGTTTTTATCATTGGAAAACATTTCCAACCCTCATTCACGCATCACTACCATTCCACAACTATCAGTCCCTAACTGTAAACTAGTAAGAGAACAATTCTCTAAGTATAAACCCCGAAGGCCGAAACCAACACCAGATCCGCACTCAGAAAATGATTCAACTTACTAATCTATAGTCCGTTTCTAATCTTGCTTAACTCTATTTCTTTAACTCTATTCGATTAACTCTAACTGATTAACTCTAATTCGAATAACCTATATTCGATTTACTCCTTTAAATAACGCTTATCCATTTATAAAGATTTACTTTTAGTAACGGTTCTTCACTTTAAAAAAATGTCCTTTTTATAACGTTTCTTCACTTATAAAGATTTCCTTATAACAGCGTTTAATCACTTTATTGATTTCCTAAATAAATTTCCTTTTATAATATCATATTTATTTCCTAAATATTTCCCCTTTTTCATTTATTCTATTTTCTGAATAAATATTCCTTTATGCATTCTATTCACTTCCTAAGTAAATATCTTTCTTTATACTTCTATTTACTTGCTAAGTAAATAATCGTTTGACACTTCTATTTCAATACACAGTTTGAAATTTCCCTTTTTACTTTCCAGTATTCATTTTGGTATTTAAAATAGCGTATAACCATGATTACTATTAACCAAGCACACATAATCATCACAGATTATATAACACATCACATATCATAATATATGAACAAAACAGTATTTTATTTTATATATTGAGGAACCCAGTTAGGTCCCTCCAACCTGTTCCTATGCATCACATATGTTAAACCATACAATTAACATCAACTTCATTTCAATATGAAATGTTCTGATAAGCAACATCAATATTTAATGGTATATATATATAAAATTTCAAATAACTGGCTAGCAGTTCAATCAACCAATCTACACACAACAGTCAATCAATATCTAACAGTTCTAAAAGTACATTATAAAAATAAAACTGTTCGGAGTTGGTGAGTTTTACTCACATTTGCAGTTCATCGTTAAAGAACAATAAACTGTTATTTGATTTTAATCAAACAGTTTATTTCGCCGTAAATTCATACGAGTCCCAATCCACTTCCAGTCAGCTTCATTGTGAAGCTCTCGTCCATACGATCCCGTTGGTATTTGGTTTGTTGAATTCTGTTGAGATATGAGCAAGTTATTTACGGTTTTAGGTTATACAATAAATTAATAATTAATTAAATTCTTAACTATGTTTTAAACTAACTAATTGTAGTTTAACAACTAATTACATTTTAAATTCCTAATTATGGCCCTCAGTAAATAAATTACCATTTAAAGTCAATATAAATTTAATCAATAACTAAATCATCAATTTCCTAACCTTAATTTAATTATAAACTAATTACTAATTATTAACACAGTTCTACTAACTACAAAATGAAACGGGGCCTACTGGTTTTCTGTGATTTCCCTTTTGTTCCAATATTTTCGTTTCCACTCATATGCCTTTTTCTCAAAACTAACCCTAAACCCCCTATAGTTATGATTACTAAATTCCTCCTTAACCACTTATTTAATCACTGAATACTGTTAGCACAAATTAATTACATACTTAACATCCTAAATGATAAAATTAGTTAAACTAATTACTAATTAAATTAATTAATTAACATTTACTCTAATTACATTAAAGTATACGCAGATTCCTTTTCTGGGTTTCCAACTGCTCGCTGCCAGAAGATCCAAGCTGTTGCCATCGAGAAAACCACCACCTCGCTATCTCCGACCAACCGCACCCTAATCCTTTTTCTCGTTTCACGTTTGTTCTTCAGAAACCAACCCGTGCCCTTATTTGAACATCAGAACCATGCCTTATCTTCATCCCTTCACTTCTTTTATCAACCTCCCCTTTCACGTTCAAAATGAAACCGCCTTCATCACATTTTGAAACTCCTACTCATGAAACAATCAACCCAAAATCGCGCCACCCTGGGGATGACTGACCGACGATCTGCACCAATCAGCAGGTGCGCCGTAACCTCCTTCCTCAACGCGCTGAACTGCGCCCCCTATAACGCTGCCGTTCACCGGCAGCAAGCCTTCAACTGCCCAGCCTTCCTGGCCCTTTCCCGTCCGCCTTGGTCCTTGAGACCTCATCACCGCCGATCAACTCGAAAGCCACGCGTAGCTATACATAATTGTTGAAGAAAGCTTTGATTTTAAAGTAAGAATAGGGAGATTAAGGAGGAAGATGGTTGGGAGCTTTCTGGTCGTTCATCCATTAGGGTGGAGGCGAAAAAAGAAGGGTCTGTTGACCACGAAACAAATTAGGTTTTGCTGAGAACAATTCCTTTTATAGACTAATATTTGGACCAAAAAAATGATTATTATATTATGTTGAAACTTAACGATGAAGTCTCGTATAAAAATAACCATGTACGATCTCTGTTTTTGACAAACTAAGCTATTCCTAACATAGAAAAATATTCCGGATCCAATGGGACAGGTTTAGTCGAATTCCGACACCGTCTGCGAAAATCCCTTAGAAAATATCGATGAAAAACACCGAGCATTAATTCCTTAAAATAACAAAAAAAATCCTAAAAATATGAGGCCTTGACGTTTCACTAGACTCTTCCTAAGGTTTCGTATGAAACTTGTTTCGTTGGGTTCGGAGTTCGTTTGACCAGTTAACCAATTAGTTTTAGTTTTTTTTAAGTTAAAAACATAGCGTACCCTACTATGAAATATTCTATTCACGTAGGGACTGTTATGGACAGAAACAGAAATACCATTTGAAATGAGTGATATGCTCTGGTCCCAAAAATGTAATAATACTGGTAGATGAACTCATATTGTGAAACCCCAAAATGTCGATACAGGGTGCCAAATACTCCAAATAAAAGGTTGCTTATTTAATTAATTAAAAATTACCATAAAATTCTAAAAATTAAATTATCACTAATTCCCAAAAGAACTGTAACACCCCATAATTTTATAACATTAAAATTCACAAATTAAAGTATATTTAATTTTTAGAAAAGAATTAAGTGAAATGGGTTGCGCAGAGAAATATATATATATATATATATATATTGATATATATATATATTAAAAATTAAATAAACAAATATGCGAAAAAGTTCAAAACATCGAATTGGGAGGGGGAATAACCGAACCGGCCCATTTTTGAGGTCGACCCGAGCTCCGCTGGGTCGACTAGGGATTAATCCAGGGTGTTTGGCTGTCAACACGTGGGCCGATTCGCTCAAATGCAGAATTTGCATTTGATTGGTTCTCATGGTTCAGGGTTAATCTAATGGTCCTAAACAACTTCCTACACCTATAAATACATCCTAATGCTAACCCTAATTAAAATAGAATAGTTACCGTCATACCATCACCATGGAAATCAATGGAGCCGCTGCCAACTAAGAAAGAAGAAAAGCAAATTCAATTCTAATTCTCTCAACCCTAAAGCAAAGCAAAACTCTCACTTTTCTTCTCTAAATTGTGAGTATGATGATCTTAACAAGATTATTATCATTTTAATTAGGTTGAGTTTTGAATGGATTATGAGTAGATGATGTGAATTATCGTATATGTTGTTGTAAACCCCTTTTGCTATCATGTATATTGTAAATCCAATGTTATGTGATGATGATATCTCATATGTTGTAAATCATGCTATGATGATGTTATGTATGTTGAAAGTTTCTATGCAAAGTTGTGATGAATCATACATGTTATAAAGGCCATGATTTTACCATCTATGCTAGTTAGTTCATATTAGTTAAATCATCATGTTTGGGTTATGTTGATCTATATGACAAGTCACATATGCAAGTTAGATTGGTTAGAAAAGTTATGAACATATGCCAAGACATCTATTATGACATCTAGAATTATGCTATGACATATGTGATATCCTATGCTAGTTCACACCATCATTATGTTGCCTAAAAACCCCATGTGCAAGTTTATGTATAGATTTGGGCTATGATCATATCATGTAAATTGAGACATTTAACAAGTTGACACCTTTTGATCCTTAACATGTGTAGTTTATGCAAGTTTCACCCCAATTATGATTAGATTTATTTTAATTGTCTATTTGTTGTGATAATTTATCTTTGTGCTAGGTGTTAGACTAAACAAGTCTAGCCTATATTATGCGTTGAATAAGCGAACGTATAAACGTGGGGTAGGGGTAATATTAAGGATTTAATATTAAAAAGTTGGGGTGCAATTAATATGATTTTGCATGCCATAAGTGGATGGCCATAATTGAGTCAATTATGGACATCATTAAAAGTTGACTTAATTAATAATTTGAATAGGGAATTATTAAAACTGGGGTAAAAGATTTTAAGTGTTAATCAGTGCTTAGGACACGAGGTTGGACTCATTTGTGACGTAAACCTGCCCGGACCCGCCCGACAAATCCAGTGGTCACAAATGTCAGCCCAATGTGAGAGGTCCTAGGCCTAAACTAAAGCATAACGGTTGTAAAGACACGAGGTTAGACTCTTTTATGGTGTAAGACTGCCCGGACCCGCCCGGCAAATCCAGCTGCCATAAATGCCAAATGTGAGAGGTCTTTATGAGGTTATGGCCTGAATGAATTAAGAAATACTTAACCAGATAAACATGTAAGGTGGGACATGGGGGTTAAGTAGGTGCCTTGGGTGGCATGAGGAATCTAGAGGGTGCCCTTAGTGGCATGTGAAATACAATTAGTAAGACTTAACCAAACACACATGTAAATGAACATGACTAAGAGGGTTAAGTGGGATACACTAGTGACAAGCTTAGGTGGGTAGCTTGTGGGGGCCCATTTCAACCAGTATCCCAAACGTATCTTTGTGAGCTCGATCCAAGTCGAGTACGGGACACGTATACTGGGCTTGACTATAAGAGGCCAAAACGGGGAGCAGTAGCAACGCAAGTCCAACGGGTTTCATATGCGTGTGTGGACCCGGGCTGGTAGGTAAGACGTTGTTGCATCGTGTAGGTATAAGCCGTGCATTCTCAGTTGTATCGGGTTTCCACTTAAGGGGAGTGATACACCCCACTGTGGGGCCAGCACGGGTATCTACGAGTAGGGAGCCGATCGAAAGAGGGTAGTGGGGTACACCTAGTGGAGATAGGGGCAGACGGCACCTATGTAGTCAGCTAGGAGTACACGAAGTTACTTATAAAATTTCTAAGAGGGTAGTGGGGTACACCTAGTGGAGATAGGGGCAGACGACACCTATGTAGTCAGCTAGGGGTACGCAAGGCTATTTATATAGTTTCTGTGTGAAGCATGCTGGATCAACCTTAGGGTGACTGAAGCGGTGCAGTGTAGTAATGTGCGGTGCAGTATAGTAATTATTCTTTAGTAATTAGGTATGCCTTTACCGTTATCTTTAACGTTATCTTAAATGCTATCTTTATCTTCCTAATAGTTCATAGACATTTACTTGTCTTCCAGCTTATGCCTTAGTCTAGTTATTTTGATAATAGTATTGGTAGAATTATCATACTCGCCAGACTTTATGTCTGACCCCCTCCATTTTTATCCTATTTCCCCCTCCAGGTCCTCAGGTTGGGCCCAGTTCTAGTGGAGTTTGATTGGATTGCTTATCTCTCTTTGGAAAGCTTGGACCGTTGAAGTAAAGTCCAGCTTGTTATCTTCTTTAATGGCTATTTGTGTAATGGGGTTATGTATTTTGTTTTAAAAGATGGATATTGTACTTGACTCTGATTATGGTTTTGGGATGTAATAAACATGTTTAATTTCCGCTGCAATAAAATGAAGTTTTAGAATTTTCAAGTACTAAATATTATCTGTCTTGTTGTAATTTTTCTGTTCTATATTCACTTATAACCTCCATGGAAGTTAATGCATTCCCTTTGTGAGTGACATTAATGGACGTGGGGTGTTACACGTGGTATCAGAGCTTAAGGTTACCAGAACAGATAAAAATACTTTAGAAAAATAGTTATTTTTGGAAGAATTTTTTTCAAAAACATGTTTTAATGAGAAATTTAAAGAGGAAGTTTTTATGAAAAACATAATCCCCAAATAGCCATATATCTTTATCTTTCGAATTCTCCATTTTGAATCTTTCCTTTTTCGTTTCAGCATGGCTGAAGATCTTAACCTACCTGACGGTGTGACGATACCAGGATGGTATAGGAGGCTATTAGAGGCTAGGGCCGCTGCAGGTCCGGCCAATGTTCCTCCACCGCCAGTTGCACCTGTTCCTCCTCCTCCTCGCGTATATACTTTTGCAAAGACGTGTAAGGAATTTAAGGCTATGGGTGGAAAACCCTTTCAAGGGTTAGAAACATTTGTGGAAGCTAGAGATTGGCTTAAGGAGGTGGAAGAATTGCTAGAAATCTTTGAAGTGGAAGAAGGGAGGAGAGTTAGATTAGCTGCTTGGCTAATGAAGGGAGAGGCCTCGTTTTGGTGGGAGGTCACTAATGGGGAGCGTCCTGTTGACTCTTGGACGGATTTTAGACGTAGGTTCGAGGCGAAGTTTCTCTCGAGGGCAGAAGAAAATCTATATATGGAAAGGTTCTTGACATTGAAGCAAGGAAGCTCATCAGTGAAAGAATTGTAACACCCCACCTCCGCCAATGCCACTCTTGCAAGGACATTAGCTTTGGAGGGGCGTTAAACAAGGTAAACATGCATGCAGATATCACAAGACAGAACATATAAGTAAAACAGAGTAGTAAAACAGCGGATAAAACTTAGCATTTCAAAACCATAGTCATGTTACAACAAAGTACTTGGTCATTATTTTCCAACAACAAAGTCTAGATAAAAGCATAAACTGAAAAACTGAAATACATAAAGTACTATCCCCAAAATGAAGTGATAAACCATAGCTAGCTCAATGTCCAAAACCGTACATGAGCAAATCCAGTAAGCAAGCTGTAAAGATCCAAGCTAAGCTCCAATGTTCCCACCCTGAGAACCTGAGGGGGGGGGGGGAAACGGAAGAAAAGCGGCGAAAGAAAACAGGTCAGTCAAAAAGACTGGTAAGCCCTACTACTATCTGTCTATGAACTAGTAAAGTTAACTGGCATGAGAAGCTGAGATGAACATAAGGATAACAACATACTGGCATGATGATTAAGTAACAAGATAGATAAATGTGTCATCGCATAATTAAGGTTAAGTTTTGCACCACGGGTGTACTAGCATTCTAACATGTCAAGTAGAAACAAGAATTGATCCCTTGGCCCAAGCGTTGCCCATCATCATGAGGTGACCTAAATTAAGGTCCAACTACACGGTCTAGTCGATCGGCTCCCTATAATCCTAACTCGTCAAGTGTCGGTGTCATTCGGCTTAGTCATGTAATGTAGTTGACTGTGCAGGGTCCACCCTAGGGTGTATCAGGCCCTATGGTGTAACCCTCTGACACCATTCCATGATGCACAGTCCAAACCTACCGTTGCCTGTGTTCAACTCCGGACTTGATGTGCACGACCATGGTCCGCCTGAACTACCGGGGCATCATTCAGCCGTCTCTTTTGGTCTCTTACAATCAACCCAGTAATTGTGCCCCACCCTAGCCTAGTCCTAGGGTCTTATGATACTACCAAGAAGGTTACTGCTGAAAAGGACCACACAACTAGGGTTTCTTAACGGGTTAAATGTGGTTAACCCGATCCACACGTGGATTAAATTGGTTAATAGTACCCAAGGCTCCTGACTTAACCTCGATTAATCCATCAAGCCCAAATTGGTTAAGTATTAAGTGGACCATGACTTAACCCTAATCAGGAGGCATTAATTAACTTAATGTGCTTTAACCTCTCACATTAGACTTTGTTGTGGTTACTAGTTAAGCCGGGCGGGTCCGGGTAGCTTTACACCACAACTAGGTCTAACCTCGGGTTCGAGCACAACATGACCAACTTCTCACATTGGGTCCTATTGTTTGTAGCCACTAGTTAAGCCGGGCGGGTCCGGGTAGATTTATGCTACAAACTCAACCCAACCTCGAGTTGGCCACACTCATATTTTCTAAGTGTCATGTCCATTATGTTTCCAAAGCATAATTACAAGTTAACATATCACGTTATGTTATAAAAACCATGTTTATGTCATAATATTACCCAACCCCAACGTAATCCCAACGTTTACATAGTCGCAACAACGCATAAGGATAAAATAGGGAACTTGGCATAATCATGACAAAAAAAGTGTTGAAGCCACAAGTTTAACATGGTGGCATATGAGATGTACATATGTTCATATACTTGCATATTGCATCATTAGGCTTCAAAAGCATGCATAAAACCAAACTTAGCATATGAGTGATACATGGTGATACATAACATGTAGAAGTTGCTAGAAGTTCGCATTTTGCCTCACATGCAAGTTATCATAAGGGATATGATAACTTTCATGTTGCCAAAATGCAACCTTTAATATAAAGCTTGGAGATTTATGCTCAAAACCTCAAGTTTAACTTGCATAACATGATAACATGATCAACCCAAACTTGCATAACATAGCAACATGTGTCATACATAATGATTAAACCAACTTGCATAATGATCATCCAACTTGCATATAATGATCAACCAAACTTGCATATAATGACCAACCAAACTTGCATATAATGATCAACCAAACTTGCATATAATGATCAACCCCAAACTTGCATCATTCATTTAACTTTAGAGTTCAAAGAAAGAAAGTAGAAAAGGGCTTACAATGCTATGAAGACACAAATAAATATTTATTATAAAGATTGAGACGAAGCCCTTATGCAAGCACCAAAAACCCAAATATGCAAGCTCCAAATGAAAACCCTTGAGCCAATTCAATAAAAACCCTTGCTTTGAAATAGAAATGTTGCAACTTGACTTGAATGCAAGCTAAGAACACTCATACAAGTTTGAAAACACTTGTATGAACTCAAAATCTCTCATAGAAATTAACTTAGAAATTTTAGCATGAGAGTGGAGGCCATGAGAGGAACAAATTTGACATAGTTTAGTTGTAGGATTGATTAATGGTGATTTAGGCTAGGTTTGGGGTCTTTTTATAGAGGATTAGGATAGTATTAGCTATAGGATTAACCCTAGATTCAATCCAAGCCATCAAAGCATGTCTTGGGGAAGAAGTCAAGTGTAGGAACCATCTAGGGCCTTTAGATTAAAGCTGAACCATGAGAACCATTCAAATGCAAAATCTGCATTTGAGCGAATTGGCCCACGGGTTGACAGCCAAACACCCTGGATTAACCCCTAGTCGACCCAACGGGCTCGGGTCGACCTCAAAAATCGGCCGGTTCGGTTATTCCCCTCTCCCAATTCGCTGTTTTGAAAATTTTTGCATATTTATTTATTTAATTTTCAATTATATATATATATATATATATATATATATATCAATATTTATATATTTCTCTGCGCAACCCATTTCACTTAATTAAGTATACTTTAATTTGTGAATTTTTCGTGAACTTCGCGAGGCCATATCTTGGTCATACGGACTCCGATTTCCGAAAACTCGGACTCTATTTCGCGTATTTTTCCGAGACGAACGCTATGGCACAGCCCGTTTCCCTTGATTCAGAATTTACAGTTTAATTCTGCCTCCATTTATGTTATAACATGTTATTCAAAAATACGGGTTGTTACATTCTCCCCTCCTTAAAGGATTTCGTCCCCGAAATCTCCAAGTTAGGAAGAACGTATCCTACCATCCATCATCCATCTACTCAAAACATCATCCACGAGCAATCATTGTCCTTAAAAGGTTCTAAATGTTGTATGATCATATGTAAAGGTGTGTGTATATGTACTTATCTAATGCGAAAATCAGGAGGTTACTGATTCAGTAAACCCCCTTAATGCAAAATATGTTAGTGAAATGAGTCCATATATATGCAAATTCCTAACATAATTTATAATCTCTACATGAGTGCACATAACATTCATCCATATGCAACATCCACGTGATAGCATAACAAGTTTTCATCCATGAATAAGAATAAACACTCATGTATATGCGGTATGAAAGTGTGTGAGCCGATCTTAGAGCCTAACGTGTATTATGCATCCACGAGTATCCACTTGCAAACACTTGCAACCACTTGCAAACATCAAACATAACATGTTTCAAATACATGTTTCAACCAAGGGTTTCTACCTAAGGTTCTCATGACAAGATTTACGAAACAAGATAAACTAGATAAGCATGGATAGCAAAGGGAAGATATACCAATCTAGGAAAAGAGATTGAAAATGTACCCTCCAAGAGAAATGGATAAAGCACGCGCCTCTTCTCCTTGGTTTCCCAAGTTGCGTCTCCCTCTGTTTCACTCCATTGCGCCTTAACAAGCTTAACTTCTTTGCTTCTTAGCTTCTTTGTCTTCATTTCCATGATACGAATCGGAGCTCGTCTCAGGGTTGCTTCATCCTCTACCTCCATGTCTTCAAGAATATTTGGTTCAACCACTTTGGCGGGTCTGTGCAAACACTTCCGGAGATGCGAGACATGAAAGACATTATGCACTCCGGCCAGCTTCTCGGCAATTCCACCTTATAAGTCATCTTCCCGACTCTTTCTATAGTAGGGAAGGGTCCTACGATCCTTGGTGTCAGCGAACCATATTTCACAAAGGAGAAATCTTCACAAAGACCATATCTCAAATTTTAAATTCCAAGTCTGTCCTTCGCTTGTCTGCATAGGATTTCTGTCTGTCTTGGGCCGTTCTTATCCGTCTTCGAATCAATTCAACCCTCTCGGATGTGTCCCTTATCATGTCGGGCTCAATTATAAGCTTATCCGTCGTCTTCCCACCAACATATTGGTGGCTTGCACGGCCTCCCATACGAAGCTTCAAATGGTGCCATCCCTATGCTGGCTTGATAGTTATTATTATAAGCAAACTCTACAAGAGGAAGGTGGTCTTCCCAAGTACCATCGAATTCGAGAACACAAAACCTCAAAAGATCTTCTAGCACTCTATTCACCCTTTTGGTTTGGCCATCCGTCCGGGGGTGATAGGCTGTACTCAGATTCAATCGCGTACCCATTGCTTCTTGCAAACTGTTCCAGAACTGGCTAGTGAAAATTGGGTCACGATCGCTAACTATGCTAGAAGGAACTCCATGCAGCCGTACTATCTTTTGAAGATAAACAGATGCTAGCCGCGATACGGTCCTCTTGCTTTTCACCAGAATAAAATGGGCTCTCTTTGTAAATCTATCAATTATTACCCATATCCCATAAAGCTCAAATAGTTTGGTGGCGAACTTCTTCACCCCAACCATATATCACAAATAGGCTAGCCATAATCCTTAGGGGGTTTGTAACAGAACTAAGATTGAGGATATGACTGAGAGGATATACTTAAAAGGTAGCATGCGAGTAAGCTCTACAGAACAATAGGGATCAAAGATATACTCTTAGAAAGAGATTAAATGCGCGTATCTAGACTTCAATCTTCTAAGCCGCATTTTCTTGTGCTTAATCCCATCGTGCCCTGGCCGTCTTTTATCTTCGCAATTCCGTAGTTCTTAATTCTTGTTCCCAAAGTATGAGTTAGAACTCATTTCACCGTTGCTTCTCGTTCCACTTCCACTTATTCTTTGCCTAAAATACTTGGCTTAAACATAACTGCGTGCTCATGGTTCATGCAAGCTTTCCAAGATTCGTTAGTGAATCTTGGATCTCATTTACATACTATACGGTATCCCACGCAGAAAACTATCTCTTGAAAACAGTGCCAATCCACGTTGCCAAACTGGAGCTGAGGTAAGGGCTCTCTTGAGCCTTTGAAAAGCAAGCTCACACTCCAAGTCCCATGCACAGACTAAGTTCTTCTTCGTTAACTTAGTAAGAGGGGCCGAAATCTTAGCGAAGTCCTTGATGAACTTCCTATAGTAGCCCGCCAGACCGAGAAAGCTTCTCACTTCGGTTGCATTCCTCGGAGTCTTCCAGTCTTGAACCACAACCACTTTCGCGGGATCCACCGCTATGCCTTGCTTAGAAACTATATGTCCAAGAAACCGAACTTCCTTTCTCCAGAAATGGCATTTGGAGAACTTGGCTTTCCACTGATGCGCTCTAAGCGTATCCATCACTTCCTTGAGATGCCTTGCATGTTCTTCCTCATCCTTTGAGAAGATTAGAATATCATCCACGAAGACAACGACAAACTTGTTAAGGAACTCCCTGAACACCCTACTCATCAAGTCCACGAAGTAGGCGGGTGCATTAGTCAATCCGAATGGCATGACAAGCCATTCAAAGAATCCATCCGGAGTCCTAAACGCAGTTTTATCAATGCTATCCTCAGCTACTCTAAGCTGATGGAATCCAGTGGCTAGATCGAGCTGAGAGAAAACAGAAGCACCTACAAGCTGGTCAAAGAGATCATCAATCCTCGGTAACGGGTGCCTATTCTTCTTTGTCATCTTGTTCAACTCTCGATAATCAACACATAGACGAAGCGAACCATCCGCCTTAGTAGCGAATACCACCGGAGCACCCCATTCGGAAATGCTTCGTCTAATAAAACCCTTCTCAAGCAGCTTCTTGATTTGCTTACTGAGCT
This sequence comes from Allium sativum, assembly GCA_030737875.1. Lineage (NCBI taxonomy): Eukaryota > Viridiplantae > Streptophyta > Magnoliopsida > Asparagales > Amaryllidaceae > Allium > Allium sativum. Next base: position 309,280,977 of record CM060912.1, on the reverse strand, counting down.
CCCTTCTCTCACGAGGGGCCATGTGCCTAACGGGCAATGATACTGGCTTGGCATTATCAACTAGATAAATGAGGAAATCTATCTCTCGTTTAGGGGGTAACCCCTTAACTTCTTCAAAGACATCGGGATAGTCTCGGACCACCCTTACAGATTGCAGATCATCGATGGACGAGTCGAGAGATTCAAGATAACATAACATGACGGGACCTCTAGGGTTACAAGAAATTTCTAGGGTGTTACCGAGGCGAGTCATGAGCCTCTCTACCCTATGATCACAATCGAGGATGGCTCCATAACTGGGCAACCAATCCATGCCCAAGACCAACCCATATCCCGTGACCCCGAGAACATAAGCACTACACGTGAATTCTACGGCCAAGATAGAAATTTTCAAATCCACACAAATCATAGACAGATGGGCGGAACCCCCAATTGGATTTGAAACACAAACGGCATCCTCAACTAAGCTAGTACTTAGGTGCAAACTTTCAACAATATTAGAAGAGATAAAACTATGCGATGCGCCAGAATCAAATAAGGTGCGAACAGGAAAATCAGAAATGTAAACATGAATTTCTATAAAAACTCTACCTCGATCAAAAGCTGGAAGAGCGAGGAGAGCCTGCAATTGCCCTCCAGAGGATCTTACTTGTTGAGTTTGTCCTTGCCCTTGTCTTTGCTTCTTGGGGCAATCCTTGCTAAAATGTCCAGATCCTCCACACTGAAAACACTTGCCTAACTTCCTCTTCTTCTTCCTGCAATCTTTGGCTACGTGCCCAGTGATCCTACAGAAGTGGCACTTTCTTGTCTTGTTGTTGTTCTTGCCTCCTTTTCCGGAATCTTCCTCCTTGCCTAGGGACTCATTTGCCTTGACCTCCTTCTTGTCACTCTTATCTTCCTCTTGGAGTAGGGCCATATTCACCAAACTCTCGAAGGTCGCCCCCAGAGGTATATGAGACATGGCCAAACCGCGCAATGGCTCATTCAATCCTAGAGCAAAGTGTAGGGCCTTCTTATGAGCTGTGTTTACCAATTCTAGGCCGAACTGAGCAAGTTGATTAAACTTATCCACGTATTCCCTAACGGTCATGTCCCCTTGTTTTAGAGATAGGAACCTCTCCATCTGAAGGTTCTCTTCTGTCGATGATAGAAACTTTAGTCCAAACCTTCTCCTAAAGTCATCCCAAGTCTCAATGGGTTTAGTAGTGGTGGTGACTACCCACCAATAAGCAGCTTCCCCTTTCAATAACCATACCGCCAACAGAACTTTCCTACGATCTTCCACATCAAAGATAGCAAAGAGGTCTTCAGTTTCCTTTAACCAGTTTCTTGCCTCCACGGGAGTCTCCGTTCCGACAAAATTCTTACAACCCATCGCCTTAAAGTCTTTGCAAAGCTTTGCGAAATCCTCTTGCGGATGCTGAGGGGGAGGAGGAACCTCAGGTACGGGAGGAGGAGAGATGTTAGCGACGGGGGAAGGAGGAGGAATGTTCGCGGGGCCGGCTTCATTCGCCCTTGCCTCCATAAATCTCCAGAACCAGACGGGTACTTGTACGCCTTCCGAGATGTTAAAGCGATCGGCCATACTAAAACGAAGAAAAAGATAGATTCAGAACGAAGAAACGAAGGATAGTGCTATGGCTTTTGGGGAATAGCCTTTTTAAAATAACTAGACTTTTCTTGGAAAATACTCAATTGGTTTTGAAAATAGTTTTTCAAAAGGTAAGTTTCAAAAACACTTTTGCTCAAATCTTGTAAACCTTATGCTCTGATACCAAATGTAATACCCCACCTCCGCCAATGCCACTCTTACAAGGACATTAGCTTTGGAGGGGCGTTAAACAAGATAAACATGCATGTAGATATCACAAGACAGAACATATAAGTAAAACAGAGTAGTAAAGCAGCGGATAAAACTTAGCATTTCAAAACCATAGTCATGTTACAACAAAGTACTTGGTCATTATTTTCCAACAACAAAGTCTAGATAAAAGCATAAACTGAAAAACTGAAATACATAAAGTACTATCCCCAAAATGAAGTGATAAACCATAGCTAGCTCAATGTCCAAAACCGTACATGAGCAAATCCAGTAAGCAAGCTGTAAAGATCCAAGCTAAGCTCTAATGTTCCCACCCTGAGAACCTGAGGGGGGGGGGGGGGAAACGGAAGAAAAGAGGCGAAAGAAAACAGGTCAGTCAAAAAGACTGGTAAGCCCTACTACTATCTGTCTATGAACTAGTAAAGTTAACTGGCATGAGAAGCGGAGATGAACATAAGGATAACAACATACTGGCATGATGATTAACTAACAAGATAGATAAAGGTGTCATCGCATGATTAAGGTTAAGTTTTGCACCACGGGTGTACTAGCATTCTAACATGTCAAGTAAAAACAAGAATTGATCCCTTGGCCCAAGCTTGGCCCATCATCATGAGGTGACCTAAATTAAGGTCCAACTACACGGTCTAGTCGATCGGCTCCCTATAAGCCTAACTCGTCAAGTGTCGGTGTCATTCGGCTTAGTCATGTAATGTAGTTGACTGTGCAGGGTCCACCCTAGGGTGTATCAGGCCCTATGGTGTAACCCTCTGACACCATTCCATGATGCACAGTCCAAACCTACCGTTGCCCGTGTTCAACTCCGGACTTGATGTGCACGACCATGGTCCGCCTGAACTACCGGGGCATCATTCAGCCGTCTCTTTTGGTCTCTTACAATCAGACCAGTAATCGTGCCCCACCCTAGCCTAGTCCTAGGGTCTTATGATACTACCAAGAAGGTTACTGCTGAAAAAGACCACGCAACTAGGGTTTCTTAACGGGTTAAATGTGGTTAACCCGATCCACACGTGGATTAAATTGGTTAAGAGTACCCAAGGCTCCTGACTTAACCTCGATTAATCCATCAAGCCCAAATTGGTTAAGTATTAAGTGGACCATGACTTAACCCTAATCAGGAGGCATTAATTAACTTAATGCGCTTTAACCTCTCATATTAGACTTTGTTGTGGTTACTAGTTAAGCCGGGCGGGTCCGGGTAGCTTTACACCACAACTAGGTCTAACCTCGGGTTCGAGCGCAACATGACCAACTTCTCACATTGGGTCCTATTGTTTATAGCCACTAGTTAAGCCGGGCGGGTCCGGGTAGATTTATGCTACAAGCTCAACCCAACCTCGAGTTGGCCACACTCATATTTTCTAAGTGTCATGTCCATTATGTTTCCAAAGCATAATTACAAGTTAACATATCACGTTATGTTATAAAAACCATGTTTATGTCATAATATTACCCAACCCCAACGTAATCCCAACGTTTACATAGTCGCAACAACGCATAAGGATAAAATAGGGAACTTGGCATAATCATGACAAAAAAAAGTGTTGAAGCCACAAGTTTAACATGGTGGCATATGAGATGTACATATGTTCATATATTTGCATATTGCATCATTAGGCTTCAAAAGCAAGCATAAAACCAAACTTAGCATATGAGTGATACATGGTGATACATAACATGTAGAAGTTTCTAGAAGTTCGCATTTTGCCTCACATGCAAGTTATCATAAGGGATATGATAACTTTCATGTTGCCAAAATGCAACCTTTAATATAAAGCTTGGAGCTTTACGCTCAAAACCTCAAGTTTAACTTGCATAACATGATAACATGATCAACCCAAACTTGCATAACATAGCAACATGTGTCATACATAATGATTAAACCAACTTGCATAATGATCATCCAACTTGCATATAATGATCAACCAAACTTGCATATAATGACCAACCAAACTTGCATATAATGATCAACCAAACTTGCATATAATGATCAACCCCAAACTTGCATCATTCATTTAACTTTAGAGTTCAAAGAAAGAAAGTAGAAAAGGGCTTACAATGCTATGAAGACACAAATAAATATTTATTACAAAGATTGAGACGAAGCCCTTATGCAAGCACCAAAAACCCAAATATGCAAGCTCCAAATGAAAACCCTTGAGCCAATTCAATAAAAACCCTTGCTTTGAAATAGAAATGTTGCAACTTGACTTGAATGCAAGCTAAGAACACTCATACAAGTTTGAAAACACTTGTATGAACTCAAAATCTCTTATAGAAATTAACTTAGAAATTATAGCATGAGAGTGGAGGCCATAAGAGGAACAAATTTGACATAGTTTAGTTGTAGGATTGAATAATGGTGATTTAGGCTAGGTTTGGGGTCTTTTTATAGAGGATTAGGATAGTATTAGCCATAGGATTAACCCTAGATTCAATCCAAGCCATCAAAGCATGTCTTGGGGAAGAAGTCAAGTGTAGGAACCATCTAGGGCTTTTAGATTAAAGTTGAACCATGAGAACCATTCAAATGCAAAATCTGAATTTGAGCGAATCGGCCCACGGGTTGACAGCCAAACACCCTGGATTAACCCCTAGTCGACCCAGCGGGCTTGGGTCGACCTCAAAAATCGGCCGGTTCGGTTATTCCCCTCTCCCAATTCGCTGTTTTGAACATTTTTGCATATTTATTTATTTAATTTTCAATTATATATATATATATATCAATATATATATTTCTCTGCGCAACCCATTTCACTTAATTAAGTAAACTTTAATTTGTGAATTTTTCGTTAACTTCGCGAGGCCATATCTTGGTCATACGGACTCCGATTTTCGAAAACTCGGACTCTATTTCGCGTATTTTTCCGAGACGAACGCAATGGCACAGCCCTTTTCCCTTGATTCAGAATTTGCAGTTTAATTCTGCCTCCATTTATGTTATAACATGTTATTCAAAAATACGGGTTGTTACAAGAATATGTCAACAAATTTAATTAGTTAGCAAGGTTTGGCTTAGACTTAGTGAACACGCCGGAGAAGAAGGCTCTGAGGTTCGTTAATGGATTGAATGAACCATTGCAAGGGTTGGCTATGACCCACATCCCTATGGGGGCCACCTTTGAGAAGCTAGTAGACATGGCACTCATGCACGAGGAGAAAGGCACTAAAGCTGATAAGGCACCCGAGAAGAAAGGGGATCAAAATAAGGGTGGCAAAGGCAACAATGCTAAGGGGAAGAAGAAATGCTTTAACTGTGGGACACCAGGCCATCTCAGCAAGGATTGCCGAAAGAAAAAGAAGACTGGCTGTTTTCACTGCGATGAAACAGGACATCTAGTGAAGGACTGCCCAAAGAAGGGGCAGAGGACAGGGACTACTTCGGGAGGACAGGTGCAGGTTCTTCTGGCACCAGGGCAGGCAAGGGGACAAGTTCAGGCTCTCGCGGTCCCACCGCTTGTAACAACCCGTAAAATCTGGGCCAGTTTAAAATTTTTATTTTGGCAATTTTATCGAATTTGGATTATTTAAAATGAATTATTTTAAATAATATCGACGAGAAAGTTTATTTTGAATAGAATTCGATCGTATATATTATACGCGTCGTCGTTAGAATATAAATATTTATATATAATTATAAATAGAATTGAAAATGGCGCGGTAGTTCGATAATTCGATTTCAAACTTCATTTGAATGTCCGAGTGCAAAACAATCCGGATTTTAGTGAAACCAAAAATAATGGAATCTAATAGTGAATATCTTTCCAACGAATCCGAAAAATCCAAAGTTCGTAGCGGGAATCAAAAGATATGTCCAGTTGAAAATTCTGAATAGTCGCTATGGAATTCAGGCCCTTAAAAATGGACATTTTGCAAACGACCTCGGATTTCGACGAAACCAGTTTTGTTGGGTCCGTGATGTCAAATTATTGCTAGGTTTCAAATTTCATAATTTTTCGAATCAATATGTGAGTGTGGCAAACGAAAACGCGTTTGACCATTTCAGTTGATTTTAATCGACTGGAAAAATGACCATTTTTCAAACGGTCTCAGAATTCGACGAAACTAGTTTTGTTAGGACCGTATCGTCAATACGAAGCTAGAAAATATTTTTCTGCAATTTATAGAGTTCGTATGCGACCCCGGTAATTTGAAATGTACGTTTAAAAATCAATATGTTGATTTAAATGAAAATTCAACGGAAACTGATCGAAACGATCAGATCAGCTTGCGATACATATCCCATTGAGTTCGGAATGGGGGTAATACGCTATGGACGACAGGCGGTGGGCCTCGTTTCGAGGTCGTATGTGAAAGTCAACTCTTTAGGTTAAAATAAATTAATTAATTAATAAAAAAAAATATAATATATTCTCTTCCCCTATAACCTTTGCCCCCCCCCCCGTTTTCGTTTAACAGAAAGAAAAGAAAAAAAAAAAAATCGAAATCGCACGCCACCAGCCGCCCACCCCCCAACCTCCGATATTCCCACCGCCGCCTCGACGCTCGCGCCACCGCCTGGCCCCCTCTGGCCATCGCGACTCCGCCACAAACCCCCATCCCCTCTCCTTTCCTCCGTTCGATCCCATGGGCCCCAATCCCGAAGCAAGCACCCCCGCAGCTCCGCCTCAGCCAGCGCGTACCCCCTCCCATTCCCGTCCCCTCCTCCAGCTCGAAGAAGCCGCACCCCCTGCCTTCGATTTCTGCGGTAAGCCTTTTTTTTTTTCTTTTCTCTCTTTTTACTTATTTATTTTTATTTTTACTTTTATTTTTATTTTAGAGTTTAAAAACTAATTTCGATTTTTAGGATTAAAAACTGAACTGAATTTGAAAAATGATTTTTAAAAGCATTTTAAAACTGAGTTTTTGTAAAGTATAAAAACTGAATTTTTATAGGGAATTTTAAAAACTGTATTTTTATAAGTTTAAAAACTGTATTTTTATAAGTTTAAAAACTGTATTTTTATAAGTTTAAAAACTGTATTTTTATAAGTTTAAAAACTGTATTTTTAGAAGTTTAAAAACTGATTTTTTTTAAAAAAAAGAGATTAAAACTGATTTTTGAAAAGTTTGAAAAACTGAATTTATTTTAAGATTTAAAATAGAAAAGGTGAAATCTTTAAACTTTAAAAAGTGAAGATAGGATTTTTATTTGGTAAAAGGTATGATCTTTATATTTTTAAAGTGATAAAAATATGATTTTTATATTTTTAAAGTATTAAAAATATAATCTTTACTATATAGAAATATTAAAAATATAATCTTTATAGGATAGAGAATATAAAAATATCATCTTTGTATGTGTAGCGAAATAAAAATCTGATTTTTATTTTATATACGTTGAGATAAAGTGGTAATTTTTATAAAGGTGAAAACTTTATTTTTATAAAGGCGAAAACTTTATTTTTATATACTGAACTTCAGAATAAAAATGGAATTTTTATATATTGAGCTTCAGAATAAAAATAGAATTTTTATATATTGAACTTCAGAATAAAAATAGAATTTTTTTTTATATTGAACTTCGGAAAAAAAATTCGATTTTTATAAATTGAATAGCATAGTAAAAATTCAATTTTTACATATGTAGTGAAAGCGGACAACGAAGGTGACAAAAAGGCGAAACGACGAAGACTTCTGCAAAAGAAGAGCCGTGGAGCTAGGATAGCTATATGTGAGAATTTCTCACCTTTCAATTTAATTTTTCTAGTTATATATATATACTAGGATGCAGACGGTGCTTAGTAGCACCCGACACAATCGTCCACAGACCATGGACTTGTTTGTTTGGTTGCATAGATTAGTTGAATTATTTGTTTGAATTGAATTGTTGGGTGAGATGAAATTGATTTGATTGATGTGTGAATGGCGTGGGCCTTCACTAGACCGGGGATAAGGCTAGGCCTCGTCCCGTTTCTAGTATCGTGCCGTTATGCCGCCGAAATTTTCTAAAATAAGTTAGAAAAATAAAGATATCATTTTATTGAATAAATGAATTGAATAGAAATTCATAGGTTGAAATAAAATGTTTTATCGTTAAAAATATAATTTTTAACGTGAATGTGAATAAATGAATAGTTATAAACAAATCGGCCGATTTGTTTGTATATACACTGATTTGACTGATATTGATTGGGTCGATAGATTTCACACATCGCCCAACTGCACAAATAAAATATGCGGTTGATTGTTTGAAACCCCACACGGGTGTTGGGATGAAATTTGAAGTTCACTCATCCTGATTGATTAAATATGTCGATCGATAGATTGACAGGCTGTTATAAGCGTTGAATATCTATATTTGATGCTTTTACAGTGTAGTGCACTTTGGTTGATGGTTGATTATTTTCAATGTTATTATATACATGTGTTGTATGAAAGTCCATATAATTAACTTTATATGGTAATTGATTGGGCCTCATTCCAATTTGAAAAACAAAGAATATTATAAAATAAAAAGTTCATGTGTTGACAGTACTCATTCATTGAGATTGGTCATGTGTTGAACGAAATATTTTAATATTAAAAATTTACATCTTTATCGATATAAAATAAAAGTTCATGTGTTGACAGTACTCATCCATTGAGATTGGTCATGTGTTGAACGAAATATTTTGATAATAACCACTATTTTGAAAAAGAAATATTTGAAATAGAATATTTGAAAATAGAAATTTATGAAGCCGTGTTGATTAGATTGACGCCATTTTGACGTGAACGATATTTATATCGATTTTATTCATTTTGTAATGAATATTGAAGAGTGATTTCGAAATCGAATATTTTGAAATGAATTGAATTGAAAACGATTTCGAAATGAATTGAATTGAAAACGATTTCGAAATGAATTGAATTGAAACCGATTTCGAAATGAATTGAATTGAAAACGATTTCGAAATGAATTGAATTGAAAACGATTTCGAAATGAATTGAATTGAAAACGATTTCGAAATGAATTGAATTGAAAACGATTTCGAAATGAATTGAATTGAAAACGATTTCGAAATGAATTGAATTGAAAACAATTTCGAAATGAATTGAATTGAAAACGATTTCGAAATGAATTGAATTGAAAACGAATTCAAATTGAATTGAAATTTGAATTGAATAGAAATGAATTTTGAAACGAATTTATAAAGAAGAATTCAATTTTACTTTGAATTGAAATGGAAGTGGAAATAGATTTTGAAACGAATTTTAAAAACTATTTATATAATTCGTTTTGAATAGAAAATCGACGAAATATATATTATATATATTATATATATAATATAATGGCCTGAATAGAACGCGCCGCGCCGCGGCAGTTAGTGAATTTCGACCATTTATTTCAAAGGGACATTGCGGGAGATCCGACCGTCGGATTCTCCTAAAACCGGAACCGTTGGGTTCGTATCGAAAAGAGCTTTCTAATGAATGTTAGAAATTTGAAATCTAACGGTTGGATTTGGAGTTACGTCCAAATCAAATTCGAAAAAGGTCGCTGTAAGTGCAGTTCGATGGCCATTGTTGGAAATCGACTGTATGGGCCTTGATAAAATTATTAAAAATAGTAATAATTTGTGTAAAATCATAAGAAATGATTTAGAAAGAATTGGGATGAAAAACTCCATATTTGAAAAGATAAAAATAGATTTTTATCGAAATGAACTAGTTTTGAACTAGAATTATAATTCTATTTATTTTTAAATAAATAAATTGAATTCGAAAAGGTTTTAAAAGTAACCAAAATTCCAATGATTGCATTGGAGTGGATTTGAATCGAAATTGTCTTCGGAATATTTCGATGTTGGAATTCGTGATTATACAGGTGTTGTTATGGAAATTTGAAAGATATATATGTATATCGTTATTTCCAATACGACATTTGTTAGTCGTAGAATTCGATATTGAATATAAGCCGATATATTTTCTATTCAGAGCCTTGTATTGAATATCGAATGTGATTTGGGTTTGTCGTGAATGGTGTCTTCACTAACACTGTTCTTGAACCCAGTTGAGAAAAGATTAAATCTTTTTATTTAGATTTAATGAAGTGTACCAATTAAACGATATTTAATTGGAATTGAATCGATATTGATTTTTGGGTTTATCGTGGACAGTGTTTTAAATAACACTCGTTCTTTAGCCCGATAATTAATGAATGTGATTTTGGGTTTATCGTGAACCGTGTTTTAAATGACACCGATTCTTTAACCCAGTTAACGATTAAAACTAAGTGGAGTTTTAATGAATCTTTAACTAGATTGAAATAATCGAGAATGGAGTATCACCAGTTTTACTCCAAGCGATAGTTAAATCTTTAATTAGATTTGAACGTGAAATGGTAATTGAATTTACCGATAACACTGTGGTGTTAGATATGAAGTATTACCAGTTTTACTTCATGGGATAAATAGGTTGGGATTGGGAAATTAAAACAAATGATTACTTCGGTAAGTTTCGTTAATCCCGACTAGTTTGAATTGATATTCAAAAGTAGATCAAAGAATAAATTAAAGGATTTATCTTTGATAAAATTAATGGGAACCTTTCCCTATGAATGTGAAATTAGAAATTAACTGTCGGTTAGCCAAGCAGAATGGTTTTCTGGATATTGATCTGATGTTGGTTTCGGCCTTCGGGGTTAATATTTGGGGAATTATTCTCTTGATTAATTTACGGTTAATGACTGATGAATTGGAATGAGGCGTATGTTGTGTTTGTGTAACACTTATTTAAAATATACGCGAGTTATTCGGAAAGACCGGGTTTATCCCATTCTGAATAACTGATACGACGATAAGTCGAAGATGAAGACGATGGTCGAAGACCGGAAGTCTTCACGTCGTTTGGGTGATAACTGATGATCTTGATTGGGCTGTACACCCAAGAAGATGGAAACAGTTAGTGATCGTCCAGACGTGCTTGGAGATCGATGGATATGCGGGGTACTAGGTGCCTCCGGTTTCGTTCAGACCCAGAACGGACTTGTAAATGGACTGTGTGTCTGACATCGGATTTCATTCTGTGTGACTGATATCGGTTGCATAGGATGGCTTGCCTGTGTGGCATGCTAAGATGCAAATGATCAAGGCTTCTGTTGAAAAGCAAAGTCTTGTGGTTGATGATCAAAGCACGGCCTTTGTGGCGTAGCTTTGTGTAACGTTTGATTCGCGAGTTTCACACCCGGTATGAATCAAAAACGGGAGACGGACCTCAGGGAGGGCATGCGTTTCTTTCTAGTTAGAAGTGGCGTCAGTGGTTTTACACGCCCTGACGAGTTTGACTTATGTGGTTGTTGCTGTTGCGAGGCGCCTCGGTTATATCGGTTTCGGCCGATGCATTCTGGTCGGCTGACGGACCAGACTTACACCCCATAGGGTGGGGAAACGTAGTGTTCAGGCATTTTAATCCACATCGGTGGACCGGCCCTGACGATCCAAGGGCCCACCTGTGTCTGGGTCCTGAGACACGGACTAGAGCGTCTCGAATCGGTTGAGGACTATCTTTTGCCTCGGTTCATAGACGGAAATCCAATTTCCAAATACGTGACATTTGCGGTTTTAATTGTAATCCTATATATGGCGACATAGTGGGATGGGGCGCTTATGCCGCCTATGATTGATACTTATGATTTGAAGTTGTTTTATACACTATGCACTTATAATAGTATCAAATGATTTGTTTTAAAACGTATCAAGCATCCTTTGGCTGTTATAAGGGAAAACCCTATCCTCGACTGCGTTGCATTGTGTGATGGGACCTGGGTCTTATAACAGCTTCATTTTTCTTTATTTAGCATTGCGCTGTTTGTTTTATGCACTGGTATTCTTGGGAGGAAACCCGTTCCGTGTTATACGGCGTGGTCCCTTGATTTACCTAATGATTTAAAATAAAGATTAATAACTGTTTTAGTTCTCACACCAGTCACATGACTGACCTGGAGTTTATTGTTTTAACCTAAACTCTGGGTGCCCTTATTTTGACACGGGCAGCTAGTAGTTTTGGTTTTGCAGATTTATATTCACAGGATCCTGGTTTACAGCTGGAACGATATCCGGAAAGCTTTGTATCCGTATATCTCTTCTAGTTGTTTATTGTATTATTTTCCGCTGCTATGTATTTAAATGTAATTTAAATCTCTGATATTTCTGTGTAATATTCATTTATACTCTGTATATTCTTGTAATCTGATGCATTGTTGTAATATACAATGAAACGTTCTTCTATATGCGTTCTGTTGTGGTTTGTTCTCGAACTATCCGTCGCTTTCCTTTACGGGGAAGTTACGGGTTTTTACAGTTGGTATCAGAGCTTTGGTTTACAAAGCTCAGAGAACAAGACACATTAGAAACATACGAAAGAATTCATCAGATATTGGATTAGCAATATCCAATTAGAAAGACTCGTTAGAGATAGGATCAGTAGTATCCTAGAACGAGTGTGAATAGTATATTTTTCAAATGAAAACAATTTTTGTTCTGAAAATTTAAATCAATTATTCGTATTTGATTATCTATTTATATTGAGTTGGACAGTCCAGTATATATAGATTTTGCGTATACGTCTGATCCGCGTGTATTCGAAATTTTAATATACTGGATAGATATAGAGTCACATTCTAGACACCCGGGGATAATTCTGATGATGTGGCCACATCATCAGTATTTATATTCGTGTTTCGAAGGTGTGATATCTATATATTTCCATTAGACTGGTGTGAGAACCAAATCTTATATAGCTAGAACACTTTGTTGTGAATTGGCATCAAAAACATGATTTTTGTATATGTATCAAAATTATGAATTTGAAACGTTAAATTCACTAATTGATTGATGTTTGTGTTGTTTGTTTATTTGTTTGCTAATTTTGAACCATTATGCCTAATAGCATCAAATATTGAGTTATATTGAAAATTGGTTGCATTTGCTTGCATATACATATATATCATTGAACAGGTCATAGCAAGGAGGCTAGAGCCAGAGAATAAAATTTGTTTGCCCGACAAATAGGTACATGTTTATTACATAATTTCCTGTTTTGTTTGGGTGATGATGATTTTGTGAGCCTATTGGCTAGCCGCTTGGCTTTTTCTTTTTCTTTTTGAGATCTGAAGGACCGGGGAAGCTATTTGAAATTCCCCGATGCTCCCGGTGCAGGGGAGGTTATGGCGAAATTTTTCGAAAATTTAGGGTGTTAGCCAAATTTTTGAAATTTTGAAAATTCTCAGAAACTAAAAAGTTAGAGAATGGAAGCCTGATCGATCGTAGAGCTGAATAATCAAACCACTTTCGACTTTGTTCCTTTTCGGGGACGAAAAGTTTTAAGTGGGGGAGATTGTAACAACCCGTAAAATCTGGGCCAGTTTAAAATTTTTATTTTGGCAATTTTATCGAATTTGGATTATTTAAAATGAATTATTTTAAATAATATCGACGAGAAAGTTTAGTTTGAATAGAATTCGATCGTATATATTATACGCGTCGTCGTTAGAATATAAATATTTATATATAATTATAAATAGAATTGAAAATGGCGCGGTAGTTCGATAATTCGATTTCAAACTTCATTTGAATGTACCGGGTGCAAAACAATCCGGATTTTAGTGAAACCAAAAATAATGGAATCTAATAGTGAATATCTTTCCAACGAATCCGAAAAATCCAAAGTTCGTAGCGGGAATCAAAAGATATGTCCAGTTGAAAATTCTGAATAGTCGCTATGGAATTCAGGTCCTTAAAAATGGACATTTTGCAAACGACCTCGGATTTCGACGAAACCAGTTTTGTTGGGTCCGTGATGTCAAATTATTGCTAGGTTTCAAATTTCATAATTTTTCGAATCAATATGTGAGTGTGGCAAACGAAAACGCGTTTGACCATTTCAGTTGATTTTAATCGACTGGAAAAATGACCATTTTTCAAACGGTCTCAGAATTCGACGAAACTAGTTTTGTTAGGACCGTATCGTCAATACGAAGCTAGAAAATATTTTTCTGCAATTTATAGAGTTCGTATGCGACCCCGGTAATTTGAAATGTACGTTTAAAAATCAATATGTTGATTTAAATGAAAATTCAACGGAAACTGATCGAAACGATCAGATCAGCTTGCGATACATATCCCATTGAGTTCAGAATGGGGGTAATACGCTATGGACGACAGGCGGTGGGCCTCGTTTCGAGGTCGTATGTGAAAGTCAACTCTTTAGGTTAAAATAAATAAATTAATTAATAAAAAAAAAATATAATATATTCTCTTCCCCTATAACCTTTGGCCCCCCCCCCCCCCCGTTTTCGTTTAACAGAAAGAAAAGAAAAAAAAAAATCGAAATCGAAATCGCACGCCACCAGCCGCCCACCCCCCAACCTCCGATATTCCCACCGCCGCCTCGACGCTCGCGCCACCGCCTGGCCCCCTCTGGCCATCGCGACTCCGCCACAAACCCCCATCCCCTCTCCTTTCCTCCGTTCGATCCCATGGGCCCCAATCCCGAAGCAAGCACCCCCGCAGCTCCGCCTCAGCCAGCGCGTACCCCCTCCCATTCCCGTCCCCTCCTCCAGCTCGAAGAAGCCGCACCCCCTGCCTTCGATTTCTGCGGTAAGCCTTTTTTTTTTCTTTTCTCTCTTTTTACTTATTTATTTTTATTTTTACTTTTATTTTTATTTTAGGGTTTAAAAACTAATTTCGATTTTTAGGATTAAAAACTGAACTGAATTTGAAAAATGATTTTTAAAAGCATTTTAAAACTGAGTTTTTGTAAAGTATAAAAACTGAATTTTTATAGGGAATTTTAAAAACTGTATTTTTATAAGTTTAAAAACTGTATTTTTATAAGTTTAAAAACTGTATTTTTATAAGTTTAAAAACTGTATTTTTAGAAGTTTAAAAACTGATTTTTTTTAAAAAAAGAGATTAAAACTGATTTTTGAAAAGTTTGAAAAACTGAATTTATTTTAAGATTTAAAATAGAAAAGGTGAAATCTTTAAACTTTAAAAAGTGAAGATAGGATTTTTATTTGGTAAAAGGTATGATCTTTATATTTTTAAAGTGATAAAAATATGATTTTTATATTTTTAAAGTATTAAAAATATAATCTTTACTATATAGAAATATTAAAAATATAATCTTTATAGGATAGAGAATATAAAAATATCATCTTTGTATGTGTAGCGAAATAAAAATCTGATTTTTATTTTATATACGTTGAGATAAAGTGGTAATTTTTATAAAGGTGAAAACTTTATTTTTATAAAGGCGAAAACTTTATTTTTATATACTGAACTTCAGAATAAAAATGGAATTTTTATATATTGAGCTTCAGAATAAAAATAGAATTTTTATATATTGAACTTCAGAATAAAAATAGAATTTTTTTTTATATTGAACTTCGGAAAAAAAATTCGATTTTTATAAATTGAATAGCATAGTAAAAATTCAATTTTTACATATGTAGTGAAAGCGGACAACGAAGGTGACAAAAAGGCGAAACGACGAAGACTTCTGCAAAAGAAGAGCCGTGGAGCTAGGATAGCTATATGTGAGAATTTCTCACCTTTCAATTTAATTTTTCTAGTTATATATATATACTAGGATGCAGACGGTGCTTAGTAGCACCCGACACAATCGTCCACAGACCATGGACTTGTTTGTTTGGTTGCATAGATTAGTTGAATTATTTGTTTGAATTGAATTGTTGGGTGAGATGAAATTGATTTGATTGATGTGTGAATGGCGTGGGCCTTCACTAGACCGGGGATAAGGCTAGGCCTCGTCCCGTTTCTAGTATCGTGCCGTTATGCCGCCGAAATTTTCTAAAATAAGTTAGAAAAATAAAGATATCATTTTATTGAATAAATGAATTGAATAGAAATTCATAGGTTGAAATAAAATGTTTTATCGTTAAAAATATAATTTTTAACGTGAATGTGAATAAATGAATAGTTATAAACAAATCGGCCGATTTGTTTGTATATACACTGATTTGACTGATATTGATTGGGTCGATAGATTTCACACATCGCCCAACTGCACAAATAAAATATGCGGTTGATTGTTTGAAACCCCACACGGGTGTTGGGATGAAATTTGAAGTTCACTCATCCTGATTGATTAAATATGTCGATCGATAGATTGACAGGCTGTTATAAGCGTTGAATATCTATATTTGATGCTTTTACAGTGTAGTGCACTTTGGTTGATGGTTGATTATTTTCAATGTTATTATATACATGTGTTGTATGAAAGTCCATATAATTAACTTTATATGGTAATTGATTGGGCCTCATTCCAATTTGAAAAACAAAGAATATTATAAAATAAAAAGTTCATGTGTTGACAGTACTCATTCATTGAGATTGGTCATGTGTTGAACGAAATATTTTAATATTAAAAATTTACATCTTTATCGATATACAATAAAAGTTCATGTGTTGACAGTACTCATCCATTGAGATTGGTCATGTGTTGAACGAAATATTTTGATAATAACCACTATTTTGAAAAAGAAATATTTGAAATAGAATATTTGAAAATAGAAATTTATGAAGCCGTGTTGATTAGATTGACGCCATTTTGACGTGAACGATATTTATATCGATTTTATTCATTTTGAAATGAATATTGAAGAGTGATTTCGAAATCGAATATTTCGAAATGAATTGAATTGAAAACGATTTCGAAATGAATTGAATTGAAAACGATTTCGAAATGAATTGAATTGAAAACGATTTCGAAATGAATTGAATTGAAAACGATTTCGAAATGAATTGAATTGAAAACGATTTCGAAATGAATTGAATTGAAAACGATTTCGAAATGAATTGAATTGAAAACGATTTCGAAATGAATTGAATTGAAAACGATTTCGAAATGAATTGAATTGAAAACGAATTCAAATTGAATTGAAATTTGAATTGAATAGAAATGAATTTTGAAACGAATTTATAAAGAAGAATTCAATTTTACTTTGAATTGAAATGGAAGTGGAAATAGATTTTGAAACGAATTTTAAAAACTATTTATATAATTCGTTTTGAATAGAAAATCGACGAAATATATATTATATATATTATATATATAATATAATGGCCTGAATAGAACGCGCCGCGCCGCGGCAGTTAGTGAATTTCGACCATTTATTTCAAAGGGACATTGCGGGAGATCCGACCGTCGGATTCTCCTAAAACCGGAACCGTTGGGTTCGTATCGAAAAGAGCTTTCTAATGAATGTTAGAAATTTGAAATCTAACGGTTGGATTTGGAGTTACGTCCAAATCAAATTCGAAAAAGGTCGCTGTAAGTGCAGTTCGATGGCCATTGTTGGAAATCGACTGTATGGGCCTTGATAAAATTATTAAAAATAGTAATAATTTGTGTAAAATCATAAGAAATGATTTAGAAAGAATTGGGATGAAAAACTCCATATTTGAAAAGATAAAAATAGATTTTTATCGAAATGAACTAGTTTTGAACTAGAATTATAATTCTATTTATTTTTAAATAAATAAATTGAATTCGAAAAGGGTTTTAAAAGTAACCAAAATTCCAATGATTGCATTGGAGTGGATTTGAATCGAAATTGTCTTCGGAATATTTCGATGTTGGAATTCGTGATTATACAGGTGTTGTTATGGAAATTTGAAAGATATATATGTATATCGTTATTTCCAATACGACATTTGTTAGTCGTAGAATTCGATATTGAATATAAGCCGATATATTTTCTATTCAGAGCCTTGTATTGAATATCGAATGTGATTTGGGTTTGTCGTGAATGGTGTCTTCACTAACACTGTTCTTGAACCCAGTTGAGAAAAGATTAAATCTTTTTATTTAGATTTAATGAAGTGTACCAATTAAACGATATTTAATTGGAATTGAATCGATATTGATTTTTGGGTTTATCGTGGACAGTGTTTTAAATAACACTCGTTCTTTAGCCCGATAATTAATGAATGTGATTTTGGGTTTATCATGAACCTTGTTTTAAATGACACTGATTCTTTAACCCAGTTAACGATTAAAACTAAGTGGAGTTTTAATGAATCTTTAACTAGATTGAAATAATCGAGAATGGAGTATCACCAGTTTTACTCCAAGCGATAGTTAAATCTTTAATTAGATTTGAACGTGAAATGGTAATTGAATTTACCGATAACACTGTGGTGTTAGATATGAAGTATTACCAGTTTTACTTCATGGGATAAATAGGTTGGGATTGGGAAATTAAAACAAATGATTACTTCGGTAAGTTTCGTTAATCCCGACTAGTTTGAATTGATATTCAAAAGTAGATCAAAGAATAAATTAAAGGATTTATCTTTGATAAAATTAATGGGAACCTTTCCCTATGAATGTGAAATTAGAAATTAACTGTCGGTTAGCCAAGCAGAATGGTTTTCTGGATATTGATCTGATGTTGGTTTCGGCCTTCGGGGTTAATATTTGGGGAATTATTCTCTTGATTAATTTACGGTTAATGACTGATGAATTGGAATGAGGCGTATGTTGTGTTTGTGTAACACTTATTTAAAATATACGCGAGTTATTCGGAAAGACCGGGTTTATCCCATTCTGAATAACTGATACGACGATAAGTCGAAGATGAAGACGATGGTCGAAGACCGGAAGTCTTCACGTCGTTTGGGTGATAACTGATGATCTTGATTGGGCTGTACACCCAAGAAGATGGAAACAGTTAGTGATCGTCCAGACGTGCTTGGAGATCGATGGATATGCGGGGTACTAGGTGCCTCCGGTTTCGTTCAGACCCAGAACGGACTTGTAAATGGACTGTGTGTCTGACATCGGATTTCATTCTGTGTGACTGATATCGGTTGCATAGGATGGCTTGCCTGTGTGGCATGCTAAGATGCAAATGATCAAGGCTTCTGTTGAAAAGCAAAGTCTTGTGGTTGATGATCAAAGCACGGCCTTTGTGGCGTAGCTTTGTGTAACGTTTGATTCGCGAGTTTCACACCCGGTATGAATCAAAAACGGGAGACGGACCTCAGGGAGGGCATGCGTTTCTTTCTAGTTAGAAGTGGCGTCAGTGGTTTTACACGCCCTGACGAGTTTGACTTATGTGGTTGTTGCTGTTGCGAGGCGCCTCGGTTATATCGGTTTCGGCCGATGCATTCTGGTCGGCTGACGGACCAGACTTACACCCCATAGGGTGGGGAAACGTAGTGTTCAGGCATTTTAATCCACATCGGTGGACCGGCCCTGACGATCCAAGGGCCCACCTGTGTCTGGGTCCTGAGACACGGACTAGAGCGTCTCGAATCGGTTGAGGACTATCTTTTGCCTCGGTTCATAGACGGAAATCCAATTTCCAAATACGTGACATTTGCGGTTTTAATTGTAATCCTATATATGGCGACATAGTGGGATGGGGCGCTTATGCCGCCTATGATTGATACTTATGATTTGAAGTTGTTTTATACACTATGCACTTATAATAGTATCAAATGATTTGTTTTAAAACGTATCAAGCATCCTTTGGCTGTTATAAGGGAAAACCCTATCCTCGACTGCGTTGCATTGTGTGATGGGACCTGGGTCTTATAACAGCTTCATTTTTCTTTATTTAGCATTGCGCTGTTTGTTTTATGCACTGGTATTCTTGGGAGGAAACCCGTTCCGTGTTATACGGCGTGGTCCCTTGATTTACCTAATGATTTAAAATAAAGATTAATAACTGTTTTAGTTCTCACACCAGTCACATGACTGACCTGGAGTTTATTGTTTTAACCTAAACTCTGGGTGCCCTTATTTTGACACGGGCAGCTAGTAGTTTTGGTTTTGCAGATTTATATTCACAGGATCCTGGTTTACAGCTGGAACGATATCCGGAAAGCTTTGTATCCGTATATCTCTTCTAGTTGTTTATTGTATTATTTTCCGCTGCTATGTATTTAAATGTAATTTAAATCTCTGATATTTCTGTGTAATATTCATTTATACTCTGTATATTCTTGTAATCTGATGCATTGTTGTAATATACAATGAAACGTTCTTCTATATGCGTTCTGTTGTGGTTTGTTCTCGAACTATCCGTCGCTTTCCATTACGGGGAAGTTACGGGTTTTTACACCGCTGCAAGAACGAGGTAGAACCATTTCTGTTGAAAGCTTAGTTTTTCTGTTTGATCATCCTGTCCGTACCTTATTCGATTCGGACGCATCGCATTCGTTTATCTCTACATCATTAGTTGAAACACTGCACCCAAATACTAGTATTGTTACTGATCCCTTAGTAGTCTCAAATCCTATTGGTGGTTCGGCTCATCTTTCTATGATTTGTTGGGATTTGAGATTGTTTATCTTGGGCGTTGAGTTTGAATGCAACGCCTTTGTCCTTTGTTTCATGGGCTGTAGTTTGATTCTAGGGGTGGATTGGCTAGCTAAGCGGGGTGCCATCCTAGACTGTGAAAGGAGGGTAGTTAGACTATTGATTCGTTGTAGAAAAACCCTCATATTTCTTGCGACCCTAGGGGTTCAGTGATGCTTAGTTGCCTAGAATCTTCTGATGCATCTAACGATGATTAGGAACCTGTTTGTGTGGTCCGTGAGTATGGAGACGTCGTTGATAAAGCGCGGGGTTTACCCATAGGCGCGGAATAAGTTTTCGTATGTGCTTAATAGATTAAGCAAAGCCTGTTATGTAATCAGCGGTAGTTTTGGAGCAAGACTGGCAAGGACGGCCAGAGTCGGTCAAGTGCTCAATTGATTGACCATCTTACTAGTATCATCTCACGTAGGTCGTCTGAATTCGAAGGAGGTATCCCTTGGGTGTTTGTCTGATATTGGTTTAGGCCTTTGGGGCTTGCACTTGGGGGATGTCGAATTCGACTAGGATGGTCTGCGTGAGAGATGGATAGTTGTGACGATTTTACATGGGATAATATCCTGGTTTTCTCTAGAAGCAGAGAAGAGCATGCCCTATGTCTTAGGGAAAGCTTAGGGACCCTACAAGTGCACTAGCTTAAAGCTAAGTTCTCCAAGATACCATTTTTGGAGGAAGGAAGTGAGGAATTTAGGGCATGTGGTCTCTAGGGAAGGGAGATATGTTAAGGTGGATGGAGTTCTTAGCATCCTACGACTTCGAGATAGCATATACCCCTGGCAAGGGTAAAGTGGTGGCGGATGCCTTAAGTAGAAAAAGGTTATCCTTAAGTCCTTTGTTTGTGGAGCGGCGAAGCTTAGAATTTATTTCGATGTTTGACTTTAGACCTTCCATTGACTTTGTACCCGGTTTGCTAGCATCCTTGGA
Source organism: Allium sativum (assembly GCA_030737875.1). Lineage (NCBI taxonomy): Eukaryota > Viridiplantae > Streptophyta > Magnoliopsida > Asparagales > Amaryllidaceae > Allium > Allium sativum. The sequence goes on along the minus strand of CM060912.1, from coordinate 309,259,877 downwards.
GGTCAGACCTACGCTTTTGGGACGGATTGGCGAGGCACAGCGAGACGACCCGCAGTTGGTTGAGTTAGTAGGAAAGCTCAAAGGAGGGGAGTCATCAAGCCATCTCCGTAGGTATACCCTAGAGGATAAGGGTTGGTTACGTAGGGACGGTAGACTTTGTGTACCAAAAGACGATGACCTAAGGAAGACTATTCTTGACGAAGCACATCGTTCGAAGATGACCATTCATCCCGGCGGGGACAAGATGTACATGGACATGAGACGAGTTTACTATTGGGCCAGTATGAAGAGGGACGTAGCCGAGTATGTCGCTAGATGTTTGGTGTGCCAACAGGTAAAAGCGGAGCAAAAGAAACCCGGTGGGTTACTCCACCCATTGGAGGTTCCACTATGGAAGTGGGAAAGCGTCTCGATGGACTTTATTGACGGATTACCGAGATCGAGAAAGGGTAATACGGGGATTTGGGTTATACTAGATAGACTTACTAAGAGCGCCCATTTCATTCCCGTGAAGAGTAAGAGGACTGCTCCATGGTTAGCTTTTGTATACGTCCGAGAAATAGTTTGTTTGCACGGTGTTCCTTCTAGCATAGTGAGCGACCGCGATCCTATTTTCACTAGCGAATTTTGGAGAAGCTTACAAGAGTCGGTAGGGACTCAGTTATGTTTGAGCACCGCATATCATCCTCAGACGGACGGCCAGACCGAGATGGTGAATCGCATTCTAGAGGATCTTTTGAGGCTATGTATCCTAGACTTTGGGGGTACATGGGAAGAACATCTTCCACTGGTGGAGTTCGCATATAATAACAGCTTTCAGTCTAGCATTGGTATGGCACCATTCGAAGCTCTTTATGGACGGCCGTGTCGTTCGCCTACATGTTGGTGGGAGTCTACCGATAAGATCTTACTTGGGCCCGATATGATTAGAGAGACTTCGGAGAAGATCGACTTGATTCGGAGGAGGATGAAAGCAGCGCAAGATAGGCAGAAATCATAGGCGGATAAGAGAAGGACGGATCTTGAGTTTGAGGTTGGGGACATGGTCTTTGTCAAAGTGTCTCCATTACGGAACGTTGTTCGCTTTGGGTCCGTTGGGAAATTGGCACCAAGGTTCGTAGGATCGTTTCCTATTAAGGAGAAGATTGGGCAAATGGCGTATAGAGTGGAGTTGCCCGAGAGACTTAGTGGTGTACACGACGTATTCCATGTATCACATTTGAGGAAGTGCTTGCACGAGACGCGGAAGTGGTAGAGCCGAACTTGCTTAGAGAGGTGGAGATAGAGCGTGACGCGACGATTCGACGAGCTCCAATGCGCATTCTTGGGTCAGAGATTAAGAAGCTGAGAAATCGAGAGGTCAGACTGGTCAAAGTACAATGGGGAGATGATGAGAGCAACGCTACTTGGGAGACAGAAGAGAAGATGCGTTCACGATACCCTTTCCTTTTCGAGGGTATGTCCTTTAATTTCTCCTTTATCGCTTACCTTGTACTTATCTTACCTTTAGAGTATCCTCTTGTTAGTATTCTTGACCTTTAGATAGGATAATCCTATGGTTGAAACATGTGTTTGAGACATGTTATGTATGATGGATGCAAAGTGGATGCAAGTGTTTGCTCGTGGACGCATATACACACACTGTTAGGCACTAGATCGGCTCAGTCACTTCATACTGCATATTGCATATAAATGGTTGTATTTAGTAAAATGGATGTACAATGGTTGTGCTATCATATGGATACCGCATTTTGGTTAATGGTTGTGCACGCATGTAGAAATAATATGTAGCATTAGGGAACTTTTGCATACATAATGGACGCATGGCACTATCATGATTTGCATTAAGGAGGTCAACTGGATCAGTGGACCGCCTGATTTTGCATTAGATAGGGACATATACACACATTATACATTTAAACATGAAATCATTAGAAGTCTATAAGGACAATGGATGCCTGTGTTTGATGGTTGAGTAGATGGTTGTTTAGATGGTAGGATATACATTCTTCTTGACTTGGAGATTTCGGGGACGAAATCCTTTAAGGAGGGGAGAATGTAACACCCCATAATTTTATAACATTAAAATTCACAAATTAAAGTATACTTAATTTTTAGAAAAGAATTAAGTGAAATGGGTTGCGCAGAGAAATATATATATATATTGATATATATATATATATAGATTAAAAATTAAATAAATAAATATGCGAAAAAGTTCAAAACAGCGAATTGGGAGGGGGAATAACCGAACTGGCCCATTTTTGAGGTCGACCTGAGCTTCGCTGGGTCGACTAGGGGTTAATCCAGGGTGTTTGGCTGTCAACCCGTGGGCCGATTCGCTCAAATGCAGATTTTGCATTTGATTGGTTCTCATGGTTCAGGGTTAATATAATGGTCCTAAATAACTTCCTACACCTATAAATACATCCTAATGCTAACCATAAACCTAATTAAAATAGAATAGTTACCGTCGTACCATCGCCATGGAAATCAATGGAGCCGCTGCCAACTAAGAAAGAAGAAAAGCAAATTCAATTCTAATTTTCTCAACCCTAAAGCAAAGCAAAATTTCTCTTTTCTTCTCTAAATTGTGAGTATGATGATCTTAACAAGATTATTATCATTTTAATTAGGTTGAGTTATGAATGGATTATGAGTAGATGATGTGAATTATCATATATGTTGTTGTAAACCCCTTTTGCTATCATGTATATTGTAAATCCAATGTTATGTGATGATGATATCTTATATGTTGTAAATCATGCTATGATGATGTTATGTATGTTGAAAGTTTCTATGCTAAGTTATGATGAATCATACATGTTAAAAAGGCCATGATGTTACCATCTATGCTAGTTAGTTCATATTAATTAAATCATCATGTTTGGGTTATGTTGATCTATATGACAAGTCACATATGCAAGTTAGATTGGTTAGAAAAGTTATAAACATATGCCAAGACATCTATTATGACATCTAGAATTATGCTATGACATATGTGATATCCTATGCTAGTTCACACCATCATTATGTTGCCTAAAAACCCCATATGCAAGTTTATGTATAGATTTGGGCTATGATCATATCATGTAAATTGAGACATTTAACATGTTGACACCTTTTGATCCTTAACATGTGTAGTTTATGCAAGTTTCACCCCTATTATGATTAGATTTATTTTAATTGTCTATACGTTGTGATAATTTATCTTTGTGCTAGGTGTTAGACTATACAAGTCTAGCCTATATTATGCGTTGAATAAGCGAACGTATAAACGTGGGGTAGGGGTAATATTAAGGATTTAATATTAAAAAGTTGGGGTGCAATTGATATGATTTTGCATGCCATAAGTGGATGGCCATAATTGAGTCAATTATGGACATCATTAAAAGTTGACTTAATTAATAATTTGAATAGGGAATTATTAAAACTGGGGTAAAAGATTTTAAGTGTTAGTCAGTGCTTAGGACACGAGGTTGGACTCGTTTGTGACGTAAACCTGCCCGGACCCGCCCGGCAAATCCAGTGGTCACAAATGTCAGCCCAATGTGAGAGGTCCTAGGCCTAAACTAAAGCATAACGGTTGTAAAGACACGAGGTTAGACTCTTTTATGGTGTATGACTGCCCGGACCCGCCCAACAAATCCAGTTGCCATAAATGCCAGTCTAATGTGAGAGGTCTTTATGAGGTTATGGCTTGAATGAATTAAGAAATACTTAACCAGATAAACATGTAAGGTGGGACATGGGGGTTAAGTAGGTGCCTTGGGTGGTATGAGGAATCTGGGGGTGCCCTTAGTGGCATGTGAAATACGATTAGTAAGACTTAACCAAACACACATGTAAATGAACATGACTAAGAGGGTTAAGTGGGATATACTAGTGACAAGCTTAGGTGGGTAGCTTGTGGGGGCCCATTTCAACCAGTATCCCTAACGTATCTTTGTGAGCTCGACCCAAGTCGAGGACGGGACACGCATACTAGGCTTGACTATAAGAGGCCAAAACGGGGAGCGGTGGCAACGCAAGTCCAGCGGGTTTCATATGCGTGTGTGGACCCGGGCTGGTAGGTAAGACGTTGTTGCATCGTGTAGGTATAAGCCGTGCATTCTCAGTTGTATCGGGTTGCCACTTAAGGGGAGTGATACACCCCACTGTGGGGCCAGCACGGGTATCTACGAGTAGGGAGCCGATCGAAAGAGGGTAGTGGGGTACACCTAGTGGAGATAGGGGCAGACGACACCTATGTAGTTAGCTATGAGTACACGAAGTTACTTATAAAATTTCTAAGAGGGTAGTGGGGTACACCTAGTGGAGATAGGGGCAGACGGCACCTATGTAGTCAGCTAGGGGTACGCAAGGCTATTTATATAATTTCTGTGTGAAGCATGCGGGATCAACCTTAGGGTGACTGGAGTGGTGCAGTGTAGTAATTGGTGCGGTGCAGTGTAGTAATGTGCGGTGCAGTATAGTAATTATTCGTTAGTAATTAGGTATGCCTTTACCGTTATCTTTAACGTTATCTTAAACGCCATCTTTATTTTCCTAATAGTTCATAGACATTTACTTGTCTTCCAGCTTAGGCCTTAGTCTAGTTACTTTGATTATAGTATTGGTAGAATTATCATACTCGCCAGACTTTATGTCTGACCCCCTCCATTTCTATCCTATTTCCCCCTACAGGTCCTCAGGTTGGGCCCAGTTCTAGTGGAGTTTGATTGGATTGCTCATCTCTTTTTGGAAAGCTTGGACCGTTGAAGTAAAGTCCAGCTTGTTATCTTCTTTACTGGCTATTTGTGTAATGGGGTTATGTATTTTGTTTTAAAAGATGGATATTGTACTTGACTCTGATTATGGTTTTGTGATGTAATAAACATGTTTAATTTCCGCTGCAATAAAATGAAGTTTTAGATTTTTCAAGTACTACTTATTATCTGTCTTGTTGTAATTTTTCTGTTCTATATTCACTTATAACCTCCATGGAAGTTAATGCATTCCCTTTGTGAGTGACATTTATGGACGTGGGGTGTTACAAGAACCTTGTCTAAATTCAAACCCGATCTCTAGTTATATCGAATAAACCGTTATGGTCGATAAACGATTCTATAGCGACTATTTTAAAATTTGATTTGGACATATCTCAAAATCTACACGACGAAATCCTGATTTTTCCCTTCCCCTAGAAAGATATACTCCACCGGCTCCACACGTTTCTTGTTTCACAGAAATCCGGCTTAAAACGAATCCTGTACATTCAGTTGAAGTTCGAATCGCCAAATTACGAACTGCAGCGCCATTTCAAGCTCGATTTTAATTATAATATAATTATACGTTCTAACATCGTCGATTAAATAATATATTACTTGTTTTAAATAATTAAGTTAATTATTACACTGTTAAAAATCCGGGTCATTACATTCTTCCCCACTTTAAATAATTTCGTCCTCGAAATTGCTAAGTTAGAGGACGACCCAATCTATTGGAATTCCTAAGATTTGTTTACCCCTTATTTCTGATTTCAACTGAACCAATTAATATTGACTAAAATATTAATTCCTTCCGACTAACCTAAATTTTCAAAAATTCCAAAAATTTTCTAACACTTTAAATTTTCAGAAAATTTCGCCATAACCTCCTTTGTACAGCCCTATTTGTAAAATCCCAACTCGCATTTCTAGGCCATCTCCAACCCAAAAGAAAATCAAACAGCCAAGCGGCTTGCCGATTCGGCTCATAAATTCCAAACTCATATCAATTATAAACTTGTACCTTTTTGTCAGGTGTATCATTATATCCCTACCATCTGCTATCAATTTTGCATATATCATGCCATCCAAATCAAACTCCAATCTGTCTTTATTCCCAACACAATTATTGGCTTGTACTCAAGTAATATTTCATTCAAACTCTAATCTCAAATTTCAATCTCTCAACTTACCAACTCAATTTCATATTCACTTATTTCAAGTTAAATCCCAATTTATAAATCTCTTTTACCAGTTCATCTATTTAACTCATAAGTTAATTTAATTTCCGAATTTAAATTCCTGGGTTTATTCAAATAACTTGAAATCATAATACCAATTCAAAATCCTTTGAATTCCTGAATAACTTGTTTTTGCAAAACAATTTCAAAACAAAATCTTTGGTAGTAATCCATCACTTAGCAACTCAAAAATTACACCGATGATGTATCGATCCATCATCGGAATTATTTCCCAGCGATCAAAGTGAGTTCAATACTATATTCCTTTCAAAACCACTTTTAAACACTCCCCATTTTGAAATCAATCCCTGATATCCTTATCAAAACAAATTTAAAACCTCCCAGGATTTTAAAATTCACGTATACTTAATCCAGATTCAATTACAAACACTGGTCTGAATTTCCAGTTTTAAATTTCAATTCTGACTTTAATTTCAGATTTAATTCATTCGCACCACTTATACGAATTCTGATTGGTTATTTATAACCATTCCACTTTTATAATCTTATTTGATTATAATGACAACCAACACATTATAATATTTCCAATATATATACTTGGGTAAAATTATTTCATTTACCCTCTTTTCAAAACATATCATGTCGGTTCATCGTATTCAAGTGTTTAGTAACTCCTATCAACACAGTTTGCATTACTGTATCGACCAGAATTCATAAATGACTCGACCAATAAAACTCCACAATATAAAAGAAATTTTTATATCAAATATCAAATACGTTCACTCGTATATATACACTCAACTCAATCTAGGGTATTACTAACCCTATCTCTACTGAGTCACGCCACAGAGCCATGGTAATACTTAACCTTTGCTCTGATACCAACTGTAATGACCCGAAAATCCGGTCCAATTTGAGCTGACTAAATAACACAAGTCCAACCCCAAATTGCACAGGAAATTCAAGAAATTAATAGAAAGAAGATAGAGGGTGAGGATAGATAAGATAGAACTATTAGAATAGAAGAAGAAGAACATCATCATTAGAGTAACCACGAATCTCACAGCGGAACGAATAAAATATAACATAACATTTGAAATACAAACAGTATATGTATACAATAACATTTCAGAGTACAACACTTACAACAACAGCGGAAATAATAATAGCTATAGAATCTTGAAGCCTCCTGCTCCAAGCTCTCCAAGTGTATCTGAAAAATCCCGACTACTTGACTGCCCGTACAAATTTAGGCACCCAAGAGTTTAGGGAAAAAAACAAATAAACTCCGGGTCAGTCATGGGACTGGTATGAGTAAAACAGTTTAAAAACAGTTCAAACAAGTAAATGATATCTCATAAGACCATGTCGTATAACGAAACGGGTTTTTCCCTTATGAGAATCCAAAACATCTTTATATCAAAACCTTTGATATTATAATAATGTCTATTTACCACAGTATAATAACCATCTAGCAGAAACGCTTTCATCTCACGTTCTACATATATAGTATACAATCAAAACCGCAAGCACGTATTGGGTAATGGATTTCCAACTATGACAAGGTATGGAACCACCTTCCGATCAGTGTACTCTAGGAACGATACACTGGAGTTCAACAAGAATATCTTGCAACTCAGCCACACATGACCGACCACTCATTTCGCTTGAGTGTATCGAATGTATATCACCAACGGTTGGGATCAGCAACCGTTTCCCGTATATATATATATATATATATATATATATATATATATATATATATATATATATGGGACAACATTGATAGATTTAAGAAGCAAATGAATATTCTCCAGATAGGTGATTGTACACCCTACTTCGGTGCGACCGACTTAGCCATGTTGCCTGCCCGATTTCTGTCATTTACCGGATGTGAGGCTAGAAGTTACGATTACTTTCCATTCATTGATAACACGATCACTTTGAATGCCACATTATCACATCCGTTAATCATTAATTGGTTTACACAAATATTCTAGATGGTATGCGAAGGGAATAAATTCGTTGCAACCATATATATTTATACAGACCAACCCATTCGATCATTGGAAATACTTTGTCAGACATTCGTCCATTTACGTTCGTTCTGGGATTGAACGAAACCAAAGGCACTATTCAGTACATCCATCTTAGTCACTGTTATCTAAGACTTATACAACAGCCCTTGCACCTTACTCCGTCTTCAATTTTCTTTGGCATATTCGCAATGCTTAAGCCAATACAACTGCCCTTGCACCTTACTCCGTCTTCAACTTACTAATCTCTAGTCAGTTTCTAATCTTGCTTAACTCTATTTCTTTAACACTATTCGATTAACTCTAACTGATTAACTCTAACTGATTAACTCTAATTCAAATAATCTATATTCGATTTACTCCTTTAAATAACGTTTATCCATTTATAAAGATTTACTTTTAGTAACGGTTCTTCACTTTAAAAAAATGTCCTTTTTATAACGTTTCTTCACTCATAAAGATTTCCTTATAACAGCGTTTAATAACTTATAATGATTTCCTAAATAATTTTCCTTTTATAATATCATATTTATTTCCTAAATATTTCCCCTTTTTCATTTATTCTATTTTCTGAATAAATATTCCTTTATACATTCTATTCACTTCCTAAGTAAATATCTTTCTTTATACTTCTATTTACTTGCTAAGTAAATAATCGTTTGACACTTCTATTTCAATACACAGTTTGAAATTTCCCTTTTTACTTTCCAGTATTCATTTTGGTATTTAAAATACCATATAACCATGATTACTATTAACCAAGCACACATAATCATCACAGATTATATAACACATCACAAATCATAATGTATGAACAAAACAGTATTTTATTTTATATATTGAGGAACCCAGTTAGGTCCCTCCAACCTGTTCCTCTGCATCACAGATGTTAAACCATACAATTAACATCAACTTCATTTCAATATGAAATGTTCTGATAAGCAACATCAATATTTAATGGTATATATATATAAAATTTCAACTAACTGACTAGCAGTTCAATCAACCAATCTACACACAATAGTCAATCAATATCTAACAGTTCTAAAAGTACATTATAAAAATAAAACTGTTCAGAGTTGGTGAGTTTTACTCACATTTGCAGTTCATCGTTAAAGAACAATAAACTGTTATTTGATTTTAATCAAACAGTTTATTTCGCCGTAAATTCATACGAGTCCCAATCCACTTCCAGTCAGCTTCATTGTGAAGCTCTCGTCCATACGATCCCGTTGGTATTTGGTTTGTTGAATTCTGTTGAGATATGAGCAAGTTATCTACGGTTTTAGGTTATACAATAAATTAATAATTAATTAAATTCTTAACTATGTTTTAAACTAACTAATTATAGTTTAACAGCTAATTACATTTTAAATTCCTAATCATGGCCCTCAGTAAATAAATTACCATTTAAAGTCAATATAAATTTAATCAATAACTAAATCATCAATTTCCTAACCTTAATTTAATTATCAACTAATTACTAACACAGTTCAACTAACTACAAAATGAAACAGGGCCTACTGGTTTTCTGTGCTTTCCCTTTTTTTCCAATATTTCCGTTTCCACTCATATGCCTTTTTCTCAAAACTAACCCTAAAACCCCTATAGTTATGATTACTAAATTCCTCCTTAACCACTTATTTAATCACTGAATACTGTTAGCACAAATTAATTACATACTTAGCATCCTAAATGATAAAATTAGTTAAACTAATTACTAATTAAATTAATTAATTAACATTTACTCTAATTACATTAAAGCATACACAGATTCCTTTTCTGGGTTTCCAACTGCTCGCTGCCAGAAGATCCAAGTTGTTGCCATCGAGAAAACCACCACCTCGCTATCTCCGACCAACCGCACCCTGATCCTTTTTCTCGTTTCACGTTTGTTCTTCAGAAACCAACCCGTGCAGTTATTTGAACATCAGAACCACGCCTCGTCTTCATCCCTTCACTTCTTTTATCAACCTCCTCTTTCACATTCAAAATGAAACCGCCTTCATCACATTTCGAAACTCCTACTCATGAAACAATCAACCCAAAATCGCGCCACCCTAGGGATGACTGACCGACGATCTGCACCAATCAGCAGGTGCGCCGTAACCTCCTTCCTCAACGCCCTGAACTGCGCCCCCTATAACGCTGCCGTTCACCAGCAGCAAGCCTTCAACTGCCCAGCCTTCCTGGCCCTTTCCCGTCCGCCTTGGTCCTTGAGACCTCATCACCGCCGATCAACTCGAAAGCCACGCGTAGCTGTACATAATTGTTGAAGAAAGCTGTGATTTTAAAGTAAGAATAGGGAGATTAAGGAGGAAGATGGTTGGGAGCTTTCTGGTCGTTCATCCATTAGGGTGGAGGCGGAAAAAGAAGGGTTTGTTGACCACGAAACAAATTAGGTTTTGCTGAGAACAATTCCTTTTATAGACTAAGATTTGGACCAAAAAAATGATTATTATATTATGTTGAAACTTAACGGTGAAGTCTCGTATAAAAATAACCACGTACGATCTTTGTTTTTGACAAACTAAGCTATTCCTAGCATAGAAAAATATTCCAGATCCAATGGGACAGGTTTCGTCGAATTCCGACACCGTTTGCGAAAATCCCTTAGAAAATATCGATGAAAAACACTGATCATTAATTCCTTAAAATAACAGAAAAAAATCCTAAAAATATGAGGCCTTGACGTTTCACTAGACCTCTTCCTAAGGTTTCGTATGAAACTTGTTTCGTTGGGTTCGGAGTTCGTTTGACCAGTTAACCAGTTAGTTTTAGTTTGTTTTAAGTTAAAAACATAGCGTACCCTACTATGAAATATTCTGTTCACGTAGGGACTGTTATGGACAGAAACAGAAATACCATTTGAAATGAGTGATGTGCTCTGGTCCCAAAAATGTAATAATACTGGTAGATGAACTCATATTGTGAAACCCCGAAATGTCGATACAGGGTGCCAAATACTCCAAATAAAAAGTTGCTTATTTAATTAATTAAAAATTACCATAAAATTCTAAAAATTAAATTATCACTACTTCCCAAAAGAACCTTGTCTAAATTCAAACCCGATCTCTAGTTATATCGAATAAACCGTTATGGTCGATAAACGATTCTATAGCGACTATTTTATAATTTGATTTGGACATATCTCAAAATCTACACGACGAAATCCTGATTTTTCCCTTCCCCTAGAAAGATATACTCCACCGGCTCCACACGTTTCTTGTTTCATAGAAATCCGGCTTAAAACGAATCCTGTACATTTAGTTGAAGTTCGAATCGCCAAATTACGAACTGCAGCACCATTTCAAGCTCGATTTTAATTATAATATAATTATACGTTCTAACATCGTCGATTAAATAATATATTACTTGTTTTAAATAATTAAATAAGTTAATTATTACACTGTTAAAAATCCGGGTCATTACAGCAACCATTTGCAAACATCAAGCATAACTTGTTTCAAATACATGTTTACATTCATAGGATTCTACCTAAGGTTCTCAAGACAGGATCGAAAGGATATACAAGATAAAACAGAGTATCTAGGGAAAAGAAGTTAAAGATGTACCCCTAGAAGGCCTTCTTGCGGGGCTTGTCCTTGCTTCCTAGGTCAGTTCTTGCTGATGTGTCCAGTTTCACCGCATTGAAAACATGCTCCTATCTTCATCTTCTTCTTCCTACAGTCCTGGACTATATGCCCGTCAATACCACAGAAATTGCATTTTCTTTTCTCACGTGACTTGTCACTCTTGTTGTTGCTGGTCTTTCCTCCTTTCTCGGAGTCTACCTTCTTGTCTTGAGACTCATCCACCTTGACCTTCTTCTTGCCATTCTCGTCTTCTTCATGAAGTAGGGCCATATTCACCAAGCTTTCAAAGGTCTCCCCCATGGGTACATAAGTCATGGCCATAGTGTGGAGTGGCTCGCTCAATCCTCGAGCAAAGCGTAGAGCCTTCTTCTCAGCCGTGTTGACTAAGTCCAAACCAAACCGAGCAAGCTGATTAAACTTATTCACGTATTACCTAACTGATATGTCCCCTTGCTTGAGTGCCAGGAACCTGTCCATCTGAAGGCTCGCTTCTGCGGATTATAAAAACTTAAGCCCAAACCTCTCTCTAAAGTCCGCCCAAGTCTCAATTGGCCTGGTAGCGTTGGTGACTTCCCACCAAAATGCAGCTTCCTCTTTCAACAACCATGCTGCCAACTGAACTTTCCTATGATCATCCATATCGAAAATAACAAACAAGTCTTCAGTCTCTTTTAGCCAGTTTCGCGCCTCAACGAAGGTTTTAGTTCCAACGAAGTTCTTGCCGCCCATTCCTATAAAGTCCTTGCATATTTTTGCGAAGGCTGTACCCGGAGGAGGAGGAGGAACCGTGGCCACCGGGGGAGGAGGAGGAGGAGGAGGGATATCTGCCGGACCCACGCCGTTGGCCCTAGCTTCCAAGTATCTTCGGAACCAGCCAGGTATAGGTACTCCCTCAGGAAGGTTAAGATCAGACATGCTGAAAAGCGAAAAGGAAAAAGATTCAAACGAGGAAACAAAGGAAAGTGCTAAAGGCTTTTGGGGAATAGCCTTTTCTTAAAAATAAAACTTTTCTTGAAAAATGCTTCTTTATAAACGGTTTTGAAAATAGGTTCAGGACGTTTTTAAAACTTTTGCCCAGTCTGGTAACCTTCTGCTCTGATACCAAATGTAACACCCCACCTCCGCTAGGGTCACTCACAAAGGGAATGCCCCAGTTTTGAAGGGGTATTATCTAGTAAACAGGCACAGAGATAACCCAAGATAGAACATAGATAAAATAGAGTATATAAAGCAGCGGATATAAACTTTAATACCAAATCTCATTACTGAAAAATAGAGTCAAAACCTCTTACATCAAAATGCCAAGTCATTATTTCATTACATCAAGTTCTAAATAAGCAAAGTACTTAAAACAACATAAGTAAAATATTATTTCCCAAAAAGTGCATGAGTGCAGCCATAGCATATCTCAAGACCAAACCGTACATGAGCTGTCAGAAAGCAAGCAAAGTCCAAGCTAAGAGCTAGAGTTTCCTCCCTGAGAACCTGGGGGGGGGGACGAAAGACAAAGAGGCGAAAGAAAACGGGTCAGTCAAAAAGACTGGTAAGCCCTAGTGACTATCAGCATAGAAACTAGTAAAGTTAACAAGACATGAATAAACTAGAATTAAACATAGGAATGATGATAAGTCTGATATGATAACTAAGCTAACAAGATAACTCAAGTCTAACATTGCGTATTCAAGGTTCGTCATACCAACTATACTGGTATACTAATCCCGTGTCAATTATAAATCAAGAAATAATCCCTTGGCCCAATATCGTGAAGTGACCCAATTCGGGGTCCAACGGTATGATCTAATCGATCGGCTCCCTACAAGTCTAGCCCGTCGTGTGTCTGTGTCATACGGCCCTATCACGAATGTAGTCACCTGTGCTAGGTCCACCATAGGGTGTATCAAGCCCTAGGGTGCCAACCACCGACACGAATCAAGAATGCACATATAATCCTACTGAGGCCCAATGCCTGCTTTTTCAACTCCGGACTAAGTGCACGACCCTAGTCCGCCTGAACCTACAATGGCGCACCAACCCAGCCGTCGTTCTGGTCGCTTACAATCAGCCCAGCAATCAAGCCCCACCCTGCCTAGTCCCAGGGTACCGTGATACATCTAGTGGGTTACTGCTGAAAAGGACCGCGTAACTAGGGTTTCGTTCAGCAGGTTAAGTTGTCATTTAAAATCGAGACTTAACCCCATCTATGTGTCATGTCAAATTGACTAAGTGTGTCGTTCTAGTTCAAGACTTAGTCCTACGAATCATGTGTCAGGTTGGTTAAGTGTGTTCAAGCGATTCATGACTTAACCCTATCAAATCAACGTGTCAAATTGGTTAAGTATATTCAAGTGGTCCATGACTTAACCCTATCCAGTGGCATTAATTTACTTAATGCACCCCTAACCTCTCACATTAGACTTGGTTATGGTTACTGGATGTGCCGGGCGGGTCCGGGCAGTTTTACACCATAACATAGTCTAACCTCGGGTTTCGAGTGCAATATGACCAACTACTCACATTGGGTCCTATTGTTTGCAGTTACTGGATTCGCTGGGCGGTTCCGGGCAGATTTATACTGCAAACTCAACCCAACCTCGAGTCGGCCACGTTCAAGTTATCTAAGTGTCGTGTCCCAAATTCATATTTTCAAGTATAATTTCATGTCAAGTTCATGTTCCTATCCAAGCACAAGTTATAACGATATTCATGTTTTCAAGTTCATACTAATTCAGGTTTTCCTAAACTACCCAAATCGCATCCCCAACGCTCGTGAATTCGAATCAAGGCAATAAATGTAACTAGGGAATAACATAACAAGGATGGGTATAAAGTGGCAAAGGTGATTTCAAGGCAAGCATGGTGTAACTTGAGATATGATCATAACATCACTGGCATATGAAATAGGGTGATAAACATAGCAATTAATGAAATAAGATGATAATCCTAAACTTGTGACTAGCAAAAGTTTCAACATCACAGGCATGTTAAAATAATGATAGGGTTTAGGTTATGACATGAACAGGCCCCTAAATCAAGTTCTTATCAGTATTCCACAAATCAAGGTTCAATATGAACGGTACTGGGTTCAAGGTGAATAGATCTAAGGTGAACAAGAGTAGATCTAAAATAATAGATCAAAACGGAATAGACATAGATCAAAGATATACAAGAGTAGGTCTCAAGTAGTTATCATGTTTATGTTCAACTTCAATTTACACATGTCCATATTAAGTTTAGAGTTTAGATCTAAGAGTAACTGGGGCTTACAGATCGTGGTTTTTGAGAAGTAAGAACAGAAATTGTCGTAGGATCGTTGTTGAGATGTTGATCTATTCCCTTGAATTGTTGTAGAAACGTTGGCCTTCGATTTGGATCTAGTTTGAATGTTTAAGCTTCAAGTTGGAGGCGGCGGCCACGGTTCAAGAGGAGACTTAGCAGCATAATGGTGTTAGAAAGATTTATTGTGGATTAGCCTAGGTCTTAGGGTGTTTTTATAGTTGCAACAACTAGTTTAGGCCATAGGATAAACCCCAGAATCGATCGGAACCGCCAAAAATCGTCATAGGCCCTCAAACAAGCCAACAGGGTCAAGCAGGAGCAACCAGGCCCAAACCAGGTTCGGGGACCAAGTCGACACCCAAGTCGACTACGCAGTCGACCTGGTCCTGGGGGTGTCGACTGCCCAATCGACTCCCAGTCGACCTGGGGTGTTGGGCGGGAAATTTCCCGCCCAGTCTGTCTGGGTTTTGAAATTCGAATTTGAACTCGAATTCGAACTGTTTTGAACTCTGAAAATTTCTGAAACTTTGGGGAGCCATAACTTGGTCATACGGACTTCGATTTTCGAAAACTCAGACTCGATTTCATGCAGAATTCCGAGATGAACGCAATGGCGCAACTCGTTTCCCTTGGTTCTTATTTTAAAATTTAATTCTACCTAGATTTATGGTTATAACACGTTATCAAAATACGGGTTGTTACACATGCCTAGGCTCGAAAGGAGCTAGGCCATATAAAAAAGGGAAAGATGATAAAAATGATCATACTAAGTAGATTGACGTATAATGGCATAGACATATAGTGGCATAATGACAAGACATGCACATAGGAATAGATTTGATGAACATATGATAATAGAATTGATTCTAACCTAATAGGGATGTCATAATAGGCATGATAAGATCTAAACAATGGTTTAGATATCTAACTAATAATAGATCCAATTTAACCACAAACGTGATAGAACATGTATAGGGTAATCTAAACAGTGAAATAATGGCAGATCTAACATGATAAATAGGTAAAGGTTTAGATCTAAGTCATAATCATGTCATAACATCATAGATACACAGGTTATAGTAAATCTGGTTCGATTCAAATGGTCATAGGCATAGATCCAAGTTAATGTCATATCAAGTTTTACTTTTAATTATTCAGATCTAAAAGTAACTTAAACTCACGGTGTTTGGACCTAGAAAAACAGAAAGAGAATAACATATGTTGAATCACAAATCTACACTTGAATAACTCTAAACTTGATTAACTCGATTATAGAAGAAGAGAAAGGTTTGATTCAGTCTGGGCAGCGACAACATCTAGTCCTCCATTATTTTCAATGTGAAGAACCTAGAGAAATGAGGCCATATTTATAGCCAAAAAGACCACAAAACCCTAGTCTATCAGTCTGCCGCAAGGGGGTCGACCCATGGGTCGACATCCCCCTTGAGGGGTCAACCTAGGGGTCGACACCCCTGGGGCGGGAAATTTGACGCCACGGAATTTTTGATTTTTGAACAAAATTTGATTTTACATATTTAATTATATATATTAATTCTCTTATGCGTATACAAACTTCAAACCTTCATAACTCTTCATACGGTGTTTGTTTTATGTAAACCAAATGTCTATCTTGACCAAAATTTCGAGACGGAAATAACGTGGTAGTCCGTTTCCCTTAATTCTGAGTATCAAATTACTTATTCTTTTGTCCTCTTTAGTGTTGTTAAAATTACGGGGTGTTACATTCTCCCTTTAAGGATTTTGTCCCCGAAATCTCTAATTTAAGAAGAATGTATATCCTACCATCCATTACCTATCTACTCATCCGCCAATCACAGGCATCCATTGTCCTTAAAGACATCTAATGCTTATATGAACATATGCAAAGGTGTGTGTATATGTCCCAATACTAATGCGAATATCAGGCGGTCTACTAATTCAGTCGACCTCCTTATTGCAATGTATGTTAGTGCCATGAATCCAACATATATGCAACAATCCTATTATAACATGTAAGTTCTATATGGGTGCACAATCATCCATCCAAATGAAACATTCATATGATGATACATCCATTTCCATCCATTAAATGAAGAAAAATGCACGCACATCCATATGTAGTATGAGAGTTATTGAGCCGATCTGTTACCTAATGTGTGTGTATATGCATCCACGAGCAACCACTAGCAAATGCTTGCATCCATCAAACATAACATGTCTCAAACACATGTTTATATCCATGGGATTCCTACATAAAGGTCGAAGATTCGATTGATAGGACATACTTAAATGATAGAAACAAGCATAAATAAAAGCTTTGGAATGGAAGTTAAGAACATACCCTCGAAAAGAAAAGGGTACGAAGCATGAATCTTGTCTTCGATCTCCCAAGTCGCATCCTCTGGGTTATCTACCCATTGAACTTTCAACAACTTGACTTCTCTATTGTGTAGCTTCTTAACTTCTGATCCAAGAATACGGGTAGGAACTCGTCTGACTTTCGCCCCCATTCCACCTCTACTTCCTCCAATATACTCGGCTCAACTACTTCTACAGTATCATGCAAGCATTCTTTAAATGAGAAACATGGAAAAGATCATGAACGCTGGGTAGTCTCTCTGGTAAATTTACCCTATAGGCCATTTGGCCAATCCTTTCTGTTATGGGAAATATCCCTACAAATCTTGGTGCCAGCTTCCCTACAGATCCGAAGCGAACCACATTCTTCAAAGGTGACACCTTAATGAAAACCATGTCTCCTATTTCAAATTCAATGTCAGCCCTTCTCTTATCAACATAGGATTTTTGGCTATCTTGAGCGGTCTTCGTTCGTCATCTAATAAGATCAATCCTCTCGGACGTTTCTCTAACTGTATTTGATCCAAGTAACAGCCTTTCTGTATTTCCCACCAACAAGTAGGTGATCTACAGGGTCGTCTGTATAATGCTTTGAAGATGTCATGCCAATGATAGCTTGATAATTGTTGTTGTAGGCGAACTCTGCTAAAGGAAGATGCTCTTCCTAAGTCCCTCTGAAGTCTAGGATACACAGCCATAAAAGATCCTTAGGAATTCTGTTCGCCCTTTCTGTCTGTCCATCTGTCTGTAGGTGATAAGCGATGATCAAACACAACTGTGTACCTAATGCTTCTTGCAAGCTTCTCCAAAGTTCACTGGTGAAGATGGGGTCACAATCGCTTACCATGCTGGAAGGTACTTCATGAAGACGGACTATCTCATGAATGTAAATTTCTACCAACCAAGCTATCGTCCTCATACTCTTAACTGGAATAAAATGAGCGCTCTTAGTAAGTCTGTCCACCACAACCCAAATACTGGTGTCGCCTTTCTTTGATCTAGGCAAACCATCTATGAGATCCATAGAGACGCCCTCCCACTTTCAATGTGGAACCTCCAAAGGATGAAGTAAACCACCGGGCTTCTTTTGCTCAGCTTTGACTTGCTGACAAACCAAACATTAAGAAACAAACTCTGCCACATCTTTCTTTATCCCCGCCCAAAATAAAACCCTCTTCATATCCATATACATCTTATCACCGCCTGGATGAATAGTCATCTTAGAATGATGGGCTTCTTCTAGGATTGTCTTCAATAAACTTCCAGTTTGGGGAACACAAAGCCTTCCATCTCATCGCGACCACCCATAATCGTCTATGGAATATCTATTGAGGTGACTAGAAGTCTCCCCTTTACCGATCCTATCAAGATGTCTGAAATATGTGGAACATATCGCTGCGAAGCTCCTATGTGATCCATAAGAGTAGGTCGCATCTCTAGCGATGCAAACAAACCAGGCAATAACTCGGTGGAGGGTCTAAAGTCAAAAGTCGATATAAACTTCAAGCTTTTCATTTCCACAAACAGAGGACTTAATGTCATCCTCTGCCTACTTAGTGCATCTGCCACCACAATACCCTTGCCAAGGGTATAAGATATCTCAAAATCATAAGAAGCTAGGAACTCCATCCACCTTTGTTGCCTTAAATTAAGATCCTTCTGTGAGAACAAGTACTTGAGAGATTTATGATTGGTGTACAACTCGAACTTCTCTCCAAGAAAATAATGACGCCACTTCTTAAGCGCGAATACTATGGCAGCCAGCTCTAAATCATGGGTAGGGTAGTTCTTCTCATGAACCCTTAGTTGTCTACCCCCATAACACACTACCTTTCCCTCTTGCATCAGAACCGCACCAAGCCCTGTACCACATGTATCAGTGTATACTATAAACACTTTATTCCCATCAAGGAATGTCAAGACAGTGGATGTTGTCAGATCCCTCTTCAATCATTGAAAATCAACACCACAATCTATATCCCATGAAAATGTCGAATTCTTCTTCACCAGCATGGTGACTCGGGTTGATATCTTTGTGAAGTCCTTAATGAACTTCCTATAATAACCTGCCAACAAAGAAAGCTTCTCACCTCCGTTGCATTTTCCGAATTTGTCAATCTTGAACTACAACTACCTTTGCGGGATCTACTGTTATCCCATCTTTAGAAACCACATGCCCCAGAAATCTCACCTCGTTTCTCCAAAATTGGCATTTGGAGAACTGCACCTTAAACTGATGCGCATGGAGAGTTTTCAAAACTTCTCTCAAATGTTGGGCATGCTCTTCTTTGTTTTTTGTGAAGATAAAGATATCATTAACAAAGACCACAAAAAATTTATTTAGAAACTCCCAAAACACCTTACTCGTCAAATCAACAAAATAGGCGGGTGCATTCGTCAACCCAAAAGGCATAACGAGCCATTCAAAGAAACCATCTGGTGTCCTAAAGGCGGTCTTATCTATACTATCCTCAGCCACCCTCAACTAATGAAACCCCGTGGCTAAGTCTACTTGAGAGAATACCAAGGCACCAACAAGTTGGTCAAACAAGTCATCTATCCTCAGGAGTGGGTGCCTCTTCTTCTTAGTGAGTTTATTCAACTCCCTATGGTCTACACATAAGTGAAGCAAACCATCTACCTTTGTCATGAACACTATTGGAGCAACCCATTTAGATATGCTTCGCCTAATAAACCCTTTCTCAAGTAGCTCCCTTACTTGCTTGCTAAGCTCCCTCCTTTCCCTTGGAGCCATATGGCGCACAAGTAATGCAATTGGCTTTGCATTATCCACCAAATACATATGAAAACCGATCTCGCGCCTTGGATGTAAGCCACTTACCTCATCAAAAACATCAGAATAATCACAGACTACTGGAACATATTGCAGATCATTGATAGATGCATCTAGAGACTCTAGGAAACTAAGCATAATAGACCCTTGTGGATCACAAGAAATCTTGAGGGTCCTCCCATGGCAAGTCAAAAGTCTAATGACCCACTTTTCACAATCTAAAATGGAACCATACATGGTTAGCCAATCCATCCCTAGAATCAAGCCATAGCCCATAAAACCGAGCACATACGCGTCGCACTTAAACTCGACGCCTAACACAGATATTCTCAAACCCCGACAAATCATGGACAAATGAGCCAAACCACGAATAGGGTTTGAGACAACTACATGATCCACTACCATACTAGCATTTAGGCGCAGAGACTCAACCACAGAACTAGATATAAATGAATGTGAAATGCCAGAATCAAAAAGAGTTCTAATAGGATGACTGGAAAGAGAAATCAAACCTTCCACAGAAATTTTCCTACATCTATCTGGTGCACTGGTCGCGAGAGCATGCACCTTCCCTCCATAAGATCCTGCCCTTTGAACTTGTCCCTGTTTCTTCGGGCACTCCTTAGTAAAGTGTCCGACCTCTCCATAACTGAAGCACGAATTCTTCCTTCTTTTGCAGTCCTTCACCAAGTGACGCTCATGTCCACAATTGTGACACTTCCTCTTATCCTTGTCATTATTTCCAGCATTCTTCTTCTATTTTTGTTGTTTTTGTCCTTTCTTGGGCCATACTTTCTTCTTTTGCGTTGTTTCCTCAGCCTTAACTTCCATCTTTTCTCCTTTGTCTTCCTCATGCATCAAGGACATATCAACAAGCCTTTGAAAAGTTTCTCCCATTGGAATATGAGACATAACTAACCCATGAAGAGGTTCATTCAGCCCTTTAGCAAACCGCAAAGCTTTCTTATGCGGAGTATCTACCAGTTCCAATCCAAATCTCACTAGCTGGTTGAATTTGCTCACATATTCTTTAACAATCATGTTTCCTTGTTTGAGCGCCAAGAACCTCTCCATTATCATGCTTTTCTCATCTTGAGAAAGAAACTTATTTCAAACCTCTATCTAAAATCATCCCATGTCTCCATCGTATGCCCCGCCTGGGTTACTTCCCACCAGAAAGAAGCTTCGTCTTTCAATAGCCAGGCAGCTAGCTGAATTTTCCTACGATCGTCCACATCGAAAATTCCAAACATGTCCTCTGTCTCCTTGAGACAATTCCTTGCCTCTACGAATGTCTCGGTTCCGTGTAATTGCTTTCCTACCATAGCACGGAAATCTTTGCAGACTTTAGAGAAGTTGTCTGCACGTGGAGGAGGAGGAGGAACGACGGGTGCAGATGGGGGAGGAACGTCAGCTTGACCACCAGCAGGCGCCGTGGCCTCTAAATACCTAGGGAACCAACCTGGTATCGTAACGCCCTTAGGAATATTAGGTTCCCAAGACTTTTGAAAAGAAAAGGAAAGAGATTCAGACATAGGATCGAAAGTAGTACTTATGGCTTTGGGGAATATGTTTTTCAAAATAGACTGTTATTTTGAAAATGCTTTCTTTTAAAACCTTTTTGAAAATAATTTTCAAATTTTTTATCTAATTTGGTAACCTTCAGCTCTGATACCAAATGTGACACCCCACGTCCATTAATGTCACTCATTAAGAGAATGCATTAAGTTTCGTGAAGC
This sequence comes from Allium sativum, assembly GCA_030737875.1. Taxonomy (NCBI): domain Eukaryota; kingdom Viridiplantae; phylum Streptophyta; class Magnoliopsida; order Asparagales; family Amaryllidaceae; genus Allium; species Allium sativum. The sequence goes on along the minus strand of CM060912.1, from coordinate 309,238,128 downwards.
GTTATAGGTAAACAGAAACAGAAACATTACAAGACAGATATAAAATAGCAGCGGAATTAAAAAAAATTATTAATCATAAAGCATCGTGGTTCAAAACATCATATGTCTGAATTACATGAAAACCAGTACATCATAAAACTTCTTTCTTGTACTTAAAACATCAGAGTATAAAATAAAAGAAGCAAAATCCCCAAATAAAAGCATAGCCATAGTAGAAAAGATAGGATCTTGAGCAATACATCTAAGAAGCTCCAGCAAATGATAGCAGAAATCTGGTCAAGCTTGAGCATTCTCACCCTGAGAACCTGGGGGAGGGAAACAGAAGAAAGAAGAGGAAACAAAATGGCCAGACGTAAAGTCTAGCTAGTCCAGTTACTTTTAGCAAATAAAGAAGTAAAAGTATCATGATAGACATATAAAGTGGATAAGAGAGATAATATCAAAAAAGCAGGTATGACAAGGTAAACATGACAGAGTGTATACGCTTCTCTAAAGGTTACTCTAATTCTCTGCACCAATACTAGTATAACCAGAATGAGGTGATCCCAACAAATGATGGTAGAATTAGGCATACGTCTGGATGTACCCCAACTACTACCCTAATCGATCGACTCCCTATACCCTGTGTTGGTCACACAGTGGGAGGTATCACTTCCTAAAGTGGCAACCCTTCGTTGATGTGCACAACCATATCTACCGGTGTCACAATCGTCTTATCCCCCACTGCCCGGACCATGCACACACATGGCCCTGGTTGGTTTGCGCTACCCACACCGTCCTCCATGTTTGGATCTCTTACAATCAGCCCAGTAAGTGTGTCCCAACTCCGACCTAGGGCGGAGTACTCGTGTTCTATGGGTTATTGACTGAAACGGGTCCCCCACACAAGATGATATAAGCTCTCCCCCTTGTCTTGTATCCCCACTAGGATTTCCACAGGTTATGCTTACCTAACGGTGTCTTTAATTACATAACCCTAACAGGTTAAGTTTATGGGCATATATATAAATATTACCCACCCTACACAGATATACTTAACCTTCCCATTGTTTCAACCAAGTTTACTTAACCCCTATTCCAAGTTCATGTTCATACAATCCCTATGGAATTAACTAGGTTAAGTATTCCAATTCATTACCATGTCCATTTATGGTTATAATGTGCTAGACCCCTCACATTAAGCCTACCACTTGTGGATGCTGATGTCGGTCGGTTCCGGGCAGGCTTCTTCCACAAGTCGGGCTTAACCTCGTGTCTGGGCACGTCTCGTATTTGTGCACCTATTCCCCTCACATTAGATTCACCACTTGTGGTCGCTAGATACGTCGGGCGGTTCCGGGCAGACTTCCACCACAAGTGTAATCTAACCTCGTGTCTAGGCGTGGTTACAGTTTCAAATTGCTTTATTCCTAGGCATTTCATTATTAGCCAATTTTTACCTATGTCGTTATAGGTTTTCATGCCCCTTTTCCCTAAGTTATGTTCATAATAAACTATATGCCCATATTCATACATTTTATTCAGGTTATGCCCAAATTCCCAATTACAAGTTATGCCCAATTTAATTGTTTTCCCCTCGTTCCCCGTTTAACGCGTTCGCATATTTCAGCGGCATGCCTAGGCTCGAAAGGAGCCAGGCCATATAAAATAAAAAGGGAACGATGAAGGGAAGATGGTAGAAATGATCATACTAACTAGATTGACGTATAATGGCATAGATATATAGTGGCATAATGACAAGACATACACATAGGAACAGATCTGATGAACATATGATAATAGAACTGATTCTAACCGTACCTAATAGGGATGTCATAACAGGCATAATAAGATCTAAACGATGGTTTAGATATCCAACTAATAATGGATCCAATTTAACCACAAACATGATAAAACAAGTATAGGGTGATCTAAACAGTGAAATAATGGTAGATCTGACATGATAAATAGGTGAAAGTTTAGATCTAAGTCATAGTCATGTCATAACATCATAGATACATAGGGTATAACAGATTTGTTTCGATTCAAATGGTCATAGGCATAGATCCAAGTTAATGTCATATCAAGTTTTACTTTTAATTATTCAGATCTAAAAGTAACTTTAACTCATGGTGTTTGGATCAAGAAAAACAGAATGTAACGACCCGGATTTTGAGCGACTTTGGTTATCGACATAAGCTCGATGTCGATAACCAAAACATCGAAAAATCCCGGTAATTAATGAAAGAAATTAAAGGGTGAGGATAGATAAGATAGAAACTTAGAATAGAAGAAGAAGAAGAACACAACATCAGAGTAACACGAACCTCACAGCGGAACGAATAACATATAATAGATAACATAACTTTGAAATATAACAGTTATGTATACAATAGCACTTATCAGAGTACAACACTTACAACAACAACGGAAATAATAATAGCTATAGAATCCTGAAGCCTCCTGCTATAAGCTCTCCAAGTGTATCTGTAAAATCCCGACTACTTGACTGCCCGTACAAAATTAGGCACCCAAGAGTTTAGGAAAAACAACAAAGTAAACTCCGGGTCAGTCATGGGACTGGTATGAGTAAAATAGTTTAAACAGGTGTATGAACAAGTAAACGATATCTCATAAGACCACACCGCAGAACGGAACGAGTTTTTCCCTTATGAGAATCCAAAATATCTTTATATCAAAAACCTTTTGATATTATAATAATGTATATGTACAAATAGATATCAACTTGCAGAAACGCTTTCATCTCACGTTCTACATATATAGTATACAATCAAAATCGCAAGCACGTATTGGATAATGGATTTCCAACTATGACAAGGTATGGAACCACCTTCCGATCAGTGTACTCTAGGAACGATACACCGGAGTTCAACAAGAACATCTTGTAACTCAGCCACACATGACCGACCACTCATTTCGCTTGAGTGTATCGAATGTACATCACCAACGGTTGGGATCAGCAACCGTTCCCGTATATATATGGGACAGCATTGATAGATTTAAGAAACAAATGAATATTCTCTAGATAGGCGATTATACACCCTACTTCGGTGCGACCGACTTAGCCATGTTGCCTGCCCGATTTCTGTCATTTACCGGTTGATGAGGCTAGAAGCTACGCTTTATCATCACATCAGATTCACTTCGAATGCCACATTGTCAGATCCATCGAAAATCACTAATTGGTGTCTACAACGGTACGTTACATGTTAGCTAAAGAAGTTTCCTTCTCCGCTTCCACTCTTGGTAAAGTTGAAGAAATCAATGTACGTGACCTTTCTGGAAATACTCTGTCAGACATTCATCAACACAAGTCATCCTCATTCACTTAGAATGTCACATCGTCATACCCGCCAAATCACAAATTGATTTATCCAAAAATAACACGGGTATACAGCTTAGAGAAACAAATTCCTCCGCCACCAAACGTGAATACGTTTGAACAGATCAATTTACGCGATCCATTGGATATACTCTGTCAGACCTTCGTCCATACAAGTTATCCTGGGACTAGACAAACTGAAGGCACTATTCAGTATATCCATCTTAGTCACTGTTATCTAAGACTTATACAACAACCCTTGCATTTTACTCCGTCTTCAATTATCTTTGGCATATATGATTCACAGCGCTAATGCCAACACAGAGTGGTTCTTCGGATAATAATCCAACCGGTCTCTCCATATTAACAACGTTAAAATGGTCAAAACTTCGATAGCCTGTGAGTTAACTATCAAAGAAAAACAAATGTGCAAACAACGATATTATTCCCAAATGGAAATTATATCGATCAATCATCAACATATATCTATATATATTCACATTGCCTTATTTTCTATGTTTAGAAAATATATGTTATTAACACTGGAAAACGTTTCCATCTGCTTATTTACAAATCACTACTCTTCCCCAACTATCAGTCCCTGACTGTAAACTAGTATGAGAACAATCCCCTAAGTATAAATCCCGAAGGCCGAAACCAACATCAGATAGGCACTTAGAAAATCATTCAATTTACTAATCTCTAGTCAGTTCTAATTTTACTTAACTCTATTTGATTAACTCTGATTGATTAACTCTAACTGGTTAATTCTAACCGATCAACTCTAACTGGTCAACCTTAATTAATTAACTCTAACTGGTTTTACTTGGTTTGACTAACTCAATTTATTAACTCGACTGACTAATTCAACTCGATTAACCTAACTTGATTTACTTATCTCGATTAACTGAACTAATCACTTTGATTAACTCGACTAATACACTTTGGTTAACTTAACCAATTCACTTAACTAATTCACTTAGTTTAACTTAACTAATTCACTTAACTCCTGTCGAATAAACTATATTCAATAACTCCTCTAACTCTATTCGAATAAACTATATTCGATTAACTCATTTACTCTATTCGAATAAACTATATTCGATTAACTCCTTTTCTCTATTCGAATAAACTATATTCGATTAAATCATTTGATTTAACTCTAATCGATTAACTCCATCGAATAAACTATATTCGATAACTCCTTCGATTTAACTAATATTCTATAACTCACTTCGATTAACTAATAATCGATAACTCCTTCGAATAAACTATATTCGATAATCTCCTTCGAATAAACGATATTCGATAATCTTCCCTTTCGATTTAACAAATCGATAACTCCCTTTCGAATAACTAAATTTGACAACTCCTTTCGATTTAACTAATCGATAACTCCTTTCGATTTAACTATAATCGATAACTCCCTTCGATGAAACTAATCGATAACTCCTTTCGATTTAACTATAATCGATAACTCCCTTCGATTTAACTATAATCGATAACTCCCTTCGATGAAACTAACATCGATTAACTCCTTTCGATGAAACTAACATCGATTAATTTAACTCTGAAAAGGTCGGGTGTCCCGACTTGTGCAGGATCTATAATATGGCTATGCGGAAGTAAATGATAATCTAAATTATACAATAGCTACACAGGTAAAAATTCGCAAACAAGAAATATATCACTAACAAATATAAATGCAGTAAGTAGAGTAAAGTAAAGTAACGACACCAGAATTTTTATACTGGTTCGGACCTCCCGTCCTACGTCCAGTCCCGAAGCTCCTCTTCGGCTTTTCACTAAACAACGCCCTCTCTTCACCCGGAGGAACAGGTTCACAACACTACTTGATTTACGGGCTACAAGTTTACCCACTTGATTTCACAGGCTACAAGCTTACCCACTTGATTTCACGGGCTACAAGCTTACCCACTTGATTTCACGGGCTACAAGCTTACCCACTTGATTTCACGGGCTACAAGCTTACCCACACAGGACAATTACAAGAGTTTGACTTCTGACTGTGTTCTTCTTTCAACACTGATTAGCCAACGATTGAGTACACCCTTCCTATAATCTTATCCTCAAATGAAATTTGATGTTTAGAAAGATTAGGAAGTATAATATCGAATTGAATCACAAGTGTATGAAATATGCTTGAAGATTCAACTGATAAAATGAATGCTTTTTGAGTGCTTTTTGAACGAGAAGAATATTGCAAGATAGATCAGAAAATAGAGAGAAATTTCGGTGTTTTGGATGATTGTAAAATCATGTATTTATAGAGATCGAGAGGTTGCAAATGTTGGTGAAAAGATGCATCTAAAGGGAGTGATTATTCATGAAGAAAAATGGATGCAACTCTTGAAGAAAGAAGATGACTTTTCAATATAACGGTCAAAATTCAAAAACCTGTTGACCTATAGAATTTTATAGGTCGACATGTTTTTAGCCGTTGGAATTCAAAAACCTGTTGACCTATAAAATTTTGTAGGTCGACCTATTTTTGACCGTTACAATTTAAAAAACCTGTTGACCTATAAACAATTGTAGGTCGACATGTTTTCGGTCATATGCATAAAAAATGTCTTCATGAGTAGTATTTTCAAACAATTAGAAGTATGATTATTTGAGGATAGATTTTAACATTTTATAACTCTAAATAATCAACTTCTAACCTATGAAGTCATCTTGTCTTCTTTTTGTCGATGTAGAAGCTTCTTCTTGTCATAAATCAAAATAACCATCGACGCTTCAACTCAACATTCTCCCCCTTTTTGATTGATGACAACCTGGCATAATAAAGGTATTGTTCCTTGTATATTGCTCCCCCTGTATATATGCTCCCCCTGAATTATATAATCTGCATAGCACTTGTTAGTAACATTTTCTCCCCCTTTGTCATCGAAAAAAGGGTTTTCATAATAATGCATAAGAGAACAATAATTCACAGAGATACCATACTACTAAAAATCCATAGAATATTGTACGAGTTACAAATCAAACCAAACGAGCACAGGGAGATAGTATAGTTAATACAAAACAAATGAAATAGAAGTTCATAGATCAAAGCGTAAGAAATGATGCGTAGAGACTATTGTGGTGATTGTGGAGGCCAATCAGAATCACTATCTTCTCCTTCGTCCTTGTCACCTTCCTCCTCTCGTTCCTCATCATCACTGTTATTATCATCGTCATGAGTTCCCTCCTCAATGTGTGACATTCCACGACCTCGCATGTGTTGAGTACTTGCTCCCGAACTCGTACCTTCTTCAGAGGAAGACCATGTAAATGTAGGCGGCATTGGACGTTTACCTGGGTCTTGAGCAAGTGGTGCGGAGGTCGAAGCACAAGAGATGGCTTCCCAAATCGTCCCAATTATTGAACCGCTTATCAAGTTTAGAATCTAAGCGGTCGAGTTTATTATCGGTTCTTTTAAGCCTAGCTTCAAGTAAGAACTGATTTCGGGCGATTTGCTCAAGTGTATCCTTAGTAGAAGAAGTAGGAGGCGGAATCACAACATCTTCAGGCCTATGAGTAGGAACTTGAGAAGTGGAAGTTTGTGGAGGTGGAGGTGGTCCTTGTTCGACATATTTTTCAAAAGGAATAATATTCAAATATGGAATTGGAAGCTTCATCCTCTTTTTAGAAGCTTTATCAATACATTTTGGTATTGATATTCTTGATGGAGGAGATCTTACGCCACATTCCATGAGGCAACGCATAATATACTCGTTATAAAACAAGTGAGGCCTTGAGCGTTTATTAACCATCAAAATCTCGTCAAATATCATCGCAACCCAATTCACTCTGATATTTGCATAAATGGCATATAGTGCCTTAAAGTTTTCTTTGTATACCGCATCAAAATTTCCGGTTCTAGGAAGAAGAGAATGTGTGATACAAAGGTGTAGAAGTCTAGCGGATGGTCTTAGATTAATACCTTTAGTACTTGACTTATGGTCTTCAATAAAAAGGTGACTATATTTATCACGAATATGAATAGGGCAGAACTCACTAGTAAATTGAATTCCATCATTGTGGGTTCAAAGGATTTCTTCCATTCGATCTTTGGAGAGAAAGATGTGTTGGTCACACACCACTGACCATAAGCAATCATCGAAATTTTGAGGCTTAAATTTGTCTAAATTGAGATTAGCATAGAATAATTTTATCAAAATATGGCTAATCTCAACATGGTTATCTTCAAAATTGAGAAGAGACTTTATACCAACTCTTGCTGATAGTTCTCTAACATCGTAGATGATGAAATGAGAGAAATTGAGAAAAGATCCATTATGAATAGTATAGTCTTTCATCTTATTCCATCTTTCTACTGCAAGAGGATCCATAAGCCATTGTTTGATTTGGGTATCTATAGGTTGAATAGGGGCTTGAGAAGATGATGTTTTGGACTTCTTTTGCTTTGGGGCCATTGATTTTGTTGAAGAGAGATCAAAGAAATTTATGAAGTAGGGTTTTTAACAAGGAAGATATTGGAAAGAAGTGGCCTTTGGTGAAGAGATATAAGATTTAAAGAAGGAAAGGACGTGTCGATTAAGCGAAACCGGTCGACAGTAAAAAATGGTCCGGTCGACAGCTTAAAGTTCTGGAACAAAATTTAGACAATTTTTGTTAAGGCCGGTCGACAGGTGTTTAGGGTCGGTCGACCGTTTAAAGTTCTGGAAAAAATGGTATATAAGAATTCTAATAGACCGGTCGACAGTATGGATCGGGGCGGTCGACCGATAAAGTTTCTGGAAAACTGTTACTTAAATTTTTATGAAGACCGGTTGACAGGTTTTAACAGGGTGGTCGACCGTTAAAGTTTCTGGTTGGAAAATAAAGGAATAAAAATACTAGGCCGGTCGACAGATGGTTAAGGGGCGGTCGACAGGTAAATTCTCTGGAACAAAAATGGAGTTAAAATTATACTGTACCGGTCGACAGGTTATTTTTTGCGGTCGACAAGTCTTGTATAATATTGTTTTTCTGGGTCCTTCATTGTTTTGATAATTTCTATCCCATGAGTTCGGAGTTCGTGAAGACGATGGTATTGGAACTGGCTCATGAACATTATGTCGGTCAGAGCCACAGAAGAGAGTAGCTAATCGTTCGAGGTAAGTCAAACGAGAAGTCGTCAGTTTCTGCTCGTAAAACATTTGTTGTTGATAGTAGTGCATCTCGTCTATCTTTTCTTTAGTACGGGGAGAACAAAACAACACCTTCTTGCTTCTCTTAGGAGTAGGCGTAGTTCCCGGAGTACGAGAAGGTGGATGATAACCAGGTGGATGCTCTGGTGTTTTTGGGGAGTTATATTCAGTCGGTTCGGAACTTGTAATCGAAATGTGTGAATTTTCAGCACATTTCTCACAAATATGAGCCATATTTAAAAAAAAAAATATGAGTGAATAAAATTGAGGTAATGTTTTCAAAAAGCACTCAAATATGATATATATAGAGAAATATTTCTATTTATAGAATATGAATTGTTGGTTTCATATTCATTTCACCGTAGAAATTTTCTCTACTATGTATAGTTAATATTAAAATATTTAAAATGTTAGTTTCTGTAGATGAACTCTTTTAAGTTATATATATATATATCCTTTAATTTTCGAGTTCACTTTTAGATACTAAACCTAGCTCTCTACGCAACTTAATGAAACATGATTCTTGTAGAGGCTTTGTAAAAATATCTGCTATTTGATTTTCCGTGTTGACATATTCAAGAGTTATATTTCCCTTTTCAATGTTATCTCGTAGAAAATGATGACGAATGTCAATTTGCTTTGTCCGAGAGTGATTAACTGGGTTTTTGGACAAATTTATCGCACTAGTGTTATCGCAATATATAATAGAATTCGATAAATTTATACCGAAGTCTTTAAGTGCTTGTTGCATATATATAACCTGTGTGCATGCCAAAGCTGCTGAAATATACTCTGCTTCGCATGTCGATAGTGAAACACAGTTTTGTTTCTTACTAAACCAAGAGACAAGTGATTTTCCGATGAAATGACACGTACCACTTGTACTCTTTCTATCCGTTTGTGATCCTCCGAAATCAGCATCACTATAAGATACTAATTCGAATGCACGATCTTTAGGATAGAAAAGACCGAAATCTTTGGTGTTATTAAGATATCTAATAATTCGTTTTACTGCTCGTAGATGTGATTCCTTAGGATTAGCTTGAAAACGTGCACACAAACAAACACTCATCATAATGTCAGGACGACTAGCTGTTAAATATAGGAGAGAACCTATCATATTTTGATATGTCTTTTGGTCTACACTTTTTCCATTTTCATCCTTTTCAATATGACTAGTTGTACTCATCGGAGTTGATTTTCCGGAAGTATTTTCAAGTCCAAATCTTTTAATAAGATTTTCACAATATTTTTCTTGATTTATAAAAATACCATTCGGAAGTTGTTTAATTTGAAGACCAAGAAAGTATGATAACTCTCCCATGTGTGACATTTCAAATTCTTTAGTCATGACATCTGCAAATTCTTTATAGAGTCTCTCGTTTGTTGAACCAAAGATTATGTCATCCACATATATCTGAACAATAAGTATATCTTTGTGCGATTGTTTAATAAATAATGTTTGATCAACCTTTCCTATTTGAAATCCAGATTTGATAAGATGACTTCGTAGTCGTTCATACCAGGCACGTGGTGCTTGTTTTAAACCGTACAAAGCCTTTTTGAGCTTGAAAACATGATCTGGATATTTTTCATGTTTAAATAATGGTGGTTGTTCAACATATACTTTTTCTTTTATAAACCCATTTAGGAACGCACTCTTGACATCCATTTGATATAATTTAAAATTATGGTGACAAGCAAAAGATAAAAGTATTCGAATTGCTTCTAGTCTAGCGACAGGTGCAAAAGTTTCTTCATAATCGATACCCTCTTCTTGATTATATCCTTGTGCTACTAACTGTGCTTTGTTACGAGTTATGTTTCCTTGTTCATCAGCCTTGTTTTTGTAAACCCATTTAGTTCCGATAACTGATTGATCGGTTGGCCTTGGAACAATTTCCCATACATCATTGCGTTCGAACTGATTTAGTTCTTCTTGCATAGCAATGATCCAATATTCATCAGTAGCAGCTTCTTTAGGATTCTTAGGTTCGATATTTGAAATAAATGCAACATGTCCCATTTGGTTAAGTTGACTTCTAGTTCTTATTTGAGACGATATTTCTCCAATTATATTTTGAACTGGATGATCTCTTAAAATTCTTGTTGGAGAACGTATTCTTGGTGGAGATCTTGGCTCTTCTTGTTGAATATTGTAATCAATTATTTCTGAGTCAGAATCTATATTTGTGACACTATTATTTTCTGAGATAATATTTTCGTCCTCATCATCAAAAGTATTTTGATGTTTATAATATTCATCGAATGATATATGAAGTGATTCTTCAATATTTTTAGTTCTTTTATTATATACACGATATGCCTTGCTTCGATCCGAATAACCAACAAATATTCCTTCATCAGCTTTTGAATCGAATTTACCAAGGTGATCTTTCGTGTTTAGAATAAAGCATTTTGAACCAAAAACTTTGAAGTATGAGATATTCGGTTTTCTTTGATTAAATAGCTCATATGATGTATTTTTAGTCAGAGGTCGAATAGACACACGATTCAAAACATAACATGCAGTTGCAACAGCTTCTGCCCAGAAATGTTTTGGTAAAGTGCTTCCATTTAATAATGTTCTTGCACATTCTTGTAATGTTCGATTTTTCCGTTCTACAACTCCATTTTGTTGTGGAGTTCTAGGAAACGAAAAATTATGATTGATACCTTTTGTTGTACAAAAATGTTCAAAATCATTATTTTCGAATTCTCCGCCATGATCACTTCTTATATTCTTGACTTTAAGTCCCTTCGATTTCTGAATACGTTTGACGAAAGATTTGAATTTTTCAAAAGTCTCACTTTTATTTTTCAAGAAAATAGTCCAAGTGAATCGAGAGTAGTCATCAACAATTACAAACACATATCTACTATGATTTATGGATTGTATTTGAGTAGGTCCAAATAAATCCAAATGTAATAGTTCAAGTGGTTGTAATGTTGAGATAACCATCTTAGATTTAAATGATGACTTGGTTAATTTTCCGATTTGGCATGCGTCACAAAGATTGTCAACTTTGAAACTAAGTTTCGGTAGACCTTTGACTAGATTATTTTTAGCTAGCTTGTCAATAGTTTTAAAGTTTATATGACAGAAACGTTTGTGCCATATCCATGGATCATTATCATTAGCGATAAGACACATATCTGAATTATGATTAATATTCATATTCAGAATATATATGTTTCTGTCTCTATATCCTTCAAAAACTAACTTTTGATCTTTGTCCAGTATACTACATTTATTGTTTGAGAAAGAAATCGTAAACCCTTTGTCACATAATTGGCTTATACTAAGTAAGTTATGTTTTAGATTTTTAACTAGCATGATATTTGTAATAAAAGGTAAATTAGATGTACCGTAATTGCTCGCATCGCCTTTTCCGATGATAAAGCCTTTTGAATTATCTCCAAATGTGACCGAGCCTCCATCAAAATATGTAATATTCGTCAATATGCTCTTGTCTCCAGTCATATGCTTTGAGCAACCACTGTCCAAAATCCATTTCCCTCTTTTCTTTAGTGGGACCTGCAAAAATAATATTAAGTTCATGGTACCCACTTTTTATAGGGTCCTAAGAGTTAGGTCTTAGGAGTCCAAACCCATACGGGTCCGGTATCCCCTTTATACAAATAATTTGAATTATGATGTACAGTACTTAAAAATTTTTGAATGTACTTGTTCCTAATCAAACTATTATTTGTTTTAGGAACCCATACTTTTATAGATTCGACATTCTTCTTTTGAAGTTTCACAATCGGTTTAGGTTTGGAATATAATAAACTAAGATTTTTCTTAGTTTCAGTTTCTTGTACTACCTTATTTTTCCTTTTTCTTTTACCAAGATTTTTCTTGATAACTTGTTTCTTATATCCCAATCCTTGTTTATTTGTAGTTGATTGTGAATTCTCAATAAGTTTTGTCAAATTTTCTCGACCTTTGTTAAAGTTAGAAACATTTTTTGTAATGTCATCTAATTTTGATTGTAGACTAGCTTTTTCAAGGTCTAGAATCTTGACTTTTGCTTTAAGCTCATGATTTTCAGTAATGAGAATATCATTCTTCTCTTTTTTAACTTCAATTTCTTGAGTCAAAAGAGATAGTTGAGAATTAGAATTAGAAGACGATTCTTGAGCCTTTTCAAGTTCTTCTTCTAATATTTTCTTCTCATCTTTTAACATATCTCGTTCTAATTCGGATCTATTCAACATTGTCTTGACTTCTTTTAACTGATATTTTGTATCTTTAAGTTTAATCATTACTTTATCATAAATATCAAGCATATCCTCAAGAGTAGGAATTCGTACCTCATCCTCTGTTGCCATAAAACATACATTTGCTTGTTCAGTGTCTGAGTCACTTTCGCTATCAGATGAAGATGAGTCTGAATCATCCCAGGTTACTGAGAAAGCTCTCTTCTTTGATTTGTCCTTCTTGAATTTTTCGGAATTCTTCTTTTTATCCGGACAATCTTTTTGCACATGTCCCTTTTTGTGACAATTGAAACATTCCATATTTGAAGATGATGGTTTATTTGATCCAAACTTCCTTTTGTCGTATCGACTAGCTTTTCTTTGCTTCAAAAACTTCTTAAAGCCTTTTGCAATAAGTGCTAAGTCTTCATCTTCAGAATCTGAAATGTCTTCATCTTTTTCGGCATGAAAAGCAACATTTTTCTTTTCTTCTTTTTGTTCTCTTCTAGCCTGTAAATTTGCTTCATAGGACATTAGATTTCCTATCAACTCATCTGGCTTCATGGTAGAAAGATCATTAGCTTCTTCTATAGCTAATACTTTTCCTTCCCATTCATTAGTCAGTGAGTGTAGGATTGTTGAAACTACATCAAAGTCAGAATATTTTTGTCCTAACCCAATAAGAGCATGATGAATAGTTTGAAACCTTGAATACATCTCATTGATTGTTTCATTTGGCTTCATTTTGGAATTTTGGAATTGACTTTTCAACAAAGCTATTTTTTCTTGTTTAACCTTGTTAGTACCTTCATGAGTTGTTTTTAGCGTTTGCCAAATTTGATAAGCAGTGGTACAGATACTAACACGGTTATACTCATTTTGGTCTAATGCACAAAACAACATATTTATTGCTTTTGCATTTACTGCTGCTGCTGTTTTCTCAGCAGGAGTCCATTCTGCATACTCAGTAGTTGGACTAACTATTTCTTTCTGAGTAGCATTCCAAGCATCATAACTTGTTGATTGCATATAGAAAGCCATACGTGTTGCCCAATAACTATAATTTAGGCCATTAAAGAAAGGAGGTCTTTGTGTTGATTGACCTTCAGTGTAAGTGTTAGTGCTGGTACTTGCGTTATTTGCCATATTACTAGAATATATCAAATAACTGTGTTACGGTTATATGATGACCGTGCTTTGATACCAAATGAAAAGGTCGGGTGTGCAGGCTTGTGCAGGGTTTATAATATGGCTATGCGGAAGTAAATGATAATCTAAATTATACAATAGCTACACAGGTAAAAATTCGCAAACAAGAAATATATCACTAACAAATATAAATGCAGTAAGTAGAGTAAAGTAAAGTAACGACACCAGAATTTTTATACTGGTTCGGACCTCCCGTCCTACGTCCAGTCCCGAAGCTCCTCTTCGGCTTTTCACTAAACAACGCCCTCTCTTCACCCGGAGGAACAGGTTCACAACACTACTTGATTTACGGGCTACAAGTTTACCCACTTGATTTCACGGGCTACAAGCTTACCCACTTGATTTCACGGGCTACAAGCTTACCCACTTGATTTCACGGGCTACAAGCTTACCCACTTGATTTCACGGGCTACAAGCTTACCCACTTGATTTCACGGGCTACAAGCTTACCCACACAGGACAATTACAAGAGTTTGACTTCTGACTGTGTTCTTCTTTCAACACTGATTAGCCAACGATTGAGTACACCCTTCCTATAATCTTATCCTCAAATGAAATTTGATGTTTAGAAAGATTAGGAAGTGTAATATCGAATTGAATCACAAGTGTATGAAATATGCTTGGAGATTCAACCGATAAAATGAATGCTTTTTGAGTGCTTTTTGAACGAGAAGAATATTGCAAGATAGATCAGAAAATAGAGAGAAATTTCGGTGTTTTGGATGATTGTAAAATCATGTATTTATAGAGATCGAGAGGTTGCAAATGTTGGTGAAAAGATGCATCTAAAAGGAGTGATTATTCATGAAGAAAAATGGATGCAACTCTTGAAGAAAGAAGATGACTTTTCAATATAACGGTCAAAATTCAAAAACCTGTTGACCTATAGAATTTTATAGGTCGACATGTTTTTAGCCGTTGGAATTCAAAAACCTGTTCACCTATAAAATTTTGTAGGTCGACCTATTTTTGACCGTTACAATTTGAAAAACCTGTTGACCTATAAACAATTGTAGGTCGACATGTTTTCGGTCATATGCATAAAAAATGTCTTCATGAGTAGTATTTTCAAACAATTAGAAATATGATTATTTGAGGATAGATTTTAACATTTTATAACTCTAAATAATCAACTTCAAACCTATGAAGTCATCTTGTCTTCTTTTTGTCGATGTAGAAGCTTCTTCTTGTCATAAATCAAAATAACCATCGACGCTTCGACTCAACAAACTCGACGAACTTAACTCGACTCACTTATCTCGATAATCTAACTCAAGTTGATTAACTCCTATTGAATAACTAATATTCGATTTAACTCCATTCGCTTGACTCTAGATCGCAGCGATCACAATGGTTACGCCTGACTCCCTCAGGAAACATCCGACCGCCGTAGGCTATTTATAGCCCTGCGAATTACGCTAGCAGTCGTACGAGATGGAAACTTACCCTGAATAACTATATTTGACTAACTCTAACTCAAATAACTACACTTGATTAACTTTAGTGGTTGACTCTAACTGATTAACTCTGTTGGTTAACTCTAACTGATTAACCCTAACTGATTTAACTCTAACTGGTTAACTCTATTTGACTAACACGACTCGACTAACCCCTTTCGAATAACATATTCGATTAACTAACTTCGAATACCATATTCGATTAACTAACTTCGAATACCATATTCGATTAACTAACTTCGAATACCATATTCGATTATCTAACTTCGAATACCATATTCGATTATCTAACTTCGAATACCATATTCGATTAACTAACTTTGAATACCATATTCGATTTCTCCTTTCTATAACGTTTATCCATTTAAAAAGATCCCCTTTTAACAACGTTTATTCATTTATAAAGATTCACTTTTAGTAACGGTTCCTCACTTTATAAATGTCCTTTTAATAACATTTTCCTTTTTATTAACTCTATTTATTTACTAAATATTCCCTTTTCAATTCTATTTGTAAATGGTTTACAAATATCTCTTTTTTCTATTTTATTCTATTTGCAAATGGTTTGCAAATATTTCCTTTTATCTATTTTATTCTAAAAATATTCTAACTCCTTAAATTTCCGGGAAATTTCGCCATAACCTCCTTTGTATCGGGAGCATCGGGAAAATCCCCAAACCGCTACACAAGCCTTTCCATTCAAAAAGAAAATGATTTGCAGTTATTTCCTTTTTGAATATCTCCTATTTATTTCTAAGTAAATAATCCCTATTTAATATTCTATTTATTTAACAAATAAATAATCCATGTTATAGCATCTTATCTATTTATTCTAAATAAATAATTCACTTTATAAATATTCCATTTATAAAGGTTTCCCTTCATTTATAGTTCCACTTAAACGTATTTTCTATTTATAAATATTCCATCTATAAATATTTCTATTTATAAATATTCTATTTATAAGTAATCTCTTTTATAAAATCTTCTTGATTTTATAAATATTCTCTTTTCAATATTCTGGTATGTCACGGCGTTCAACATGTCAAGTTATGATGTCCAATATCGTCCATGCACACACAATCAACAACAGGTTATAAATCACATCATATATTACAATATATGAAAAACAATAAAATAACTGTTGAGGAATCCAGTCGGATTCCTCCAACCTATTTCCCTGCATCCACATATGTTACACAACATGATTGTCATCACTTTCAGTTCAATATGAATTATTCTGATAAACAGAATCAATATATAACTACCTAACTGTTTATATATTATATATATATATATATATAATATTTTCATTTACTGACTAGCAGTTCAATCAAACAGTCAACACACAATCCAACAGACAATTTCTAACAGTTCTAAAAATACAACATGAAATTATAAACTGTTCAGAGTTGGTGAGATTTACTCACATTTGCGCATTAGCCGTTAAATAACGGTTTGCGTTATTTGATTCAGTCTGACAATTTATTTCGCCATAAATTGTAACGAGCTCGGATTCATTCCCAGTCAGTCTCATTGTGTTGCTCCCGTCCATACGATCCCGATGGATCTTGTTTCGCTGAGTTTCGATAAGGTATGAATAAGATACGGTATTACGAAGTTAACATACACTTTATATTAAATAAAAACTTAGGATTTAAAATGATGGGCTTTACCCCTTTTCTCCGGCCCATCCACTTGTTTCTTCAAACCAGCCACCCTGTTTCTAAAAGACCCCTTCCCTCTCAAACGAAAACAAGCTCCAGTCCCTCACTATTTACATTACCGATTTCTTGGCCCAACAAAATCCTTACAATCCAATCTCCCATTCTCCACTTATTTACCTAACCACTTTCACGGCCCAAGGCCCATCCACTACTCCAAAAGTCCAGACCCGCTACCAAGAAAACCCATCTTCCCTCCACTCGCAAGTACCAGCTAAAACCTGACATCCTCATTTTCCAGTAAAACCACGGCCGCTGCGAACGTGCTCCAATCCCCTCCTCTACTTCGTAATAACCCAAACTAATACCACCCTCACAATTCTCATCTCACTCTCTTCAACTTCAACATCTTTTAGTTCATCTCGCACCCAATTATCCTCCTCGCGTCGAACAACAAACCCACCCCAGTACTGTACCCAAGCGACGTTTTTATCCACAATACTCCCCAATTTTTCCGCATACACATGTGGTTCAACCCTTCCAACTCAACTACACCCTCCTCCCAAACTTGTGATAACTTGCTCCCTGTTCAACCCGCAGCCATGCTGAAAGATTTCCGCATTCCAGGTAACTGATCGGCCTTCCATACAGTACACGAGTTGAAGACAATATCAACAGCAAGCTGATTTTATTAGTTACGATTTTTTTCTTGGATCGGTTTTGGTTAAGTGGAGAACGATTGTTTTCTGCCGGCTGCAATTCGATCGGAGAAAAAGAATAGAAATTAGGTTTAGGAATCAGCTGAGGGTCATTTATAGTAATAAATTTGCTTTGTGAAGGAAGGGCCACGTCTGTTGCTTTTGGGGCCAAAGAAAACGAGTGGTTTTGAGAAGAATGAAACGTGGACAGTTAAGTATCAAGGAATATGTTTATTTATTTAGGGATACCTCATTTCGTGCAATTTCGTTTGTTTACGACTGCTATAGACAGAAATGACCATACCGTTGTGATCAGCTCGGTGTCACGATCCCAAAAATGTAATAATACCGGTAGGTGGACTCATATTTTGAAACTTCAAAATGTTGATTTTAGGGTGCGAAATACTTCAAATAAAAAGTTGCTTATTTAATTAATTAAAAATTACAGTAAAATTCTAAAAATTAAATTATCACTATTTCCCAAAAGAACCTTATCTAAATTCAAGCCCGATCTCTAGTTATAACGAATAAACCATTACGGTCGATAAACGATTTTATAGCGACTATTTTAAATTTTGATTTGGACATATCTCAAAATCTACACGACAAAATCCCGATTTTTCTCTTCCACTAGAAAGATATACTCCACCAGCTCCGTACGTTTCTTGTTTCACAGAAATCCGATTTAAACGAACCCTGTACATTCAGTTGAAGTTCGAATCGCCAATTTACGAACTACAGCGCCATTTCGAGCTCGGTTTTAATTATAATATAATTATACGTTCAAATTGTCGTTGATTGAATATATTCGTCAATATAATTCAACTCTAAGCTGAATTAAACCTAAGGGACGACCTCGTTCACAGAATATTGTGATTTCGATTATTTTTGATTATTTCTGAATTAAATATATTATTTAATTATTTAATTTAATTAAATATCCCATATTATTTAATTAATGACGATTAAATTCCCTATATCACTATTTTAAACAATTAAATAAATTAATTATACCCCTGGAAAATGCGGGTCATTACACAAAAGGAGAATAACAGATGTTGAATCACAGATCTACACTTGAATAACTCTAAACTTGATTAACTTGATTGCAGAAGAAGAAAAAGGTTTGATTTACTCCGGGCAGCGACAGCATCTAGTCCTCCATTATTTTCAGTGTGAAGAAACTAGAGAAATGAGGCCATATTTATAGCCAAAAAGACCCCGAAACCCTAATCCTTCAGTCTGTCGTAGGGGGGTCGACCCCCCTAGGGGTTGACCCATGGGTCGACAACCCCCTTGAGGGGTCGACCCATGGGGCGGGAATTTTGCCGCTACGGAATTTTTGATTTTTGAACGAAATTTGATTTTCTGGATTTAATTATATATATTTGTGTATATATATATATACACATTTCTCTTGCGCGTATACAAACTTCAAACCTTCATAACTTCTTCATACGGTGTCCGTTTTACGCAAACCACATGTCTATCTTGACCATAGTTTCGAGACAAACGCAATGGCGCGGTCCGTTTCCCTTAATTATGAGTATTAAATTACTTATTCTTTAATTTTTCCTCATTAGTGTTGTTAAAATTATGGGGTTTTACAGCAAGCATAAATTTTCTATCAGCAGACCACTATATCTGAGTTGTGGCTGTTCAGAATCAGCTAAATTTAAATGTTGGTTCTGATAAGCAAACCAATATAGTTGTCTAGAGGTTGATCCGCAGGCATTGGTTATATAGTCTACCTTATGGTATTTACAGTGAATCACTGTGAATATCATAAGTAGTCTAGACACAGATATATACATATTAGACCAAGTCAAGAAATATGATGAGAAACGCACCTAAATTCCAAGGCAAGTAAAATTTAAAATAAATTTATATCTGTTAGAATGTAAATCAGATTTTATTTTAATTTCCAATTTGTGTTTCTGTTATATGTAAGTAGATGACGGGACTTACTCTAAAGCATACTGAAGACAAATGAGTGAAAGAAAATGCTTGTGTTTGTATATGAGAGAGAGAATGTAACTAAGTCTGTATATAAAACTGAGTGAATGGGTGTTGTAGTGAGGAACCAATGTAATAAATGAAAAATAAATGTATTATATCACTGAGATGTACTATAAAGAAGTTAGAAAATATGTATTATTCAAATGTTGAAATAAAATATTTAATTTTGAATTAAACACTGTTTGAATATTTAAATTCTTGTGCAGTAGTATTGTTTTCAACATTAAATATTTATTTTATATGTGATGTAGTAGAATAGTACAATTGAAAACACATTTATAGTATATGTATATGTGTGTGTGTTTGTTATCATCAAACAAAAGTCATATTGTTATATACAACAAGTATGGCTTAAATCATTAAGAATATTTCAGGAAATTAAGATATAAACATAAGACCAATCTACATGTTGATCAATGAACCGTCTAAACAAAAGAAAACAAATTTGTGAAACATGTCCAATAAGTCGCGTAGGATCATAGGTTCAACACTCGGTCAACCATTCCAACCAAGCACACTTTGATTCGTTGTTACCATGTATAGATTCAAGTCCACAAGACATCTATACATTTGCACCGCTATTCCTGCAAAAACAAGAAGTTTTTTAACAAAATTTAGTGGAGGATTGTTAGGGAAATTTTATAAAAAATACGTATTTTTTATTCAAGAAACAGAAAAGTGAAGGAAGAAGGGGATTTGTCCCACATCTTGGAAGAAAAGAAACTATATTTGCTGAAGGGTATCATTATTGACACTCCAACTAATGTTAAAGGGTGGCCATTTTTTAAAAACACTCCACTCTTTGAAAAATTGTTAAGGGACTACACAAACATATTATTTCTCACTGCTCAATATTCCCAGATTGCCCCTTTATATTAGATTAAAAAACAAAACTTATTCGTTAATGGAAGCCGAATTAAAATAAGTAGTTCATCAACACTACCCCGAATGCAACACGTAATCAATTATATATGTATTCGATACTGATATGTCGAAAATTAATAATCATTTTGGTGCATTGCCTTTATAATTATAAAATTTGGCATACTTATGTCAATAAAAAAATTTAATTTGATCCTATTCCTCTGAAAACGCATATCCTTTAAAGTTTCAAAAAATGGATATATGCGAATCGAAAGAAAAATTACTACGACCCTTACAATATTTGTTAAGGTAAATTACCTTTATTTGTTAAGGGACTAAATGGGTAATAAGGTAAAATTACCTTTATTTGTTAAGTGGCTACTTTCCTCATTGGTACTCCCCTTAACATTTTGAAAGAAAAGCTTACTTAAACATAACTTCCTAAAGAGAAGCTTGGGCCTTTAGGCACACAATTTTTTTAATCTAGTTACTCTTTTGTTTACTAGTTAAGTTGCTTTGTTTTGAATTCAAAATGTAATGTTGTCTATTGTTATAGAATGTTATGTAATAGTAGTATAGTAATGAGCTAGCTTCAATGCTATAATCTAGGATAGAATTGTTGACGACTTACTTTAAATGTCGTAGGTAGTGAACAGACCACTTTAAAAACCAAATTTGTAGTTTTGACAATCTATCAAACTCCGATACCTATTGTAATTATTATTTCTTATAATAATTAGTGTTACGGATCATTATAAAAACCGGTTGTTTTTGCCAAAAAAAATACTGAAACATTAAAGCCTCTCTAATTATATTCCAAAACCAATTTATTACTATTTGTTCTAGAGACGACATTTAATTCAAATCAATGAAACTCATTTTTATTTCCATTTATCTCAAAATAATATTTATTTTATCCAAAAATACTTTTAAATGACATTTTTTTACTATTTTTTTACCAGATACATATTCACCTTACTTTTCAACAATAATAAAATATTACATACTCCAAATACCTTAAAATGAATCTTTTTAGCGTTATCTATGCAGTTACAGCCTCGCAATATCCTCGCTATATCCCGTAGCATTTTCTATCACTATGCTATTTCAATTTAGCCCCGATGAACAGTAGATCCGCTTTAAGCCGCACTATTTTCCACTGCATCCGCTAACTCAATGATTTTTAGCACCCGTTTTAGCAATATTAATATACAGAGGTAGATTTAACCAGTTCTCTTAAAAAAATAAGAAAAGTTGTTGTAAAGAGCTATTTTTTAAGGCTTAAGCACCCGATATAAAGTAGAAATCTATTATAGACCTCAAATCTAATGGGTATAACCATGATATCCTTTGATTTTGTAATATAAGATTGACTAATATTAGATTCTTCTACAAAGATCATGTGAGAAAGATATCAAACTAATTCTAAATATTCATTTTTATGTTTAACGAGCCCCTTTGCATATCCGCTTTATCCCGTCTATTTTCCGGCTTTACCCTACTACAACTTTTTACACCTCCGCCGCTAAGCGCTTTAACTGCATAGTTCGTTACACAAAACAATATTATTTTCCCCGAAATTCACGTTATTATTATTTAAAATATCAGGACAATTATAAAAAGGCTAATTCAAATCGTACACCACAAATTTCATACATACACCAAAATGTATAATAAAGTACTATACACCAAAAATTACTTTGCATACACTATGCCTTTTACTAAATTATCCTTATTTTCATCTTTTTTATCTTCTCTCTTCCAACCTTGAACACATTTACCCAAATATAGAAATTCATTACACTAAATTGTCTAAAATTTAACTAAATTAACTTTAGTTCTTGCGATAATAATGTAGCTTTTTAAAATTTTCAAAACTTTCTCGATTTTAAAAGAATTTCTGTTACTTTAGAAAAAATTCAATACATTTAAATTACAATAATTATTTGTGAACCTTATCTTAATTGAAATTTCAAGTTCCATGCTAAAATAATCCATTATCATTTGAAGTAAATGTCTAGTTTGCATCAAATTTTATTATTCATGTGGTTAATTTTTATTTATTACATGCAAAATTCTAAAATAAGTAACTAGGAGGATAGGGTAATTTAGTAATAGATTTTCATAAAAAGAATAATGGTGTATGTTAAGTAATTTGTGATGTATGAATAGAATTTGCCTTATAAAAAAATCCCTAATATCAATTACATATATTTTTAATGAATTTCCCCAAAAATTCATAAATGATAACCATTTAATTTTCAATAAAATAAATAAATCATTGTTTTTTATGGAAACCATTTAAAATCTATAGGTAAAATTATTATCATTTATTTAAATTTCTAATTATTATGCATTTAATTTTAATTATTTATTAACAAGTCAAATCAAAGAATTTAATTTAATATAACATCTAAAAACAACAAAATCAACTATAATTATCCAACCAATGCATAATACAATGTTAAAATAGGCAAGCGATTATCCATGGAGCACAAAATAAATAAATAAATAAATATGATCTTCCATCCATATTATGTATTTCATAACTTAAAATTCAATTAATTAAATTATACAGTTCAATACCAATGTGCTTTTACTAGTAACTTCCAAATTTAGCGAACCTAGTGCCAAATTGTCTAAATTCCTATCGTGGATCCGAAGGAAGAAATCACATGTAAGTAGAAATTCGTATGTAAAAGATATGAAATTTAGAATTTACAAATTTTGTTTTGTAATTAAATAAATAAAGGGCCCTAAATGCTAAATAACTTTCTCTCCTCATTTTAGTTCATTGTCAACATGCTTGAACTTTGATTGAGAAATTCTCAACCTATTAACCACTTGGACACCTCCAAATGCGGCACCCTGGACAGCTGCGAGCTCCTCAACTTGGCTCAGCCCTTGTTTTCCCAAAGTTGTTGTTGTTGTCGTTATCCTCGCCCGATCAAGGTTTCAAAAGTTAATCAGTCAGATTTGATGGCCACCAGTGTCGATAATCTACGCCTCCATCCTATATTTACTACTTATGATGAAGATCACAATTCTTTTGTGTCAATTTGACCAATCATCATCAATACCAAAAACATTTATATCATCCCTCCTGTGCGGTTAATTCCCGGCTATTACCCTGCCATATCCCTATTATATCATATAACGTGTTTCTACCGCTATGATTTTTCAAATAACCTCCGCCTTTCCATTTTAAGCCCCGCTATATTCTGATATTCCAATATATCCCATTATTTTGCTATATTCCACTTTTTTTTTGTATTTTCTAGAAAAAGAAATGAATTTGAAAATGACATTTTTACTATTTGTGGATCCAAAGAGTTTGAAGATGAGAAACTTCAGATTAAATTGTATCTTCGTATTCATATTGCATCCAATATATATTTTAATCAAGAAATAGCATAGCACATAAAATCATACTGGCTACAATAATGCCTTTTAATGCATTTATGTATGAATTTTAGCTTTAGTTTATTTCAGCATTTAGTTCTAAATAATGCATCCAAGTTAACATAATTGTCGATTATTGTCGGTACATATACATAACGGGTCATGAATGATAGAAAAAACATAGGATTAACAAAAAAAATTACTTGCTTTATTTAATATTTTGATGGCATATAACAGTTAAATTTATGATTTCAAAACAATAGTTTAGAATAATTATTTTACCATCTTATATAACTCATAAAAAGATTCTTAAATGCGTCAGATTTGCAATATTGTGAAGTAATGGTTCATTAATAAATGCATATCAACCTGAACTATACATAAATTAATTCCACAAACAATTATATGTACTTGAAAACAAATGCAGTAAAGCATAGTCTAAAAGTGAAAGGGATAGATACAGGCAGTAACATAGTGTTACAATAAAAAAACATAACAGTTATTTATAGTAGAAGCAAAAGAGTACATATGTCACTGAATATTTGAGTCAAAACAATATAATCAGTTATTTATTCCATTTCATTTCATTAGAAATCAGTAAGATAATTTTTGATTCCTGTCAAAGATCATTTATCTCTATATTTTGAAGAGACATGTATTACTGATGGTTCAATAAACAAATTTTATAGAAAAATGATCGAGCAATTCATCAAATAAAATATGTGATAACGCTAGAATAAAATTAATGTTGTCTAGATATCAAAACCTATTAAACAATATACTATTTTTATGTAGATGACAATTCGAATATTGGATAATCAACTATTACTTCCTTATTTTCATTCCTTTAATTTATTCTAATTCAAATTTAAACATTACCGGAGTTTTCTTTCACATTGAAAAGAGGCATTTATTATATCATGTCTTCCTTATAAATGTGAAATTGTAATCAATTTAGCTTCCTTTTATAGTAAACTTGAAAGTGTAAATATAATCCTTTTACTTTTAGAGGAAAAAATTACAATGATTGAATGTTCAATTCAAATATATGAGGCAGAATTTAAGTAATTGTAGAGGTAGACCTGAATGAACACTGTTAATATAAGAGCAACGCATAATGGACTCCGTTTATTTCACATTTGTAAACTGACTTCGATGTTAGAACATAGAATAGATGAAGACCATACCTTTAAAAGCACAGCAGGGGCTTCTTCTCTACCTAAACCATTAGTCTTGTCTTTAGAACATCGAGAGGCGTAGTTATAACCCTAGTATTACACCTGCAAAGCAGCGGTACAACTTATTCTTTCAGTAGGATAGAATTATATAAGTAATTAGTTTTTATCAGTTCAGTCTAATGTTTAATTTAATTTTGTTTTTTAATTTCAAAGGGTAGGGAAGCCATTTTTTCATTTGGGGATTCTTTTTTATTTCAGCTGAAATGACAAAGTGAGTAGGGGATGGACGAAAAATAAAAATGAGAAAGGAAAAATATCATGTTGTTTTGATACTGCTCAAGGCTGTAACGACCCCTTTTTTCAACGATTTCATAATTAATTTTATTCAATTATTTAAATAGTGATTTAGAGATTTAAATGGTTTAAATTAAATAACTTTGAATATTTAATTAATAAAATAATTAAATAATATATTTAATTCTGAAATAATCAGAATTAGCTGAAATGACAATATTGTGTGAATTGAATCATTTAACTGATTTATTCGGTTTAGAATTGAATTATAATAACGAATTTATTTAAAAAAATTAGTTGAACGTATAAATTATATTATAATTATAATCGAGCTCGAAATGGCGCAGCGGTTCGTAATTTGGCAATTTGAACTTTAAACGAATATACATAATCCGTTTTAATTTGGATTTCTATGAAACAAGAAACGTTCGGAGCTGGTGAACTATAATTTTCTAATGGAAGAGAAAAATTGAGATTTTGTTGTGTAGATTGTGAGTTATGTCCAAATCAAATTTTTGAAAAGTTGCTATGGAATTCCTTTATAATTTATAATGATTTATTTATATTATAAATGGATTTTCAATATAAATTGAATACTGATTTAATCTAGATTTGAAATGTTGAGTTATGAGTTCAGATAGGAATATTTTAGAGCTGTATTATATTCTATGTGAATATATACGATAATATTTATTTATAAATATTTAATTTAATTATTTTTAAATATATTAATATTTAAATGGGTTTATTTAGAGCTTTAAAAATAGCCATTTTTGCATATGACCTCCGTTTTCGATGAAACTTATTTTTTTAGATCCGGAATATTAAATTGTTGTTATATTTCAATTTTCATGGTTTTTGGAGTCAGTATGTGGCTGTATTGGATTTTAATGTGAAAACATTGAATAATTTTACTTTAAAAATACGTTGTGTGAGCAAACTGATTCGGAATTCAACGAAACAAGTTTCGTTGGGTCCATAATGTCGAACTGTAGGTGTATGCCCATTTTCATGATCTTTGGATATCGTGTGTGAACATGCGGATTTTTAGAAGATGAATATACGTTGCAGTTGGATATAAACTAATATTAAAAAATGAAGGAAGCTTCTAAAACAGGCTAAATATATCCTATAAATATACACTACATCCTTTCTAACCCTAGAACTTTTTCCTCTGGTGATCTAAAGCTTGGCCGTCAGTTTCTCCTATAACCAAAGGATTTCGATCCTTATAAAATCAAGATAAAATCAAATAAAAATTTATAAAATGAGAAACTTTGACCTTCGGACTCCTGGATGGAAGAGCTTCAACTGGGTAGCGGTTTCAGCATGTTCGACATTTCTTATTTCTTATTTCTTGCAGGAAACTAAACACATGAACAAGGGTTTGGATTCTATTGGAATTGAGGTTGTAATTTGAGGTGTAGATGTCGTTGTCGAGTTTGTGTGATAAAATGGAGTGTGTTGGCGGAAACTCGTGGAGTTCGGTAGCAATGGAGTTCGCGGGTTTCACTGTAATTGAGGAACAGGAGTCGAAAGCGCATTCGACGAAGTGGATGCGAGTTCAACAAAATGGGCATGGGGAGATCGAGCTCGAGTAGAGGAGGCCGAGGGTGATCTTTGTTCTGGAGTTCGTGATTTATCCAAGGAGGGAGAGGCGCTTAGAATCTCGAAAATGGTGAAAGAGGAGCAACGTTCTTCCTTGGAGCGTGGAAGAAGAATACCATTCGGGCGGGTGCAGGCTTTTAAAAGGACGTTGGGCCCGTTAATAAACAAAAGGTTAAATCCCAACAAATTCTATTAATTGAGTTTATAGTTAATTTTAATTAGTATATAAACTTGTAGATTATATAACTTTATCATACGTTACCGAAATTGAACGAAAAAGGATCCTTAGGACCGTATGACGGTGGCTACACAATGTAACTGACTGGGAGTGAATTGGAGCTCATTACAATTTATAGCGAAATAAATTTTCTGTCTGAATCAACCAACAGTTATCGTTATTTAACGATAACCATCCAATGTGAGTAAATATCACTAACTCTGATCAGTTTATATTTTTTATAACGTATGTTTAGAATTTATAAATGATGATTGATTGTTGTGCGTTGATTGTTTGGACGAGCTATTATTTGATTGGTTGAAATTATAGATAACGATATATATATATATATATATATCGTTAATCAAATATTGATTTTGTTTGTCAGAATATTTCATATTAAAATGAAATCGATGTTATTTATATTGTTTAACTTCTATGGATGCAAGGAAACAGGTTGGAGGGATCCAACTGGATTCCTCAAATATTATTACTATTTATTTTCATATATTGTGATATATGATGTGATATATTTGCTGTGATTGATTTTGTATGTGGGGATGACACTGACA
This sequence comes from Allium sativum, assembly GCA_030737875.1. Taxonomy (NCBI): domain Eukaryota; kingdom Viridiplantae; phylum Streptophyta; class Magnoliopsida; order Asparagales; family Amaryllidaceae; genus Allium; species Allium sativum. Next base: position 309,210,262 of record CM060912.1, on the reverse strand, counting down.
CTGTGATTTTGTATTTCTAAAATACCATAAGTAATACTGGGATGTAAAATGGGAATTTTCTAAGTGTATATTGAAAATAAGATATGTATAAAATCAAAGGATTTTATAAAAGAAACTATTTATAAAATTCAAGGGGTTTTATAAAAGAAATTATTTATAAAATCAAAGGATTTTATAAAAGGAATATTTATTTGGAAAATAAATAGAATTATAAAAGGAATATTTATTTAGAAAATAAATAGAATTATAAAAGGAATATTTATTTAGAAAATAAATAGAATTATAAAAGGCAATATTTGGAAAATAAATAGGATTATAAAAGGAAATCGGCGAGATATAAAAGAACTACGAGAAGATAGATTTAAAGTAGATTGTAACTGTTTTAACAGATAAATGGAAAAGATTAATTTATAAATAATATTTTATAAATTAAGTAAAATAATTTATAATGGGATAAATTGAATAGTTTGAATTTATATAGAGGAGTAAAAATCGGTTTTAACACCGATATTTTAAATAGAAATTGAACTTAGCATTCATAAAGGGAATTATAAATGAAACTTTAAGTGTTAGAAGTAGAAAGGAGATTTTGTATAGTTAATTCTGAATAAAAGTATAAATATAATTTGGAAACGGGATATTATTTTTAAATGAAAAATCAAACTGACTGATTATATAAAACAAACATTATTCACATTCGATGTGAATAATGGATTAAAATAAATATTTATAAATTAAAACATTTATAAGGAAAATTGGGGTTTTAAATAGGAATCAAATGGGAATTTGAATAAGATAGGAAATAGGGTTAAAATAAAATTAGTTATTCGAATAGAGTTAATCAAATATTAGTTAATCGGATAGAGTTAATCGAATATTAGTTATTTGAATTAGAGTTAATCGAATATTAGTTATTCAAATAGAGTTAATCGAATATTGGTTAATTGGATTGGAGTTAATCGAATATTAGCTATTGGAGTAGAGTTAATCGAATATTAGTTAATCGAATAAAGTTAGTCGAATATTAGTTATTCAAATAGAGTTAATCGAATGTAAGTTATTCGAAGAGAGATTATCAAATATAGGTTATTCGAAGAAAAGAGTTATCGAATATAGTTTATTCGAAGGAGAGATTATCGAATATTAGTTATTCGAAGAGAGATTATCGAATATAATTTATTTAAAGAAAAGAGTTACCGAATATACTTTATTCAAAGGAGAGATACCAACTGTGACGATCCCAAAATCCGAGGGGCGGTATTAAGGATAATCATTAGGAAATAACACATTGATCATCATAGCAGAGTACAGATAATAGCAGAAACAATAAATAAAATACTTTTACATGGGTATGACAGCGGAATCACAACATGTAGGAATATCAGAATAGCATAACGTGGGATATACTTAGTAAAAAGAAAGGGAAGTGATCAGTCATCATCGCCAGAGGCGGATTACATACATGCAGTGACATAATAAGAGTATCAGTCTACATCGCCGAAGGCGGAATACATATACATATAGTGAGAAATACGGAAAGTAAATCAGTCTCCATCGCCAGTGGCGGAATCATAATATAAATACAGTAATGGCGGAAAATATCTAAGTCATCTCTATGAAGTCAGCCTCGCCATGAGCCAAAAGTGCATGCTGTGCAGAACCAAAAACCACCTGTCACCTGTGTACTAGGCTTCCCGTGTGAAAATAAGGGCACCCGCGTTTGCAAAGTGAAACAAACAACGAGTCAGTCATGGGGACTGGTATGAGGAATCTATTTATCAGTTAAACAACAGTAATAGAAAATCATAGGACCACGCCACTTTCACGGAACGGGTTTACTCCAGTGATTGCTAGTGCATTTAAAACAAAGTAAATTCTTTTTAAAACAACGCAATGCTTTTAGAAAGAGTGAAGCCGTTATAAGACTCAGGTCCCATCACACAATGCAACGCAAGCCGGAGGATAGAGTTTTACCTTATAATAGCCAAATATGCTTAATACGTATAAAGCAAAATCATTTGATATTATTACTAGTGCATATATGTTTCAAAAACGAATAGCATCATAAATATCAATCATAGGCGGCATAGCTACCATCTACTATGTCTCCATACTAGTTCTACAATCAAATCCGTTATCACGTATTGGAAATTGGATTTCTGTCATGAGTCGAGGCAAGGGGCAAGCTCCTCTCCGCTTCGAGACACTCTAGCAAATGCCTCAGGACTACGCACACTGGGTATCCTGGATCTTCAGGGCCGGTCCTCACTTACGTTAGAGGATTAATTATGCCTGAACACACGTTTCCCGGTCCTTACAGACCTATAATCGAGGCGCCTCGCATTCCAACAACCACAAAGGTGAAAAGTAGATATATATGTCAGGGCTGGTAAGTCACTGACACCACCATAGCTAGAAAGAAACGTCGTGCTCTCCCTGCAGTCCGTATCCCGTTTTTAACTCATACCGGGGTGTGAGGCTCGTGAATCTACGAAATACACAAAGCCAGGCCACGTAGACCTTGCTTTGATCATCATCCACAAGACTTTGCTTTTCAACAGAAGCCTTGATCACAGCATCTTGGCATGCCACATAGGCAGTCTACTCCATACGATTGATTTCCATCGATATATAGCCTCTAAGCTCGTACGTCTCAGAGAAGGGCGTTAAGCAAAAGAATAAATTCTCCACCGCCAAACAGATATATATTTAACAGAGATCAATCAGTATAGAACAAAATCCAATGTCAGACACACAGTCCATTTACAAGTCCGTCCTAGGTCTGAACGAAACCGGAGGCGTCAAATTCCTCGTATATCCGTCCAATCAACATATACGTTCAGACGACTACTACTTCCGTCCCTTTCTGGTAGCTACTCCGGTTAGGAACCTCAGTAGCGCCCATCCAACCGATACGAAGATCGTCGGTCTTGAATCGTCTTTGCGTTTTCCAATCCGAATCGCTCGATGAATTATTTGAAATGAGGGTTAGCTCGGCCTTTTCAAATAATTCACGTCATTAGCATTTAAATCGATTCTTTATATGGTTATATTATTCGACATCCATCTTTCAGTTATTTAGTGTTATTTTCATGTCATACACATACAACCATCAAATATCAAACAATTCAAGCCCAATTGGTTTATTTTCAACCTATGTTGCTTATAATATTTTATAACTATTTTTCGCCATTTTTATTTATTTAAAAATGGCCATATTTAATTAAACGACGTTTCAGGTCGTTTCGTGGCACTGGCGTTGTTTTCCCCTTAATTTGTTTTACACTTATCGGAAAATCTAACCGTTGGATTTCTACAGAGTCTATATCAGTGGGAAGATATTCCCAAAGCGAACCCAACGGTTCCAGTTTCGTGAGAATCCGACGGTCGGATCTTCCACACTAGTCGTTTGAAGTTACGGTTTCAAAATTCGAACTGCAGCGTCGTTATTCGAATTAAATTAATTATATTTATATTTATATATAAATATAAACGATTCTGGCGCTGTTTTTCTTCAGATTTGAATTAAACATTCCGGACAATCCAACCGTTGGATTTTTACAAGGTTGGTGCCGTTGGAAAGATGTTTCCAAGGCGAACCCAGCGGTTGCGGTTTCGGGAAAATCCGATGGTCGGATTTCTCGTACTAATCGTTTCAAATTACGATTCCGAAACGCGAACTGCACGGCCTCTATTCCTTTTAATTATATTTATATTTATATATATAAATATAATTCATTCCATAGTTTCAACTATAGTTCATTTTATATTTCAACTTCGTTTTCACTTCAAATATTTCACTAACGCCTTAATATTTCGAAAAATTTCGCCATAACCTCCTTTGTACGGGGAGGGGTTTGGAAATTTATTGGGCCGTATTAGGTACCCAATAAATCCTAAAAAGCATTCACATATTTTTAGTGATATATTTTGGTGTTTACGGGGGAGCATGTACTGATAATCACTCCAGAGAATAAATTCCCGTCACCCCGTTTCCGTATGGAAATAAATAGTCCATGTGTCGTATCTAATAACTAGAGCGACGTGATTATTGTCAACTCCAGACCCGTGTGGGGTTTTTATTAATCTGGCAATTTATCGTTATAATTTATATAGTCCATATCAGTCATCAGTTCAACCTGTAGTACTTAGTCATCGCCATACAAGCCTCTTGCTTGTATGGTAAATCTTCCACCTCGTCACACAAGCTCCAATTGCTTATGTGGAATATGATGAAGTATGCCTATCGTCAAGAAGTATGCCATGTAGTGTAGTTCAAAATTAATTGTTACTATCCTATGGCGTTGTTTATTATTTCACACAGAAAAATCAGCACTCCGCATCCAATGGCATTCACAGGAGTTGATATATAAATAAAATTGCGCAGCCAACTCATCAAGGTTTACCTATTTGTCGGGCACGCAAATAATTTCTTTACCCAACAGCTAATCCATTTTTCCTGTTCAACACATGTATATATATGCAGAACAAGCTAATAATAATATTTCTAGCAAACTATTATTTATTTCAACACGTGTGTATTTTTAACTAAGCGTATACATGATAAAAGGAATATTTTTATCATCAAAAATATTTATTCGACACATGTGTATTTTTAACTAAGCGTATGCATGATAAAAGGAATATTTTTATCATCAAAAATATTTATTCGACACATGTGTATTTTTAACTAAGCGTATGCATGATAAAAGGAATATTTTTACTGCCGATTCATTTTATTTTTAGAAGATGATAACATTCAACACATGAATTTCAACTCAACGAACAAATTGCAATTCAACACATGAATATTCTATATCGTTTGTATATATATAAAAATGTGATTTTTATCGCTAAAGCCATTTGTTTAAATTCGAATAATATTCAACACATGAATTTCAACTCAACGAATGAATTGCAACTCAACACATGAATATTCGATATAGTTTGTATATATATAAAAATGTGATTTTTATCGCTAAAGCCATTTGTTTAAATTCTAATAATATTCAACACATGAATTTCAACTCAACGAATGAATTGCAACTCAACACATGAATATTCGATATAGTTTGTATATATATAAAAATGTGATTTTTATCGCTAAAGCCATTTGTTTAAATTCGAATAATATTCAACACATGAATTTCAACTCAACGAATGAATTGCAACTCAACACATGAATATTCGATATAGTTTGTATATATATAAAAAATGTGATTTTTATCGCTAAAGCCATTTGTTTAAATTCTAATAATATTCAACACATGAATTTCAACTCAACGAATGAATTGCAACTCAACACATGAATATTCGATATAGCATATGTAAATAGTTTCAATGAATGAAAATTATTCTAACACATAAATATTTCAGAAAATTTCGGCAGCATAACGGCAGGGTAGTTAAAACCGGGACCGTCCCTAGTACGGCTCCTCGCTCTACCTTAAAACCTCGCGGTTTTTGACAATGGGGATCATGCATCTAGTTCGCACGCAGGCGGCATGTTTTATTTTCAATTCCACAATCCTATTCTATTTTGTTTCAACCACAAGAGGGTATTTTTCAACCACTAAGGTATTTTTCAACCATAATATCAACCACAAACAATTATTTCCAACCATTCGTCAAACCATATAATATCACGTCAAACACAAGCAATAAATATCGTCCATGGTTTGTGGACGAGGGGAGTATATATATATATATATAGTACAATAATTCACTTCATTTCATCACTATTCAAAGCATATATGTTTCAAACAACGCTTGTATAATTTATACATCGCTAATATAACTTATACAACACATGTACATGAGGTATACAATGCGTATATAATTTACACTTCGCTTATATAATTTATACAACGCGATTACATTCACACAAATAGTTTAGATTCCTCACATTGGTTCTTGCGGTGCTAAAAATCGTAGGAAGGTCAGAAAAATCCGCGGCTTCTTCTAAAATGTAGAGAGCCTCCTTGCGGTCACGGTGTCTACTGTTTCATCGAATTTCGTTAACATAGCAAAAAGATATGATTTTTACAAATTTGCAACGCTTTAAAGTGTAAAAATCAGTTTAGCCGTATACCCCTTTTTGGTTTCGAAACTAGGGTTCGGATTTTTAGACAATCCGTGAATCTATGCTCCGATCAGAGAGTGGGACTTGAAAGAGGGGAGCGAGGCGGTCCTATCGGTGGTCGGAGGAGCAGGTGCGATCGCCTCTGGCGGTCGTGGCGTCGACGTGAAGTCGGCGGCTTTCTGGGCGTCGTTCTCGACGCTGGCGAAGGGAGGAAGAGCGGGGGTTGGTCGGATTTGAAGATGGAGGTGGGCGGCGTCGATTGAGGGTGGTGGCATTGGCTAGCGTTGCCTGTGGCGGCGGGATTTTCATCGGAAAGTTTTGAACGACGTGCGTCGTTCGTTAGTTCTGGCGGCTTAGGGTTTTTAGGTTTATTTTATTTTATTTTTTTTAAAAGAAAATTTCTCATTGGCTGGTATTTATAGAAAAAAATTTTAAATAGTGTTTTTGCAAACGGACTCCCTTTTAAACCCAACGACTGTCGCCCCTAGCTAAATACCCCCATTCCGAACACAATGGGATATGTTTCGTTGGCCATTTCGACTGTTACAGTCAGTTATTTTTCAATTTAAAATATAAAACATTCGACATTTAATTTAAACGTACATTTCAATTTGCCAGGGCCACAAACTGAATCGAAAAATTCTAGAAAAATAAATCTAGCTTTGTTTTGACGATACGGTCCTAACAAAACCAGTTTCGTCGAATTCTGAGCTCGTTTGAAAAACGGCCGTTTTTAGGTCGACCCTTTTTAACAGAATTTGACCAAACACGTTATCTTTTGCCCCGCTCACATACTAGCTTCAAAAATTACGAAATTTGAAACTTAGCAATAATTTGACATCCCGGACCCAACAAAATTGGTTTCGTCGAATTCCGAGGTCGTATGCAAAATCTCAATTTTCAAGAGCTATATATACTATATAGCGACCTTTCTGAAAATTCATTTGGCCATAACTTTTGATTTCCGTTATGAAATTTCGATTTTTCAGATTCGTTAGAAAGGTATTGATAAACAGATTTAAATATTTCCAGTTTCATTAAAATCTGTTATATTTTCTACCCGGTACAGTCAGACAAAGTTTGTATTCAAAATTTCAAACTGCCCTATTATACCCAATTCTATATTTTATTGAAATATTCTATTTCAACAATTCAAATTCTTTGGTAATAACCTAAGTTAAAAATTTTAAACTGGTTCACATTTTCCGGGTTATTACATCGAATATAGTTTATTCGAAGGACAAATTATCGAATATAGGTTATTCGGAAGAGAGATTATCGATTATAGTTTATTCGAGAAAGAGTTATCGAATAGAGTTTATTCGAGAGAGAATTATGCGTTGGAATTCGATTATATCGAATGTAGGAAAATACTATTTACTTTCCCATTTTTAAATCAAGATTTATTTACTTAATAAATAAATTAATTATTAGTTATTCAAATTAATGAATAAAAGTTAAATTTTTAAGTTAGATATTTCAAAAATAGGGATTACATCATTATCGTTATAACCAATGTTTTTCATAAAAGAATTGGATTCGTAAACTGAATCCGAGAGTTGCGTAAGAAATGATTTGATAAGAAGATAAGAAATAGAGTTAAGGAAATTAGAAACTGACTTGAGACTAGTTATGTTGAACAGCTTTCTGGGTATCGATCTGATGTTGGTTTCAGCCTTCGGGGTTGATATTCAAGGAATTGTTCTCTTACTGGTTTACGACTAGAGACTGATAGAAGTGAGATGATAGTGATGCATGAATAAGAAATGAAAACGTTTTTCAATGTTAATATCATATATTTTCTAAACTCAGGAAATAAGAATTGATGAATATATGAAAATGAGGAAAAGAATAAATTAATGATAAATTAATTTAAAAAGGGGGGAAAAGTTTATTGATGATTGATTGGTAAGATTTCCATATGGAAATACGACCGTTGTTTGTACACATGTTTTTCTATGATAGTAAAATCACCGACTGTCAAAGTTTTTGACCATTTCCGTTGTCAATACGGAGAGAGCGGAATCAGATTCATTATCTGAAAACCACTCTGTATGGGCACTAGCGTTGTGAATCAAATATGATGAAGATAATTGAAGACGAAGTTTTGTAAGGGTTGTTATGGCGATCCTAGGTAGAAATTGCCTAAGATGGATTTACAAAATAGTGCCTTTGGTTTGTCCCAGGACAACCTATATAGAAGAATGTCTGGCAGAGTATATTTAATAGATCGCGTAAGTTGTTCTCTTCAAATGTATTTACGTTTGGTGGTGGGGGAATTCGTTTCTCTTAGCTGTTTACCCATGGTATGTTTGGAGAAATCAATTTATGATTTAGCGGGTATGATTATGTGATATTCAAAGTGAATAAATGTGTGATCTGTCAGAGATAAGTGTGGCCTCAAGCTTTACAACCAGGAAATGGTATAAAATCAGGTAGGTCGCATGGCTAAGTGGTTAGCTGCCAATTTGGGTGTATTGCCACCTGATCTAGAGAAATTTCATTTACTTCTTTAACCTATTTCGATGATGTCCCTTTCGGGAAACGGTTGCTGATCCCAACCGTTGGTGATAATACATTCCGTACACTCAAGCGAAATGAGTGACCGGTCATGTTTAGCCGGAGTTACAAGATTTTCTTGTTGAACCCGTTGTACTCCTCTCTAGAGATACACTGTCGGAAGGTGGTCCCATACCTTGCCAGTTGGAATTCATTAACCAATAAGCGCCCGCGGCTTTTGATTATATATTATGTGTGTGGAACGTGAGATGAAAGCGTTCTGCTAGATGATTATTATATTGTGGTTGATAGATACTATTATAATATCAAAAGAATTTTGATATAAAGATTATCGTTCCTTTCAAAAGGATTTTTGAATGCTGAATCAAGTGTTTTGGATTCTCATAATGGAAAAACCTCGTTTCGTATTATACGGCGTGGTCTTGTGAGATATCGTTTAATTTCTCAAACTGTTTTAAATTGTTTACTCACACCAGTCACATGACTGACTAAGAGTTTATTTTGTTTTGTTTTCCTTAAACTCTTGGGTGTCCAATTTTGTACGAGCAGTCAAGTAGTTGGGATTTTTACAGATATAGTTGGAGAGACGAAGCAGGAGGCTTCAGGATTATTTAGCTATTGTTTATTTTCGCTGTGATGTAAGTGTTGTACTCTAATATTCAAATACAGATTTGTGTTTCAAAGTTATGTTGTATACTATATTTTATTTGTTCTGCTGTGAGATTCGTGTTACTCTGATTATGTTGTTATGTTCTTTTCCTTCTTCTATTCTAATTTTCTATCTTATCTATTCTCACCCTCTAATATTTTTCTATTAACTATCCGGTATTTCTGATTTACAAAGGCCGCAAATCCCCCGGGGCGCTACAAAGGCCATATTATATGAACTGATCCCGAGCTTCGAAGAACTACGGTTAGATTTTAGGGCTTGGGGGAGGTACGGATCGATTGAGCTATAACAAATGAAATTTGATACGGCTATTAGTTGTATCAAATTTGATGTCTTTCAGCCATATTAAATCTCCGCTTCCTGGTATGTCAAATTTGATGTTTTGGTATAGTGTTCGTATGTAAAAGAAACGAAAATTAGAAGTTTCAGATTTTGTTTTGTAATTAAATAAATAGATGGTCCTAAATACTAATAATCACCCCCCTTCAAACTAGTTCAATGTCACCATGTTCGAACTTTGACTGAGAAAATCTCAACCTATTAACCACTTGAAACACCTCTGAATTCCACCAACTGGAACGTTGTGATCCCCTTAACTTGGCACACCCCCTGTTTCCCCAAAGTTGTTGTCGTTATCCTCGCCTAATTAGGGTTTCAAAAGTTAATCGGTCAAATTTGACTACTACTAATGTCGACAAGCTACGCCACCACCCCATATTTTCTTCATTTGATGAAGACCATAAAGTTGTTGTGTCAATTTCACCAGTCATCATCAAAACCAAAAACACCTAAATCATCTCCCTTACTTTACCAAAGACAACTTTGAAATTCCAACACTTAAAGCATAATTATGACAAACACACCCATTAACTTCCTTTATCGAGAGCTTCCCAACAATATATAATTTAACATGTATCAAATACTTTGAATTTAAAGTCAAATTTGAATTATAGATAATTAGCTGATAATTAAGAAAATTTCGAAATTAGAGAAGAAAACTAAAGATTAAGATGACAATTATGATTTCGTGATCTCACTTATGTATAATCCTTAAATCGGGATATGGGTTATGTATCCATTTTGGCATAAATAACTGCACATGCTATTTAAACACTATATCGTCATTATTTCATAAACAATTCAAACCTATCAAAAGTATATACCAATATGATTATCTTGTAAAGATTTTCGCAATAGTTATAATATGATATTTCATTCATATATTTACTTAGAAATCCATTTTAAATTAGGTCAATATTAAAAGAAATAAAATTTTGGGATAGTATAAATATCTTCCTTCTTTATGCCACCATCTCATTCCATCATTTTCCAACAATTCCAAGCATTTTCGAGCATCAATTAAGATTTTTCTTCCATCTAATCACGTGTAATTTGATTATGTATACCATATTGTTTTTTAGAATTTCCCTAGTTTCAATACTTTAATTTGCAATGTGTCTATCGTTTCATCCGAGTTTTCAACCTCCAGAGGCATTACCAACCGTAATAGAGAATGCACAATAGTTGTCAATACTAGGTTGTACGACTTTATGATAAGAACCAGAAGAAAACCTGGTACCATTTATACAATTTGGGGAATTTTGTGTATTTTCATCCACCACTTGTCACAATATTTATCAAAGCTACGGACAATAGGAGTTAGCGAACTCCTAGTGGGTAACTTCTGTGCTAGTTGTATTCGTTATAAGGTCTTGTTACATATATTTTTAGATGCACCGTACTAGATTAAAAAAAATTGGCAACATGTTGATTTTTGTAAATCCATTTTTTGTTGTGTTAAATTACAATTAATTATCAACTATTAAAAATTGTTAACAATAATTAAAAATATAAAAATAAAAAAGTTCCCCTTTCATAATACACTAGTTTGTAACTCGTGCATTACACACGATAATATTATTAAAAATAGTATTTATTATTTAATGTTAAAAAGAGAACTTTATTATGCAATATACGATAATGTTTGAAGTTAAATATATAAACTATTAATTAAAATATTATTATTTTTTGTGTGTTTATGTTTTTTTTTAAATGAATAGAATATATATATATATATACACACACACATAGCAAAAAGGAGAAAACAACCCTTCTTCGGAGTCATACAAAAACAGTTCACTGTTCATGGAGAACTTCTAAAACTGTAACCGGCACCAACGCCTCACAAAAAACAAACTCCAGACCAACCCTACACACACGAATAGAAAATACCAAGGGTCAAAACAAGGCAGACCCCAAAAAAAAATTAATAGGCAAGACTGGCAATGCTAAAAAAGAAGGCCAAACACATAAACCACCCAGACCAAGGAAGCTCCCACATCTCCCTACAACATCACCTAGAATCCTCAAAAACTGACCCATTCAAACTAGTTGCGTCCAGATAGCAAATCCTAGTCAATCCTACAACCCACAGCACTACCAGCCAAAGACAAGCAGCAAACCTTAGACCCAGTACCTGGAAAATAACCTCACCCGACACCGGCGCGAGGGATAGGGCCCAAATCAACTTCGAAAGCACGAGCCAAAGATAAAGGGCTAGGATTCAGGGTTCCCTTAAAGGTCCTACCATGAAATGCAAAGAAGACGTAGTCTTTGACTTTGTGGATGATAGCAGACGAAGACATTCGAAGATCATCGAAATAGCTTTGTTCCGAGAACACCAAAAATGAGACATGGAATAAGATGAAAAAGAAAAGACCATAAGGCCTTTCCCTCCCTCCCCTCCCACCACAGCCAAAGAAAATCGATGAAAGAGAGAGCACTACCCCCTAATCCAACCAAAGATCCGAAGAAAGACCAAACTAGATGGACACAATCTTTAGCAAAAAACAAATGAGTAGTCGATTACATGCCCCCCTGGTTCATAACACCTACAATAAGTCACAAGAGGGATACCGAATCTCTTAAGTTTTTCATCAAGTGGTAAACCATCATGAAGGATTCTCCATATGAAAATGGAAACCTTGGGAGAGGGATTCGGGCGTCCCGAATGAAAGAGAAAGCGGAAACTCGAGCCACCGGAAGCCTAACCGAATTCCACGCTGACCTAAGAGAGAAAGAACCGCCATTCCATCCGGACACCCCTCCGTGGGAGTTAGAACAAGTCTTCATGGATTGCATACATTTTCATGTCTCACTTGCGTAAAATAGAGTCCTAGAGAAATTCGTTGGCAAAAGGTGATGATATTTGGCATGAAGGAATGGCACCCATAGAGAGTCGCTGGATCGGAACCTAAACCAAAGCTTACAAGCATAAGCTTTGTAGATATCTCAAAGGTTACATAAACCCAGACCACCCTCTTACTTGGGGTGGCAAAAGACATCCCATGCGACCCATTGGTGACGTTTAGTATCTTCTTTACTCCCCAAAAAGAAAGACAAAGCCAAGGACCGGTATGTGCGGAAAAAAGAAGAGGTACGTGCCATGGCTGCAAACACATGAGACCCAATAGAGTCAAGCATGTACTTAATGAGAACAAGCCTACCTTCCTTGGAATTGAGAGTAGAATTCCATCTAAAATTCTTACCTTTTTTTGTTAGTCAGAGGATCGAAGATCGCATTGAGCTTGTATCCTCTGTACAAAACAACACCAAGATAAGGTAAAGGCACAGAAGCATGACCGGAACTGGCAAAGGTCTCAGTCTAAGAAATCCTTTCTGATTCCATCCACTAGGAAAAAACAAAGCATCTCTTCGAAGAAATAATGAGCTGGCCCGAACGCCTCTCGTACTGATGAAGAAAGTCCGGTAGTCATCGAAATGAACATCAATTCCCATTAGTAAAAATGATAATGTCATCCGCAAACAATAAAGACGAAAAATGGGTCAACCGGAAGGAATATCAAAACGATGGATTTCAATCGCTACAATAAGGGAATGTATACCATGGATGAAAGCTTCCGTGACAATGACGAATAGCGTCGGTGAAAGGAGGTCCCCCGTATCATAGACCCCTTGCAGAATGGAAAAACCAATTTGCTGAGCCGTTAATAAGAATGGAAATCCAACAATTTGAGATGATCCTCCAAACTAAATCAATTATAGGCTCGTAAAAACCAAAAGATTGAAGAATTTTTATGATGGTAAACCAGCACAAGCGATCGCAAGCCTTCGCCTTGTCTAGTTTAATCACCACATTGATGCCCCTTACCTTGCGGCCGATCTGAGAGATAAGTTTTTGAGTAAGAAGAACATTATCAGTGATAAGTCGCCCTTTAACAAATCCTGCTTGGGATAATAAAATAACACGATCCAAAAAAACCGCGTCTAGAGGACAACACCTTCTAAATGACTTTGTGAGAAATGTTGCATAAGCTGATCGGTCTGAAATCAGAGCAGGACTGTGGATTTTCATATTTAGAGATAAGAACATCGGTTGAGGTTCACCCTTTATGAAGCATATCACCCATGAAGAAGGATTGGATCGCTAAGCAGAAGTCCACCAGAATGACCAGCCTGAACGGTAAAAAATACCGTTGAATCCATCTGGTTCGCTTGCGCTGTCCTTGCTTAACGAAAATACGCAAGACCTGATTTCGAAAGAAGAAGAAGGGCAGAAAAGACTACCCCTCTCTTTTGGGAGAACCATCCTAGGAATGAAGGCCAACATAGTAGAGTCAGAGAAAGGAACAGAAGGACACTATAGAAAGGATTGAAAGTGAAAAACAATGTCTCTTTTATGTCATCGGGAGAGCTAGTCAGAAACTGATCAGGGCGAAAGATTTGATGAACAGACAGAATATAATTCTTATTCCTGATAGACGAATGGAAAATTTGCGAATTAGAATCGCCATCAACTAACCATTTAAGCCTTGACTTTTGACGAAGGAAGTCATGCTCGATGTGTAACTCAGAGGTGAATGTGAGTTGGGTCTGGATCTAGCTCACCTTGTTAGAAGCAGAGGGGCAGTCGTTGTAAGGGGATTCCGCTAGAACTATAATCTCTTCTGCTGAGCAAACTTTGTCAAATATATTCGTAAACACCAAATAATTCCAAGTCCCGAAACACAATTTAATATGCTTAAGCTTGAGCGAGAAAACAACGGTAGGGCTACCAGTGGCGGCGGTAGTCCAAGAACCTTACACCGTTTAGTGAAAAGAAAGGTGAGATCGCCACATGGATTGAAAACGGAACGAAGAAGGACTTGATAAGGTAAGAGGAGAGCAATGAAAAATCATCGGCATGTGGTTTGAGTTAGTGTGGTGTAGATGTAAAATAGAGAAAGAGAAGGGAAGGTTAAACCAACCTTCCGAACTGAAAACCCGGCCAAGGCAGGAAAAGATACGGCCGTGACCATCTTGACTGTTACACCAAGTAAAAGACGAGCCAACAAAAGACACTTTAGATAAACCTGATTCAACAACGAAAGCATTGAAATCAAAGATCGCAATGCAATTAAGAGATGAAGCCCCTCGCTTTTTCGATTGGCATATTACCACCTTTAAATCACCTCCGATGACCAAAGCTACGAAACCTAAGTCGGCAAGAGACAAAAGGTCGGTCCAAAGGGACAAATGCTCAATACGATCGCATCTTGCGTAGACCACGAAGAAAAGAAACAGAGAAGAGAATGAAGATCGAGCATACAAGAGAAAGAATGAGATGAGTCAAAAGTAGGATTAGCAAAGACGTCCTTAGCCCATATAATCCAAACTTTGTTAGAAACTGGAACGTCTTGGAATTTATAGCGGTTTAATAATTAATTAATTTAATAGAATTTTTATGTTGGTTTGATAATTTAAATGGTTTGAATTTAAATAATTTTGATTATTCAATTAATATAAATAATGGAATAATAATTTAATTTTCCGAGATGGTCGGAAATAGTGGAATTGACAATTTGGTGTAAACTGGATAATATATGATATTTAATTAAGTTTATATCCGAATTATAATAATGAATAAATTTAATAAACGACAATTGAATGCATGAATTATAATATAAATTATAATCAAGCTCGTAACGTCGCAGTAGTTCATAATATTGAGTTTTGAACTTCAAACGAATTTACTAGATTCATTATAAGTTTGATTTCTTCGAAACAAGAAACGCTTGAATCTGTTAAGCCATATTTTTCTAATCAAAGTGAAAAATCGAGATTTCGTCTTACAGATTGTGAGTTATGTCCAAATCAAATTTTCAAATAGTCTCTATGGAATCGCTTATAAACCATAACGATTTATTTAATTTAATAAATTATTGGTTTTGAATTTGGATAAGATTTTTGAAATGTATGCTTAATTTAATTTATAGAATTTTTTGTGTAATTTTTATTTTGGAAAATAAGCAAGTTTTCGTTTAATGTATCTTGCACCCTATCTCCGTGTTTTAGAAATTTCACAAAATAAATCAACTTGCCTATTTTAATATACTTTTGGGATCGTGGCACATTGTTTGTCACAACGGTATTTTTATTTTTATCCGCAGCGGTCCTTAAATGATAAAATTTTGTGTAGCGCGGTACCCTATAACCTAACACACACACACACACACACACACACACATATATATATATATATAACATTACTTAAAGGCCAAGTATCGTACAAATTCACATCCGAATATAGAGCTTCGTGTTTTCTTTTACTACACTATTTCATTTAGCTGACCTATGTTGTATCCTACCTTCTCATATTTCTTAAGCGCTAAGTTTATACTTCTATAAATAACAACACACGCAAGCATTGATTCAGTTTTCCTAAAACAAAATAAGAAAAAGGAAAACGCAGTGAACCTTTATTTTAAGGAATTTATTTCCACTCCATTTCGAAACAACAAAAAACCAAACCTACATATATTTGCAACCCTAAGTCCTAGTGCATCATTTCCATGGCATCTAGAAACCTAAAACAAGATCAAAACTCCTATTAATAAAATCCTTAAATCGCAAACTAAACTTCATTGTGCTTTTTTTTGAAGGAGCTTCCACTTCTTGTCATTTTTGCCTGGTGCGACGTCGGTCCGAGGAACACGAGAATAACATAGTGGTCTAGGGTTCGTGTTATGATGAAGTGGAAGCACTGTTCTTTGTGTTGATATTAATTTGGGATCGTGGGATGGAACCGCACTAGAATGACCGGTTTTGGCAAATTCTATATGAAAATATGTCGAGAGTATCCGGCAGTGCATTTTCTGGGTCGAGTCAAGATCTTCGATAGAGCATCGAGCTCGTTCTTGGATTACGTGCTGGATTGAGCGACAAAGGGGAGGCCGATGGAAGCAAGTCAGAGGGGATCGATGGAGAAATTGGGATGTGCATAAAGTTAAAGTTTCAGTGTGGCCATTTTATTTTTCTCATGGAGAAAAATTGAAAGTGGCAATTGATTTTTGGCACTTGAATTAGTTGTATCGGGTATGGGAAGAAGGAGAAGCTAAAGGGGAAGTGGTCGGTGGTAGTTTGGAAATTTTTCATGGCAAAATAGAAGAGCTATGGATTTTAACAAGTTTAGCTATGGGGAGGAAGACATAGAGGACGGGATTTTAGACTGGAGAAGAAGGAAACAGTTTGATGCAGGCATAGGCTTCAAACGTGTGTTTTGGGCCGAGAGATGGGAATTGGTGAGCCCAAATTAAATTATATAATATATAAGTTTAATTTAAATTTAAATAATGAATGAGCTTGTAACTACAATATATTATCCATACTTTACAACAATTTCGCAAACTTCGATCCGTTGGGATCGTATGGACGCAGGCTACATGGTGAAACTATTCAGGAGCCATTTGGAAGTCATTGCAATTTTGGGCAAATTAAAATGCCTGATGCAATCAGTCGACTGTAAATCGTTATATAATGAGTTACAAACAAGTTGAGTAAACCCACTAACTTTGTCCGGTTTTATAATTTTATAAATGTTATTTAATATTGATAAATTATGGATGAATGTTTGTGTGATGATTGTTTGGACGATTGCTTACAAATTGGTTGAAATTATAAATACAGTTAGATATATAAAATGTTAGCTGAATATTG
Organism: Allium sativum; assembly: GCA_030737875.1. NCBI lineage: Eukaryota > Viridiplantae > Streptophyta > Magnoliopsida > Asparagales > Amaryllidaceae > Allium > Allium sativum. Next base: position 309,192,995 of record CM060912.1, on the reverse strand, counting down.
ATTCTATTTATTATAATATCTCATATTGGTATGAAATTAGTGTTATTCATGTTGATTAACATCTGTGGATGTAGGGAAACAGGTTGGAGGGATCCAACTGGATTCCTCAACAATTATATTTTTGTTTTTCATACATTGCTTTATATAATGTGACAAATAATCTAGTGTTGATTGTTGTGTGTTTTGGGATGTTTGAACAAACAGTGACCTGAAATAATTGGTATATAAATACCGTAAAATATATTTGAACATATTAGAAAATAAAATGGGGTTTTAGGAAGAATAATCTATTTTTTAAATACAAATTGAACTTCAAATGGACTAGAATATAATAACTTGTTTTAATTAAAACAAGTAGTTTGACGTTAGAAATAAATGGATTAATTATTATTAAATAATTTGAAAATATAAGAATGAATATTACAAAAGGGAAATGGAAATCGTTTTCAAAGTAAACGAAGAAATTTATTTTGATGTTCGAAATTTGGATTTGTAATTATAATTCAACTTTGTCGAATGTTATTAAAAGGATTTATTTTTAGAAATTATATATTATATAATTCAGAATTTGACAAGAGAAATAACATTTGGTTTAAAAACCAATAATTTATAAATCAAAGGTGTAATCAAGATTTAGTTATAAACTTAATATAATTAAAAAAGTGTTGATTTGAAAATGGAGTTTACGAAGTGGAATACGAATATGAATTTATAAGAGAACTAGATAGATGGGATTTTAAACTGTAATGGTCATATTTATTTAAATCAAGATTTGATTTAATAAAATGAGTCCGGATTTCTATAGAAGAATAATATTCATGCTATGAAGTGAATAATAATTTTAGAGCGAACAATTTGCAAGATTAAAATGGTTATAAAAGGTAATGATTTGATAATAAATTAAGAAATGGAGTTAAAGAAATTAGAAACTGGCTGAAAATTAGTTAAGGTTAATAGCTTTCTGATTATCGATCTGATGTTGGTTTCGGTCTTCGGGGTTAATACTTAGGGAGTTGTTCTCTTACTAGTTTATAGTTGGAGACTAATGGATATAGAAGAGTTAAGATGCGTGAATAAGAAATGGTAATGTTTTCCCGATGTTAATGAGAAATATTTTCTGAAATATAGAAAATAAATAGTTTAAAATAAATGGAGATGTTTTCCAAGAATCGTGAGAAGCTAAACGAGTTGGAGAAATATTCGGGTAAAGATATTGAAAGAAAATTGGGAAATAAATAATTTAATGATAAATTAAATTAAAGGGGCACGGTGTTGATTGATGATTGATCAGTAAGATTTGCATTTGGAAATATGACCACTGTTTGCATGTATATCTTCCTTTGATAGTTAAATAACCAGCTATCAAAGTTTTTGATCATTTTTCGAAGAGACTAGGACCAGGTTTATTATCAGAAAAACCACTCTGTATGGCATTAACGTTGTGAATCGAATATGGTGAAGTTAATCGAAGACGGAGTTTATGCGAGGGCTGTTCTGGTGATCCTAGGTAGAAATTATCTAAGGTGAATTTACAGACTAGTGCCTTCGGTTTGTCCATTCCGAGGACAACTTGTATGGACGAATGTCTAATAGAGTATATCTAATAGGTCGCATAAGTTGATCTCTTCAAACGTATTGACATTGTTGGCGGATGAATTCGTTTCTCTTAGCTTTATACTTGTGGTATTTTGGGGGAAATTAATTTTTGATCTGGAAGGTATGACGATATGGCATTTAAAGTAAATGAAGGTGTAATCCATCAAAAGGTCTATTATGATCTCAAGCGTCGTCAACTAGGAAATGACAAAAATTGGGCAGGCATCATGGCTAAGTGGGTCGCACCCAATTAGGGTATATTGTCACCATCTAGAGAATATTCATTTGTTACTTCTTTTGTTTTTGTATCTTCCAAGAACGGTTATGTTGGTATACCAACCGTAAGGTGATAATATATTTGGAACATTCAAGTGAACTGAATGGTCGGTCATGTGTGGCAGAGTTACAAGATGTTCTTGTTGAATTCCAGTGTATCTCTAGAGTACATTGATCGGAAGGTGGTTCCATACCTTGTCATAGTTGGAAATTCATTTCCCAATAAGAGCCCGCGGTTTTGATTGTATACTATATATATGGAGCGTGAGATGAAAGTGTTCCACTAGATCACTATTTACTTGTATTAGACACTATTATAATATCAGAATGGTATTGTTCAAAGGAAAATGTTTTGGGTTGTCATAAGGTAAAAACCATCCGTGTTTATGTGTGGATCGGCCTTACGATTATCATATCTTTTAAAATGATTTTTAAAAGTTAGTCAAGTGATTGGAATTTACTCACACTAGTCCTATTACTGACCTAGATATAGTTTATTTTGTTTTGTTTTACACTAAACTCTTGGGTGCCCAAATTTGTATGGGCAGTCAAGTAGTCGGGATTTTTTAGATATACTTGGAGGAGCTTGGAGCAGTAGGCTTCAACATAGATATATAGAGAGTTTATTTCCGTTGTGATGTTATATGTTGTACTCTGATATGGTATGTATATACAGTTGTAAGTTTGTATTTCCAAAGCTATGTTATATAATATATTTTATTCGTTCTGCTGTGAGATTCGTGTTTACTCTGATTCAGTTCTACTGTGTTCTTCTTCTTCTATTCTAACTTTGTTTCTTTCTATTTCTCACCCTCTAACTTCTTTCTACTAATGATCTGGTATCATCGACGCTTGAATAGTCGACATTGTGTTTTGTTGCGAATTTTAGGTTCGAAAATCCTTGGGTCGTTACAGTGGTATCAGAGTTGAAGGTTGAGTGATTACCTTGGCTCTGTGGTGTAACTCAATATATATGGGATAAGAAATATCCTAGATTGAGCTGAGTGTATATATACGAGAGATCGCATTTATAGATTGTATAAAAATGATTTTATATTGTGGAGTTTATTAATTGAGTGGCTTATGAATTCTGGTCGATGGTGGGGCACCACAATGTCGATAGGAATTTCTAAACACTCGAGTACGATGAACCTACATGATATGTTTTGGAAAGAGGGTAAATGGAATAATTTTACCCAAATTATATTTTGATATAAAGAAGTATTTTTGTTGAAATTATTACAATATTTATATATTGGATGTGTTGGTTGTAATTATAATTATAATCAAATAAGATTATAATTAAAATGGTTATAAACAACCAATCATAATTAATATAAATAAATTCAGATGAATTAAATCCGGATTTAAACCAGAATTGAGATTTAAACTCTAGAAAATTGAGAAGGTGTTTTTTTATAGGAAGATGGGTGTGTAGCGTAATGCTACGCAGCCGGTTATGCATTAATAGTAGCTAATAATATAAGCTAGTTGACAGGCCCAACCAGTAGCATAATAAGTCTAGACCCAGCAGGCCAAAAAAGATAATACAAACATAGTGCAAAATATGTGCATCAAGAAGTAGAACACATAGCATATAACTACACAGCCAAAATAAACCATAGACAATAATAGTTAGCTACTGCTGAAATCATATAGGGAAGAGGGAGCTGCTTCCTTGTGAACCAGGAGATTGCGGCATGGGAAGAGAAAGCCTGAAGCGAGCGTGCCTAGCTAATCCTGTCCATGATTTGAAAAGATGTAGGATGTGATAACATGTTCCCATCAAAAGTTTCGTAGCTCTACCGAAGATGATTGTGTTGCGTTCTAACCAAATACACCATGAAAAGAAAGCCACTAGGGAATCTAGTATGGGATCAGGGGGATTATGCTGCCAATATTCGAAGAATGAATTGATGGAAGGGATGAAGCCAAGAATGAAGGAACAAATTGCAGCCCAAACTGCATAGGAAAAATCGCAGTCGAATAAAAGATGCGAAAGGGATTCATTGTAGTGATTACAGAGTACGCGTAAAGGATCAATATTGTTATTGAAGCGATGAAGTCTGTCACTTGTGTTAATGCGATTGTGGATGAGAAGCCATTGAAACAAGATCACTCAAGGAGGTAAGTGACATCTCCATATGCGAGAGAAAGAGAAACATCGGCCTGGATGGATCAAGTATTTATAACAGGCCGCGATTGAATATGAATTAGATGGGCCCAAAGCCCGTGAGAATGAATCAGGTTCATTAGTTAATTGATAAGTGTTAAAGATTTGCCCAATATAAATAATCTCGTCTAGATACTCAACCCAAGGAATGTTGAAGGGAAAAGCCCATTGGGCCAAGTTCGTGAGCCAAAGCCACCGTCAACGGGTTATGTTGGTTTAATGCTGCAAGGTTAGGGAAAAGAGTGGAGAATAGGATCTGTTCTCTCCAACTATCCAACCAAAAAAGATAGGATTCACCATTGCTAACTTTTACATGAAAAGGAGATTTTACTCTGGCAATGGTAGATAATATTCCTTTCCAGAATGGTGAGGGTCTAGCATCTGGTCTAAAGTGGAGGATGAGGAAGGGATTCGAATCATACAATCGAGTCAAGATCCAATCTTTCTAGATGAATTGTCCTGGCGAGAGGATTCGCCATAGCCATTTGGCGAGCAATGCAAGGTTAAAGGTTGAAAGATCTAGTATTCCAAGGCCACCATGATTTGTTGGGAGACAAACAGTTTCCTAATTGATAAGTTTTTTCAGTTTTCCACCGCTCTATGGAAATGAGCTATGAATTGAATCAATTTTGTTAATTACTCAGATAGGGAGTTTGTGAAAGGACATCTAGTAAGTTGGAAGGGATGAGAGGACATGTTTAACAAGAATAAGACGACCAGCAGAGGATAAGGAGTTTGCTTTCCAGCTTGAGAGTCTGGTTTCAATTTTTGAAATGAGTGGATGCCAATCAGGTTTGTGAAGTTTAGTGGGACGAAGAGGAATGCCCAGATAGTTAATTGGGAATGAATCAAGTTTGCAGTTAAGGCATTCTGCAATTTCAGGGCCCAGGTGAGTACAATTACCCAGCATGATAATGGAGCTTTTATTAAAGTTAAAAGAGAGACCTGACACCATTTCAATTGTGTAAAGGAGAACCTTAAGGCTATGAATATTTTTGGGAGTGGGTGTGGTAAAAAGAATTGTATCATCTACAAATTGTAAATTGGATATGCATATTTGTGAGTTTGGGAGAGGGATGCCTGAAAAAGTATTGTGATAAAGGGATTGTTTCACTATTTAGTCAATGACATTTGCTATCAAAACAAAAATGAGAGGAGAGAGGGGGTCTCCTTGCCTTAAGCCTCTTTTGGATTTTATTTTACCTCCATATTCACCATTAATATAAACTGTATAAAGGCTGGTGTGTAGTGTTGCTTTAATCCAGTTACACCATTTCAAGGGGAAGCCCCTATGTGTCATAAGATATAGAATGAATTCCCAGTTAACCGAGTCAAAATCTTTTGAAAAATCAAGTTTAAGGAGAACAATAGGGGTATTAGGGATATGGTAAAAGGATATTACAGTCAAGGATATTTCTTCCTGTGATGAATGCAGATTGTTCAGTACCAATTAAAGAATCAATATGTTGTTGGAGTCTAGAAGATAGAATTTTGGTGATGATCTTGAAGGTTGTATTAAGGAGATTAATGGGTCTGAAAGATGGGGCGGTGTTGGCTCTAGGAAATTTTGGAATGAGGATGATGTTAGCATAGTTCAATTTGGCAATTGATGAAGGGTTAGAGTAGAATTTAGTACACATTTCAATGATATCAGATTTTAAAGTGGGCCAAAAGTTTTTAAAGAAGGCTGGGCTAAAACCATCATGCCCAGGAGCCTTATGATCATCCATATCCTTTAGTGCATTCCAAATTTCTTCCTTATAGAAGGGATGGTCAATGGCAATGGGAGTAGGATTCGGAGATAGATGATGCCAATCAATATCTGGAGAAGAGGGTGGAGGCGAGCCAAGAAGGTTTCTGTAGAAGATAGTAAATTGGTGAAAAATATCTTTAGTGTCATTGAAAGTGTTGTTATTATGAACAATCTCTGAGAAGAAGGAAGAACGTCGATGACAATTGGTTGTTCTGTGAAAGTAACCTGTGTTTTCATCCCCCTCTTTAATCCATTTAGATTTCGATATTTGTTTCCATCCAATCTCCTCTTGTTTGATTAGTCTATCAAGTTCAAATTCATGTTCTTTCAGTTCTTGACGTTCAGATTCAGATAGAGGCCGGAGCTCTTCAATGATATTTAGATTGAGAATGGAATCTTGTGTGGAAGAGATACGAGTTTTTAGAGAGTTCCAGACATTCTTAGCCCATGGTCGAATAACTTTGCGAAGAGAACGAAGTTTACAAACTACTCTAACCATGGCAGATTGATTGTTTGGTAATTGTTCCCAGTTGTGTTTGATAAAATTGTCAAAAAAGAGTTCTAGTAGCCAGAGTTGTTCAATCTGAATGGGCATTTAATATGAGTGTTTGAGCAAGTATCTAGAAGAACTGGGTAGTGATTTGAAATGGTAGTGGCAAGACCTTTGACAAGTGATAGAGGAAAATGATCATCCCAGTTGAGGTTGAAGAAAAAGCGGTCTAGTTTAGCCAATGAGGGGATTTCTCTTCTACTTGACCACGTGTAACGACGGTTGTTGATTAATAGTTCAATAAGGGAGCAAGATTGGATAAATGAATCAAAATGAGAAGAATCATTGGATATATTGCCAGAATTGCGATCATCAAGTGATCGAGTTGTATTAAAATCTCCTCCAATTATCCAAGGTTCATTTATATTTTGTGACAGGTTGTGGCAATATTGCCATGTTTCAGCTCTTCCTTGAATATCATTAGGTGCATACACATTAGTAAAGTGAAAAACGGCGTTAGAAGAAATGTGACGAAGGGACACGTGTAGAACATAAGGGTGAGAGAGAGTTTGTTCAAATGCCTACACGTGTTCATTCCACGCTGTAATTAAATCACCACGAGTGTCAAAAGCATCAACATGTGACCAACCAGATAAGAAGGGTCCACAAAGTCTTCGAATGAGCGAATTGGATGGGTTAGATATTTTAGTTTCTTGTAGAAATAAAATATCAATATGATGTGGGGAGATGATGAGATTAACAGCATGATTTTTTGTGGGGTCCCCTAACCCTCTGATATTCTATGTGACTATCTTCATTTAGAAAGGTTAGTACGCTGTTGTGTAGTGCTTGCATGGAAGAATAATGTTTGTCATGCAAACACACCCCCATGTATTTTGCCAATTTTTTATTTAAGACTTTATTAGCAGAAGAAAAAACAATGGGTTCAAAATAGCAACCGGAAGATCCTAGAGGTAGTGAACGAGTCCTATTAATCCTTGCACTCCTTCTGATAGCAGACAAAGAGATGAGAGGAGACGATGAACCTTGACCTTCTTGTTGCATTTGCTCTTGCTGATCCTGCTGAGTTGGTTGTTGCTGGTGCAGAGGAATCGAAAGATCCAGATCAGCCATTGGGTCCCATCTAGGCACAACCATGTCTTCCTTGTGTTGTTCAACCATAGCCAAGTCCTGATGTTGATCTTCAAACATCCTAGGAACTTGCCTCATAGCCTCATCTAACATCATGTCATATCTATCCTACTCCATGCGGTTTACTTGTTGAGCTAAGGGTTGAAAAATGTAACTATCATAATCGTAATTGATTCCCAACAGAATTTTTTGTGGGCGTTGACAAGGATGCGCATGTGTCCAGCGGTCAATCTTGAGCTTTACTGCATGGTTATTTATATAAGGAATGAAAGTACATGGTATTGAGACACTTTCAAAGAATTGCATCTTAACATATAAGAAGTGGTGATCGACAAAAGACCAGTCACATGAGTCTGTATGGATGAATAGTCCCATTGGTTTTAAAGTCTCTCCGATAGTGTCTGAATCATTCTTGAAAAATTCTGGAAAACCACTGATTTTGGCCTATGATTCCTTCTCGAGGAGGGGTTCAGGAGTTCCATTAAGGGTGGTTGCTTGTTGTAAAAGAACAACACCATCTTCTTTTGTCAGGATTTTTAGGTGTAAGGCATGATTTTTAGTGTTTGAGTCGGGGAAGCAAATGAGAAATGAATTGTCAGTAATATGCCAATTGACCATTCGTAGTTTTGACCAAAAGTTTATTTAAGGGTTCTTGAAAGCATTTTGAATGACCAAAGCCCATCGATGGTGGCTGCGGTGAGATAATGGTGTTTGTCTGCCATTTATAAACAAAGTGGAAATTTAATTGATAAGGTGTTTGTAAATGGATTTGGATTAAATATATGGAAATTTTAAAATCATGGGGAAATTTGGAAATGTTTTTCAAGTGTTGAAAGGGATATTTTGAAGTAATTTCAAAACAGATGTGTTTAAAAATGGTTTTGAAAGAAATATAGTACTAAATTCACTTTGGTCACTGGAAAATAACTCCGATGATGATCCGGACATCATCGGTGTTCATCTTCGAGTTTCTAAGTGACGGATTACTACCAAAGATTTCATTTTGAAATTTTTTGAGGAAACCAGTTGTTTTAAAATTCCGAAAGGAAATATTTGATTTTAAAGAAAGACTGAGTTATTTAAAATTCACAGGAAGAGATTGTTTGAATTAAAATGGATTAATTTTTGAAATAAAAACCAGGTTTTGAATATTAGGATCAAGATAACTAGTTCGAGAAATTAATCAGTTAATAGAATACGGGAACGGAGCTTAACTTGGTTATATAAATTTGAAATGAAATTGGATTTTTGTGTCAAAATTTGGAATTGAGATTGGAATTGGAGTTTGAATGGAATTTGGATAAGCGAAGTATTGGGATTTGAGGTTAAGTTGAGTAGAGATCAACTGGGAATACATTTGTATTTGCTGAAGTTATACCAAATAGAAGAGATAATTTTGAATGGCCAATAAAAACGTACAAGTGTACATTTTATTTGGATATGAGAATTATGAGCCTGTTTGGCAAGCCACTTGGTTGTTTGATTTTCTTTTGGATTAGAGAAAGCCCAGAGAGGCGAGTTGTAGTTGTACCGATTGAACCGTATAAAGGAGACGTTGGCGGAATTTTTCGAAAATTTAATATGTTAGAAAATTTTCATAATTTTCATAATTTTTCGATAATAGGAATAAATTAATATTTTAATTAAAATTAATTGGTTCAGTTGAAATAGAAGTTAAAGATATAAAACAAATTACTTTTAACCTGGTAAATAAGGGTTTGTAGCGATTTTTCTACCTTAGTAATTTCGGGAATGAAATTCTTTTAAGGGAGAAGGAACGTAACATCCCAGAATTTATAGCGGTTTAACAATTAATTTATTTAATAGTATTTTTATGTTGGTTCGATAATTTAAATGGTTTGAATTTAAATAATTTTTATTAGTCAATTAATATAAATAGTGGAATAATAATTTAATTTCCGGGATGGTCGGAAATAGTGGAATTGACAATTTGATGTAAATTAGATATTATATGATATTTAATTGAGTTTATATTCGAATTATAATAACGAATAAATTTAATAAACAACGATTGAATGCATTAGTTATAATATAAATTATAATCAAGCTCGTAACGTCGCGGTAGTTCATAATATTGAGTTTTGAACTTCAAACGAATTTACAGGATTCGTTATAAGTCAGATTTCTTCGAAACAAGAAATGTTTAAGCTATATTTTTCTAATGAAAGTGAAAAATCAAGATTTCGTCTTTTATATTGTGAGTTATGTCCAAATCAAATTTCCAAGTAGTTGTTATGGAATCGTTTATAAACCATAACGATTTATTTAATTTAATAAATTATTGGTTTTGAATTTGGGTAAGATTTTTGAGACGTATGCTTAATTTAATTTATAGAATTTTTTGTAATTTTTATTTTGGAAAATAAGCAAGTTTTCATTTAACGTATTTTGCACCCTATCTCGGTATTTTAGAAATTTCACAAAATAAATCAACTTGTCTATTTTAATATACTTTTGGGATCGTGGCACAATATTTGTCACAACAGAATTTTTATTTTTGCCGGCAACGGTCCTTAAATGATAAAATATAGCGTGGTACCCTAAAACCTAACGTGTGTATATATATATTATTTACGTTACTTAAAGGCCAAGTATCATACAAATTCACATCCGAACACAGAGCTTCGTGTTTTCTTTTCCTACTCTATTTCATTTAGCTGACCTATGCTGTATCTTACCATCTCCTATTTCTTAAGCGCTAAGTTTGTACTTCAATAAATAACAACACACGCAAGCATTAATTCATTTTTCCTGAAACAAAAGAAGAAAAAGGATAACGCAGTAAACCTTTATCTTAAAGAATTTATTTCCACTCCATTTTGAAACAACAAAAATCCAAACCTACATATATTTGCAACCTTGAGTCCTAGTGCATCATTTCCATGGCATCTAGAAACCTAAAACAAGATCAAAACTCCTCTTAATAAAATCCTTAAATCGCAAACTAAACTTCATTGTGCTTATTTTCGAAGGGGCCTCCACCTCTTGTCATTTTTTCCTGGTGCGACGTCAGTCCGAATAACACGAGAATAACCCAACGGTTTAGGGTTTGTGTTATGATGAAGTGGAAGCACTGTTTCTTAGTGCTGGTGTTAATTTTGGGACCGTGGGATGGAACCGCACTAGCGTGACCAGTTTTGGCAAATTCCAGATGAAAATATGTCATAAGTATCAGGAAGTGCGTTTTCTGGGTGGAGTCGAGATATTCGACAAAGCATCGAGCTCGTTCACGGATTGCGCGCTGGATTGAGCGAGCAAAGGGGAGACCGATGGGAACAAGTCAGAGGAGACCGATGAAGAAATTAGGTTGTGCGTAAAGTTAAAGTTTTAGAGTGGCCATTTTATTTTTCTCGTGGAGGAATACTGGAAGTATCGGGTATGGGAAGAAGGAGAAGCTGAAGGGGAAGTGGTCGGTGGTAGTTTGGAAATTTTGAGGTATGGATTTTAACAAGTTCGGCTATGGGGAGGAGACATAAGAGGACGGGATTTTAAACTGGAGAAGAAGGAAACAGTGTGATGCGGGCGTAGGCTTCAAACGTGTGTTTTGGGCTGAGAGATGGGAATTGGTGAGCCCAAATTAAATTATATAATATATAAGTTTAATTTGAATTTAAATAATGAATGAGCTTGTAACTTCAATATCTTATCCTTACGTTACCAGAATTTTGCAAACTTGGATCCGTTGGGATCATATGGACGTAGGCTACACGATGAAACTAGTCAGGAGCCATTTGGAAGTCATTGCAATTTTGGGCAAATTAAAATGCCTGATGCAATCAATCGACTGTAAATCGTTATTTAACGAGTTACAACCAAATTGAGTAAAATCACTAACTATGTCCGGTTTTATAATTTTATAAATGTTATTTAATATTGATAAATTATGGATGAATGTTTGTGTGTTGATTGTTTGGATGATTGCTTATAAATTGGTTGAAATTATAAATACAGTTAGATATATAAAATGTTAGTTGAATATTGATTCTATTTATTATTATATCTCATATTGGTATGAAATTAGTGTTATTCATGTTGATTAACATATGTGGATGCAGGGAAACAAGTTGGAGGGATCAAATTGGATTCATCAACAATTATATTTTTGTTTTTCGTATAATGCTATATATTATGTAACAACTAACCTGGTGTTGATTATTGTGTGTTTTGGGATGTTTGGACAAACATTGACTTGAAATAATTGGTATATAAATATTGTAAACTATTCGAATATATTGGAAAAGAAATTGGGGTTTTAAAAAGAATAATTTATTTTTTAAATACAAATTGAACTTCGAATGGACTAGAATAATAATGTGTGTTAATTAAAACAAGTAGTTCAAAATTAGAAATAAAATGGATTAATTATTATTAAATAATTTGAAAATATAAGAATGAATATTAGAAAAGGGAAACGGAAATCGTTTTCAAAAGAAAACGATGAAATTTATTTTGATGTTCGAAATATGGATTTGTAATTATAATTCGAATTTGTCGAATGTTATTAAAAGGATTTATTTTTAGAAATTATATATTATATAATTCAGAATTTGACAACAAAAATAATATTTGGTTTAAAAACCAATAATTTATAAATCGAAGGTGTAATCGAGATTTAGTTATAAACTTAATATAATTAACAAAGTATTGTCTTGAAAATGGAGTTTATGAGGTGAAATACGAATATGAATTTATAAAAGAACTAGATAGATGGGATTTTAAACTGTAATGGTCATATTTATTTAAATCAAGATTTGATTTAATAAAATGAGTCTAGATTTCTATAGAGGAATAAAATTCATGTTATAATGTGAATAATGATTTTAGAGAGAACATTTTGCAAGATTAAAATGGTTATAAAAGTAATGATTTGATAAGAAATTAAGAAATGGAGTTAAGGAAATTCGAAACTGACTGAAAATTAGTTAAGTTGAATAGCTTTCTAAGTATCGATCTGATGTTGGTTTCGGCTTTCGAGGTTAATACTTAGGGAGTTGTTCTCTTACTAGTTTACATTTGGAGACTAATGGATGTAGAAGAGTTAAGATGTGTGAATAAGAAATGGAAATGTTTTCCTAAAGTTAATGAGAAATATTTTCTGAAATATAGAAAATAAATAGTTTAAAATAGATGGAGACGTTTTCCAAGAATCGTGAGAAGCTAAATGAGTTGGAGAAATATTTGTATAAAGATATTGAAAGGAAATTGGGAAAAAATAACTTAATGATAAATTAAATTAAAGGGGCTCAGTGATGATTGATGATTGATCGGTACAATTTGCATTTGGAAATACGACTATTATTTGTATGCATGTCTTCCTTTGATAGTTAAATAACCGGCTATCAAAGTTTTTGACCATTTTTCCGTTGTCAATACGAAGAGACCGGGATCAGGTTTATTATCTGAAAAACCACTCTGTATGGCCTTAACGTTGTGAATTGAGTATGCTGAAGATAATTGACGACGGAGTTTATGCAAGGGTTGTTCTTGCGATCCTAGGTAGAAATTGCCTATGATGGATTTACAGAATAGTGCCTTCGGTTTGTCCAGTCCAAGGACAACTTGTATGGACGAATGTCTGACGGAGTATATCTAGTAGATCGCGTAAGTGGACCTCTTCAAAAGTATTGACGTTGGTGGTGGAGGAATTTGTTTCTCTTAGCATTATACCTGTGGTATTTTTAGGAAAATTAATTTGTGATCTGGAATGTATGACGATGTGGCATTTAAAGTAAATGAAGATGTGATCTGTCGAAAGGTATGCTATGACCTCAAGCCTCATCAACCGGGAAATAACAAAAATCGGGTAGGCAGCATGGCTAAGTGGGTCGCTCCCAATTAGGGTATATTGTCACCATCTAGATAATATTCATATGTGTTACTTCTTTCATTCTGTATCTCCCGATAACGATTATGTTGGTGTACCAACCGTAAGGTGACAATATATTTGCAACATTCAAGCGAAATGAATGGTCGGTCATGTGTGATGGAGTTACTAAATGTTCTTGTTGTACTCTAGTGTATCTCTTCTAGAGTACATTGATCGGAATGTGGTTCCATACCTTGTCATAGTTAGAAATTTATTTCCCAATAAGAGCCTATTGTTTTTATTGTATATTATATATGTGGAGGGTGAGATGAAAGTGTTCCGCTAGATTGCTATTTACATGTATTAGACACTATTATAATACCAGAATAGTATTGTTCAAAGGAAAATGTTTTGGGTTATCGTAATGTAAAAACCATCGGTGTTTATGTGTGGATCGGTCTTACGATTATCATTTCTTTTAAAAGGATTTTTAAAAGTTAAATCAAGTGATTGGAATTTATTCGCACCAGTCCCATGACTGACCCAGAGTTTATTTTGTTTTGTTTTATCCTAAACTCTTGGGTGCCCAAATTTGTAATGGCAGTCAAGTAGTCGGGATTTTTTAGATATACTTGGAGGAGAAGGAGACTTCAACATGGATATATAAAGAGAGAGTTTATTTCCGCTGTAATATTATGTGTTGTACTCTGATATTGGTATGTATATACAGTTATAAGTTTGTATTTCCAAAGGTATGTTATATAATATATTTTATTCCTTCCGCTTTGAGATTCGTGTTTACTTCGATTATGTTCTATTATGTTCTTCTTCTTCTATTCTAACTTTCTTTCTATTTCTTACCCTCTAACTTCTTTCTACTAATGACCCTGTATTATCGATGCTTGAATAGTCGACATTGTGTTTGGTGTTGATTTTCAGGTTCGAAAATCTCTGGGTCGTTACAGAAACATTGGAAACTCCTCCCTTAAATCCGATAGAAAGAACAATGTCGAATAGCACCTCGAAGTCTATAAAAGGTTCTTGAAACACTACCAGATGGATGGAATGTTTCTTGACAATGCGTTTAAGGCAAGCCACGGTCGCATCGTTGTCAATGCCTTGGATGTTCAATAACAAAAATCGCCATTCAAACAAAAGAAGAAAGAGCAAAGAGAAAGAAAACAGATCAAAACCAAGAAGTAAAAGAAATCCGAGAAACAGGAAAGGGGTAGACACGAGATCAGATAAGGTATATGGTGTGTCGAGTAGACCTAATAATCTTCTCGGTCGCCGCTATAAAGTGAGTGCGAATATTGCGGGGGGTTCGAGGCCTCAGTCTCGAGCGCCCTAGCGAAGGACAGAAAGATACTTCCACCAAACGGGAAACAAAGTGCCTATGAGCAAAAATCAATGATGAAGCGTGGTACAAAGTGCTAGTAGAGTCAGAAGACAATGCTCCGAAACCAGCGGCGCGACAGTTCTTGGCAAGGCGAGATAGTCTATCATTAATGATCGAAATCTCAGTCGAACTAAGAAGGGAAATCGAGTGCGAATAAGGAAGCCACCGAACTAGCAGTGGCCAAAACTGAAGCTAACTGTGAAGGAGAAAAAAGCTGACATGTAGTAACGTAAGGTGGTCGCGTTACACTATGATGTATGGACCTTCTAAGGGCAGAGTTGTCATTAGATAGATAATCCTGCGCGGACGAGAGTGTCCTATAGAAGATTGGGTAAATAAAGCGATAGACAAGGAAAAATCAAGGAAAATCAACTACACCAGCTGAAACCGGGTGCAGCCGATCCTCAATAGCCAGGAAAACAAGGGACGTCACCATGTAGCTATTGTATATGACGTAGTTGTATACACAATTATATGATTTTTGTTTGATGATAACAACCAAATAAGAATTATTTTAAATGTTTGTTACTGTACTGTTCTATATATACATCACAGTCAGGAATATAATATTTATTTTTAAATAGAATATGCCTGTACAGACGTTCATATATTCATATAGTATTTTATTTAAATTAAATATTATACTTCAAACATTCAAACAGTACAACTATTTACAATCCACTTAAATATGTTTAAATATTTTTGACATGACACATCACACATGAAATTGTAATATTGAATGAATTCAAATAAAAAATAGACAGATTGAATTGAACATAATAAAATGATATTTTCCGCATTTATTCTGATTATTATCTGTGTTGTGATTATTTAATTACTCTATGAAAATCTGTGATAAACCCTATTCACCCCCTCCCCCTCTGGGGTTAATTTAGATCCTACAAGTGGTATTGGAGCGGGTATTTTCTATTTTTAAATAACTCTAGAGTCATGGATTTCCCTAACGGTGAGTTTTCTAGTTGTCAATCTAGCGAGAATTTTTCCAGTATAACCCCAAATATTTTTGATGGAACAGATTTTTTAAATTGGAAATTAAAAATGGAATTTTATTTGAAATATGTCAATAATAGATGTTGGGATATAATTAAAAATGGTTCTGATATGGTAGATAAGAATGATATTATAATTAACTCTCGTGCTACTGACATTTTATATTCTTATATTAACGATGATCAGTATAACCATATCTCTCATTGTTTAATTGCACAGGAAATCTGCAAAACTCTCGATGCGTTGTATGGAAGAAAAGAAAAGAATTGCTCAAAACCCCCGATTGTCAACTCAGTTTCAAAAATATGCTTAATAGGATTTACAGAAGATGGATCAGATGATGACTGTGATGAAGACTCAACAGATGACGACAACGGTGAATTTCCTTTTAAAAAGTTAATTTTTCTTTGTGACAAATTACCTAAAACTGTTGAGAATCTCAAACAGACAAATAAAAATTTAAAATCTGAAAATGTTGAGTTAAGCAATAAAAATCATGAATTGGAATTAAAACTTGAAAACGTTAAAAATATTGAAAACTCGAATTGCAAAAAATGTTTTGATTTGGAAAATGATTTAGTTCATCTTAATGAAAAATTTTAAAAGCTTGAAAAAGGAATTGTGTTTTTAAAAATAAACGAGATAAACTAAAAGCAAAAAAATGATTTTTTGCAAAAAGAGTTGGATAAGATTAAGACGGCTAAAAATTCCAAATATGAAATTTTAGAGAAAGAGAGTTTATTGAAAACTGAGTCGATTTTGAATGAGCTTGAAACTGAAACCGAGAAAATCTAAAATCTCAAGTGCAATAATTGTACAACTTTTCAAAAAGAACTATTTGAAATAAAATAAAATTTCAAAGCCCTTGAAAAAGAAAATGTGATTTTGAAAAATAACGAATTTGAAATCACTCGTATAAATCACGATTTTGAAAAAGAAATTGAAAAATTCAAGGATTTTGAAAAACTTGAAATTGAAAAGCGTAAACAATTTGAAAGTGAGATTTTTTTAGTCCAATGCGAAAATTAAAATGCTTGAAAACGAAAATATGGTTTTGAAACAAAATGATTCTGAAAAGAGGACGATCACTATAAATCGTTGTTCGAATTAATAAAAGAAAATAGTGATCTTAAATATAAAATTCAACGACTTGAATCAATATTGGTTAAGTTTTCTAAAGGTGAAGAACCGTTAAATATGTTGTTAAAAACCCAATTTTTTGTCAAGAGTAAGAAAGGACTCGGTTTTGAAAATTTTGATCAAATTAAAAAAACGAGATTTTAATGATTTTAAAAATTCTTCAAACCGCTTTGGAAAAATTGATCTTTTTGAAAAGCCAAATTTTAACGATTTTGAAAATCCTACAAATATCTATGAAAAAGGTTAAATTGGAATTTTGAATTCTAATAATTTCAAAAGGTTTTCAAATCATAAACAAAATGAAAACTCATTTAAAAACAATTCAGTTAAACGTGTTTGGATCCCAAAAAATAACAAAATGAATTCGATTAAAATTAAACGAATTTGGGTTCCACAGGGTACGTTCGTGGATAGTCATGGATTGTTATATAAGTGGGTTTGGGTACCAAAATGTGTAAACAAAGATAAGAGTGGTAAAACAATTATTGTTAAACCACTCGATCCTATAAACATTTAGGTACAGAGGGAGGCTAAGGAACAACTGTGCTTAAGGGAGATAAAATTCAAATTGTTTCATATAATCAATTTTTTTTTGGATTTCCTTAGCCATAGATTCTGAGTTGGAGATTCATTGGATCACATCGATTATGGTAAGTCAGGTATGATCTCTAAACTCGTATTTTTATTCCTGTTTAGTTTATTTTCCTTTTTAGTTTTTATTTTCTTTATTTTTTACTTGGCTGATTTTGAAATCATTCGTTATTGATTGTGGAAATTCTTGGATTATAAAAACTTGATTTTTTCAAGTAATTTTAAAAAAAAATCTTCAGATTTGATCGTTGAATGTTTCTTGTGCTTGTCTAAAAATTCACTGAAAATGTCACTTGTGATTCTTGCTTTGAAAATGATCTTGTGCTGCTCTGATAAGGAAATTGATTTCATTCATTTAAATATCTTAGTGACTAGACGATGGGTTAAAAAATCAGTGATTAAACATCTTTAAATTCCATAGACAATTTGAATTAAATATATAAGTGATTTTAAAATTGTCTAGGAGCAATCAACATTAGAAATATTATATAATTTCATATTCTACTAATTGATTTTTGAAACTGATTTTCAAACTTGCATTGATATTTTCAAAAACTCCTCTTGGAATTGATATTTCCAATTTTAAAATTATTTTTGATTATTTATTCAAAAATTGAAGTTATTGATTGATTTGAACCATTTTGTGACTCATCAAAATTATTAATAGATTTATGAAATTGAGATGAGTTGTGACTATGGTATAATTCAAAACTAGAGGAGATGTTATTTTAAATCTCATGATGATTGGACAGATTTTATAATATCTTTGAATTAGAGCTTATTTCACAACCATCTTCTATATCTACCATATTTCTACTGTCCATCATGGTTTTATTCAATTTGGAAAGTTCAAATTATTTTTTGGAAGATAAATATCTTGGAAATAAAAATAAAGAAAAATAAAATTAAATAAATAAATAATTTATCCTTGGTATTCACACCCATTTAAAAGTCCTCACGGTTATGCGTGAGTGAATTACCTTAATTTCTATGTGCTTCCATTCTCACTTAAAAGACCTTTGGGCTGTGCATGGATGGAACTCATTAGAGAGGATAGGGTTAAGTTACTACTAACCACGTTTAAAAGACCTTTGGGCTATGCATGGTTAGAAAGTGCTTAACACATTTTTGAGCATATTTAAAATCTTTGAAATTCATATTTAAATATTCAATTTTTATTGAACTCTCCTCATTCTATAAATCCATTGTAAATCCAATCATTCTGAAAGTGAAATTTGCTTCTGATTTAAAGATTATTATGATTTTTGTTTGATTAAATGGGATTCGCGATATATATTCTCTCGCTGAATTTGAATTTATATTTATGGTCTAAATTTGTTGCTATTTCGATCTCTATTATCCTTTTGATGATAACAAAAGGGGGAGAATGGTCAAGATTTTGATTGATGAGTATTTAATTGAAAAATATTTTAAGATTGGAAATTAAATATCTAAAGGCAGAATTGTCGATTAGATTTCATCATTCATATTTTCCACATATATAGGGAAATTAAATATCTAGAGGCAGAATTGTCGATTAGATTTCATCATTCATATTTTCCGCATATGTAGGGGGAGTTCAGTTGTGGGGGGAGCATACAAATGGGGGAGTAATATATTTCACTTTCAAACACATTCAAAATCTTTTATTTGTTTGTCATCATCAAAAGGGGGAGATTGTTGTATATGACGTAGTTGTATACACAATTATATGATTTTTGTTTGATGATAACAACCAAATAAGAATTATTTTAAATGTGTTTGTTATTGTACTGTTCTATATATACATCACAGACAGGAATATAATATTTATATTTAAATAGAATACGACTGTACAGACATTCATATATTCATACAGCATTTTATTTAAATTAAATATTATACTTCAAACATTCAAACAGTACAACTATTTATAACTCCACTATTTACAATTCACTTAAATATGTTTGAATATTTCTGACATGACACATCACACATGAAATTGTAATATTAAAGGAATTCAAATAAAAAATAGAAAGATTGAATTGAACAAAATAAAGTAATATTTTATTCAAATCTGTTTATTACATATAATCAGTAAAATTCTCTCACAGCTCCTCACTATAGTTCATTCATCACTTATACAATCACTTCTATACATACATCACTCATTACTCAGTTGACATTTCAAATACAGACACACACTAACACTGTTCTTGTTTTCATCTTCAGTCTTCCGTCTTCACAGCTTTCAGTCAGTCATCTTCATACTTGTCACATACAAAAGAACACACACAGTAGACTGCAAAAAAAAAAAAATGAATACAAACAAATGAAAATTTATTTCTAAATTTTATTTGCCTCAGAATTACAGTGTGTTTCTCATCATTTTTCTAGACTTGGTATGATATGCAGGGACAGAAAAACTCGTCTGGATGGCTGCATATACACACGTGTATATACACGTGTGCACTGCCTCGCCGATTCAATGTGCGAGTAGCCACAAGGACCATCTCGACTCAGTGCACAGTTCAAGCCAAAGTGAAAAACAGTTCAACATATATGGTCGAGCCAAAAAGTGCAAACAAACATAAAAAGCCAAAGTGGTCGAACAAATCAGTTTGTGTTCAAGTTCATACAGTGATGTTCATATTTAAGTCAGTGTGGAAATTCAAGCCAACATAGTCACAGCAAGCCAAGTACTCAAGAAACACACAATGAACAAGTACAGATCAAACTCAAGTATGGCATGGATAAAGCATTTGTCAACAAACTCAAGTCAGGGTGACCGAAGCAAATACAAAGCAAAATAATTACACAAGGCGACAACAACAAAACTAGTTCACAATGCACATGCAAGGACAGGGTACATGAAGCAACATGTTCAAGTGTTCAAGTGTCGATCCAAATGATAGCATGGTACATGTACAGGTGCAACAAATATGAAGCAGGCAGTGTCAACATGGCACATTAAAGGATCAACTCCAATACAAGTGTTGGCATATACAGTGTCAAGAAGCAGTTCAATAGTGTGGTTAATGGCAACAACATAGGTTCAGCATGAATGTGGTCGAGACATGGTTCAGCAGTTTTCAAAGATGCTTAAGTAGACAACAACTACAGCAAAGGCCAAGTACACAAGCCAACAATTCAAGGTTCAGTGAAACACAGGTCAAATGCAGACCAAACTAATATTGTACAAATAAAACAAGAAATGCAACTATCAACATGGTCGAGAAGCAATACAAAGTGCTATAGCAAGTGCAGATGATTTAAATCTAAGTGAAACCCTAGTTGGTGTGCACAAGTGACAAGTGAAAAGGCATTTTTACTTTTTTTACTTTAACTCGGTAATGAAGTTTAGTGTGCACAAGTCAAGTGTTAAGTTCAACACAAATGTAAATGGACAGGGACAACTTGAATTCTCAAAAGAAAATCTATGCAAGTCACAACAACATGATTGAACTGCAATGGTGATCAAGTATGAATGCACAAATATGATTCCAGTATCACCAACATAAATGGCTCAGCACATATTTACGTATGGAGCAAGTTACAGTATATGGAATGGCAAAACCAAATGGCTCAGCACATATTTACGTATGGAGCAAGTTACAGTGGCAAGCAAAACAGATTAAAATCAAGATCAAAAATATAGCACAAGCAAGTTCAAAGGTTCCAGAAAATAAGGGGATTAATTCAAAGCAAAGCAAGAAGCATGCAGCAGTTCAAATCAGACTTGGGTAAATTTAAGTGACTATTCTTATTCATGAACTAAAAGGCAGCATGATCAAGATGGTACATCAAGTGACAAATAATATCCAATGATCAAGGATAGTATCTATTCTTATGAACATAATTGATCAAGGTGAATACCAAAGTCTATGTTTCAAGAAAAATAAATATACGGCAAAAACAGAGTTCCAGAAAATCTAAGAACTTGTTTCCACAAAAATAGATATACGGAAGTATTTGTTCATACCATTTTTTAAGCAGTTAACCCAACGCAGCAGTATATTCCAGACAAATCAGTTTTAAAAATCACGTTGACAAAGTCAAGAGAAAAGAGGAAATTCGAAATTCCAGAATTCAAGACCAGTTCAAAGGCAAGAATTTATCTCGCAGTCTATTCAGGTTTAAAATCGAAGAAATCTCCAGAATATTATGAAGAATTCAAGCCCAAAATTTTGTATATATCATGACCGAGCCTTATATGAAATCAGAGCATATATTTAGTTTTTTAATCCTATAAATACATTGATTCATCACTGGTTTCAAACTATCCAAGTTTAAACTAATCAAAGCAGTATTCGAATAGCAAATTCATACCAGTAAAAGGAGCAAGCTTGGATCCAAATTCTACGCAAAATTGAAGAAGAGATTGATACTAACAATTCAAGATCATCACATGTGTGTGCGGCGGCCTCAAATTGAAGAGAATCGAATTCCAGAATCAAAACCCTAATCACTATCGCCATTTTTGTCAAAAGGAAACCCTAGGAGCCGCGTTTTTTTCCAGAGAGGAATAACAAAGGACCAAATGTTTAGAGTGTTGAATCAAAGGGAAAAGATGGCCGACCAAGTCTATTTCTAAAGGGGCTTGAAGTTTAAAGAGGCAAAAAGGGATTTTAATAGCTAGGGTTTTGATTTTTTAAGGGTTTTAATTTGTTTTTAAATTGTTTTTCAATTTGTAATCGAGTGATAGTTTTCTAGTTTGTCTCTAAAACTAGGGAGACGAATTACGGGGATTGTAATTCGGAGAAATCTGGTTTCGAGAATGGAAACCAGTGTAGGGTTTTGAGTGTAGGATTAAGAACAGTTGGGAGCGAGTGTCGCAAGTTTACAGGGGATTGTAAGCGTGGAGATTGTTGTAACTCCTAATAGAAACCTTGGGGAATGCAGGATTAGGCAGGGTTTTTCCGAAGCTGGGTATATCTGTGTGTTATTTATTTTCCGCATTTATTCTGATTAATATCTGTGTTGTGATTAGTTAATTACTCTGTGAAAATATGCGATAAACCCTATTCACCCCCCCCCCCCTCTAGGGTTAATTTGGATCCTACAGTAGCTGTTAGCAAAAGTGAGCGCTATACGGCCACGACCAAAGCCAACGACCGAGAACACATACGACAAGTACTAGCAAAACACAAAACAGCCATCCAACCACAACCCACAACAACACCCGAAAGCTACAAACAAATCATTGAACGATTTGTTGTGGCCAAATCGCGCAAGGCGATACACAAACAAAGGAAAGCAGTAAATACCAACTGCAGTACGACAACTCGAATCCAAAAAATTCGACCACAATGCTAGCACTATGGCAATGCACAAACCCGAAGGACTGGAAACAAGTCCCAACAAAAACAGGGGCAGGACAACACACACATTGCCAACCCAGAAGACCAACAGCAAATTGAAAAGCCTCCCGAAGAAAACTGGCAAGCCAGCGACCAGCTCACACAAAACCAAGCACACAGGGGAAGACGCACAGACAGGGGGAGAAGATCAGAAGTGCCAAAGTACAACACTGTAGACCTAGTCACAATACGAGTGCATGGTAACTCAACAAACTAAAACCCCACCACAACAGGCACAACAACCAAACCCGGAAAAGTATGAATAATAGAACCATTAAACGAAAAGGGAAAAGAAATTCGAACCTGACAAAGGATACCCAAGGGGAGCAACCAGCCTACGAAGACCAACTAGCAAGCAACCAGGCTCATCCAAAGAATATATCTCCACAGCCACGATGACTACAAGACCGAGTGGCTGCATCCGAAGGGCAGATACATCCTATCACTCATTAGAAACCTTGCAACCCATCGCTAACCGGAGTCGGTACATGTCACCCCTATGTCTGCAAATGATAGAAACATGAGGGACATGCACGACCTCACTAGGAACAGTAGCCTCAAGAGCATCAGAAAGCACATCAAGAGCGCCGAATTTATTGCTGGTGCTAAGCGAAGGGAGTGCACGAGTTTGTGTGTTGATTTTTTATAGCTGATGTAAACAATATGTATGTTTGTGTATTTTAGAATTTTTTTATTCATCTATTTCTATACAGATGTACATGTTGAAATCGATGTGTGTTAGTATTCTATTCGATGAATTAGAAAATATTATTTAATAGAATTTGTTTAAAATTTAAATGTAAAATTACAAAGTTAGTTTAATTATATAGCATAGCAAAAAGTTTTTTTTTTCAAAAGATGTATAAATTTATTGTCGAGCTATTGATGTTCAAAAGAAATTTATGATATAATATATGGTAAATTCTCGATATAAATGAATCATAAATAATTTACAAATTAATTTTATCATTATTGTAGATATATATAGTTTATGTTATGCAATTTATGCATTCATATAGTTGCATGGAAAACTACCTTTTCTAATATGAATATATGTAGTAAAACTGGCGTATATTTGTAAGAACAGTTAGAAAAATGGACTATATACTCTCTAAAAATTATTCAAATAAATATAATTTAAAATTTCATGAGTAGTTTTAACATATATATTAAAATATAAAATATCACGAAACAATTGAGGACGTTCAGCAAACAACTGCAGAATGTTAAAATGAAGGTAT
Source organism: Allium sativum (assembly GCA_030737875.1). NCBI lineage: Eukaryota > Viridiplantae > Streptophyta > Magnoliopsida > Asparagales > Amaryllidaceae > Allium > Allium sativum. The sequence goes on along the minus strand of CM060912.1, from coordinate 309,169,007 downwards.
TTAAAGTAAGAATTGTTTTCTTCAATTAATTTTAAATCTATTGAGATAAATGTAATATATTAAAAAATTTATTATTGGTAACGTATATTACTTAAATTGTGTAACTCATTTAACTTTATATTTGAAAGAAACACTAATTTTACCTTTTTTTTTAATGTTAAAAGTGTACATTTTAACACATCACACTCGGTGCTAATTAGATGAATTAACAATAATTAATTGATTGAATTCATTTATTAAGTTCAAACTCACATAATTAATTTAAACATATTGACTTAGATGTACAATGTTAAGTGATATGGTGAAGTGTTTTGTAAATGACTAAATAAATTTGAAAAATGTAGGCGTTTGACATTAATGTGGTTAAACTTGATGTGATTTATTAGGCGAATCAATTAATAATAGTTTGTTAAAGTAATTTAAACAGTTTTAATATTATGTAATTAATTGTAAAATGGTACTAAATGCAAAATGTTAAAAAAATTGAAAGAGAATTAAATGATTAAAGAAAGTTTGAAGTATCAGCATTTGAAGCCAAAAAACATAATTTTGCCACTTTTAGTATTTACAAGGAATATTAGATAACTAAATTTATTTAAATTACTTAAATTTTGGATTTTGTAATTAATTTAAATATGTGGACTTGAATTTAAAATACTAGAAACTAACTATTAATAAATAATTGTGTAAATTTTGAGATGTCCATATCAAAATGTAAAATAACAAAAGAATTAATATAATATGAGAGAAATAGTAAATAAGTGTAAAGTGATAAACTAAATTAAAAATAAAATATCTATAAAGAATCTATTAAATAATAGTAAAGCAAAACCTTTTGAAGCTCTCTCCTTAATTTGAGGAGCTTTTTCTCTTCTCCTTAATTATCTGAATAACTAGGATATTTTATTTTCAAAATTCTCTGATTTACCCATTCATAATTATTCTACCAAACCCCTTACTTCATTGTACATTTAAATACGTAATTTTTATGATAAAAAGCTCTTTAGTTATCCGCAAATTTTTCATAGTTTTCTATCAAAAATTTACATTAAAATCCACACATTTAAGTTAATTACATAACTCAAATTTTAAACTAACATTAAACTAAGTCAACTAAGATTTACAAATAAACCTAAAAGATGAAAGTTTCAACGTGTGTACCACATGCACTTCAACAAAATGATTGAAAAAAAAAATCATTTAGATACAAATATGTATAATCACGTAACGTAAGTTATATGGTAAATTTATTTTATAATTTATTTAATAAATGAATTTATCATACATTGATTGTATTGTAAAATTATATTAACTTCGAATATCAAAAATCAAAATCAAAATTACGTTGAAATTCTTCTTGATTATCTTCTAATATTTAACATCTCAAGTTCACATATTTAACTAACCGCGTAATTGTAAATTTAAAGTATCTAAATAAATATGCTTAACTAATCATCATTAATCCATGAAATAATTCCTAAAAGTACGAGAATTTTGGTATATACAATATCCATATATTTGGGGGAAAATGATAAACATGCATCTTCTTTATTTAAATATTTAAATCATGTAGTACAAATACATAGATATTAATGACCTTTCTAATTTTTGATTCATATATTTACCTCAAAAAATCATCATACACTACATAACGTATTTAATAATTTTTTTACACATTCACAATTATTTTACAAAACCCCTTACTTTGTTATACATTTAAATGCGTATTTTTTATTAAAAAAAACTCTATAATTATCCATAAAATTTTCACAGTTTTCTATCAAAATTTTACATTAAAATCCACACATTTAAGTTGATTACATAACTCAAAATTTAAACTAATGTTAAACTTAGTCAACTAAGATTTATAAAGAAACCTGAAAGATGAAAGTTTCAACATGTGTACCACATGCACTTCAACAAATTAATTGAAAAAAAAATTTAGATACAAATATGTATAAATTACTTAACATAAGTTATATAGTAAATTTATTTTATAATTTATTTAATAAATGAATTTATCATACATTGATTGTACTGTAAATTATATTAACTTCGAATATAAAAAAGCTCAAAATTACGTTGAAATCCTTCATGATTCTCAAGTTCACATATTTAACTAGCCGAGTAATTGTAAATTTAAAGTATTTAAATAAATATGCCTAACTAATCATCATTAATCCATGTAATAACTCCTAAAAATATGAGAATTTTTGTATATACAATATCCATATATTTAGGAAAAAATGATAAACATACATCTTCTTTATTTAAAATTTAAATCGTGTAATGCAAATACATAGATAATAATAACCCATTTAATTTTTGATTCATATATTTGCCTCAAAAAATTATCATACACTACATAACGTATTTAATAATTTCATTTTGAACAACCTATAAAAAATAATTTATATTTTACAACAATAAGATGGTGAACATACAATCTACCAAAAATATTAGAAAACATAAAAATTCACATTTTTGACATGTTATCTCATCATGTCTAACTTATAAATCAACTAAAATGCTACATTACATATTTTTTAATTATTAAAGTTGAAAGCATAATACTCCTATAGTAGTATGATATATATGATTAATTGCAAGAATTAAATTGTTTTAAAATAAAAATTAAATATCGATAAAAGTTCGTATATAGATAAGTTAACATATGACCAACGCTCTTCTCAATTACAAGTATATACAACGGTCTTCTCAATTTTCTACAAAAAAATTTATAATAACATTTTATATTTGCATAGTTTTTCTTGATCATTAATTCAAATTATTTAAATAAATTCAATTTAATGTTCATTAATCCGATTATAAATTTTTATAAAAGATGATAAATCTACGCACATGTATACAAAATAACCATATTATAAAATGTTAAAGTTACTTATTCATGCATAAATATAAAAATATATGTCATATAACATAAATTGTTTTTATTATTTAGAAAAAACATAAAATCTTAGTATATACAATATTAATAATTTTAATTTATAAATATTTTGAGTAGGACATTAATTTCAATAAAGATATATAGTTAATGAGGTATGAATCGTTAACCTTGTATACGAGCATCGTATGTCATTTTAATTTATGATTAATATATAACACGATAATTTTATCATAAATTGCATAATGTAATATATTTTAGCAATAACTAAAATATAATCACTATTTTTAACAACATTACCGTGTGCATCTCAAAATGACGGTATCTAATATTTATAAATTTGTTGTCTATTAATTACTTGTATAAATAAAAATTCAAACTAACAAAAAAAATATTATTATATTTTGCAACATAAAAATAAAAATAAAGTACACATAATTTTAACATAAAAATATGATTAAATATTCATGCAACTCATTCTCTTACACGTGTTAATTATATGTAACTTATAGAAAATCTATTCACGAGCGAAGCATACGTCATCATCACGCGCAAAGCGCATGCCATAACATTCATAATAATAAGTAACTTTTTACCCTGTTGTCAATTCAATATTCAAAAGATAAAGAAATATCTGCTCTCTTATTTACTCTAGAAGTTCTTCATTCTCTCTTTGATTGTCTCTAAATATATTGCTTAAAATCTTTAATATTTATTCATTATTGTAACTATAACAATATTTATGTTGGTTCCCTCTTTTATTATTTTACGTTTAAATACTAGCATTTACTAAATTTTATAATGCAAATATTTCTTTCGGGTATTTTCTTATACTATTTGATAATTAAGTATACATATTCTAAAATTAATTAGGTGATCTTAAGTTAAAACTATTCAAATGGATAACAAAAAACAAATATTTGTTAACTGGTCTAATAAATTCTAAAAAATGATGGTTCAACATGCGTGACACATTTATATTATCAAAAATGTAAAGCTAATTTTATTTCAAGTCCGCGTAGTTTAAAATTTTAACAATTATATATAAATTAATACAATGTTTTTCTTTTACCTTTGATAATGTCAACATTTGGTATTTATTACAATTATTGGCCGACTTCTCCTAAATTTCTTATATTGTTTCACATTCGTATTCGTATACAAATTTATCAAGTGGTCTTAAATTTAAACGTTTTAATAAGTCTAATTAACAAATATCTATTTTTCGCTATGAAATCATAAAAATGACAACTCACTCTGTGTACACCACATTCGTATGACAAAAAGGATCAAAATATTTTTTTCATTCAAGTATGCTTAATTAAAATATAAAAAGTAGTCATAAATTATCTTATATAGTTCAAGTTCAAGTTCATAAATTTTCTTTCTTAAATTTAGCAATTAATACAAAGAAATATGTTTATTCCATTTTAAAGTTTGAATTTCATTATATATATATATATATATATATATATATATATATATATATATATATGCAATATTTGCTTTCTAAAATTGTATATCACTGAAAACATATACAATGTTTTTCCTTTCCAAAGTTGACACGTAAAGCGGATTTTTTACCATTAACAAAATTTATTCAAAATAAATGATAAGATTTTGTATTTAATAATACTAAAAATAAAAACATAAATTCAGTTATTATGTTTTTGTAAAAAAGTGAAATTTTAATTATTTATATTTGTAATTTCTAATAACCAATGAGCTAAATTATACTATATTTCGATTAAAAACAATTTTCTTTTGTATTTCATTGTCTTTTTAAGGAAAATGTTAAATATATATAAAAAACTTTATTACAAATTAAAATTACTAAGCTATGAGGAAATAGGTTTTTTTTTTTTTTTTTTTTTTTTTTTTTTGACAGGGGTTTTTAGTGAGAAGGCAAAACTTAGAGAATAATTTAGCTTCACGGATAAGAAGTTTAAATTTTAGGCTAAGGACAATTTTTAGTGTAAATCATGTAATTCAGGGGCACGCCATCATTTCCGCTTTTACACTAAAGTTTGTCCTTCAGCCTAAAATTCAAACTTGCTGTCCTTCAGTCTAAATTTTTCTCTAACCTTTTCCTTCAGCTTATTTTCCTGTTTTTGAAATATGTGGTGTAAAAAAATTTATTGCATGCAAATACATCGATTCATTAATACTACAGTCCAGTATTTTAGGTATTTTTATTGTTATCTCAATTAACATTTTTAATTCAGTATATACATACTTTTTTTTAATAAATATGCCAAAAGCTAAATGCCAGCTTCAAATTGATATACACGTATATTTATCTACAATTTTATAAAATTATTGATTTCAAAATGAATTAACAATACTATTATCCATTTATTTTCTTAAAAGATATTGAATCTTGTATAATAATAAATCAATTTATGACACCATTTATCAAAAATCCAGATACATAATAGATCAGTATGAGACTCATTTTTATCAAAAAATCAATATGAAACTTATTTTTATCAAAGAAACGATAATATAGTTTTTATTCAAATATAGAAATACACTATATAAAAATGATAATTTAATTTTTATTCAAATAGAAAAAATATTTAAAATAGTGTAAATTCAATTTATCTCATTTATCCTTACATTTTCACCATATTGCATAATAAAAAATTATATTCTAAATATATTTAGCATGTTATTTTTATACCACGGGTTACACACTAGTTAAGGGAAAAAGGACAACTCCTAGAATGAATGAGAAGCTTTAGAAGGTTTTGCTTTACTAATATTTAATAGATTTTTGTAACACAAAAACACTTCTATTAATTTTCCAAGAAAAATAAACATGAGGGCAAGCTTTGGAAAAAAAAAATGAAGGACAACAAATTTTATTTTTATACCGTGTAAAACTAAATATAACACTAATTATAACTACTATTTTTGTATATTGTAGAAACTGAATATAATATTAGTTATATTTAACATTTCCCTTTGTTTTTTTTTTTTGTTTTTTTTGGTTAAGGTTCTTCAAGCAAATTTTCTTTTGAAGTTTGCCCTTTTGGCTGATTACCTCTAAAATTTCCTCCAGAATAGTGTCCTTTCAATGGACAAAATCACATCACGTTTCAAGGTGGAGAAAGATTCAGTAAATTTTCCTGGAGGCTGGAGAACGAATTTCAACAGTGGAATCCCATAAATTGCATCCCAGCCCCAATTGAGAAAATTCGATCATTTAAACAAAAATCTGACTGAAATACTGGAGTTTGTTGACTTAGTCCAATTCACTAGTCAAAAAGTTTCTTTTTATAACATTTTGATCTATATTAGATGAACTAATATTTAATCTGTCTGTTGACAACATTGGAAATATTTCATCACTACTTGTAATTCTGAGATACTATGAACTGAGTTCTACATTGGAAAAAGAAAAAGAAAAAGTTTAAAACTAAAAATTATATTGCCTGTATTGCAACCAAATTTGTAAGCCCAGGGCCAAAAGTGCAAGTGAAGGGAATCATTCATCCAGAGCAAAGAACAGTTTCTGTGCATTCATAACAACATTAGAACCTTGTTTGGCCTTTTCCAAAATCTGCTTAATCAATTTTTTCTCCTCTTCATCATCTTCACTATCATCGCTGAAATCTCTAAGCCTTCTAGAACCCTTTGTATCTGCTGACACCATGAACTCTTTGCAAGCTTCATCATAGGCATCCAATGCATTGCCATCTAAATTCAAGCACAATGGCTGAACTGGACTTCCAGGATCAGAAGAGAAGGACCCCATTTCGCTGTTAGTGAGATCTCTTAAACACTGAGCCTGACTTTGGTATATGATTTGTTCAGCTCTCATGATTTCGATTTGCCTCTGGCTTTCTTGAAGAGCAGCTTCAAGTTCCTTGATTCGTTCTTCGAGCCTGGACCGAATTACTTCATGGAGGCGTAAGCAGAGTTCTTGAGGTGGAACTGCATAATTGACATCATGAATATCTGTTTTAGAGGTGCCGCTGCTGTCATGTGCCTTTTCGATTCCGGCTTTAAGTTGGCCAGCTCCTAGATCGCCTTGTATCACATCATCTGATATGAGGTTCGGATCTACCTGCACACACAAATATAAATTGTAATCTTAAGGAAAAGTTACATGGTTGTACCACCATTTACCGAATAATCCTACATACCATATATCAGTGCGCGCGCGCGCGCGCACACACACACACACACACACACACACACACACACACACACACACACACACACACACACATATATATATATATATATATATATATATATATATATATATATATAGAGAGAGAGAGAGAGAGAGAGAGAGAAAGAGAGAGAGAGGAGGGTTCCGCTACACATCTTATATTGCACGTGAACTCTCCCTCTTAATCTCCACCACTCATTTCTTCACTCATTCTCTCTCTTTCCATTTCAATTTTATTTCTTAATGGGAATAGAGAGAATGAGTGGGGAATGAGTGATGGAGATTAAGGGGGGGATTCACGTGCAATATAAGAGGTGTAGCAGAACCCTATATATATACACACACACGTATGTAGGGCTGTCAACGGATGCTTTCAGATACGGATAGTGTCATATCCGTATCCGAAATTATTTTTGGATATCGGATATCCGTATCCGCTTAATTTTCGGATACGGACGGATATCGGATATTTATTCGCTCCGCCTGTAATTAATAAATTTAAGAGTATAAATAAAAAAGTTTGGATTAACACAAAATAATTTTTATACTAGTGTTTGTAAAAAAAAACAGAAAATAAATAAATGTTATGATGAAACATTGTTTTTTATTAATATCCATAGACATACCAAAAAAATTTCCAAAATTAAACACTAAAACTATCATTTTCACTAAAAATGGACAAAAAATTATATTATAGTAATATCCAACAGTTACAAAATAATTATTAACTCTATTTTTCTGTTTTGAGTGATATATATAACATCAATTAGTCGAATGGATATTTTTGGGATATGGATACGGATATGGATACCACTATAACCATATCTGTATCCGAAAAGCTTTTCGGATATCAGATATCCGTATCCACTTTTCGGATGATGCCGAATAACGGATATTTCGGATACGGATTTTGTCAGATATCGAATTTTTCCGGTATTCATTGACAGCCCTGCACGTATGTGTATATATATATAGGGATAGAATCAAGAGCACCTCAAATAGTGTAGCACCCCTTTAGCCCTCCTGATTTCCACCACACATTCCCCGTTCTCTTTCCTTCCACTAACTCTCTCTCTTTCCACTAACTTAATTAATTATAAAACTGTGGCTATAAATCGAGTGCAAATGGGGTGCTAGGAATTGGGGGTGCCATGGAGCATTAAGTGCACAACTCAGTGATACTACCTTGTGGAGAATTAAGTGCATGAGAATAACTTTATAAACATGACGTGGTTATACCACCAACTAAATATTTACAGACCAGCAGTTCTCGTTGTTTGATTCTACATTGATTCAAATGGATAATGTTATTACTTATTTCACGTGTAGCCATGCTATTTAACTTAAGTTGTCGATAAAAATGTCAGACAAATAGTCGGCCAGGCTAAGGCAGTCCCACCAGAGAAACACAATAACTGTATCAATTGATTTGGTATAGTACAATAATAAACCAAATAAAGTCCTTCCATCTACATATTAGCGCTGCCTTAGAAATTTGATTAAGCTAATACAATATCAAGCTAGTGGACGGTGGTTAAAGTTAAACCTGTCAATTTCAACCCTAACCAAATCTTTGATGATTTGGTCAAATGGATCCATTCAACCATGTGGCTAAGGCTGATTGTGACCGATCGCTCTACAATATGATGCAATTGGTTTCTTAAGTGTTTCCAAGTGAATGATCCGTTCAATCGGTTTGACTAGTAACCATGTGTTCAAATATTGTTTTTTCGAAAGGTCATAACCTTTGACTCATTTCGAGTTAAGAGACTAAGGCATATCAAACCAAAACTTTTAAAGAGATCCCTGCCTTGGACGATTAAAAGCCACCACAATTCGGTATTGGGTTCAGAAATTCTGTTGGGAGGTTTTTACAGAAATCTAACAGATTTAATATCTATAATTAAGCTTGACAAATTTGTGGTATAACATGCGCTTCGTAAAAGTTTATTACGTCGAAACGAAGATTTTTTTAAGAAAAATATATCACAAATTTCGAGTAACTTAAAAACTCCTGTACATCCTCTGAACTTGAGGCCTTTGCCACTTGGATTGCATTGCACTGACCAAGTTGAAACTCAGGCATGCTACAATTGGTATATGGACTTCGCCTCTCAAGTATTTCTACCAAATACAGCTGTTGTAATCAAGTGAAAGTGCATGCTACAATTAGTAGATGGTAGTATTCACGTATAATGACATTTAATCAGAGCATGACTTTGTAATCGATATTTAAAAAAAAAAAAAAAAAAAAAAAATCCGTAAATGAAATCTGAACCAAAGTCACTTACTCATTCACGCGTAGACATGATCAAATATGGGCTGAATGCAATCGTAAATTTTGAGGCGAAAGCATATCATATGGATGAGTTAAGGTACAAATCATGTGAAAAAACTAACATTCGACATGAATGATCGAAGGGGTTCTCCAATCACATCCTTGTTTTCCCCTTAATGACTTAGCATAGTAAGGGGAAGCTATACAATCGATTTATTAATGGTTGAGCAGCGAAGATCCTCAGGTGAATAGATTTGTTATTAACCAAGAAGCAAAGGTCCATAACCAAAATCGCATGTCGAGACATATGCTCAAACACAAATGATGAAGGATGATTAAGTTTCTTCCAAGCTGCCCCAGAATTACAAGCGAAAAAGGAGATTGCACATACATCCAACGTTAGTTGTGAAGCGATGATCCACGTACGGATAAAGGAATTATATTGAATGTGCGGTAAGTTGTTAATGACAACAATAAAAGCTATTTGAAATTAATAAGAATAGTTTTTGTAAATTGTTTCGGTTATCATGAGTTGAAAAACTTATTACATAGCTAAAATAAAAGATAAAAACTAAATGCAAAAATTAAAAGAACTATGGATGCTAAAATATTCCATCGTTGTGCAAACAATATTTCACCTCGTCGAGATTTGCAAAAAAATCTCAAATGTGTGAATTTAGAAAAGCATATGTTATATTAAACTAAAAAAATAATGATACAATTACTCAATATTGAGCCTTTTGTGATCTGCTTCGAGAAATGGACTCAATATTGAGCCTTTTGTGATCTGCTTCAAGAAATGGACATTGCTAGAACAACTCTATTAGAATTACTTCCTAATATTCCCGAGGTTCCCGTTGAGGCCGTGTTTTCACTTATGGAGCCGATCAGCCAATGTATTGGTCCAATTTTCACTTCTAAACTAATTTCTGATTATATCTTTCGATATACAACAATCATTGCCGTCGGGCCCTGAAATCCCAGCTAAATGGCACTACTGTCATTTTTGCCTTCTTTAGTATCCTATCAGTGCATCACTTTCCAGTAAGGCGTTATGCCTCCTGTTGCCATACAGAGATTTTTGCTGAAGTCGGTCAACATGCTGTAGGCAGTTTACCATGACGGATGATCATTTTCATTTTGACGGCACTTGCTATTTTTGTTTGATCATAGACCATGTTAGCATTTAATCAAACCAGCTTAGAAAAACTGAAAAATATTTGCATCTTATATAGCTTCTAGTGCCTAAGCGATATCAATGTGAGCTATATCTCTGAGTAGGTAGTCGACAAGATTGAAAGTCTCATTGGGAAATCCCGTATATGGCATCCTGAAGCCAACAGAAATGTGAAATCCAACATCCAAGATGTGGAGTGTCAAAGGATTTTCTTGGCTTTTTCTCTGAGTCCAAAAGGTTGTCTCGATCTCCACTGGTATACATTTAACCCATGCACGTCATAATCACATCCCAATTATTGTTTCTAGTCTTCGCTTATTTAGTATTGTCTTCGTGGGCCCTGCAATCATCAGGTGGTGGCGTATGAGTACCACTTACCTATATGCACTCGAATGTTGTGTGATCACAATCCATGCAACTGGGTCCCACCAACCGAGCTCAATCGACTGTAATCATGAGCTTTTGATTGATTTTGACTGGTTGCATCATGCATAGGGCAACCAAATGCTGAAACCATCCAATCATGTTTTTATCTTGTGAACTAGTTTGTGTTGCTCGATTATGTGCTACGAGATCCATGTTTATGTGGGCGCTAGTTAGTTGGTTGTCCTACCAGCTCCTTGTGCATGTTGAGCACTTTTCGTTCCCTATCCACATATATGTTCGCGTCAAACTAGCATAACATCCATAATTTGCCTTTGTGCCATCCTATCTTTTGACAGTCTCTTGCAACTAGGGCTGCACAAAGGTTGGATAAGGGTCGGATTAAAGATAGTTCAATCTGTATCTGCTCTCATATGAGATTGAATATGAATTGGATGGAAGTATACGTTGAGTTGGCTAAGCAAGGCTTGATCGGATTATATAAACCTAATAATAAAAATGAGAAAAGGAAAAAGAATAAAAATGAAATATCAGAATATAAGAGGTCATGGGTTCGGTTTAGTCAAACCCTTTGTTAGGATAGTACCGTTCATACCATCCAAATTTGTACATAAGTACCCAATTTCAAAAAAAAAAAAGAGGGAAAAAAATGAAATATCAGAATATTCAACTCAAAATAGTATATTTTGGGTGTCATAATGCGTTTAAAAGAACCAATTCGCCACAAGACATCTATTTTATTATATATGAAGTTCAATACGTGACCATTTAAATTTTTGCTTCTCATTCATTTTTAGTTCCAATCTCTCTGGTTGATTCGAAAGAAGTTTCACTTACCCTTTCATAATTACTTACCATTTTAAGCTCTGAATTAAAATTCCGTTAAATGTTAATAAATATACATCCTTTCATTTTCTGTTTCAGCTGTTCTAAAATGTTCCATACTCATTTCTCTTCTTTGTTTCACTTTCTCAACTTCTTAACTGAAATAAATTCTTTTCTATTTCAGTTATTTAGAAATATTTCATGCTCATTTTCTCCTCTTACTTTTATTTTCCCAACTTCTTATCTAAAATAATTTTTAAATCAAAAAATGTTATCAGATCCTATGATATTTCTCTGGACCCAAAATTTTTGCTCCATTAGCATAATCATAGAACTCTCTCTTTCATGTTTTATGAGATGCTTTATACTTTTAGATATGTAGTATTTTCTACTTGATTTTATGTTGATTAATATGAATTAAAGTGGCTTGTTTTGATGCTAATAGAAACTAATATGTTAAACAAAAATTGCTTAATCTTCGAGAAATGGTCATTTGTATATATCATAGTTGGAAAAATCAAGTTACCATAAATCATACTTCTAGAGTCTCTTTTTGGTTGCGGAGAACGGGAGAAGAGATTGTGATGTTATTTCCATCATACCTTTGGTAGACATGTTTTAATCAGTCTTTTTTACTTTTTTATTCTAACTAAAATTTGATTTAATTTACCAACAATTCTTAACTTTGCAGTCATATTAAATTACTTACGATTTTACTGATGCATTGCATTGTATTTCTGCCTTGCTTTCAATATTACCGACAGAAAGGACACCCAAAAAATCTTTGCTGACTGGATTAATCAAGCTCGATTTAAAGTTTTTATTATATTCTGCTATTTTTCTTTTCCTTTAAACCATTGTTAGAATTATATTATTACTTTTAAAATTGCATCTTCTCTTTGAGTTTTATGCCTGAAGTTATATCTCTTATGATTTTTGTTTTGATTTGCAAGATTATAAGTTTGGTTATTTATCTATAGTAGGGTAATGATGGATTAACAAATGCAGTTTTTAAAATAGAATCATATTTTATAGCACATTCTTCGTTATTTCATATGTTTCCTTTTGTAACGTTCTTATTTTCATGTACAATAACCCTGCATTTATTGTTCCTTTATATTCTACTAATAATGCTTTTCCTCTTCTCTTCATTTTTCAATACAAGAATTTTTGCATGTTCTCTGTTTTTTCTCATGTTCAGCGGTTTCAATACAAAGATTCTTTTCAAAAACCTTTGATTGGTTTTTTTTATTATAATTATTTAGATTAGAATTCAATTTGATTCTTTAATAGTTCTTCACTTTGCATTTAACTTACGTGATTGTATATCTACCTTACTTTCAATATTACTGTTTTTATGGAAATATTAATCGAAGACCTCCAAATAAATTCTAATTCGACTAAGATTGATCAATAAATTCAATATTTTAATTGTCTTCTCATTTAGTTTAGTGTTCACAATTTGTTGTTTTATTTCATTCCACTTAGATCATTTAAAAATTTTGACTTCTATTTTACTATATTTTCTTTTATTTAATTTGATGTTGAATTTATTGCTTTGGTTCTAAATTACTAATTTCATATCTATTCTTAGGTTTTTTGACTTTTTTTTTTTTTTTCATTTCACAAGATTATGAGTTCGTTTCCTTCATTTTTTTTTATAGGTGGTTACCTGATTTATAAATAGGTGGACACCATAAAATATTTTATTGTTTCTAAAGTCCCTCACAGGTAAAGCTGAACTATCCTGTACTCTTAAAATTTGTACATCAATCAAATTTCATTTTGTTTTTTTTAATAGTAAGAATATAAACTTTGTATCCTATATTTATTGTATGTTGTTTCAAGTTTATTACTACGTACACATCGAATAATTTTCAGTTTGTATACCCCATTAGATTAAAAAGGTTAATCTTATTCAATTCTTAACGATCTTACAGATGAGGTAGTTATCTATTGTTTTATGTAAAGTTAGTTAGAAGTATGCTATTTTAAATCTTACTATGCTTTATTATACAAATATAGGATTGAAGATGTAGATGAGAACGTTATAAGTAAACCAACTTCAAAAATAAGGGTTCATATCAAGTGATATACCATACAATTGATAAAAAGAACAAATAATTACAAATTTTATTTTATTTGAATTTAAACTCATTTGAGAACTAACTATAACTAAATTACCTTCACTGAATTTCAATTTAGTGAGAAAATAGAGTACATAAATTCATATAACTTTTGATTTACGATATATTATTTTACTTAATTATATTGTTATGCACCTTTATTATATCATGTTGTGTAACACACACACACACATTATTTGTACTAATACGCCGTTGAGAACATTGAAGTTGTGAGATGTTAAGTAGTTAACGTAGAGGATGTTAAACTAATTTAAGAACTAGTATGATCATTGTTTTAAAAAAAACTCGTCTCAATATTCGTCTCTAGGAGTGCCTCAATAAAATAAAAGATAAGAACCGCTTAAGGCCTATTCCAAAAACCATTTACCCCTAAAGCTTATGCCTCAATAACTTAAGGCATACTAAATGTATAAAGCATATGTTTCGCACATCTCAAACAGCTAAAGCATATGACTCAAGATTTTTTTACCTTTAGTTGCATATATTGACATTAATAGAGGTCATTAAACTTCACATTTAATAGAAATAAAAAAAAGAACACAATTTCAAAAAAAAAAAAAAAATTGTTTTATTACACTTCATTTTGATATCAATATGATCAAAGTAAGATTGTTTATAAAAACATGATCAAGAGCTATTGTTTCTCAATGGACTTCGTTAAATTTTCAAATAAATTTTGTGGATAGATTTGGTTGAAAAAAGAAATCAAAATTGGAGTTTGGTGGAATCTTCAAACAGTTTCGAGGAATCAAAATTAGAATCATATGGATCCCAATTATTTATTTCCAACCTATAATGAAAATATATACTTGTTTAAAGTCAGATCTTAAATGCTTTTTTTTTTTTTTTTCATTTTTTGCATAGTTTAATTTAAAATACCAAATTTTACTTTTATCCAAAGAGCTTACGCCTCAATGTTTTGAGGATCATGTCTTGCCTCATAGACCTGAAAACGTCGCATGCACGTTTTAGCATTTTAAAATTTCGATTTCACATCATGCAAAAGTATATTTCTAAACAAAATTAATCTTATTAGTTTGTTGTTTGATGATATTATTCCTTTCGTTTACAATAATTATATTTCATTTTTTTCGAAAATTTATTGTAATTTGTAGCAAGAATATTCACATTCAATTGAATAGTACATTAAAATACAATCTATTTTGAAGGAAATTATAAAAGTTTTTATTGTTATAATTATTCGTATCAATAAAATATAATGTACGATATACCATGTATGAATATACAATTTTTTTTATTGTAATATATCTAACCATCCATACTATAATAAAGGTATTTTAATGTTTAGTCATTCTTCTTTTTTCTCATAAGTTAAAGAGTTAAATTCTTTTTTTGTAGTTAAAATTTTGTTTTACATTCTTAAATTAACTACCACATTTATAACTACAAGTAACTTAATATATTTTTATCTTCTTATCGCTTTCTTAGTATATTTTTTTTAAATATTATCAAAAATATATTTGATCTTATCTTTTTCATCATTTTTTTTTAACGCCTTTTTATTACTCTAATATTCCTTTAACACCCTTTCAGATTCACTTCTTCATTATTTTAGTTTTATATCTTCCATGTTCATCTATCTTTTTCCTATACTTTGATATCCTTCTTTGGGTCAATCCAAACTTTAATTTATATCTTATTTATCTATTTTTGTTATCTTTTAGTTTATTTATCCAACATATAATTAGGACGGAAGGCTTTATTCTACTTATGTTGATTGTTTAACATCTATCAAGACATCCAAATAGCTTTTTTGTTTATCCTACTAATACCGAAAAACTATTAATTGAGTATGTTTCTGAATTACGATAAAAATTCTGTTCTATATTTTGTAAGCTTGAATCTTACATTATTTGCTTTTAAACTTTTTATCATAATCATATACAATTGCTCATGGTGGTTCGATGTTTTCCTCCTTCGAGATATTTAATTTCAAAACCATCCATTGTTATTCAATGTTCGATTGCACAAATAGCACAAAGCTTATGAGCATGATTTAGCCGTTCATACAACTTATTGGAATTACACTTAAGCGTTTTAATTATTGTTAAAAAACTATTTCTTCTTTCTCTATCCTTTAGGACGCTGGATTTCAAAATTATCCATGGTGGTTGAATGTTCCGCTAATGGTAAAAACTTGCATACATTGTTAGTAATAGATATTGATTTACATCGCCTTTTTTATTTATGAGTTACATGAATTGTAATTTTACTACTTAAGGTTAATAAAAAAAGTAATAATGTTTTACATCGGTGGAAGAAGCAACAATTATTTACAATGAATTAAATAGTTAATCATTTTAATTAAGGAGGATAGAAAAAGTCAAATTATAAATTAAATTTGTGTACATTATTTTGACACAAAATTTGACTTTTCATCTTCAAACCTCAAATCCAAAATATTCAATTATAACAATTAGGAAAAACATATCTCAATCTTAGTCTTAATTCTTTGAATCCCTCAAAATCTAGAATAGACACAATAACATGGGCATTAATTTTTTTCCTTCCATTCAAGATTTTAATTATGTTTTTTGAGGAATTTTAGTATCTTATGTTTTGACTGAAAATCAAATTACTTCTGGATTCAAAGGCACGAGAAGGGGACAAGTTATGAGATTATATTAAATTAAGGTATGAGACTGACATGAAGAGTTTATAATAAAGATCACTATAGGTTTAGAGATTCTCCATTTGACAATTTCTTTTTTATATCATTTCTTTTTCTATAGATGATAATACAGCTAAACCAGTAGATGAATCAAATAAATAGATACCTGTTTTTTCTAAGAAAAAAGAGGAGAACATGTATTTATTTTTATTCTTTTTTGATAGTATTACTTTTTAGCATATGATTATGTATGGACTGTCGAACGAAAATAGGATTATTATTTGAGAAAATTAAACTTAATCTTTAATATTTGAGCCAAAATGGATTTAAATTTAATCAAAATAAATTTAAGCATAAACGATATTGGTAAATTCGTTAACAAATGTAGGCGACTAATGAGGTAACTAATGTCAAAATGAGTTACTACTTCATCTATTTTGATTTAACTTGATCTTTTATAGAGTATTTTAAACAAACAAAATAAATTTAGAAAAAGACAAATTCTTGTATGTAGAAAAAAAGCGAATAGTGATACAATGCATCTTCAAGTTGGTTCGACAACCTTAATTTGCACAATGCTATAAAGACAAATTTATTCCTCCTTAAAATACATTTTACAAGTTGGACATATATGTATAAGTATAACTCAAAATATTATATTTTGTTTTTATGCTTAGGAATGTGTATACGTGTTCAAAGTGATTTTTAAACTCAAATCATAATTTATATAATTATAAAATATCATCTCCTTCTAATCCTCTCATAATAATTCCATTTACATCGCCCATACTTCCGAAATTTTGCATGTTTTCTTTGCCCCTTTCTTAATTATTTTAAACTAAATTCCTCATACTCTACAGTCTTATCCAATGACTTCAAAATCATTATTGGTGTATTCACTTAAGTTTTCAACTTTAAAAAAATTTAAATAACTTGAATAATGATATATCAACTACGAATGTATCATTCATTTATCCAAACAAATTTGTTGTGCACAACTAAGAAAAATGGAATTTATCAAAATAATTATTTACTTCGATAAAAAATAAAACATTTAGATTCAAATTGAACAGGATTATGATAACGTCTACATAACGAATGAAAGCTTCATAAACATAAAAACAAATTCAATAATATATTTCTAACATTTTTCGCATCCCGATCTTAGAAAAATTTAAGCTTATAAATAAATACATAAATTTGAGATTGTATTCTACATTCTAGCACATGAATATTCCTCAAAAACTCATATACACCGAGTTCATTGGTTGACCTGTAGTTTAAGAATTTCATACAAAATTATAATGAATTTTGGATATTAAATAATTTTTTTAGTCCAATAATAATTTTTATGATTCTTTTAGTGTGTTGCTAAAAGCACCCTGAAATGTGCTTCCTAACACCATAACTAAACACCACCATCCTTCATATACACATATGTCTCTGGCCACCACGAAATAAAAAATAGGCATCCAACCCTAAATTATTCCTGCTATTTCTTCATTCAACGCTATTTTCTTCTGCATTATCGTTCTTTGAATTCAGCATACTCAATGTCTCCTATTACTCACAACAACAAAATTAAATCCATAATAATAATTTTAATTTTTGAAAATCAAAAGAAAAAAAAGACAATAGCACTAGAAACCATACAAAAATAATTTAAGATAAATAACCTCATCTTTTTCATTAGAGCATTGGCTATTCGTGAAATCTTCGTTCAAGTATAAGTTCTCGCCCTTCATTGCTAAGAAATCCAACAGCAATGATTACTAAAATAATTTTTCCTCAAATTACAATAAATTGAGAATTAGGGTTTAAAAAGAATCAATTGGGGAAGAAGTAGATGGTGGATCATGTTAGGAAGCAAATCAGGTCGACTTTTATATTTGATCGATTGAGGTAAGATGATAAAAAGAAATAGGGATTACGTTTGAACTAATGGCGGGTGATGAAATACATTTGGTGTTAGCGATTGAGTGAAGGAATAAAACTGGTGTTAGGAAGTACATTAAATTAATTAAGAGTGATTAAATTAAGCATGGTGTTAGGAAGCACATTTCAGGATGCTTTTAGCAGCGCGCTTCTTTTATTATTTACGTGATATTAATGAAGACAAGGAAGCAGTAAAGGAAAAATCAATTTAAGGATTTAGAAAATTTCGGTGTTGTTATTTCTCATTTAATTTTTCCCTTCATATTTTAATATTTCCAACATTTTATATTGTGATATCAACCTTTGTACTATAGTTTTATCATGGTGACTCACAATATTAGTTTTCTTAGTAACTGAAATTGAGGGATATAGAACAAATCTGGGAAGAATACCAAATAATTATGGGTACTTAATATTGAGCACTCCTTAGGTTTAAAGTTTTGTCGTAAAATGTCTAATTAATTGAATATTTTGGGTGTCTAACATTATTTATTCTATGTCAACTCAACATACATAGACTAAATTAATTTTGTCAATTATTGTACAATGATAGCCTTTGCCTGATGTAATTCTTTTTCTTATATTTTTATAGTGCGCATATTTTTATTAATAATGATCTTTCAAATCAATATTTTAGCCTTATAGATTAAAATTTGATATGTGTATATTTGCTTAATTATTTATAAGCGTATTACGTAGTATGTTTCTAAATAAGCACTTTTGATATTCAAAATATAAAGAATATTAAAATGTAAAATATATCTAAGAAATAATGGTTTTACTCGAGTTAATTATAAAAAATATACTCAATCAAATTTGAAAAATAATAATTGCAATCCGCGTGCATAGCATGGGTTCACACTCATTTTAGTGAAATTTCACAGCAAAATTCATCACAAAAAATTTATTCACTACATTCTTGACGAATTTTTTTATTACAATATACATTAAAATGCTCTTAGAATATTCTTCAAAATTTTACAATCAAACCTATGGGTTTCATAGTTATTAAAAGCGCTCGCCTAGACATCAAAAAGCCTTAAGTCCAACCAGGGGTTTTTTAACCTTTCAAAGCACCAATGATGCGTAAGGCGCTAAAAAAAGGCACCTTGTGCAACATTATTGAGAAGGAAAAAAGTTTTGGTGTTTGGTCTAGTATGAAACCCAATTACATTTCCAAACCTAATTCAACAGGCACAAAATTGTGTTTGGTCATGCTGACTTCAACATGGAATAATAAGAAACATCATTCTTTCAATGTCAACATATGTGCATATGTATATATAAACCTTAGATCGTTATTGGCTCTGCCAACCTATTTGCAGCTATCACCATTATATTCGCCGCCAACTAACATATTCACGGGTTATCTGCTGTCGATAATCTCCTCCTCATCGGCTTTGGCATATATTTTAGTTGATAAAAAACCGGTTTATCATTTGCATGCATTTATTTAGTTAATTTATGATATTATGTATTTAATTCTAATATTTTTAATCACAAATTCTTTTAGTTGATAAAAATCTAGTCTACCATTTATATGACCTTATGATGTTTTATTATCAATATTCATTTATATGCAATTTTTTAAAACTAAAAAAAAATGAGCTCTAGTGTATTTTTAATTGCGGTTTTTTTGGTTGTATAATAGAAAAAGTGATGCTCAAGGCACTTAAAAAGGCCCTAGCCGCAAAAAGCCTAGGCGATGGCCTAGGGCTTTCTAGGGATCTTTTGCCTTGACAATTATGATGGGTTTTGAGGTGGAGCCTTGGCGCAACGGTAAGGTCACCTGGTTAGTGATCCAGGCGCTTAAGTTCAAGTTCGGAAATAACCTCTTCGCAATGTGAGGGAAAGGCTACGTACAATCGACCTCCCCAGAGCCCGCTACAACGTGGGAGCCTCGTGCATCGGATTCCACCTTAACAACTATGATGGGTTTTGACCCCTCCAATGTTAGTCGAATTGACATCGATATGTTTTCAGTATATTTAATTTAAAGTATTTAAGCGTTGTTCTAGATTTTAATTTCTCTAATGTTACTAATTTGTTATTGAATACATCCCTTTAAACGGGGTTGGGTTGGGTCAAAATATGATTGGGTTAGATAAAATATCACATCCGACCCGTATATAGTATGAGTTGTAAACTGTAACACATACTGAAGTCGAGTTTACATGGGTTATGTCAGGTTGATAGTTTGGATGGGGTCGAGCATGGGTTGTGTGCACCCGTACTTGCAATTCAAGTACTGTTCTCGTCAAGCCTACTACTACTTGATTTTTATGCTAGTTTGTATCTCCATAGAAGACTTCGAGGTAGTATCCTATCTAGATCGATGTTTATACCCTTCTATGTTGTCCCTTCCAATGTGCACCATTTTAAGGTTCAAAAAATAACTTTTGAAAGGAAAAAAGTGTTTTGTTTAGGAAAATAATTTGAGAAGAAATATGTCTATGGGGAGACAATATAAAAAGACTTGTACACATGGAGATCTACTTTTTAGGAGATAAGCACAGTTTTTATAAGAATTATTTCTACATTTTTTTTGGATTGCAATGGAATGCAAATCAATCGCATAACAGAAACAAATACGGAAAAAATTGCATAAATCAAATTAAAGAGGCAATATTTTTACAAGGGCTCGACCAATGGGATTTACGTCCACTGGACAGTTTATATGTATTTTATTCCAATGATTTTGCATTAGGTAGCAACGGAAATAAAAAATATAATGAGCTTCAAAAATAATCACAGATTGTGCTTTGGAAGAAGAATAGGAGTTCTCCCTTTCTCTGTTGATGCAACTAGGACTTATAGACATAAAGCCCATAGAAATATTTGTCAAATATCATATAAGAAAGTAGATCCGTAATTTGAAGAGGTTTAATCATAACTGAGTTGGAAAAAGTAGTTATACGTCAACTTATTCTCAAGAGGAAATGGCAAAACCACATCTTGGAGCTAAAAAAGGTAAGCAAATCCGATCGTCTACCCTTGGTAGGCTTTGATAAAGTTCTGGCTGCTATCAAGTAGCCTAGGCCGATGTGATCGAGTCAGGTACACATGCTTGTAAGCAGCACACATAGACTGGGTGCAGTAGGCCATACTTATAAAGTGCAATCAATCAAACTACACGCAGGGTGATCGGTCATGTGCAGACCCACACTGGGTTGGCTGTAATCAGTCACCTACAAGTGATCTGATCCATTCCTTAGAAGCTTTCAAGTCTTGTTTCTTCAAAATGTTTTAACTTTTGATTCCTTAGAGTTACGAGATCCATAATATATGAATTGAAGATTTTTTGGAATCTGCATCTTTAACTGCTGAAAACCGTCGCAATCCTCTAATGACCAAAATCGTTGTTTGAGTACCTTTTGAACTTGAAGTCCAGGAAGATTTCAATCTTTACTTTTGCCTAGTGATAATAAGTATCTTCTATTATTTTAGTTACAGTGATTTGCATATTTAATATTTTGGCTTACATGACATTATGATAATATGTTTGTGAAACGGTAAAAAGTGATAATAATATGTCTGCAAAAATATAAATTAGCCTTGTAGAATTAGTTATGAGGTAAAATAAATATATGCTTTTTTAAATACACGCACAACTCCAAAAGAAGGGTGCAGATTAATCCATCGTGTGCCAAGGCTCTAGGAATGCATTGCTTGCCTGAACGCCATAAAAAACTTTGCTACTATTTGAAAATGGTATCTCTCTAGGTAAATTCCACTGAAAGTGTGCGTACTCACAATAACTTAACAAATGATCTTATCAGATCTTTAACCAAGTATTAACATAGGGTTGCAAGGAAAAATGTTGCCCAAAAAAGGCATAAACTGGAAACTGGATGGATTTTTAATTTACCTCGCAAAGAGTAGAGATTCTTCCTTCTAAACTTGCAGCATTCATATTCAATTCTAGTCTCTCTAGTTCTGCTTCAAGCTCTGCTTCAATTCTGCTCATTTCAGGGTTCTTTGCATGCACAGCTGTAAATTCTTTCATGTCTGTATAACTTTCATCATTTCTATTGCTTTCGCTAGTTTCATTTTCCAATTCTTTCACAGTAAGTGAATCCTTCATGTCCAACTCTTCTTGTAAATCTTGAACCAAGTTTTCAGTTTGTTTCAGTGTCTCATTTAACCTACCTATTTCTTTCTTATTTGAAATGATGGTAGATAATATACCAACACTTATTCCAAGACAGAAAAGAACCATCCTGCTTTGTAAATCTGAACGATAAGAAAGAAGAAAGTATTAACAATGACAGACTGGCTTAAGAATAGTAAGCATATATAATATAGCCTAGCTTCACTCAGCATTGTATCGTTTGACACTCCACGTTTCTCAGTACGGAATACGGAGTGTCACAACATAAAAAACTATGATATCACAAAGTACATGATATTGAACCAGGAAGAAGATAACTAGCATTATTTCGAAAGAAAGATTGGGTGTATGTGCACTGCTTGCGGCGTGAGATTTAAATGGGTGCCAATCTCAACAATAGCAGATTCCAATTGGAAATAACAGCAAAAAAAAAAAATGTTAAGCATAAATTTATTTGACATTATTGGTTATTCCAGTTGGAAGTTATGCCAATCTCAACAATCACGAATTCCAGATGCAAATAGTAGCAAAAAAGTTAACAAGCATAAATTCAAGTGAGATTATTGATTATCAGCTTATACTACTATTTGGATATTTTCGTCTACCAACTAAGGCATTGATGCCAAGTTGATTAGTTAAGCATCATATGGTAAGATTTCAATGTTCGGTTGTATGAATTTTACCACAAATTTTAGGCTACTGATCAAACTAGGCTGCATGAGTATATCCTTGCAAGAATTGCTCACTAATAATAAACATTTATATTGTTGTTCATGCCCTTAAATTAAATTTCATATTCTGGAGGAGGGCTGATGAATAATACAAGAGAAAAAAAATTCCCCCGTTGTGTTTCCATTTTCATTCCATGCAGTCCTTCAGAGTGTTTATGAGAGAATTTGTAGACGCTACGTATACAAACTTGCTAGTGACAAGTGTCCTCTACCTTATTACACCACTCAAGTCTAAAGAGAATATAGGTGTACATAGTAAGTGATGAAACAATCATCATTTTATTGATTGGAGAAAAAAAGATTGGAATCAAACGACAACCCAAAGGGTAGATGAAAATATGTAAGTGTGACGCATGCAAATATCAAAGATAGAAGAATGGTAACGGCTAAAGGCATGAGGGTAAATCAAAGAATTGGTATCAATGCATGATTTCTTATATGGGAGTGAAATGTAGCTGCTTCATAAAAGAATTCCCCTTTTCTATCTTTCCTTTTTTTCCTACTTATTTTCCTTTTTTTTTTTTTTTTTTTTGAAAAAGAAAGAAAAATATATGAAAATCCTGGTGTTAAAAAGCGAGTAATTGTACAGCAGTTGTCACAAACATATGTAAATTACTTTGAGAAACAACAAACATTAATCGCCAAAATATTTCCATTATTTTTCTGAACTGATTTACTAGACTTAATAATATAGCGTTCGGACTTGTTGTACCATCTTAAATTTGTAAATTAGACTCGCAGTAAGTGTCAACAACATATACATAAACCAAAAAATTCATGATCAAGTTGTCTTTCGCCATTGCAATAGTATCCAACTTGACTATTTGCTATCAAGCAGCATAAAAGGTTTATGATGTTACAATGTAGCACATTACAACATTGAATACCCCATGTAGATAGCAAGTTTTAATGAACAAGTGTTATGTCAATGGATTTGATCCTTTTTATGAGTTCCGCACAAACTCAATGGTCAAATATAGTTTCAGATTAATCCTGACTACTAACAGCTACTATATTCTAATAAATGAACAGTAATGAAACAGTTTACCATGTGAACAAGAAACTTGACGTGCTGGGGAAGTCAAAACGCCTTTTCCCTTTACGCTCTTCCTTATTTCCAGGAGTGAAGGTAAACCAACTACATTTTCCATTTCCCCAGGAATCATATAATCTTCTTCAAGTTGATTGCTCAAACCATCAAACCCAGACTTGC
Source organism: Allium sativum (assembly GCA_030737875.1). Classification (NCBI taxonomy): domain Eukaryota; kingdom Viridiplantae; phylum Streptophyta; class Magnoliopsida; order Asparagales; family Amaryllidaceae; genus Allium; species Allium sativum. The sequence continues at coordinate 309,144,486 of CM060912.1, read as the reverse complement.
TTATAATTCTATTACCACCGGATATTACAAGAGGTCTGATATTTGAAGGATGCATCGAGCTTACATAATATTCACTGAAATCAAATTGCTGATTACGAAGCTGAGGTATGAGACAATTCCCTGCTGAACTGACATGTTTATAAATATACTTAGTAGATCTGTTTCTCAAAGGATTTCTACCTCTTCCCCATCTAGAACCAATACTAACCTTTTTTGGCGAATTATGACTGCACATATCAGTAAAACCGCCATTCATACCCATATCATTATCCTCATTTTGAGACACTTTGAAAATCCATGGCTGCAAGCTTAACAAAGAACTAGGATCTTTTATGTACTCGCTGGAGTTTACATCCGGATTAAAAAAATTAGTGTGCTGATTACCATCAAGATCTCCTCCCGCTTGTCCATGAATTATGTTTCCAAAAATATTTCTCTTTTCATTACCCTTTTTATCCATTTTAATTATAAAGCAGATCCAGCATTAACAGTAATGATACAAAATTTATAAATCTTGCAAATAGATCTCAATCTCTTCAACACACATCCCAAAAGTGGGTGTTTTTACATAACACCCACGATCACAAAAACCCTGGGTGTTACTGCATAGCTCAATTTCCAACCGCCGCTTTCATTCAGGCAAATAATAATTCAAAACAGCAAAAATGAATCCGACTTAATTAAATCAAATGATACCAGCACAAAAAACCACCTCAAGAACGCCGCCAGCCGAGCTCAAAACAAAGAAGAAGAAGAAATATTGCAGAAAATTTTATATGTCGATGTTTGGATGCAACTTCTGTGAGCAAGAGAAAAACCTAGCAACAAGAGAAGGATCTGAATGGGTAAAAGGAACAGCTCAATTCTGGAACGTTATCCGGGGTGAGAAGCACCAATTAAATCCAAATCTATACGAGACAAAAGAGCTCTAGTTTTATCTTATTGTCTGATACTTCAACTTTATTTTTGTTCTCCTTTTTCTGGTTTTCTTTCTAGGTATTGTGATGAATGTTTCTAGGTATTGTGATGAATTGTAAATCGGTTGAGAGGGAAATGAGATATTGCAGAAACGCACCACTGTACCGGACTGTAGTATTGATATCACAAAAATTATTATTATTATTATTATTATTTCACTGTTCTAATTAATAATAATTACAAATTCCAATCCCAAAGTGAAATTGGAACAAAACAAAATGAGACAAATTCACATTTCTTTTCTTTTTTTTTTTAGGATGCATCAGTGTTGAAAAATTTTATAAGAGGATTTACCCCTTTTTAACGTGGGTGTAAACAATTCCTAAAAGCCATAAGGCTTCATGCTTATCAAAACTCAATTTTCATGATTTCATGCCTTTCATTTATTTCACATTTCAAACAAAGTTATTAAACTGACTTTTGAATCCATTTTTAGTCTTATACGAGTTTTATAATATTGTTTTATGTTTTCTTCTCCTTTTTCATAACAAAGAGCAAAAAACAAAAAAAAACAAAAAAAAACAAAAAAAAAAAAAAAGATCTACATCAAAGGTTGGAAAAGTGGAGGTTATTTGTGTTTTTTCAACTTCTCACGCCAAAAATTGCTTCCTATTGGAGAAGTAAGGCTTGTGGTGGCGAAAATAGTTTGAGAAAAATACATGTAAGATTATGAAGTTTTCCATATTTACATGAAATAATGCCCATAAAAAATGAACTATATAATAATAATAATAATAATAATAATAATAATAATATATTAAAAGAAAATTGTTGGTGTTGAGTCTGTAAATGGGGAAAAAAAATACATATAACGGATTTTTTACATGTCATCATGTCTACACCCATGTTTTTTTAATAAACAACAGGTGTGCTGCATAAAAGTAATAGATTTGTTATATTTATTGACACGACCACATGATGTACATGAATGCATGAATATTCTAGGTGAAAATATGGCAAAATCAAAAATTAAATCTTATTTTATTTGCGGTTTTAATAAAATATTAGGAATATATGAGAAAAACAATATAAAAGATTTTGTTATATTATATTTTTAAGTTAAAAAAGTAATATTTGTTGAATATATGGATCTTCTAGAAAGTATATGGCAAAAAATGCATGAACTTTACAACAAACCTTAACAAAGTAAAATTAATTATAATTTTTTTATGTGATAGACATTGAATACATGGTTTTAATTAGGATGAAAAATTCGATGCACATATTCAATGTACATTTATTGAATTCAAGTCTTCTATCTCTATTTTCAATGTACTTCCACGTGAGACTCATCGTGTGTGATGTATGGTCGTTATTATCAAATCAATGACTGAGATTATTCTGATACATAGTAACAACCAACAAGGATGGTAAAGAAATTAATTTGACATTTAAGAGGGGCAAGGTTGTTTGTTCAAATCATTTATCATTGCTTCCAAAAATTACTTTACTTTGTTATTTTGCCTTAAATTCAATTTACTTTTTGGTCATTCAAATTTATGTAACTTTGCGAGTGATCTTTTTTTTTAAATAAAGGTGATACTGAACATTATGTAATTCTAAACAAAATACAATTAGGTGTATCATGTTTATTTGATTGATGTCGAAAACATGGTTTCAAGATAAAACACTCAAAATGCACATTATATATACCTTTAGATCCAAATTTCAGAAATCTTACCACTTAAGATAGTGCTTCATGACTAGTAGTCTTATTATTTTAACACTATAATATTTGCTGAGTTTTCCGTTTTCCTAACGGCGTACACCTTAAAAACTTTTCGAAATCCACCTTTGCCTCCTTTCAAAAATAAATTGTACAAAAAAAAAAAAAAAAAGATCTCATGCATCCAATAAAAATGTGCATTTTAAACTGCGTAGATTTGAAAATAGAACCACAAACATTTGGATTCTGCATTGCAAATATCTACAGTTCTAACTTTACGTTTTTGTGAAATAAAAATTTCCAATGCAAGAACGTGCATTTTGTGCTTTAACTATTTGTAGTTCACACTAAAAATGTTTATTTTACAAAATATATGCATTTTAACATGCACATGTTTGCAATATAAGCTGCAAATATGTGCACTTCAATTTGTAAATGTTCACTAAAAATATTAACAGGAGTATTCTATGAAATATGTTTTGAGAAGGCTCTTCGGATATTAAGTTTGGAAATAAGAGTAAAATCTAAGTCTCTACACTTTTTATTGTAAGTGTTACCGTTCACATCAAATGTAACAACTAAGCTCTTATACATATTACTATACTATTTGCTCTTATGATCGAAAAAGGAATTTTCTAAATCCCAAAAAACAAATATCGACTATGATTTCATAATGAACATGTCTCCTCAAATTTGTTTAACTAAAGTTAAGTTTTTCAGTGAATACATACATATGCATATACATGTACGCGTATATATATATATATATATATATATATATATATATATATATATATATATATATATATATTGAAAATTGGTACACTTTATTAAGTTCCAAAATTACATTATATAACCAGGTTAGCAGACTAACCTGCTGAAAACAAACAAGCAATGCAAGAAATAAAATAGGAAATACATGAACATAAGTAAAAGTTGAAATAAAGTAATATGATAGAAAGCTAGACCCATGATAAGATCTGCTTTGTAGAAATCCCACTTTCAAGTGCATTCACCTTGCACTTCACTTCACTTACAACGAAAACTCCACATCTTCATTTGCAGAGAGCGTTCCAATTTGTAAAGCCTCCTACCATTTTCATGTGCTAAGTTGTTAAAGAGCAATAATTCCCAAGATCGGCAAGGTTTACAGCACGTCTGTTCTCCAAAACGTGCGTGATACCGATAGAAAATACAATCAACATTTAACAATTGTATATGCTTTCACAGTTGAAACGAATTTAATGCGTAGAGGATATAACTTTGATAATATAAATGTCACAGAATACTCCACAATTCATGCAAATGATGACCCACGTTCTTGCACTTACTTCAGTTGCTAAACCTGCCAGAACAACTTCTTCATTCAAAAAAAAAAGGAACTGCATATCTAACCAATGTAGTTATTCCAAACAGATTCTGTCGGAGTTTAAACTTCAGGTTTGCAACTATCGCCATATGTAAAGAATCTCATCCATCCTCTAAAAACAAAATTCAGACCAGCTTTGCCAGTAGCAGAGCTTAAGTCAAAAACAGGCAGAAACGTAAAACTTTGATACTATGGGCCAGTTGCAGATCAAATCCTTCTACCAAAGTACATATGGATGGTGCACACCTCTCAGGCATAAAGGTGAATGATGAAGAATGGTGAATCACTGAATTGCAATAAATTCCCATAATTTATGATCACCATATCTGAAGTAGTACATAATTAATGAATATGAATCATTTGATACATCCATATATGATTCCATAGAACTGTAAGTCAAAACTTGCATGCTTTACCTCTACAATTGTAGGGATCTCCTTAAGAAACTATATTTGGGAACAGAATATACTGTGCAAGAAATTGAATAGCCCACAAACTTTGTACTCAAAGAGTCATATATCTGTTCCATTTTGTAATCGTTCAAAACTATATGACGAACAAGATAGTATACAGCTTCCGCTTACACCCAATAATATACATTGTAAATCGGGTTAGAAGTAAATCTGATAAAACGTGAACCTGCAACTGGCTTACTCCCTTATTAACTATAGACTGATATACCAGAAACCATCTCCATTTAATTTTCATACAATCAAAGAAAACTTCCAATCTGTCACCATGAAACTGATTCAAAGCGATGCAAAATTCTTTCATAGTTAAGGCACATAGACTCAATCATCAAGCATATACCACATCCTAATTCCAAATTCATAAAAATTGAACTTGTAATAAGGATCAGACTAGGATACACTAAGGAGATCGAAACTTAACAGCATAAGTGTTAGGTGAGTATTATGCATGAATAAGAAATAGTAACATCAATTCAGAAGTCCCAAAAAAACAGTAGAGATTTAAACTGGATTGTCAAATAGCCTTCCACGAATCATATTCCTACTCCTTCAGGTAACAAACCCAAACGCAACACAAATCACCATTAACCCTAAGCGTAATCTTACTCAAAATCCTCTCGTTTCTAACCATAATTTTTTATTTAAATAACGGTTCAAGAAGGGAAATAATAGATTGAAAGAGAGGGGAAGGAAACTTGTGGTTGAAATCAAATAGCGTCTAAGGATGTTGAAGGGTGTTGCATTATTTGAAGTGCAATGAAACACTATTCGTATACACGCACGCGTGCTCACACTCACTCACGTATATGTATACATATAATCCAAAGGTGTATAATTCAAGATGTCATTTCAAAAGGATGAAACCACCAACACCACTGGATCTAGCAGCTCAGATCGTGGTACCCCATCCCTTCTCGTTTAGTATTTGTGTTCTTCCCTTTCCTTGATTTAATAATCGATTAATCAACACTGAACTCAAAGAAATACCTTTAACATTAAGTCTTGAATCTACACTGAACTCAAAGAAAGCGATTGATGAACACTACACTAAACTAAATAGTTTAGGTTTTTGATGAATTCGACGCAAACCTTCATTGTATTGCTAGACTGAACTACGTCAATAACACCCTAATCGCTAAATGTGAAGGAGCCAGTAAAACTAAACACTTCAAGCCATTAGTTGTTAAATTTGGTGATGTTAAATCAATGGAAAGAATTTTTTCTTATGGAGAGAAAGATAGATAACTTGGGTACCAAGTTTACTTGGAGGTCAAGAAACTTAGGCATGAAGTAATAGATAATTTGGGTGCCAAGTTTACTTGGAGGTCTAGAAACTTGACATGAAGTAATTGGTCTTATAAAAGGGACCTAAAGGGAAGAAGGAAATACAATTGAATTCAATTCATTCATTCCATCTCTCATTCAAGTTTTAGGGATTTCTAACCTAAATCTATTTTCTTCAATTCTTTATGTCCTTAAATAAAATTCTTGAGTGAATTGAGTAACCATTGTAATCAATCGCTTGTACTCTTCATTGGTGTTAATAAAAGGCTCTCTCTCTTTCAAGTGGACGTACACTAACAAATTGTTAGTGGAACCACTATAAATCACTATGTGATTTACTTTTTGTTATTGCCCATTTATTTCTCTTGTGTGGTGCTTGTGATTGGCTTTTGGATTAGGTTGAGATTGTCTTTGATATTGATTGGTTGTTTTTGCACGTTTACTACGATCTCGTCTTCCGTTGATTTGGGGTTAATTTTATTTGAGTGGTCTTGAATCAAAATTTCTCCTCAACATTTGGTATTGGAGCATTGGTGTTGGTAGATAGCTATAAAAATGCCGGAATCAGATTCAAATAATGTCTCAATGTAATAACCCGGAAAATCTGGGCCAGTTTAAAATTTTTATTTTGGCAATTTTAGCGAATTTCGAACATTTAAAATAGATTATTTTAAATAAAATCAACGAGGAATTTATTTTGAATAGAATTCGACGTATATATTTTATACGTCGTCGTTAGAATATAAATATTTATATATAATTATAAATAGGAATTGAAAATGGCGCGGTAGTTCGATAATTCGATTTCAAACTTCAATTGAATGTACCGGGTGCAAAACAATCCGGATTTTAGTGAAACCAAAAATAATGGGATCTAATTGTGGATATCTTTCCAACGAATCCGAAATATCAAAATTTCGTAGCGAGAATCAAAAGATATGTCCAGTTAAAAATTCTGAATAGTCGCTATGGAATTCAGGCCCTTAAAAATAGACATTTTGCAAATGACCTCGGATTTCGACGAAACCAGTTTTGTTGGATCCGCAGTGTCAAATTATTGCTAGCTTTCAAATTTCATAATTTTTCGAATCAATATGTGAGCGTGGCAAAGGAAAACGCGTTTGACCAGTTTCAGTTGATTTTAATCGACTGGAAAATGGCCATTTTTCTAACGGTCTCAGAATTCGACGAAACTAGTTTTGTTAGGACCGTATCGTCAATACGAAGCTAGAAAATATTTTTCTGTGATTTATCAAGTTAGTATGCGACCCCGGTAATTTGAAATGTACGTAAAATTCAATATAGTGATTTAAATGTAAATTTAACGGAAACTGATTGTAACAATCAAATCAGCTTGCGATACCTATCCCATTGTGTTCGGAATGGGGGTAAAACGCTGTGGACGACAGGCGGTGGGCCTCGTTTCGAGGTCGTATGTGAAAGTCAACTCTTTAGGATAAAATAAATTAATTAATTAATAAAAAAAAATCTCTCTCCCCTTTAATCCTCCTGGGCCCCCCCCCCGTTCTAAAATAAATTCAGAATTCAAAAAAGAAAAAAACCGAGTCTCCCCGTCGCTCAGCCACCGAGCTCCGCCACTGGCGTCGTCGCCCTCCCCAAGACCGGCGCCACCTCCTCCCTGGCCCCCACGTCAGCTCCAGCCCCTCCTCTCTCCCGATTTGAAGCCCAAACCCTAGCTCCAGCCCTGATTTGACCGACGCCGCCTGTTGTGGAAGACCCCGACGCCGATGACACCTCCTCCCAGTCGCCCTCTTCCCTGCACCCCTCTTCTCTCTCCTCCTTCTAAACCCCTCCCGATTCAAGACCGCACCGCCACCACTACTGAAGCCCTACCGGCCAGCGCACCTCCTCTGCACCGCGACCAGCGAGCCTCTGCGACCCCTTCCCCCATGGCCAACTCAATCTGAAGCCCTCCCCTTCTCAGTAAAAACCCGAAATCGAAGTGAGTCTTCTATTTTAATTTTATATAATACCCTAGTTTAAATCAGTTTTATTTTATAGAAAAACGTATTAAAAATGCAATTTTTATAATTTATTCATTGTGATAAAAATTCGATTTTTATGTGTGAAGTTTAGGAAAAAAATTCGATTTTCACGTATGAAGTTTGGAAATAAAAATTTGATTTTCTTAGAAGTAAAATTCTGATTTTCTTTAACATTGAAGGATTTGATTTTTAAAAAAAACTGAAAAGCTTATATTTTTATTTATTTGATATAATCAAAGATGCGATTTATATATAATCAAAGATGCGATTTATATATAATCAAAGATGCGATTTATATATAATCAAAGTTGCGATTTTTATATAATTAACAAAGATAAGGATTTTTATCTATATAAAAGGTCGGATTTTTCTCTATATGAAGTTGAATTAAAAATTCGATTTTTATATATTGAATAGCGAAGTCAAAATTCGATTTTTATATATTGAATAGCGAACTAAAAATTCGATTTTTATATATTGAATAGCGAAGTCAAAATTCGATTTTTAAATAAGTGATAGCGAACTAAAAATTCGATTTTTATATATTGAATAGCGAACTAAAAATTCGATTTTTATATATTGAATAGCGAACTAAAAATTCGATTTTTATAAATTGAATAACAAAGTAAAAATTCGATTTTTACATATGTAGTGGCTACGGGCAACGAAGACGACGAAGATGCGATAGCGATGAAGATTTCTATCAATGAAGTGCCGTGGAGCTAGGATAGCTATATGTGAGAATTTCTCACCTTTCAATTTATTTTTCTAGTTATATATATATATATATATATATATATATATATATATATATATATATATATACTAGGATGCAGACGGTGCTTAGTAGCACCCGACACAATCGTCCACAGACCATGGACTTGTTTGTTTGGCTGTGTTGTTAGTTAGATTGTTTGAGTTGATTTGAATTGTTTGGTGAAATGAAATTGATATGATTGATGTGTGAATGGCGTGGGCCTTCACTAGACCGGGGATAAGGCTAGGCCTCGTCCCGTTTCTAGTATCGTGCCGTTATGCCGCCGAAATTTTCTAAAATGTGTTAGAAAAATAAAAATATCATTTTATTTAAAGAATGAACTTAATAGAAATTCATATGTTGGAATAAAATGTTTTATCGTTAGAAATATAATTTTTAACGTGAATGTGAATAAATAAATATTCATTTACAAACCAGACGGTTTGTTTATGTACACCTATTTGAAGGACATTGATTGGGACGATAAATTTTACACATCGCCCAACTGCACGAATAAAATATTTGTTTGATTGTTTGAAACCCCACACGGGTGTTGGGATGAAACTTGAAGTTCACTCATCCTGATTGATTAAATATGTCGATCGATTGATTGACAAGCTGCTATAAGCGTTAAATGTCTATATTTGATGCTTATACAGTGTAGTGCACTTTGGTTGATGGTTGATTATTTTTCAATGCTATTATATACATGTGTTGTATGAAAATCCATATAATTAACATTATATGGTGATTGATTGGGCCTCATTCCAATTTAGAAAATAAAGAATATTATAAAATAAAAGTTCATGTGTTGACAGTACTCATCCATTGAGATTGGTCATGTGTTGAACGAAATATTTTGATAATAAAATTTACATCTTTATCAATATAAAATAACGGTTCATGTGTTGACAGTACTCATCCATTGAGATTGGTCATGTGTTGAACGAAATATTTTGATAATAAAATTTACATCTTTATCAATATAAAATAACGGTTCATGTGTTGACAGTACTCATCCTTTGAGATTGGTCATGTGTTGAACGAAATATTTTGATAATAACAACTATTTTGAAAAAGAAATATTTGAAATAAAATATTTGAAATAGAAATTTATGAAGCCGTGTTGATTAGATTGACGCCATTTTGACGTGAACGATATTTATATCGATTTTATTCATTTTGAAATGAATTGAATTGAAAACGATTTCGAAATGAATTGAATTGAAAACGATTTCGAAATGAATTGAATTAAAAACGATTTGGAAATGAATTGAATTGAAAACGATTTTGAAATGAATTGAATTGAAAACGATTTCGAAATGAATTGAATTAAAAACGATTTCAAAATGAATTGAATATAAAAACGATTTCGAAATGAATTGAATATAAAAACGATTTCGAAATGAATTGAATTAAAAACGATTTCGAAATGAATTGAATATAAAAACGATTTCGAAATGAATTGAATATAAAAACGATTTCGAAATGAATTGAATATAAAAACGATTTCGAAATGAATTGAATTAAAAACGATTTGGAAATGAATTGAATTGAAAACGATTTCGAAATGAATTGAATTGAAAACGATTTCGAAATGAATTGAATTGAAAACGATTTCGAAATGAATTGAATTGAAAAACGATTTCGAAATGAATTGAATATAAAAACGATTTCGAAATGAATTGAATTAAAAACGATTTCGAAATGAATTGAATAGAAAACGATTTCGAAATGAATTGAATTGAAAACGATTTCGAAATGAATTGAATTGAAAACGATTTCGAAATGAATTGAATTGAAAACGATTTCGAAATGAATTGAATTGAAAACGATTTCGAAATGAATTGAATTGAAAACGATTTCGAAATGAATTGAATTGAAAACGATTTCGAAATGAATTGAATTGAAAACGATTTCGAAATGAATTGAATTGAAAACGATTTCGAAATGAATTGAATTGAAAACGAATTCAAATTGAATTGAAATTTGAATTGAATAGAAATGAATTTTAAAACGAATTTATAAAGAAGAATTCAATTTTAATTTGAATTGAAATGGAAGTTGAATTGCTTTTGAAACGAATTTAAAACTATTTATATAATTCATTTTAAATAGAAATCGACGAAATATATATTATATATATTATATATATAATATAATGGCCTGAATAGAACGCGCCGCGCCGCGGTAGTTCGCGAATTTCGACCATTGATTTCAAACGGACATTACGGGAGATCCGACCGTCGGATTCTCCTAAAACCGGAACCGTTGGGTTCGTATCGAAAAGAGCTTTCTAACGAATATTAGAAATTTGAAATCTAACGGTTGGATTTGGAATTATGTCCAAATCAAATTTGAAAAAGGTCGCTGTAAGTGCAGTTCGATGGCCATTGATGGAAATCGACTATACGGGCCTTGATAAAATTATTAAAAATAGTGATAATTTGTGTAAAATCATAAGAAATGATTTAGAAAGGATTGGGATGAAAAACTCCATATTTGAAAAGATAAAAATAGATTTTTATCGAAATGAACTAGTTTTGAACTAGAATTATAATTCTATTTATTTTTAAATAAATAAATTGAATTTGAAAAGGGTTTTGAAAATAACCAAAATTTCCAATGATTGCATTAGAGTGGATTTGAATCGAAATTGTCTTCGGAATATTTCGATGTTGGAATTCGTGATTATACAGATGTTGTTATGGAAATTTGAAAGATATATATATTTATATCGTTATTTCCAATACGGCATTTGTTAGTCGTAGAATTTGATATTGAATATAAGCCGATATATTTTCTATTCAGAGCCTAGTATTGAATATCAAATGTGATTTGGGTTTGTCGTGAATGGTGTCTTCACTAACACTGTTCTTGAACCCAGTTGTGAAAAGATTAAATCTTTTTATTTAGATTTAATGAAGTGTACCAATTGAATAATATTTAATTGGAATTGAATTGGTATTGATTTTTGGGTTTATCGTGAACAGTGTTTTAAATAACACTTGTTCTTTAACCCGATAATTAATGGAATGTGATTTTGGGTTTATCGTGAACTGTGTTTTAAATGACACTGATTCTTTAACCCAGTTAACGATTAAAACTAAGTAGAGTTTTAATGAATCTTTAATTAGATTGAAAAGAACGAAAATGGAGTACCACCAGTTTTGCTCCAGGCGATAGTCAAATCTTTAATTAGATTTGAACGTGAAATGGTAATTGAGTTTACCGATAACACCGTGGTGTTAGATATGAAGTATTACCAGTTTTACTTCATGGGATGAATAGGTTGGGATTGGGAAATTAAAACAAATGATTACTTCGGTAAGTTTCGTTAATCCCGACTAGTTGAATCGAAATTCAAAAGTAGATTAAAGAATAAATTCCAGGAATTTATCTTTGATAAAATTAATGGGAACCTTTCCCTATGAACGTGAAATTTAGAAACTAACTGTCGGTTAGCCAAGCAGAATGGTTTTATGGATATTGATCTGATGTTGGTTTCGGCCTTCGGGGTTAATATTTGGGGAATTATTCTCTTGATTAATTTACGGTTAGTGACTAATGAATTGGAATGAGGCGTATGTTGGGTTTGTGTAACACTTACTTAAGATATACGCGAGTTATTCGGAAAGACCGGGTTTATCCCATTCTGAATAACTGATACGACGATAAGTCGAAGATGAAGACGATGGTCGAAGACCAGAGGTCTTCACGTCGTTTGGGTGGTTACTGATGATCTTGATTGGGCTGTACACCCAAGAAGATGGAAACAGTTAGTGATCGTCCAGACGTACTTGGAGATCGATGGATATGCGGGGTACTAGGTGCCTCCGGTTTCGTTCAGGCCCAGAACGGACTTGTAAATGGACTGTGTGTCTGACATTGGATTTTAGTCCGTGTGATTGATCTCTGTTAAATATATATCTGTTTGGCGGCGGAGAATTTATTCTCTTGCTTAACGCCCTTCTCTGAGACGTACGAGCTCAGGGGTTATATATTAATGGATATCAATCGCATGGAGTAAATTGCCTGTGTGGCATGCTAAGATGCAAATGATCAAGGCTTCTGTTGAAAAGCAAAGTCTTGTGGTTGATGATCGAAGCACGGCCTTTGTGGCGTAGCTTTGTGTAACGTTGATTCGCGAGTATCACACCCGGTATGAATCAAAAACGGGAGACGGACATCAGGGAGGACATGCGTTTCTTTCTAGTTAGGAGTGGCGTCAGTGCCTGAACTGGCTGACGAGTTTGACTCATGTGGATGTTACTTATTATTACTTGCTGAAAAGCGAGGCGCCTCGTGATATCGGTTTCGGCCGATGCTTCTGGTCGGCTGACGGGCCAGGCTTACGCCCCAAAGGGCGGGGAAACGCAGTGTTCAGGAATTTTAATCCACATCGGTGGACCGGCCCTGACGATCCAAAGGCTTGACTGAGTACTTGCCTGAGGGGCGGACTAGAGCGTCTCGAATCGGAGAGGATCTTGCCCCTAGCCTCGGTTCATACCATAAATGATAACCCAACTTCCAATACGACATTTGCGGTTTTGATTGTAAACTTATATATGGCGACATAGTGTTGTGGGCCATTCATGCCGCCTATGATTGATACTTATGATTTGAAGTGTTTTATACACTATGCACTTATAATAGTATCAAATGATTTGTTTTAAACGTATCAAGCATTCTTTGGCTGTTATAAGGGAAAACCCTATCCTCGACTGCGTTGCATTGTGTGATGGGACCTGGGTCTTATAACAGCTTCATTTTTCTTTATTTAGCATTGCGCTGTTTGTTTTATGCACTGGTATTCTTGGGAGGAAACCCGTTCCGTGTTATACGGCGTGGTCCCTTGATTTACCTAATGATTTAAAATAAAGATTAATAACTGTTTTAGTTCTCACACCAGTCACATGACTGACCTGGAGTTTATTGTTTTAACCTAAACTCTGGGTGCCCTTATTTTGACACGGGCAGCTAGTAGTTTTGGTTTTGCAGATTTATATTCACAGGATCCTGGTTTACAGCTGGAACGATATCCGGAAAGCTTTGTATCCGTATATCTCTTCTAGTTGTGTATTGTATTATTTTCCGCTGCTATGTATTTAAATGTAATTTAAATCTCTGATATTTCTGTGTAATATTCATTCATACTCTGTATATTCTTGTAATCTGATGCATTGTTGTAATATACAGTGAAATGCCCTTCTGTATGTGTTCTGTTGTGGCTTGTTCTCGAACTATCCGACACTTTCCTTTACGGGGAAGTTACGGGTTTTCACACTCAACAGTTGGTCCAAGTGGTGTAGCTCCTTATATACGTGCATCGTATGCAGCTTCTGGTTCACAATTGGTTATCGACAAGTGGAATGACGATAATGATTTCGAAAAGTGGCAATGGAAGATGAAAGCGGTTCTTAGGCAGAATCGGGTACATCGGGTAGCGTTTGATACACATTTATTGCCAGAGGACATCTCAGATGTGGAGAGAGAAGAAATGGAAGAGTGGCCATTCACTACATTTCAACTTGCCATGGGGGAGAATGTTATTTCTGAAATTAGTGGTGAGACGACTACTAAAGGTATTTGGAACAAGTTGGAGGAGTTGTATATGAGGAAATCACTCACAAATCGACTGATCTTGTTGCGGACTTTCTTTACCTACAAGATGAAGAAAGGAACTTCGCTAAAGGCGCACTTGAATGTGTTTGATGATTTGCTAATGAAGATGAAGGCGGTAGATTTGAAGATTGAGGAGGAGCAAAAGGCGATGATATTGTTATGTTCATTACCTGAACGCTACACTGGGTTCTCAAATAGTTTGATATATGGCCAAGATACATTGACTCTAAATGATGTCAAGACGGGTCTTCTTAGTGAGGAATTGAGAGATCAAATGAAGGAGCTGAGTGATGGTAGTAGTGATGCTGGTAATGGTGAAGGTTTATTTGCGGAGAAAGAAAAGTCAGAGAAGAAGGGAAACTGGGGGCGTTCTAAGTCAAGGAAGCCCGGTGGAAGAGGAAAATCGAAGGAAAGGAATGGCAAGTGCTTTATATGTAAGAAACTTGGTTACTGGAAGAATGATTGTCCAGACAAGGGGAAGAAGGAAGTAGCATCTTCATCAGTTGCAGTGGAGAGAGATGTTGGTGAGGAAGACGTAGATGTTTTGTCGGCTGTAGCATCGGATGTTTCGAGCAGCGAATGGGTGCTTGATTCGGGGGCTTCATATCACATGACGTCTAATAGGAATTGTATTTCTTTTTATGTTGATCGGGAAGGAAATTCAATTTTTATGGGAAATGGTGTAGTTTGCAAGTCGAAAGAAATAGGATTCGCGCAAATTCGGATGTTTGATGGAGTGGTTCATACTCTCACTAATGTGCGCCATGTTCCGGGACTAAAGAAGTCACTTATCTCTTTGGGACAGTTGGATTCTTTAGGTTGCAAGATCACCATTGAGAGTGATAGCTTGAGGGTTTCGAAGGGTGCGCTTGTGGTTATGAAGGGTGCTAGAACTCATAGTATCTATTTGCTTCAAGGAGTAATCGTGGAAGGCGAAACTTGTGTTAGTGTTGATAGTTCTCATGGCTTAGATGCAACACGGCTGTGGCATTTGAGATTGGGTCATGTCTCGAAGAAGAGTTTAGATGTTCTTCATCGAAGGGTGATGATTAATGGTGAGAGTTTCAGCAATTTGGAGTTTTGCGAGGAATGTGTCATGGGGAAGCAAACTAGAGTGTCACTCTGTGAAGGAAAACATGATTCAAGAGAGATTCTTGAGTATGTGCACACAGATGTTTGGGGACAACACCTGTAGCTTCTTTGGGAGAAGCAAGATATTATATTTCGTTCATTGATGATTTTTCTCGGAAAGTTTGGGTGTGTGTAATGAAGGCCAAGTCGGGGGGATTTGCAAGATTCAAAGAATATAAGGCTCTTGTTGAGAATGAGAGTGGAAAGATTTTGAAGGTTCTTAGGTCCGATAATGGCGGCGAGTATGTTTCTGGAGAAATTCTGAGTTTTTGCAAGCATCATGGTATTCAGAGGCATTTTACTACACTGGGAGATCCGCAATGTAATGGAGTGGCGGAGAGAATGAACCGAACTCTACTAGAGAAAGCTCGATGCTTGAGATTGACATCGGGTTTGTCTAAGGGATTTTGGGCTGAAGTTTTGTCAATCGCGGTGCATATTATTAATCGAATTCCATGCTCGGCTATTGATAACAAAATTCCGGAGTAAGTGTGGAAGGGGAATAGCGTTACTTGAGTTATCATCGGGTATTTGGCAGTCCAGTTTACATGCATGATCCGGGGATTGATAAGCTCTCACCTAGAGCTTTCAAAGGGGTTTTTCTCGGTTATATGGATCGCGTCGAAGGCTATCAGATTTAGAATCCGGAAATGAAGAAGTCTATGGTTTCTCGTCATGTTAATTTTGATGAATCGGCTATGTTCAAGGAGAATGAAGGCTCATTGGATGTTCTGGATTTGATTCATGGTGAATCAAAGGAGAAGGAAGTTATTCCCACTTTCAAGCCTAGAGAGAATAGAGTTGTTGGAGGTGCTTGCGAGGTGAATGTGGTTGATGTTACATCACATAGTACATAGGATTCCTCTAGTAGTGTTGGTGATGTGAACGAGCCTAGAGAAGATTCAGTTCAAGGTGGAGCTGAAGGAAGACCAGGTGATGGTATTGCTACTCAGATTGGTCGCCGCTCTATAAGGCCGCCCAAAAGATATGGTGATTGGAACTATCTTAGCTTTTGTGAGAATTTGGGCTATGCTCTTCATGTAGTCCAAGATGAGCCAATGGACCTTGATGACGTCATGAATTCGAGTGATAGCTCGAAGTGGATTTGCGCCATGGAGGAAGAGATGCAATCATTGATGAAGAACCAGACTTGGGAGTTGGTTCCACTTTCTCAAGGAAACTGTGCTATTGGGTGCAAATGGATATATAAGGTGAAGGATGATGGAAGATACAAAGCTAGGCTAGTGGCTAAGGGGTTTGCACAGAGGAAAGGAAAGGAGTATGATGAGATTAGTACCGATTGTGAGGCATACTTCTATTCGGATATTACTTGCCATAGTTTTTATTCACGACTTGGAGTTGGAGCAACTAGATGTGAAAACCGCCTTCTTGCCTGGAGACTTGGATGAAGACATCTACATGGAGCAACCGGAAGGATTTGTTGTAGAAGGTAAGTCAAAACTAGTTTGCAAGTTGAAGAAATCACTATATGGTTTGAAGCAATCACCTAGGCAGTGGTATAAGAGATTTGATCATTTCATGCTTGAAAGTGGCTTCCATCAAAGCATCAAGGATGCTTGCGTTTATTTCAAGAAGTTGGGAAATGAATGTTGAGTGTATTTACTCTTGTATGTGGATGATATGCTTATTGCTTCTAAGGACAAGGAAGAAATCAACATGCTGAAATTGAAATTAAAAGCCGAATTCGAGATGAAAGACCTTGAGAAGCAAAAAATATTTGGGCATGGAGATTGAAAGGGATCGAAAACATTTTGAGTTGAAATTGACTCAAAAGGGATACATTAAAAAAGTGCTTTGCCGATTTAGCATGGAAGATGCAAAGGCGTCAAATACACGTTTACCTTTGCATGTAAAGCTTTCGAGTGAGGGATCACCTATCGAGGAGAAAGACAAGGATTACATGGCAGAAGTGCCACATGCTAGTGTGGTAGGAAGTTTGATGTATGCCATGGTGTGTACAAGAGCGATATTGCAAATGTCGTCGGGATGGTTAGTCGATTCATGGCTAATCCGCGGAAATTGCATTAGGAAGCAGTAAAGCTTATCTTGAGATACTTAAAAGGTACAATATCTCATGGTCTTGTTTTTGGGGTAGTAAGGAGAAGAATTGCATGTTAGTTCGTTACTATGATTTGGATTATGTTGGTGATAGGGACCGAAGAAAATCAACTTCTGGATATGTCTTCACTCTTGGTGGTACAGCCATAAGTTGGAGATCGAGATTGCAGACCGTAGATGCTTTATCCGCTACAGAGGCGGAGTTGATAGCTGCGGTAGAGGCAGCAAAGGAAGCACTCTATTTGAAGCGACTGTTATGTGACTTGGGCTTTGAACGTGATAGTGTTGATGTTCAATGTGATAGCCAAAGTGCTATTCATTTGGAGGAGAATTTGGCATTTAGCTCGGACCAAGCATATTGAAGTGAGGGAGTCATTTCTAGTAGCCATGGACGAAGACAAGCAAGTATGCCTTCGAAAAGTGCACACAAAAGATAACGCGGCAGATATATTCACTAAGGCATTGCCTATTTGGGACGTTTGAGCATTACTCGAACTTAATTCGCTTGGAGAGGTGCTAGGTGTCATAGGGTGGCACGATTGAGAGAGAAGCTTGGCCATGGATGAATAATAGTATCGGTGAGAGGTTGAAGTTATATCTTCTTGGTATGTTTGTCTTTTGGTGAGACTAGTTTTGGAGTTGGGTGTTTTTTCAACACTTTAAGGGGCTTTGCCTGAACTCGTTGATGGAGTGCAATAGGGGGTGGCTTTGCCGGAACTCATTGGGAAAACATTCAAGCTTGGTGAAGGTAGATATGACGATAATTGGAACTATCGGTTACAAGTAATGGTATGGATACCATTAGGTCATGGAGTTGGAGATAGGTGATTTTGCATCAAGGTGGAGTGTTAAATTGGGTGATGCTAAATCAATGGAAGGAAAAATTTCTTATGGAAAGAAAGGATAGATAACTTAGGTGCCAAATTTAATTGGAGGTCACGAAACTTGGGCATGAAGTAATAGATAATTTGAGTGCCAAGTTTACTCGGAGGTCAAGAAACTTGGGCATGAAGTAATTGGTCTTATAAAAGGGGACTAAAGGGGAGAAGGAAAGGCAATTAAATTCAATTCAATTCATTTATTCTATCTCTTATTCAAGTTTTAGGGATTTCTAACCTAAATCTATTTTCTTCAATTCTTTATCTCCTCAAATAAAATTCTTGAGTGAATTGAGTGACCATTGTAATCAATCTATTGTACTCTTCATTGGTGTTAATAAAATGCACTCTCTCTCTCAAATGGACGTACACTAACAAATTGTTAGTGGAACCACTATAAATCACTGTGTGATTTACTTTTCGTTATTGTCCATTTATTTCTCTTGTGTGGTGCTTGTGATTGGCTTTTGAATTGGGTTGAGATTGTCTTTGATATTGATTGGTTGTTTTTGCACGTTTACCACGATCTCGTCTTCCGTTGATTTGGGGTTATTTTTATTTGAGCGGTCTTGAATCAAAATTTATCCTCAACATTAGCATACTCAATATTATCCTCAAATTTGTTAAGTAAGGTCCTTTCTAATCGTTTAGCTCCTTATATGGGCTCTTTGACCAGTCCTCGGTAATCTGCTTTCACTTTTGGTTGTTCTCCTACTAGTAATGCGATTATTATCCAAGAAACTATCTCTTATTATATCACACCTCGAATATTAACTGTGTTATTATCAAACTTGACTTCACTAAAGTTTTTGGCACTATATCTTGGAGTTTCATTGTTGAAGTACTTAGGGTTAGAGGACTTCTCAGACTTTTATTCCCTAGATCAATAACCTTCTATCTTCCTTTTCTATTTGTATATATGGAAAACGAGGGAGTCTTTTCTCTTGATCTAAAGACTTGAGGCAGGGTGGCCCTATATCTTTTTTATGTTTAATTTGACTGTTAATTCATTTGCTAAAATAATCGATCTTGGTTTTAACGCGAGAATTATTCAGTGCCCTAGGTCTTCCTGTAGCAGGCCGCATTTTACATATCGGAAGATCATAAAATATTTGGATTTTATTCCCTGAGGGTTGGATCATTGTCATGTTTTGATATGTTTCTTATGGGAATGTGAGACATATCCATAATTTTTACCGATTTTGTTTGTGACCATTTTGTCCCTGTCAGTCTTGTATAGGGCATAACTATTGACTCAGGTCGAATCAGGTGGTGAGACATGTGCCATTGGAAAAGAAATGATGATTGCCTTTCCATAGAGTGGTTACATTAAATATTTGGCTGAGCGGTTTGGGAGAAATTGTTGTTTTAAGGTTTTTCAGTTGGTTGTTCAGGTTTGGAGAGCCACAATGGGCTGATTTGGGAAGGCCCATTTGTGAGCTATTGGAGGGTATAAATAGAGGGTGAGAGGTATGGGAAATAGTTTTACTTCCTCATTCTCTCATTAGGTGGCCTTAAGCTCCTCCTTCCTCTAACACCTTTCGACCATTAAAATCAACCTTTAAAGGAAGGGAATTGAAGATCTACACCATTGGAGGCTAGATTTACACCAATTGAAAGGCGAATTCATCAAATCAAAGAGTTCGGATTTAATTACTTCCTGTCTGCAATCTTATTGCATTAATTTTTGCTTGTTTGGGAGAATCAGTGAGTGGTTTACATCTCTTACATGGATTCAGTGAAGTGTATGAGTAGTTGATCATGTTTTTCATTAAGTTCAAGTGTTTTCTCATAGATCCATGAATCGGTAAGTCCATTTCATATTAATCACCCTATGATCTGATTTAACAAGTTTAGATAGGTAATTTTTATGATATTTCATGTGAATATGAAAGTTAAATCCATGGTTTTGCTCATATGTTCATTTGTGGTGATTTTGAGAAATTTTACATAATTATTGATGAAATTGACATATTGGTGATGTTGTTGATTTCATATCATGGTTGTGGTCATATTGGATGAGTTGGTTTCATCAAATGTATTGTTTAGCGAAGATTTAGTCGAAATCGGAGAGGAATTGGTGAAGTGTAGGTTTTGGGTCGGTCGAGAGAGCCAGGGCAGGTCGGTCGGTCCCCAAAATGCGTCTTGGAGAACAAGCCAGAAGCCATGCCTAGTCGGGTCGGTCATGATGGGTCTGGTCAGTCTTGGTGTGGGTCGGTCGAACAGGTCTACGAGTTCTAGTTTTGGAGGAAGTTTGGGCCGGGTCGGTCACTATGGGTTGGGTCGGTTACTCCGGGTCGGTCTTGAGGTGGGTCGGAATTGTACGAGGAGGAAGATTTTGGGTCGTGCATGCAGGTGGTCGGTCATGCACATTCTGGGTCAAGCAGTGTTGGCTCGAGCATGGTTGGGTCGAGCAGAAGGGGTCGGTCGCACCAGGGGGTCGGTCGAACTAGGTCATTTTCTGAAAATTTATATTTTTGGGTATGACTCGGATTTAAATAAAAAGGTCTGGAAAAAAAATTCGGGAGCAACCCCCGAACCCTAGCCGCAACGCAGTGATGTAATTTGGCTCGGTGATGGTGTGACTTCGAAGTAAATTCAAGTAGGAAGGTTCAAAGTATTGAAAGGAATTCGTTGATCGGTGTAGAATAGCGAATGAGGTGACAACTCAAAGGTCGTGAGTTGGTGGATAATGGTCGCTTAAGAAGGTTGCTTGAGCTATGAAAAGTCATTGAGTTGGGTGACTAGAGATACGAAGGCCGAGTGATTATCGTTGTCGTAAGTTCTAGCAAGACTCGAAGCAGGGGTACACTAGAGACGTCTAAAAGACCGGTTGTAGGTCGAGTACCCTGGGTATCATTGAAAGGCCTAGATGTCAAGGTTGGACATACATACGTATCGTTGAAAGGCGTATGGAGTTTATGCTAGAACTGGGGTTACCATTAGCCCTTGACATGTGGCAAGGTTGGCTGTCATACGATTAACGATGGTTTCAAAGCAGGATTGACGGTGATAGCCAGAGTCAGTCATGGATGATTGGTTTTTCTATTTGTACCGTTTCATGTAGGTCGTCCAACGTCGAAGGAGATGTTCCTTGGGTGCTTGTATGATATTGGTTAGGCCTCTAGGGCTTGTGCTTGAGGGACGTTGAATTCGATTAGGATGGTTTACATGAGATATGTATAATCTGGATGTTATGAGTGCTTTACCATGATTGAATGAGTGTTCTGGTTTCCATGGATGAATGGTTGAATTGTTTAATTTAAAGGCTGTCACTGTCCGATGTGGGGAAGATGGGAGTTGAGTTCTTCTCTGGTGTTTGGTAGATTGGTTTGTTAATCTATATATTCTCATATACTTTATTGTTGAAGTTTGTTAGCTGTTTTATCGCTCACTAAGACTGTTGTCTGACTTAAGGTTTTATGTTTCCTCTTATTACCTTGAGCTGTTCATCCGGTTGTGGATGGGCAGACTAAGTAGCAGGTTACAGGTTATTAGTAAGGACGATGATGTTGTGCGAAGGCGAGCAGGCGGTTGGTGTACCAGTTTTATTGCTATATAGTATTTCTATTTCCGCTGTTGAGCTCTCTATGAGGGTTATAGTGAGGCCTTATGTATGAACTTTGGTATTCGTTGGATAACCTTTCAGGATGTTGTGAAAGTTTAAAAAGTTTGCTATATGATGCTTCATTACTATTACCTGTTGTATAAGTTCTATTATATTTTATCCTTGCGATGTGAGTTCTAAGACAGGTTCTGCTTGTGTTTACCTACTCTGATGATCGTCGATGGCTGCCTGGCACACCTTTCAGCGTATTATTTCTCTTATTTAGTGCAGGGGTTATGGGCGGTTGTCACATTTGGTATCATAGCTCTGCTTAACGATTTTAGCCAAAGTTCTAAGACGTAATTACGTATGAGAGACGTACTTGTAGATTTCAGTTGGGTGTTTACTAAATATATTAGCATATATAGTAGTAGCGATTGAATTCCTTTAGAATTTTTTCTTGGAAGTGGCTAATTATTCTAAATTGTAGATTTAGAATTAGTAGACGGCCATCAAGACACGTTGTTAGGGGAGCTAATACTGGAGGGGAAATGGCGGTGAACCAGACTACCCTACCATGTTTGAAGCCATGATGGAGGCATTCAAGCGAGGATCCCCGCTGTGGCAGCTATGATAACGTAGAAGTTCAGTTGCCTATTGTTGTGGACTTTGCGAAGCTATGCAAAGATTATAAATCTCTAGGAGGAAAACCATTCAAAGGATCTGAGCTAGCTGAAGAGGTTCAGAGGTGGATGTATTCTTGTGTTCGTATCTTTGGAGACTTAAGTTTGGATGGTGCAACCAAGAGAAAGCTTGCATCAAGGCAACTGCAAGGTAGGTCCATGGAATGGTGGAATTCAGTCACGCTTGAGACTCCAGAGGAAGAAATTTCATGGGAGCAATTCCAAGCTAAGTTCGAAGCAAAGTTTATCTCCACTACTCAGAAGTCAGCTTTGTTCAAAAAAGTTCGTGGAGCTAAAACGTAATGGTCGTTCTGTGCTTGATTATGCTTTTGATTTTGAGGCCTTGTCTAAGTACGCTCGTTCATACATTGATACACCTTATCAGTAGAACGAGAAGTTTTTTATAGGTCTGGATACCTATATTGGAAGGCCATTGGTGGATCATCTTGACGATTCATTCAAGAAGATTAGGGAAAAAGCTATTCGCCGTGAGAGCTTGTTCCTAAGGAAGCAAATGTTGTCGTTGCAACCAAAGAAGTTCAGAAACCACAACAAGGTGGTAATAATAAGAAGAGAAAGCAACAACAACAAAAAGGAAAGGATGGCCAAAAGAAGCCTAAGAGTGAGGTGTTTGCTTTAACTGCCAACATAAATGCCATTTTGCTAATGAGTGCAAGAATCCCAAAGCTGAGAAGAAGTGCTTCAAGTGTGGGAAGCCTGGGCATGAAAAGAAAGACTGTCCAGAATCAGCTAAGGGCAAGTAGGTTGTGAAGGCATATGCTTTAGAAGCCGTGCCAACTTCTTCAAGAGCTCCGATTGCAGAGGAAAAGGGAAAGGTTGTCGTGGTGCAAGGTACTCTTTCTGTTAATGGTGTTTCGGTTCGTGTGCTTTTTGATACTAGAACGTCGCATTCAGTCATTTACAATGAGCTTGTGTGTCGCTTATGTTTGGAACCCGAGATTTGTGATAGACCATTGATCGTGACTAATCCAATTGGGGGTTCGTCCAATCTTTGCATGATTTGTCGTGGTCTAGTGTTGTCGATTCATGATTGCTCTTTTGTGTGTGATTGCTTTATTCTTAACTTCGATGGGTTTGGCATCATCTTAGGCATGGATTGGCTCAAGAGGTATGCGGCAAGGGTGAATTACGAGAAGCTAAACGTGAGGATCGGGGATGTGGAAAGGCAAAAGGTGTTGATTAGATGTAAGTGCGAAGAGGGTGTCTTCGTGAGCTATCAATATTCGCTTGGGATTCCACAGGAAGACTTGTCGTCTGTGCTGATCGCTAATGAGTATGAGGATGTCTTTGACGAGGTCAAAGGGTTGTCGCCGCATCGTGAGATCGAGTTTAGGATCGATTTGGTCGAGGGTGCTAGACCAATCATTATGCCCCTTAGGCGGATGGCGCCTAAGGAATAGCGAGAGTTGGAGTTGCAAGTTCATGACCTTCTGGGGAAGGGATTCATTCGGAGAAGTGTATCCGATGGGGTGCACCGGTCGTGTTTGTAACCAAGGTAGATGGCTCGTTAAGATTGTGTGTGGACTATCGTGAGCTGAACAAGGTGACTAAGAAGAACAAGTATCCGTTGCCAAGGATTGATGACTTGTTCGATCAGCTTCACGAAGTCAAAGTGTTTTCTCAGATGGATTTAGCAACGGGATTTCACTAGTTAAGGGTAGCAAAGGATAGTGTGCCAAAGACTACTTTTAGGACACCATCCGATTTCTTCGAATGGTTGGTGATGCCATTCGGGTTGACTAATGCGCCAGTGTATTTTGTGGATCTTATGAATAGGGTTTTCAGAGATCAGTTGAATAAGTTCGTGCTTGTGTTCGTGGATATATTCTGGTTTATTCCCAGAATGAGGAAGAACACAAGACGCACTTAAGGGTTGTGTTGGAAATCTTGCGAAAGCATCAACTGAGAGCTAAGTTTCCAAAGTATCACTTCTGGAAAGGTGAAGTGAGGTTCTTAGGTCATGTTGTTTCTGGAAATGGGATAGCAGTTGACCCCGCTAAAGTGGCAGTAATACAGGACTGGGATAGGCCTAAGAATGCGACGGATGTTTGGAGTTTCCTTGGATTCGCTAGTTATTACCGACGATTTATCAAGGCTTCTCCAAGGTAGTTGCACCGTTGATAGGATCGACGAAAAAGAACCAAGTGTTCACATGGGATGCAAAGTGTCACTACTACAAAAGTGGGCATATCCGACACTAATTTTTGTGCGTTGCGTGCAAAGTGTGGCAAAAGCTATGATTTCTTTGATCCTCTGCAACAATATCCATATGTTGTTGCATTATACATGAATGCACTGTTGCGGTGGGAATTCTAGTGTTTTGACGTGCAACACCAGTTAAAAGCGTAGCGTTACGTATATACAATTCAGCTCAGCGATCCGCGTTATCAACATATAAAAACCCCGACCGTAGATGCAAGATTAATCTAATGGTTCGAACCATCTATGGGTCTGATGATTCTAAATGTTAGCCATAATCCAATCGTTGGCAGCCACGTCATTGCATTATTTTGACGAAATTTTGGTGCGATCTTCTCCCTTCACAAAATAATGTAAAATCAATCTGGTCACAAATCGTTTTCTTCTCTATCATCTAATCGTTTTCCCCTTTTTTACTATTGACAAAAATTTACACCTAAATTCACGTCAGTATCGCTTCTCTCCTCGACAGTAGATTTTATTCCGAAAAGGTTGAAGCTTTGAAACGCTTTCTAGCTTTGATTGCTCAGGGCGTTGACTTGACATCGCTAGTTTTTTCCCTCAGGTTCAGTTTGTGTAGCACTGTGAAATAGTTGCGCCTATTATAGATTGGATTATGAGTAATTAGTAATTACTTCATTTGTTACATTTTGGAAACCCATTCGCTTATGAGTAATTAGTTGCTTGGACATCCCAAACTTAGGAAAATTCGTTCGCTTATGAGCGATTAGTCGGTGAAAGATTAGATTATGAATAATTAGTTGCGCTTTGACCATTGATTTGGGATTTGGGATTATGCTGAGGTTTATTCGAAAATTATACCCAGCAATAAACAAAAAAAGGAGATGGCGTCGGTGGGTTTGCCACCAGGATTTGGGCCATGAGAACCGGGCTATTGGCATGAAAAAGACATTGGTTTATTATAGAGGTCGAGCTAGACTCTAGTTAATGAATGGGGACTCTATCGTCGAAATTGGTTTGCATTTTGTATTCATTTACATTGACATATAATTGTATGCTTGAGGTTTTGTGATACAGATACATGTGTAGCACTGCGATGTGTTTGCACTGCGGTGTGCTTGAGGCTACCAATTTCCCGATCCGAACGAGTCATTCACCCGTACCTGATATACACGTAAATGTGTATATTTTATCCACGTATTTATCTTGTTTTATCTTTTAAATAATTAATACTGTTTATTTTTAGTTGTATTTCCAGCTTATTTATGATGAATGGATTAAAGCACTTAATTGTTGAAAAGCTTGAAGAATTGGTGTAAGAAGAGTGTTGATTTTGAGAGCTAGATTAAATTTTGAAGAAATGTTGTTGTTCAACCATCTTCTTTCGCATATTTTAAGGATTCAATGCCTTTTCATAATGACAGCTGGTCACAGAGGATTATGGAGTTCCTATTCATGCTCAAAACAGTTGGAATTGATGCCATTTGATGCCCACAAGCTATTACAATTGCAAATCCATTCATACGCGTTCACATTGGCTCATTTACAAGGCATCTCACTCATGCTGCGTTCAAATTGGCTCATTTGAAAGGCCTTCCATTCACATGCGTTCACATTTAGCTACTTGGTTTATGTGTTATTTTGAAAAAGGGATTTTGTCCCACATTGTGTAATGAACCTCTTTGCCTTGGCCAATACAACTATAAATACCTTGTATCTTATTCATGTAAACACACATTGGGTTTTATTCTGTAATTCTCTTCTTGGAATAAAATCATTCTTCTTCCCTGTTCTATTTAGTTTTAGTTGTATTTTACTTATGTCTGTTATTTTCTTTTTCTCTTCTTCTTTAGCTGTGTCTAGCTAATCCCCTTTGATTAGGGGGTGATGATGCTAATAGATATGATTCAACATGAATCACATAACCAATAGATGAGGACTTTATACATGTAGATCTGAATTTGAATCAAGGGTTAGATTTGAACCTTCATATTCTGTGTCGTTTAAGAGCTATGCTCCTTCACATGGTATATTCGTGTTCAATCTAACAATTATCAGATTTAGATCTAATTTTAGGGTTTTATAAATTATTAGTGAATCTGTCCTGATAGCCTATGGTTGTTTAAGAGCTCGGCTCATGCATAGGCTATGCTTGTCGTTATTTACTTATTTGTTTCTAAGAACCTAATTATTGTCGATTCATGTTTGTGACAGAAACATGAATTAGATCTATATTTATTTGTTGGCTATTGATGAGTATGAATCCAATCTATGGCATTATCCCCTAATTGTTGTCTCTTATTATATAAATCTCTCTTTTTATTTAATTGCTGTTATTTTCTGTGTTTTCAATCCATCAAAATCCTGGATAAATTGATTGGATTTATTAATTAAAATATTTTTGGTTCCAGAGTTCGACACCCTCTACAACAATCCTTGTTGTTTGGGAAAGCTGGACGAATCAAACAATTGTTTACAATTGTTAATTTGTTCGCAAACAAATTTTGGCGCCGTTTCCGGGGACCAAAATAATTTTTATTTTTTTAATCCTTTGGGTTATATTTTAGTTTTTCTTCTTCTTATTATTTTTTCCATATAAAAAAAATTCTTTTTCTAGTTTTATTTTTATTTTCCTTTTATTTGTTGATTTTTCTAATTAAGATTTTTTTTGGGCCAAATCTTCTTTATTTCTTTCCTTTTGTTCTTTAATCATTTTCTTTTCTGTCAATTTCTTGCCATTTACTTTCTAAAAATTTCTTTCACTTATTTCTTTCCACTTTTCTACAAATCTCTTTCATTTTTACAATTCATACAAATAAAAAAAATCTTTTCTTTCCTTCTCTAATTTTGTATTTCCAAACCACAGCAAACCCTTAATCACCACCGCTATAAACTTCTTTGCCCATCTTCTATTCATCAACCACACAGCAAAATTCATTCAAAGCACCAGCCATTCATCACTTATATCAACGCCATACTCAACAACCCCAGTAGCGCCGACTATCCCCAACAATTCACCCCGCAAATCATCTCACAAAACAATTCCTTCCATCCCCTCCTGATCATCTCTTCTCTGCCTTCATCTACTTCCTCTCTGCGCCTTCACCAAACACCAGACTTCACCAATTCAAACTGCCATACAACTCAATCACCAACCTTCACTGGCCACTGCCTTCATTATCCATACACAGTTCATTCCACAAAACTCCACAAAACAGTCCCCACTGTCAACAACACCCCTCCCCCCCCCCCAAACTGCCTCATCAAACAACGGCCACCGGAAATCAATCAAATTGCTATACCTCCATTCGCCAATTCACAACTCAAACCCTCCAGCAAACTAGTTCTTCCTCCACCCAAACACTCAACCCCCAGCACCATTCACTCAACAGCCGAAGCTCTTCATCAACATTCCACCATCTACTTCAACCTCGCCATTCCCTATTGCCTTCTACTCCTACCAATCCATTCATCCGCCCATCTTCATTCATCACCCAAAAAATAGCAGTTCCCCACAAACTCCATCGCACACCAATTTGTTCCATCAATTTCAAACCATAACCGAAATTACAAACCACATACCTCATGCCACACTTCTACATACCCGAATCTGCAGTTTTTCCACAAATTGTGACAGTGGTTCCCAAAACCCAATCAAGAACGAACCCAAATCGAAACCTAGCACATCCAAATCACCTCACCGCAAAAAACCGATCACCATACTCTACCTTGAATCAGCAATCCTCTGTTCACAAAGCTTCGAAACCCCAAAATCATCACTCCACCGACCACGCCATCTTCCCCCAAATCGCGATTCAATAGCCAAGTTCCTTCCCCTATCCCCAAAATCAATGTCCTGATACTCTAAAATCTTCACGTCGAACAAGTAAAATTGGAAAACAGTTTGTTTTCCGGAAAAAAGGGCATTAGAGTCCTGAGTTTTTTCTGTGGGATTCGATCGTAGATGGTTGAGAATAAAGGGGTGGCGTGCTTTTAAAATAGGTAGGGATTAGTGAGTTTGTGGAATTTAAGTCTGTTACCTTATTATTTTGGGCCGGGCTTTAGGCCTTATAAGGGAGACGAATTGTTTTAAACTTTCATTTGAGGAATTTATGCATTATAATTTCTCTTGGGCATTGCCGGTTGGAAAATCATTTTCAACTTCGTTGTATCCTTCCATATAAATCATTTTTCTCTTTTAGGTAGTCCAAAACTTTTGTTTAATTCGGCTTAGTTTAGTTTTACTTTTTTTCACTCATTTTATTTTTATTTTATTTTTCTCTTCATTTTCCTTTCTTAGAAAAAAAATTCGAAAACAGATACAGTGGAAAAAAAGCGGCGGACGATTCAGGGTTCGAGCAGTTGCACGCCAAGTGAGGTGTGAATGCGCTAGGCGTCTCAATTGCACTAGACGGATTGCCGATCTTGGTGAGAATTTTCTGAATTCTACAGGGACTGCTGCTGCAAATAATTTTTTTTACAGACATTGCTTGTAAAAATCTTCTGCAGGGGCAGCGGCTTGCTTGTAAAATCCTTTAATTTCTATGATTATTATTTCTACATCTGTATTCATTTTGTTAAGGGGAATACCCCAATTCACATAAGGTGAGGGATTTCATCACCCTTTCCTTAGCCCACAAATTGGATTTCATCGTAGAATCTGACTAATAATAACGGTTAGACATTGGACTAAAAGGGAGTCGTGGGCTCATCTAGGGCTTAATTGTATTGTGATAGTTGATTCATTTGGAATGAATTATTTCTTGGTGTCTAGACTATGGCAGAGAAATAACCGTTTATAAATATTACAGTGATTCGTAAATATTATATCGGTTGTTACTCTGAAGGTACTTAACCTTCGGCTGCATTGCTAGGGTGATTCCTGGTGCACCGATAACTCATGTCCGTTAACTGGTTGAGAAATCTTTTGTTCTAAGTAATCAAACGTGTCACTATATAATTTTGGGCTAGGAGCTATTAAGGACAGAAAATTTCATTGTACCCAATCTCTGTGTATTTGATTGTTTTGTGTATTGAAAAAAAATCAAAATTCCTCAAAAACAAATAAAAATTTGAAAACAAAAATAAATAAATAAAAATTTTAACTTCTTTTTATTCTTTAGCCCTCCTTAGTTCTGTAGGTAGGAATTTTCCAAAACTCCCATTTTCAAAAAAACTTTTGTTCTATCTCTCACCTCTTTCTGGACTTCTTCATTGTCTAAATTTCTTTGGCGAGCTCTTTTCTTCTTCTTTCTGGTGCATGCAAACTTGGACCCGTGACCAAGAATCTCGTCGTTTAGTTAGAATCAGACAACCTTCTCTTTCCCCAAAACCCGCTTTTCTCGACCAACCTTTAGAAATGGCTAACGTGCTCGCACCTCGCACCCTGATGGACAGAATTCTTCCCAATAGAGTTTCTGTCCCTTCTTGCATTCAGTTACCTAATCCTGTGGGTAATCACTTTGAAATACGATCGAGTCAGATAAACATCCTTCCCAAATTTGGTAATTTTACTCATGACGAACCATATAGTTTTTTAACCAAATTTGAATATGCTTGTGCAACATTAAAATTACAACAGTTATGTGAGGATGGTATTAAACTTCGTTTGATTCCATTCGCACTAACTGACTCCGCAGAAAAATGGTTTCGCAGCTTGCCCCCAAAGTCGATTAAAAAATGGGATGAATTTACAGCAGTTTTCCTAAAAAAGTTCTACCCCCCAGAAAAAACGGCTAGAGTCAGAAATGAAATCCCTAACTTCCACCAAAAAGGGGGTGAATCTTTTTGGCAATACTTCAAAAGATTTAAAGAACTTCTGCTAAGTTGTTCCCATCATGGTTATGAAACATAGTCTTATGTCAAACTGTATACGATGGACTTGATAATAGTTCTAGGCAAATGTTAGAGTCCATGTGTCAGGGCAATTTTCTAGAAACAAACTGACGTAGTAGAAGCTTGGGAATTTCTGGATGAGTTAGCAGAAAAATCGAAACAATGGGAACGAACCAATGAAAAATCTCTCTATTCGCGATCCAGTAGTAATTCTGTCGAATCCTCTTCTTCTTCTTCTTCTTCTAATACTGTTGTTGATGCCATCCTGAACATTGTTAGAACACACACTCAGTCTAATAACGTTTCCCAAGCTATGTGTTACATATGTCTTGATACTAATCACATGGCTGATGACTGTCCCCAGTCCCTTGAGCAAGTAAACGCTTTCAACAGACCCAACAACCACCCAAATCTTTCTTATGGTCCGAATAACCTTCTGATGAACAGACCTTCGAATCAAGCATTTCCAAACAATGCTATGAACTTCCTCTTAAGAAAAATCAGTACACTTCGAACCAGGCACCTTTCTACAATCAAACGGTTGCACCCCAATATGAAAAACGTCTTTCTACGATTGAGGGGAATTTATCTGAGGTGAGCAACTTATTAGCTCAAATGACTAAGCAAAGTGTTGAAAATCAAAACAAGTTAGACAACTCCTTGCAATCATATATGCAAAACACGAATCAACAAATGAGTGAACTTCAAAAACAAATGTCTCAACTTAACGCTAGATTAAGTGGAAGGGAAAAGGGTACGTTTCCAAGTCAACCCATTCAAAACCCTAGAGGACAAAATTCAAACCCCAACCAAATTCACATCATTCAAAATTCAAATGTTAGTCACTTGAATGCAGTTACGACTCTTAGATCCGGCAAAAAGATTGACAACCATGTGGTCAACCCGAATGTTTTACCGGACGATCTTCCAAACCCGCTCGAAAATTAGACCAACTCAGATCAAAACATTGAGCCAATTACTGATAAGGACCATCCTCAAACTCAAATAGCCCAACCTACTGAGTTGTCTGCTCCATTTCCTCATAGATTCTGACCTAGGAAAAAGACGGACCAAATAGAAAAGATCCTAGAAATATTTAAGCAAGTTAAAGTGAACATTCCTCTTTTAGATATTATTCAACAAGTTCCACATTACGCGAAATTTCTAAAAGATATGTGCACTCAAAAACATCATACACATGTACCTAAGAAAGTGTTTTTAGCGGCAACTCTAAGTGAAGTCTTATCCCAATCAGTGCCAGTGAAATACAAAGATCCTGGCTGCCCCCACAATACCATGTACTATTGGGGACAAGAAAATCGATAGATGCCTGTTAGACTTAGGTGCTAGTGTTAACTTGCTTCCATATCCCGTCTATCGCCAATTAGGGCTAGGAGAACTGAAACCCGCCAAGTTTACCCTTCAGCTTGCTGACCGTTCAATTAAGAAACCTATGGGCGAAATCGAGGATGTATTGATCAAAATAGGCGAATTCATCTTTCCAATTGATTTCATTGTCCTAGAAACTCAACAGGTAAGAAATCCTGCAAACCAGATCCCTTTGATTCTAGGACGACCCTTCTTAGCAACTTCTAATGCGCTTATCAACTATAGAAATGGGTCTATGAAACTTTCTTTCGGTAACATGACTGTCAAGCTAAACATCTTTAGAACCGAAAACTCTCCTAACTCTTATGTGGACCAGTTTTCTGAAATCTATGCTGTCCACGATAATGAATCTGAGCTCGACCATCTGAATAATGAAATTGAATCAAATTATGAAACTTTGCTTCAAGATAGTCCCGAAAATGTCTCTGATTCAATTCCTGTCAAGCCACTCACAATTGAGTCTGTCCTTCAACCAGTTTCTTCAATTGAGTTGTCCCCAAAATCTGAACTCAAGGTGTTGCCCACTCATCTTAAGTACGCTTACTTAGGAGACAATGAAACTTTTCCTTTCATTATCGCTTCTGACCTTACTTTAGAGCAGGAACAATTGCTCCTTCCCATCCTTAAGAAAAATAAGGAAGCAATTGGTTGGTCCATGGCTGATATTAAGGGGATTAGTCCTTCGATAGTCCAACATCGAATCCACCTTATAGATGATGCCAAGCCCACTCGTGATCCCCAGCGTCGACTAAACCCCATCATGAAAGAACCAGTTCGTGCTGAAATCCTTAAATGTCTTGATAATGGGATCATCTACCCAAATTCCGATAGTCAATGGGTTAGTCCGATTCATGTCGTACCTAAGAAATCAGGGATAACCGTGATTCAAAATGAAGCTAACGAGCTTATCCCAACCCGTACCCAGACTGGTTGGCATGTTTGCATTGATTATATGAAACTTAATGCTGCAACATGTAAGGATCGTTTCCCTCTGCCATTCATCGATCAAATGTTAAAATGACTAGCTGGTCACGAGTACTACTATTTCCTTGACGGGTACTCGGGCTATAATCAAATCCCTATCGCCCTTGAGGACCAAGAGAAAACCACTTTCACTTGTCCATTTGGTACGTTTGCGTACCGTCGTATGCCTTTTGGTCTCTGTAATGCACCTGCAACCTTTCAGAGGTGCATGATTAGCATTTTTTCTGATATGATCGAGCGATTTTTGGAAGTGTTCATGGATGATTTTTCCATCTTTGGGGATTCCTACACTGAGTGTTTACGTCACCTGGATCTTGTTCTTAACCGTTGCAAAGATAAACACTTAATGCTTAACTGGGAAAAGTGTCACTTCATGGTCAAACATGGCATTGTTTTAGGACATGTCATCTCTAATAAAGGAATCGAAGTAGACAAAGCCAAAATTGAGGTTATCTCGAATCTTCCCATTTCCAAATCCGTTAAGGACATCCGAACCTTTTTAGGTCATGTTGGCTTCTATCGTCGCTTTATAAAGGATTTTAGCAAAATCACTCGACCTTTGACCAGTCTTCTTGGTAAGGATGTTCCTTTCGACTTCAATTCCGATTGCATTTCATCTCTTGAGCATCTAAAAAATGAACTTGTCTCTGCCCCGATCATCTGCTCTCCTAATTGGAAGCTGGCTTTTTAAATCATGTGTGACGCCTCGAATTTCGCTGTTGCCGCTGTCTTAGGACAACGTATCGATAAGATTCTTCATGTCGTTTACTACACGAGTAAAACTCTGAACGATGCTCAAATCAATTATACGACCACTGAAAAGGAACTTTTGGCAGTCATTTTCGCCCTAGAAAAATTCAGACATTATCTAGTTGGCTCACACATCACTGTTCATACCGACCATTCCGCACTTAGGTACCTTTTCTCTAAAAAGGATGCTAAGGCTCATCTCATTCGTTGGATCCTTCTACTTCAAGAATTTGACCTTACCATTAAAGATAAAAAAGGATCTGATAATGTTATTGCAGACCACTTGTCTCGTCTTCCAAATGCCCCGTCTTTTTCTCTTCCGATCAATGAGAACTTCTCGGATGAACAGTTCTTTTCATTGTCCACTAATCCTTGGTTCGCTGACATTGTCAACTACTTAGTCACCAAGCAGACCCCTTCTTTTTGGTCCAAGCAGGATAAACACAAATTCTTTTCCTAAGTGAAACATTTTTTCTAGGACGACCCCTATCTTTTCAAGTACTGTCCCGATCAAATCATTCGAAGGTGTGTTCCCGACACCGAAACTCGCAGTGTCCTCTTTCTAGGACGACCCCTATCTTTTTAAGTATTGTCCCAATCAAATCATTCGAAGGTGTGTTCCCGACACCGAAACTCGCAGTGTCCTCTCTTTCTGTCACGACCAAGCCTGTGGTGGTCACTTCGGTCCAAAAAGACTGCCGAAAAGGTTCTCCAATCGGGTTTCTACTGGCCAAACCTTTTCAAAGACGCTTACGAATTCTGCAAAACTTGTGATCGATGTCAATTCTTAGGGAAAATTTCTAAACGGAATATGATGCCCTTAAATCCAATTCAAGAAGTCGAAGTTTTTGACGTGTGGGGTATAGACTTCATGGGACCCTTCCCTAATTCTTTTGGGAACCTTTACATTCTCTTAGTTGTTGATTATGTTTCTAAATGGGTCGAAGATGTTCCATGCAAAACAAACGATGACATGGTTGTTGTGCGCTTCTTGAAAGAAAATATCTTCTCTAGGTTTGGCACACCTCGCACAATAATCAGTGATAATGGCACACACTTCTGTAATCGTTCTTTTGAAGCCCACATGCGAAAGTATTCGATAACCCACAAGTTATCCACTTCGTACCATCCTCAAACTTGTGTACAGGTTGAAGTATCGAATAGGCAGATTAAGCAAATCCTTGAGAAAACTGTGAATCGAAATCGTAAAGATTGGTCCCAAAAGTTAACCGATGCTCTTTGGGCTTACCGCACCGCTTTCAAAACAAACTTAAGTATGTCCCCTTATCGGTTGATTTTTGGTAAGCCATATCACTTGCTAGTTGAACTCGAACATAGGGCGTTATGGGCAATAAAAACTTTAAATCTTGACTTAGAGCAAGCAGGAGAACTTCGGAAGCTTCAACTTAATGAACTTGATGAAATTCAAAATGATGCCTATGAAAATGAATGAATTTATAAGGACAAAACGAAAGTTTTTCATGATAAATCAATTTTACGTAAAACTTTCATGCCAGGTCAAAAAGTTTTGTTATATGACTCAAGATTGCATTTATTTCCCGGTAAGTTAAAATCTAGATGGACAGGACCTTACACTGTACGGACTGTTTTTCCATATGGTGTGGTAGAAATTGAGAATCCAACTGATGGATCATTCTACAAGGTCAATGGTCAACGCCTTAAGCCTTACTTGGAACCAATAACAAACTTAGAGGAAGAGCTCGTGATCCTCCATGAGCCACATTACATTCGGTAAGACGCACTAACCCTCTTTTGTACATATGTAAATATTCTCTTATTTGTTTTTTTCCTTTCACTAAGATATGTTTGACGAACGACTGTGAGGACACAACCACACTTAAGTGTGGGGGGGAATTTACATTACATCAGCAATCAAATTTTATGAAGTGGGTCATTCATTGAACAAGGATTAACTTAAATTCATAAATAACACCTTGGTTCTTGTTTGATAAGTTGAATTTTTGGGTGATGGGAATGAACATTATTTATTCATTGAATTGTAATGTGTCTTTTTAAGATGCTAGCTTATGACTGTGCAAACGTTAGTCGTGTTCTGGAGTAAGCGTATCAACCCTTGTTATACATGTTAGAATGTGCAAGTAAAAAAAAAAATCAAATAATAATGATTTTGCACTGACATTTGTTGGATTTTCTGAGTTGTTTTCATGCATAATATTTTTTCTCACTCAAATTTTCAAAATCGTAAGTTCTAAAATCCACTTGGCCCACTTAAGGAGAAATGACTCATTGTAGTGTTCTTCTTCGATACCCTACATTATTCAAACCCAAGTATTTAGTCGATTTACATCCATGTTTCGACAAGTTTATCTTATATTGGTATACTCAAGAACCTTTGTTTAAAGGTCAAAAACGTCACTTTTTATACCAATATTACACCACCCACTCCGTACTTGTTTTAAGGTAGGATAACCATATACCACATCTTATTTTATATGGGTTATCTATCTTACGAAACTTTGCTTATCATTCCTTTTAGTTTTTTTGTATAACATCAATCCAGACTTGTGTGTTGAATTAGGGTTATAGAAGTAGAGTAACTAGGGAACAAAACTTTCCTTTCATAAAGTGTTGGTTTAGTAGAGGAGGAATCAAATGAAATAATGTATGGTATCATTCCATTTCATATCCATTCATCATTCATCATGCAAAAGAAAAAAGGAAAGAAAAAAAGAAAAAAAAGAAAAAAAATGAAATAAAGAGAGAGTCTCTCAGAATAAAATAGTCATTCATCATTCTTGACTATAAAGCATTCAGTTCCATTCCATCTACATCCATTATACCGTACTTGGAAGTGAGGATAGTAGTAGAGGAGATGAAAGGAAACAAAAATGTTCATATGTGCTTTAGCATTACTTTATCTTTTTTAGTTTGAAGTTCAACTATTACACTTGCCCTCTTATCTATAATATTTTTAGAACTTACAACATTTTCCTTCATCTATGCATAACTCAGTTAGTTACACTGGTGCAAAATTATTCAAAATAATAATAAAAAAGAATAAATGATTGGGTGCACATTATCGATGTGTAGAACTTTGGTTGACGCCACGCTCTTAACCTTCAAGACAATTACAGTGTTATCAAGGAATTATGATTCAGCTTGAATTTTTTTATTCATTTTTGCACTAATTATGGGATGGACAATTTGGGACTAAACCGTTATTATTGAAGTTAGGTAAAATCCTTGGAATGTGAAAGACCTTAAATATATTGTTTGATTAATCCGCGTACTTAAGACGCTTTGGATTTTGTGGGTAGTATCCGCTGAAAACCCTCACGAGACAACACTCGTTCTACTAGGGACACCTAGGGCTTTAACGGCTTGTTACATACGCTAAATGCAGTCGTGTTTCCTACGAAAGTGTGACATATCTTGGTTTAGTTTATTCGAGGACGAATAAAAAGATAAGTTTGGAGGTATTTGATATACACGTAAATGTGTATATATTATCCGCATATTTATCTTGTTTTATCTTTTAAATAATTAATACTGTGTATTTTTAGTTGTATTTCCAGTTTATTTATGATGAATGGATTAAAGCACTTAATTGTTGAAAAGCTTGAAGAATTGGTGTAAGAAGAGTGTTGATTTTGAGAGCTAGATTAAAGTTTGAAGAAATGTTGCTATTCAACCATCTTCTTTCGCATATTTTAAGGATTCAATGCCTTTTCATAATGATAGCTGGTCACAGAGGATTATGGAGTTCCTATTCGTGCTCAAAACAGTTGGAATTGATGCCATTTGATGCCCGCAAGCCATTACAATTGCAAATCCATTCATACGCGCTCACATTGGCTCATTTACAAGGTATCTCACTCATGTTGCGTTCACATTGGCTCATTTGAAAGGCCTTCCATTCACATGCGTTCACACTTAGCTACTTGGTTTATGTATTATTTTGAAAAAGGGATTTTGTCCCACATTGTGTAATGAGCCTCTTTGCCTTGGCCAATACAACTATAAATACCTACACACTTTGAGTTTCATTCTGTAATTCTCTTCTTGGAATAAAACCATTCTTCTTCCCCTGTTCTATTTAGTTTTAGTTGTATTTTATTTATGTCTGTTATTTTCTTTTTCTCTTCTTCTTTAGCTATGTCTAGCTAATCCCCTTTGATTAGGGGATGATGACGCTAATAGATATGATTCAACATGAATCACATACCCAATAGATGAGGACTTTATACATGTAGATCTGGATTTGAATCAAGGGTTAGATTTGAACCTTCATATTCTGTATCGTTTAAGAGCTATGCTCCTTCACAGGGTATATTCGTGTTCGATCTAACAATTATCAGGTTTGGATCTAATTTTAGGGTTTTAGAAATTAATTAGTGAATCTGTCCTGATAGCCTATGGTTGTTTAAGAGCTCGGCTCCTGCATAGGCTATGCTTGTCGTTATTTACTTATTTGTTTCTAAGAACCTAATTATTGTCAATTCATGTTTGTGACAGAAACATGAATTAGATCTATATTTATTTGTTGGCTAATGATGAGTATGAATCCAATCTATGTCATTATCCCCTAATTGTTGTCTCTTATTATATAAATCTCTCTTTTTATTTAATTGCTGTTATTTTCTGTGTTTTCAATCCATCAAAATCCTGGAATAACTTGATTGGATTTATTAATTAAAATATTTTTGGTCCTAGAGTTCTACACCCTCTACAACAATCCTTGTTGTTTAGGAAAGCTGAATGGATTAAACAATTGTTTACAGTTGTTAATTTGTTTGCAAACAGTATCTAACATGCACCTGTATCTAACACACGCTCGTATCTAACATGCACCGGTATGCATCTACTACGTATCATAAAGCAATTATACAAAAAAGTATCATAAGGCACCGTAGTGCATCAGTTCATACCATCCACATCCAAAAAATGACATACAATTGTATGCTTGAGGTTTTGTGATACAAATACATGTGTAGCACTACGGTGTGTTTGCACCATAAAGTTCGTACAAATACATGTGTAGCACTGCGGTGTGTTTGCATTGTGGTGTGTTTGCACTGCGGTGTGTTTGCACTACGGTGTGTATGCACTGCGGTGTGTTTGCATTGAGGTTTTGTGATATAAATACCCGTATATAACATTCACGCACAAGTATCATCAGGCATCATCAGCCCATACAATACACATCAGTTCATACTTCATACCATACACGCACACGCACAAGTATCATAAGGCAGCATCAGTCCATACAATACACATCAGTTCATACCATATACGCACAAATATCATAAGGCAGCATCGATCAGTTCATACCATACACATCCAAAAAATAACACACACATCCACATCCAAAAGTATCATAAAGTTAACTTAATACATACACATCCAAAAAATGACATTATAGTAGCATCAATTCATACCAGATCAGGACTTGGCGGGGCTGCGGAACTGCCAACTGATTCTTTAGGGCTTTGCGGGTGTGGGAGAGCCAATCCAAAGTGAGAAGCAGCATGTGATGGACCCGCAGCATCAAGACAAGGGGTGAGGTAGTTTGGCCAGTCAAATTCCTGATCAACTTCTATATCTACCCACTGATCATTCCTCAGGTTCATTAGGGCTTGGTTATTAACATGTATGTCATGGGTGGCTTCCGGAAATAAGCTTGGCAAGGGGGGTAGCACAACAACTTCTTGTATCATTGCGCCAAATCTTTCATCTGAATCCATTTCCCATTCCCATCCGTAATGATGCAAACATGGAACCACCTGTTCCTCCCTATTGCTCACAAAAAGAAGTTCAGGCCTTGTTCCAGGATGAGCATGGGCACAGCGCTGAACCTTAATGAGGTAAACCTTGTTGTTGAATTGAGCAGCAAAAGTATTGATATTGCTAATGCCATCATAAAATTGCATTTTTAGGTAGAAAGATGTATGGTCAATCCGAGACCAGTTGCAGTCGTCAATTGCAAGCACACGTCCCATTGGCTTCATTATTTCTTCAACAGCTAGGACATTACTCTTTAGGAACTCGGGAAAGCCATCGACTTTAGCCCATGATTCCACTTCTAAAGCTGGTTCAGGCTCAAATTCTTCATCAGACCATGCTTGCAGGTAAATAGCACCACCAGGTTTTGTAAAAACTTTCAACATTAGCGCATGATCATGCTTACTGTATGATGGACATGATACTAGAAAAGAGTTATTGGGTATTACCCGTATATGCCACAAATTATGATTGAGAGTCACCTTAAGAACGTTATGCACAGCTTCGAAATTCCAATGTCCTTTAAGAACAGTGGCAATGATGTATAGAGACGAGTCCTCCATTGATTCTTTTTTTTTAACTTTGATTTGGGTTTAGGGGATATGGATATGAGGATGTTGATCTGAAGCTTGAAAGGATGTGCGAGGGACCCGATGGATTGTGTCAGGTAAATATGTGAACTGGAAATGCTTGCACAGAAGACGAAGCATACTCAATTCTGAGGTGGCACGATTTACCAATGGTGAATGGTCAACTGTTATAATTGTATGCGTAGCTCACTAAGATTTATAAGTTAATTAAATGGCCAAATGCACAAATGCACGCAACACATATGAACTTATCAAATAACTTGTAATTTCAAATTGCAGGATTTGAAATGACGAGGAGAGATACAGACGGCAAGTGGAGGACCTGAAATGACATGGAGAGATACAGTTTCTGGTTCATGGCATTGCTACTTTGTAGAATGCACACTGATCGTATTTGTTGGCACTTGTATTGAAGGTGATATGTATTGGCACTTTTGCTACTTTTAAATTATGTATTTGATCGGATGTGTTATATATTTAAACTGTTGAATTACGTATTTGACCTTATGTATTGAAGGTGGTATGTATTGAAGGTTTGAATGTGATGATGAATGTAACGGATTTGTTTTTTCTATATACAAAACTGATATTGCAAAATTTATGATTAAAGCGTTGCATTTGCTTTTTTTCCTGATGTTGTATTTTAAGATATGGTGTTGCATTCCATAATACAGTGGTTTTGCATTACATAAAATAGTAATAAGTCCACATGGCACGTATACGTCACAACTGACATGGCATGTGACACGTGTGCAACTGACGTGGAGAGCTAACATATCGTGTGACACATAGGCAGCTGACATGGAAAGCTGACGTGGTAGCTAGGATCTAACTAATTTTTAAGCAATGCTGAATATTGTTGCATTATGTGCAAATACTGTTGCATTACGTCTATAGTGCAACACTTTCTTTCCGTGGCAGTAGATGTGCAAAAGCGTTGCCTTAGATGGCTAAGGCAACGACCACGGATGCCCCGCCCTTCCGGTGTTGCCTATTTGAAAAAAAGGAAAAATGCAACACTTTTTCGATCTAAGGCCACATAAAACTTGTATTGAATATGCCCACTTTTGTAGTAGTGTGTGAACAAGCGTTCGGGATCCTGAAAGAGAGACTGACAAGTGCTCCTGTGTTGACCATTCCAAGTGGGAATGAAGAGATGGTGGTATACACCGATGCATGTGGTACTAGACTTGGAGCGGTACTGATGCAAAAAGATAAGGTTGTCGCCTACGCAAGTCGACAGCTAAAGCCACATGAGAAGAATTACCCAACTCGTGATTTGGAGTTGGTCGCAATTGTCTTTGCTATGAAGATGTGGAGACATTACCTATTGGGAGTTCGATTCAAGTTGTTTACGAATCACAAGTCGTTAAAGTATCTTTTCTCCCAAAAGGATTTGAATCTTCGACAGCAAAGGTGGCTAGAGTTTCTAGCATTGTATGATTTTGATATAGCTTATACTCCTGGCAAAGGTAACACGGTTGCATATGCGTTGAGTAGAAGACACGAAAGTTTGGGGGCGAAGTTTTCGGAATGGAAGAGCCTTGAGTATTTGGCGTGGTTTGATTCCAGGCCAAGGTATGAGTTGGATCCTAAAATGTTGGCAAGCTTGTCGATAAGACCTACTCTCATCGAAAGGATTGGCGAGAGCCAAAAGCGATATGCAAAGCTTGTTGAGCTCATCCAGAAACTAGAACCAAAAGATAAAGAGTTCGAAGTTGATCAGAAGGTTGGCTTTGAAAGCAAGGGCGATTAGTTGTTCCTGATATCAACGGATTGACAGATGAGGTTCTGAGAGAATGTCATCACTCGAAGTTGACGATTCATCCCGGTGGTAATAAGATGTATCAGGACATGAAGCGAGTCTACTACTGAGAGGGGATGAAGCAGATATTGGAAAGTTCAATTCCAAGTGCATGAATTGTCAGTTAGTGAAAGCTGAACAGAAGAAGCCGAGTGGTTTGCTTCAGCCATTGGAAGTTACTACATGGAAGTGGGAGCAGATATCGATGGACTACCTAGAACCAATATAGGAAACGGAGGAATTTGGGTCATCGTGGATCGCTTGACCATATGTGCAAGGTTCATTCCGGTCAAGTCGACTAGGACGACATCGAAATTGGCTGAACTTTATGTGAAATGGATAGTTCGATTCCATGGTATCCCGAAGATCATAGTGAGTGACCGAGATCCATTATTTACAAGTGGATTTTGGAAGAGTTTGCAAGAAGCTTTGGGAATCGAGTTGTGTTTAAGTACGACTTACCATCCCCAAACTGATGGTTAAACCGAGAGGGTCAACCGAGTTTTGGAAGATCTCTTAAGAGCTTGTGTGTTGGATTTTGGGGGATCATGGGAAGACCATCTACATCCAGTTGAGTTTGCATATAATAATAGCTACCAGTCTAGCATTGGGATGGCACCATACGAGGCTTCGTATGGGAGACTGTGTAATTCTTAGGCATGTTGGTTAGAAGCTAGAGATAAGTTGGTACTTGGGCCAGAGATGATTAGAGAGACCTCGGATTGTATCAAGATCATTCGACAACGAATGAAGGCGGCCTAAGATCGTCAGAAAAGTTATGCTGATAAACGTCGAAAAGATTTGAAATTTGATGTTGGCGATATGGTTTTCATGAAGATTTGTCCATTAAAGCATGTGGTTCGATTCAGAAGTAAAGGAAAGTTAGCTCCAAGGTTC
Source organism: Allium sativum (assembly GCA_030737875.1). Taxonomy (NCBI): domain Eukaryota; kingdom Viridiplantae; phylum Streptophyta; class Magnoliopsida; order Asparagales; family Amaryllidaceae; genus Allium; species Allium sativum. The sequence continues at coordinate 309,101,820 of CM060912.1, read as the reverse complement.
GTTGGACCATTTCCGATAGTTGAGCGAATTGGAAAGCTCGCATATAGATTGGAGCTACCCGAGAAGATGTCGAGTGTGCATAATGTGTTCCATGTGTCGTTTCTATGGAACTTCGTGCATGATTCGAATGTGGTGGTATCTCCAGAGCAGTACGAAGATCTAGAAGTTGAGACCGTAGTTGCAAAACCCCTAAGCCGCTTCATGTTGTGGGGAATGACATGAAACAGCTCAGGAGGAAAATGGTTAAGCTAGTCAAGGTACAATGGAGTGAAGATGGAGACAATTGTATGTGGGAGACGGAAGAGAGCATGAGGGAGACTCATCCAGAACTCTTCATCAGTAGGACCCTTTCATATCATATCATCGTTGTATCTTGTTGTTTGATAAAATTCCACGTGTTAGGATAAGGCTATGGATGCATGGCTTGATGGTTGCTAGTTTGGGTGATAGAATTGACTTCTCATGGATGATAGGCATGCAGAATTGTTATGGTTGCTTATTTTTGCTTGGAATTTTGGGGGCGAAATACTTACGGGGGGAGAATGTAACAACCCACATTTTACGTATCGAAAGATCGTAAAATATTTTTATTTTATTCCCTGAGGGTTGGATCATTATCATGTTTTGATATGTTGCTTATGGGGATGTGAGACATGTCCATAATTTTTACCAATTTTGTTTATGATCATTTTGCCCCTGTCAGTCTTGTAAATGGCATAACTTTTGGCTCAGGTCGAATCAAGGGGTAAGACCTGTGCCATTAGAAAGGAAATGATGATTGTCTTTCCGTAGAGTGGTTACATTAAAGATTTGGCTTAGCGGTTTGGGAGGAATCGCTTTTTTAAGATTTTTCAGTTGGCTATTCAGGTTTGGAGAGCCACAATGGGCTGATTTGGGAAGGCCCATTGGTGGGCTATTGGAAAGGTATAAATAGAGGGTGAGAGGTATGAGAAATAATTTTACTTCCTCATTCTCTCATTAGGGGGCCTTGAGCTCCTCCTTCCTCTAACACCTTTCCACCATTAAAATCAACCTTTAAAGGAGGGGAATTGAAGATCTACACCATTGGAGGCTAGATCTACATCAATTGAAAGGAGAATTCATCGAATCTAGGAGTTCATATTCAATTGCTGGCTATCTGGAATCTTATTGCTTTGATTTTTGCTTGTTTGGGAGAATCGGTGAGTGGTTTACATCTCTCACATGGACTCAATGAATTGTATGAGTAGTTGATCATGTTTTTAATTAAATTCAAGTGTTTTCTCATAGATCTATGCATTAGTAAGTCCATTTTCATATTAATCACTCTATGATCTGATTTAACAAGTTTAGATAGGTAATTTCTATGATATTTCATGTGAATATGCAAGTTAAATCCATGGTTTTGCTCATATGTTCATTTGTGGTGATTTTTGGGAAATTTTACATAATTATTGATGAAATTGTCATATTGGTGATGTTGTTGATTTCATATCATGGTTGTGGTCGTATTGGATGAGTTGGTTTCGTCAAATCTATTGTTTGGCGAAGTTTTGGTCGAAATCAGAGGGGAATTGGTGAAGTGCAGGTTTTGGGTCTGTCGAGCGAGCCAGGGCGGGTCGGTCGAGCGAGCCAGGGTGGGTCGCTCGATCCCCAAAATGTGTTTTGAAGAACAAGCCAGAAGCCATGCCTGGTCGGTTCAGTCACAATGGGTCGGGTCGGTCTTGGTGTGGGTCGGTCGAATAGGTCTGGGAATTCTGGTTTTGGAGGAAGTTTGGGCCAGGTCGGTCACTATGGGTCGGGTCAGTTACTCCGGGTCAGTCTTGAGGTGGGTCGGGCGTGTATGAGGAGGAAGACTTTGGGTCGTGCATGCAGGTGGTCGGTCGTGCACATTCTAGGTCGAGCAGTGTTGGTCGAGCATGGTTGGGTCGAGCAAAAGGGGTCGGTCGCACCAGGGGGGTCGGTCGAACAGGGTCATTTTCTGAAAATTTATATTTTCGGGTACGACTCAAATTTAAATAAAAAGATCTGGAAAAAAAATCGGGGGCGACTCCCCGAACCCTAGCCGCAACACAATGATGTAATTTGGCTCGGTGATGGTGAGACTTCAAAGTAAATTCAAGTAGGAAGGTTCGAAGTGTTGATAGGCATTCGTTGATCGGTGTAGAACAGTGAATGAGGTGACAACTCAAAGGTCGTGAGTTGGTGGATAATAGTCGCTTGATAAGATTGCTTGAGCTGTGAAAAGTCATCGGGTTGGGTGACTAGAGATGCGAAGGCCGAGAGATTACCGTTGTCGTAAGTTCTAGGAAGGCTCGAAGCAGGGGTACACTAGAGACGTTTAAAGGACCGGTTGTAGGTCGAGTACCCTGTGTATCGTTGAAAGGCCTAGTGGTCAAGGTTGGACATACATACGTATCATTGAAAGGCGTATGGAGTTTATGCTAGAACCGGGGTTACCATTGGCCCTTGATATGTGGCATGGTTGGTCATCATACGATTAACAATGGTTTCAAAGCAGGATTGGCGGTAATAGCCAGAGTCAGTCATGGATGATTGTTTGTCCTGTTTGTACCGTTTCATGTAGGTCATCCAACGTCGAAGGAGATGTTCCTTGAGTGCTTGTCTGATATTGGTTTAGGCCTCTGTTGATTATGCTTGAGGGATGTTGAATTCGATTAGGATGGTTTACATGAGATATGTATAATCTGGATGTTATGAGTGCTTTATCATGATTGAATGAGTGTTTTGATTTCCTTATGTACAAACTTTGGTATTCGTTGGATAACCTTTCAGGATGTTGTGAAAGTTTGAAAAGTTTATTTTATGATACTTCATTACTATTACCTGTTGTATAAGTTCTATTATATTTTATCCTTGCGCTATGAGTTCTACGACAAGTTCCTCTTGTGTTTACCTACTCTAATGATCGTCCATAGCTGCCTGGCACACCTTTCAGCGCATTATTTTGGTTATGGGCGGTTGTCACACTTCCATTCTTCCTACTGGGTTCCTATCATTCTGATTTGCAGATGACAATATCATCTTCTTATATCACACTTCTTATTTTATTGCCTCTCTTAATCTATTGCTCTACTCTTTTGAATTATCCTCTGGTATGCAGATCAATTTTGATAAGAGTGTTGTCCATATGTCTATTCCATACAACCATATTGGCCTGGAAGAGGCTCAGACCTTAAACTGCACACTTGTCTTATCATATTCTATATTTGGATCTTTTCATCTATACTTCTAAGCCAAAGAGGCAGGATTTTCCTATCAATTTATAAAAGATTTCCAGTAGATTGGCTGGTAAGATGGGATCATCTTTGTCCTGTGCAAGCAGAATAACTCTTGTAACATTTGAAATCAATAATATTCTTTCTTACCGGCTATCTTTCTATAAAGCACCGAAATGGGTAATCAACAAGATAGATTCTATGAGACGTGCTTTCCTATTGAAAGGAACTGTTGATGTTTCCCCTACCAATTGTCTACTTTCCTAGATATTGTTTGTAGACCTTGATATCTTGGTGGTTTAGGCATACTTAATCTTCATCTTTTTAATAAGACTTTATTAAGCAAATGAAGTTGGTCCTTGTTGAAATGATTGTGTTACACCTTAGGCTAATTAGGTTTCTACAAGGTAGCATAACCGTCCTCTTTATCTTGTTGACTGCTTTTTTGCTCCTCCTATATTTAGGAGGACAACATCCTTTGCTGCATGAATTACATATCAACATTACTGTTAGAAGGCTGCAGCCCAGCAGTCCATGTGATCAACATGGGGTTGCCACCAACCAAGCCTCTAATCCCCACCAAACATCTTCTCACCTTATAAATACATCCTTCTTCTTCATAATTCCCAACCCATCTCAAATCCAATAAGAAGAAAAATAACACAAGCTTAGAGTGAGATTGACTGTTGAGTGAAAAGTGTTTTCTGTAATCACTTTGTAATATTATCTTAAATAAAAGATCTGCAGCAGCCTGGAGACGTAGGCATAATTGGCCGAACTTCGTTATCAAAGTTTGCATGTCTTACCATTCTATATTTTATTTATTTTCTCTACAAATCAAATTATAGGGAATTTGTGTAATTTCCCAACAACTAGTATCAGAGCCATAATTTGTTAGAAAGGAAATCAAACTCGAGTGGGAGCGATGGCGACAGATGAAGGAAAGGTGAATATCGAGAAGTTTGATGGAGCTAACTTTGGCTTTTGAAAAATGCAAATTGAAGATTACCTATACCAGAAAAAGCTTTATCAACCTCTCTCAGAAAAGAAGCCGGAGAATATGAAGGTTGAAGATTGGGTTCTTCTTGATAGACATGCTCTTAGAGTTATTCGATTGACGTTATCTCGCAATGTTGCTTTCAACATAGCAAAGGAAAAGACCATGTCAGGTCTTATGGCGGCTCTCTCCAGTATGTATGAGAAGCCATCGGCCTCTAACTAAGTTCATTTGATGAAATGATTGTTCGTTTTGTGGATTACAGAAGGTGCGTCGATAGCTCAACATCTCAATGAACTGAATACAGTTACTTCTCAGCAAAGTTCAGTTGAAATAAAATTTGACGAAGAAGTACGAGCATTGTTACTTTTGTCTTCCCTGCTAGAAAGTTGGATTGCTATTTTCACAGCAGTGAGTAGCTCGTTGGCAACTAATAAATTAAAATTTGATGATATTCGTGATATTGTTTTCAGGGAAGAGATCCGATGGAGGGATTCTGGTGAGTTATCAAACTTTTCGATTTTGCATACATAATCAAGACAAGTGAAAGAAATTCAACAAGAAGAAATGGATGTAGCAAATCAAACTATCGAGGTAGGTTAAAGGACTGGAGATCTAAATCCAGAAATCTCAATAATTCCTATAGCTCAAAGTCCGTTGAGTCTTGGAACCGTGGAAAGACCAGGGACGACAAAAATCAATGCAAAAGTGCACCAAGGAACCAGGAGATGAAGGCAGAGGCAAATATTACTTCTACCTCAGAAGGAGATGAAGGGTTGATATGCTTTTTGAAGAGCAAGGAAGAGTCTTGGGTGCTAGACTCTGGAGCATTGTTTCATGCCACTTCGTAGAAAGAGTTCTTCAAAAGGTATGCTTCTCGAAATCTTAGAAAGGTTTATCTTGGTGACGATTAACCTTGTGATATCGTTTGTAAAGGAGTTGCGAAGATTAAGTTAAATGCATTAGTTTGGGATATAAAGAATGTTAGGCACATATCTGACTTGAGAAAGATTGATCTCCGTAGGACAATATATTGGTTACTGAAGGCTACACTATGACTTTCCATGGTGATGATTGGAAAATTTCAAAGGGTACAATGGTGATTGCTCAAGGCAAGAAGAATGGTACTTATTACATGACAGCAGGAGCACGATGTTCGATCACTGTTGCAGCTAGCAATGAAAATTCAACATATGAGACCAGAGGTTAGGCCATATGAGTGAAAAGGGAAGGAAGATTATACTCGAAGGGGAAGCTTTCAGGTCTACAATTAGTGGAAATAGGCATGTGCGAAAATTGCATACTTGGAAAGAAGAAGAGAGTCAGCTTTCAAATAAATGGTAAAACCCCAAAGAAGGAAAGGTTGGAGCTTGTTCATTCCAGTGTTTGGGGGCCAACGACCGTCTCATCTATTAGTGAGAAGCATTACTTCATTACTTTCATCGATGATCACTCGCGAAAGGTATGTGTTTACTTTTTAAGGCATAAATCTGAAGTGTTTGAGGCTTTCAGGATATGGAAAGCTAAGGTTGAAAGTAAGTCAAATCTAAAGACCAAAAAGCTTAGAAATGACAATGGATGGGAACGCGAAGATACCAGATTCAAGCAATTCTTCTATGAGGACGAGATAAAAATGCATAGAACCGTGCTGGGTACGACTCAACATGAAGATACCAGAAGCATTCGTATTCAATCAGGTCTACCAAAGCAGTTCTGTGCAGAAGTTGTTAACACAACAACTTATCTAATCAGCAGAGGTCCTTCGTGAAACACCCCACCTCCGTTAGGGTCACTCTCAAAGGGAATGCCCTAATTTTGGTGGAGGTTTATAAGTACAAGTCACAGATATACAAGACAGATATAAGAACACATATTTGTAAACAGCGGAAGAACAACAAACTTTTATTTCATAAAGTCAAATACGTGTTACAACAACATCCTTTCCAAAAACATAACATAACACTTTCATAATCTGTCTTGAGTGCATTATTTAAAGAAGCTAAAACGTAGATAAACTGCAAAAGCCCCATAGTGGATTGTCCAAAGCCATAGTTCAAAACAGGAAAGTCCAAGCAATACATTTCTCTACTTCAAGCTGGATGCCAAGGGTGATCAAGCTGCTGTGTTCCCTCCCTGAGGACCTGGGGGGGGGGGGGGGGGGAACGGAAGAAAGAAGACGAAAGAAAAATAGAGTCAGACATAAAGCCTGAGTAAGTCTAGTACTATTTTATCTATGAATAAAGAACTGGGTATGATAAGTATAAACAAGAAGTGGAAAGGTACTTTAAACTTGGTTAAGTTGTCTAGGGTCGAATATACTATCGTACCCCATGTTGATCTCTGAACCCATATAAACTAGTTTCCAATTTGCACCCCATAATCAGGGTGAAGTGATCCATCCTATGATGATCGGCTCCTACTCGCATAGTTACATGTGTCTTACGGCCCCCGATGTCTGTAGTTACCTATGCTGGTCCCACCATGGGGTGTATCAAGTCCCATAGTGGCAACCCGACACAACCTTAGAGTGCACAGGTATGCTACTGGTGTCCAGTGCCTTATTTTTCTGCGCCGGAGTGTGTGCACGCCCGCACTCCGTTAGAACCTACACTGCTACACCACCGCCGTCGCTTTGACCTCTTACAATCAGCCCAGTAATCGTGCCCCACCCTGCCTAGTTTCAGGGTATCCTGATACACCTTTTAGGGTTACTGCTGAAAAGGGTCCCCCGTTACTAGGTTTTCTATCTCTAGCCAACATGCTAAGTTGGTTAAGTGTTTCTAACCTAACCCCCCACCAGTCCGTTTAGTTTAGCATGTTCCATTTTGATTAAGTCTTTAGTCCACTTAATCCTAACAATCCTGACTCAGCCTTAATTGTCTTATTAAGGCCCTGACCTCTCACATTAGACAGGTATTGTTGTGGCTGCCTGTTGCCGGTTGGTTCCGGGCAGTCTTACGCCACAACTCAGTCTAACCTCGGGTCCTTATTGGGCTCCATGTTTAACCTCTCACATTGGATAGGTATTGTTGTGACTACTGGACAGCCGGGCGGTTCCGGGCAGGTTTACATCACAACTCAATCCAACCTCGGGTTAAACACATCGTATGTTCTACATTTACATATCTTGTCATTCTTCTTTATTTCTTATATGTAAATATTTGCGGACCATTATTAAGTTAATGGTGTAAAGGTTACACCAATCACGGGCCCAACCCATACTTGAATTTGGGCCCTTCTATTTTATATTTTTATTCATTAGTTAATTTTAACCCAACGTTATTTTCCCCCGTTTTACACGTCCGTTTATATATATATTGGGCTTAGCCTTTTAAAGCCCAATTTAGCCATGCGAAAAGGGGAGGCTTATGGCGTATACACAAAGAGGGGAAGGTGAGCGCATGAACTTGCAATACGACGTTGGAAATACAAAATAGCAATTGGTGTACTTGTATAGTGGTAACATAGGTGACATGAATCAAAGCATGTGAACTTGCATAGATTTAACTACAACATGAGCCTATATTCTTATTTAGGCATAATGTCAAACATAAGCATGGCATAAATACTTCTAGCATAAACATGGCATAATGTCAAACATAAGCATGGCATAAATACTTCTAGCATAAACATGGCATAATGTCAAACACAAGCATGGCATAAATACCTCTAGCATAAACATGGCATAATGTCAAACATAAGCATGGCATAAATATTCCTAATCATGGTGTTTGCTTTAAACTTGCAAAAAAGGGATTTTTGAGTCTAACCTAGCCATGTCTCACATATGTCATCATATAATTCTTTTAAACAAGATAGACTTAATCATAGATTTCAATTATGCCAAATATCATTCATAGCCTAGCCATATTCATAAGTTTTGCAAAAGCATGACTTAATACATGGATTATGGTGTCAAAATTCCAACATAGTTTCATATGAACTATAACAACCAAACTTGTTTCAATTACTTGCAAAATGATTTATGCATAAAAATATACATCATGATGGCATAATAACAAAGCCCCAAACTCGCATGAATTTCAATCAACTACATACATGTAGCTTCAACATAGATTACATAATTTGCGCAATATTCCAAACGTATACTTGCATAGAACTACCGCATGTAGTTCTTTATAATGAATAACATAAATTTGCACAAATATGAATTACTTTATTATCCCAATTCAAGCATACAAATCAATACAATTGTTTATTCATACCAAAGTAATACCCTACTTACAATGGTTGGGGCGAATTCTCTAATTAAGAGATATGATTCCTTTGTTGAATTGATTGGCTTTAGGTTACTTGAATTGCTTTAGGCTTTAGAACTTTCTTCCTAATTCCCTCTCTAGTTGGCGGCTACTCTTAGTCGTTCCTCAGCAACATGGCGGCTATGTTCTTAATTTGAATGAATAGATTAGGGTTTAGTCTAGGGTTGTTTATATAGAGGTTAGGAATTGATTAGGACCCTTGATGTTGCTAGGTTAGATCGTAGCCATTCATTAGGAAGAGAGACCAATAAAAATCCGCCACCTAGCCCTAATGACAAAGCAGACCACAGAAATTCGACCACACACCGACCTGGCCAGCCAGGTTGACTGGGCTCGACCAGGTCGACACCCCTGTCGACAGGGCTGTCGACAGCCCTGTCGACATGGGTAGCCCAGGTCGACAGCCCAGTCGACCTGGGTGGCCTAGGCGGGTGTTCTTCCATCCTGGCCCATTGGGCCCCACTTCGGAATATTTAATTATTTTATTCTGTTTGAATTTTTAAATTTAATTCAAAACTTCCGAAGGCCATATCTTCTTCATACGGACTCCGTTTTTCGAAAACTCGGACTCTATTTCGCGTATTTTTCCGAGACGAACGCAATGGCGTATCCCGTTTCCCTTGGTTCTTTGATTTCAGATTAATTATACTGTAATTTGTTAATTTCACAGTTATAGAATTTGCGGGGTGTTACATTCTCCCCCACTTAAAAGGATTTCGTCCCCGAAATCTTCAAGTTAGGAGGAATGTATATCCTAACATCCAACCATCCATCTACTCATCCATCAAACACGAGCATCCATTGTCCTTAAAAGACTTCTAATGCTTCATGATCATATGCGAAGTGTGTGTATACATGTTCTTATCTAATGCAAAATCAGGCGGTCTACTGATTCAGTTGACCTCCTTAATGCGAATTATGTAAGTGCCATGAATCCATTATGTTTGCAAATTTTCCTATTCATGATTCTACATGAGTGCACAATCATTCAATACAAATGCAGCATCCACATGACAACACATTAAAGTTCAATCCACATACGAATGCAAACATATATGCATATGCAATATGAAGTGACTGAGCCGATCTAAAACCTAGATTGTGTGTGTATATGCAACCACGAGCAACCACTAGCAATCACTTGCAACCACTTGCAACCATCATCCATAACATGTTTCAACTACATGTTTCCATCCAAAAAGATTCTATCTAAAAGATACGGTCGAGGAAATATACCTAAAAAGATAAAAGCGCAACTTAAGGAAAGAGAAAGATCAAGGATGTACCCTCGAACAGAAAAGGGTAGGCAGTGTGGATTCTAGCTTCAGTTTCCCAAGTCGCGTCTCCCTCGGCGTCGCTCCACTGAATTTTGACGAGCTTGACTTCGCGGTTGCGTAGCTTCTTCACTTCTGTTCCTAAGATGGGGTTGGAACTTTTCTTATGGTCGCTTCGCGTTCCACTTCGGCCTCTTCAAGGATATTTGGCTCTACCACTTCAGCTGACTCATGCAAACATTTTTGGAGATGTGAAACGTGAAAGACGTTGTGGACTCCAGCCAACTTCTCGGGTAGCTCTAATCTATAGGCCATTTTCCCAATCTTCTCGATAATAGGGAATGGCCCTACGAATCTTGGCGCTAGCTTTCCTGTGGTTCCAAAACGAACAACGTTCCTTAGTGGTGATACCTTGAGAAAAACTCTGTCTCCAACTTCAAATTCAAGGTCGGTCCTCCTCTTGTCGGCATAGGACTTTTGTCTGTCTTGGGCCGTCTTCATCCTTCTTCGTATTAAGTCTACTTTCTCTGAAGTCTCTCGGATCATATCTGGTCCAAGTATGAGCTTATCTGTGGACTCCCACCAACAAGTGGGCAATCGGCACGGTCTTCCGTATAAAGCTTCGAAGGGCGCCATTCCGATGGTTGCTTGATAGCTGTTGTTGTAGGCAAATTCCACCAAAGGAAGGTGGTCTTCCCATGTCCCTCCGAAGTCAAGGACGCATAGCCTTAAGAGGTCTTCCAAAACTCTATTCACTCTCTCTGTTTGGCCGTCGGTTTGGGGATGATAGGCTGTGCTCAAGCATAACTGCGTTCCTACTGCTTCTTGCAGACTCCGCCAAAACTCGCTGGTGAAGATGGGGTCTCGGTCACTAACAATGCTAGATGGTATTCCATGGAGTCGAACGATTTCCTTGAGGTAAAGTGATGCTAGAGATGAGGCAGTTCTTTTACTTTTGACAGGTAAAAAGTGGGCGCTTTTAGTAAGCCTATCCACTATTACCCAAATGCTAGTGTTGCCTCTCCTAGACCTAGGCAGCCCATCGATGAAGTCCATTGAGATGCTATCCCACTTCCACTGCGGGACCTCCAGAGGATGTAGTAGTCCGCCAGGCTTTTTCTGTTCCGCTTTAACCTGTTGGCACACCATACACTTAGAAACGAATTCTGCCACGTCCTTTTTCATGCCGTTCCAGAAGAAAGTCCTTTTTATATCTTTGTACATTTTATCTCCGCCTGGGTGTATCGTCATCTTGGAATGATGCGCCTCCTCGAGAACCTTCCTTACTAAATCTTTTGTCTGTGGGACGCATAGTCTTCCGTCTCGCCTTAGCAAACCCTTATCGTCGATGGAGTATCTGTTGAGGTGACTTGAAGTCTCACCCCTAATTAGCCTATCAATTATTTCTACAAGCTGAGGGTCTTCGCGTTGTGCTGTCCCTACTGAATCCACTAAAGTTGGCCGTACTTCGAGAGATGCTAGCAAGCCCGGTACGAAATCGGAGGAAGGCCTAAAGTCGAAGCTGGCTATGAACTCTAGGCTTTGTCTTTCAATAAACAACGGGCTTAGGGTCAATTTCTTTCGGCTCAACGCGTCTGCCACTACGTTGCCTTTGCCCGGAGTGTAGGAGATTTCGAAATCGTATGAGGCAAGGAACTCCATCCATCTTTGTTGCCTCAAGTTAAGATCTTTCTGCGAGAAAAGATATTTCAACGATTTATGGTCAGTGTAAAGTTCGAACTTCTCACCTAGGAGATAGTGTCGCCAAGACTTGAGTGCAAAGACGATGGCAGCTAACTCAAGATCGTGGGTTGGGTAGTTCTTTTCGTGCACCTTCAACTGCCTCCCGCCATAAGCTACTACCCTTCCTTCTTGCATTAAGACGGCGCCTAGCCCTGTCCCACATGCATCCGTATAAACAGTGAACATCTTGCTCCCATCTGGCAGCGTCAAGACTGGGGCTGTTGTGAGAGCCCTTTTCAGTCGTTGGAAAGCAAACTCGCAATCCAAGTCCCAATTAAACACTAGATTCTTCTTGGTCAATTTCGTGAGCGGAGCTGAGATTTTCGCAAAATCCCTTATAAACTTTCGATAGAAACCCGCTAGTCCTAGAAAACTTCGGACCTCGGTTGCATTCCTTGGTGTCTTCCAATCCTGTACCGCCACTACCTTAGCAGGGTCCACTGCTAACCCTTGTTTGGATACTATGTGCCCAAGAAACCTCACCTCTTCTCTCCAAAAGTGGCATTTGGAGAATTTGGCTTTTAGTTGATGGACTCGCAAAGTTTCCATGATTGCCCTTAGGTGCTGGGCATGTTCCTCTTCACTCTTTGAGAAGATAAGGATATCATCTACGAAGACCACTACGAATTTGTTGAGGAAATCTCTAAATACCCTACTCATCAGGTCCACGAAGTAAGCAGGTGCATTTGTCAAGCCGAAAGGCATGACAAGCCATTCAAAGAAGCCGTCTGGGGTTCTGAACGCCGTTTTATCGATGCTATCTTCAGCCACCCTTAGCTGATGAAAACCGGTTGCTAAATCGAGTTGGGAGAAAACAGACGCTCCTACAAGCTGGTCAAATAAATCGTCAATTCTAGGGAGAGGGTGCCTATTCTTTTTCGTTAGCTTGTTGAGCTCCCTATAGTCAACACATAGACGGAGTGAACCATCCGCCTTTGTAGCGAACACCACTGGAGCGCCCCATTCTGAAATGCTCCTCCTAATGAACCCCTTTTCTAGAAGCTCTTTAATCTGTTTACTGAGCTCTTTCCTTTCTCGTGGAGCCATATGTCTAACGGGCAACGCAACGGGCTTTGCATTATCTACAAGATATATGCGGAAGTCTATTTCCCGCTTTGGAGGCAAGCCCTTCACCTCTTCGAAGACATCCGGATATTCCCGGACCATTCTAACTGATTGCAAATTTTCAACAGAGGCATCTAGCGATTCAAGATAACTAAGCATAACCGCATACGAGGGATTACAAGAAATTTCCAAAGTATTACCGAGCTGGGTTAGGAGCCTAACAACCCTTTTCTCACAATCAAGGATGGCCCCATTACTGGATAGCCAATCCATACCCAAAATCAAACCATAACCCGAAAAGCCCAAAACAAAGGCACTACATTGAAATTCTACACTTAGAATAGAAATTTTCAATCCCACGCAGATCATAGACAAATGAGCTGGGCCCCCAATTGGGTTTGAAACAATTAAGGGGTCCTCTACCATACTAGTTTTTAGGTGCAGAGATTCTACTAAAGCAGACGAGATAAAGGAGTGTGATGCGCCAGAATCAAATAAAGTGCGAACGGGGTGATCATAAAGATAAACTACACTTTCTACAGAAGTATTTATACCTCGCTGTTGCAGAGGTGGCGCTTCTAGCACATGAACCTGTGCCCCTGGGGTGGATCCAGCCCTCTGCCCCTGTCCTCGTTTCTTTGGGCAGTCCTTAGCCCTATGGCCTGTCTCACCGCAAGAAAAGCACCCACCATTCTCCTTGGCCTTCTTTTTCCGGCAGTCCTTTACTAAGTGCCCCACTTTGCCACATAAATTACACTTCCTCTTCTCTTTTTTGCCTTTCCCGCCTTTCTTAAAGTCTGTCTTCTTGGGCTGCAAACCCTCTTTCTTCTTGCCCTTATCCTCTTCATTCAGCAATGCCATTTGCACCAATCTTTCATACGTGGCTCCCATGGGTATATGGGTCATGGCCAAGCTGTGTAATGGCTCATTCAACCCTTTGACGAAACGGAGAGCCTTCTTGTGCGGGGTGTTGACTAGGTCAAGCCCGAACCTAGCCAGCTCATCGAACTGATTCACATACTCTCTGACTGTCTTGTCCCCTTGCTTAAGAAATAAGAATTTTTCCAACTGCAAACTTCTTTCTGCATCTGAGAGAAACTTAGTCTCAAACCTTGCCCTAAAGTCCTCCCATGTCTCCACTGGTCTTTCAGCATTAGTGACTTCCCACCAGTAGGAAGCCTCGCCCTTCAATAGCCACACTGCCAACTGTACTTTTTGTCTATCTTCTACCTCAAAGATGATGAATAGGTCCTCAGTTTCTTTCAGCCAATTTCTAGCTGCCACGAAGGACTCAGTTCCATGGAAATCCCTTCCTCCCATAGCTTTAAAATCTTTACATATCTTAGCAAACGTGTTTCCCCGAGGAGGAGGTGGAGGAAAAGGTGCTGCTGCAGCTGGATGATTTCCTTCCGCTGGGGGAGGAGGAACGGTAGGACCTGGCTGAGTGGCCCTTGCTTCTAAGAACCGTCTAAACCAACCAGGTATTGGCACCCCTTCTGGCAAGTTAAGATCTTGGGACATGCTGAAACAAAAAGGATAGATTCAAAACGAAGGATAAGAGATAGTTCCTATGGCTTTAGGGAGTGGACTTTGCCTTTTTAAAATAAAATAATATTTTTCTTTTAAAAATGCTTCTTTAAATTTCCTTTTTGAAAATAATTTTTCAAAACTTTTTATCTTATCTGGTAAACCTATGCTCTGATACCAAGTGAAACACCCCACCTCCGTTAGGGTCACTCTCAAAGGGAATGCCCTAATTTTGGTGGAGGTTTATAAGTACAAGTCACAGATATACAAGACAGATATAAGAACACATATTTGTAAACAGCGGAAGAACAACAAACTTTTATTTCATAAAGTCAAATACGTGTTACAACAACATCCTTTCCAAAAACATAACATAACACTTTCATAATCTGTCTTGAGTGCATTATTTAAAGAAGCTAAAACGTAGATAAACTGCAAAAGCCCCATAGTGGATTGTCCAAAGCCATAGTTCAAAACAGGAAAGTCCAAGCAATACATTTCTCTACTTCAAGCTGGATGCCAAGGGTGATCAAGCTGCTATGTTCCCTCCCTGAGGACCTGGGGGGGGGGGGGAAACGGAAGAAAGAAGACGAAAGAAAAATAGAGTCAGACATAAAGCCTGAGTAAGTCTAGTACTATTTTGTCTATGAATAAAGAACTGGGTATGATAAGTATAAACAAGAAGTGGAAAGGTACTTTAAACTTGGTTAAGTTGTCTAGGGTCGAATATACTATCGTACCCCATGTTGATCTCTAAACCCATATAAACTAGTTTCCAATTTGCACCCCATAATCAGGGTGAAGTGATCCATCCTATGATGATCGGCTCCTACTCGCATAGTTACATGTGTCTTACGGCCCCCGATGTCTGTAGTTACCTATGCTGGTCCCACCATGGGGTGTATCAAGTCCCATAGTGGCAACCCGACACAACCTTAGAGTGCACAGGTATGCTACTGGTGTCCAGTGCCTTATTTTTCTGCGCCGGAGTGTGTGCACGCCCGCACTCCGTTAGAACCTACACTGCTACACCACCGCCGCCGCTTTGACCTCTTACAATCAGCCCAGTAATCGTGCCCCACCCTGCCTAGTTTCAGGGTATCCTGATACACCTTTTAGGGTTACTGCTGAAAAGGGTCCCCCGTTACTAGGTTTTCTATCTCTAGCCAACATGCTAAGTTGGTTAAGTGTTTCTAACCTAACCCCCCACCAGTCCGTTTAGTTTAGCATGTTCCATTTTGATTAAGTCTTTAGTCCACTTAATCCTAACAATCCTGACTCAGCCTTAATTGTCTTATTAAGGCCCTGACCTCTCACATTAGACAGGTATTGTTGTGGCTGCCTGTTGCCGGTTGGTTCCGGGCAGTCTTACGCCACAACTCAGTCTAACCTCGGGTCCTTATTGGGCTCCATGTTTAACCTCTCACATTGGATAGGTATTGTTGTGACTACTGGACAGCCGGGCGGTTCCGGGCAGGTTTACATCACAACTCAATCCAACCTCGGGTTAAACACATCGTATGTTCTACATTTACATATCTTGTCATTCTTCTTTATTTCTTATATGTAAATATTTGCGGCCCATTATTAAGTTAATGGTGTAAAGGTTACACCAATCACGGGCCCAACCCATACTTGAATTTGGGCCCTTCTATTTTATATTTTTATTCATTAGTTAATTTTAACCCAACGTTATTTTCCCCCGTTTTACACGTCCGTTTATATATATATTGGGCTTAGCCTTTTAAAGCCCAATTTAGCCATGCGAAAAGGGGAGGCTTATGGCGTATACACAAAGAGGGGAAGGTGAGCGCATGAACTTGCAATACGACGTTGGAAATACAAAATAGCAATTGGTGTACTTGTATAGTGGTAACATAGGTGACATGAATCAAAGCATGTGAACTTGCATAGATTTAACTACAACATGAGCCTATATTCTTATTTAGGCATAATGTCAAACATAAGCATGGCATAAATACTTCTAGCATAAACATGGCATAATGTCAAACATAAGCATGGCATAAATACTTCTAGCATAAACATGGCATAATGTCAAACACAAGCATGGCATAAATACCTCTAGCATAAACATGGCATAATGTCAAACATAAGCATGGCATAAATATTCCTAATCATGGTGTTTGCTTTAAACTTGCAAAAAAGGGATTTTTGAGTCTAACCTAGCCATGTCTCACATATGTCATCATATAATTCTTTTAAACAAGATAGACTTAATCATAGATTTCAATTATGCCAAATATCATTCATAGCCTAGCCATATTCATAAGTTTTGCAAAAGCATGACTTAATACATGGATTATGGTGTCAAAATTCCAACATAGTTTCATATGAACTATAACAACCAAACTTGTTTCAATTACTTGCAAAATGATTTATGCATAAAAATATACATCATGATGGCATAATAACAAAGCCCCAAACTCGCATGAATTTCAATCAACTACATACATGTAGCTTCAACATAGATTACATAATTTGCGCAATATTCCAAACGTATACTTGCATAGAACTACCGCATGTAGTTCTTTATAATGAATAACATAAATTTGCACAAATATGAATTACTTTATTATCCCAATTCAAGCATACAAATCAATACAATTGTTTATTCATACCAAAGTAATACTCTACTTACAATGGTTGGGGCGAATTCTCTAATTAAGAGATATGATTCCTTTGTTGAATTGATTGGCTTTAGGTTACTTGAATTGCTTTAGGCTTTAGAACTTTCTTCCTAATTCCCTCTCTAGTTGGCGGCTACTCTTAGTCGTTCCTCAGCAACATGGCGGCTATGTTCTTAATTTGAATGAATAGATTAGGGTTTAGTCTAGGGTTGTTTATATAGAGGTTAGGAATTGATTAGGACCCTTGATGTTGCTAGGTTAGATCGTAGCCATTCATTAGGAAGAGAGACCAATAAAAATCCGCCACCTAGCCCTAATGACAAAGCATACCACAGAAATTCGACCACACACCGACCTGGCCAGCCAGGTTGACTGGGCTCGACCAGGTCGACACCCCTGTCGACAGGGCTGTCGACAGCCCTGTCGACATGGGTAGCCCAGGTCGACAGCCCAGTCGACCTGGGTGGCCTAGGCGGGTGTTCTTCCATCCTGGCCCATTGGGCCCCACTTCGGAATATTTAATTATTTTATTCTGTTTGAATTTTTAAATTTAATTCAAAACTTCCGAAGGCCATATCTTCTTCATACGGACTCCGTTTTTCGAAAACTCGGACTCTATTTCGCGTATTTTTCCAAGACGAACGCAATGGCGTATCCCGTTTCCCTTGGTTCTTTGATTTCAGATTAATTATACTGTAATTTGTTAATTTCAC
The DNA here is from genome assembly GCA_030737875.1 of Allium sativum. Taxonomy (NCBI): domain Eukaryota; kingdom Viridiplantae; phylum Streptophyta; class Magnoliopsida; order Asparagales; family Amaryllidaceae; genus Allium; species Allium sativum. Next base: position 309,084,355 of record CM060912.1, on the reverse strand, counting down.
AGTTATAGAATTTGCGGGGTGTTACACTTCGGTTCCATTAGAGCACAAAATACCAGAGATGTTATGGAGTGGAAAAGAGGTAAACCTATCACATTTAGAAAAATTCGGTTGTATAGATATGTGCATATTAGTGATCAAGGCAAAAATAAACTTGATACCAAATCCAAGAAATGCACTCTTATCGGCTATAATGAGGATGAGTTTGGCTACCGCATTTGGGATGATGAAAACAATAAGGTGATCTCTAGCCGAGATGTAATTTTTAATGAAAGAGTAATTTACAAATATAAACATAAAATTGAAGTCAACGACTAAAAGCAAAGTGAGCCAGTATTTGTAGATTCAAATGATATTCCAGATAGTCTCATAACAAAATCAACTATAGTAAATCCTCATGTTGAGTCGTGATATTTTCGATTAATGACAACAAAGGAATGAAGATCATATTGAAGAGATAGGTTCCATATATATATATATTTATTTGTGTTAGAAAATGTTAAAGTCTATCCTCATGTTATATAACACAAATGCACGAAGAAACTATGCACTCGATTATAATCAACTACTAGTCAACTAGTTAAATTTTAACAAGTCAACCGGTAGTCGACTAGTAGTCAACTGGTCAGAAATCAACTAGTCAACTAGTAAAATTCTAGGACTGTACATTTTTGTACTAACCAGTCGACTGGTTAGTTTTATACCAGTCGACTGGTAAACCTAAAAATGTGCAGTAACGGCTATTTTTCTAAAAAAATTAAATATATATATATATATACGATTTTTATTTTGACCAGTTGACTGGTGATTTTCAGACCAGTCGACTGATTCAAAACAGCGGCTTTTTTGTGAAGAGTTGCTTTCTTTCATGAAAGGGTTTCTCTTCATTTCTAAATAGAAATGGGTGCATCTCTTTGTTAAAACATTTCATAAAGGAGCACTACTCTTCTACTATTATATATACACTACAAACTTGATTTCCAAATTACCGAATTCCAATCTATTCTTACTTATTCTATTTATACTCTCCTGCATTCAAAAAGCTCTCCAATATTCAAACTACTTGTTGAACCATTGAAATTTATTCATATCTGTTGATTCAATAAGTAATATACTTCCTTCACTCTTCACATACACGTTAAGTACTTGAGGATAAGATTATAGGAAGGGTGTACTTCATTGTGACTATTCCGTGTTGATTAGAGAACACATTTAAGAGTCAAAAACCTTTGTAAAGTGTGAAGTCTTGTGTGAGTGCTCAGGCGGGAACATCCTTGTTGGTGTTCGGGTGTGTTGTGACCTATTCCTCCGGGTTAAGAGAGGGCGTGATAGTGAATTCTGAAGAGGAGCTTTTGGACTGGACGTAGGGCGAGAATTCCGAACCAGTATAAAATTCTTGGTGTCGTTTCTTATCGCATTTACTTTTTATTTGTGATATATTTCTATAGCTTAGCTTTTACCTGCGTAACTATTATAGTTTACTAGCTAGTTTATCATTTCCGCTATATCCATATAAAGATCCTGCTTAAGTCATATACACCGACTTTTCATTTGGTATTAGAGTCTGGTGTTCTAGAGATCGTAACAACATTCTAAAACAAATGGCAATAAAGAAATCTTGCCAAGGAATTAGAAAGTGGAAGAACAACAAAACAGAATCAAGAGAGCAAGGAAGAAAATGTCTCATGGCTAAAGTCAGATCACAATCGGTATGTATAGATTCATTATCTAAAGATCTTTTGTTAGACCATGAAAAATTATTGAAAGATTTTAAAACTTTGGGTAAACTCAATATAGTTATTTTAGCTAAGTTAAAAAAATTGTGAGCAAGAAAGTTCCAAATTAAAAGAAGAAAACATTTTTTTTGTAAAACAAGCCAATTGTTTTGAAAACACCTTAGAATGGCTTGTTTCTCAAAAAGATTTCTTTCAAAAAGAAAATGAGCGACTAGAAGATAAAAATAATGTTCTTTTAAAGGAAATCGATCTTTTGCAAAATAGAAATAAATCATTAGAAGATTCTTTAAATTATTCTAGTTCTTTAGTTTCATCCCTTGAAAAAGAGAATGGAGCTTTAATTCAAAAGAAATTAGAATTATCTAAAGAATGTGAGTTTTTAAAGATGAATAATAATATTTTGCAAAATGAAATTTCTAACTCAAAAGAAAATTTTGAAAATTACAATCTTCTTAAATAACTCAGAATCTCAAATTTTTGGTCTCAAAACTGAGAATGGTACTTCAAAAAGGAAGAATTCTAAATTATATAAGGAAATTGATGATTTAAAAAATAACAAAATTTCTTTTGAAAATGTCAATCGCGACTTTAGGATCAAATCTGATAAATGTACGAATAAGTTCGTGAAATTTAATAAAGGTCAAAATGATTTAAATATGATTTTATTTAGATCTTGACCTTTACATGACAAAAGTGGTTTAGGATATAATCATAGAAATAGTAGCAGATATTCTTATATGTACAACAAAATCACTGCTAGTACTAATGCACATCCAAAATACAATTATTCTAGAAATTCAAATACTTCTATGGCTAGAGATCTGTATAATAGATCTGGAAGTACAAAAAGAAATACTAATAGAAGTTATTTAAGTATTTGGGTTCCTGTAAATTGGAAAAACAGAGAAAAATATATTGATAATTATTTTGACTCTATAGTTAATAATGAAATTTTATCTTTAAAGGTTCCACTAAACCCTTTTGGGTATGGTTACCTTCTATCTAACCCTTGGACCCAAACAAAATAAGTGGGTACCAAAGTATATACATCATATTTTTTTGCAGGGACACCACAACAAAGAGAAGGCTATTTCAGTATCTCTAAATATCTGTGAAAACTTAGATTATCGAAAAAGCACATGATTCAATATCTCCTAAAGGTGCTATAATTATTTATATTCTCTACTACTCTCGATTACTATGTTTTTCATAGCATTTATTCCTTTTTTATCGATGACAAAGGGGGAGAAATAATATATTGATTACATGATTATATATCAAATATATCAAATAAATATGCTATATGCTAACTTTTTTTTACGGGAGTTGCACGGTAAGTATATATTATTCTATGGACTAACAAAATGTTGCAGAAATTTAGGGGGAGCTAAATATATATACAAGCATATATTCAGGGGGACCAATTCAATATTTCAACAGAATGCGAGGTGTTGTCATCAATCAAAAAAGAGGGAGAATGTTGAGTCGTGATATTTTCGATCAATGACAACAAAGGAATGAAGATCATGTTGAAGAGATAAATGTCATATATACATATATATACTTAGTTGTGTTAGAAAATGTTAAAATCTATCCTCATGTTATATAACATAAATGCACGAAGAAACTATGCACTCGATTAGTAACCAACTAGTTAAATTTTAACTAGTCAACTCTAGTAGTCAACTGGTAGTGGACTAGTAGTCAACTGGTAGTCGACTAGTAGTCAACTGGTCAGAAATCAACTAGTCAACTAGTAAAATTCCAGAACTGCACATTTTTGTAATAACCAGTCAACTGGGTAGTTTTCTACCAGTCGACTGGTAAACCTAAAAATGTGCAGTAACGGCTATTTTTCTGAAAAAATTATATATATATATATATACGATTTATATTTTGACCAGTTGACTGGTGATTTTCAGACCAGTCGACTGATTCAAAACAGCGGCTTTTTGTGAAGAGTTTCTTTTTTTCATGAAAGGGTTTCTCTTCATTTCTAAATAGAAATGGTTGCATCTCTTTGTTAAAACTCTTCATGAAGGAACACTACTCTTCTACTATTATATATACACTACAAACTTGATTTCCAAATTACTGAATTCTAATCTATTCTTACTTATTCTATTTAAACTCTCTTGCATTCAAACAGACGCCCCTACAAGCTGATCAAACAGATCGTCAATTCTAGGGAGAGGGTGCCTATTCTTTTTCGTTAGCTTGTTGAGCTCCCTATAGTCAACACATAGACGGAGTGAACCATCCGCCTTTGTAGCGAACACCACTGGAGCGCCCCATTCTGAAATACTCCTCCTAATGAACCCCTTTTCTAGAAGCTCTTTAATCTGTTTACTGAGCTCTTTCCTTTCCCGTGGAGCCATGTGTCTAACGGGCAACGCAACGGGCTTTGCATTATCTACAAGGTATATGCGGAAGTCTATCTCCCGCTTCGGAGGCAAGCCCTTCACCTCTTCGAAGACATCCGGATATTCCCGGACCACTCTAACCGATTGCAAATTTTCAACGGAGGCATCTAGCGATTCAAGGTAACTAAGCATAACCGCATACGAGGGATTACAAGAAATTTCCAAAGTATTACCGAGCTGGGTTAGGAGCCTAACAACCCTTTTTTCACAATCAAGGATGGCCCCATTACTAGACAGCCAATCCATGCCCAAAATCAAACCATATCCCGAAAAGCCCAAAACAAAGGCACTACATTTAAATTCTACGCTTAGAATAGAAATTTTCAATCCCAAACAGATCATAGACAAATGAGCTGGGCCCCCAATTGGGTTTGAAACAATTAAGGGGTCCTCTACCATACTAGTTTTTAGGTGCAGAGATTCTACGAAAGCAGACGAGATAAAGGAGTGTAATGCGCCGGAATCAAATAAAGTGCGAACGGGGTGATCATAAAGATAAACTACACTTTCTACAGAAGTATTTATACCTCGTTGTTGCAGAGGTGGCGCTTCTAGCAAATGAACTTGTGCCCCTGAGGTGGATCCAGCCCTCTGCCCCTGTCCTCGTTTCTTTGGGCAGTCCTTTGCCATGTGGCCTGTCTCACCACAAGAAAAGCACCCACCATTCATCTTGGCCTTCTTTTTCCGGCAATCTTTCACTAAGTGCCCCACTTTGCCACATAAATTACACTTCCTCATCTCTTTGTTGCCTTTCCCGCCCTTCTTAAAGTCCGTCTTCTTAGGCTGCAAACCTTCTTTCTTCCCTTGAGAGTTTTCTGCCTTTGTCTCCTTCTTGCCCTTATCCTCTTCATTCAGCAACGCCATCTGTACCAACCTTTCATACGTAGCTCCCATGGGTATATGGGTCATGGCCAAACTGTGTAACGACTCATTCAACCCTTTGACAAAACGGAGAGCCTTCTTGTGCGGGGTTGACTAGGTCCAGTCCGAACCTAGCCAGCTCATCAAACTGATTAACATACTCTTTGACTATCTTGTTCCCTTGCTTAAGAAATAAGAATTTTTCCAACTGCAAACTCCTTTCCGCGTCTGAGAGAAATTTAGCCTCAAACCTTGCCCTAAAGTCCTCCCATGTTTCCAATGGTCTTTCTGCATTAGTGACTTCCCACCAGTCGGAAGCCTAGCCTTTAAGTAGCCATACTGCCAGTTGTACTTTCTGTCTATCCTGTAACTCAAAGATGATGAATAAGTCCTAGGTTTCTTTCAGCCAATTTCTAGCTTCCACGAAGGACTCAGTTCCGTGAAAATCCTTTCCTCCCATAGCTTTAAAATCTTTACATATCTTAGCAAAGGTGTTTCCCCGTGGAGGAGGTGGAGGAAGAGGTGCTGCTGCAGCTGGATGATTTCCTGCAGCTGGGGGAGGAGGAACGGTAGGACCTGGCTAAGTGGCCCTTGCTTCTAAGAACCGTCTAAACCAACCAGGTATTGGTACACCCTCTGGCAAGTTAAGTTCTTCGGACATGCTGAAACAAAAAGGATAGACTCAAAACGAAGGATAAGAGATAGTTCCTATGTCTTTGGGGGGACTTTGCCTTTTAAAATAAAATAATATTTTATCTTTTAAAAATGCTTCTTTAAATTTCCTTTTTGAAAAAAATAAATTTTCAAAACTTTTTATCTTATCTGGTAAACCTATGCTCTGATACCAAGTGAAACACCCCATCTCCGTTAGGGTCACTCTCAAAGGGAATGCCCTAATTTTGGTGGAGGTTTATAAGTATAAATCACAGATATACAAGACAGATATAATAACACATATTTTTGAACAGCGGAAAAACAACAACTTTTATTTCATTAAAATACGTGTTACACCAACCATACCATAATTGTCTTACAATACTTCCAAAAACATAACATCTTCATAACTGTCTTGATTACATTATTTAAAGAAGCATAAAGAAAACATAAATAAACTGCAAAAGTCCCATAGTTGCTGTCCAAAGCCATAGTCCAAAACGAAAAGATCCAAGCAATACATTCTTTCTCTTCAAGCTGGATATGAAGGCTGGTCAAGCTGTGGTATTCCCTCCCTGTGGGCCTAAGGGGGGGGGGAACGGAAGAAAAGAAGACGAAAGAAAAGTAGAGTCAGACATAAGGCCTGAGTAAGTCTAGGACTATTCAGTCTATGAATAAAGAACTGGGTATGATAAGTATAAACTAGAAATGGGAAAGCACCATAAACCAAGTTAAGTTGTCTAGGGTCGAATATACTATCGTACCCCATATTAATCTCTGTACCCATATAAACTAGTTCCCATCAGGCACCCCATAATCAGGGTGAAGTGATCCATTTTATGATGATCGGCTCCTACTCGGATAGTTACATGTGTCTTACGGCCCCTGATGTTGTAGTTACCTATGCTGGTCCCACCATGGGGTGTATCAAGTCCCATGGTGGCGGCCCGACACAAACCTATAATGCATAGGTATGCTACTGGTGCCCAGTGCCTTATTTTTCTGCGCCGGAGTGAGTGCACGCCCACACCCCGTTAGAACCTACACTGCTATACCACCGCCGTCGATTTGACCACTTATAGTCAGCCCAGTAATCGTGCCCCACCCTGCCTAGTTTTAGGGTATCATGATACGCCTTGTAGGGTTACTGCTGAAAAGGGTCCCCCGCTACTAGGTTTTCTATTTCTAGCCAACATGCTAAGTTGGTTAAGTGTTTTGTAAACCTAACCCCCAATCAGTCTGTTTAGTTTAGCATGTTCCATTTTGATTAAGTCTTAATTTACTTAATCCTATCAATCCTGACTCAGCCTTAATTGTCTTATTAAAGCCTTGACCTCTCACATTAGACAGGTATTGTTGTGGATGCCTGTTGCCGGTTGGGTCCGGGCAGTCTTACGCCACAACTCAGTCTAACCTCGGGTCCTTATTGGGCTCCGTGTTTAACCACCCACATTGGATAGGTATTGTTGTGACTACTGGACAGCCGGGCGGTTCCGGGCAGGTTTACATCACAACTCAATTCAACCTCGGGTTAAACACATCGTATTTTCTACATTTACATATTTTGTCTCTTTTCTTTTTATATGTAAATATTTGTGCCCATTATTAAAATTCATCTTTATTGATTAAGATTTTTTTATGCCACTTAATTGTTTTTCAAGGTTGTTGGCATGCGTCAAACGTGCCAACACATATGTTCTATATTTTAGCCCAAACGTCAATACCCCTGTTTTACACGTTCGTTCAAATGTAAGGTGTATTGGGTTTAATACTTAAACCCAATTTAGCCATATAAAAAGGGGAGGCTTATAACATGGTGTTTATAAGGTAACATAAAAAAGGGGAGTGTGAACGCATGAACTTGCAACATAACGATTCAATTAACATAAGGTAGGCGCATGTGAACTTGCAATTGTAACAACATATAATATAAGCAATACTTAAACATGAATCATTCTATTCACATAATCATGGTATAAACAAAGCATGAATCATTCTATTCGTGTAGTCATGGCATAAATGATACTTAAACATGAACCATTCTAATCATATAATTATGGCATAATCATAATTGAACATGAGTCCTTCAATTCATATAGTCATGGCATAAACATAATTGAACATGAATCCTACTATTCATATAATCATGGTTTTTATCCTATCTATGTAACTTGTAAGTGGGATGTAATTCTAGTGTAATTTCTAATGTAACTTATGTGCCAAATATATTATCATATGATTATGATAACAACATAAGCCTAGAAACATGTTTTCAACTAGGCATAATAACAAACATAGTTTAGTCATGTTCATAAAATTAATACAAGCTTACGAAGACGCTTGCTTTTGTCACTATTACAAAATCATGATTTTTATACTTGAACTATGATGCCAATTCCAACATAGCCTTCATATGAATCATAACACTTAAGTGGATCAAATTACACTAAAGATGACCATAGAATTATACATCATGTTGGCATAACAATAAATTATATACTTGCATGAATTTCAAATAAGCTATTACAACATATAGTTGTTATTTCCAACATGAATCATATACTTGCAATTATCAAATGGGTGTTGTAAATAACTACCACAAACATGTAGTTTTCAATATGAATCATATGCTTGCATGAATCCCAATTAAAATTCCACAACATGTGGTTGTCAACATAAACCATATACTTGTATGAATCAAATCGTACACCATAGCATTGCCAAATCAAAATAACATACAAACATAAGTTATTATCGCCACAATTCCATTTCGTTGTTAACTTCCAACGCAAATCGCGTACTTGCAAATATCCAATCGTATACCATAATATTCCCAAATCGTTTAGCATCAAAGCAACATACAAATATAGATTATTATCGCCACAATTCCATTTCTTACTTTACACAAATCAACACAATTATTTAATTCACATCGGAATAGCACTCTACTTACAACGTGTGATGAATCTTCAATTCAGAAATCTGAATTCTGAATTTGGAGATGCTATCCTTTGTTGTAGGCGTTGCTTTGATTTGATTAACATTGCTTTAAGCTTTTGATTTATCTCCTAATTGTCTCTCTATTTCTGACGGCTATCCTCAGTCTCTCCTCAGCAGCATGACGGTCTCATCTCCATTTTAGTTTATGTGAATTAGGGTTAGTCTTAGGTCCTTTTTATAGAGTTTTTGAGTTAATTTAGACCGTCTATGAAGCTTGGTTCAATAATAGCCGTTCGTTCAAAGAAGAGACCAACCAGGAGCTGACACCTAGCCCTAGTGACAAGGCAAGGCTCAGAAAATCGACCAAACATAGACTAGGCCAGCCAGGGTGGGCTGGGTTCGACCTGGCTCAGGGGCCAGGTCGACTCCCCAGTCGACCCCCAGGTCGACTCTAGAGTCGACCTTCCTGGGCAGGTCGACACCTAGGTCGACTCCCAGGTCGACCTGGACTGGTAGGTCGACCCTAGGGTCGACCCCCAGGTCGACCTAGTGGGTTTGGGCGGGAATTTTCCCGCCTACTCTGATTGGGCTGAATTTCAAATCTGTTTTCAAATTTCGAATTTTCTGAAACTTCATCGGCCCATAGTTTGGTCATACGGGCTCCGTTTTTCGAAAACTCGGACTCTATTTCGCGTATTTTTCCGAGACGAACGCAATGGCATATCCCGTTTCCCTTAATACTTTAACTAGAATTTATTATACTTTAATTTGTGGATTTCACTGTTATAAAATACACGGGGTGTTACAATAAATAAGAGGTCAATTTATGCATTTTCTTACCTTATTTTCTACAGTTTGGTTTGAAGATAATTTTATATTTTTATGAATTCTCACTTAATATAATGTTTTATGATAAGATGTTATGTACCTAATTGAGGATTGGCTCTTTGTTTCCAATATTGTTATCATTATGTAGTGAATATATCCTTTGTTTAAGTTAAATATTTACATAAATGGAGTATAATATATCATCAACATTTCATGCACTAGATATCTCAGGAATTTAAAGTATTGTTTTTTATGGGGTTGGCTTCATTAGCAAGGTTTGATGTGTCGACCAACCTATACCATCTGTGTTCATATAACCATTGGTGAGGTGTACAAGCACCCAATCAATGTAGAGCGATTACCAAGGAAAAAATATAAGAAAGAAGGAAGATGTATGGAAAGGAAAGAAAAGGAAGAGAAAAGAAGGAAAGAAAGACCAAGCACAAAAGATATTGTATATCTCTCATTACATAAGATTATATATAATAAAAATCGTAGATATAAAACAAGCTAAATATTAATGATCATATAAACCACATAATCAGAATATACTAGCTCATACAACTTTGCAAATAGAGTTTATACAAAAAAAAGCAAATAAACTCAGTTGATAAACTGTCTCTAATAGCAATTTGTACACTGTCAAAGCTCCACAATGTCTTATTGCGAAAATAAGCATCAACAATACAAACATAAGTATGAGAAGGAATCACTACCTGCTCGGCTCCAGACATAACTTACACACGTGTTACTTAGCCTACTCATCAGTATAAGTGATGAGTACCCAAGGTAATAAGAGGGAACATGAAACCCTGGGCCAAACTACAGTTCGAGATGACCAATAAATCAACCTCTAAGAAATGTAAAAGTCGTAATAGTATAAGGAACATAGGTATGTAGAGTCATATCTACCATCCCTGCATCTATAAAGTCAGCACACATAATAAAATACTATATGTTGCCCACAATAAAAAAAATCAGTATAATCATAGGATAAAAGAGCCTAAGCATCCTACCCTGGTCCTATTCCTCATCTCTTGTCCAAAACCCTATAGGTGTTAGTCTGATGAAAACCTATATAAAGTTATGGATACTTAGACAACCTATATAACATTCCTCACTCAGTCCAAGGAAAATGGAAATATCATTTCTAGTCGAACTTTGTGTTTACATCTACACTGGCCTAGGCTACACCACCCAGGGTATACAATCTCCTTGATCCTAATGGGCATCCTCACGATACATACTTTGAGTCAACTAGAACACTTCGAGCTATCAAAGAATCCTTGGCACTCCCAAATCATCTGAACTCCTCACCCCATTTTTAGTTTGAATACGCCCACAAACCAATCCATTATACTACAACTATGTTACGCCATGAACCGCCTTCATTCTCTGAAAACTTCGTTACACAACGAGTTGTGTCCATTATCTTTCATCTCATTCACCATGAATTGTCTTCATCGTCATTGTAACGTCCAGCCTTTTTGACCGCTTCAAATTGGTAATTGAACCAACTGAAAACGTTCAAATCGACGAATTGTCGTTTAGTCTACAAAGTTTAAAACAAATTCAACACAGAAAAAAACACATAATAAATAAATAACACAATATTGAATAGCAGAATAAACTTTTATTTATAATCAGAATTTTGATACAAATTAATATACACAGTGGAAAATACAAATTTGAACACAAGAAAATATTACTGTTTTGAAAACTTCAGAGTGCGCCGTCTTTGGGATCCCAAGCTTTGCCAATCTTCGAATCCTAAGCTGTGATCTTTAAATCTATACTGCTCGGGTCTGACCCGAGCGTTCCACGCAAAAACATAAAACACTCGAGTCAGGATTAATCAATTGTTCAAGTAAACTAATTTCAACAGAAACTGAAATGTAATAGTTAAACCTATCAAATTATTAATTTCCGGTACATCAAAACCCTGAGAAACTATCAAAATATAGCATAGCAACTTAGCCAAAATAAGTCAGGACAACATATGGATCTGTATACATACATATGCTGATGACATATATATACACATACAGTGGTATATATATACATATGTATACGTCAGCCACACACACACGCATACACACACACATGCTAAAATCATGCTTCGAATAAACAGGAAATGCACAAGGGAATACGAGACGGTAAATACGCCTAGGCCGGTAAGGGGTGACTAATGCATGCACCTAGAACAAGACTTAATGATAATGTCATAGAACAAGACATGAAGAATGGCAGGGCATCTTAAAAGTGATTAGCCTACTTGGATTATGAGTGCAACAAATACAACAGTGACAAAACATACAAACTTCAGACCAAAGGTACAGGCATAAAGCAAATATGATGACTAGGTAAGGGTGTAACCATTGTTGCTGTTACAACCATTGCCTAAGATGTATAAATAACATCTAGCAACATTAATAAAACCATGATAGAAACTAAATAAGAAATGTCAACACAACACTCATTCTTTGTTAAGATCCATCAATATTATTCAAGGAATCCACACAACATATGAGGCATTTAAAATGTTGAAGATTAAAATCCTAGAAATAACATATATATAATTTTTCTTTTGCTTCTATTAAAACGAAATTTATGGTGGCCCATCCTTTTGAACATGTGGTTATATTGTCAGTGTAGAGTTTATATCATTTGGCAGTAAATTCAACTGAGTTGGACTTTCAATTCCAGTATCCTTTCAGCCAAATAATGATGGAAAACCGTATAATACACAATATTGTGTAATGTAAGAAGCAAACACCCAGTCTACCCTTTATGTGTAAGGTAACAAACTTAACAGAAACATCATTATATTTAAGACTATATCATGAACTATATAGCTTTGGCCACCTGGGTTCGAAATACATGGACTAGCATAGCATGTTTCATAAACAAGCTGTTCCAAATAAGCAAGGATGTGCATGAAAAATTTTAGTTCCACAAAATAGGATGTATTAATATTCAAGTAAGTTTTTATATCTTATCCAAGAGGAAAAACAAAACTAGGCAAGTGGTTTAAAACAATTCAGGTTACAAATATAACTAGCGTGATTTCAGTCTCTACACATATAGCAGATATCCACGGTAAGGCAAAACAAGCTAAATCGTGTCAAACAAACGCAAGCTTATACATATTTTGGGTAACCGGTATAAAAAAAGAAACATTAATAGCTCACGGTGGAGTAAGTTAAAACCAAACAAGCACAACAAGATTAAATGCGAATTGTCAGGTGTTCATGCTCAAACAAGCATGGGTGTGTATAATTATATCATTACAACATGCGAGGTGTATATGATTAGGTTTCCAATTATAACATCCAAGCAGTACCTATATGTACAATGCGTGCGTATACATATCAATTAAACATATGGATTCTAATTCGGGGTTCATCATTTCAATTACATATGCGTATACTTATGTAATTAATACAGTACGACCAACGCCAGGATCAAGGCAAAGGTACTAACAACTGACCAAATGCAAGATGAACCAATTAGCAACCGTATACATGGGGAGCAAAGATTAAGTGTGGCAGTACTCGTATACACAATAGCAAACCAGTGTTGCGGCCAACACAAATCAACTCAAAATCTACTATTTTAATTTCAGTTTTCCATTGATATTAAAACACTTGAACCAAGCTAATCATAAGAGGATTCTTTCCATCAGGCAGCGGTGAAGGGTATGGCTGGTGCAAACTGATTTGATTGGATCTCTTCGGCGGCTTGGCGGTGTTCAGGAGGAGGACCTGGGTGTTGGCGGCTTCCATGACCTCGGGTCTGTCAGTTTTGGTAAATAAAGGGCATGCACGAGTCCATTCAAGTGGAGAAAAGATTTTGATTTGGGAAAACAAATTTAGATTTATGGGAGGGAGATGGTTTCGGCCATTAAAAAATAAAAAGGGGAAAACAATTTTTTCTGAGGGAATTTGGGGAAAGAGGCCGTGATTTATAAAAGGAAAAATGAGGATAAGAACAGCGTATAATTAAATGAGGTTAGAGTAGCGTGACTTTTTAGATATAAGTCGGCTTAGGTTTAACCGAGGATGGTTGTTATTTAATTTAATTTAATATTAAGCTGCACTGTAAACAACTGTAGAATGCTCAATAGTCATACCGTTTGCACAATTTCCAAACGCGACGAAATTTGACGTGCCACTACGTCTTGATGTTTTGAATGCAATAAAATTAATTTGGTTGTATTCCAACTCCGATTCTATATGACATTATTTTATATTTTAAATTATTATCGGTTCACCGATTTTATTCCGTTTGCCCATTAACAACTTCGTTCATTTCCAAATTTGAATGTTAAATTCCAATCTTTTTAAATACACAAATTCACACATATCTAAGCCAGTTTAACTATATATTTCGACAAATAAAATCTCCAATTTATTTAACGTCAAGTACGTTTATTTTTAGATCCAATTATTTATATTTTTCCAATCGAATTTCAAGATCTAATTCAAATATCCAACCAAACTCAATTCAAATATTCAACAATAAATATTTGATTCTCAACCAACCATCCTGAATTAAATATTCAATTCAATTCATACACAAAACAATGTATTTGATTTTTAATTTCTAATCCAAGTATCAATATAAAATTGATTGTTCATAGTTAAATCATTAATTACTTATTTTAATTACTGAAATTTCTGGGATGTTACAGTCCCCTCCCTTTAAAACTTTTCATCCTCGAAAAGAAAAGATCGTTAGAGTTATACCAATGTATACTTCAAATTTTCATATTTGTGTGAAAATTTTCTACAACTAATTTAAATATCGATATTTTAAGTCATCGATCCTCTTTTTTTATCCATCATATCTAATTAACCCAAAAAATCAAATTTCCTTTCTTATTGTTGGAGATCAATTTTGATCGAATACAATTTTCTATCCTCCCAAATCGGGTTTTATTTATTTCCATGCCTTTTCTACTATATTCAATTTCCATAAAAAAATTATCTCAATTTGTTTTGAGATTTCTTCCAATTTCTCATTCTATCTAATCTTATAAGTGATTCAAAATCATATAACTTCTTTTCAAAACCAATCTCGTTTTAAATTTCAAGTTTTGCATAAGTTGGATTTATGCATCTCAAATTATTCCAAATTTCTTCATAAACACCATCTATCAATGTTTACTTATCCAACGTTGCACAATTCAAGTTTAACCCAGTCTCTTTACTTTCAATCCATTTATATTTTTTCCAACACTCGTTGAAGAGTGTAAATAACACCTCCTCTTCAAGTTACAAATTGTCGACTTGAAAGTTTTCGAAAATCCGAAATCTTTTATAACTTTTATACATATCACGAAATCCATGCAAAAATACTTGTATTATTATTCCAAAGCTATGGACTTGAAAATACTCCAAAATTCTCTTTCTTAACTTATTAAATTAGGTATATTTTAATTTCAAATTATTGATTTGAAAATATTTGATAACTCGAAGTTTGACAAGTCTATTGTCGTTCTCACAAATGTTAGGCATACATTGGCCAGGCGCACGACTAAAATCTCCAAGTAGTAATATCCTTGCTTCAAACCCCAGTGAAAATATTTTAAAAATACTTTCTAAAAGAAAACAGATACGGAAAGTACCAACGTGATGTTGATATGTTAATTGTTCATGAATCGCAGATACACAATGGTTTTGTCTGGATCCCCCAGAAAACATTTGTATCCATAGGAAATCACTTCCCTGCAAATTTCGTCATGGACAGATCAACGAAAGACATTTAAGAATAAAAAAAAAATCTGAAGTCACTGAGCGTTGGTTGCTCTATCTTAGGGTCACGAAAACAAATCATTAAATTATGTAGATAGATCAAGTCACGAGGACCAATCAAGTCACAAAGATAAATCAAGTCACGAAGACACATCATGTAACGAAGAAAAATCAAGTCATGAAGACACAGTGCTGCATTAAACATGTGGCTCCACATCACTAAGATATCTCAAACATCGTATGGCTCTATTCTACCTTTAGTAACTCTAGTGGTTACATATCTTTCACTTGTAGATATGTCATGTGAACAACAACCACACAATGGTTACGCCTGAGTCCCTCAGGAAACATCTGTACCCATAAGCTTTCACAGCTCTGCGGATTACGCCATTATACACGACTGTAGATCGCAGCAGACACAATGGTTACGCTAGGTTCCCCTAAGAAACATTCATCCGCCGTAGGCTATTTATAGCCCTGCGAATTTCGCTACACGGTCATGTTCTTCTAGGAACAATGACAACTCAAGTTTTATGTCCGAACAACCTACCACCACCAGTAACACATCTCAACTAAGCTCGAGATTCAAAGGAGAAGGAAGGTATTTCCCTTATCTTGATTTGAAAACATATGATACTGCATACATAAAGTACTTCATTTCATACTCCTCATAAATCATACTTATGCCAACTTACATAAGATCTTCTTTTCAAATTAAACACCTCATTCGTATATCATTTCCATTGTATAAAATTTCATTTCAAATCAATTACCTTCCAATCTAGTAGTTTTCGAATTCGCCATATCCTTATATACTTTTCATATAAATTTCAAAAACTTATGTACCCAACATCTACAATCGAATATCCTCAATTTTCCATTCAAATTTCAAAACTTTAGTTTGGATCTCTTAATCAATTCAGATATTTAATATCTTTTCAAACTCGAATTTAGGAATCCATTGCCACAAACCAATTTCCTTTCAATTTTCCAATTATTTAGTTCATCGCTTAACTCAAATCCTTATGCTATCAAAATCTTGGATTTTTTCACATTTTCTCGTTCACGCACAATTACTCTTCCAGATTCACATCCTTCGACCGTCAATTAGCAAGCGAACAAACTCCCTAAGTATCAACCCCGAAGGCCGAAACCAACATTCAGGAAATTATTCACCTTAAATAATCTCCAGTCAATTTCTAAATTCCTTAACTCCATTTCTTAATTCCTTATCAAATCATTGCTTACGGAATTCTTGAATTCAGTTTACAAATCCATTTCTTTTACGGAAATCATTGATTACAAAAATAATTCATGCCTTCGAAATATTTAACTTTAAAATATACTTTATTCTTTAATCTGAACAATTAATTTGTAATATATTAAATTTGATTAAAACAGAAAGTAAATAGCATTTTTATGAAATTTAATGTAATTGATTCCCATGAATAATTTCCTTCGAATAATCTCTTATTCGATAATATATTTCGAACTTCTGAAAAATCACATTTGACTTATATTCCGAACTTCAGAATAGTCTCACTGCAGTTATCAACTCCATCTCCTTTATTCTTAATTTCATATGCAACACTTTTGCTTTCACACGTTATTTACTTCTAAAAAGTAAATATTATTCCTTTTATCGAAATTTGAATTCGTCTCATCAAGCTAGCTTCAGTTTCATTTAAATATAGGTTCAAATCTTTTAAAATCTTTATTTATAATTCGCTTCATTCATAACCCTCGTTTACAATTTACTTCTTGTTAATTAATTAACAAGTTTATAACTTACTTTCGAATTCATATATTCAATTATACATTATTGGTTTGAACCCAATCATAATTTATCTTTCCAAGTCCTAGATAATCTTAATAAACTAGACACAATCGAATTCTAATTATAATCTTTCGATTTTATTTCCATTAACTTATATTTCAAATATCTAGATAAAATTCATCGCTTCATTTTTCAAATGATTTCAAATTGTCCCTTTTCACTCAAATTCCTATCAGAATTCTTATTCCTAATAAATTTCAATTGTTTATGATTGCTTAAAAACACAACTGATTTGTTGATTCTCTTATACTTATCTTCCTTAGATACCATTCGATGATGAATTCGAAATTCAAACCTAAGGGAACTTGTCGAAGAACCTCTCTCGCAAAACTAGATCCGAAGACTGGGAATTCCAGGAAATTTTAAATCTCAAAACAATTTTTTATTTCCGCTGTATCAGTTCCAAAATACTATTTTTCAAAATATATAATATTTCCAAAATATTTTACCTTCCATTTTTTTTTCAAAACTCTTTTTATTTTCAAGATCCGCTTTTCTAGTGCCGATCCTACTCATTTTAAACCCGATAAGCTAAGCTTTGAATAAACCAAAGCTCTGATACCACTTGTAATGTCCTGCCTTTTTGACCGCTTCAAATAGGTAATTAAACCAACTCAAAACATTCAAATTGACAGATCGTCATTTAGCTTACAGAGTTTAAAACAGAATCAACACAGAATAAATAAATAACATAGTATTGAACAACATAATAAACCTTTATTTATAATCAAAATTTTGATGCAAATTAATCTATACAGCAGAAAATAAAAATTTGAACACAAGAAAATATTTTTGTTTTGAAAACTTCAGGGTGCGCCGTCTTTGGCATCCCCAGCTTTGCCAATCTTCGAATCCTAAGCTGTGATCTTTAAATCCGTACTGCTCGGGTCTGACCCGAGCGTTCCATGCAAAATCATAAAACACTCAAGTCAGGATTAATCATTTGTTCAATTAAATTAATTTCAATAGAAATTGAAATGTAATAGTTAAACCTATCAAATTATTAACTTCGGGCACATCGAAACCTTGAAAAACTATCAAAATATAGCATAACAACATGACCGAAGCAAGTTAGGAGAGCATATGGATCTATATACATACGTATGTCGATGACATATATATACACATACCGTGGTATATATACATATGGGTACATTGACCACCATATATACACACACTAAAATCTTACTTCGAATAAAAAGGAAATGCATAAGGGAATACGAGACGATATACATGCCTTGGCCGGTAAGGGGTGACTAATGCATGCAACTAGAAAAAGACTTAATGCTAATCCATGTCATAGAATAAGACACGAAGAATGACAGGGCATCTCGTAAGTGATCAGCCTACTTGGATTATGAGTGCAACAAATACAACAATGACAAAACATACAAACTTCAGACTGGAGGTACATGCATAAGGCAAATATAATGACTAGGTAAGGGTGTAACCAATGTTGCTATTGAAAACATTGTCAAAGATGTATAAATGACATCTAGCAACATTAATAAAACCATGATAGAAACTAATTAAGAAATGTCAACACAACACTCATTCTTTGTTAAAATCCATCAATATTATTCGGGGAATTCACACAGCATATGAGGCATTTAACATGTTGAAGATTAAAATCATGGAAATAACATATATATAAATTTTCTTTTGCTTCTATTAATTATTTTTTCTGGTGGCCTATCTGTTTAAACATGCGGTTATATAGTTAGTGTAGAGTTTATATCTTTCGGCAGTAAATTCAACTGAGTTGGACTTTCAATTCCAGTATCCTTTCAGCCAAATAATGATGGAAAACCATATAACACACAATACTGTGTAATGTAAGAAACAAACACCCAGTCTAGCCTTTATGAGTAAGGTAACAGACTTAACAGAATTATCGTTATATTTAAGATTATATCATGAGCTATATGGCTTTGGCCACCTGGGTTTGAAATATATGGACTGGCATAGCATGTTTCATAAACAAGCTGTTCCAAATAAGCAAGGATATGCATGAAAATTTTTAGTTCCACAAAATAGGATGTACTAATATTCAAGGCAATTTTTAGTTCCTACTGAAGAGGCAAAACAAAACCAGGCAAGTGGTTTAAAACAATTCATGTTTCAAATATAACTAGCGTGATTCCAGTCTCTATACATATAGCACGTATCCACAATAAGGCAAAACAAACTAAACCATGTCATACAAATGAAAGCTTATACATATTTTGGGTAACTGGTATACAAAAAGAAACATTAATAGCTCACGGTGGTGTAAGTTAAACCAAATAAGCACAACCAGGTTAAATGTGAATTGTCAAGTGTTCATGCTCAAACAAGCAGGGATGTGTATAATTATATCATTACAACATGCGAGGTGTATATGATTAGATTTTCGATTATAACATCCAAGTAGTACCTGTATTTATAACGCGTGCGTATACGTATTAATTAAACATATAGATTCTAATTCGGGGTTCATCATTTCAACTACATATGCATATACTTCTGTAATTGATACAGTACGACCAACGCCAGGATCAAGCCAAAGGTAGTAACAACTGACCAAATGCAAGATGAACCAATAAGCAACTATATACATGGGAAGCAAAGATCAAATGTGGCAGTACCGACATACATATTAGCAAACAAGTGCGGCCAACATAAATCAAATCAAAATCTACTATTTTAGTTTTAGTTTTCCATTGAAATTAAAACACTTGAACTAAGCTAATCGTAAGAGGATTCTTAACATAGGCAGCGATGAAGGGTATGGCCGGTGCAAACTGATTTGATTGGAGCTCGTCGACGGCAAAACGACGTTCGGAGGACGACTTGGTTGTTGGCGGCTTCCAGTGACCTCGGGTCTGTCAGTTTCGGTAAATGAAGGGCGTGCACGAGTCTACTCAAGGAAAGAAACGATTTTGATTTGGGAACACGAATTTAGATTTGTGGAGGGAGATGGCTTTGGCCATTAAAAATTTAAAAGGGGAAAACGAATTTTTTTGAGGGAATTTGGGGAAAGAGGTCGTGATTTATAAAATGAAAAATGAGGATAAGTACAACGTAGAATCAAATAGAGTTAGAGTAGCATGACTTTTCAGATATAAGTCGACTTAGGTTTAACCAAGAAAGTTTTAATTTAATTTAATTTAATATTAATGCACCGTAAACAACTGCAGAGCGCTCAATATTCATTCCCTTTGCACAATTTCCAAATGCAATGAAATCTGATGTGTCACTACGTCTTGATGTTTTGAATGCAATAAAATTAATTTGGTTGTATTCCGACTCCGATTCTATACAACATTATTTTAAATTTTAAATTATTATCGGTTCATCGATTTAATTCCATTCGTCTATCAACAACTTTGTTCGTTTCCAAATTTGAACATTAGATTCCAATCTCTTTATGTACACAAATTCACACATATCTAAGCCAAATGTTCCTATATTTCGACAAATAAAATCTCCAATTTATTCAATGTCAACTATGTTTATTATTAAATCCAGTTATTTATATTTTTCCAATCGAATTTCAAGATCTAATTCAAATATCCAACCCAAATTCAATTCAAATGTTCAACAATAAATATTTGATTCTCTACCAACTATCCTGAATTAAATATTCAATTCATACACAAAATAATGTATTTGATTTTCAATTTCTAATCCAAGTATCAATATAAAATTGATTGTTCATAGTTAAATCATTAATTAATTCCTTATTTTAGTTGTCAAAATTTCTGGGACGTTACAATCTTCTAGACTTGTTACACCACGAGTTGTCTTCGTCATCCAGCCTCGTTACACAGCTATCTTCTTCATCCTACAGTCTCTCATGCAGTTTCGTTACACCATGAGTTGTCTTATCACTCCCCTTCGATCCCACTTTAGCCCTGCCTTCCATTGAAGAGCCCCATCTACACTATACAGAAGAAAATTAATAAGCCTCAATCCTCACCATGCCTCAAGGAACTCATCATCTCATTCCATAGATTACATCATCCATCATGCCTCTTGATGAAACAACCATCCTGCTTCGTACCAAAACCACCAATCGAAGAGCCGCCACGTCAAAACTGCCATTGAATGAACTGTCATATCATGCTCCTCAAAATTGCTTATCGTCGATGTTAAGTTGGCTCAAAATGGCCAACATCAATAGTAGTCAATATCAATCACTTAATGGTAATCGTTATCGACTACCTTAACCATATATTTAACCGAAACTAGTTAAATACACATCAAATGAAAACGTGTGACATTCATCTAGAAATCCAAGCTCATTACCAAATCGATCCTTTATCCTCAAATCTATTGTCAAATCCCAATAATGCTCCATCTTTTGATCAATCGCCATGTTTTAGTACACCTCTGTCTTTAAGTCAATCAGCACGCTCCGATACTTCTTTGTGAATCATCTTGTACATTTGATTCTATTATTTTTGTGCGCTCAATCAGTATGCATCATCTTATGTGTTTTATCAGTGAACCTCAAACTCTAACAAACGATGTTTTCCTAGTCCAGTTTCGCCATTGAACTACATTTACAACTAAACTATGCAATCAAGCAACTATGCAAACAATAATCCTATAATTATCTAAAATAACATAAAAACATCCATAACATAATTAAAACCTATCTAAAGTGGTTAACGTGGGTTAGATGTCAAAATAGTTCAATCATAGCGGTAATGTCAAATAGTGCATAAAAACATGCAAATAGGTAAAAAGGTGATATTCAGGTTTAAACTAATCGAATTGTTTTAATTCTTTTATTTATCATTTTCTAGGTTTATCTATCAAAGAAATTATATTATTGGTTCAGAAATAACCTAAAAAAATCAATTTTATATTGTATAAACAATTACAATGTAGTGAAAGACTATATCACCTGCCTTAGCCAAACTGATCTAATCTTGCTTCATGGCGTATAGCTCTCTAATAAGAGCCTAAAAAGAAACCACACTTAAAACGAAGCTCGAATGCAAAAGTTACACTAATTAAAACATTTGAATTTTGAATTATAAATCCAAGTAAATAAAAACACTCATCGACCAATCGGTGCTCGCCACGTCGACACCTACCTCATGCGCTTACATCCTCAATTGTGCATCACGTGCGTTACCCATTCTCTCCCACGCCTTGATTCACGTGTTCAGATATCGCACCAAAATCCGACTTTGCATTGACCTTCCCCTCGCCTCACACTACCTTCTCTGACCGTTAAACCATCGACGCTCACCTGCATTGCCTCGTCGCACCCTTATGCTTCCTCTCCCAAAGCTTAAGCTCCATCACCTCCCATTTGCTTGAAATCAATGATAACCAAAAACTCTTCCACCACCAATTGCTTCATCATCCGACCATCCTTTGATACCACACACCACCACCAAAAGTTGCATCTTGCCTCCCTCCATTTTTTTTACCTTCAATACCATTAACGTGAAAACCAACTTCGACAAGGCTATAATCGAAACGAAAAGGAGCCAATTTGCATCCATTTAGATTTTGACGATGTGGATGAGCTGATTGACGAATGAAGACTAAGGATAAGTTTGTATTAATGACATGAACAAATTTCGTATTAGGAGTTTTGGTTGAAAGTAGGCGGATTGAAAGGAAAATTATGGACCATTAAATGTATAATTCTCCATGATGACTAGGGTTAGGGTTTGCGAATAAAATGCTATTATTCTCAAACCGTGTGCGTATATTTATAGTGGAATGTCTAAAATAAGCCAAATGGATCCAGACTTCGATTAGTACGGGCCACAGGTGACTTGTCGGTAAAAATACATTTTGAATGCAATTAAATATGTCGTGAGTACAATTTATAAATTATTTTGGCACCTAACCCTTTTCTTGAACGTTCAATTTTCAAAGATGAAATCGAAACGCGTTTATAGTTTGCATGACCGAATGATGGTTACAATCATAACGAAACATTCCTATGTGCATCATCTCACCACTACGGTTTCAGATATATAAATTTCACCGTAATCTGACATTATGTCTTGGAATGATAATTTTCAAGCATATCGGAACCGTTTTTCCCTTAAAACATCCAATCTCGAAGTATGACGATCCCTATGCTTTTTCATCATAAAACAACCCATCTGAACTTAACGGGGGTAGTTTAAGGTACTGATTGATTGTATGTGAAAAGTCATTTTCCCATACCATCAATTAATTGATGATTAATGCTTAAGTAAAATATTTAAATATCAACCCATTAAAATACATGTCGTCATATTCTCCCCTTCTTAAAGTATTTCATTCCCGAAATCCTCAAGGACGAAATAACACAGCCCAACACTCTCGCATAAGTGATGACACAAGATAAATCATTACTCATTGCTCTCAACAAAAACCATTGAAAGCGAACACAACAAAGGATATAGAATCGAAATTTAACATGAAGCCATAATTCCCATTTCTAAGTTCAACCACAATCTAATTCAAAATCAATGTAGTTGAGTTAAATTCCCATGTCGCACGCTTATCTCCATACAATGGAAAATAAAAGTGATGACTCCTTAGTCAGGAGTCAACTCGACTAAGCAACTTCTCTTCTAACTCTGGGTTAGTTCATGGAAAATTTCGGTAGCACCTCTTCTGTATGGCTCTATCCGGACAAACTACAATTAGCCAAATCTTTCTCATCCTAACAAAAGAAAAGCAAAGGCCAAAATGGACTCCTATATTTAGGATATAAAATCATCAAAAATGCACTAATGGCATAAACCACATCTCAATATAATGTTTACTATCAAGTCACATATAGAAACAAATAGAGTACACAAGGATAAGGCTATCATGCATGCCTAAAAACATATAATCATAAATAGTTAAGTCGAACATCAACAATCAAACAAATATGGATAAAGTAATAGAAATCATCATAAATAGCAATCCATGCATACACTAGCATGTAGGGTACTGCCTACCTAGTATGAAACATCAAATAGGACAACTAATCCTTACATGACTCGATAAACTGAGTTACCATCTTATCGGGAATAAGGAATATAAATCAAACATCTCTTCTCGACGAATAAAATATGATTCGAGTTCTATCATATTGTCCTCAACTCTTTGGCAACATGTTGATGGAAACCATAGTTAATTGTTCTTGCATCTACCTACGAATCTCAAGTAGTTATAGAGGACTACTTGACACTTCCTATTCAGCACTACAACCTGATCACCCATCCATCTTGACATGATTGCTCAACCGTTTCCCTCCAATGATGTCAAGAGCAAGCGACACTTCTTCTATACGGAACTAACCATGATAGTCAAATTTGCACCACACCACTCTACACCTTGGAGTCATAACCAACAGTTAGTATGCACAACGTCCACTAGTAGAATATCACTCCTAAACTAGTACATCTCTAACTTAAACACAACCAACTGCACTAAGGAGCCCTAACCATCGCTATTAATAAAGGTCAAGATCACTCTCGGAAAAGAGAAAACCCAGTGATGTGACATCACCAATAAACTCTAGATTCTTCTTTAATAATTTATGACTCCCAATTTCCAAAGAAAACTTTATCGCCATCGACCTCAAATCGGGAGTCAGGTACCCCTTCTCGTGCGATTTTGGTCGTCGACTAAAGATGCAACAACCTCTATTCAACATCAACACTGCACCTACTTAAGCAACAAAACAAAGTAGATTCTATGGACTCCTCGCCCTCGCAAGGAATGAGTGATGTCGATACACTCACCAACTCCTCAACTAGGCTTCAAATATATAACTCCCATGGGTCAACTCAAACTTTTGTAACCTTCACAAGATTAATAAGAATTCCTTTATCAAGGGAGCCTGACCCAAGCATCTCACCTATCCCATCCCGAAGTGGTACTCTAAAAAGCCAATCATTAATGGTGTTTTCCCCATACTGAAAGCAGAACATCACCAATGTCTTATGCTTTCTCTTCATCAACGCAAAGATGGAAATATGATCAGGTAGCACAAGCATATCTCCCCAAAATGTTATCTTAGAACATAATCTAAGAAATTAAGAAAATGTGTTGACTCGTTAGTTAACCAGAACAACATAACCAACCAACCAAAATCAAACCAGCTTGTAAATGCCATAACCGGAAAACTCCATCCAACCACTTTCCTCTGATTGAATTCCCTTGCAAACTCCAACACATAGAACACTGTAACAGCCCAAACCCCAACGGGTCCGTATTTTTCGCAAAATGCTAATACCTAAGTCCAATGAAGCTCGACTTGAGTATCAGGTATCCTACAAATAGGAAAAGATAAATATATTAAAGATAAAATAATTAATTCATAGCGAAAATGATTAAAAAATAATAATAGGTAATTACTTACCAAGATACTGACACTTTCTAAAAAGTGTCTCTAACCTGAATAATCTCTTCCTTTCATTTAACTTGTGGATTATTATGAGGAGGGGGTCAAAACTAAAGTTTCGGTGAATGGAAAACTATATACTTCTAAGCCTAACACTACATATACAATTATTTTTCCATTTCAATAATATTAGACTTATTTAGGTTACAATACTTTCGCCTCCGTGTGCAAATCGTACTCATCTACTCTCAAGTAGACAAAACCTAATAGTCTACACACACACACACACACACATATATATATTTATGTATATATAGTTGCATGCTCGTGGACTATATTAGTCCTAGATACTATCCATAATATCCTCCTCAATTTGACTCCATCACCTTGCTAAAAGAGACTGCTGCAACTGCATCTATAGAGGACAGCTTCACAGGCCTACAATGTCGATGATGCTCCATCGTATGGTAGAAAAATGTGAAAAATGCTTCCGTGTCGGCTGGCTCCAATGCTTGGGAATCCATGGTGTACCACTCAGTGCATGCATCGAGGGCTCACACGTAATCTTTCTGTCTACTCTCTGAGTTCTGCTAATAAAGACCTACCTCGTACGAAACCCAGTCGGTGATTTACTACATCTGTGAAGGATAGCTTCGTTAGGCCTAGAATACATCTACTCTATTTGTTCTATCTCTTATCGCCGTGGCTATGGTTCCACGCATCCCCTCTCAACTAGTTGAAAGGCATCTTGAAAGTTAAATGGTCGTGTCCTACTGCATAAATTCGAAGCATCCAATTGGTGTTTCCCCTCATCCAGTGTCTCGATAGTGAAAGATCACTAGCCTTTTGGTTTCACTTTAGTCTTTCCCCATTTCGGTTTCTGATTGACGGTGGACGATATCCATATGCGACAATCCTTATGGGCTTCACCCACTAAAAAACTACACACAAGTCAGATTTAGGTGTCATACAAATACCTCTTCCATCCATTGACCTTCTGACTGCTTGTACATGACATCTTTGTTAGGTCTACAATATAAGTATAATCAAGACATACACTTTTGATGGACCCTACAGACCTGCCTCCGTGGTAACAGCTTCGTTGGGCGCTCCTCGAAGGGTCATCCTAGAGTATCCTTATGTCCCGTTAAAGTCATTATTTCTTGCTCCGATGAATGTCAGGTCCATCGTTAAGACAAACTTCCTCTTTTCATGGAATTTGCTATGGTATGGCTTCATTAGGGTCTGGAAATAAGTTGAAATGATATATATCAATGACATCAAATACAAGTTGAAATTATATAAACTATCGAAATTCAAATTTAAAATTAAATGATCACTTGGCCATAAGGAAAAATATTAAATAGGGAAACTATGGTTAAATAAAATATTTTTTTGAATCCATAAATTTGAGTTTGTTAATGAAATGTTTCAAAATTAAATATGAAATTATTTACAAAATTAATGTATGATTTTTTCTTGAAATTTATTGATTTGAAATCTTAAAAGATAAGATTTAGAAATTTTAATTGGATATATCGAAATTAAATTTATTTCAAATATCGAATTTTGAAAATTTGAATTAAAGTTGAAATAGATTTAATGAAGTATGTTGAATTTATTTTTGAAATCAACTTAACATGAATATAATTAAATTTGAATGTTGTTTTAAAACCAATGTAATGAAAATAAAATTTAGAATTTATGTTTTGGAGCTAAATTGATGTAAATGTTTTAAAATTGGAATTTAAGTTGTAAACTAATTTAAACACTCACAAGGATAGGTTGTATCTTTTTGACTATTTGATGAAGTATGTTGAATTTAAGTTGTAAACTAATTTAAGGAAATGTCCAATAACTTAGTAGTCATGCTAATAATCATAGCAACTCACCAGGCTTTATGTCTGACCCATTTCCTTTCTTCCCATCACTTTTCTTTACTCCAGGCCTACAGGAAGAAAGTGTATAGTTCATATTTCTCTGTTGATTTTGTCATGAAGTATATCTACAACGGATGGATTAGTTCCTGTCTTTCCAATGTTAGGTTGTATCTTTTTGAAGATTTGGAGGATAATATTATTTTACTCCGATGTTGTCTTTGACTGAGATTTTGAGACATGACACTTTATAACTATTTGGTTAGATGAAACAAAGATGGTTTTGTATTTAAAAATGAAAATTTCTTCTTCCGCTGTAAATTTACTATTTTTATGTCTTGTGAAATCTTAGTCTCTGTAATAATTTATTTCTTTATACCTACAACGCTCCATATTTTCTTTATTAAATCCTCATATAGGTGACATTAAGGAATGTGGGGTGTCACATGTTATGTAAACAAAGCCATCCCAATCATATACTACAGCCACGTTGCACAAATTTAAAAGCACTTGCCAGGATTGACACAATTATGATATGAATCGTTGGTAATTCATTTTCCACCTTTTTCTTTGTAGCCTTCACCCATAAATACCAGAGACAAACCGATTTGCAAATTCACCTCATCTAAAAAAATGCCAATTTTGTATCCATCTTTGTACGATTACACTGATATTCTTTCTGGACCATCAAATCCTAATCCGTCTTCAACTAGAGAACCGACTGAGTGGTATATTGAAATGGAAGAGCGACTTCATGACAATTTGAGACAAATAGAGCTTGAAGAAGGGATGCATCAAATGGAAATAGGACATCAGCAACAACAACAAACACAATAATGTGTCCGAAGGTCACACGTTGTAATTCCTCCTGTCATAACTTCAGTTGAAGTCGACGAGGTACAATAAGCAAATATTGTATTCTTTTGTGGTTGTAAAGCACCACAACTAGTCGTCCGACATGGAAACAACGTCGGATGCTGATATTATTGTTGTCCAGTACGTACAAATGGATGTTAATTCAGACAGTGGGTAGATGAGCGTTTTCCCTTTAGATTTATTATGTATGCTATGGAATTGGAAGAAGAAATAAGAAAGCTATGAAATCACGTCAACGACCTTAGAAGTTTTGTAACGACCTGCATTCTACGCATCGGAGGATCGTAGAATATTTATTTCTTTTTCATATGTACGGTCGTGTAACTTTGGGAGACGACTATTGGGATCATTTCCCATATTCATGATTTTTGCTGAATTTTAAATGACTGTTTTACCCTTGGCGAATATTGTTTCGTCTATAACTTTTGATTGGTAAGGACTTTTGACCTAAAACCACTTTCATTAGATCCGAATTATGGTTTACCTTTCCGTAAAGTGGTCATATTAGTCAAACGGACTTACCGTTTGGGAGATATGGCTGAAACAAGGTTTAGAAGGTGAAAAATTGCTTAAATGGGTTGATTAGGTTAATTAGCTAATGTGCCCATAACCCATTTCTGGATTAGGACTATATAAGGGCTGATTAGGGTTAGAGAAACCTTTTCTCTGCCATTTTCCAGCCGCCACTTACCTCTCTTCGACCCTAACAATGACCTCCAACTCCTAAAACACCTTCTAATCACCGTTTAATCAAGTTTTAGCTTAATCTACATCAAACCAAGGCGAGTTAGCATAGAATTGGGAATAGAGCTGCTGTGTTGCTCCTGAAACAGTGCCATAACAGCGATAATTTCAGATCTATAAGTAATTTGTGGCAAAAGTGAGTGATTTGCATTGTTTTTCACTAATTACGGATAATTAGGGGTGATTAGTGATAATTAGCGAAATTATGGCTCAGTAAAATCTAGAAAAATTTGTAAAATTTTAAAATATTATTTTAGGGCTTTGATAAAAATTAGGGTTAATTTGGACATGTTTTGCTAATCGTATGGTTAAATCATGATTAAGGGGATTAAGGGAAAAACATGGGTTTTGGGTATGTTTGATCCATTTTGACATAGTTAATTATCATTTTGGTGTTTGTGGTTGATGTCATATGTTGCTATGACTGTTTGGTATGATTTGTGATTGTTTAGAAAAGTCAGAATGGTTGAAAACGCCGTCGTGTGGCATAAAAACAATCGTTGGAAGTTGTAGGAAAATATGCAGGGAACCGAATCAGATCGCACCATCCGAACCGACCCGCTCGTGAATGGTGGCCACGACCCCGACCCGCTCGCGTTAGAGTGCACGAACCGACCCGCTCGCATCAGAGAACCATGAACAGATCCGATGAAAGGCGAGTACCACGAACCGATGGGTGTCACGAACCAGCGAGCACCAGAGTACCATGACCCGACTCGGAGGGGTTGCCACGAACCGCAGGTGGACCACCGACCCGAACCAATGGATGCTCACGATCCGAACTGGAGGAGTTGACATGGACGAGCCGGTCTGAAGCATGCTATCACGACCTGACCCAGATGGATATCACGAACCGAGCCAAAGACGAAGGGAAGGACCGAACTGACCCGGAGAAGACCAAAACCCGAGATGCAAAGGTAGTCCAAATGGGAAGTCGTTACTCAGGATCCAGATGGGAACCAACAAGTGAACTTCATGATTGGACTTTGCTGCGGGACGTGTGCAAAGGGGTTATCGATGTCCAAAGCCTTGACTCACCACCGAGAGACGGATATTGGCTATGAATCAGTGCAGTGGAGTTGTTATGACTCCATGGGGCAAAGTTATCGTAGCAGGGCTATGAGCCAGTGCAGTGGAGCTGTCATGACTCCATGGGGTAGAGTGGACATAGCAAAGTATTAGTGGTTACGGATCATGCTGTGGAGCCGTAATGACTCCATGGGGCAGAGTGATAGTAACAAAGAATTGGGTGATCAAAGTGGTGGATGTCGTATACTTTACGCACTGAGTGAGAGATGTGAGGATGATTGCTATGTTTGATGTTTTCTTTCACCATGACATGCGCACACCCCTCCCGATTATTTTCACACCCTATGTTAGTGTCACCTTAGAGTATTGTACATCTTGTTGTGCCGACTCTTTGGTTGCAGGTCCAGGTTCAGGTTCAGGTATGGTTATGTATACCTGTTATTGTTCTGTTTTGCTGCTTATCGCTCATACCAGACTTTTGTCTGACCCAGAGTTTTATGTCTCTTCTTATTACTCTAGGTGCTCTTAAATGGGCAGACTAGAGACAGGTTAGGTGGTATGCACGAGTAGCTATACCAGAGACGAGCAGGAGACTTCCACGTATGGTATATATATATATTCTCCCTGTGTTGTTGCTGGTCACTATTTTGGGCATTAGTAGTGCACCTCTTTCTTTGCTTTAGAGACAGTATGTTGGAGTTGTAATAAGATGTATTTTGGATTTCCGCTGCTATGATGATTATGGTTTAGTTTTCAGCTTTTGTACTGTCTTGCCTGTTTTATGTCAAGTATGTTGTTATTATATTTCATTCCATGCGCTATGAGACATTCTACATGTTTTTTGTGTTCACCATTAAGTTTCTTTTCTTTTCTTATGACGACCGTCCCGTGCTGGTTGGACATTGGCACAACGCACTTTCATGG
This sequence comes from Allium sativum, assembly GCA_030737875.1. Taxonomy (NCBI): domain Eukaryota; kingdom Viridiplantae; phylum Streptophyta; class Magnoliopsida; order Asparagales; family Amaryllidaceae; genus Allium; species Allium sativum. The sequence continues at coordinate 309,053,532 of CM060912.1, read as the reverse complement.
GAAATGTCGGCTGGTCCAGGGCGGGCCGTCACACTTGGTATCAGAGCTCTAGGTTGCGTAGTTAACCTAGGGAAAGGCACCAGGGAGAGATAGTATACTTATATGAGAGCGTGTATTTGTGATATTTTGGTTTTCAAAAGCTATATATACACTATTAGTATAACTAAGTATGAAGTCGCATTGCACTGGCGCCACTATGGAGATGGTTAATCGTTTTCTCTTTACAGATTGAACGATGAGCCGATATACGAGGGACACTGGTAGAGGAGCCAATAATAGGAATGCTCCTGATATGAGGATGATGTTCACTGACTTCATGAGAGAGATGCTTAGAGATGTTCAGAGGGCAGCTCCTAATGCTGCAAATGGTGGTGGTGCAGCGGTGCAGGCGTCTAGGGCTGATTTCACCAAGATATGCAAGGATTACACTAGTCCTGGTGGGAAGCCGTTCCACAGAATGGAGTCAGCTACAGATGTTCAGAATTGGCTTGATAGCTGTGAGCGCATCTTCGAAGATTTGGGTATTGAGGATGCGATGATGATAAAGCTAGCATCCCGTCAGCTGCAAGGATAGGCAATGAATTGGTGAAATGCTATTAAGGCAGCTACTCCAGAGGATCAAGTTACTTGGAATCAGTTCAAGACTCGCTTTAGCTATAAGTTTATCCCAGCTGCCCAGAAGTCAGAGTTGTGTAGGAAGTTCTTGGAGCTTAAACAGAATGGTAGGGCAGCCTCGGAATATATTGCTAAGTTCGATACTTTATCGAAGTATGGATTTTCCCTTATTGACACTGCCGAGAAGAAGAATGAGAAGTTCATAACTGGTTTAGATCAGTACTTGGGGGAAAGGCTTATAAACCATATTGATGAGACTTTTGAATCGATTGTTGGGAAAGAATTGAGATCAGAGAGCCTTTATCCTAAGCCCAAGACTGAAGTTGCTGTGGTATCTACAGGAGATTCAAAACCGCAAGCAGGCGGTGGAGGTAAGAATAATTCGTAGAATAAGAGGAAACAGAACCAAGCTAAGGATGGTCAAAGAAAGAAAGACAAGAAAGATGTTGAGTGCTTTAGTAGTGGCAAGAAGGGCCACTATGCCAAAGAATGTTGAGCAAAACCAGCGGACATGAAGTGCTTCAACTGTGGCCAAGTGGGACATTACAAGGATAAATGTACACAACCTATGAAAGAGAAGCAGATTGTGAAAGCATATGCTATCAATGTAGTTCCTTCTTCGTCGAATGCTCCAACTATGGAGGAAAAAGGAAAGAATGTCGTTATACAAGGTATGCTTTCCGTTTATGATGTTCCGGTTAGAGTGTTGTTTGATACTGGGGCTTCCCATTCCTTCATATCTAGTGACCTGGTAGATAGGTTGGAACTGGAACCCAAGATAGTCGATAGACCTTTAGTTGTGACGAACCCAATTGGTGGTTCGACTATTCTTAGTATGATTTGTTGTAATGTGGTCTTATCGAGTCATGGATGTATGTTTGCTTGTGATTGCTTTGTTTTGGGCTTTACTGGGTTTGGCATTATTTTGGGAGTCGATTGGCTCCAAAGATATGGGGTGGCGGTAGACTGTGAGGGCTTTTTGGTGACAGTTAGAGCGGATGATGGGCGGAGGGTAGTGTTTGGAGGTCTACCTAGTGATGGGGTAATGGCTAGTTTTCTAAATTCGCTCGACATTCCGCATGATGAGTTGTCAGATGTGCCCATGGCTGGCCAGTATCCGGATGTCTTCAAGGAAGTGACTGGACTTCCACCACACCGAGAGATTGTGTTTCATATTGATTTAGTGAAAGATGTCAAACCTATAGTGATGCCACTTCATCGTATGGCATGAAGGGAGCAACGAGAGCTCGGGGTGCAAGTGAGCGATCTTTTGAAGAAGGGATTTATCAGAAGAAGTGTTTCTGAGTGGGGAGCACCAGTTGTGTTTACTACCAAGGCAGATGGTTCCCTTTGTTTGTGTGTGGACTAACGCGAGTTGAATAAGGTGATGAGGAATAATAAGTATCCTCTACCGCGGATAGATGATTTGTTTGATCAGTTGAGTGGCACGAGAGTGTTCTCCCAATTGGATCTCGCGACAGGTTTTCATCAGCTTAGGGTGGAAGCTGAGAGTATAGCTAAAACGGCATTTCAGACGCCGTATGGATTCTATGAGTGGTTGGTCATGCCATTCGGGTTGACCAATGCCCCAGCATATTTTATGGATCTTATGAATAAGGTATTCAGGGATCAGTTGAATAAGTTTGTTCTTGTGTTCATGGGCGATTTTTTGGTTTACTCGAGGACAGAGGAAGAACACAAGGAACATTTGAGGACAGTGATGGAGGTGTTGAGGAAGCACCAATTGAAAGCGAAGTTTTCTAAGTGTCACTTCTGGAGGAGGGAAGTGAGATTCTTGGGCTACGTTGTTTCGGAGAATGGTATTGTCGTGGATCCTGCGAAAGTGGCTACGGTACAAGATTGTTCTACGCCCAGGAATGCAACAGACGTAAGAAGTTTCTTGGGGTTAGCTGGATATTATCGTAAGTTTATCCAAGACTTCTCCAAGATAGCAGCACCATTGACTCAGTTGACCAAGAAGAATCAAGCTTTTGTTTGGGACGAAAAGTGTGAGGTTGCATTTAAGAGTCTAAAGGAAAAGTTGACGTGCGCGCCAGTGTTAGTCATTCCTAAAGGGAATGAAGAGATGATAGTATATACAGATGCATGTGGTACTGGGCTAGGTGCTGTATTGATGCAAGGATGTAGGGTTGTAGCTTACGCTAATCGGTAACTGAAACCGCATGAGAAAAGATATCCTACCCATGATTTAGAATTGTCAGCGATCATATTCGCGTTGAAGATGTGGAGACATTATCTCTTGGGAGAAAGATTTGAGTTGTTTACTGATCATAAATCATTAAAGTATCTTTTGTCTCAGAAGGATTTAAATCTTCGTCAGCAGAGATGGTTAGAATTCTTGGCTTCATATGATTTCGATATCACATATACACCAGGAAAAGGCAATGCAGTAGCTGATGCCTTAAGTAGGAGACATGCCAGTTTAGGGGCTATGTTTCTTTAATGGAAGCAAGTAGAGTATATCGCAGGGTATGATTTCAGACCAAAGTGCGAATTGGATCCAATAATGTTAGCAAGTTTGACGATCAAACCCACTTTGATTGAGCGGATTGGTTCCAGTCAGAGGGATGATCCTAACCTATTGGAAATAATCTCCAAGTTAGAGATGGGTATCGACAGTGAGGAGATGAACAAGTATGGGCTTGATCGAGAAGGATGGCTTAGAAAGAATGGAAGACTAGTTGTACCCAACGTTAATGGATTGAGAGATGAAGTGCTTAGAGAGTGTCATCACTCAAACCTGACCATACACCCCGGTGGTAACAAAATGTATCGAGACATGAAGCAGACCTACTACTAGGAAGGGATGAAAAGAGACGTTGGGAAGTTTATATATCCAAGTGCATGAATTGCCAGCTAGTTAAAGCTGAGCAAAAGAAGCATAGTGGTTTGTTACAGCCGTTGGAAATTCCCGAATGGAAATGGGAACAAGTCCCAATGGATTTCATTGACTGTTTACCGAGGACTAGATCAGGACATGATAGCATTTGGGTAATTGTGGATCGATTGACCAAGAGTGCAAGGTTCATACCAGTCAAGTCAAATAGGACGACATCTAAGTTAGCTAAACTATATATGAAGTTGGTAGTGAGATTTCTTGGAGTACTAAAAGGCATTGTGAGTGACCGAGATCCATTGTTTACTAGTGGATTTTGGAAGAGCTTACAAAAGGCGTTAGGGTCAGAATTATATCTCAGTACCGCGTATCATCCTCAAACGGATGGTCAGACAGAGAGGGTGTATCGTGTATTAAAAGACCTCTTGAGAGCTCGTGTATTGGATTTTGGAGGATCATGGGATGACTACTTGCATCTGGTAGAGTTTGTATATAATAACAGTTATCAGTCCAATATTGGTATGGCTCCATTTGAAGATTTGTACGGAAGACCGTGCAACTCACCGTCATGTTGGTTAGAGACCGGTGAGAAATATGTGCTTGGACCAGAAATAATAAGAGAAACATCAGACAAGATCAAGATTGTCCAACAGCGAATGTAGGCCGCTTAAGATAGGCAGAAGAGTCATGCTGATAAAAAACGAAGAGACTTGAAATTCTCCATCGGTGACCTGGTATTCGTCAAGATATCTCCGTTGAAGACTGTGATTCGATTTGGTAGGAAAGGTAAGTTAGCACCAAGATTTGTTGGTCCATTCCAAGTTCTCGAGCAAGTCGAGAATTTGGCATATAAAGTTGAGTTACCAGACAAGATGGCAAGATTTCACAACGTATTTCACGTTTCCCAGTTAAGGAAGTTCGTACACGACCCCGATATGACTATTTCATCGGATCAGTTAGATGACATTGAGGTAGAACCCGAGGCGGTTGGAAACCGCAGGCCTATGCGTATTGTTGGGAACGATACGAAGCAGTTTCGAAGGAAGGTGGTGAAACTAGTCAAAGTTCAGTGGGGTGATAATGAGAAAGACTGTACTTGGGAAACAAAGGAGAACATAAGGAAGAAGTATCCAGAACTCTTTGCCTGGTAAGGTTTTGTATATTGATATAGTACTCCCTTGTTAGTAAACCGCATGCTAGGTAAGGCTTGTTGTGTGTTATGTATGTTTGATTGTTGTAAATAATTGGTAGGCATGTGGGATCCTTTGCGTGTTTTGGTTAAGGAATTTCAGGGACGAAATTTCTTAAGGGGGAAGAATGTAACGACCCGCATTCTATACATCAGAGGATCGCAGAATATTTATTTTTCATATGAAGTCGTATGGTCGTGTAACTTTGCGAGACGACTATTGGGGTCATTTCCCATGTTCATGATTTTTGCCGAATTTTAAATGACCGTTTTACCCCTGACGAATCTTGTTTCGTCTATAACTTTTGATTGGTAAGGAGTTTTGACCTAAAACCACTTTCATTAGATCCGGATGATGATTTACCTTTTCGTAGAGTGGTCATATTAGTTAAACGGACTTACCGTTTGGGAGATATGGCTGAAACAAGGTTTAGAAGGTGAAAAACTGCTTAAGTTGGCTGATTAGGGTAATTAGCATATGGGCCCATAACTCATTTCGGGATTAGGACTATATAAGGGCTGATTAGGGTTGGAGAAACCTTTTCATTGTCATTTTCCAACCGCCACTTACCTCTCTTCAACCCTAACAATGGCCTCCAACTCCTAAAACACCTTCTAATCACTGTTTAATCAAGTTTTTAGCTTAATCCACATCAAACCAAGGCGAGTTAGCATAGAATTGGGAAGAGAGCTGCTGTGTTGCTTCTGAAACAGTGCCATAACAGAGATAATTTCAGATCTATAAGTAATTTGTGGCAAAGGCGAGTGATTTGCATTGTTTTTCACTAATTACGGCTAATTAGGGGTGATTAGTGATAATTAGCGAAATTATGACTCAAAAAAAATCTAGAAAAATTTGTAAAATTCTAAAACATTATTTTAGGGCTCTGATAAAAATTTGGGTTAATTTGGACATTGCTAATCGTATGGTTAAATCATGATTAAGGGGATTAAGGGAAAAACATGGGTTTTGGGTATGTTTGATCCATTTTGACATGGTTAATTATCATTTTGGTGTTTATGGTTGATGTCATATGTTGCTATCACTATTTGGTATGATTTGTGATTGTTTAGAAATGTTAGAATGGTTGAAAACGCCGTTGTGTGACGTAAAAACAGTCGCCGGAAGTCGTAGGATAATGTGCAGGAAACCGGATTGGATCGCACCATCTGAACCGACCCGCTGGTGAATGGTGGCCACGACCCCGACCTGCTCGCGTTAGAGTGCACAAACCAACCCACTCACATCAGAGAACCATGAATAGATCCGATGAAGGGCGAGTACCACGAACCGATGGGTGTCACGAACCAGCGAGCACCAGAGTACCACGACCCGACCCGGAGGTGTTGCCACGAACCGCTGGTGGACCACCGACCCGAACCAATGGATGCTCATGATCCAAACCGGAGGAGTTGACATGGATGAGCTGGTCTGAAGCATGCTATCATGACCTGACCCAGATGGATATCACGAACTGAGCCAAAGACGAAGGGATGGACCGAACTGTAATACCCTGCATTTTAATAACATATCAAGATCATGAATCTAGGTAGAATTAAATTTTAAATTAAGAATCAGGGAAAACGGGTTGCGCCATTGCATTCATGTCGGAATTCTTCATGAAATCGAATCCGAGTTTTCGAAAAACGGAGTCCGTATGAGGGAGATATGGCCCTCCGAAGTTTCAGGAATTTTCAGAATCGAAAACAGCTCGAAATTCGAATTTCGAATTCAAACCCCAGCGCAGACTGGGCGGGAATTTTCCCACCCAGGACCAGGTCGACCTGGGGGTCGACACTATGGTCGACTTCCCAGGGGCCAGGTCGACCCAATGGTCGACTTGGGGGTGGACCTGGTGCTGAAACCCAGTTTTGAGCCTGGGTTCATTCTGATGTTTTTGGCTCGTTTTCAGTCTAGATTCGTTCGCCTAATCCTATATAAACCCACCTAATCCCCATTCCTTCTCACACCATTCTTCTCCAACCTTATGCTGCAAAAATTCTTGATGGACATGACTTCTTCTTCAAATATTCAAATAAAAATTAATCAAATCTAGAGAGTTCTTCTACCTTCTTCTTCAAGCAACGCAAGATACGCAAATTGGGGATTTTCAATCAAATTGAGATTCAACGTTCAACGGCTGCTTTCTAAAATCAACTTCTGCATCTTAATTTCTCAGTCCATGCTCTATAAGTTCTGGTTGCTTTTAGATTTAAATGTTTAATTATAATATGGCCATGGAATAAAGTGGAATTGGATTTAAGTATGTTTATCGATTCAGACCTATTTTTGTTGCTTCTTGAATCTTGAGTTTTGAAACTTGTCTATCTTTTCTCACGATCTATTCATCCTGTTCTAAATCAAGTTTTCTTGATTCATGTTGATATTATTATCAAGTTGTAATCTTCACGCCTGTGATTATGTTTTTCTCTTTGATCTTATTTTTATGCAAAATTCTATCTTCCCCTATTTATTTTCTTTTGATGAACCTTGGTCAATTTCGGACTTAGGCCTAAATCACGATTTGTGTACGATTGAATACGGGGAAATATTGGGATATTACCTATTTGGATATATGTGTTTGGTGGAATTGATGGCATAACATGAAATTAGAAATTTGGGTATTGTAAACATAATTGAAATTGCAAGTTTGGGCATTGGCATAAGAAATTTGGCATGAAGCAGGCAAACATGAATTGACATGTAAATTAAATCAAAAGATTGGGCTTATGTTAATTAGGCATATGCAGAATTGGGAATTTGAACATGAAAGCGATTGTAAACTTGATAACTGGCATAAACATGTATTATGAACTTGGACAACTGGCATGTATTGTAATAAAGAGATTATTGTTTGGGATAACTACATCATGAATCATGATTTGAGTTTATTTGGGTATGAAACTGGATACATGTAACTTTGGCTAGAACTTGATATGGATAAAATGGCATAAACTTGGCATACATGTAAATAAGCAAGAATTGGACATATGTAAACTGACTAGAATTGGGTACATATATTAATGGGCATGTAATTTGGAACTTGGGCTTATGTTTATTAATATGTAAAGTTGGGAATTTTGACCTATTTGACACATATGTAATTAACAACCTAACGGATGCCTTTGACACGAGGTTAGACTTGAGTTATGGTGTAATTCTGCCCGGAACTGCCCGGCATATCCAGTTACCACAACAATAATAGTTTAATGTGAGTGGTCGTAGGCAAAGACTAGGTTGTGGTGATGCCTAACACGAGGATAGACTGAGTTGTGGTGTAATTCTTCCCGGAACCGCCCTGCATATCCAGTGACCACAACGATATGTCTAATGTGAGAGGTTAGTGCATTGAATGCTTGAACCCGAGGTTGGAATGGGTTTGCGGTGTAATTCTGTCCGGAACAGCCCGGCATATCCGGTGACCGCAAATAAGTCCAATGTGAGAGGTTGATGCATTAGTAAGTAATAAATGCTAAAGAAACCTGTTAAGTAGGGTAAGGTTAAGTAATATTACTAGACTAACGACACTTAACCGATATGACATGAATGGGTGGGTTAAGTAAACTTGAACTTGATCGCTTGAATATACTTAACCAATTTGACACGATGATTTGGTAGGGTTAAGTCATGAACCGCTTGAATATACTTAACCAATTTGACATGACGATTTGGTAGGGTTAAGTCGTGAACCGCTTGAATATACTTAACCAATTTGACACGATTATTTGGTAGGGTTAAGTCATGAACCGCTTGAATATACTTAACCAATCTGACACATGATTCATAGGGCTAAGTCTTGAACTTGAACGACAACACTTAGCCAATTTGACACGACACATAGGCGGGTTAAGTCACAAACTTGAATGTCAACACTTAACCAACTTGACATGCTAGACTGATAAGGGTTAAGTCATGAACTTGAATGACAACACTTAACCAACTTGACATGCTAGACTGATAAGGGTTAAGTCACGAACTTGAATGACAACACTTAACCAACTTTACATGCTAGATTGATAAGGGTTAAGTCAAGAATTTAAATGACAACACTTAAACTATTGGACGGAAACCCTAGTTACGCGGTCCATTTCAGCAGTAACCCACTTAGATGTATCATGGTACCCTGGAACTAGGCAGGGTAGGGCACGATTACTGGGATGATTTTAAGCGACCAGAATGACGGCAGAGTTGGTGCGCCAGTGTAGGTTCAGGCGGACTATGGTCGTGCACGTAGTCCGGAGTTGAAAAAGCAGGCATTGGTCATAAGTAGGTTTACACTGTGCGTGCTTGATTCATGTCGGGGGTCGGCACCCTAGGGCTTGATACACCCTATGGTGGACTCAGCACAGGTAACTACATTCGTGATAGGGCCGCATGACACAGACACATGAACGAGCTAGGACTTGTAGGGAGCCGATCGATTAATAGATCGTTTCGTGGGGCCAAGTAATGAGCCATTTCATGACATTGGGCAAGGGATCATTTTATAGTCGACACATGACACGGGTTGGGATACTAGTACGGGTGGTGCAGAGCAAATGGATATCATTGAAATATTTTAATGGTGAAGCAGAGAAATCTTGCGATGCTTGAAGAAATCTTGCGAAATTATACTTAGTTTATCTTGAATGGGAACCTTGCGATGTTATACTTGACAAAAGTCATATGATGTTATTCTTAGTTATCGTTCCTGTAGCTTACTTGTCATCATGCTTATGTTTACTTTCAATTTATTCATGCCATGTTATCTTTACCTGTTTTTATGCTGAAAGTCACTAGGACTTACTCAGTCTTTATGACTGACCCATTTTGTTTCGCCTCTTTTTCTTCCGTCCCCCCCACCCACGTTCGCAGGGTGGGAATACAGCTTAGTTCGGACGTTACCAAGCTCCCAGACTCTTTCATGTACGGCTTGGATCTCTCTTGGCTATAGCTTTCTTTGCTTTATTGGGGAATACTACAATCTATTTTTATGCCTCTTTGTTTTTGAGCAAGACAATATTTTAGCTATGAAATTGGGTATTGGAAGTTGATGGACTTTTATTGTAAACAATTATATTTAATAAATGATTTGAAGTACTTCCACTTTACCTTCTGCTGTTTTATATATGTCTGTCTTGTAATATTTCTGTTCCAGTACCCATAATGCTCCATTGAAGTTAAGACATTCCCTTTGTGAGTGACCTTAACGGATGTGGGGTGTTACATTTGGTATTAGAGTAGAAGGTTACCAGACTGGGCAAAAGCTTTTAAAAACCTTCTGAAATTATTTTCAAAACGTTTACAAAGATGCATTTTTCAAAGAAAAGTTTTGTTTTACGAAAGGCATATTCACCAAAGCCATATGAATTATCTTTTGATTCTCTATTTGAATCTCTTCTTTCTCTCTTTTCACCATAGTTTTGTAGGCGTACAACACAAGTTGGAGGGCAAAGGAGTGCCAACCTCCATCTGTAGCTGCAGTAGTTTTACTTGCGACTAATCTTGTTCCAACCTTTGTAGGGTTACCGTGCGATGGAGGTAGCTTTCGAGAAACTTGTCAACAAGCTATACATGGATAGTAAGAACGAGGATAAAGAACACAAGCCTAAGGATGAGAAACTTGTTAACATGGCTTAATCCACGAAGGAGGAAAAGGCGAAAGGGAAGAGGCCAAAGTGAAAAAATAATAAATCCCATGACAAGAGAGAGTATCTTTAGTATGGTAAAAAGGGACATGTAGTTAAGTATTATAGGACAAGGACAAGGGCAAAGGACAAGATCGTCGAGAGGGCAATTGTATGCTCTCACTACTAGCATACCTAAGAGAGGTGATAACGTTTCTGTTAAAAGTTTAGCTTTTCTTTTCTATCATACCGTGGGAACTTTGTTTTTGAACATCGCATCCTTTTAATTTCGCTTCGATAGTCGAGTCTCTGCACCTTAGTACTAGCGTAGTAGAGGATCCCATTTTTGTCTCAAATCCTGTTGGGGAATCGGCTCATTTATTCATGACTTGTTTGGATTTGAGAATGTCTATGCTAAGTGTTGAGTTTAGAGGTAATGCTTATGTTTTTTGGGCTATGGGTTGATTCTAGGAATGGAGTGGTTATCCAGAAATGATACCATTCTCGAGTATGAAAAGAGGGTAGTTAGACTCTTGACTTGCCTCGGTAATGCCCTTGAAGTCTAGTGTAACCCTTAGGGTTCTACCATGCTTAGTTACCTAGAATCTCTTGATATGTTTATTGATCCGCTCGAGTAGTGTTCGCCACTAAGGCGGATGGTTCATTTCGCTTATGCATGAGTTATAGAGAATCACCTTAGTAAGTACATCTGGCGACATGTTGACATCTGTTTATTTTCAAGAGATAGTTCTTCTGCGTGGAATACCTATAGTGAGTAAACGAGACCCAGGATTCACTAGTGAATTTTGGAGAGCTTGCATGAAACCATGAGTACACAGTTATGTTTGAGCCGAGTAAACTAGAAGGAAAATAAGTGAAAGTGGAACGAGAGGCGACATGAAATGAGTTCCAACTCATATTTTGGAAACAAGAATTAAGAAGCTACGAAATTGTGAAATTAAATATGGTCAAAGCACAATGGAGTTAAGCTCAAGGAAATGCGACTTAGAAGATTGAAGACTAGATACGTGCATCATATCTCTTTTTAAGAGTATATCCTTGATCCCTCGTTTCCTGTAAAGCTTATTTGCATGCTATCTTTTAAGTATATCCTCTCGGTCCTATTCTCAATCCTATTTCTATTGCAAACCACATAGGGAGTTTGACTCATCTGTTAGTAATACATGTTGGGGCTTGAAGGTGTTCGTTGGGTTGACTAAACTTTTTGGGTTTTATAGAATATGGGTTAGTTTTAGGAAGGGATTTCTTGTGACCTAAAAGGAGTCCATCATGCTTAGTTTCCTAGAAACATATATATTAGTTGGGTTGAGAAATTCTTTGGGTATCAATCTATGTTGATTTCGGTCTTCGGGGCTAGTGCTTAGGGAGTTCCTCTCCTAATCAGTATATAAATGTGTGACGTAGATTTTCAGTTTTGACATTGCCTAATGGGCACAAAGTTTTTACTTGCTTATATCATTCGACTATGTCTTCAGGTAGGAACAATTGGGTGTAAACATGTGTTTGAGACATGTTATGATTGATGGTTGCAAGTGGTTGTAAGTGGTCGCTAGTGGTTGCTCGTGGATGCATATACACGCACATTAGACACTAGATCGGCTCAGTCACCTTTCATATTGCATATGCATGAGTGTTTATACTTGGTTATGGATGAATTTGAATGTGTTATCATGTGGATGTTGCATATGGATGGATGTTTGTGCACACATATAGTGTTTATGTGAATAGGACTATTTGCATACATGTTGGACTCATGGCACTAAACATATTTTGCATTAAGAAGATCAATCAGGCCTGATCATTTGCATTAGATAAGGAACATATACACACACTTTCTGCATATGTTCATACATCATTAGAAATCTTTTAAGGACAATGATTGCTTGTGGATGATGTTTGAGTAGATGGATGATGGATGGTAGGACACATTCTTCTTAACTTGGAGATTTCGGGGACATCCTTTAAGGAGGGGAGAATGTAATACCCTGTATTTTAATAACATATTGAGATCATGAATCAAGGCAGAACTAAATTTTAAAATAAGAATAAGGGAAAACGGGTTGCGCCATTGCGTTCATCTCGGAATTTTGCATGAAATCAAGTCCGAGTTTTCGAAAAACGGAGTCCGTATCAGGGAGATATGACCCTCCGAAGTTTCAGGAATTTTCAGAATCGAAAACAGCTCGAAATTCGAATTCGAATTCAAACCCGGGCGGGAATTTTCCCGCCCAGGACCAGGTCGACCTGGGGGTCGACACTATGGTCGACCTCCCAAGAACCAGGTCGACCCTATGGCCGACCTGGTGCTGAAACCTAGTTTTGAGCCTGGGTTCATTCTGATGTTTTTGGTCTCGTTTTCAGTCTAGATTCGTTCGTCTAATCCTATATAAACCCACCTAATCCCCATTCCTTCTCACACCATTCTTCTCCAAGCTTATGCTGCACAAATTCTTGATGGACATGACTTCTTCTTCTTCTTCTTCAAAGATTCAAATAAAAATTAATCAAATCTAGAGAGTTCTTCTACCTTCTTCTTCAAGAAACGCCAGATACGCAAATTGGGGATTTTCAATCAAATTGAGATTCAACGTTCAAAGACTGCTTTCTAGAATCAACTTCTGCATCTTAATTTCTCAGTCCATGCTCTGTAAGTTCTAGTTGCTTTTAGATTTAAATATTTAATTATAATATGGCCATGGAATAAAGTGGAATTGGATATAAGTATGTTTATTGATTCAGACCTATTTCTGTTGCTTCTTAAATCTTGAGTTTTGAGACTTGTCTATCTTTTCTCACGATCTATTCAGCCTGTTGTAAATCAAGTTTTCTTGATTCATGTTGATATTATTATCAAGTTGTAATCTTCATGCCCGTGACGATGTTTTTCTCTCTGATCTTATTTTTATGCAAAATTCTATCTTCTCCTATTTATTTTCTTTTAATGAACCTTGGTCAATTTTGGACTTAGGCCTAAATCGCGATTTGCGTATGAATGAATACGGGGAAATATTGGGATATTACCTATTTGGATATATGTATTTGTTGGAATTGATGGCATAACATGAGATTGGAAATTTGGGTATTGTCAATATAATTGAAATTGCAAGTTTGGGCATTGGCATAAGAAATTTGGCATGAAGCAGGCATATATGAATTGACATGTAAATTAAATCAAAAGATTGAGCTTATGTTAATTAGGTGTAACGACCCAGAAAATCTGAACCAATTTAAAAATTTTAAATTGGCTAAAATAATGGATTTTAAATATTTAAAATAAATATTTTAGATAATGGCAATGAAAATTGAGTTTGAATCGACATTTGAAAACGAATATAATTAATTATAATTATATATAGAATTGAAAATGGCGCGGTAGTTCGATAATTCGATTTCAAACTTCAATTGAATATACCGGGTGCAAAACAATCCGGATTTTAGTGAAACCAAAAACATTAGAATCTGTTAGTGAATAACTTTCTAACGAATCCGACCAATCGAAATTTGATAGAAGGAATCAAAAGATATGTCCAGTTGGAGATTCTGAATAGTCGCTATGGAATTCAGGCCCTTAAAAATGGATATTTTGCAGATGACCTCGGATTTCGACGAAACCACTTTTGTTGGGTCCGCGGTGTCAAGTGATTGCTAGGTTTCAAATTTCATAAATTTTCGAATCAATATGTGAGCGTGGCAAAGGAAAACGCGTTTGACCAGTTTCTGTTGAATTTAATCGACTGGAAATTGGCCATTTTGCAAACGGTCTCAGAATTCGACGAAACTAGTTTTGTTAGGACCGTATCGTCAATACGAAGCTAGAAATTATTTTTCTGGAATTTTTCTAGTTAGTATGTGACCCCGGTAATTTGAAATGTACGTTTAAAATTCAATATAATGATTTAAATGTAAATTCAAAAAGAAACTGATTGTAACAATCGAATCAGCTTGCGATACATATCCCATTGTGTTCGGAATGGGGGTGAAACGCTATGGACGACAGGCGGTGGGCCTCGTTTCGAAGTCGTATGTAAAAGTCAACCTTTTCACAAAATAAATAAATAATTAATAAAAAAAATATTATTTTAATTTCCCTCCCTCCCTTTGTTCTTCTTCCTGGCCCCCCCACCCGTTCCTTTTTATTTCGAACGAACAGAAAAAAAAAAAAAAAAAGAGGAACCCTAGAAATCAAGCCGCCCCCCCCCACTGACCTCGACGCCGATCAAAGACCCAACCACCACGAAGGCCTCGCCCTCCTCCCTTGATCGAAGCACCGCGACATCGATTAGCCCCCCGTCGAATCCCATCGCGAAGACGTAGCGCACCCCCCACCGTCGAATCAAAGCTCCAAACCTCGAGCGCCACACTCGCGAAGACGCAGCGCCACCCGCACCTCGAAGCCTTGCCTCCTGCCTCCGACGATCGGTGAAACGCCCCCCTTTCTTTTTCTGTAAGTATTTATTTTATTATTTTATTTTTATTTTATAAAAACAGGATTAAAACTGTTTTATGATTAAGGAAAAAAAAAACTGAAATAGTTAAAAGTAAAAACTGTTTTCTAAATAAAGATAAAAACTGATTTAGGTTTTAAAAATTTAAAACTGATTTTTATTTTAGAAAGTAAAAAACTGTTTTATGTTTAAAATAAAAACTGTTTTACGTTTTTAAAGTTAAAAACTGTTTTATGTTTTTAAAGTTAAAAACTGTTTTATGTTTTTAAAGTTAAAAACTGTTTTATGTTTTTAAAGTTAAAAACTGATTTGTTTAAAATTTAAAAACCGATTTTGTTAAAGTTAAAACAGAAATTTTTATAAAGTTTAAAACTGAATAAATTTAAAAGAAAAACTGTTTTGAAAAGAAAATAAAAACTGCATTTTCTATGAAGATAAAAACTGCCTTTTTATAAAAGAGAAAAACTGATTTTATTTTGAACTTTAAAATAGGAAAAAGGTTTAATCTTTTAGTAGAAAAAGATTGGAACTTGCAAAAGTAAAAATCATATTTTTTATGTTGAAAGTCGAAATAAAAAGACATATTTTTATATGTTGAAAAGCAAAAATAAAAATCATATTTTTATATATTGAATAGCGAAGTCGAAATTCGATTTTTATATATTGAATAGCATAGTAAAAATTCTATTTTTACATATGTAGAGAATATGGGCGAAAGCGACAAAAGGCGAAGATTTCTATTAAGAAGAGTCGTGAAGTGGATAGCTATTGGTGAGATTTCTGATTTAAAATTTATATATATATATACGTGTGAAGTAAAAGTGAATTGCTATATATATATATATATATATATATATATATATATATATATATATATACGCCCCTCGTCCACAAACCATGGACGATATTTATTGGTTGAAATTGTTGTGGAAATTTGATTGATAGCGAATGATTGTTTGGGATTGTTGTGATTGATATTGGTTGATAGTGGTTGAAAAATACCCATTGGTGATTGTGAAATATTTGGTTGAAACCACATAGGATTAGTTTGTGGAAATGAAATATATATACATGCCGCCTGCGTGCGAACTAGATGCATGAACCCCATTGTCAAAAACCGCGAGGTTTTAAGGTAGAGCGAGGAGCCGTACTAGGGACGGTGCCGGTGTAACTACCCTGCCGTTATGCTGCCGAAATTTTGAATAATATTTGTGTGTTTGAATTATTTTCATATGCTTAAATTATATTTATTCATTGTATTGAAAACATTCATGTGTTGAATTGATATTCATCCGTTGTTTAGAAATTCATGTGTTGAATGGTATTCATATTTTGAAATAAATTGTTCGATAATAAAAATCACATTTTTATCTATATATAAAAACTATTGAAAACATTCATGTGTTGAATTGATATTCATCCGTTGTTTAGAAATTCATGTGTTGAATGGTATTCATATTTTGAAATAAATTGTTCGATAATAAAAATCACATTTTTATCTATATATAAAAACTATTGAAAACATTCATGTGTTGAATTGATATTCATCCGTTGTTTAGAAATTCATGTGTTGAATGGTATTCATATTTTGAAATAAATTGTTTGATAATAAAAAAAAAATCACCTTTTATCGACTATATGAACTATATAGAAAAATAGTGTTTTGAAATGAATTGTTTTACAATAAAAATCACATTTTTATTGTATGCATGAATCGTTGAAATGTGAAGGGTTAAAAATAGCCACTTGTTCAAAATAAACATATATGAGTTGAAATATTCATTAATTAGCTAATGAAATGATTTGCACCTATTTATGTAACATTAGAATAAATGGAGTTTTTAAACTAAATAGAAATCAAATATGAAGTCGAACAGAAATTGATAAATGATAAGAACTGTATATATATATGTACATGCAATATTCATTGAACAGGTTATAGCAAAGGGGCTAGAGAAGAGGAATAAAATTTTGTGCCCGACAAATAGGTACACATTTACTGATTTGTTTGGGTGATGATTTTGAGCCTATTGGCTAGCCGCTTGGCTTCTTCTTTTTCTTTTTGAGATTAGAAGGACCGGGAACGCTATTTGCGATTTCCCGATGCTCCCGGTACAGGGGAGGTTATGGCGAAATTTTTCCAAAATTTAAGGTGTTAGAAAAATATTTGAAGTGAAAACGATATAGAAAACATTGAATGAACTATATTTATATAAATATATAAATATAAATAAAATTAAAACGAAACGAGGCCGTGCAGTTCGTATTTTGAAACCATGATTTCAAACGACTAGTGCGGGAAATCCGACCATTGGATTTTCCCAAAACCTCAACCGTCGGGTACGCCTTGGAAATATCTTCCCAACGGCACCAACTTTGTAGAAATCCAACGGTTGGATTGTCTGGAATGTTTAATTCAAATCTGAAGAAAAACAGCGCCAGAAACGATTATATTTATATATATATAAATATAATTATATATTTAATCGAATAACGACGCTGCAGTTCGTATTTTGAAATCGAAATTTCAAACGATTGTACCGGGAGATCCGACCGTCGGATTTTCCCGAAACTGGAACCGTTGGGTTCGTTTTGAAAAGACCTTTCTAATGATGTAAATTTTGTGAAGATCCAACGGTTAGATTTTCAGATATGTGTAAATCAAATCTGAAGAAAAACAGCGCCACGACCGCCTTATGGCCCGAAGCGTCGTTTTGAATAAAATGGCTATTTTAAAATAAATAAAAATAGCGATAAATAGTTATAAATTATCGTAAGCGATATGGAATGGAAATAAACTGAATTTGCTTGATTTATGTGATGTTTGATGGTTGAATGTGTTTGGTGTGAAAATTACATTAAAGAACACAATTGGTGTTGTCGAATAATTTAACCATTGAAATAAATCGATTTGAAATTCTAAATATACGTGAATTATTTGGAAAGGCCGAGTTAATTCTCATTTCGAATAATCGACTGACGATTGAAATTCGAAGATGAAGATGGTGGTCGAAGACCGGAGATCTTCACCTCGTTTGGATGGTAACCGAGGTCCTGATTGGGAGGCATCCCGAAATATGGATAATGAGTGGTGATCGTCCAGACGTACGTGGTGATCGATGGGTTTGCGAGGTATTTAGTGCCTCCGGTTTCGTTCAGACCCAGAACGGACTTGTAAATGGACTGTGTGTCCGACATTGGAATTTGTTCTGTGTGATTGATAGCCATCAGTTGCACGGTGTGAATTGCCTGTGTGGCATGCTAAGATGCAGTGATCAGGACTTCTGTTGAAAAGCAAAGTCTTGTGGTGATGATCAAAGCACCGCCTGTGTGGCGTAGCTTTGTGTATAACGTGAATTCGCGAGCCTCATACCCCGGTATGAACCTAAAACGGGAGAAGGACCTCAGGGAGGGCCTGCGTTTCTTTCTAGCTAGGGTGGTGTCAGTGACCTACCAGCCCTGACATTTATATACTTTTCACCTATGTGGTTGTTGCTGTTGCGAGGCGCCTCGGTTTGATCGGACGATCCGGGTCCGATGGAGTCATTCGTTGGCTCGTTTACACCCCAAAGGGTGGGGAAACGTAGTGTTCACGCATTCTTAATCCGCATCGGTGGACCGGCCCTGTCGCTCCAAGGGTCGATGCGTTCTGATCCTGAGACACGGGCTAGAGCGTCTCGAATTCGGTAAGGACTATCTTTTGCCTTGGTTCATGACGGAAATCCAATTTCCAAATACGACATCGTGCGGTTTTGATTGTATACCTATATATGGCGACATAGTGGTATGGGGCATTAATGCCGTCTATGATTGATAGTTATGATTTGAAATTGTTTTCAAAACATATAAACACTAGCAATAATATCAAATGCCTTTGTTTTATTCGTATCAAGCATATTTTGGCCGTTATAAGGTAAAAACTCTATCCTCCGGTTTGCGTTGCATTGTGTGATGGGAACTGAGTCTTATAACGGCTTCATTCTTATAAAAAGCATAGCGATGTTTAAAAGAAAGATTTGTTTTAAAGCACTGGCAATCCGATGGAGTAAACCCGTTCCACGAAAGTGGCGTGGTCCTGAGATTAGCCAAATTAGATATATGTGTTGAGTAGATTTCTCATACCAGTCCCATGACTGACTCGTAGTTTGTTTCACTTTCAAACTCGGGTGCCCCTTTTTCTACACGGGCAGCCTTGTATTCAGGTTTAGCTGGTTCTTTCTGGATAGCTGGAGCTGAAGATGGATTCTATCATTTATTTCTTTTTATGCTGTTCAGCTCCTATTGTACATATTTTGTTTATTTCCGCTGTAGACATTTATGTATAGCTGAACTGTATTTGTACTAAGTAAGATCCTGTATACTGTGTAACTCTGATGATTACTTTTATCCAGTATATTTTGTTGTTCATTCTGGTGTATTTATTTAATTCTGTTCTGCTATTATATGTTTCTGTGTTATATTCCAAAGATAACCTTGTTTCCGTGGGAACGGGAAATCGGGTCGTCTCAACGTGGTATCAGAGCTTTGGTTAAGCTTAGTTCTGGAATATAACATTTGAACGAACTCGTCAGAAATAGAACCAGTAGTGTTCTAGGATGGGTAACTCTATACAGATAGGATCAGTAATATCCTAGTATGAGTAAAGCAGAATGATTACACCTTGATAGACACATTTACATTTGAAGTATGTGTTTCGATATTTTAAAATACCTTTTCTGTGACCTGACACTTGATCTGCTAATTGCAGAAGTACTAGAAAAATGAGTGCCAGAAACAGAAGGAATACAGAACCCGATCTAGAGGCTCTATTCAAGAGATATCGAAATCTGGGTGGAGAAAAATTCTCGGGCAATGAATCTATTATTCAAACTCAAGCTTGGTTGAGTTCTGTCGAAAAAATCTTTGAGCATATCCAGCTGAGAGATGACCAGAAAAGGTTAGTAGCATCTTGGGCGCTCAAAGAAGAAGCTTTAATCTGGTGGGAATCAATCATCAGAGATAATCCAGAAGGTGATATCACCTGGGACAGATTCAAAGTGATTTTCTTAGAAAGATTTACTCCTCCCGAAGCAACCGAGAGATTATGTGATGAATTTTCTTATTTGATTCAAGGCGATATGACCATTCCCGAGTATCACAAGAAATTCAACGAACTTGCTCACTTTGCTCCTCATCTAATTCAAAATCCGAAGAGGAAAAATATGAGATTTATTCACGGACTTCAAAGGAAATACCAGAATAAGGTATTGGGGCATGTGAAGCTTCCTTTTTCTGAAATGATATATATGGCCTATCAGTATGAAGATCTTCATAAGAAAGGAATGTTGCGCGACGAAGAAGAAGTCAGTTCTAGTGACATAGCAAAGTCAGAAGCTGATATTCCTGAAAACAGTACGAGGTCAGAGGTCAATAAGAAGCCCAGTGCCAAGGCAAAAAGGGCCAGAGCTGAGGAAGAACCCGTAACGACCACCGTATGCAGTAACTGCCATCAGAAAGGGCATTTGTCAATAAACTGTGGACCTCTGAAGAAACGAAGAAAGAATAAATTTAAATCCAAAGACAAGTTCCTAGAAAATAGAAAGTGCGTTGAATGCGGTCGGACTGGCCACCTTGAGAAGGACTGCAGGCAATTTAAGAAGTCCAAAGCAGCGCAAGTAAATGAAGTGGTAGAAGTGCCTTGCATCTTCGTCTTCTCAGGAAAGGTCTGATGTTTTAGAAGGCACGCTCAATGTCAAAAACATTCCAGTTAAAGTACTGTTTGACACAGGCGCGTCACGAAGCTTTATCGCGAAAGGTGTAGTCAAGAAGTTGGATCTGAGGTTGAAAAAGCTCAAAGAACCAATGACGGTGCAAAATCCAGTTGGGGGTTCCATCAATCTCAGTTGGGTTTGTGCCGTACCTGTCTCTTTTTCTTGCTATAAATTCCCTATTATCTCTATCGTCATGAATTTTAATGAATTCGATCTTATTCTGGGATTGGATTGGCTAACCAAATATGAAGCTGAAGTTAAATGCGCCGAGAGAGTGGTTAAAGCAAAGGCCCAATCGGGGAATTATATAACCATACCATGTGAAGGCCCGACTTCAAATAGAAAAGATTTCTGGTCAGCTCTTGATGTTTCTCCAGCTCAAATAGAAAATATCCCTGAAATCACAGAGAATATTCCTGACCTCATCAAAGACATTCCTGTCGTCAAGAACTATGCGGATGTGTTCGAGGAAGTTGTTCGCTTACCTCCGCAAAGAGAAATAGATTTCAAGATTACTTTGATTCCCAATGCAAGGCCGGTAGTTCACGCTATTCGAAGAATGTCCTTGAAAGAGAAGGAGGAATTAGACAATCAAACACGACAGCTAGTATGGAAGGGTCTAATCAGACCTAGTTTCTCTGATTGGGGTGCAGCCGTGGTATTTGTCCCAAAATCTGACGATACTCTACGTCTATGTGTGGATTATCGTGATCTGAACAAGCAAACAATAAAGAACAAATATCCATTGCCACGGATTGATGATTTGTTAGATCGATTAAATGGAGCACAAGTATTCTCACGAATGGACCTAGCTACAGGCTTCCATCAACTTCGAATTGCCGAAGAGTGTGTTCCAATGACAGCGTTCAGAGGCCCCGACCTATTCTACGAATGGTTAGTAATGCCATTCGGCTTATGTAACGCTCCAGCTTATTTCGTCGATCTGATGAACAGAGTATTCAGAGGGGTTTTGAATAAATTTGTTCTGGTTTTTATTGACGATATTCTAATCTTCTCTAAATCAAAGGCCGAACATGAAAAGCATCTGGAACAGGTTCTAGAAATTCTCAGAAGGAATGTATTAAAAGCCAAATTTTCCAAATGTATCTTCTGGCAAGATGAAGTAAAATTTCTGGGCCACGTTGTATCGAAAGAAGGAATCGCTGTGGACCCAAGTAAAATCACAGCTATTCAAAATTGGAAACAGCCCAGTACCCCCACTGAAGTCCGCAGTTTTCTCGGATTGGCTAGCTATTACCGAAAGTTCGTTAAAGACTTTTCGAAGATATCTGGTCACTTAACGAAGCTTACAAAGAAGCATTCTAAATTTAAATGGACTCAAGAGAGTGAGGAGGCTTTCGAAGAGCTGAAGTTGAGATTAACGACAGCTCCAGTGTTAACCATCATAGATGGCAACCAGGATTTAAAAGTCTGGACTGATGCGTCTAGAGAAGGCCTTGGAGCAATGTTAATGCAAAGAGGCCAAGTAATTGCTTATGCTAGCCGTCAACTGAAGCCGCACGAGAAAAACTATGTAACTCATGATCTTGAGTTATTGGCTATCATATTCTCTTTGAAAATCTGGAGACACTATCTTCTGGGCGAGAGATTTGAACTGTTTACAGATCATCAGTCATTAAAGTATCTGTTCACTCAGAAGGACTTGAACCTGAGGCAGCAACGTTGGCTGGAGTTTCTTGCAGCATATGACTTTGAAATTATATACACTCCAGGAAAAGCCAATGTCGTGGCTGATGCGTTAAGCAGAAAGAACGTAATGATCGCCAGCTTTATTATCACAACTTCCTTGATTGACAAAATATCTATTCTTCAGAAGGAGGATAACTTTATTAAAGATATGATCAAAAGGATTCAGAAAGGCGAACCCTCGTGTTTTCAAATAGATAACGACGAGACCTTGAGGTTAAAAGGAAGGATTTGTGTTCCTGACGTTCCTGAGCTAAAAAGGGAAGTGTTAGACGAGTGTCACAAGTCCAAGTTGAGTATCCATCCTGGTGTGGCCAAAATGTATAACGATCTCAAAAGAACTTTCTGGTGGAAGGCTATGAAAAGAGACGTTTCGATCTATGTCAGCCGATGCCCTACTTGTCAGCTAGTCAAGAGCGACCAACAGAAATTGGCTGGATTGTTACAACCACTAGAAGTTCCTGGCTGGAAGTGGGAACATATTTCCATGGATTTCATTGATGGTCTGCCTAGAACCAGAAAAGGGAATGACAGTATTTGGGTGATCGTAGATCGTTTCACGAAGACCGCCCATTTTATACCTGTCAGATCAAACAGAACCGCTCAGAGTCTGGCGCAGATATACGTCAGGGAAATAGTTAGACTGCATGGAGTGCCGCTCAGTATAGTAAGTGATAGGGATACAATATTCACTAGCAAATTCTGGGAAGCATTTCAAGTCGAGCTGGGAACGAAGTTAAACTTGAGCACCGCATATCATCCTCAGACAGACGGTCAAACTGAGAGGGTGAATCGTATTTTAGAAGATCTATTGCGGGCTTGTGTTATAGATTTCGGTGGATCATGGGAAGACCATCTACATTTGGCTGAATTCTCTTATAACAACAGCTACCAGGCGAGTCTGACAATGTCGCCATTCGAAGCATTGTATGGTAGACCGTGTCGATCTCCTGCTTGTTGGGTCGAGCCTGGAAATAGACTTGTGTTGGGTCCCGATATGATTCGAGAAGCTGCCGACAAAGTTGATTTTATCAAGAAGCGATTACTCGCCGCTCAAAGCCGACAAAAGAGCTATGCCGATAAAAGAAGAAGAGATATATCCTTTGAAGTTGGCGACTATGTATATTTGAAAGTATCGCCGATGAGAGGAGTTATCCGGTTCGGTAAAACTGGAAAGTTGGCACCTAAATTCATTGGTCCGTTTCCTATTCTGGAACGGATCGGAACTCTCGCATATAGGGTCAAACTGCCTGACTGGTTGCCTGGAGTTCATGATGTATTTCATATATCTCAACTTCGAAAGCACGTTCATGATCCAGACTTGATCGTGGAAGAAGCAGCTCAGCAGGATATTGAAATTACTCCAGAACTAGCTGTGAGGCGTGAGCCGCTAAAGATCATCGGCAAAGAAACCAAGGAGCTGAGGAACAAGAAGGTTCACTTAGTCAAAGTGCAATGGAGTGGAGATCCGCGAGATTGTACTTGGGAAACTGAGGAGAGCATTCAGAAAGCTTATCCTAGATGCCGAGTAGATATCTCTGATTGACTCCGGTGCAAGGTACATTTACCATACTTTACCTCACCATTTAATTCTCTATTCTGTTGCTATTTTCTTCCCATGGATGTGCATTGTTTATTCTATACTCTGAATGATTTATAAAAGAATATAGGAGTTGATTAGTATATTTTTAAAAGTTAAAAACAAATTGGTTGTTGTGTTGTGTGATCGTAGATTTATCAAACCACTTTCGACTTTATTCCTTTTCGGGGACGAAAAGTTTTAAGTGGGGGAGATTGTAACGACCCAGAAAATCTGAACCAATTTAAAAATTTTAAATTGGCTAAAATAATGGATTTTAAATATTTAAAATAAATATTTTAGATAATGGCAATGAAAATTGAGTTTGAATCGACATTTGAAAACGAATATAATTAATTATAATTATATATAGAATTGAAAATGGCGCGGTAGTTCGATAATTCGATTTCAAACTTCAATTGAATATACCGGGTGCAAAACAATCCGGATTTTAGTGAAACCAAAAACATTAGAATCTGTTAGTGAATAACTTTCTAACGAATCCGACCAATCGAAATTTGATAGAAGGAATCAAAAGATATGTCCAGTTGGAGATTCTGAATAGTCGCTATGGAATTCAGGCCCTTAAAAATGGATATTTTGCAGATGACCTCGGATTTCGACGAAACCACTTTTGTTGGGTCCGCGGTGTCAAGTGATTGCTAGGTTTCAAATTTCATAAATTTTCGAATCAATATGTGAGCGTGGCAAAGGAAAACGCGTTTGACCAGTTTCTGTTGAATTTAATCGACTGGAAATTGGCCATTTTGCAAACGGTCTCAGAATTCGACGAAACTAGTTTTGTTAGGACCGTATCGTCAATACGAAGCTAGAAATTATTTTTCTGGAATTTTTCTAGTTAGTATGTGACCCCGGTAATTTGAAATGTACGTTTAAAATTCAATATAATGATTTAAATGTAAATTCAAAAAGAAACTGATTGTAACAATCGAATCAGCTTGCGATACATATCCCATTGTGTTCGGAATGGGGGTGAAACGCTATGGACGACAGGCGGTGGGCCTCGTTTCGAGGTCGTATGTAAAAGTCAACCTTTTCACAAAATAAATAATTAATTAATAAAAAAAAAATATTATTTTAATTTCCCTCCCTCCCTTTGTTCTTCTTCCTGGCCCCCCCCCCGTTCCTTTTTATTTCGAACGAACAGAAAAAAAAAAAAAGAGGAACCCTA
Organism: Allium sativum; assembly: GCA_030737875.1. Taxonomy (NCBI): domain Eukaryota; kingdom Viridiplantae; phylum Streptophyta; class Magnoliopsida; order Asparagales; family Amaryllidaceae; genus Allium; species Allium sativum. The sequence continues at coordinate 309,028,570 of CM060912.1, read as the reverse complement.
GAAATCAAGCCGCCCCCCCCCCCCCCACTGACCTCGACGCCGATCAAAGACCCAACCACCACGAAGGCCTCGCCCTCCTCCCTTGATCGAAGCACCGCGACATCGATTAGCCCCCCGTCGAATCCCATCGCGAAGACGTAGCGCACCCCCCACCGTCGAATCAAAGCTCCAAACCTCGAGCGCCACACTCGCGAAGACGCAGCGCCACCCGCACCTCGAAGCCTTGCCTCCTGCCTCCGACGATCGGTGAAACGCCCCCCTTTCTTTTTCTGTAAGTATTTATTTTATTATTTTATTTTTATTTTATAAAAACAGGATTAAAACTGTTTTATGATTAAGGAAAAAAAAAACTGAAATAGTTAAAAGTAAAAACTGTTTTCTAAATAAAGATAAAAACTGATTTAGGTTTTAAAAATTTAAAACTGATTTTTATTTCAGAAAGTAAAAAACTGTTTTATGTTTAAAATAAAAACTGTTTTACGTTTTTAAAGTTAAAAACTGTTTTATGTTTAAAATAAAAACTGTTTTATGTTTTTAAAGTTAAAAACTGTTTTATGTTTTTAAAGTTAAAAACTGTTTTATGTTTTTAAAGTTAAAAACTGATTTGTTTAAAATTTAAAAACCGATTTTGTTAAAGTTAAAACAGAAATTTTTATAAAGTTTAAAACTGAATAAATTTAAAAGAAAAACTGTTTTGAAAAGAAAATAAAAACTGCATTTTCTATGAAGATAAAAACCGCCTTTTTATAAAAGAGAAAAACTGATTTTATTTTGAACTTTAAAATAGGAAAAAGGTTTAATCTTTTAGTAGAAAAAGATTGGAACTTGCAAAAGTAAAAATCATATTTTTTATGTTGAAAGTCGAAATAAAAAGACATATTTTTATATGTTGAAAAGCAAAAATAAAAATCATATTTTTATATATTGAATAGCGAAGTCGAAATTCGATTTTTATATATTGAATAGCATAGTAAAAATTCTATTTTTACATATGTAGAGAATACGGGCGAAAGCGACAAAAGGCGAAGATTTCTATTAAGAAGAGTCGTGAAGTGGATAGCTATTGGTGAGATTTCTGATTTAAAATTTATATATATATATATACGTGTGAAGTAAAAGTGAATTGCTATATATAAATATATATATATATATATACGCCCCTCGTCCACAAACCATGGACGATATTTATTGGTTGAAATTGTTGTGGAAATTTGATTGATAGCGAATGATTGTTTGGGATTGTTGTGATTGATATTGGTTGATAGTGGTTGAAAAATACCCATTGGTGATTGTGAAATATTTGGTTGAAACCACATAGGATTAGTTTGTGGAAATGAAATATATATACATGCCGCCTGCGTGCGAACTAGATGCATGAACCCCATTGTCAAAAACCGCGAGGTTTTAAGGTAGAGCGAGGAGCCGTACTAGGGACGGTGCCGGTGTAACTACCCTGCCGTTATGCTGCCGAAATTTTGAATAATATTTGTGTGTTTGAATTATTTTCATATGCTTAAATTATATTTATTCATTGTATTGAAAACATTCATGTGTTGAATTGATATTCATCCGTTGTTTAGAAATTCATGTGTTGAATGGTATTCATATTTTGAAATAAATTGTTCGATAATAAAAATCACATTTTTATCTATATATAAAAACTATTGAAAACATTCATGTGTTGAATTGATATTCATCCGTTGTTTAGAAATTCATGTGTTGAATGGTATTCATATTTTGAAATAAATTGTTCGATAATAAAAATCACATTTTTATCTATATATAAAAACTATTGAAAACATTCATGTGTTGAATTGATATTCATCCGTTGTTTAGAAATTCATGTGTTGAATGGTATTCATATTTTGAAATAAATTGTTTGATAATAAAAAAAAATCACCTTTTATCGACTATATGAACTATATAGAAAAATAGTGTTTTGAAATGAATTGTTTTACAATAAAAATCACATTTTTATTGTATGCATGAATCGTTGAAATGTGAAGGGTTAAAAATAGCCACTTGTTCAAAATAAACATATATGAGTTGAAATATTCATTAATTAGCTAATGAAATGATTTGCACCTATTTATGTAACATTAGAATAAATGGAGTTTTTAAACTAAATAGAAATCAAATATAAAGTCGAACAGAAATTGATAAATGATAAGAACTGTATATATATATGTACATGCAATATTCATTGAACAGGTTATAGCAAAGGGGCTAGAGAAGAGGAATAAAATTTTGTGCCCGACAAATAGGTACACATTTACTGATTTGTTTGGGTGATGATTTTGAGCCTATTGGCTAGCCGCTTGGCTTCTTCTTTTTCTTTTTGAGATTAGAAGGACCGGGAACGCTATTTGCGATTTCCCGATGCTCCCGGTACAGGGGAGGTTATGGCGAAATTTTTCCAAAATTTAAGGTGTTAGAAAAATATTTGAAGTGAAAACGATATAGAAAACATTGAATGAACTATATTTATATAAATATATAAATATAAATAAAATTAAAACGAAACGAGGCCGTGCAGTTCGTATTTTGAAACCGTGATTTCAAACGACTAGTGCGGGAAATCCGACCATTGGATTTTCCCAAAACCTCAACCGTCGGGTACGCCTTGGAAATATCTTCCCAACGGCACCAACTTTGTAGAAATCCAACGGTTGGATTGTCTGGAATGTTTAATTCAAATCTGAAGAAAAACAGCGCCAGAAACGATTATATTTATATATATATAAATATAATTATATATTTAATCGAATAACGACGCTGCAGTTCGTATTTTGAAATCGAAATTTCAAACGATTGTACCGGGAGATCCGACCGTCGGATTTTCCCGAAACTAGAACCGTTGGGTTCGTTTTGAAAAGACCTTTCTAATGATGTAAATTTTGTGAAGATCCAACGGTTAGATTTTCAGATATGTGTAAATCAAATCTGAAGAAAAACAGCGCCACGGCCGCCTTATGGCCCGAAGCGTCGTTTTGAATAAAATGGCTATTTTAAAATAAATAAAAATAGCGATAAATAGTTATAAAATATCGTAAGCGATATGGAATGGAAATAAACTGAATTTGCTTGATTTATGTGATGTTTGATGGTTGAATGTGTTTGGTGTGAAAATTACATTAAAGAACACAATTGGTGTTGTCGAATAATTTAACCATTGAAATAAATCGATTTGAAATTCTAAATATACGTGAATTATTTGGAAAGGCCGAGTTAATTCTCATTTCGAATAATCGACCGACGATTGAAATTCGAAGATGAAGATGGTGGTCGAAGACCGGAGATCTTCACCTCGTTTGGATGGTAACCGAGGTCCTGATTGGGAGGCATCCCGAAATATGGATAATGAGTGGTGATCGTCCAGACGTACGTGGTGATCGATGGGTTTGCGAGGTATTTAGTGCCTCCAGTTTCGTTCAGACCCAGAACGGACTTGTAAATGGACTGTGTGTCCGACATTGGAATTTGTTCTGTGTGATTGATAGCCATCAGTTGCACGGTGTGAATTGCCTGTGTGGCATGCTAAGATGCAGTGATCAGGACTTCTGTTGAAAAGCAAAGTCTTGTGGTGATGATCAAAGCACCGCCTGTGTGGCGTAGCTTTGTGTATAACGTGAATTCGCGAGCCTCATACCCCGGTATGAACCTAAAACGGGAGAAGGACCTCAGGGAGGGCCTGCGTTTCTTTCTAGCTAGGGGTGGTGTCAGTGACCTACCAGCCCTGACATTTATATACTTTTCACCTATGTGGTTGTTGCTGTTGCGAGGCGCCTCGGTTTGATCGGACGATCCGGGTCCGATGGAGTCATTCGTTGGCTCGTTTACACCCCAAAGGGTGGGGAAACGTAGTGTTCAGGCATTCTTAATCCGCATCGGTGGACCGGCCCTGTCGCTCCAAGGGTCGATGCGTTCTGATCCTGAGACACGGGCTAGAGCGTCTCGAATTCGGTAAGGACTATCTTTTGGCTTGGTTCATGACGGAAATCCAATTTCCAAATACGACATCGTGCGGTTTTGATTGTATACCTATATATGGCGACATAGTGGTATGGGGCATTAATGCCGTCTATGATTGATAGTTATGATTTGAAATTGTTTTCAAAACATATAAACACTAGCAATAATATCAAATGCCTTTGTTTTATTCGTATCAAGCATATTTTGGCCGTTATAAGGTAAAAACTCTATCCTCCGGTTTGCGTTGCATTGTGTGATGGGAACTGAGTCTTATAACGGCTTCATTCTTATAAAAAGCATAGCGATGTTTAAAAGAAAGATTTGTTTTAAAGCACTGGCAATCCGATGGAGTAAACCCGTTCCACGAAAGTGGCGTGGTCCTGAGATTAGCCAAATTAGATATATGTGTTGAGTAGATTTCTCATACCAGTCCCATGACTGACTCGTAGTTTGTTTCACTTTCAAACTCGGGTGCCCCTTTTTCTACACGGGCAGCCTTGTATTCAGGTTTAGCTGGTTCTTTCTGGATAGCTGGAGCTGAAGATGGATTCTATCATTTATTTCTTTTTATGCTGTTCAGCTCCTATTGTACATATTTTGTTTATTTCCGCTGTAGACATTTATGTATAGCTGAACTGTATTTGTACTAAGTAAGATCCTGTATACTGTGTAACTCTGATGATTACTTTTATCCAGTATATTTTGTTGTTCATTCTGGTGTATTTATTTAATTCTGTTCTGCTATTATATGTTTCTGTGTTATATTCCAAAGATAACCTTGTTTCCGTGGGAACGGGAAATCGGGTCGTCTCATTAGGCATATGCAGAATTGGGAATTTGAACATGAAAGCGATTGTAAACTTGATAATTGGCATAAACATGTATGATGAACTTGGGCAACTGACATGTATTGTAATAAAGAGATTATAGTTTGAAATAACTACATCATAAATCATGATTTGGGTTTATTTGGGTATGAAACTAGATACATGTAATTTTGGCTAGAACTTGATATGGGTAAAATGGCATAAACTTGGCATACACGTAAATGATCAAGAATTGGACATATGTAAACTGACTAGAATTGGGTACATATATTAATGGGCATGTAATTTGGAACTTGGGCATATGTTTATTAATATGTAAAGTTGGGAATTTTGACTTATTTGACACATATGTAATTAACAACCTGGATGCCTTTGACACGAGGTTAGACTTGAGTTGTGGTGCAATTCTGTCCAGAACTGTTCGGCATATCCAGTGACCACAACAATAATAATCTAATGTGAGAGGTCGTAGGCAAAGACTAGGTTGTGGTGATGCCTAACACGAGGTTAGACCGAGTTGTGGTGTAATTCTGCCCGGAACCGCCCAACATATCCAGTGACCGCAACAATATGTCTAATGTGAGAGGTTAGTGCATTGAATGCTTGAACCCGAGGTTGGAATGGGTTTGCGGTGTAATTCTGCCCGTAACCGCCCGGCATATCCAGTGACCGCAAATAAGTCCAATGTGAGAGGTTGATGCATTAGTAAGTAATAAATGCTAATGAAACCTGTTAAGTAGGGTAAGGTTAAGTAATATGACTAGACTAACGACACTTAACCAATATGACATGAATGGGTGGGTTAAGTAAACCTGAACTTGATCGCTTGAATATACTTAACCAATTTGACATGATGATTTGGTAGGGTTGAGTCATGAACCTCTTGAATATACTTAACCAATTTGACACGATGATTTGGTAGGGTTAAGTCATGAACCGCTTGAATATACTTAACCAATTTGACACGATGATTTGGTAGGGTTGAGTCATGAACCATTTGAATATACTTAACCAATTTGACACGATGATTTGGTAGGGTTAAGTCATGAACCGCTTGAATATGCTTAACTAACTTGATACATGATTCGTAGGACTAAGTCATGAACTTGAATGACAGCACTTAGCCAATTTGACATGACATGTAGGTGGGTTAAGTCACAAACTTGAATGACAACACTTAACCAACTTGACATGCTAGACAAATAAGGGTTAAGTCACGAACTTGAATGGCAACACTTAACCAACTTGACATGCTAGATTGATAAGAGTTAAGTCACGAAGTTGAATGACAACACTTAACCAACTTAACATGCTAGACTGATAAGGGTTAAGTCACGAGTTTAAATGACAACACTTACGCGGTCCATTTCAGCAGTAACCCACTTAGATGTATCATGGTACCCTGGAACTAGGCAGGGTAGGGCACGATTACTGGGCTGATTGTAAGCGACCAGAACGACGGCTGAGTTGGTGCGCCAGTGTAGGTTCAGGCGGACTATGGTCGTGCACGTAGTCTAAAGTTGAAAAAGAAGTCATTGGGCATCAGTAGGTTTACACTCTGCGTGCTTGATTCGTGGCGGGGGTCGGCACCCTAGGGCTTGATACACCCTATGATGGACTCAGCACAGGTAACTACATTTGTGATAGAGCCATATGACATAGACACATGAACGAGCTAAGACTTGTAGGGAACCGATCGATTAATAGATCGTTTAGTGGGACTAAGTAATGGGTCATTTCATGACATTGGGCAAGGGATCATTTTATAGTCAACACATGACACGGGTTGGGATACTAGTACGGGTGGTGCAGAGAAAATAGATATCATAGAAATATTTTAATGGTGAAGCAGAGAAATCTTGCGATGCTTGATAGAAATCTTGCGAAATTATACTTAGTTTATCTTGAATGGGAACCTTGCGATGTTATACCATATGATGTTATTCTTAGTTATCGTGCCTGTAGCTTATCTTGTCATCATGCTTATGTTTACTTTCAGTTTATTCATGCCATATTATCTTTACCTGTTTTATGCTGAAAGTCACTAGGAATTACTCAGTCTTTATGACTGACCCATTTTGTTTCGCCTCTTTTTCTTCCGTTCCCCCCCGGTTCGTAGGGTGGGAATACAGCTTTGTTCGGATTTTACCAAGCTCCCAGGCTCTTTCATGTACGGCTTGGATCTCTCTTGGCTATGGCTTGCTTTGCTTTATTGGGGAATACTACAATCTATTTTTATTCCTATTTGTTTTTGAGCAAGACAGATATTTTAGCTGTGAAATTGGGTATTGGAAGTTGATGGGCTTTTATTGTAAACAATTATATTTAATAAATGATTTGAAGTACTTCTACTTTACCTTTCGCTGTTTTATATATGTCTGTCTTGTAATATTTCTGTTCCAGTACCCATAATGCTCCATTGAAGTTAAGGCATTCCCTTTGTGAGTGACCTTAACGGGTGTGGGGTGTTACATGAACCGACCCAGAGAAGACCAAAACCCGAGATGCAAAGGTAGTCCAAATAGGAAGTTGTTACTCAGGATCCAGATGGGAACCAATGAGTGAACTTCATGATTGGACTTTGCTGCAGGATGTGTGCAAAGGGGTTATCAATGTCCATAGCCTTGACTCACCACTGAGAGACGGATATTGGCTATGGATTAGTGCAGTGGAGTTGTTATGACTCCATGGGGCAAAGTGATCGTAGCAGGGCTATGAGCCAGTGCAGTGGAGCCGTCATGACTCCATTGGGGCAAAGTGGACATAGCAAAGTATTAGTGGTTACGCATCAGTGTAGTGGAGCCATCATGACTCCATAGGGCAGAATGATCGTAACAGAGAATTGGGTGATCAAAGTGGTGGATGTCATATACTTTACGAACTGAGTGAGAGATGTGAGGATGATTGCTATGTTTGATGTTTCTTTCACCATGACATGCACACCCCCTCCCCATTATTTTCACATCCTGTGTTAGTGTCACCTTAGAGTATTGTACATCTTGTTGTGCCGACTCTTTGGTTGCAGGTCCAAGTTCAGGTATGGTTATGTATGCCTGTTATTGTTCTGTTTTGTTGCTTATCGCCCATACCAGACTTTTGTCTGACCCAGAGTTTTATGTCTCTTCTTATTACTCTGGGTGCTCTTAAACGAGCAGACTAGAGACAGGTTAGGTGGTATGCACGAGTAGCTGTACCAGAGACGAGCAAGAGGCTTCCACGTATGATATATATATGTGTGTGTGTATATATATATATATATATTGTCCCTGTGTTGTTGCTGGTCACTATTTTGGGCATTAGTAGTGCAACTCTTTCTTTTCTTTAGAGACAGTATGTTGGAGTTGTAATAAGCTATATTTTGGATTTCCGCTGCTACGATGATTATGGTTTAGTTTTCAGCTTATGTACTGTCTCGCCTGTTTTATGTCAAGTATGTTGTTATTATATTTCATTCCATGCGCTGTGAGACATTCTACAGGTTCTTTGTTAGTTTACCGTTAAGTTTCTTTTCGTTTCCTTTCTTCTGACGACCGTCCCGTGCTGGTTGGACATTGGCACAATGCACTTTCATAGGAAATGTAGGCTGCTCCGAGGAGGGCCGTCACAAGTTTAGTATTTTATGTTATGCCGATCAAAATGTTTATGATCAGTTGTATTTTTATGCTTATTATCAGTTGTATCGTTATGCTTATTGCCAGTTGTATCTCTACGGTTTATGTCCTTTCAATATGCATGCATGTCAAAAAAGGATTTCGATTTGGAGTATTACATGTAGATCCAGTTATTTTATCGTTATGATTGCATAACCCATATCAATGATAAAAAACAAACAACATCATATGATGATCAACAACAAACTACATCATACCATAATCAACAATACATAACAATGATACTCAAGCATGAAGCAACAATGCGTAGCATACAATGATCAACAACACAAAACATCATAAAACGAAGCGGTCAACATGAACCCATAGAAGAACATATAATCCGGTACAACATGATAGATACATATATACATAATGGAATAATGTACGTAATAGATCGTGATCATAAATCCATAGCATCATTATTGTCATCGTCATCATAGTCATCGTCCTCTTCGGCCTCCTTACCATTGTCATCCTCGTCCATGTCAACATCATCATCCTCCTCATCATTGTCGTCGTTACCACCATTACCGCTACCAACATCTTCTTCTAAACCTCCACCTCCTGATCCTATGGGACCACCACCACCTAACACCTCTAATCGATCCTTTAGGTCATCGATCTGCCCCTGCAATGCCTGCACTACTATCTGCTGCTGCTGATACAATTACTCCAAATGTAGATGCTGAATAGCAGTTATATCTCATCTGTGCTAGTCTAGCCTGGGTGCAAGCTGTAATAAAATACCATTTACACTCACTTTATGTATCTTAAATACGTATAAGCAAATAATTTTACAAGTATGAATATTACCTCATGTGGAGGATACAGTCCTGCGGTGGGGATACCAGCGACCATGTGATTAGGTGGATAATCAATAGGTTGGACAGTCAATGTACCGCAAAGACCGTATACCCTGAATGAATCGTCAAGAGCATAATCCATAGGATACTCGGGGTACTGTGATGGGGTCGGATAAAAAGTAAATGGTGGTGGATGAACTCTACATGTAGCCACCCGTGGACCTATGTGATTAGAGTTCACACCAAAACTATAATCTGGCAACAAGTACAGCCGAGGTGCAACTCTATGCCAACAATTATCAAAATCATCTTCTGGTAAGAAAAAAGTTTGTGTATCCACCCACCCTGGCTATCTAAGATCTTGTATGTATTGTATGCCGATAATACGACGCCTCCTGAACATATCATCGGATGATAGTGGATCTCTAGGTACATGCAGCCGTTGGAAATAACATCCGTCTCCTAAGTACCAAACATGAAGTTAGACCAGTGGGAGCAAAACGACACGACGTAGAGATAAATGATATGCAATGGATAGAGGATGTGCATCATCGAGATGGCCTTCCTGTGTAAGAGCAATCCAATAAGATGTCCACGGTGCTCGTAAAATGTTGGCCCTGGACCTCAGATCAATCAAAGATCGGACCTCCATCAGGACACGTCTAACAGCAGTAGGAGTACGCTGGACTACCTAGATACTCTCTTATCGATGCAAGTGTGGGAAATAAGACTCGGTGGCATGACTAGCGGCCTTAAAAATGCATTGATGCATGCTAGCCGTGTACTCATAGTACCAATACGGCAACATGTACCAAAAAGAAAACATCTACGCCACGTCTCCAAAAGCAAATGAGTCAAGTGCAGTGTATAAACATCCTAAAACAGCCGAACCCTAGTCAATAGTATGGAGATACTATAAATCGCCTAGTGATGCTAGATAGCCTAGTCGAATCATACTCTTTTGGTTCGAAAAGAATGTCGAACCAAAGAGATATAAAATGGAACCTCTAAATATGGCATCCTGCATAGCCTTAGTACCCATATGATCTACATTACCTATAAATATGTAAGCGTAACAGATCCATGGGATATATGATCGGCATTGAAATTGGAAAAGTACAACAAGTACGACTCGGGTAACTCATAGCTAAAGTCAAAATGGATGGCACTCTATCAGCAGTGCCTATCTCAATCCCCGTAAGCATATAAAAATATGCTGGGGTAATACCTAGCTCAAAATTTGAAAAGTAAAAAGTATGTGTGGCAGGCCACCATATCTCAGCTAAGGCACATATCAATGGCCGATCGAAGGACTGGACTGGTTTAATATCTAAGAAACAACCAACATACTAGCTAGTAGTCTCTCTCGAATACCACGAGGGAGTACGTCAAAGATATGTATAATAAACCTCGACCAACTGCCACAGACGAAAATGTAGCGAGACCAGTAAAAAGACATTTGTTGTTGGTTACTATACTATAAAATAACATTACATACTACCTACAAACATTGGTATATAATTAAGTTGTGCACTAAAATATTATGTTAAATTCAGGAAGTTTTCCTCAATGGTGTCGATGGCTGTGAATATACGGTGAGTGAAACCCTAGGGCAACTCATGGAGCTAGTGTCGTCGTCTAATGCGCGGGAGGGGTGTGCACAGGACCGGTTGTCTCGTCTGTCTATGCTCGAACGGTTCGTCTAGCGATCTTGGTGACGCGCGACGACATTTTGACGTAATATTCATTTTTAAAAAATTAAAAAGGAAATTTTATGTGGCTTTGGAAATAATTTCTGGCCTAGGGCGCTATTTATTAGCGCCCTAGGTCGGACGCTGAATTTATCGGGGCATTACCATAAGGCGTCGATAAATTCGATGTGTAGTGATTTTTCACTGCACGGTGAAAAAAATCACTGCGTGCCTATTAGGAGAATTTCCGAATTCTCCCTTTAATCTCACAAAACTTAATATTACATTTCGTAAGACTGTTTGAGTCTTTTTTATCATCTCATTTTTGACATTATTTGGTCCTAGTTTGTCGTTTTTTGGTTCTATTAGAAGATGCATTGGTGATGACTTTTTAACCCTAATTTGAGTCTGTTATGAATCTTATTTTATAATATGTTGCAAATTAATTGATGAAAATGCACTTATGGAATTATCAAATATATATAAAATAAAAATAGCACCTAAAATGTATAATATATTTTTGGTAAAATTTTGAATTTAAAGATGCCATGTATTTGTGTTTCTAAAAAGTTATTAGTACCGTTAATGTATTTTTGAATTTAAGTTGATCAAATATGAGTTTCAAATAGTTCATTTCCTCGTGAGAAGGGCAATCAGATTAGAGCTTTACAATACTCTCCTTTGAATAATTTGGAATATATGATCAATTAGTTGGGCAACTTTTAAATCTATACCATGATGTAAACTTCAAAACTAGATCATGCAAGGTTAAGAAGGCAAACCACCAATTTGGGAGGACCGAGCCTTTTATTTACATTATACTTGAAATTCTAGATTACAATTGAAACAGTTCATGAAAATGAACAAATCCAACACTTTAGTTAAATATCTCAAGTCCTCCCAATATTTTTGGGTAATCAAAACAAAATATTTAAATGCAATTGAACTATTTTAGTCTTATGTAGCCAGATAGTTTGTTTTCCCCATGGGTAGCTTGGAATGTTATGTTGGCTTTGGACACTCAATGTAATTCATTTGTTCGGCCAATAAATTTTTCATACTTGACGTCATTTTACTACATTATTTTTAGAATTTATATATCGTTTGCTACATGTTATTGAGCTTTCTAAGTTATGTTGTGTTCTTTATAACGTCTTTTAGAGTAGCAAAATGTTAAGAAAAAATAAAAATCAGTTAATTGCAAATTTTAGTGCTTGATAATGCTTTGTTAAAAAATACTTGATACAACACACTTGATACCAAGGTTTTAAATCTCATATATCGATCGGGTTTCGTTTCAAAGATTTTATAGACTTGATCTCGTATCAGGAGATATCTCGGACGAGATGAGTCTAACTCGGGAGTTCATCTCGGATTTCCATCTCGAGTCTAAAAGTTCATATCGGAACAATCTCGGAGTACATGATATGTTAAAAAGGGATATTTTTACAAAATGATTTTTATGAATGTTGTTAAAAACATAGTAACTTAAACTTGAATTGCAAAATAACTTTATTATCCTTTATTCTACGAAAGATCATTCATACTCTAAGTCGTAATATGCTTAAAATAGAAACATTGTTAGACATAAAACATTAAAAGAATCCAAAACATTAAAAAATTCAGCATAAATAGACCATAAAATACATTATTTATAGGTAACATGTATGTAAAAAAGACGAATATGAAAACCATAAGCATTATAAAACATATGCTAACATACAATATGGTCATTTAACATGCAAAATGTAAAATAACAAAAGATTATCATGGCTAGATTTGAGTTTTAAATTATTGGTCTTGTTCATGCATAGATTTAAATTTTAACCAAAAAACTAATATCTTGGACAATATTCCAGTATTTCGTCTCGATCGATATATCATTCGATATTGCAATATCTCAAGGGATATTTAGAGTGATATTTGCTGTTTCATTTCGGAAGAAACCCAGAACAAGATCTCGGGGGAGATCCCAGGCGATATTTGTGAGATTTGAAACAGTGTTTGATAAAACACATAAAGTTAAATGTTGTATTAATTTTTGCACACCTATTTTAGGTATTGCTAAAATAAGTAATGTTTTGTATAAAATTTATAGTGGAAATCATAAACTTTAGTTATATTTATTCTTATAATTCTGTTAATTAATACTCATAAATATATTATACTTTTGGATGGAAATATTAATTAACGATGGTCATGTGTATATTATGATTATATGACTTCAAAGCGTGCAACTGACCAAACCCATTCTTTTTCTTAATCTTTGCATTTTCACTACTGCTGTCTTAGATCATTCTGTTGGTTTCAACCAACTCTTTCTTATTTGTTTCAAAATCATTCTATTTTGACCAAGTAGGTATAATCACACACTATTTTATTTTTATTTTTAATGAAACTATTTATTACAACAACAAAAAATCAGTGTTGACTTTCAAGCACCTTAGGTGTAAGTTGTTTTCCCCCATTAGTATTGCCCAGGATCAAAGCTTGCACTCAAATACTTCTCATTTTTTAATATTTCCATAAGGATAATATGTTTCTATGCATAGATACAAGATACTTTAAAAAAAAATACTTATCTCTAATAGCTCAGACATAATTAATACATCCTATTTAAATGTTGCATGTTTGAAGAGTTTGAACATGTATAAATAGACTGCTAATGTATCGAGTATGTACGAAATTCTTTGATTAGCATTTGCATTGTCCATTAGCAAGGCTTAAGTTTTCACTATTGCCCTGCTATATTTTCAACTGTTTGATGCCCTAATCACTATATGTAAAATGCAAAAGATAATAAAGGCGGTGAAATTTCATACATTCAAAGAAACCCACTTACATAACATGATGGAAGAGGAAGATGAAAAGGATTATCACTAATATAAGTAATACCCAAACTAAAGTTATTTAAAATAAAATGGTTGTTTAAAATTAACCATTGCTGCAAGATATTATGCTTTTGCTTATGTCTGCAAAAAAGCAAATCAGTAACGTGCTTATTTTGACAAATTTGCACTACCTCGATTTTTAAACCATATTAACCCATAAATTTTATGGATTTTTGTATAAATACTTTCAGTACTAACAGTTGCTTCAACTATCTCAAAGGATGTTGAACTTGACCCGGTGACAATATATACTGGCACTGCCAAGATGCATGAGAGAAAGCAATGCAAAGAGGCTTGTCGTATCAGTCAGAATTCCAATCAGAAGTGCTTGAACATCATTGCCAGTCATACACTGCAGCAGTGCAAGGTTATCCGCACATGCCTGCACAAAAAGTCCCTTGTTTATCTCCATTATCTACTCTTTTCATGTTGTATAACCGACTTTTTCATCTAACTCCATTAATTATTGAACATTTACCTTAAGTTCCAAATAAACTTGCGCATGTTAATCTGAATTGCTGACGATTAGATACTCGAGCTTCTAGAAATTGTTAATCGACCAATACATGCTTCGTCTACCATTTAAAAATGGAGAATTCGCCTATATAGGTCTGTTTGTTTAAAAAATAACACGAATAGACCTGTTTCAGATTTAATAACACGAATAGACCTGTTTTGGTCTACTGGTTTACTGAAGGCATGTTTTGGAAACTCGCCTTCAGTAAAATACGAAGGTGTGTTTCCAAAACACACCTTCAGTAAAACCTTGCATACATAATAACCCAACCCGAGACCCCTTCTTCCCCATCCCACTTCAGTTTCCCCCTTTCCCCAATCCTCTTTCTCACAACTGCTGCGAAAATAAAAAAAAAACTCAAATCAACTCCATTTTCATCCATTTTTCATCCAATCTGTTCCGAAAAGACTACAATGGTTAGCACATCCGGCGTAGAACACGAAATGGGTAAAACTCTAAACCCTAACTTTCAATTTTAATTAGGGCTTATATTTTTAAGGATTATTGGTTATGAAGTTGATTATGGCTTACTAGTGAGAAATTTGTACATTGTTGTGTACATTGTTCGCATTTTTAATTTGGGGGTTTTGGTGTGTATATTGTTCACATTATTGAATTGGGTTTTTTGGTTACATGATGGTTATTGGATGTCATGGATTGGATATAGTGCGGATTGAGGTATCGCAGTTAGTTACAAACGAAGTTGCGTGCATTTGGGTGTAGGCTACTAAACTTGTTTGTTTGAAGTTAGTATCGTTGAAACATGAGTTTGACGACGCATTTAAGCTGTGTACTATGTAGATGTGGCAAAAATGAAAAAAAAATATTGGTTTGGAAATGTTGTGTAGATAAATTTCCTTGTTTATGGAATCGAATAGAAAATTGTAGCGTGTTCTAGAAGAATATACTTATATAAATGTCTATAACAGTTAATTCTGCATTTTTGTAGAGTATTTTGAGATGGAGCCCGGACCAGTAGATCTAAGCGTGTTATATATGCAGCCGCAACATAGGACATATAATCTTGTTCGTATGGAGGCAGCAATTTGTTACTAATTTCATTTTTTGATGTTTAGTTTTTTTTCTACATTAGATGACAAACGCCCATTTTTTTATCTATTAAATTTCTAGAGTGTCAGTACTGAGTTTGTCATTGACCACTCGTCATCACTTTCAAAAGTGACATCCGAGGATCCTCACATCCTTGCCGAGACCCAAAGGGTTAGATTCATGCATATTTTTTGCTTAGGTTACATCCAGCTCGATCATAGCCTTATCGGTGCTTTACTGGATAGGTGGAGGCCTGAGACATCCACATTTCACCTACCAGTCGGTGAAATGACTATTACCTTGGCAGATGTGGCTATTTTGCTAGGATTGCCTATTGAAGGCAATGCTGTTGCATTTGATGGTGCTGGATATGATTATTTGCAGCTATCTCGCAACATACCTGGGCTAGATCCACAAGCCAATCAAGTTAGGGGTGGCGTGTCTGTTCATATCCGCTGGTTCCGTAATCAGTTGACATACGATATTTCTGCAGATGCCACCCAGTTAGAGGTTGAGCAACGGGCTCGTTGCATTTTACTACACATTATTTTTTGTAGAGTGATGGTCGATCATGCCAAGACCCGTATAGATTTGAGATGGCTACCGTTTTTAGTAGATCCCGGGCAGTGCCCTTCATATTCGTGGGGTAGTGCAGTGTTGGCCTATACATATCAGGAATTGTCTAAGGTCGCGCTGCAATAGTTTAACTGTATTGCCGGTTGCCCAACACTAATTAAGATATGAATCGAAT
The DNA here is from genome assembly GCA_030737875.1 of Allium sativum. Lineage (NCBI taxonomy): Eukaryota > Viridiplantae > Streptophyta > Magnoliopsida > Asparagales > Amaryllidaceae > Allium > Allium sativum. The sequence goes on along the minus strand of CM060912.1, from coordinate 309,012,415 downwards.
TTCTATAATTTATCGATATACAATGTGATACATCATTCTCTTGTATTAATAGTATATTTTTGTGTACACAGCTTTGGTCCTGGACTTATCTTCCCATCAGAAATTAGTAATGAAGCCTGATCCCATCAATCCATCGATGCCGCTTGGAGCTAGGTATACTTATTTGATCATTTATTTTGTTAAACATAACGCATACCATTTCTAATATATGTACATTTAATATCGTGTAACATGTGGGTTGGAAAAAAGAATACGCGACGTACACCGCGATGAGAGTTGGCATTTTACCGCAATGAGTTGGATGTCCTTACAGACAAAATGGTTACATGGTATCCGTACACTTAGGAGGTACTTGCCCTACTACCAGTCACATGCAGAGCTCATAGGTACCTTTGGACAGCGAGAGTACCTATGATAGCCTACAACTTCACCGCTAGGCACCTTCCCGATAAGGTTATGAGACAGTTTGACCTGATGCAACATATACCAGATGATGCACATCCTTACATTCAGGGTTACATTGCGCAGGACATTCACATGTTTGTTGCTATGTGGAATAACCGCGAGAACCGTATTTAGTTTGAGAGGGAGCCCACCATATCCACGACGCAGCACATGAGGTGGTACTGGAACATAACACGACGCTACATCGTTAATCCCAGAGTAGATTCTACGTTAGCACCGTACATTCCTAGAGCATCACTAGAGAGGAACGTGGTAAGTTGATGTTGTACTATTAAATACAATCAATTTCATTTATTCATTGTATCTAATTTTCTTTTAAATTTAGAGGTTGCCGGTATTAACCGTGCATGGGACGAAGCAGAAAAGCCCAGACAGAGGAAGACGGACGATGAGGGAAGGACAATGTGCACGAACATACAAAAGATTTTAGATGTGATTTTGTGCAGGAACAAGCTAGATCGGCCAAAACCACCATCTCCTCCACCTCTGTGACGACCCGAACTTCCCCGGTCTCTGAAGAGAAGAGAAAGGATGGATTGCTTTGAGAACACGACAAATCAGAACACAGACAGAAGAACATTCATTGCTTATTACAACAATTCCATCAGAATACAAGAACATAACAGAGTATTAATAAATAATATACATTTGATAAATATCAGAGATTTAAATTACATTTAAATACATAGCAGCGGAAAAACAATTCAAAACACAACTGAAAGAAATACGCGGATACAGAGCTTTCCGAATATCACTTCAGCTGTAAATCAGGATCGTGTGAATATAATATCTGCAAAACCCAACTACCCGTGTGGAAAATAAGGGCATCCAAAGTTTAGGTTAAAACAATAAACTCCAGGTCAGTCATGTGACTAGTGTGAGAATTAAAACAATTATTAAATTGATTTTAAAGTTAGGTAAATCAAGGGACCACGCCGTATAACATGGAACAGATTTTAGCCCAAAGAATACCAGTGCATAACAAATAGCGCAATGCTAAATAAAGAACAATGAAGCTATTATAAGACCCAGGTCCCATCACACAATGCAACGCAAGCCGAAGGATAGGGTTTTACCTTATAATGCCAAATAATGCTTGATACATGAAATTTTATCTTTTATTATTACTATAAGTGAAGAAATCAAGTTCAAATATAAATGTATCAATCATAGGTGGCATGGGTACCATATATCATGTCGCCAATACTAGGTTCTACAATCAAAAACGCAAAATGTCATATTGGAAGTTTGGATTTCCATACTGGTGGTTACTGAGTCGAAAGATCGATCGCGTAGTACAATTGACAACGGCTTACGTCCCAACGAGAGAAAACACCGTAATGCACATCCGCACTTTTGGAAAATCAAGTATCACTGCGGATTACGTCCCGGCGAGAGAAAACACCGCTTACTATATCCCTCAGGGAATCGGGGGGTGTGCCCTATCCCTCTGAGCACTCAGCTCATCTCGGTCGACTGAATCCACGACACCACTAAGGTGTCCATCCTCTAAAAAGCATACTGATCTAACCATCAGTTTACCGCCATACCGGGGTGTGAGGCTCGCGAATTAACGCTATGCACAAAGCGGCGCTATATTAAAGCTGTGCTTTGATCACCAACCACAAGACTCTGCTTTTCAACAGAAGCCTTGATCATTTGCCACTTAGGAATGCCACACAGGCAATTTACGCCATGCGAGTGATATCTATCGATATACAACCTCTGATCCCGTACATCTCAGAGAAGGGTGAAGTAAGGGAATAAATTCTCCTTCACTTGGCAGATGTATATTTAATAGAGATCGATCAGCACAGAATAAAATCCAATGTCAGACACACCGTCCATTTACAAGTCCGTTCTAAGTCTAAACGAAAACGGAGGCACCTTATTCCTCGCCCGTATGTCCAATACAGGAGAGAGGCCCTCGCATACTCGTACAATCAACAAGTTCGTCCAGACGGCTACCACTTCAGCCCCTTCAAGGTAGCTACTCCAATCATGAGCATCAGTCGTACCCATCCATTCGATGAGAAGATCGTCGGCCTTGCACCGTCTTCAATCTCTTCGACTTATTATCGAATCAGTTACTCAGAATGGATATAAACCTAGCCTTTCTGAATAACTCACGTATCTTATAATCAAGTGCTATAGCAACACATCATACGCCTCATTCCAATCTATAATATTCTTTTATTCAAATATTCTCATCATTAGGGAATAAGTTCCCATTAATTGTATCAAAGATAAATTCTTTTAAATTTATTCTTTAATATTCCTTTGGATATCAAATCATATTAAGGTTTTCCAAACTAGTCGGGATTAGCGAACTACATCGAAGTAATCATTTATTTTATTTCTCAGTCCCAACCTATTTATCCCATGGAGCAAAACTGGTAATACTCCATATCTAAGACCACGGTGTTATCGGTAAATATTAATTACCATTTCACGTTCAAATCTAATTAAAGATTAAGCTATCGCCTAAAGTAAAACTGGTGGTACTCCATTTTCGATCATTTTCTTGAATAGATAATTTTAATTATCACATTCACTTTTCAATCTAATCAAAGATTCATTAAAACTCCATTTTGTTTTAATCTTCCCAAAAATTAATATTAATGATTATTCAAAGCTAAGAAATTAATCTTATCTTTAACTAGGTTACAGAACCAATGTCATTTAAAACACGGTAGACTATAAACCCAAAATCACATTTCCATTGTTAATCTGGTTAAAGAACGAGTGTTATTTAAAACTCCGTTCACGATAAACCCAAAAATCAATTTCAATTCAATTCCAATTCAATTCCAATTAAATATTAATTAATTGGAAAACTTCTACTTTAAATCTTAATTAAAAGATTTATTCCTTTCACAGGGGTTTAAGAACAGTGTTAATGAAGACACCGTTCACGACAAACCCAAAATCCAGTTTGATATCATATACAAGGCTCTGAATAGAAAATATATCGGCTTATATCCAATATCAAATTTTGAAATCAACAAATATCGTATTGGAATAACGATATATATCTTCCAAATTCCTCCACGATATCCGCATAATCACGGAATCCCATATCGAAATATTCCGAAGATAATTTCGATTCAAATCCATTCCAATTCGTATATTGGAAATTTTGGTTATTTTTAAAACCATTTCATATCCAATTTATTTATTTAAAAATATTGGATTATAATTCTAGTTCACAACTAGTTCATTTCGATAAAAATATATTTTTATCTTTTCAAATATGGAATTTTTCACCCCAATTCTTTCTAAATCATTTATTATGATTTTACACAAATTATTAATATTTTTAATAATTTTATCAAGGCCCGTACAGTCGATTTCCATAAACGGTCATCCAACTGCACTTACAACGACCTTTTCCAAATTTGATTTGGACATAATTCCAAATCCAACCGTTAGATTTCAAATATTTTATATTCGTTTGAAAGCTCTTTTCGATATGAACCCAACGGTCCGGTTTCAGGAGTATCCGACAGTCGAATCTCCCGTAATATCAATTCGAAGTCAATGATTGAAATTCGCGAATGGTCGCTGCGCGACGCGTTCTATTCAGCCCATATAGTATATATATTATATATATTTCATCGATTCCAATTCAAAACGCATTTTATAAATTGTTTTAATTTCGTTTCAAAAACGATTTCAACTTAATTTTCAATTTTATATCAAAATTGAATATTCCATATACATGACAATTTTATACAGTGTATATATATGTTATAAATTATATTTTTAACAATCAAATAATTTTCACATTCCATATATACATATTATTCACATTCCATATATATAATTTTCATTTCAATATATTATTCACATTCCATATATATAATTTTCATTTCAATATATTATTCACATTCCATATATATAATTTTCATTTCAAATACATATTATTCACATTCCATATATATATAATTTTCATTTCAAATATAAATATTTCACATTCCATATATATATTTATATATATAATTTTCATTTCAAATATAAATATTTTCACTTTATATATATGTTCTTATATTCACATTTCACATATATATAATTCATTCCACATCGTGTGTTTATGTATGTATGTATATATATATATCTTTTTTTTCATATCATATATATATATAATTATATTTTCCATTTCACATCACATATATATATTTTCCATTTCACATCACATATATATTTTCCATATCGTGTATATATATATATATTATTCCCATATCGTATATATATATATTATTTTCCATCACACACATATATATATAATTTCCAAGTCGTATATATATTTATATTTTCCATTTCACATCACAATCAATTTTCACACAGAATACAATCAAACAAGTCGTCTATGGTCTGTTGACGACGGGGAGCAGTTCATATGTGCAGTTACAAAATAATTTAGATAACTATTCAAAAATGATAGTGAGAAGTTCTCACTTTGCTTTCGGCTTCGCCTAAAATTGTAGCGAGCTCTAAAAATTCTCCGATCTCTTCTAGAATGTAGAAGACGTCGTCACCGTCCCGATGTCTCTTGTTTCACTGGATTTCAACCCCAAACGAAAAAGATATGATTTTTATATGATTTGTTTGAATTAGCAACACTTTTAACTATTGAAATCAGTTAAACTAAATCAAAGGCGTACCTTTCAGCATCGAGTTCGAATCTGGGGTTGTGGTTTACTTCCAATCCGAGGCTAGGGGCGATGATCGGGTTTTGGCATGTCGAAGAGCCTCGAACGGCGCGCAAATCGGTGGTGGCCCCCTCAGATCGATGAATAGAGGAGGAGATCCAACACGTTGAACGGCGTGACTTCTGGACGTCATTTCTCTCGAAATCCGCAATAATAAAATACGAGACTTGTATGGATTTGGAGCTCTCACCCTCCTCTACAAAAGCTTCAACAGAGGCCTTCGATTTTGGTGAGCGGATTTGAAGATAAAGAGGAGAGAAGGGAGGAGCAACTATCGTCGTTCTCGTGAGAGAGGTTACGGGTCTGGAATGATAGAAAAGAAGTCAACGCTTTATTCTGATTGGCCCTTGTTTATTTATTTTATTTTTAATTCCTTTAAATCCGAAAATACCCTTCTCTCCATACGAACACCAATTCAAACCTAATGATTGTCGCCCCAAGCGTAATACCCCCATTCCAAACACAATGGGATATGCCTAGTAAGCCAATTCGGCTGTTACGACTAGTTTTTCTTCAAATTAAAATATAAAACATTCAATTTTAGATTTGAATGTACATTTTAATTTGTCGGGGCCACATAATGATTCGAAAAATTCTAGAAAAATTATTTCTAGCTTTGTATTGACGATACAGTCATAACAAAACTAATTTCATCGAATTTGAAGACCATTTGAAAAATGGCCATTTTCTGGCTGATCCAGACTAAAACTGTCAAAACACGTTTTCCTTTGCCACACTCACATATTGATTCAGAAAATTATGAATTTTGGAACCTAACAATAATTCGACATCCCTGATCCAACAAAAGTGGTTTCGTCGAAAACGAAGGTCGTTTGCAAAATGGCTATTTTTAAGGTCTTTATATATATATATATATTAAAATATACATAAATTCCACAGCGACTTTTCTGAATTTTAAACTGGATGTAACTCTCAACTTTTAAAATGAAATTTCAGTTTCTTACATCCATTAGAAAGATATAGTTAAACAGATTCGAATAATTCTTGTTTCGCTGAAATCAGAATTATTTTGAATCCTGTACATTCATTTGAAATTCGAAATCGAATTTTCAAACTATCACGCCATTTCAGGCTCGAATTATAATAAATATATTCATTTTAACTTCATCGAAAATAAATTTTCCGTCGTTATTATTTAAAATAATTCATTTTTAATATTCAAAATCCATTAAAATTGCCAAAATAAAAATTTTAAATTGGTTCTGATTTTCCGGGTTGTTACAACCTCTCCTCCTCCTGCAGGTTCTCCTCCTCCTTTGCCAGTAGCACATGAGGAGATTACGCATGGCCCATCACAACCGGCACCCACATTACCCCGTTCCAGCAGTGCATGACGCACTAGAAGCAACAGCGGCAGTGGTCCATCTTCAACTTCCACACCACTAGTCAAGCGGCTGAGGCGAAACTAGTGCACATTTGATTGGTCGTATTAGTACTAGCGTATGTCTAATTAATTGGATGGTAGTCTTTGTGTAATTATTTGCTATGTTCTGGTATGTTTTTTTATTTCTTAGCTTTGGATAAAACTAGCGTATGCGTAATTATTTGGTATGTTCGGCTATATGTCATTCAGTTTCCTTGTCTGCCATCCGTATTTTTGGTTTTGCTATTCGTATTAACTAAACGGCGTTTAAACGTATATTTTATAATATAATTAAAAACGAGCTCCTAACATCGCGGTGTTTGTAGTTTTACATAACTGAATATATACGATTCGTTCTAAGTTGGATTTCTTTGAAATAATTAAGTTCGACTCTAATGAACTATATTTTTATAACAAAAGAGAAAAATGAAGATTTCATACTACAGATTTTTTAGTTATGTCCAAATCAAATCTTCAGAAAGTCGATGTGGAATCGTTTATAAACCATTACGATTTATTAATAGTTTATAAGGAATTTTTATATAATATAAACTAAGTGTCGATTTTAATGTAAAATGGAGTTGTCAACATAGCGCTACATCACTGTGTTGTGTGTTGGGTAGTTTGAGTGTGGTGTTGTGACTAGGCGAGTTCGAAAGTCATGTTGTGTGGAAATTTGTTAGGGTGGGTTTTGTTGAAGGCGAGTTTTGGAAACTCGTCTTTGTATTTTACTGAAGGCGAGTGTCCAATACTCGCCTTCGTAACCCAAACAGGTATAAATCTGAGATTAAATTCAAAACAAGTATATTCATGTTATTGTTAATACAAACAGACCTGCACATTTTAATTCTCCTTTAAAAATTGATCATAACACCATCCTTTGTAACATTTCGTGTTACGCTTGAAGTCGTTTGGTCATCTTATATATGATATCGAAATAACTATCGCTTCAATGGGCTATTACCTTGAATGCGCCAAACATCGCTACAAGTTAAGAAAGAACGTAAACTTGCTGAAGTAGCATAAAATTCTGATATGCGATCACAAATCTATGAAGCTTAAACTAGGTCACAAATTAACAAAGATCTTGATTGATCTCTGTTATATAGTGAAAGCAACATTTCGATTTCATTTTCATGAATGTAATGATAACAGATGATTTGATAATGTCAATCTTTTTTCTACAATTATATCAGTAGCTGCTATTTTGGTACTAATTCAAGTTTACACACTTCTTATTACTATTCTATGTACTTAACTAAATCAATGGGTTAATGTTGAGGACCCTTAGATATTGTTGGTTTCTGACCGTGCCCACACTTCCAAACCCAAAGATCATACCATGACCTTACAATATCTATGAGAAATGAACGTGTTCTTTTGAACAATCCTTTTAAGGGTGTATTTAGGAATGAACTATGAATCATTTAAATAAACCTGAACATAAAAGTGGAAACAATTAATAAATTGGCTATTTAAATTAGGACAACTAATGGACTCCAATGCATGTATATATGATTAGCATACATGTGCAGTTATTGTTATGTGTGCTATTTTTGTTCGAATTACTTGAAGAAATTATTCGTTTCTAAAGAGAAAAAAGTAAGATAATTTCTTTCATTACGAAATTTGCTTACCATGTTATTCTAACTAATTATTACCTTTTCCATTTTCATAACAATGGAGAACCATCTTATGTTTAATTGACTTTATACATTAACTAAAAAAGTTAATGACTACTTCACAAACTGAAATTTCAATATTGCATGAAGATTAAAATACTATGTCTAATACATGATACTTTATATTTCCACCACTAAATTTACCTATTTTTCAAAAAAAATTGTATCAAAGCGTATGCATGTGTGTATATTACAAAACAGAACATATGTAACAGTAATAGGAGAAAAAATCGTCTTTCTTCAAAGGCTCACAAAAACTAGAACATCAATGTTAACCAAGCAGCTCTGATTAGGGAAAAAACCAAACATGGTACCAAAACAACAGTCTACAAAGAAGCAAACAACACCTTTTCAAAAGAGAAGCAAAACAAGGCCAATTCCAGCTAACAAAAAAAACAAGTAAACCCAGCGAGTAAAAAGCGAAGCAAATAGCCAAGAGAGCTTCCAACACCAAACTCTAACAAGAGGACCTTCCGTAGTATTGCTTAAACCAAACCACCAAACCCAACCCGTTGAAATAGGAACACACAAAAACCCGCTCCAATAGCTAACAGCTAAGCCCAAATACGAAACCAAAACCTAACACTGTCAAGGCTTCACCAATCATACCTATCAAAAGAAAGAAAAAACAAACTCACACACTCAACCCCCCTCCACCCGAAGACGAAAACCCCAGGTGACAGTGAAAACACATGCCAAATCCAAGGAAACAAGGCAGAGGTTACCCCTGAAGGGCCTACATCCGAAAGAAAACATGATGTCATCCAACACTTTACGAATGATGATAGGCATTAACATTGAGGAATCATCAAAGACCGCTTTGTTCCGTGAGCACCATAAATGCCAACAGACAAGATACGGGATAATCCTAAAAATGATCGACCTAAGACCATTTCCGAAGACCCCTAGTCCACTACATATTGTGTAGTTCCGTTAGGGAGGGGCGAGACCCCAACAAACCCACCAATTTCCCAAAGAAAGACAACACAACTCTAGCATGCTTACTATCTAAAAATAAGTGCGCTATCAATTCCAAAGAGTCATCATGACAATACCAACAATGAGACGCTAGAGGGATGTTAATCTGCACAAGGCTAACATCCAGAGGGAGGCCCTCATGTTGGATTTTCCACATGAGATTGGAGACCTTCGGAGGAATGTGCTTATCCCAAATGAAGGAAAAAAGGATCCTAGACATTGGAATTTTAGCCAAATTCCAAGTAGCCGTTAGAAAAGAAAGGGTTGTCGTTCCGGCCAATACCCCAACCGTGACGTCGGTAAAAAACTTTACAGATTACATCCTTTTTCACATCTGATAGCGTAAGATAGAATCCCAATATAGTTTAAGGATAATAAATGCAGAGACTTAACATGAAGAAACAACGACCAACGAGAATTGTTAGCTCGAAACCTTACGCCTTACAGACATCCTTAGAATCTCTCAAGCCTAGCCCGTCCTCACGCCTCGAGCGGCAGATAGTAGCCTAGGAAACCCAATTATGTCATTTAGCGTCGTCTTTCTTGCTGAAGAAAAAAGGCGAATCCAATGACTAGTTGGAACAAAAGAAAGACGAAGTAGACGTCATGGCTACGAAGACATGAGACCCTATGGAATCTAGCACAAACTTGAAGAGGAAAAGCCTCCCAACCTGGGAAATGAGAGTCGTGTTCCAATGAAGGATTTTCCTCCTAGCTTTATCTATTAGGGGGTCGAAGATTGCATTGAGTTTGCGGCCTCTGTAAAGCACGCTGCCCAAATAAGTCAAAGGAAGAGTGGTTACCCCTAAACCCGAGAAGGTCTCGATCCACTTCACCCTTCTAGAACACTGCTCATACAGATGAAGAAACGTTAGGAGCCAGTGTAATGAACATTGATTCCCATTTGAGAAAATTATGATATCATCTGCAAAAGATAAAGAGGAAACCATAGGGCATTCGCTTGGTATACCAAAATAGTGAACTTGTCCTGATATAGTAAGCGAATGCACCCTATAGAAGAGAGCCTCAACAATGATCACAAGGAGCGTGGGGGAAAGGGGAACACCTTGACGAAGTCCCCTCCCAGCCCGGAAATATCCTTTCGCTGACCCATTGATAAGAATAGGAAACTAGCAGTTCGAAATGAGTCTCCAAACAATATCAATTAGAGGCTCTGGAAAACCGAACAATCGAAGAACCCTAATGATGAGAACCATGACATTCAGTCATTAGCTTCGGCCATTTCTAGCTTAAGAACCATACTGGATCCTCTGTTCTTCCAATCGAATTGGGAGATAAGTTCTTGAGCTAGTAAAACATTATATGTGATTAGACGGCCGTTGAAAAAACTAGCCTAAGAAGGGAAAATGATGCGACCAAAAATAGCCGCAAGCCTAGAAGACACAATCTTAGAAATGACCTTGTTTGAGAAGTTGCAAAGGCTCATTGGATGAAAATCAGTGCAAGATCTGGGGTTCTCACATTTTGGGATAAACACAAGATTAGTGGAGGTCCACCCCTTGGGAAGTGAACTACAAGAGAGGAAAGATTGAATAGCCAGAGTGAAATCGTCATGAATAACTGGCCAGACACTATGATAAAAAACTGTTAAAGTCATCCGGTCCTCTCGCACTCTCCTTACTCAGCACGAAAAACAAGACCGTACCTCTTCTATACAGGGAGAGGAAAAGAGATGGTGCCACCAAAGGAAGGATGTGCCTAGGTATACAGGACATTAGCACCGGATCAACCTGATCGATAGAAGGGTTTTGTAGAAAAGACTAAAGTGAAAATAATCTTCGCATCTACTGTAACACCCCACCTCCGCTAGGGTCACTCACAAAGGGAATGCACTAGGTTTGGAGGAGTATTATTGGTAAATATGCACAGAAATATTACAAGACAGAACATATATAAAATAGCGGAAGTAAAATCAAACTTTCATAACATGAATAAATAAGGTCTAAAGCCTTTTACATCAGAGTACATCAAAACCTGTCTTGCAATAATAAAGAAGCATAAAGACTTTTTCATAAATTATTCCCCAAGAAAAAGCTGTAAAGTAGCCATAGCCAAGAAAAATCCAAGCCATCCATGATGACCTTCAAGCAGAAGAAGTCCGAACTAAACAACAGTATTTCCTCCCTGTAACCTGGGGGGGGGGGGGAAACGGAAGAAAAGAGGCGAAACAAAACGGGTCAGTCAAAAAGACTGAGTAAGCCCTATCTACTATTAGTATAAAAACTAGTAAAGTTAACTGACATGAGAAACTGAGATGAACATAAGCATGATAACAAGATAGATAAGCTAAATCAAAATAACAGGATGAACTACTGAACTCATATAAACTAAGATGTCATGATAAATTACGATGTCAAGACAAAACAAGGTATCACATCGTCAGGTTCCTATCAAGTATAATATTCCAAGATATCTATCACGTATAACGTCCCATGGTATCTATCCTGTATATCTGCTCTGCACCTACCGTACTAGTATCCCAACTGTATTACGTGTTATCCGTGAATGACCCTTACTCAGAAGTCGTGTAATGGTCCCTGTCAACCTAATATGCCGCATATATAAGTTACTCAACTCATATGTTTCTTTCCATGTATAAGTTCAGTTCTTTGCCGTAGGCTGTACGGGCTTTCCCATGTAAACGGTTTATCCTTGAAGTTGTTTTGGACTGCAACCCTTGATCTAGTTGTGTTTCCTTACCATGAACTATCGCGCGTCCACTTAGGATTTATGCCACCTAGGACCGCTAGGGATTATGCTACCTAATGAACGTTTCCGTGTCTCGGTTTGGGTTTTGGCCACCTAGGACCACTAGGGATTACGCCACCCGTCAACCGTGCCCTTGATCCCACGTATGTATCGTGAATCGTTTTCCATGTCTAGATGCACATGTTCCCCAATGTGCCATCCGAGTTCCGTGCCAGGGCAAATCAAGAAATACGGAACTCGGTCGGGAGCTTTAAATCGTCTGCCGATGCAGATATCAAGGTCTGTTTTTGTACCCGTGGCTATGGTCCCACGTGACCCCTCCCTCAACTACTGAAAGGCAATTCAAGAAAAATCATGTATAAGAACCACTCCACGGCCCCACTATAGCCCACTTTCCTACGGGCCAACCTCACCCATGACTCGATAGCAAGCACATGGTCTGTTGGGGGTTCCCTGCCTTTCCGCGCGTACACGATTGACTAAAGATGGTAGGTAGTCGGCGATGTGCTATCCAGGGCAAAAACAAGAATCGTCGACTCCACGCTAATCCATCCCAGTCTTTAGGTTGCTCGCATAGCAACCAAGGCATACTCTTGGTCCTTCTAACGCAGACCTTAACCTCTCATGGGCCTAGTATAATTACCTGGCAGCCCACAGAGGGATCCCAAGAATATCCTCACGTCCCCCGAAGCTTCCACTTCGGCACTCAGTGCGCTGGAGCTTTTATCCAAGTCAGATAACTTGCTCCCCCTCGTATACTAAGCGATGACCTACCGTATCAGGTTACTCATCGTTTTGAGAATTAGTCCTATGTCCTTAGCTAAGAATTATTACTTAGTTACCCTTAACTAAGGTTTACCACTTAGCTTCCTTTCCCGTTATCCTTGATTAACCACGGTTTTCTACCTAGTTCTTCTAGCTAGGGTTTGTCTATTGGGTTAAGTGTTATCATTCAAGTCCATGACTTATCCCGCCCACGAATCACGTCAAAGATTGGCTAAGTATTTAAGTTCAAGACTTAGTCCCACAAGTTGGTTAAGTGTACCCAGAGGCTCATGACTTAACCCTATCAAGTCAAATTGGTCAAGTACTAGCTTACCTTAATCCTATCGGATTATCTTGCTAGATCGATTAAGCATAGATTATCTTAATCCCATCAAATTATCGAGTCGGATTGGTTAAGTATAGGTTGGCTTAACCCCATCCTCTAATCGTACTACAATGGTTAAGTATATTCTAAAAAGGTCTTGTGACTTAACCTTATCAGGTCCGCGTATTAGATTGGTTAAGTGAAAGTTACTTAACCCCATCAAATCATCATGTATAATTGGTTAAGTATAAGTTGCTTAACCCCATTAAATTGTCACGTTAAGTTGGTTAAGTATTGGTTACTTAACCTCATTGAATTACCGAGTTTAAATTGGTTAAGTGTTTAACTTAACCCCATCGAATTACCGTGTTTAGATTCGTTAAGTGTGGATTACTTAACCCCATCTAATTACCGTGTCAGATTAGTTAGGTGCAAATTACATAACCCCATCCCCTAATCATCTTGTATGGTTAAGTGTCATTAAGAAAACTTACTTAACCTTGCCAAATTATCATGTTGGATTGATTAAGTATTGGTTAACTTAATCCCCGTCCACTAGTCGTATAAAAATGGTTAAGCGTCATTAGGCAAATCAAATCACTTAACCTACCCAACCTTGTCATGTTTTGTTAAGTATCATTAGCCTAACCAATTTACTTAACCCATTTACCCATGTCATATTTGGTTAAGAGTCATTAATCAAATTAACTTAACCCTATCATGTGGCATTAATTACTTAATGCACCCCAACCTCTCACATTAGACTTTGTTGTGGTTACTAGTTAAGCCGGTCGGTTCCGGGTAGCTTTACACCACAACTTGGTCTAACCTCGGGTTCAAGCACAACATGACCAACTTCTCACATTGGGTCCTATTGTTTGCAACTACTAGTTAGGCCGGTCGGTTCCGGGTAGTTTTACGTTGCAAACTCAACCCAACCTCGAGTTGGCCACTTTCATGTTTAGTCTAGTGTCATGTTCATAGTCAAGTTTTCAAGCAATTGGGTAGACCTAACTTAATAGGTAAATTCCCAATGGGTAGACCTAACTTAATAGGTAAATTCCCAAGCTTATGTTTTTATGCATACTTACATGTCAACTTCCATGTTATACTTCAAGTCATGTTTTCAAGTATAAACACATGTCATATTTAACGTTACATGTTGTCATGTTTATACCCATTTACCCAAGTCATATTCATGTCATTATGTTTCCCCATAATGTGACCCCAACGCTTTTTAAACTAGCATATACGTTCGCAACAACGTGATGGATTAAAAGAAGAGACTTGGCAAAGGAATGGCAAAAATGGGTATTAAGCCACAAGTTAATCATGGTGGCAAATGAGGCACAAATGTGTTCATTAGCTTGCATGTTACATTCTTAAGCCTCAAAAACATGCATCAACCCAAACTTGGTAAATAAGCGAATCATGGTGACAAAAGACATGGAATGATGGCTAGAAACTCGCATATATCATCATATAAGGATTATGACTTCATATGCAAGTTGACATAATGATTATGAAGATTCTCATGTTGCATAATGCAACATTTCAACATAAAGGTTGTGGCTTTTAGCTCATAAGATCAAGATAATGACTTCATAAACTCGCATAACATGATAGCATGCATCATTCTAATTAATCAAACCCAAACTTTCAACATGAACATTTAACTTCATAGTTAATATCTAAGAGTAGGGAAGGGCTTACATTGCTTTGAAGGCCTAAATCAATTAAACTAAAGCTTGTGAGGAAGCCTATGCATGCCATCACCCAAAAACCCAAAGATGGATGCCCCAAATCAACAAAAACACCATCTTTATGAACAAAGATCAAAGCTTTTGCCTTGAAATCAACTTGAGAGGCTCTCATACTAGCATAGGGACTCTCTAACACTCTCATGATCATGAAACCTTTCATAGAAATGAAGTGGAGGCTAGGATAGTTGAGTGGAGGCCATGAGAGTAGAAATTTTGCCATAGTTTAGTTGCATGAATGAATAATGAGGATTTAGGATAGGTTAGGGTCTTATTTATAGATTAGGCAAGTGTTTTAGGTCATAGGATTAAACCTAAATTCAATCCAAGCCATCAAAGCATGTCTTGGGGAAGAAGTCAAGTGTAGGAACCATCTAAGGCCTTTAGATTAAAGATGAACCATGAGAACCATCCAAATGCAAAATCTGCATTTGAGCGAATCGGCCCACGGGTTGACAGCCAAACACCCTGGATTAACCCCTAGTCGACCCAGCGGGCTCGGGTCGACCTCAAAAATCGGCCGGTTCGGTTATTCCCCTCTCCCAATTCGCTGTTTTGAACATTTTTGCATATTTATTTATTTAATTTTCAATTATATATATATATACATATCAATATATATATATTTTTCTGCGCAACCCATTTCACTTAATTAAGTATACTTTAATTTGGGAATTTTTCGTGAAACTTCGCGAGGCCATATCTTGGTCATACGGACTCCGATTTTCGAAAACTCGGACTCTATTTCGTGTATTTTTCCGAGACGAACGCAATGGCATAGCCCGTTTCACTTGATTCAGAATTTAAAATTAAATTCTGCCTTGATTCTCGTCTTTAATCATGTTATCGAAATACGGGTTGTTACATCTACCTCCGAAGGAGTCATATCTAAGGATTGGTCAGGGTGAATTTCGAGTTGGAGTCACCATTAACGACCCTCTTGATTCTCGCTTTTTGACAAGGAAAACATTCTAAATGTTCAATTCAGAATTTAAGGCTAATTAGGCCTAAACCCAATCCTTCTTGTTAGAAGCCGAAGGGTCTTCATTAAAAGAAGATTCAGCCAAAATAAGAGCTTATTCGAACCCTATCAAAGGTATTCTTTAACATTTGAGTGTTCCATACCTTAAAAGCCAAGTAATAGGAGAATATTCTCAAATTCAAACTTCAGAGCCAAGTAGTAGGAGATGTACCTTATACCCTACATTTGGATCATCCGCCATTATGAACTGGATATTGAAACATGAAAATAAATGCACCATGGCGAACAATGCGACAAGACATACTTAAAGTCACAATAAAATTTGTGCTACGACAGTTGCATTAAAATTTCGTTGATGTTGCTTGTTATATCCTTTTAAAATGTACAATGAAATTCAAATTAGGATAAATTGAGCTAAAAAGATCAGAATTTGATGAAACAAACTTTGACATTTTATTTTAAAAAATTATTATGTAAAAATATTTACATTTCCAAAAATATATTTCTCACTAAAATATTAATTATTTTTAAATTTAATTTGAAACATAGTATATTACTATATTTCATAGCAATTTTTTTTTTCAATTTAGTTCATTGGCAGCATTCTAAATTTGTCATTTTCTTATAAATTGACTAAATTTTTTTGTTTTATTTTAACATTATTGTCTAATTCACTATTTTAGCTTGTTAAAAAATCATGTCATTATAATCTCTCTTACTCAAAACTTTTGGTCCTAAAAAAGAATGAGAAAATGAATAAAGCAACAACCAAAAAGATAAAAAGAGGTTCAAGGCATGAATATATACCTAATATTATAAAGAACTGAGAATTTAAAGCATAGATACTATATTTTGTTTCCTAAATGCAATCATGGTCATTGTTATTTCATTGGACCTTGACAAGATTAACTAATTTCTTTCTTAGCTACTTCGTAATTCAACTTATTATACAAAGTGGCTTCCTTTCTGTTGTAAGATTTGGCTCAACATCTGATTCTCCAAGTAATGCAAGATGGACTATCGTTGATGAATCATATAAATATTTGCATAGATGTGAGACATGAACATATCATGCACACCTGATAATTTATCTTGTAAATCAACATATAAGCCAAAATACCAATTCACATGGTGGTGGGATAAAACCTGCAAACCTCGGAGCTTGATTTCATATGCTTCTAAATTGAGTCACATTCCTTAAAGGTGAAATTTTGAGGTATACTTAGTCTCCTACTGAAAATTCCAAATTTCTTCTCCTTCGATCAACATATTTTTTTTGTCCATCCTAAGCACTCTTCATTTTTCTTCTAGTTTCTTTAACTTTCTCAGATGTTTTAATTTTGTTTCTGGTCAAAGAACAAGTTGATCTCTTGTCTCAATCCGACAAGATGGTGATTTATGCCTCGTCCATATAGAGCTTCGAGTAGTTCCATCTCCGTACTCTCCTGATAGCTAATATTATATCTAAATTCAGTAAGGCGGAGATGGTCCACCCAAGATCCTCCAAAATAAAAAATACCAGCTCTGAAGAAGATTCTTTAAAATCTGATTAACTATAATTGTTTGATCCGTTTGAGGGTGATAAGCTATGCTCAAATTCAATTAACTAACAAATGTGTTTTAGGATGCTTTTCAAAGTTACCTTTGAAGATAGGGTCCCTATCACAAGCAATGCTTGTTAAAACTCCATGAAGTCATACAACTTTTCTAATATGATTCTTAGCTAAAGTGGAAGCAGTTTGAGTTTTCTTTATAGATATAAAGTGAGCATATATTGTCAGTCTATCAATAATTAACCAAATTCTCTTGTTGCCTTTTCTTATCCCCCATAGTACGTCAATAAAATCCATTAAGATATGATCTCATTTCCACTTTGGAATCTCAAGAGGCTTCAATAATCATGCCATCTTCTGATGATCATCCTTTATTTGCCCGAAAATGGCACATCTACTTACATGTGCAAGAATTCCTTTTCATCTCATTCCACTAGTGCAATTTTTTAATATTATGATACATTTTTGCAACTCCAAGATGAATATAAATTCCGAACTTGTGGTTTCCTCTTAATTCTTCTTATCTGAAGCCATATACATTTGGAATAAAAATTATTTTACTGATTCTTAGGATTCCATTCTATTGGTTTATGCATCCTCCCCATATTGTATCTCTACTTATCTTCTTAGAACAATTTTCTTGATATACCTTGGCATTGTATCTTCATCTAGTTTGGTAACAATGTGATACGTAAGAGGCGGAGAACCAACAAGTTAATATAACATGAGCACCAAAAATTACATTTTGTTTTTCCGAGAGTGTAATTGATGTTGAGGTCATAAGTTGCTAAGAATTCCTGCCAACTTGCCTTCGATTTAGATCCTCTGGGTAAATATATATTTCAATGGTTTATGTCCATTAAAAAGTTTGATATTTGCTCACAAAAAAATGATGTCGCCAAATCTATAAAGCAAACACGACTGCTAATAACTCTAGGTTATGAGTAGCAAAATTGACTTCATAAACTTTCACTTGTCTACTAACGTAATCAATGATTTACCCTTGTTTCATTAAAACAACATCTAACCCATTTATGCAAGCTTTCTTTTTCATTTAAAGTAGTAAGAACATGAGTAGAAGTTAGCTTGCAATTTAATTCACTGAATGTTTTCTTGCATTCGTCTTTCCAATTAAACTTATAGTACTTTTTGGTCAAAGCCATCAGAGGTGAATATAGAGTAAAGAAATGCTCAAAAAGTATCTAATAATAATAGGCTAAGCCAAAGAAAATTCTAATACAGTTGGAGTTGTAGGAATTTCTCATATATTAATCACTACTATCTTTGATGGAATAACTGAAATCCCATTCTTATAAATGCCAAGAAATCTGACTTCCTCTTACTAAAAATGTCATTTAGTGAATTTAGCTTTCAACTAGTGATTTCTTAGAGTTTCAATTACAAACATAAGGTGTGCTTCAAGCTCTTCCTTAGTCTTAGAAAGGACCAGAATATCATCAACAAAAAAAGGACAAATTTGTTCAGCATTTTCCCAAAATACTTTGTTTATAAGATCTACAAAGTAGTTGGGCCATTATTTAAATTGAACAGCATAACTAACTGTTTGTAGGAGCCGTCTTTGGTATAGAAAGATGTTTTGTGAATGTTATCATTTGAAATTCTAAGCTGATGAAAAACTATAGCTAGGTCAAGTTGTGAGAATACCTGTGCTCCATGTAGTTAATCAAACATGTCATTAATACAAGGCATCAAGTATATATTCTTATAAGTAAGAAATTTCAGCTCTCTGTAATCAACATACGTCCTTAGAGAACTGTAGAATTTAATAATGAATACTATTATAGCTTCCCATTCTGAATGGCTAGGTCTTATTAGACATTTGAGAATGAATCTTCGATTTGAATTTTTAATTCTTCCTTTTCCTTAGGTGGCATTTTTCTTAGAGCAAGTACTTTAGGCTTAACTTTGGGGACAAGATCAATTTGAAATTCTATTTCTTGGTGGGGCGACAAACAAGTCATTTCACCAAAAATTTCAAGAAATGATTTAAAAATTGAAGTAGTGCTAATAATATTTAGATGGTAATAAAGTGAGAAGATAAAACTCTTGAAAATATTTAAAGGCATCTTACATTCTATTACAAAGTGATTACTTATTCTGTCGTATATTAATAAGACGGATCGAGATTTATTGTAAATATTAACATCAAAATTTACTAATCGGGGCATACCAAATAACATATTGACTACTTTGAAGCCGAAAATATAAAAGTCTCCAGTAAATGGCGTCCGCCCTTAACAAGTTTCAAGCTTTTACAAATCATACTTAAGTTTGCAGGATTACTGATAAGTTTGATACACAAAAGGATATGGATGCAGGTTTGGGTTTTAAAACATGTTCAAGTCTATTACATAAATCTACTGTATAAGGCTGTGGGATGTTGCACTATTAAATAAAACATGAATAAGCATGTAATTCAATGTAAAGGTAACTTTGAGGCACTGGTTTGATTTCCCTTATCTTAGGAGTAAAAGCTACAACTACATAGACGTCGGATGGAGTGTCCTTCTTCTACATGGGACATTCATTCTTAAAGTAGCTAACTTGCAAGCAAATGTGACAGAGGTCTCTTTTGTCCATCTGAACTTGGGGTATAGAATGCCTGCAGTAATGAGGCAATAATTTGCAAAATATCCTTTTTGGTCACATTTAAAGCATGTGATGCTAAACAAATCCTTGGCCCTCTTCTTAAAATACCCAACTCCAATGTTGTTTTTACAATTCCTCAATTATTGACCAAAATTCGACTTTCTTTTTTCTCAGTTACTACAAGTTTCATAGGCGGTAAGGGCTTTGTAAATTGTGTCATCTTCAAGTGCAAGTTTTTATATCTGATAGTTATATCCATAAGAGTTGTGGAAGTGCCATGAACATGACTGGTAAGACGTTCTTGATAATACATATGCATGCATGCTCTGAACTACTCATTCTTCTTCAAAAGGGCATCAATCAAACTAGGTTAAACTTGGAAAATTCATTAAACTTCCTTTCATATTCTAAAACTATTATGTTATCATGCTTAAGATCTATGAAGTTTTGGTAAAGTAAGACTTTTTAGCATCGGGCATCCACTAAGTTATTTAAGCTTTCCCTAAATTGATTTCAAATGACATTGTCTTCAGTGGTCTGGGCTATAACAGCCTCCCACCAATCCTAGGTAGTGTCCTATAATTGCAAAACTACATATTGATGCTTCTAAGCATTAGTAATCTCTAGTCTAGTGAAAATCCTCTCTAGGCTCTCCAACCATTGTAAATCTTTTTCTCTAGTGAACTTAGTGAAATGAAGACTAGGATCGACAGAAGCATGTCTGAATAGGGTATAATTATTACTGTGTAAATAATAATAATGCATGAAAATAAATGAAGAGTTAGAAATGATCACACCAGAGTTTTTATATTAGTTCGTACTTCACGTGCTATCTCTAGTTCTGATTTCCCCTTTGACTTTCACTAACTAAAACAATTCGACATTTCATCTGAAAGGATAGGCTTATACAAATGGTTTTTCTTGACCGCTTTACGCTCTATAACACTAATTTTGTCATTAATTATAATTCTTTATATAGTCTCTCTTGAGAGTGAAACATGAGTAAGCATAGATATAAGGAAGAAATTTTGCAGGCAATAATAAGTATGAGAGGGCAATAAAGGTTGTTAGATCATATGATAATTTAGAAGGCAAGAGTGCTAAGAGAGAAAATTTAATGCTTAGTTATATGAATTCAACGTATTTAAATAGATGTTGAATAGTTTCGATTGGTAGCTACAACTCTTGGAACGTTTAATGGTTTCAATTACTTGTAAAGAGGTATAAGAGATAAAGAAGAAAAAGGTGACTTTTCAGAGAGGACAATTGTAGTCTGGTTAAACCTTTAGATTTTTGGTTCAGACGTTTGACGTAGTTCAGGATTATTTCCCGAACTTTAGGTTAGACGTCAAAATCATTATTTCAACGTCAAGTCCAGGTCTGGAATTAAATTCGAGACTAGAGTCAGATGTCTATTTCAGATATCAGATGCCTGAAATAAAAGTATGCACTTTTTTGCCCTATACATTAGATGTCTAGAAAGATTATTGAAACGTCTAGAACTATATTGCAACGACCCAGAATTTTAGCTGTTAATTTTAAACATTTAAATTTGTTTTAAATGTTGTATTGGTAATATAAAAATGTTTTTTAAAAGAATTTATTTATTATAAACAAAGTTTGAACATATAATTTATAATTAAATTTAAAGCGAGCTCGTAATGTCGCGGTAGTTCGTAATTTAACGTTTTGAACTTCAATTTGATATATAGGATCTAATATAAGTCGGATTTCTTTGAAACAAGAAACATTCAGATCTATTTAAATATATTTTTCTAATGGAAGTGAAAAATCGAAATTTCGTCTTGTATATTGGGAGTTATGTCCAATTCAAATTTTCAAATAGTCCCTATAGAATCGTTTATAAATTATAATGATTTATTTTATATATAAATCGATTTTAAATATTCCGAACGTCGTTTTATTTTGAAATATCGTGTTATAAATCCCGATAGTTATTTTGGAGTTATATGATATTCTATTCGGATATATACGATAATAATAATTTATTACTATTAAATTGAATTGTTTTTGAATTTATCTATATTTTATTCCATTTATTTAAGCCTTAAAATAGCCTTTTTGCAAACGACCTCCGTTTTCCATGAAATTAGTTTCATTGGATCCGTGATATTAATTTATTGTATGAAAATAAATTTTGTGGCAATTCGATAGTGTATGTTGCCGCGTAACCATAAATGCCTAGATTTTTATTTAATCGTTTTATCAATTTAACATGAAACTTAAGAATAACCAATTTTCAAACGATCTCCAATTTCAAAGAAACCAATTTTATAAAATACGTAATGACTAATTATTGTAAGATCTTCAATTTGGAGTCGAATGGAGTTATTTTGATTATTGTGCACGATATAAACGCATATCGATTTACGTTGTGAATTAAAAAGGAAGTTATACCAAACAATCTCAGTATTTGACGAAACTTGTTCCATGGTGTTTGGACTATTTAATTATTGTAAGATTTCAAGTTTTGTGCCAATTGGAGTTGTTTTGTGAGTGTGCAAAATTAAAACGTGGATCAATCAAAAAAATTAATATTCAAAATTTGGCTATTTTTCCAAATGGAATCAGAATTTGACTAAACAAGTTTCTTTGGATTCAGAATGTCAAATTATAGCCAAAGGATCATTTTTATCGCGAACGGGTATCATATGTAATCATACGAAGTTAAAATGTCAAATGAGAAACGACGATAGACATGAACTAATAAAATCAATAAAATATTCAAATAAAATATTATTTCTTTTTCCCTATAAAACAAGTATCCCCAATCCCTATTTCCCCAATCGTTTCTCGCGTCTCCCATTTCAACTGAAAACTACTTCTTCCAAAACTAGAAATTGTCCACTTTAGAAACTCCTACAAAACCAAGTAAAATTCTATTAATTCTAAAACAAAATTCTGTGTATCGGCAAGCCTATGCCCCTCAATTTCAGTATCATTGTTTAGTTTCCGACGGTTAAGGAAACTGTTCGAACTCGAATAGCCCTGCTAGGGCACTGGTTTTGGGGTCGGTAATCATCCATTTGTAATTTCAAATTCATATTTGTGTTCGTGAGTGAGTTAGCCATGCTATGTTAATTTTTGGGGATTAATTGAAATATAAAATGTCGTAACCTTGTTGACCTGCTGTGAGATGTTGGAGAACGTGAATCTACTGCTGCGTGCGACAGGGAGGTAAATAGGTGGTGGTGATAGCCCTTGTGAGGAGGAGGAGTTTGGTGGTTTAGGGCTTGAGTGCGGTTGTGTGTAGAAGGAGCGGCTGAAGAGGAAGATGCGGGAATAACCATGAAATACCTACGGGTTTGTCGCTATGGCGTAGTGGAAATGGGAAGGTGAAGTTCGAGTCATACAATAACGTGACGGGTTGATTGAAATGGTGATGGCATGGGGGTATTCACAAAGGGATGGTATTTGGTAAAGCTTAAGGGGGGGGGGTTACTATGTTTGACATTGGGGATTTTGGGGAAGCAGGTTCCACATTTTTTTTAAACAAGGAGAAGTATGCAGCGTGGTTCGATGTTTTCAGCTGGGTGAGTTTTAAAGTAACGGAGGGAGCTAGAACGTGTATTCGAATGGGGAAAAAGTGTAGTTCAAAAATAAAAGAAAAAAAACATATGAAAGAGATGAAGTCGCTGAAATGGGGAGTGGTTATGGTTCTGCTTCGAACTACTTCAGTAGGGAAGAAGGAAGCTAAAAGTAAAACAATGCTTAAAGGTTGAAGCAGTGGGATGTTATGGGTTATGACTTTTGAATGTTGGTTAGGTAGGGATGTTTATCGAAGTAATTGCATGTGTTCATCTGAAAATGGGGAGTAAGCAGTATGAGCAATGGAGTTAACGGCTAATCGGGGTTAATTAACTTAATAAGTTAATTAAGGGGAAACTAGTGATTATTTATAATTTAAGTTAATTAATTAATGTATAAAACTATAAACTATATATATTTGCCATAGGTGAACAGAATTCAGCTAAACTAGTCACATTGGAATTGCAACG
This sequence comes from Allium sativum, assembly GCA_030737875.1. Taxonomy (NCBI): domain Eukaryota; kingdom Viridiplantae; phylum Streptophyta; class Magnoliopsida; order Asparagales; family Amaryllidaceae; genus Allium; species Allium sativum. The sequence goes on along the minus strand of CM060912.1, from coordinate 308,988,450 downwards.
AAGAAATCTCCATTGTAGAATTGATTTCACTGACAACAGAGCTATTAGGATTTCGTAGAAAAAAAATCAAATGTCTATTTTATTTTAAATGAAACAAAAGCAGAATCGTCAAGTGCGAACCAAGGTGAGTAAACTCACTAACTCTGGCTCATTTATATTTTTATATAAATGAGTTTTAAATTTATTTATAGTAACTTAATACTGTGTGATGGTTGTTTGGATGAATGGTTGATAAAATTGGTTGAAATGGTTGATATAGTTATATATAAATAGTTGATCGATTATTAATCATGTTTACTATGATATTTCATATTGATGTAAATTAATATTATTGATGTTGATTAACATATGTGGATGTAGGGAAACAAGTTGGAGTGATCCAACTGGATTCCTCAACATTTATATTACTGTTTTTCTTGATTGTGATATATAATCTATGATAGATTATGTTATGTTTGAATTACCTTGGCCCTAGAATTTTGGTATTTAAATATCGAAAAAAAAAATTTTGAATATAGAAAAGAAATCTGATTTCTTGAAAAGGAAACTTATTTCCAAAATAGAAATTTGATTTTGAATGGACTTGAAAAATAGAAACTTGTATTAATAAATAACCAAGAAGTTGATTACAAACGACGTTTATAAGTTAAGTAAAATATTTATCGTTGGATAAGTTGAGATATAAATTCAATTTTGAATTTATATAGAAAAGTGAAAGTAGGGTTTGAAACTAATATTTTTAACTGGATTGGGAACTTGATGATTATAAAGGAAAAATAAATTCAAATGGAAATTTGAACAAGAAAATTGTTTATTGAAGAGAATGACGGATTTTATTCCAAAGTTTGGAATATAAATTGAGATAAATCCAAGGTTTTATATTTAGAATTCGACTATGTCGAATCTTATTAAAATGATATAGTTCAGGAAGGATATTTAAATTCTATTTAGTGTGAATCTATAATTTAAATAAAATATGTTAAGGAACTAATATTTCAATAGTTATTAATATTAAAACAAATTTATATGCTTTGCAATAATTGAATATTATTTTAAAATATAATTTTTGAATGGGAAGGGAATTTTAGGAATCAAATAAAGTTGATTTCATAAGTAGAAATGTATAGCTTGTAAATACGTTTAAAAAGGAAATTGAATTGTTTTATATAAACAAAAAGGTGTCAGTAGTAGTTTTATAAATAGAATTTATAAATGAGGGAGAATATGATGTTGGTTTATTAAGTGACTAGATAACTGAGATTTGAGTCTGTAACGGTAGTTGGAAGTAAAACCAAGCTGATTTGATAAAACAAATCTAGATTCCTATTTAAGGAATGATATTCATATTTGAGAGTGAACAACGATTGAAAGGAAATGTTTTGCGAATGGAAATAATTATAAGGGAATTGGAGTTAACCTGAAAATATAGATTTATTCTAAAGTTCAGAATATTAATCAAATATAGATTATTCGAGAAAGAGTTATTTATTGAATTCGATTATATCAAATTCAGGAAAGTACTATTTACCTTCCGTTTAAAATAAAGGTTTATTATATAAGAAGGCTCTAGCATGGAACTAGACCGATTTGATTCAACTGATGGAAGGAGCCATAGATCATATAGTGAAGGCCTCCCAGCTCTTCCTAGCTTAATGGTTCGATTCTTAATAGCTTAGCAAGACAACTCAGATTGGTTGATTTATTAGGCAAGCTGAGTCGGATAATATTTAAATTATTAATTTATTTACTTATTAATTAATTAATTATCCAAACTAATGAATCAGAGTTATATTTTAAAACTAAATATTTCGGAAGTAGAGATTATAACGCTATCGTTGTAATCAATGTTTTCCAGGAAAAGAAGTGGATTTTTAAATTGAATCTGAGAGTTGAATAAGCAAAGTTTTGTTGGAATTTAAAGTTGTGAGCCTTGTCTGTTTCGAAGTTGAGAATGATCTGTTAAGGCATGAGAGGTAATAATACCCCAACTTGATTGATTTCAAGATTGACTAAGGAATGGTTAAGGTTCGGTAGTGAAGATTGGCTAGAGATACAGTTAGTTAATGAATAATTAATGTATTGAGTTATAATAAAGATGTTTTATATACCATCGGTAAATGGGAATATGTAACGTTTTCCAAACAAAATCAGAGGTATGTTCTAAGCATAGAAAAGGAAGTGAATTGGTAAATGGGAAGTTAAGTAAGGAAAATTGGAAATGTTTTCCAATGCTAATAACGTATATTTTCTAAGGAATATGAAAAGATGGAAATGTTTTGCGACGTTAATCGTATATTTACGGAATATGGAAAATAGAGCTTATAATAAATGGAAAGATTTATTTTTTCCAAGATTCGTGAAAGGAAAACGAGTTTTGAGAAATATTTGAAAGATATTGGAAATTGGTAAATGATAGATTAATAAGAATTAATTTTAAAAGGGCCCAGTGTTGTTTAATGATTGATCGATAGAATTTCTATTTGGAAATAGGATCGTTGATTGTATGGATGTTTCATTTGATAGTTAAATAATCGACTATCAAAGTTTTGGTTTATTTTCTACCTCCATTGTCAATACGAAGAGACCGAGATCAGGTTATTATCTGAAAACCACTCTGTATGGGAATAAGTGTTACGAATCAACTTATGCTGAAGATGATTGAAGACGGAGTAAAGTGTAAGGGTTGTTCTATTAATCCTAGGTACAAATTTCCCAAGATGGATTAATTGGATGGTGCCTTCGGTTTGTCCAGTCCCAGGACAATTTGTATGGATGAATGTCTGACAGAGTATTTCTAGATGATCACCTACATTGATTTCTTTATATATACCGAGTATGGTGGTGAGGAATTTATTCTCTTAGCTTAACACTCAAAGTATATTTGTGGACGTGAATTTGTAATTTGACGGATCTGACGATGTGCCATTCAAAGTGAATGATGATTTGCGTTTCTAAAAGGAAATCGTGACCTCAAGCCTCATTAACCGGAAAATGATAGAAATAGGGCTAGTAGCATGGCCAAATGGGTCATTCCCACTAGGGGTATTATCACATGATCTAGAGAAATTCCATTTTCTTCTTATTCTATTCGTTGTTGTATGCTTTCGGTAATGGTTGTTGATCACAACCGTGGGTGATAATATGCTCGGTACACTCAAGTTAAATGAGTGGCCAGTCATGTGTGGCTGGGTTGCAAGATGCTCTTGTTGAACCTAGTGTATTCCTCTCTAGAGATACACTATCTGAAGGTGGTCCCATACCTTGTCATAGTTGTAAATCCATTCTCCAATAAGTGCCTTACGGTTTTTGATTTTATATTATATATGGAGCGTGAGATGCTAGAGTTCTGCTAAATTGCTATTTATTTGATTTAGACACTATTATAATATCAACATATTTTGGGTTATCTAGGGTAAAAACCATTCGTGTTTATGTGTGGATCGATCTTACGATTAGCTTTTCTTTTAAAAGAATTTATGAAAGTCAAATTAAATGGTTGGAGTTTACTCACACCAGTCCCATGACTGACCCAGAGTTTATTTTGTTTTGTTTTACCCTAAACTCTTGGGTGCTCAAATTTGTATGGGAAGTCAAGTAGTCATAATTTTACAGGTTCGCTTGGTGGAGCTTGAAGCAGAGGCTTCATTAGTTAACTATAGACAATCATATTTTCCGATGTGTACTATGTTGTATGTGGAAACATGTGTTTATAACTGTTCTAGTAAAAAAGATGATGATGATATGTATATACAGTTACCAAATTTGTATATCAAAAGTTATGTTATATAATATTTTTTATTCGTTTTGCTATAAGATTTATGTTCTTCATTCTCTTCTATTCTAACTTTTCTTCCTATTTCTCACCCTCTAACTTCTTTCTATTAGTATATCATTAATAGAAAGAAGTTATAGGGTGAGAAACAGAAAGAAAGAAAAGTTAGAATAGTAGAAAATGAAGAACACAAATCTCACAGCGGAATGAATATAATATATAATATAACATAACTTTTGAAATACGAATTGGGTAACTGTATATAAATACCATCATCAGAGTACAACAACTTTTTTTTGGAACAGTTATAAACACCCGTTTCCAAATACAAAATTGTACATAATAGAAAATATGATAGTTTATAGCTAACCAATGAAGCCTCCTACTTTAAGCTACACCAAGCGAACCTGTAAAATCCTGACTACTTGACTGCTCTTGCAAATTCGGGCACCCAAGAGTTTAGGGTAGATAAAACAAAATAAACTTTGGGTGATCCATGGGACTGGTGTGAATAAACTCCAATCATTTGATTTAACTTTCAAAAATCCATTCGAAAGAAAAGATAATCGTAAGACCAATCCACACTTAAACACGGATGGTTTTTACCTTACGATAACCCAAAATCTCTAGGTCAGGTGATAATACCTCTAACGAGAATGACCCACTTGGCTATGCTACCTTCCCGATTTCTGTCATTTTCCAGTTGATGAGGCTTGATGTCACGATTTCCTTTTAGAACAGCACATCCTCTTCACTCTGAATGTCACATCGTCGGATCTGTCAAATCACTAATTGACGTCCACAAATATACTATGGGTGTTAAGCTAAGAGAATAAATTCTCTACCACCATGCTTGGTATATTTGGAGAAATCAATGTACGTGACCATCTAGAAATACTCTGTCAGACATTCATTCATACAAGTTGTCCTCAGACCGGACAAACCGAAGGCACCATCCCATCAATCTATCTTGGACAATTTCTACCTAGGATTAACAGAACAGCCCTTGCATTTACTCCGTCTTCAATTATCTTTGGCATAATTTAATTCATAACGCTTATGCCTATACATAGTGGTTTTCAGATAATAAACCTGACCTCGTTCTCTCCGTATTGACAACGGAAATATAGAATTAATCAAAACTTTGATAGTCGGTGATTTAACTATCAAAGAAACATCCATTCAACCAACATTCCTATTTCCAAATGGAAATTTTTAATGATCAACCATTAAACAACATTGGCCCCTTTTAAATCAACTTCTTATTAAATTATCATTTCACAATATCCTATTTATCTTTTCCCAGATATTCTCAAAGCTTGCTTATCCCCACGATCCTTGGAAAACATTTCCATATAACACGAATTATCCTTTTTTTTCATTTTCCAAAAAATATCTCTTGTTACGGTTGGAAAACATTTCCATATATTCACAGATTTTTATTTTCTATATTTAGAAAATATACGTTATTAACATCGGAAAACATTCCCATATTCCACTTCTTAACTTCTCACTAACCACTTTATTTCATTTTCTATGCTTAGAAAATATCTCTGATTTTATTTGGAAAACGTTTCCAAAATCCTTTTCATTGGATTAAACTGATGTTATATAAAAGATCGTTATTATAACTCAATTCATTAATTATTCATTAACTAATCGTATCACTAACCAATCCTAGCTATCGAACCTTAACCATTCCTTGGTCAATCATGAAGTCAGTCAAGTTGGGGTATAATTACCTCTCAGACCTTAACTGAACAACATTATTAACTTCGAAATGGACAAGGCTCACAACTTAAATCTTAACAAATATTGCTTACGCAACTCTCGGATTCAATTTAATAATATACTTCTTTTACGGAATATACTAATTATAACGATAGCATTATAATCCTTGCTTCTGGAATATAATATTTTAAAATATAAATTTGACTCATTAATTTGAATAAATAAATAAAATAAATAAATAACTTAAATATTTAAACCTTTATTTTAAGCGGAAAGTAAATAGTACTTTCCAAAATTCAATATAATCGAATTCAATAAATAACTCTTTCTAGAATAATCTATATTCGATTAACATTCCGAACATCGGAGTAAGTCTATCTTTTAAGGTTGACTCAAATTTCCTTATAATTATTTTTATTCGCAAAGCATTTGCTTTCAATCGTTGTTCACTTTCAAATATGAATGTCATTCCTTAAATAGGAATCTAGATTCGTTTTATCAAATCAATTTGATTTTACTTGCAAATATCATTATAGATTCAAATGTCAACTATCGAGTCACTTAATAAACCAACGTCATATTCTACTTCATTTATAAAACAAGCTATACATTCCTTCTTCTGAAATCAACTTTATTCAATTCCTAAACTTCCCTTCCTATTTAGTAATTATAATTTAAAATAATATTAAATCATTGCAAAACATATAATTTTGTTGTCATATTTATAACTATTGAAATATTAACTTCTTAAAATATTTTATTTAAATAATAGATTCACACTAAATAGAATTTAATTATCCTTCCTGAATTAAATCATTTTAATAAGATTCGACATAGTCGAATTCTAAATATAAAACTTGGGATTTATCTCAACTTATAATTCAAACATTGGAATAAAACCCATCGTTTGCTTTCAGAAATGATTTTCCATTCCCCTTTTTATTCAAATTTCCATTTGAATTCATTTTCCTCAACTCATTTTTTTTATTTGTAATGAGAAGAGAAAACTTATGGAGATGATGGCCGAGAACTTCTCAGCAATGCAGAATAGTAAAGCAGGGAATGACAACGGTACGAAACTAAACTTGTACCCATATGCACACATTCCACTGCCAACGGGCTATAAAGCCAGACCTCCTGACCCTGTGGTGGTTAACCCTTCAGCCCCCTCATCTAGTTGCAGTGCTGGGAGATCCCCACAAACCCGTAGCATGACTAGATCAAAGGATAATGTTCTGTTTGATAATGGTTAAATGCAGTATGTAAAACTCAGTGCTTTCTGCACTATGCAGTTTTATGTATTGAATTTATGTATCGGTAGTCATATGACAATGTACTTGTGTTTCTCCCCTGCGTGGGAACATGAACTATGTAGTTGATATGCACTATGTATATCATCCGTGTGTGTTGTATCTTTTTTTCTCTATTTAATAATAAAGTGTTACGGAACACTATAAAAACCGGTCCGCCTTAAAAAAAAATCAACTCAAATTTCTTTATAACTACTGGATTTAAATCCCACTTTATTGGTGTCAATGTTGATTTCCACTTTTCTTATACAAATTCGACTTGAATTTATAATTTAGTTAATCCTATAATAAATATTTTATTTAATTTATAAAATGTCATTATAATCAACTTCTTGCTTAATCCACTTAAAAAAGTTACTATTTCCAGTCCGTTTGAAATTTAATTTCTATTTTGGAAATAAGTTTCCTTTTAAAATCCCAAATTCCTCCTTTACGTCCAAAATTATTTTACGGTGCTAAAATACCAAAATCCTAGGGCAAGGGTAATTCAAGCACTATATAATCGATCACCGATTATATATCACATCATATATCAGATTCAATGAAACCAATAATATAAATGTTGAGGAATCCAGTTTGATCCCTCCAACCTGTATCCCTGCATCCATAGATGTTACTCAACATAGATAACATTAATTTCGCTTCAATATAAGACATTATGGTAAACCAAATCAATGTTTAACCAATGATTAAATATATATAACCAATCAACCATTCAACCAATTCCAGTAGCTTCGTTATCAGCCATGTTAGCTCCAGATTGTAGGTCTCGTCGTTACAACTCCAACATGATCGGTTTGATTCAATTCTATTCAAGAATACAATAGTTATGGTGATTAAAATACTAAACGTTCATTTAATATATTTAAATTAATCAAATTAATTACCAATTATAAACCTTAATACCGTACTAAAAATCTGCGCATCCCTCCTATAGCGAACCAAACATTTGGAAACTTCCTCCAAAAATATACATAGCGTCCCCGTTCTTCCCCTTAACCAAATTCCACTTCACTGAAGACAACCACCATCACTATCTCAATTCACACTCATCATTGAAAACCGATCCTCAGACTCACGTAACAGTATCAAACAAAAACTCCCCTAAACATGCGATTAAGAAATCGTGACTCCTATACAAAATTTGAACCCCAACATTCATTCTTCGACCTCAAGTACTCACCACCGTCGCCGACTCAAGCCACCTGATCCTGATCAAGTGTCGCTGCTCCAAACGCCCATCTACGCTCCTCCAAACCCCCATGGTATGAGCCTCCAGCAATGTCTTTATCTCCTTGATTTTAAATATAATGAATGCCCTTTTAAAGCCTGTCGCCGCCTGATGAAGGCACCAGACCTCCCTCAACTCTGGTCGAGCCTAGAGCTTGTCGAGGCGAACACTTCATCTTCAGCAACCAAGTCGAATAAAAGAGAGATGGAGGAGATCGGTGCGTTTTTGGTTAGAGAAGTGTTATTCATTCAGATAGAGTGGCGGCGGAATATGGGTTGACCACATGTCTCAACTTGACTATAATGAATAGGGTTTTGGGGTGGGAATATTTATAAAGGGAAAATAATAATAATAATAATATTGTATTATTATTAAAATTTAAGGCCAAAGTATAACATTAAAAGGACTACATATGACTTCCGATCACAACGAAAATTGGAATCCGAGCATAACTGAATATCCCAGACATGATGGAACATGTTTAATCGAATTCTGAGATCATTTGTAAAAATTCCTTTATAATTGCACAACGTGAATCATTACGCATTTAAATTGCGCACGATCACGTGTTAACTCCAAAAATATTAAAACTTGTAATCTTACAATAATAAATCATTACGTATTCAATAAAAATTAGTTTCATTGAATTCTGAAGTCGTTTGAATTACGTTTATTCTTAAGATTCATATTAAATAGATAAACCGATTAAAAAAAATAGGCGTTTATGATTACCGCGGTCACACATGATATCAAATTACTACGAAATTTATTTTTATACAATAATTTAACATTGAGGATCCAACGAAACTTATTTCATCGAAAACGGAGGTCGTTTGAAAAAAAAGTCTATTTTTAAGGCTTAAATAAATTGATTAAAATATTAATAAATTCAAAAACAATTCAATTTAATAATAACAAACTAGTATTATCTATAAGTTTCATCGATCAAATCAATGATGGAGTGAAACAATTTCTAAACCTAATTAAATAGATCTACGCTAAAATAGTAAATTGAGCAAATTGATACCTTTCATAGATTTCCCTTTTTTTGCGAAAATAGATTTGGATCTAAGCTGTATCGATTCGAGCGTGACTGGAGAAACCGTTGCCTCTAGATGAATCCATGAACGCCTATTTCATATTTGTCAAACGAATTGAAAATTTGGTGAGATCTCAGTACTAGCCAATTGGAATTTCTAGGGTTTTATCCCTATTTTTATATTTTGTGATTTTTCCATCTACGTGGTCTAATGCAATTATAAAGGTCGTACCCTACCTTTTAAATATAAAACGAGATATTTAATTGGAGATAACTTTAAATCCTTTTGCCATTTCTAAACCAAATAAAAAGTCAACAATTTAATTTCTTTTCTTCTATTAAGAATTGTTCTCATCCTTTTAAACTTTCTTCTGTGTGACCCTATAGGTTACTATAATGTTGGCAATAATTTTAAATCATATTCAAAATTATAAACAGTGAGTGACATCTACTAATACATCGCTGCTACCCAAGTTATAATAAGATCAATTAACGATTCGATACAACCTTTTGTGACCAGTGTCCCAGTGTAATATAATCCTTTTAACCGGTATATCCAGAATTAAACTCGAGGCATGGATCGTATTATCCTCTTTATAATTTAATCCTTTTATCTTGATCGGTGAGTAGACTGTTTAAAACAATTCAATATTTGAGCACGACCATGCATTTCACAGTCTCACTCAATCAAAAGGCCCATGGATATCACCACAAATAAATTATGGGGGTTAAATTCCATCTAGATCATTTATAATTTTCATTCGATTCGAGATGTATCCAATAATCACCATTATCGTATACTCTGTTACAAGTAACTTTAGATGATATCAAAACACAAATATCCTCGAACAAAATTATAATGATTTCAGGTCCAAGGGCCATTACATCACTGTCATTCGAGATGTATCCAATAATCACCGTTATCATATACTTTGTTACAAGTAACTTATGATACTGTCAATTATATTCCATGTAGTTATCTCAAGGTGGGTCAGCCCAATATGTTATTCTCTAATACGTATTTATGTCTTGACATTTATATCATGTATATTAATGATCAATGAGATGTGATCATTAGTCAATCAACATACTAGTTTCAATGTCTTATTGTTGTCCTATATATAAACAATAAAACTTGACTAGGGACATTTAAAAATTATAATACTTAATATATTATATAATCTCAAGTTCAAGTCTTACTCGAACTATATAATTCCGTATTAATATTCTAAGGACTTCTATTATGTTAATATTTATAATACTTAGTAAATATAACATAACAGAATATACATATATTTTTATTCCAAATAAAAGCAATAACATCAACAATGTTGTTAATCACATCAAATTGATTGTCTCTAGGGCTTAAACTCTAACAATCTCCCACTTGCACTAGAGTCAATCATTCATGTATCGTATACTCATGAAACTAGTGTGACTATTAAACTTCTGCAGCGAAAAGTTTAATTCAGCGGGTCTGCAACATTACAACTTTTATAACTTCGCAGATATGTTAATTTCCTCTGTGAACAACTTCATATAAGAATTATATTTCTTAAATATATGTTTGGATCGATAGTGAGTTTTAGGTTTTAAGCCTGAGCAATAGCCACATTATTATCTCAATGTAAATCATTGGATCAACAATGAATTAAGTTCAGTTATGAACTTCTTAATCCAAACACTTTCAGAATCAATATCTATTTCTTGTTTTAGTAACTAACATTATTCTCAGTAATTAATGTGTTATCAATATAACATTAAAATTATTGTGATACTCCCACTCAATTTCTTGTCCATACAAGATTCAATAGTATTTTGTGGTTTCCGAGACATTTCAAATTCTATTTCATTCCTTTGGTACCTTAGAGACTGGCTCTCCTTTAAAAGGATACAAATTCGAGCAATAAACGTTTTATTCTCAGAGCATTTATAAAAATAATATCCATTTGTTTCTTTCGGATATTCCACAAAATAGTTATCTGATTTGGGTCTGATCTTATCAGAGGAAGGACGTCTAATAAACGCCTTACGTCCCAAATCTTCGCATTAGACATACTAGGACATTTCCTAGTCCCTATCTTATATGGCGTCTTCAGAATCGTTTTAGTGGGATTTAATGCAATTGTTCTAAATATAATTTGTTGAAAGATCTATATGACTTATCATTAATCATACTATATCTTATAAGGTGTGATTTCCCCTTTCAAACACACTATTCCAATATGGTGTTCTATATGAAGTGAGTTGTGAAACAATTTCAAACTCGTCTGGATAGTCATTAAAAAGTTAGCTTAAATATTCTCTTTCGATCTGTTCGAAAAGTATTTATTTTCTATTAAAATTGGTTTCTAACTTCACTTTGAATTATTTGAACTTTTCAAAGGATTCAAATATGTGTTTCATAAGATATACATATCTGTATCTACAGATATCATCATTAAATATAATGAAGTAATAAAACCAGCCTCTAGCTTATGTATTCATTGCTCCACATACATCATTATGTACGAGACCTAATACTTATCACTCATTCACTGTGTCAAGTGAAATGTGATTCGGTTATTTTTCCTAATAAACAAGATTTGCACGCTTCATATGATTCGAAATAAAATTGTAACAACCCGGAAAATCTGAACCAATTTAAAAATTTTATTTTTTAATAAATGGGTTAGAAAATGTGCCCAAATTTAAAATTCTATTTTCAAATAATATTAAAGCCAGTGAAAATAGTCAAATTTCAAACGACCTCTGTTTTCTACGAAACCACTTTTGTTGGAACCGGAATGTCAAATTATTACTAGGTTTCAATTTTTAGAATTTTCCGACTTAGTATGTGAGCGTGGCAACAGAAACTGTGTTTGGTCAAATGCAGTCAAAATTGAACGACTGGAAAATAGCCATTTTTCGAACAGTCTCAGAATTTGACAAAATTAATTTTGTTGGATTTGTATCGTCAAGACATAGCCAAAAATATTTTTTTGGGGATTTTTCGGAGTTCGTATGTGGCTCCGGGGGATTTTTGAATATGTCAAAAATTAATAATAAAAAGAATTAATTTTAAATTTGAAAAATGGGGGCTGAGTTGACCTTTTGGGCCTGCAAGACATGGTTAGATGGATCCGGAATAGGGGTTATTGGGTAGGGTAGCTTCTTGTTGGACTAAATTCCGAATACCTTAAGAGATTTGGTTTTTTTGTAAAAATAACATTTAAATATTATAAAAAGATTGTAAAACCCTAATTTCCAACCCACTATTCACCTTCTCCTACAGTTGCCGCCCCCCTATCAATGGCCGAAACTTCCCCATTCAATTTCTTCCAATCCACAACGAATTAAAACCCAAACTCTATCCCATACTGAAGATATTCTCCTCCTCTACAATCTCATACGGTTGGATCTTCTCTGGTGCCACCATCTCCTCGAACCACGCACCCATATCCGCCGCCTACAACCCGCGTCGCACTCCCTAGACCCAGCCAAGTTCAACCACTCCGGGCCACACGCGTGTGCCTCTCCGTCCTCTTCGCTGCAACATCCTCTGATCGAACACTGGTGGCTTGAATTGGAAGATAGAGGCAACCCTAGTTTTGAACAAAGGGATAATGTGTCGGCCGAGAATACTGTAAGGAGGAAGATGGATTAACTTAATTATTTTTACTTAATTTAATGATTAAATTAATTCCTAATCGTATTTTACCCATAATTTTGTCAAATAAACTCAGAATTACATAATTTCTGAAGCGTTGGACTCGTACGATCCTGAACTACAGTTCTAGATTGAAACGGGGAATTTCTGAGAAGTTGGAATTTTGGCTAAAATCACAAACGAATGTGAGATATCTCTTGTTTTTTATTATTTAATTAATTAATTTTTATTCATAGTTATTCATTTCAGATCTGATTGTGTGAATGTTGTATAATGATTGTCTGTTGGATATTATGGATTGCTATGTAGAGTGTCATGTATTTTAATCATTATTTTATTTTATTGGATTGAGTTAGATAGTCAATTCAATATTCATTTATATAATGAATAATCATAGATCTATATGTGGTAAAAAAATGTTTATAATAATAACAGTAATACTAAACTGATTTAGAACATCGATTCAATATCAAATCATACAATTTACTTCTAAAAGGGATTGATCAAATTTATCAATTCAACCTATAGAGAAAATAAATATTGCTTTTTATTTGAATTGATCTAGTTAATAAATTCAATATAGAGAAAATAAAATTGCCTTTCTATTTGAATTGATTTGTTTGAACCAAACATAGAAAAATGAGTTATTCTTTTTTATTTGTGTTTCTACACAAATATATATATAGAAAAATAAGTTATTCTTTTTATTTGTGTTTCAACACAAATATATACATCTTATATTGAATAATATTTTATTTGTGTCCTCAAACACAAATATTACATAGAACATCGGATTACATTTTTATTTGAAACACAAATATTACATAGAACATTTAATTGCATTTTATTTGTGTCCATAAACACAAATATTTCATAGAAAAATTGAATGACTTTTTAGTGTGTTCTCAAATACAAATAAAATATTGACAATAAAAAATGTATTTTTATTTGTGTTCTCAACGCAAATAAAATATGCTTTTTTATTTACCCTTTCAATGTAAAAATGTAGAAAATAAATTATCATTTTTATTGCATTCTCTAATGCAAACAAAATGTAGAAAATAAATTATCATTTTTGTTGCATTCTCTAATGCAAACAAAATGTAGAAAATAAATTATCATTTTTGTTGCATTCTCTAATGCAAATAAAATGTAGAAAATAAATTATCATTTTTGTTGCATTCTCTAATGCAAACAAAATGTAGAAAGTAAATTATCATTTTTGTTGCATTCTCTAATGCAAACAAAATGTAGAAAATAAATTATCATTTTTGTTGCATTCTCTAATGCAAACAAGATGTAGAAAATGAAATATCATTTTGGTTGCATTCCTTAATGCGAACAAACTGTGGAAAGATAATATATCATCTTTTGCATTTCTTAATGTAACGAGATAATTTTTTTTTTTTATAAAATTACATTTTATGTTTGCATTCCAAAATGCAACCACTACAAAAAAAAGAAGAGAAAAGAGATTTTATTTTATGTTTGCATTCTACAATGCAAACAATGCATGTAAATTAAAAATTCACATTTTCATTTGCCTTCTACTATACAAACGATACATAGGGAATAGAAAATATATTTTTATTTGTATTTTTCCATGCAAATAAAACAAATTATAAATAAAAAGATACTTTTTTGTTTGCAATTTTAGATGCAAACAAATTATAAATAAAAAGATACATTTTTGTTTGCAATTTTAGATGCAAACAAATTATAAATAAAAAGATACATTTTTGTTTGCAATTTTAGATGCAAACAAATTATAAATAAAAAAAGATACATTTTTGTTTGCAATTTTAGATGCAAACAAATTATGAACAAATATATACATTTTTGTTTGCAATTTTAGATGCAAACAAATTATAAATAAAAAGATACATTTTTGTTTACAATTTTAGATGCAAACAAATTAGTAGAAGAAATCTAGATGCGAACAAAATATTAAAAGAAAGATTTCATTTTTCTTTTATTTATTTTCATCCCTTAATGTAAATAAACATGAAATAAAGAGTTGTACTTTATTTACATTCCTTATTGTAAATAAAACTACAAATTTAAAGATACATTTTTATTTGCGTTCCTCAACGCAAATAAATCATGAATAGGAAAACATACATTTTTATTTGCAGTCCCGAATGCAAATAAAATATGAGAATTAAAGGTTGCATTTTTAATGTAATTTTAAAAAGGAAGAGAATAAGAATCATATTTCATTTAGAAATATGTTTTGTATTAAATACAATTGTAATGTAAGGTTAGAAGCATAAGAAGGAATTCACATTTTGTTAATAAAAGGGATTGAACAAAAATATTCATTTTTGTTCATTGGATGGAAATCAACAATTTCACTCCTTAAAATAAAATGAGTAAAATGAGTAAAATGTGCAATTTGTCTATTTTAAAAGAAATTTACACTTGGTATAGGTACGGAAGTTGAAACTTGAATTGACATTAAAAATCATGAATGAACGAACAATACAATTTATAGTCAATATACTGTCAAATTTGTGTATGAAATAAAAACACATTTTAGCTAACGTAATAAACATGAATATATGATTTGTATATAATTCACACCTTTATTTGGTATGATATTCACGTGAATCTAATCACTTAAGGAATGATATGTATACATATAAATATAAATTAAACGAATCGTGCATGGCAGTTCGCGTTTCGGCAATCGTGACTTTAAACGATTGTACCGAAAGATCCAACCGTCGGATTTTCCCAAAACCGGAACCGTTGGGACCGCTTTGGGATGATCTTTCCAATTAGACAAATTTTGTCAAAATCCAACGGTTAGATTTCAAGATATATGTAAATTAAATGTTGAGAAAAACAGCGCCAAAGCCACACTTAACCCGAAGCGTCGTTTGATTCTATTTAGCTATTTTTAAATAAATAAAAATAGCGATAAATCATTATAAATAAATATTAATGATATGAAATGATTTAAATAATAATTATTTGATAATTTTTTGAAAATTCCGAGTTCTACTCATTTCAAATAATTATACGTTGATGAAGAGACGAAGACGGTGTTGAAGACCGGCGGTCTTCACATCGAACGGATGCATTGCTACTGAGGTCCTCGATAAGAGTAGCTACTCTGAAGGGACTTCGGCGGTAGTCGTCCAGACGTATGTGATGATTGTCCGGATATACGAGAGCCTCTCAGGTGTCTCCGATTCCGTTCAGACCCAGAATGGACTTGTAAATGGACGCATGTCTGACGTTGAACTTCGTATCATGTAAACTGATTTCTGTTTAATATACAACCGTTGGTGGCAAAAGAATTTATTCTTTCGCTCAACACCCTTAGAGGTTGTGTATTGATAGTTGTTAATTTCATGGCATGGATTGTCAATGGGACATGCTAAGATGCAAATGATCAAGGCTTTGTTGAAAAGCAGGCCTTGTGGTTGATGATCAAAGCATAGCCTATTTAGGCATAGCTTTGTGTATATCGTGACTTCGCGAGCCTCACACACCGGTTGAGTCTAAAATGAGAGAAGGGAACGGAGGGAGTGCACACGTTTCTTTCTAGCTAGAAGTGGTGTCAGTGCTTAAACTGGCTGACATTTGCTTATGTGGTTGTTGGAATTTTTTTGCGAGGCCTCGGTTTATTCTTATCGGTCGCCCTCGGCTGATTTGTAGGTCCAATAGGATCGAGCAACGTGTGTTCAGGCATAACTAATCTACTAAAGTATTTGTGGACCGGCCCTGCTGTATCCAAGGGTTCACCAGCGGCCGAATCCTGAGACATTGCTAGAGTGTCTCGAATCGGTCAGGAGCTCCTCCCTAGCCTTGACTCATGATGGAAACCCAATTTCCAATACGTCCCATGCGATTCTGATTGCATAACTAGTATGGTGACATAGTAGATGGTAGCTATGCCATCTAGGATTAATATTATAACTGAAATATTTTCTTTAAATATACACACACTAATAATAATATTGTATTTTGCGTATTTATCATCTTTTGACCATCATAAGGTAAAACCCTATCCTCCGGTTTGCGTTGCATTGTGTGATGGGACTTGGGTCTTATAATGGTTTCATTTTTCTAAAAAGCATTGCGTTATTTAACGTTATACTTTATTTATTGCACTGATAATCCCATGGAGTAAACCCGTTCCGCGATAGCGGCGTGGTCCTCGTGATTGTCAAACCCGTTAGTTAATTAAGATATCTCATACCAGTCCCATGACTGAATCGTAGTTTGTTTCACCTTTTGCAAACTCGGGTGCCCTCTTTCTACATGGGCAGCCAAGTGATAGGTTAGGCTTGGATATTCGCTGGATGGAAGCTTGCTGATGGAGATGCTGAAGAAACTTTCTTTTTATCTTTTATTTTCTGCTTAATAATTTGAGACGGTACTTATTATTGATGTAATTTGAGAGATTGAGACTCTATTTCTTTTCCTTTTAAGACATCTATTTTGCTAAGCGTAATTCTGTGCTGCATACTCTGATGTTTCAGTGATGATGTTTGTGATGACATTTCTTTCCGCTGTAATGATTTATATGTTCTGCTATACTCTAAGATCTGTTATTGTTCTAGTTATGTTATGTTCCATACGATTTCCTTTCTTTCGTTACATGGAAGTTTGGGGTCGTCACATTTGGTATCAGAGCTTTGGTTAACCTCAGCTTTGGAATATAACATTTTTAGAACAATTCGTCTAAATAGAATCAGTAGTGTTCTAAGACGAGAGGTTCATTAGAGACAGGATTAACAATATCCTAGAATGAACTTAAACAGAATAGCACATTTTTATCAGTCATTACTTCATTATCACCTGGACATATCTCTACTTTTAACCTTCTCTTTGAATTTATCATTTCCTTTGGTTTGACTCTTTCCCTTGATGGTACAGACTAATTGAAAGATGAGTACAAGAGCTAGGACAAGAGGAAGAGGTCGTGGTGGAGTAGCTGGTAGTGGTAGAGGGAGAGATACACCCCAACTGAGCAAGACTAACCGAATTCTGAGGTCGAGATGCTACCACCACCACCAACCCCAGTTGCTTTTGACCAGGATAAAGTGGCGAAGAAAATCAAGAATCTTGGATGAGTGCATTTCACTGGTAGAGAGACGGTGGTAGAAGCGCAAGAATGGCTTAAGACGATGGAAAAGATCTTGGGAGGTTTGGAGCTTAAGGATCACAGGAAGCGTTTTATGGCAGTATGTTTCATGCAAGGACATGCTCAAACTTGGTGGGAAACGGCCATGATAGGGAGAGACGTTGCAGAGATAACTTGGGCAAGATTTAAAGAACTTTTTAATGAAAAGTTTATCCCGCCTCATGAAGTAGAACGTCTACACGATGAATTTGCTAACCTGCAGCAAGGCACCATGACCATTGCGGAGTACTTGAAGAAATTTGAGGAGCTTTCTAGGTATGCCCCTGAACTAGTGCAAGATGCATTACAGAAAAATAAGAGGTTCATAAATGTTCTTGCAAGACGATACCATAACAGAGTGACAGCCCATATTGAGAGCCCATTTGCCAAGGTGATAGAGATGGCATGCAGATATGAAGAAATTGATCAGAAGGGTGCTCAGCTAGAAAAGGCCAGGAATCAAGCTAATAAGAAGGAGGCAGACAAGAAACAAGGGGAAGACAGTTCTTCGACCACAAAACCTCAGGGAAACAAGAAGAGAGACAAGTCTAAAGTCAGATGCTTCAACTGCCAAAAGATGGGACATTACGACTACGAGTGCAGGGCCCCGAAGAAGCCAAAGAGGAACGAGTCTGGGCCGAGCCAAAGCAGTGGACAAAATCCCTGTGGTCCAAAAGAGTGCTACAACTGCCACAAGCCTAGACACCTTATCAAGAATTGCCCTCTGCTCAAGAAATCTGAAGTAGCACACGTCTACGAAGATACGGCTGCACCGTCTTCTTCTAAAGGAGCAAGTAAGCCTGATGTTTTAGGCGGTACTCTTAACATTAAAGATATTCCCATTACTGTCTTGTTTGATACTGGTGCATCTAGAAGTTTCATATCAAGTGATACTATTAAAAAGCTTAAACTGAAACCAAGAAAACTTAAAGAACCGATTAAAGCCCATAGCCCGATAGGAGGTTCACTTATTCTTGATCAGTACTGTAGAGTGCCCGTTTCTTACTCTCACTTCCTATTTCCTTTCAATTTAATCATCATGAACTTTTCTGGATATGATGTCATACTTGGGCTAGATTGGCTAACGAAGTATGGGGCTGAGTTGCTGTGTGCTGAAAGGGTAGTTAAAATTAAAACGAAATTTGGGAATATAATGACTATACCATGCCACGACTCAGCCACAAATAGAAAAGAATTCTGGTCTTCTTTAGAAGTCACCCCTCCTTCTATTGAAACTATTCCTATCGTCAAAGACTATGCTGATGTATTTGAAGAAGTAAACAGCTTACCTCCCCACAGAGAAATTGATTTCAGAATTGACTTGATTCCTAATGCAAGGCCTGTGGTACATCCTATTAGGCGAATGTCGCCAAAAGAAAGAGAAGAGCTGAGCAATCAAACTAAGCAGCTTTTAGCCAAGGGTCTGATTAGACCTAGCTTCTCAGAATGGGGTGCAGCGGTGGTGTTTGTCCCAAAGTCAGATGGCACACTCCGTTTGTGTGTAGACTACCACGATCTAAACAAGCAAACGATGAAAAACAAATATCCATTGCCTCAGATTGATAATCTATTAGACCGTCTACATGGAGCACAGGTATTCTCTAAAATGGACCTAGCCACAGGATTCCATCAACTGCGCATTGTAGAAGAGAGTATCCCCTTAATTGCTTTCAGAGGGCCTGATCTATTTTACAAATGGTTAGTAATGCCTTTCGGTCTATGCAATGCCCCAGCATACCTTGTAGATTTGATGAATAGAGTATTTCGTGGGGTTCTAAATAAATTCATGCTTGTGTTCATTGATGATATCCTTATTTTTTCTAAAACCATTGCTGAACATGAAAAACATTTGAAAGAAGTCTTGGAGATTTTGCAAAGGAATGTGCTAAAAGCTAAATTTTCCAAATGCATATTTTGGCAAGAAGAGGTGAAATTCCTCGGCCACGTTGTATCAAAAGAAGGCATCTCAGTAGATCCAGGAAAGATCTCGGCCATCCAAGACTGGAAAGTTGGCATCGAGGTTCATTGGTCCATTCCCTATTCTTGAAAGGATTAGGACTCTAGCTTATCGAGTACAGTTGCCCAACTGGCTGCCAGGGGTGCGCGATGCATTTCACGTGTCCCAACTCAGGAAGCATGTTCATGATCCAGATTTAGTTGTGGAGGAAGAAGCACAACGAGATTTGGAAATTACTCTGAGCTTAGCCGTAAAGAGAGAGCCAGTAAAAATTGTGGACAAGGAAATCAGAGCATTGAGGAATAAGAAGATCAACCTCGTCAAGGTCCAATAGAGCAGGGATCCTAGAGAATGCACTTGGGAGACCGAGGATAGCTTCAAGCAAGCCTATCCCAAGTGTAGAGTGGATATCTCCGGATAGCTTTATGTTGAGGCACATTCATAATACCTTGCATTTTCCGTTTTGTTCCTACTTTACTTTTATTTCCCTTTTCGAGGACGAAAAGTTTTTAAGTGGGGGAGACTGTAACAACCTGGAAAATCCGAACCAATTTAAAATTTTTATTTTTAAAAAATTAGTTAGAAAATGTGCCCAAATTTAAAAATTCTATTTTTAAATAATATTAAAGCCAGTGAAAATAGTCAAATTTCAAACGACCTCTGTTTTCGATGAAACTACTTTTGTTGGAACCGGAATGTCAAATTATTGCTAGGTTTCAATTTTTAGAATTTTCCGACTTAGTATGTGAGCGTGGCAACAGAAACTGTGTTTGGTCAAATACAGTCAAAATTGAACGACTGGAAAATAGCCATTTTTCGAACAGTCTCAGAATTCGATGAAATTAATTTTTTTTGGATTGGTATCGTCAAGACATAGCCAAAAATATTTTTTGGGGATTTTTCGGGGTTCGTACGTGGCTCCGGTGGATTTTTGAATATGTCAAAAATTAATAATAAAAGGAAATAATTTTAAATTTGAAAGACGGGGGCTGAGTTGACCTCTTGGGCCTACGAGACATGGTTAGATGGATCCGGAATAAGGGTTATTGGGTAGAGTAGCTTCTTGTTGGACTAAATTCTGAATACCTTAAGAGGTTTGGTTTTTTTGTAAAAATAACATTTAAATATTATAAAAAGATTGTAAAACCCTAATTTCCAACCCACTATTCACCTTCTCCTACAGCCGCCGCCCCCTATCAATGGCCGAAACTTCCCCATTCAATTTCTTCCAATCCACAATGAATTAAAACCCAAACTCTATCCCATACTGAAGTATTCTCCTCCTATACAATCTCATACGGTTAGATCTTCTCTGGTGCCACCATCTCCTCGAACCATGCACCCATATCTGCCGCCTACAACCCGCGTCGCAGCCCCTAGACCCAGCCGAGTTCAACCACTCCGGGCCCCACGCGTGTGCCTCTCCGTCCTCTTCGCTGCAGCATCCTCTGATCGAACACTGGTGGCTTGAATTGGAAGATAGAGGCAACCCTAGTTTTGAACAAAGGGATAAAGTGTCGGCCGAGAATACTGTAAGGAGGAAGATGGATTAACTTAGTTATTTTTACTTAATTTAATGATTAAATTAATTCCTAATCGTATTTTATCCATAACTTTGTCAAATAAACTCAGAATTACACAATTTCTGAAGCGTTGGGCTCGTACGATCCTGAACTACAGTTCTAGACTGAAATGGGGAATTTCTGAGCAGTGGGAATTTTGGCTAAAATCACAAACGACTGTGAGATATCTCTAGTTTTTAATTATTTAATTAATTAATTAATTTTTATTTATGGTTATTCATTTCAGATCTGATTGTGTGAATGTTGTATAATGATTGTCTGTTGGATATTATGGATTACTATGTAGAGTGTCATGTATTTTAATCGTTATTTTATTTTATTGGATTGAGTTAGATAATCAATTCAATATTCATTTATATAATGAATAATCATAGATCTATATGTGGTTAAAAAAATGTTTATAATAATAATAATAGTAATACTGAATTGATTTAGATCATCGATTCAATATCAAATCATACATTTTACTTCTAAAAGGGATTGATCAAATTTATCAATTCAACCTACAGAGAAAATAAATATTGCTTTTTATTTGAATTGATCTAGTTAATCAATTCAATATAGAGAAAATAAAATTGCCTTTCTATTTGAATTGATTTGTTTGAACCAAACATAGAAAAATGAGTTATTCTTTTTTATTTGTGTTTCTACACAAATATATATATATATATATATAGAAAAATAAGTTATTCTTTTTATTTGTGTTTCAACACAAATATATACATCTTATATTGAATAATATTTTATTTGTGTCCTCAAACACAAATATTACATGGAACATTGGATTACATTTTTATTTGAAACACAAATATTACATATAACATTTAATTGCATTTTATTTGTGTCCATAAACACAAATATTTCATAGAAAAATTGAATGACTTTTTAGTGTGTTCTCAAATGCAAATATTGACAATAAAAAATGTATTTTTATTTGTGTTCTCAACGCAAATAAAATAATATTTTATTTACCCTTTCAATGTAAAAATGTAGAAAATAAATTATCATTTTTGTTGCATTCTCTAATGCAAACAAAATGTAGAAAATAAATTATCATTTTTGTTGCATTCTCTAATGCAAACAAAATGTAGAAAATAAATTATCATTTTTGTTGCATTCTCTAATGAAAACAAAATGTAGAAAATAAATTATCATTTTTGTTGCATTCTCTAATGCAAACAAGATGTAGAAAATGAAATATCATTTTGGTTGCATTCCTTAATGCGAACAAACTGTGGAAAGATAAAATATCATCTTTTGCATTTCTTAATGTAACGAGATAGAATTTTTTTATAAAATTACATTTTATGTTTGCATTCCAAAATGCAACCGCTACAAAAAGAAAAAGAGAAAAGAGATTTTATTTTATGTTTGCATTCTACAATGCAAGAAATGCATGTAAATTAAAAATTCACATTTTCATTTGCCTTCTACTATACAAACGAAACATAGAGAATAGAAAATATATTTTTATTTGTATTTTTCCATGCAAATAAAACAAATTATAAATAAAAAGATACATTTTTGTTTGCAATTTTAGATGCAAACAAATTATAAATAAAAAGATACATTTTTGTTTGCAATTTTAGATGCAAACAAATTATAAATAAAAAGATACATTTTTGTTTGCAATTTTAGATGCAAACAAATTATAAATAAAAAAGATACATTTTTGTTTGCAATTTTAGATGCAAACAAATTATAAACAAAAAGATACATTTTTGTTTGCAATTTTAGATGCAAACAAATTATAAATAAAAAGATACATTTTTGTTTGCAATTTTAGATGCAAACAAATTAAAAATAAAAAGATACATTTTTTATTGCAATTTTAGACGCAAACAAATTAGTAGAAGAAATCTAGATGCGAACAAAATATTAAAAGAAAATTTCATTTCTCTTGTATTTATTTACATCCCTTAATGTAAATAAACATGAAATAAATAGTTGTACTTTATTTACATTCCTTGTTGTAAATAAAATTACAATTTAAAGGTACATTTTTATTTGCGTTCCTCAACGCAAATAAATCATGAATAGGATAATATACATTTTTATTTGCAGTCCCGAATGCAAATAAAATATGAGAATTAAAGGTTGCATTTTTAATGTAATTTTAAAAAGGAAGAGATGAAGAACCATATTTCATTTAGAAATATGTTTTGTATTAAATACAAATTTAATGTAAGGTTAGAAGCATAGGAAGGAATTCACATTTTGTTCATAAAAGGGATTGAACAAAAATATTCATTTTTGTTAATTGGATGGAAATCAACAATTTCACTCCTTAAAATAAAATGAGTAAAATATGCAATTTGTCTATTTTAAAAGAAATTTACACTTGGTATAGGCACGCAAGTTGAAACATGAATTGACATTAAAAATCATGAATGAACGAACAATACAATTTATAGTCAATATACTATCAAATTGGTGTATGAAATAAAAACACGTTTTAGCTAACGTAATAAACATGAATATATGATTTGTATATAATTCACACCTTTATTTGGTGTGATATTCACGTGAATGTAATCGCTTAAGGAATTATATATATAAATATAAATAGAAATTAAACGAATCGCACACGGCAGTTCGCGTTTCGGCAATTGTGACTTTAAACGATTGCACCGAAAGATCCAACCGTCGGATTTTCCCAAAACCGGAACCGTTGGGACCGCTTTGGGAAGATCTTTCCAATAAGACAAATTTTGTCAAAATCCAACGGTTATATTTCAAGATATATGTAAATCAAATGGTTAGAAAAACAGCACCAAAGCCACACTTAACTCGAAGCGTCGTTTGATTCTATTTAGCTATTTTTAAATAAATAAAAATAGCGATAAATCGTTATAAATAAATATTAACGATATGAAATGATTTAAATAATAATTATCGAATAATTATTTGAAAAGTCCGAGTTCTACTCATTTCAAATAAGTATATGTCAATGAAGAGACGAAGACGGTGTTAAAGACCGACAGTTTTCACATCAAACGTATGCATTGCTACTGAGGTCCTCGATAGGAGTAGCTACCCGGAAGGGACTTCGGCGGTAGTCGTCCGGACGTATGTGATGATTGTCTGGATATACGAGAGCCTCTCAGGTGTCTCCGGTTCCGTTCAGACCCAGAACGGACTTGTAAATGGATGCATGTCTGACGTTGAACTTCGTATCATGTAAAATGATTTCTGTTTAATATAAAACCGTTGATGGAAAAAGAATTTATTCTTTTGCTCAACACCCTTAGGTTGTGTATTGATAGTTGTTAATTACATGGCATGGATTGTCAACGGGACATGCTAAGATGCAAATGATCAAGGCTTTGTTGAAAAGCAGGCCTTGTGGTTGATGATCAAAGCATAGCCTATTTAGGCATAGCTTTGTGTATATCGTGACTTCGCGAGCCTCACACACCGGTTGAGTCTAAAACGGGAGAAGGGAACGCAGGGAGTGCACACATTCCTTTCTAGCTAGAAGTGGTGTCAGTGCTTAAACTGGCTGACATTTTCTTATGTGGTTGTTGGAATTTTTTTGCGAGGCCTCGGTTTATTCTTATCGGTCGTCCTCAGCCGATTTGTAGGTCCAATAGGATTGGGGAACGTGTGTTCAGGCATAACTAATCCACTAAAGTATTTGTGGACCGGCCATGTTGTATCCAAGGGTTCGCCAGCGTCTGAATCCTGAGACATTGCTAGAGTGTCTCGAATCGGTCAGGAGCTCCTCCCTAGCCTTAACTCATGATGGAAACCCAATTCCCAATACGTCCCATGCGATTTTGATTGCATAACTAGTATGGCGACATAGTAGATGGTAGCTATGCCGTCTAGGATTAATATTATAATTGAAATGTTTTCTTTAAACATATACACACTAATAATAATATCGTATCTTGCGTATTTATCATCTTTTGACCATTATAAGGTAAAACCCTATCCTTCGGTTTGCGTTGCATTGTGTGATGGGACTTGGGTCTTATAATGGTTTCATTTTTCTAAAAAGCATTGCGTTATTTAACGTTATACTTTATTTATTGCACCGATAATCCCATGGAGTAAACCCTTTCTGCGATAGCGGCGTGGTCCTCGTGATTGTCAAACCCGTTAGTTAATTAAGATATCTCATACCAGTCCCATGACTAACTCGTAGTTTGTTTCACCTTTTGCAAACTCGGGTGCCCTCTTTCTACACGGGCAGCCAAGTGACAAGTTAGGCTTGGATATTCGCTGGATGGAAGCTTGTTGATGGAGATGCTAAAGAAACTTTCTTTTTATCTTTTATTTTCTGCTTAAGACTTTGAGACAGTACTTAGTATTGATGTAATTTGAGAGATTGAGACTCTATTTCTTTTCCTTTTAAGACATCTATTTTGCTAAGTGTAATTCTGTGCTGCATACTCTGATGTTTCAGTGATGACGTTTGTGATGACATTTCTTTCCGCTGCAATGATTTATATGTTCTGCTATACTCTGAGATCTATTATTGTTCTAGTTATGTTATGTTCCATACGATTTCCTTACTTTCGTTACATGGAAGTTTGGGGTCGTCACAAAAATGATTTCAAAATTCCATCATTATGAAGTTTTGATATACTTTCTTGTTTATATGGGCTAACTGGCAATGCTAAAGGTATGTTGGATTTAAATCACTAAATTTAATCCACTCATTATTTATGTCAAAGTAAATTATAGTTAAGGGTTTACAAAGATCATTAACTATTTGTGAAATTCCATACGATATTTCTTTCAAATAAAATGAATAACAATTATTCTTTTATTACAAATGAAATTCAAACTTGTCTAAACAAGATCTTTTATAACATTTATTTTAAGTGGAATTTCATAACAACAATTATTTTATTTATTTAAGCCAGTATATAGAAGAAGAATCAACTTCTTATGGGTAATCCAGCAAGATTTGCTTTATTTCCAATCATAAGTTCACTTGTCCTTTTAACAAACTTCTGCTTATTTTACAATCTCTGTAACTTTATATACATTTATGTGATTTATATCCAGTATCTAATACCAAAAATTGATAAGTAGATTATTATAACATTTATATCTTATTTGGTTGAAGTCACACTTCAGCTTTCTTTTAGATCTTTGATATTTGTAAAACAATTACGTTTAATTTGTTTGAGGACAAACCTCAAATTTCAATGTCAGTCAAGAAATTTGATTTAATTCAATTTATCCTTCTTAAAGATTAATTTAAATTATCGTAGTTATTTATTATTTAATAACTGATTCTTTAATATTTATTTAATATAAATTTTAATAATCAAAATTTTATATTAACATAAATGTATAATTTAAACTAGAATACGCTCCCACTCAAATTAACATCCATATATATATCAATATATATATATATATATAATGGTGTTCCAAGATCCATATCTAGTCATGCCTTGACCTAACTTTGGTTAATCCCCAAAACACAACCTTTTAGGTAGACATCTTTTGTCAATTATATCATACATATAACTCTAGGATCGCATGATGAACATTTTGTTTAGTATTATTCATTTGCTTAAAATATAGAATAATTCATGTTGTTGTCTCTAACCCATAATCTTATTATGTAGCTCAGTTAAGTCAAACCTAATAATACAATCCAAGTACCATTTTTACTCCATCGCATACAACTAAAATAAAAGGATGCACAATGTTTTGGCATTACCTACATCCAATGAGATTGGACATTGATGAGTGTATTATTGGAAGACCTCACCTTGACTTAATATAACAAAATTTGCTTTTAAAGGGAATATTATAATTCGTAGTGGCGAACAACATTAGAGTTATTTACATATATCAATATAAATATATATATATATATATATATATATATATATATTATACCTGTAATGTTGATTGGATTTAAATATTAGCAGATATTTAAATTCAATGTAATAAAGGAATGATGCCTATAGTTCTTTTGAACATTTCAAAACTGTGGTGGTTTAAAATCACAACATATCTTATGTGCTTTAATCTAAACCTCACTTCCTTTTTTCATATAAACCCTAAGTCAATACCATATCCGTATTTTATGTGAGTTTAGGCCCAAATAGGTTTAAAGTCTAATTATAAATATTAAGCCCTCATCATTATATTATTATGCAATTTCACACAATATATGTATATATATATATATGTATATATATATATATATATATATATATATATATATATATATATATATAGACATACAAAAATAAAATTGCAAGGCACTGCTTACACAGAGATCCAAATCAAACATTTCAGATTGATACAATATTCTCTAAACAACTTTAAAAAATTTGTAGGATCAAAGCCCATCACAATCAATTAAAACATTATCCTAGACATAAGAACTTAGTCATTTATACATAATAGATAACATTACAAATTGAAAGTCAATGGCATAAATTACAGAGATTAATAACATTACTGCTTGCTCCATTTATACCGTCTTACACGAATATATATGTACACATCAAACTGTATACAATAGAGATAATTTTACATATATTCATATATACATAAAATTATATATACACATCAATTTCTTTATTATAAACAAGTTAGACTTGTTTAAATTTTGAAACATACTAGTAATAGTTGCTTCACCAATCTAAGCCATTGTCATGCCATCATTTACTGAAATAATTTCAGTGTTTGATTTCCGCCCCTGTAAAAACAAAATTTTAAATCCATAATGCATGATTGAATACATCATATGTATAAAATGTGTGTTGTATATTGAGTATATCAAATATACACATACAAGCTAGATTTAAACATTTAAAATCATAAACTGGCACAGTATTTTAACTGCTCAGTTCATATAATTTCAATCAAGAAATAGACTTAATTAAATGTCTGCCCATATTTCATATGTGTACATATTTTAGCATCATTGTTCCATTTCTTATATTAACATCACACAGGGGATATTGATCAAAATTTCAAACTATAACCTTTCTACTGGATTTACAAACATTTGTACAGTAGATAAGGATTTATCAATGGGGTAATTATCATATAATTGAGTACTAATCCAGTTTATAAATTCTAGTCAATATTTTGCCTAAAATTATTTGAATTAAGCTGTCAGGAAAAATACAACGAGGAAAATCATATAGTTGTTTAAACATTCAGATCTAAAATTATTCACATAAATCAGATCTGGATTTAAACATTCATTTAAAGGATAGAAGGTGTAATCCCAATTTTAATAACAGAGACAGTTTCACTATTTTAGATCAAACCATTAAAACACATTGTTATCTTCACAGAATACATTAAACTGGGCATATATATTATCCATTATTTCCAGAAATAATGAATACAAAACTGGTGTGTCCATTAGTAATTTAAAATAATAATAATCCGATTCCAAAATGAAAGATTATATGTCCATTAACTAGTAAATAGAGTCATGCATCACATATTAGAATCATTACAAACAGATACGTATAACAATATATATAATCCTAGCTAACATCTAAGCATATGAAGAAGCAAGCTCATAACACATATAAATACAAAATAGAATTATGCCAAGAGCAGATATATGTCTAACATGACTTTAATGTCTTGACAGATATATTATGTAAACATATATATGCATAACCCAGAATCCTAAAATGTTTATATACACATTTGAATTCTAAAATAATTTCAAACAAATTCAATTGTAGAATTAAAAAGAGTTTACTGCCCAGGGTTCAAAATATATTTGACACAAGTCATATTATACATAACTCAGACTTATATCACACATTAATACCACTAAATTTCCTAGTTCATAAATAAAACAGCAGGTTTAACAATTTAGATATATACTATCAAAAAAAATAACTTGGGATGTAGAGTGTCTTATACACTGTTTATTTGACAAGAGATCAACTTTGAATCTATAATTGAATCACTCTGTTTTTAACTGCGAGAGGACTCAAGCTCATTTCTCAGAATGTCCCCAAGGGCGATTTTAATTTATCATAAGTTAACTTTATAATCAGCTAACAATACGGAACGGAGTCCTTATCCAGAATTAACAATTAATTCAGTTTTAAAATTTTATATCAAATATGAAACATTTCAGTTATAGTAAAACAATTTTACATCATGCATCATATACAGTTTTTCTTACTGTGAAATAGTTTCATCGATCAAAACCATATCATATGCCTTAACAGGTAAAACTTGAATTTAAATATAGACAACCGAATTAATATCAAATATTAATTCTGGATATCTATATATTACTGGTAACAAAACGAAATTTTGTTCATCCTAAAACAATTTCATTACAGAATTGAGTTCTTGTAACATTCCATTTATTACCAGTATTAGTATTCATATTACTAGTTTATCATACACAACCTCTTTAATCAATTTGAATTCTTTCTGACATTAATCACACAATACATATACATGATTCAGATTTAAGCATTTAAATTGTAAATTAGCAGTTCCGGATTTAAAAAGAAGCATACAAATTTAATTTGGTGCGAAGATAAAATCCAGATTTCAAAATTGATTTAAAATCCAGAAAAATACAAATAAAACCTGTTATACTTCATGTTACAGTTGCATCAATATATTAAATGACCTTAAAACCAGTTTATTATTTTGATCCAACTTTATATATATAAGTAGCATGAAACCAAACAGAAAATCATATCTTCTGTAAAGTTGAAATCAGATTTCAAGGTATTGATTTATCTGATTAAAATAATAAAATCCAAATGTATCTATTTCTGAATCTATAATCAGATAAACTTATATCGGTTTGAAATCAAAACCAGTCAAAAGTTCTGATTTTAATCAAAATGTAAAGATCAAAACCAAAATTTGTTTTAACGAATTTACATATAATTGATTTCAGTAAATCAAAATTAATCAGAAATCATTTTTCTGATTTATCAATCAGCAAAATTAATTTGGATGTGAGTAGAAAAATTATGATGAAGACTGGTCAAGTATACTTATTTATCAGACACTTTGGTAATTTATTTATCACTGTTTATCCGTATAATCAGATCAATACACCGCTTTAGGCAAATTCATAATTTCAAGATCTGTTAGTAAAAAAACCCAATATTTTTTAAATGGAATTAAGATCTAATATTAATTCATATTTAAATGAAACATTTTATTGAATAAATAAATTCATTAAACTGTCCTAATTAATCATTTCTAAGTTTTATATCAAAATTAAAATAAATTTTTGTTTACTGTAAAACGATTTTACACTTCATTTTAATGAAACAATTTCACTGTTTCAAAAGTACGAGACACTGAATCTGGAATCTCTGGTTTCAATATTAACGATTAACCATGAAATCAAACACAATTAATCAAATGTGGCCCAAATCACTAATAATTTAGCAAGCCAGGCTCTGATACCACTGTAAGTTTCATCGATCAAATCAATGACGTAGTGAAACAATTTCTAAACCTAACTAAACAGATTAATGCTAAAATAGTAAATTGAGCAAACTGATACCTTTCATAGATTTCCCCTTTTTTGCTAAAATAGATTTGGATCTAAGCTATATCGATTCGAGCGTGACTGGAGAAGCCACCGCCTCTAGAGGAATTCACGAACGCCCATTTCATCTTCCTCAAACGAATTGAAAATTTGGTGAGATCTCAGTACTAGCCGATCGGAATTTCTAGGGTTTTATCCCCATTTTTATATCTCATGATTTTTCCATCTGTATGGTCTAATGCAATTATAAGGGTCGTACCCTACCTTTTAAATATAAAACGAGATATTTAATTGGAGATAACTTTAAATCCTTTTACCAATTCTAAACCAAAGAAAAAACCAACAATTTAATTTCTTTCTTCTGTTAAGAATTGTTCTCATCCTTTTAAACGTTCTTCTGTGTGACCCTATAGGTTACTATAACATTGGCAATAATTTTAAATCATATTTAAAATTATAAACAGTGAGCGACATCTAGTAATACAACACTGCTACCCAAGTTATAATAAGATCAATTAACGATTTGATAAAACTTTTTCTGACCAGTGTCTCAATGTAATATAATCCTTTTAACTGTTATATCTAGAATTAAACTTGAGGCATGAATCGTATAATCCTCTTTATAATTTAATCCTTTTGCGATGAGTATACTTTTTAAAACAAATCAATATTTGAGCACGACCATGCATTTCACTGTCTCACTCAATCAAGAGGCCCATAGATATCACCACAATTAATTGTGGGGTATAATTCCATCTAGATCATTCATAATTTTCATTCGATTCGAGATGTTCCTAATAATCACCGTTATCGTATACTCTATTACAAGTAACTTTAGATGATATCAAAACACAAATATCCTCGAACAAAATTATAATGATTTCAGGTCTGAGGACCATTACATCACTGTCACTATGAAAATAACATATAATTTTGTTTTCATATTTATAACTATTTAAGTATTAACTTCTTAACATATTTTTTTTAAATTATAGATTCACACTAAATAGAATTTAAATATCCTTCCTAAACTAAATCATATTAATAAGATTCGACATAGTCGAATTTGAAATATAAAACCTGGGATTTATCTCAACTTATATTTCAAATTTTGGAATAAAATCCATCATTTCCTTTCAGAAACGATTTTCCATTCCACTTTTCATTCAAATTTCCATTTGAATTCATTTTCCTCAACTAAAATTTCTTTATAACTACTGGATTTAAATCACACTTTATTGATGTCAATGTTGATTTCCACTTTTCTTATAAAAATTCGACTTGAATTTATAATTTAATTTATCCTATGTTAAATTTTTTTTTAATTTATAAAATATCGTTATAATCAACTTCTTGTTTAATCCACTTAAACAAGTTACTATTTCTAGTCCGTTTGAAATTTAATTTCTATTTCGGAAATAAATTTACTTTTAAAATCCCAAATTCCTCTTTTACATCCAAAATTATTTTACGATGTTTAAATACCAAAATCCTAAGGCTAGGGTAATTCAAACACAATATAATCCATCATCGATTATATATCACATCATATATCATATCAATGAAACCAATAATATAAACGTTGAGGAATCCAGTTGGATCCCTCCAACCTGTATCCCTGCATCCACAGATGTTAATCGACATAGATAACATTAATTTCACTTCAATATAAGACATTATGGTAAACAAAATCAATGTTTAACCAATGATTATATATATAACCAACCAATCATTTCAACCAATTTATCAACCATTCATCCAAACAACCATCACATAGTTTAAAATTACTATATATAAATATAAAACTCGTTAATAAAAAAATATAACCGAGCTAGAGTTAATGAGTTTACTCACATTGGTTCGCAATTGACGATTCTGTTGTTTGCTTCATTTAAAATGAAACAAGCATTAAATTTTTCTATGAAATTCTAGTAGCTTCATTATCAGCCATGTCAGCTTCAGATCGTAGGTCTCGTCATTACAACCCCAACATAACCAGTCTGGTTCAATTTTGTTCACGAATACAATAGTTATGGTGATTAAAATACTAGGCGTTCATTTAATGTAATAATATTTAAATTAATCAAATTAATTACCAATCATAAACCTTAATACTGTTTTTTTCAATTATTCTTCTCCTTTGTATTAAAAATCTACGCACCCCTCCTGTAGCAAACCAAACATTTGGAAACTTCCTCCAAAAATATACACAGCGTCCCCGTTCTTCCCTTCACCAAATTCCACTTCATTGAAGACAACCACCATCACTATCTCAATTCACACTCATCATTGAAAACCGATCCTCAGACTCAAGTAACAGTATCAAACAAAAACTCCCCTAAACATGCGATTAAGAAATCGTGACTGCTGTACAAAATTTGAACCTCGACATCCATTCCTCGACCTCAAGTACTCATCACCATCGCAGACTAAGTCGCCTAATCCTGATCAAGTGTCGCTGCTCCAAATGCCCATCCACTCTCCTCCAAATCCCCATGGTATGAGCCTCTAGCAACGCCTTTATCTCCTTGATTTTAACTATAACCGAACTCCCTTTTAAAGCCTACCGCTGCCTGATGAAGGCACCGGACCTCCCTCAACTCTGGACGACCCAAACTCTCCAGTGAGGGAAAGCCCATATTAAGTTGAGAACACGACAATCAGAACACAAACAGAAGAACATTTCATTGCTATTACCACAATTTACATCAGAGTACAAGAATATTCCAGAGTATGAATAATTATTACACATTGGAAAATATAAGAAATTTAAATTACAAAGCCACGGAAAATAATACATAACACAACTGAAAGAAATACACGGACACAGAGCGTTTCGAATATAGCTCCAGCTGTAAATCCAGGATCTTGAGAAAATAATATCTGCAAAAACCAAAACTACTAGCTACCTATATGGAAAATAGGGGCATCCAGAGTTTAGGTAGAAACACTAAACTCCAGGTCAGTCATGGGACTGGTGTGAGAACTAAAACAGTTATTCAAAACTTTACTTTAAAATCAGGTAAATCAAGGGACCATGCCGTATAGCACGGAACAAGTTTATCCCCAAGAATAACAGTGCATAAAACAAACAACGCAATGCTAATTAAAGAAAATGAAGCTATTATAAGACTCAGGTCCTATCACATAATGCAACGCAAGCCAGAGGATAGAGTTTTCCCTTATAATTGCCAAACATGCTTGGTACGCTTAAAACAAATCATTTTGATATTACTATAAGTATATAGTGTCAAAATCACTTCAAATATAAATGTATCAATCATAGACTGCATAGTATCCCATGCTACTATGTCTCCATACTAGTTCTACAATTAAAACCAAAATGTCACGTATTGGACGTTGGATTTCCATCATAAACCAAGGCAAGGGATCGTCCTTACCGAATTCGAGACGCTCTAGCCTGTGTCTCAGGATCAGAACGCATCGACCCTTAGGAGCGCCAGGGCCGGTCCTCTCTTACGTTTGAGGATTGGTTATTCCTGAACAATATGTTTTCCCGCCCTATGGGGCATAATTCTGGTTAGTATGTCGACCATATCATCCATCGGCCCCGTAATAACCGATATATCCGAGGTACCTCGATTTCCATCACCCACATAAGTAAAAATGTCTGGGTTCCATACCATGACACCACTC
Source organism: Allium sativum (assembly GCA_030737875.1). Taxonomy (NCBI): domain Eukaryota; kingdom Viridiplantae; phylum Streptophyta; class Magnoliopsida; order Asparagales; family Amaryllidaceae; genus Allium; species Allium sativum. The sequence continues at coordinate 308,953,897 of CM060912.1, read as the reverse complement.
CTAGCTAGAAAGAAACGCATGTCCTCCCTGGGGTCCTTCTCCTGTTTCTGGTTCACATCGAGGTGTGAGGCTAGCGAATTAACGCTACGACACAAAGCAATGCTATTTAAAGCCGTGCTTTGATCATCAACCACAAGACTCTGCTTTTTGCAAAAGCCTTGATCATTTACATCTTAGCATGTCACATTGACAATTCACACCATGCGACTAATGTCTATTGATATATAACCTCTGAGCTCATACGTCTAAGAGAAGGGTGTTAAGCAAGAGAATAAATTCTCCGCCACCAAACAGATATATATTTAATAGAGATCAATCAACACAGAATAAAATCCAATGTCAGACACACATCCATTTACAAGTTCGTTCTGGGTATGAACGAAACCGGAGGCACCCTATTCCTTGTGACGGCCTGGAATTTCGCTCGATCTGAATCAGTCGTTAAACCGATCTAGACCGTTCGAAACCCCTGAACGTTTGAGAGCAGGACAAATCAGAACACAAACAGAAGAACATTTCATTGTATATTACAACAATGCATCAGATTACAAGAATATACAGAGTATAAATGAATAGATATTACACAGAAACATCAGGGATTTAAATTACATTTAAATACATAGCAGCGGAAAAATAATATAAAGCACAACTGAAGGTGATATACGGATACAGAGCTTTCCGGATATCATTCCAGCTGTAAACCAGGATCCTGTGAATATAAATCTGCAAAACCAAAACTACTAGCTGCCCGTGCGGAAAATAGGGGCACCCAGAGTTTAGGTTAAAACAATAAACTCCAGGTCAGTCATGTGACTGGTGTGAGAACTAAAACAGTTATTTAAACTTTACTTTAAAAGAAAGTAATTCAAGGGACCACGCCGCATAACACGGAACGGGTTTCCTCCCAAGAATACCAGTGCATATCAATAGACAACGCAATGCTTTTTCGAAAAATGAAGCTATTATAAGACCCAGGTCCTATCATACAATGCAACGCAAGCCGGGGGATAGGGTTTTCCCTTATAATAGCCAAACATGCTTGGTACGTTTTAAACAAATCATTTGATACTATAATAAGTGTATAGTGTCAAAACATTTCAATCATAAATATAAATCATAGACGGCATGGGTACCATATATCATGTCGCCATACTAGTTCTACAATTAAAGCCGCGATACACGTATTGGAAATTGGATTTCCGTCATGAGTCGAGGCAAGGGGCAAGCTCCTCTCCGCGTTCGAGACACTCTAGCAAATGCCCCAGGATTACGCACACTGGGTAACCCCTGGATGCGGCTGGGCCGGTCCTCACTTACATTAGAGGATTAATTATGCCTGAACACACGTTTCCCGGTCCTTACAGACCTATAATCGAGGCGCCTCATTCCAACAACCACAAAGGTGAAAAGTATATATATGTCAGGGCTGGTAAGTCACTGACACCACCAAAGCTAGAAAGAAACGTGCGCTCTCCCAGCGGTCCGTATCCCGTTTTTAACTCATACCGAGGTGTGAGGCTCGCGAATACACGCTATACACAAAGCTGCCACGTAGGCGTGCTTTGATCATCAACCACAAGACTTTGCTTTTCAACAGAAGCCTTGATCATTGCATCTCCGTATGCCACACAGGCAATTCATGCCATGCGACTGATGTCCATCGATATACAACCTCTGAGCTCGTACGTCTCAGAGAAGGGCGTTAAGCAAAAGAATAAATTCTCCGCCGCCAAGCAGATGTATATTTAATAGAAATCAATCAACATAGAATAAAATCCAATGTCAGACACACAATCCATTTACAAGTCCGTTCTGGGTCTGAACGAAACCGGAGGCACTTTCCTCGCATATCCATCCATCTCCAAGTACGTCTGGACGACCACCAACTATTTCCATCCTCTTAGGTGTACAGCCCAATCAGGATCGTCAGTAATTGCCCAAACGATGTGAAGACTCCCGGTCTTCAACCACCGTCTTCATCTTCGACATATCGTCGAATCGGTTATTCAGAATGGGTGTAAACCCGGACTTTCCGAACAACCCGCGTATATTAAAACAAATGTTACACAAACACAACATACGCCTCATTCCAATTCATTAGTCACTAACCGCAAATTAGCAAGAGAACAATTTCCCGAACATTAACCCCGAAGGCCGAAACCAACATCAGATCAATACCCAGGAAGCCATTCTTCTTAGCCAACCTACAGCTAGTTTCTAAATTCGACATTCTTAGGGAAAGGTTCCCATTAATTTTATCCAAGATAAATTCTTTAAAATTTATCCTGTAATCTTCTTTTGGATGTCATTTAAAACCAAATTATGGTTTTTCCCAACTAGTCGAGATTAGCGAACCGTAACGAAGTAATTATTTATTTTATTTCCCAATCCCAACCTATTCATCCCATGAAGCAAAACTGGTAATACTCCATATCTAACACCGTGGTGTTATCGGTAAAATTAATTACCATTTCACGTTCAAATCTAATTAAAGATTTAACTATCGCTTTGGAGCAAAACTGGTAATACTCCATTCTCGTTCATTTTCTAAATTTGGAAATTTAGATTACGAATTCACATTTCAATCTAATTGCAGATTCGTTAAAACTCATTTTACTGGGTTAAAGAACTAGGTGTTATTTAAAACACAGTTCACGATAAACCCAAATCACATTCTATTTATTATCGGGTTAAAGAACTAGTGTTATTTAAAACACCGTTCACGATAAACCCATTTCAAATTCAATCAAATATATTAGAAATTCGATTATTTAAAACCCCTTTTTTTTAATCTAATTCATTTATTTATTTAAAAATGATTGGGTTTTAAATTTAGTTCATAACTAGTTCACTTCGATAAAAATCTATTTTTATCTTTTCAAATATGGAGTTTTTTCACCCCAATTTTTCCCAAATCATTTCTTATGATTTTACACAAATTATTGATATTTTTAATAATTTTATCAAGGCCCGTACAGTCGATTTCCAACAATGGCCATCGAACTGCACTTACAGCGACCTTTTTCGAATTTGATTTGGACGTATCTCCAAATCCAACCGTTAGATTTTGAATTTCTAATATTCGTTAGAAAGCTCTTTTCGATACGAACCCAACGGTTCCGGTTTTAGGAGAATCCGACGGTCGGATCTCCCGTAATGTCCGTTTGAAATAAATGGTCGAAATTCACGAACTGCCGCGGCGCGGCGCGTTCTATTCAGGCCATTATATTATATATATAATATATATTTCGTCGATTTCTATTTAAAACGAATTATATATTTAGTTTTGAATTCGTTTCAAAAGCAAAGTCAACTTCTATTTCAATTCAAATCAAAATTGAATTCTTCTTTATAAATTCGTTTTAAAACTCATTTCTATTCAATTCAAATTTCAATTTAATTTGAATTCATTTCACTTCATTTTAAATTCAATTCGAATTCGTTTCTCAATTCAATTCAATTCAATTCAAATTGGTTTTCTATTCGATTCAAGTTCATTTTCTATTCAAATTAAATTCGTTTCGTTTTCTATTTGAATCAAGTTCATTATATATTCAATTTGAAATCAAATTGGCTTTCTATTCGATTCAATTCGAAATCGTTTTATATTCAACTCAAATCGAAATCGTTATATATTCAATTCATTTCGAAATCGTTATATATTCAATTCATTTCGAAATCGTTATATATTCAATTCATTTCGAAATCGTTATATATTCAATTCATTTCGAAATCGTTATATATTCAATTCATTTCGAAATCGTTTTATATTCAATTCATTTCGAAATCGTTTTATATTCAATTCATTTCGAAATCGTTTTATATTCGATTCATTTCGAAATCGTTTTATATTCGATTCATTTCGAAATCGTTTTATATTCAATTCATTTCGAAATCGTTTTATATTCAATTCATTTCGAAATCGTTTTATATTCGATTCATTTCGAAATCGTTTTATATTCAATTCATTTCGAAATCGTTTTATATTCAATTCATTTCGAAATCGTTTTATATTCAATTCATTTCGAAATCGTTTTATATTCGATTCATTTCGAAATCGTTTTATATTCAATATAAATATCGTTCGCGTCAAAATGGCGCATCACTATTTAACACGGCTTTATATATTCTATTTCAAATATTTCTTTTTGTCAACACACGACTAATCTCAACGAATGAGTACCGTCCATGTGTGACTATTTTTGTTAAATTATTTCGTTCAACACATGACTAATCTCAACGAATGAGTACCGTCAACACATGAACCTTTATTTTATATTGATAAAGATGTAAATTTTATTATAAAAATAATTCGTTCAACACATGGCTATTCCCAACGGATGAGTATAGTCAACACATGAACCTTTATATTATATTGATAAAGATGTAAATTTTATTATAAAAATAATTCGTTCAACACATGGCTATTCCCAACGGATGAGTATAGTCAACACATGAACCTTTATATTATATTGATAAAGATGTAAATTTTATTATAAAAATAATTCGTTCAACACATGGCTATTCCCAACGGATGAGTATAGTCAACACATGAACCTTTATTTTATATATTCTTTATTTTTCAAATTGGAATGAGGCCCAATCAATCACCATATAAAATTAATTATATGGATTTTCATACATCACATGTATATAATAGCATTGAAAAATAATCAACCATCAACCAAAGTGCACTACACTGTATAAGCATCAAATATAGATATCTAACGCTTATAACAGCCTGTCAATCAATCGATCGACATATTTAATCAGTCAGGATGAGTGAACTTTAAATTTCATCCCAACACCCGTGTAGGGTTTCAAACAATCAAACATAAGTTTTTATTCGTGCAGTTGGGCGATGTGTAAAATTTATCGACCCAATCAATATCAGTCAAATAGGTGTACATAAACAAACCGTCCGGTTTGTAAATGAATATTTATTTATTCACATTCACGTTAAAAATTATATTTTTAACGATAAAACATTTTATTTCAACATATGAATATCTATTCAGTTCATTCTCAATAAAAATGATATTTTTATTTTTCTAATATATTTTTAGAAAATTTCGGCGGCATAACGGCACGATACTAGAAACGGGACAAGGCCTAGCCTTATCCCCGGTCTAGTGAAGGCCCACGCCATTCACACATCAATCACATTCACTTTCGTTATGCAAACCACAAAATTTGGAGTAAGGGTCTAACCTAGCCTTACTCCTTCGCCTTATAACGGCGCACGTCTAATCCTAACCAATTTATCGATTCGATTTTTCACACCACAAACCACATTCAAACCAATATCTCAATCAATCACCAAACATCCAAACAAACAAGTCCATGGTATGTGGACGGGTGTCGGGTGCTTCTAATAAGCACCGTCTGCATCCTAGTATATATATAACTAGAAAAGTAAATTTGAGTGAGAAGTTCTCACTTATAGCTATCCAACTCCACGGCACTTCTAATGCAGGAAATCTTCGCCAACTCGCCTTTTGTCGCTTTCGTTGTCCGCTTTCACTACATATGTAAAAATCGAATTTTACTTCGCTATTCAATATATAAAAATCGAATTTTAATTTCCAAGTTCAATATATAAACATCGAATTTTTAGTTCAAAGTTCAATATATAAAAATCGAATTTTTATTTCAAAGTTCAATATATAAAAATCGAATTTTTATTTCAAAGTTCAATATATAAAAATCGAATTTTTCTATCGATGTCAAATAGATAAAAATTATATTTTTAATATTCCTATATAGTAAAGACTATATTTTTAATTCTTTAAAAATATAAAAACTATATTTTTATCACTTTAAAAATATGAAAACTATATTTTTATCACTTTAAAAATATGAAAACTATATTTTTATCACTTTAAAAATATGAAAACTATATTTTTATCACTTTAAAAATATGAAAACTATATTTTTATCACTTTACAAAATAAAGTAAAAACTCAATTTTAAAAATAAAGTAAAAATCAGTTTTCTAAATCATTTTAAATCAGTTTTTAAAATCATTTTAAATCAGTTTTTAAAATCATTTTAAATCAGTTTTTAAAATCATTTTAAATCAGTATTTAAAATCATTTTAAATCAGAAATAACATATTAATAAAATCAGTATATTTTTTCTCTTTTTTTTTTTCTGTTTTATAAAATAAAAATAAGACAATAAAATAAAATAAAAAGAATTGCTTACCGGGGGGGCTCGTCCTCGTCGCCGGAAGTGGAGGGAGGGCGCAGGGGGTCGGGAGCCTCGGAGACGGCGTTGGCAGGCCGAAGGCGGCGGCTTCGAGCTGACCTAGGCCTAGGGGGGGCGTGCGGGTTCTGATGGAGGGGGGGCTGCGTCGTGGGGCTTCGGGTGCTTTGGCTGCGGAGGAGGGAGAAGCGAGAGGGGGAAGGGAAGGAGGGAGGGATCGGAGAACAGGAGGTGGGGGCGGTGAATGACGGCGGCGCCAGGAGGGTGTTTCCCCGTCCGTCGATTTCCCTCTGTCTTCTTTTTTTTTTTCCTTTTTTTTTTTATTTTAAAACCAAATTGAGAACATCGGGGGGGGGGGGGGCCTGGTTAAGGGGAAGGAAATTTTTTTTTTATTAATTAATTTAATTATTTTATTTTTCAAAAAGTTTGACTTTCACATACGACTTCGAAACGAGGCCCACCGCCTGTTGCCCATAGCGTTCTACCCCCATTCCGAGCACAATGGGATATGTATCGCAAGCTGATTCGACTGTTTCGATCAGTTTTCGTTAAGTCTACATTTAAATCGCTATATTGAATTTTAAATGTACATTTCAAATTACCGGGGTCACATACTAACACTTAAAATTCCAGAAAAATATTTTCTAGCTTCGTATTGACAATACGGTCCTAACAAAACTAGTTTCGTTGAATTCTGAGACCGTTTGAAAAATGGCCAATTTCCAGTCGATTAAAATCAACTGAAACTGGTCAAACGCGTTTTCTTTTGCCACGCTCACATATTGATTCTAAAAATTATGAAATTTGGAATCTAGCAATAACTTCACATCCCGGACCCAACCAAACTGGTTTCGTCGAAATCCGAGGTCGTTTGCAAAATGTCCATTTTTAAGGGCCTGAATTCCATAGCGACTATTCAGAATTTTCAACTGGACATATCTTTTGATTCCCGATATGAAATCTTGATTTTTCGCATTCGTTGGAAAGATATTATCAATTAGATTCCATTATTTTTGGTTTCACTAAAATCCGGATTGTTTTGCACCCGGTACATTCAATTGAAGTTTGAAATCGAATTATCGAACTACCGCGCCATTTTCAATTCTATTTATAATTATATATAAATATTTATATTCTAACGACGACGCGTATAATATATACGTTCGAATTATATTCAAAATAAATTTTCTCGTCGATATTATTTAAAATAATTCATTTTAAATGATCAAAACTCGCTAAAATTGCCAATTTAAAAATTTTAAACTGGCCCAGATTTTCGGGTTGTTACAATCTCCCCCACTTAAAACTTTTCGTCCCCGAAAAGGAACAAAGTCGAAAGTGGTTTGATTATTCAACTCTACGTTCGATCTGGCTTCCATTCTCCAACTCTTTAGTTTCTGAGAATTTTCAAAATTTCAAAAATTTGGCTAACACCCTAAATTTTTGAAAAATTTCGCCATAACCTCCCCTGCACCGGGAGCATCGGGGAATTTCAAATAGCTTCCCCGGTCCTTCAGATCTCAAAAAGAAAAAGAAAAAGCCAAGCGGCTAGCCAATAGGCTCACAAAATCATCATTACCCAAACAAAACAGGAAATTATGTAGTAAACATGTACCTATTTGTCGGGCAAACAAATTTTATTCTCTGGCTCTAGCCTCCTTGCTATGACCTGTTCAATGTAAGTATATGTATGCAAGCAAATGCGACCAAATTTCATTATAAGTCAATATATGATTCAATCAGGCTAATTGGTTAAAAATTATCAAACAATTAAACAAACAACACAAACATCAATCAATTAGTGACTTTAACGTTTCAAATTGATAATTTTACTACATATAAAGAAAATCATGTTTTTGATGCCAATTCACAACAAATAAATCTATCTATATAAGTTTTGGTTCTCACACCAGTCTAATGGAAATATATAGAAATCACACCTTCGAAACACGAACATAATTATTGATGATGCCATGGTCATTATCAACATCATCTCCGGGCGACTAGAGTGTGACTCTATATCTATCCAGTATATTAAAACTTCGAATACACGCGGATCAGACGTATACGCAAAATCTATATATACTGGACTGTCCAACTCAATATAAATAGATAATCAAATACGAATAATTGATTTAAATTTTCAAAACAAAAATTGTTTTCATTTGAAAAATATACTCTTCACACTCGTTCTAGGATACTACTGATCCTATCTCTAACGAGTCATTCCCATTGGATATTACTAATCCAATATCTGATGAATTCTTTCGTATGGTTCTAATGTGTCTTGTTCTCTGAGCTTTGTAAACCAAAGCTCTGATACCAAATGTGACGGCCTGGAATTTCGCTCGATCTGAATCAGTCGTTAAACCGATCTAGACCGTTCGAAACCCCTGAACGTTTGAGAGCAGGACAAATCAGAACGCAAACAGAAGAACGTTTCATTGTATATTACAACAATGCATCAGATTACAAGAATATACAGAGTATAAATGAATAGATATTACACAGAAACATCAGGGATTTAAATTACATTTAAATACATAGCAGCGGAAAAATAATATAAAGCACAACTGAAGGTGATATACGGATACAGAGCTTTCCGGATATCATTCCAGCTGTAAACCAGGATCCTGTGAATATAAATCTGCAAAACCAAAACTACTAGCTGCCCGTGCGGAAAATAGGGGCACCCAGAGTTTAGGTTAAAACAATAAACTCCAGGTCAGTCATGTGACTGGTGTGAGAACTAAAACAGTTATTTAAACTTTACTTTAAAAGAAAGTAATTCAAGGGACCACGCCGCATAACACGGAACGGGTTTCCTCCCAAGAATACCAGTGCATATCAATAGACAACGCAATGCTTTTTCGAAAAATGAAGCTATTATAAGACCCAGGTCCTATCATACAATGCAACGCAAGCCGGGGGATAGGGTTTTCCCTTATAATAGCCAAACATGCTTGGTACGTTTTAAACAAATCATTTGATACTATAATAAGTGTATAGTGTCAAAACATTTCAATCATAAATATAAATCATAGACGGCATGGGTACCATATATCATGTCGCCATACTAGTTCTACAATTAAAGCCGCGATACACGTATTGGAAATTGGATTTCCGTCATGAGTCGAGGCAAGGGGCAAGCTCCTCTCCGCGTTCGAGACACTCTAGCAAATGCCCCAGGATTACGCACACTGGGTAACCCCTGGATGCGGCTGGGCCGGTCCTCACTTACATTAGAGGATTAATTATGCCTGAACACACGTTTCCCGGTCCTTACAGACCTATAATCGAGGCGCCTCATTCCAACAACCACAAAGGTGAAAAGTATATATATGTCAGGGCTGGTAAGTCACTGACACCACCAAAGCTAGAAAGAAACGTGCGCTCTCCCAGCGGTCCGTATCCCGTTTTTAACTCATACCGAGGTGTGAGGCTCGCGAATACACGCTATACACAAAGCTGCCACGTAGGCGTGCTTTGATCATCAACCACAAGACTTTGCTTTTCAACAGAAGCCTTGATCATTGCATCTCCGTATGCCACACAGGCAATTCATGCCATGCGACTGATGTCCATCGATATACAACCTCTGAGCTCGTACGTCTCAGAGAAGGGCGTTAAGCAAAAGAATAAATTCTCCGCCGCCAAGCAGATGTATATTTAATAGAAATCAATCAACATAGAATAAAATCCAATGTCAGACACACAATCCATTTACAAGTCCGTTCTGGGTCTGAACGAAACCGGAGGCACTTTCCTCGCATATCCATCCATCTCCAAGTACGTCTGGACGACCACCAACTATTTCCATCCTCTTAGGTGTACAGCCCAATCAGGATCGTCAGTAATTGCCCAAACGATGTGAAGACTCCCGGTCTTCAACCACCGTCTTCATCTTCGACATATCGTCGAATCGGTTATTCAGAATGGGTGTAAACCCGGACTTTCCGAACAACCCGCGTATATTAAAACAAATGTTACACAAACACAACATACGCCTCATTCCAATTCATTAGTCACTAACCGCAAATTAGCAAGAGAACAATTTCCCGAACATTAACCCCGAAGGCCGAAACCAACATCAGATCAATACCCAGGAAGCCATTCTTCTTAGCCAACCTACAGCTAGTTTCTAAATTCGACATTCTTAGGGAAAGGTTCCCATTAATTTTATCCAAGATAAATTCTTTAAAATTTATCCTGTAATCTTCTTTTGGATGTCATTTAAAACCAAATTATGGTTTTTCCCAACTAGTCGAGATTAGCGAACCGTAACGAAGTAATTATTTATTTTATTTCCCAATCCCAACCTATTCATCCCATGAAGCAAAACTGGTAATACTCCATATCTAACACCGTGGTGTTATCGGTAAAATTAATTACCATTTCACGTTCAAATCTAATTAAAGATTTAACTATCGCTTTGGAGCAAAACTGGTAATACTCCATTCTCGTTCATTTTCTAAATTTGGAAATTTAGATTACGAATTCACATTTCAATCTAATTGCAGATTCGTTAAAACTCATTTTACTGGGTTAAAGAACTAGGTGTTATTTAAAACACAGTTCACGATAAACCCAAATCACATTCTATTTATTATCGGGTTAAAGAACTAGTGTTATTTAAAACACCGTTCACGATAAACCCATTTCAAATTCAATCAAATATATTAGAAATTCGATTATTTAAAACCCCTTTTTTTTAATCTAATTCATTTATTTATTTAAAAATGATTGGGTTTTAAATTTAGTTCATAACTAGTTCACTTCGATAAAAATCTATTTTTATCTTTTCAAATATGGAGTTTTTTCACCCCAATTTTTCCCAAATCATTTCTTATGATTTTACACAAATTATTGATATTTTTAATAATTTTATCAAGGCCCGTACAGTCGATTTCCAACAATGGCCATCGAACTGCACTTACAGCGACCTTTTTCGAATTTGATTTGGACGTATCTCCAAATCCAACCGTTAGATTTTGAATTTCTAATATTCGTTAGAAAGCTCTTTTCGATACGAACCCAACGGTTCCGGTTTTAGGAGAATCCGACGGTCGGATCTCCCGTAATGTCCGTTTGAAATAAATGGTCGAAATTCACGAACTGCCGCGGCGCGGCGCGTTCTATTCAGGCCATTATATTATATATATAATATATATAATATATATTTCGTCGATTTCTATTTAAAACGAATTATATATTTAGTTTTGAATTCGTTTCAAAAGCAAAGTCAACTTCTATTTCAATTCAAATCAAAATTGAATTCTTCTTTATAAATTCGTTTTAAAACTCATTTCTATTCAATTCAAATTTCAATTTAATTTGAATTCATTTCACTTCATTTTAAATTCAATTCGAATTCGTTTCTCAATTCAATTCAATTCAAATTGGTTTTCTATTCGATTCAAGTTCATTTTCTATTCAAATTAAATTCGTTTCGTTTTCTATTTGAATCAAGTTCATTATATATTCAATTTGAAATCAAATTGGCTTTCTATTCGATTCAATTCGAAATCGTTTTATATTCAACTCAAATCGAAATCGTTATATATTCAATTCATTTCGAAATCGTTATATATTCAATTCATTTCGAAATCGTTATATATTCAATTCATTTCGAAATCGTTATATATTCAATTCATTTCGAAATCGTTTTATATTCAATTCATTTCGAAATCGTTTTATATTCAATTCATTTCGAAATCGTTTTATATTCGATTCATTTCGAAATCGTTTTATATTCGATTCATTTCGAAATCGTTTTATATTCAATTCATTTCGAAATCGTTTTATATTCGATTCATTTCGAAATCGTTTTATATTCGATTCATTTCGAAATCGTTTTATATTCAATTCATTTCGAAATCGTTTTATATTCAATTCATTTCGAAATCGTTTTATATTCAATTCATTTCGAAATCGTTTTATATTCGATTCATTTCGAAATCGTTTTATATTCAATATAAATATCGTTCGCGTCAAAATGGCGCATCACTATTTAACACGGCTTTATATATTCTATTTCAAATATTTCTTTTTGTCAACACACGACTAATCTCAACGAATGAGTACCGTCCATGTGTGACTATTTTTGTTAAATTATTTCGTTCAACACATGACTAATCTCAACGAATGAGTACCGTCAACACATGAACCTTTATTTTATATTGATAAAGATGTAAATTTTATTATAAAAATAATTCGTTCAACACATGGCTATTCCCAACGGATGAGTATAGTCAACACATGAACCTTTATATTATATTGATAAAGATGTAAATTTTATTATAAAAATAATTCGTTCAACACATGGCTATTCCCAACGGATGAGTATAGTCAACACATGAACCTTTATATTATATTGATAAAGATGTAAATTTTATTATAAAAATAATTCGTTCAACACATGGCTATTCCCAACGGATGAGTATAGTCAACACATGAACCTTTATTTTATATATTCTTTATTTTTCAAATTGGAATGAGGCCCAATCAATCACCATATAAAATTAATTATATGGATTTTCATACATCACATGTATATAATAGCATTGAAAAATAATCAACCATCAACCAAAGTGCACTACACTGTATAAGCATCAAATATAGATATCTAACGCTTATAACAGCCTGTCAATCAATCGATCGACATATTTAATCAGTCAGGATGAGTGAACTTTAAATTTCATCCCAACACCCGTGTAGGGTTTCAAACAATCAAACATAAGTTTTTATTCGTGCAGTTGGGCGATGTGTAAAATTTATCGACCCAATCAATATCAGTCAAATAGGTGTACATAAACAAACCGTCCGGTTTGTAAATGAATATTTATTTATTCACATTCACGTTAAAAATTATATTTTTAACGATAAAACATTTTATTTCAACATATGAATATCTATTCAGTTCATTCTCAATAAAAATGATATTTTTATTTTTCTAATATATTTTTAGAAAATTTCGGCGGCATAACGGCACGATACTAGAAACGGGACAAGGCCTAGCCTTATCCCCGGTCTAGTGAAGGCCCACGCCATTCACACATCAATCACATTCACTTTCGTTATGCAAACCACAAAATTTGGAGTAAGGGTCTAACCTAGCCTTACTCCTTCGCCTTATAACGGCGCACGTCTAATCCTAACCAATTTATCGATTCGATTTTTCACACCACAAACCACATTCAAACCAATATCTCAATCAATCACCAAACATCCAAACAAACAAGTCCATGGTATGTGGACGGGTGTCGGGTGCTTCTAATAAGCACCGTCTGCATCCTAGTATATATATAACTAGAAAAGTAAATTTGAGTGAGAAGTTCTCACTTATAGCTATCCAACTCCACGACACTTCTAATGCAGGAAATCTTCGCCAACTCGCCTTTTGTCGCTTTCGTTGTCCGCTTTCACTACATATGTAAAAATCGAATTTTACTTCGCTATTCAATATATAAAAATCGAATTTTAATTTCCAAGTTCAATATATAAACATCGAATTTTTAGTTCAAAGTTCAATATATAAAAATCGAATTTTTATTTCAAAGTTCAATATATAAAAATCGAATTTTTATTTCAAAGTTCAATATATAAAAATCGAATTTTTCTATCGATGTCAAATAGATAAAAATTATATTTTTAATATTCCTATATAGTAAAGACTATATTTTTAATTCTTTAAAAATATAAAAACTATATTTTTATCACTTTAAAAATATGAAAACTATATTTTTATCACTTTAAAAATATGAAAACTATATTTTTATCACTTTAAAAATATGAAAACTATATTTTTATCACTTTAAAAATATGAAAACTATATTTTTATCACTTTACAAAATAAAGTAAAAACTCAGTTTTAAAAATAAAGTAAAAATCAGTTTTCTAAATCATTTTAAATCAGTTTTTAAAATCATTTTAAATCAGTTTTTAAAATCATTTTAAATCAGTTTTTAAAATCATTTTAAATCAGTATTTAAAATCATTTTAAATCAGAAATAACATATTAATAAAATCAGTATATTTTTTCTCTTTTTTTTTTCTGTTTTATAAAATAAAAATAAGACAATAAAATAAAATAAAAAGAATTGCTTACCGGGGGGGCTCGTCCTCGTCGCCGGAAGTGGAGGGAGGGCGCAGGGGGTCGGGAGCCTCGGAGACGGCGTTGGCAGGCCGAAGGCGGCGGCTTCGAGCTGACCTAGGCCTAGGGGGGGCGTGCGGGTTCTGATGGAGGGGGGGCTGCGTCGTGGGGCTTCGGGTGCTTTGGCTGCGGAGGAGGGAGAAGCGAGAGGGGGAAGGGAAGGAGGGGGGGATCGGAGAACAGGAGGTGGGGGCGGTGAATGACGGCGGCGCCAGGAGGGTGTTTCCCCGTCCGTCGATTTCCCTCTGTCTTCTTTTTTTTTTTTTCCTTTTTTTTTTTTTATTTTAAAACCAAATTGAGAACATCGGGGGGGGGGCCTGGTTAAGGGGAAGGAAATTTTTTTTTTATTAATTAATTTAATTATTTTATTTTTCAAAAAGTTTGACTTTCACATACGACTTCGAAACGAGGCCCACCGCCTGTTGCCCATAGCGTTCTACCCCCATTCCGAGCACAATGGGATATGTATCGCAAGCTGATTCGACTGTTTCGATCAGTTTTCGTTAAGTCTACATTTAAATCGCTATATTGAATTTTAAATGTACATTTCAAATTACCGGGGTCACATACTAACACTTAAAATTCCAGAAAAATATTTTCTAGCTTCGTATTGACAATACGGTCCTAACAAAACTAGTTTCGTTGAATTCTGAGACCGTTTGAAAAATGGCCAATTTCCAGTCGATTAAAATCAACTAAAACTGGTCAAACGCGTTTTCTTTTGCCACGCTCACATATTGATTCTAAAAATTATGAAATTTGGAATCTAGCAATAACTTCACATCCCGGACCCAACCAAACTGGTTTCGTCGAAATCCGAGGTCGTTTGCAAAATGTCCATTTTTAAGGGCCTGAATTCCATAGCGACTATTCAGAATTTTCAACTGGACATATCTTTTGATTCCCGATATGAAATCTTGATTTTTCGCATTCGTTGGAAAGATATTATCAATTAGATTCCATTATTTTTGGTTTCACTAAAATCCGGATTGTTTTGCACCCGGTACATTCAATTGAAGTTTGAAATCGAATTATCGAACTACCGCGCCATTTTCAATTCTATTTATAATTATATATAAATATTTATATTCTAACGACGACGCGTATAATATATACGTTCGAATTATATTCAAAATAAATTTTCTCGTCGATATTATTTAAAATAATTCATTTTAAATGATCAAAACTCGCTAAAATTGCCAATTTAAAAATTTTAAACTGGCCCAGATTTTCGGGTTGTTACATTCCTCGTCCCATATGTCCAATACAGGAGAGAGGTCCTCGCATATCCGGTCGATCTCCAAGTACGTCTGGATGATCACCACTTATTACCTTATCTTGGGTGTACAGCCCAATCAAGACATCAGTAATCATCCAAACGATGTGAAGACCTTCGGTCTTCAACCACCGTCTTCATCGTCGACTTATCGTCGTATCAATTATTCAGAATGAGATAAACCCGGTCTTTTCGAATAACTCGCGTATGTTATAATCAGGTGTTATAAAAACACAACATACGCCCCATTCCAATTCAGAATATTCTTTTATTCAAGTATTCTTTTCACAATTTAAACTAAATTAAGGTTTTCCAAACTAGTCAGGATTAGCGAACATTATCGAAGTAATCATTTATTATATTTCCCAATCCCAACCTATTCATCCCATGGAGCAAAACTGGTAGTACTTTATACCTAACACCACTGTGTTATCGATAAAAATTAATTACCATTTCCCATTCAAATCTAATTAAAGATTTGACTATCTCTTGGAGTAAAGCTGGCAGTACTCCATTCTCGATCATCTCATGAATTTGATAAATTTAATTACCTTATTCCCATTTCAATGTAAAAAATTCATTAAAACTCTAGTTTAGTTTTAATCTCAAAAATCATTTCTTAATGATTATTCAACTTTAGAAAAATAAATCCTATCTTTAACTGGGTTAAAGAACCAATGTCATTTAAAAAACAGTTCACAATAATCCCAAAATCACATTCCATTAATTATGGAATCTTCACGGAAAACAGGTCAATATTTATATATATATATGTAATCGTTATAAACTTCCATATCCAACCAATAATATAAATGGAATAATGGCAAAGCCTTTTAAATTCCATATATAGTAACAGTCTTGCTCCACAGAAGCTCACTTCGATTATTACCAAATCTAATTCCATTCCAATTTTATTAAATTGGAAAACTTTACTTTGGAAAATTTCCAATAAATCTTAATAAAAAGATTTATAAATTCCAAATCATATCCTCACTGTTAATTCGGTTAAAGAACAAGTGTTATTTAAAACACAGTTCACGATAATCCCAAAAATTTATTTCTTTTATTCAATTCCAATTAAATATCAATTAATTGGTAAACTTCACTAAATCTTAATTAAAAGATTTATTCTTTTCTCAACTGGGTTTAAGAATAGTGTTAGTAAAGACACCGTTCACGACAAACCCAAAATCCCGTTTGATATTAAATACAAGGCTCGGAATAGAAATTATATCGACTTATATTCAATATCAAATTCTGAAACCAACAAATATCGTATTGGAAATGACGATATAAATATATCTTCCAAATTTCCATAATAATATCCATATAATCACGGAATCCAATATTGAAATATTTCAAAGATTATTTCCATTCCAAATCCATTCCAATTTGTTCATTGGAAATTTCTGGTTATATAAAAATCGTTCACAAATCCAATTTATTTTATTTAAAAATTATTGGATTTCAAATCTAGTTAATAACTAGTTCATTTTGATAAAAATATATTTTTATCATTAAAAACGTGGAATTTTTCATCCTAATTCTTTCCAAATCATTTATTATGATTTTACATAAATTATCAATATTTTTAATAATTTTATTAAGGCCCTTTCAGTCGATTTCCATAACATTGAACTGCACTTACAAGGACCTTTTCCAAATTTGATTTGGACATAATTCCAAATCTAATCATTAGATTTCAAATCTCTTATATTCATTGTAAAACTCTTTTCGATACGAACCCAACGGTTCCGGTTTTAAGAGAATCCGATGGACGGATCTCCCGTAATGTCAATTCGAAGTCAATGGTCGAAATTCGCGAACGGTCGCGGCGTGGCGCGTTCTATTCAGGCCATTAAATATATATATATATATATATATATATATATATTTCGCTCAAAACATATTTTATAAATCATTTATAAATTTGGTTTAAGACGATTTTCAACTTCATTTTTCAATTTTAAGTCAAAATTGAATATTCCTTATCAATATAATCTTTAATTGATAATCTTTTCAAAATATCAGATTTTGAAATATTTTCCTTTTCGATATCCATTATAAAAATGAATAAAATCAATATAAATATCGTTCGCGTCAAAATGGCGCATATCTAATCAACACAGCTTTACACATTTCAATATTTTCGTGTCCATCCAAAATCGGACATCAAATTCACATTTTAATTATCTACTTAATATTATTTTAAAATATTAGTTATTTTAAAATACTAGTGCGAACCCGTGCTTCGCACACGGGACAAACATAACACTTGTAGAAAATCTTGATTACCTTATATGCATACATGGTGCATATTAAGTTGTAGAAATGGATCCAAAAGTCTAAACCCAGACTATGCAAGTGATATAGAGTGAGTTATGTATATTAAATGCTAATTATTTAAATACAAATATTTAAATTTTGAGCATTTTAAAAGTTATATTCACAAACATATAGCCCAAGTTAATATGCCATACGTGCTCTGAAGAATCAATGGTGTATCTGAATAATTAGTGTATTTATATAAAAAAAATCCTTGACAGAGGAAAAATGTGCACATAACATTAAATACATGATATCAGTTACATACTGATACTACAATTCATTTTGTGCATTTCATCTGGATATCAAAGACCGAGTATAATACATTATTTTAAGCACCAAAATATTTTGTAGTCCGTCACTGTTGCTCTTACGAATTGATCTGCCAAGCTATCCATGACACCAAAGCTAATATAGTACGCAAATACGAACAGATTTCAATAATCATATATCATGCTAACGTTTCTAAGAAGATATAAGAAAAAGCAATAAGTAGCATACAAATTGATCTTTCAAAAGCAAGTATATCAAGTATTTGTGCCAGTAGGGAAAAAAATTCAATAATCATATCTCGTGCTAACGTTTATGTGAAAAATCAAAGAAAAAGCAATACGTAGCATACAAATTGATCTTTCAAAAGTAGGAGGAATATCAGCTATTTGGGCTAACAGTGGAAGTACTCTGAATTCTGAAAATTGCATACTATTGCACATCAGATTTGTATGTTATCGAAATCCTTTTCATGTGTTATGCCTTTACTAAGTTTAAAATTAGCTGTTGCTATAAATTTAGTGCTACGATTAATGAAACATGGAGATAAAGTTCGTATACTTCTTAATACCACGGACAACACATATAATCTCTGATGAGAAGGTTAATGCCTCATGGTGATAGGCCACTAAGCACAGACCTAAATAAGACAATAAACATAATAAGATGACAACGGAGATAATAACTCCTTACTGGATCAAGCTTTCATAAAGTGAAATAAACTCGGCTTAATAAAGTCTAACAAATCTTATTTCCCATCTCATACTAATTCATGCTCAGAACACCAGCAAATTCATATGCCTTGATGCCAGATAGATTTAAGAGTTATGAAAAATAATAAAAATTCTATCCATGTTTACAGATGTGAGCATCCGTTCAGAAAAATTCCATTTTTCAGTTCGATTCTATTTTTTCACAGTGATGCACCTAGCTCGCAGCCGCGCTACAAATTTATAAATGAACACATTAAAGTTTTCCACCCATAAATTGTTTCTAATAAAAAAATGAGGCCAAGAAACCAAATATAGAGATAAAACAACTAATTATTTTAAGAGCAAATAAATCAAAAGAAAAAGAGCATTCATGCACTTGATATGCAGAATACAATATCCCTAATTGATTTCCTCACAAAAGTAATTTATCTATTAGGGTACAAAAGACAGTGTGTGCCTTCTACTACTATAAATAAATGTGTTAAAAATCCTTCTATATGCCTATGTTACTTTTGGGAAATCATCACTCTTAAAGCATACGAAATCAAATAGCAAACCAAAACTAAGTTTCCAACGAAGTTGTATTTGGAATTTTCCTGGACATGATATAGGTTGCAATGATTGTACAATGTAGCAATTGCAAGTCAGGTAGGTTCTTTGATAGATGCCTTGAAAAAGATGTCATTTTTTCCACATGTTACTCTTCTTGTAGATAGCATACGGCCTATGAGTAAAGAGCAACAATGTTATTCACTACATATAAAAAACGCAGGAGTATGCCAATGAATTAATTACACCAAAAAGGAGCAATAATAATCAAGCATTATCAAAGCAAACGTCCAGACAATGCGCACACGTGTATATTATTGTTGATATTAGTGCCACACAACTTAAATACTTCATAAATAGAATCACCAAATTGTTTTACTTGATAAAATAAATAAACAACGAAGGTGCATTGTGCATGGTGGTGACAAATATATGAAGATTTCTCCTCTCTTGGGACAACAATGTCAAATATCATGAAAAAGGGCACGCTTCTCCAAAATTTAACATAAAATGGACTAAAATCATTGTGCATGCTGTGTCAATTAGCATTTCTGTAAATTAATATATGCATACCACACATCAGATGCAACCTAAAAAGAACTATAAACCAAAGGACTATAACATACTTCTCTAACATTATTGGAAAAAAAAACTAAGCTGAAACTGTTAAATATAAATGCATATCAAAATATGGAACACAAAACCGAAAGAAAAAACAGAAAAGAGAAATAATAAAGGCTAGGGTAGAAAATACACATTGTATATCTAGTACTTGTGCCATAAAGCACCATACATTACCTGTACCGGAATGTAACTGGTCCATATATATTACCTATAGGATAAAGTACAGTAAAGAAACAACCAAACCAAGGCTCAAGTTCAATAGTACTATAAAGTTGTTGGTGGTTGTCAGTATTTTCTTTTTCCTAAAATCTGATGTTTGAGCCTTTACAATGGTTTGTGGTATATTAGCTAAAATGAAATATTGTTTATATGGAGACCAATGGAGTTACCTGACATGCCATAATTTAATATAATTATTGCAAGTAACTAATAGAAAAAAACTCACATCATTCATCTACACTTCTTAATGGAAATACATATGATAGCCATAACATTTTGAAATTAACAGCGATCTTTTGGTTGATTTGGCAGATGGAAAAAGTGCAAAATTTAAAGATATACATAAGTATAAGAGTAGATTAAGTACACTTCTAATTTAAGAAACAACAAATATTATTTCTTTTACCTCTTGTATTTGTTGTTATTCTCTTCCAAATATATTATATAATGCCTAAATTACTACTACATATAGATATAAAAATGTAGAGGCAACTTATCTTTATGTTATTTTATAATTTAAACTTACAGTTTCAATAACGTTGTTTATAGTTACTATTAATTTTTCTTCAAAAGCCAAGTGGATCGTTGTTTTTCAAATTTGGAGGATGCAACCAAATGATGGGAAAAAAGTTATATTTGCTGATGGCATTCTCCTTTCAAGTTCATATAGCAAGATATCAAGTACGATGCACTGGTCACAAAAATTATGTTGCAATCTACGACTCCATTTTTTTTAACTATCATGTTCTAATTATTTTCAAGTATAAGCTATAAAAACAGCTATATTTTATATAGCTACTCGTTTATTGAGATTATTACTTTACTATAGTTAAGTTTCTTTTACATGAAGTTCATTTTAACCAAAAACTCAACACTTTCTTATAGAAATATCGAACATCTTTATGTTTTTGTGAGTTTGTTCATGTAAAACAGGGATTGCGCGTGAGTTCCTAGAAAAATATATAGTAAAGAATATGCACATGATCTAAAATATGAGCAAACAAACGTTGTAAAGAGGCTTTCCAAAATGTTGGGAAACAAAATTATCCTGTTAGTATGACATGACAACCTTTGTTAAGAGCATGACAATAAAATATTATTGTATAATATGTTATGATGTACATCAAAGTGCTATATAAGGAATATATTTGATAAAATAATAAAGAAGAAACTTGCTTACATTTTAGTGCAGCTAATCAGTTATGCTTCATGTCAGCACTGGAGATATGTATCTTAGAAGGTTGACAGCGTGTTGTTTTCTGAAAATGAAGAGCTCTGTAAGTATGAATTTAAGTATCATATAAGAACTACTATTTAAAAAATGGTTGAACTAAAACAGATCCTAATACAAATGCGGACAAAAAGCTTTCTCTATTTTTTGCATAATTGAATTAAGAGGAATTAATGACTACTTACTGTGTGCATGCTTCCTATTATATATGCTCAGCTTAATTATAAGAATCTTCCTGTTATAAGACATAAGGATATTAATTTAACAGTGGTCCAAATTATGTTTAAAAATTATTTCACCAATTCAAATCCAAGTTCAACTGAGTTTTATATGCAAAGAAATAATGAAAATATACTTGTCTTATTTATCAATTCAAATTAGTTTATTTAAGAAATATATCCAAAGGAAATGTTTCCAAGATACCAAAATCAATGTCATAGCTCATATAAAACAGTAGGCATGTATTTCTTTGAGCAAAACTATAGCGCACACAATTTGGGTGTACAGTTCGAATAAAATTGCACAAAATAATTTTACAAAAAAAAAAAAATCCAAACTACATGTAGCACAATTAAGTGTTTTAATACATGCTACAATGAGGTTGTCCAATAATGAATACTAACAAATCAATATTCAATTGTTGTCACAATTTAACAAATTAGCTAAAAAATAACGGTAAAACAATAAACAAACTCAAAACGTAGGATATTCATTTTGAATGTGAAGATTTGACGGATCTTTAATCAATAATGAATAGTTTCAGCTGAAGAAAATCAATAGAAAGCATAATGAATTATACCTATTAATCTTAATGGAATCCACACAAACTCCTTGTAGAACATAAATAGGAGACATAGCTACGATTACACAACTTTAATGAAAGTGAGGAAGAGCATCGTTCAATACAATTCACATGACTTCAGATCTTGACCATATAACCCTGCAAAACATAATAAGTATGACATTAATAACAAAAAATGACATGTTTCAGTTATATATTTTCTCCCGTTTACAGCCTTATTGAAAATGTTTAATTTTTCACAACTTTTTCGTAGTATTTTATTGACGTGTGAATGACAGCCCTATATTGTCTACATGAATGTGTTGGATTCAACGCGTATGTTTTCATGATTTTTTCGCACATGTGTGTATATATATATATGATTAGATATTTCAAAATGACAAAATATAAGTAAACCACTTTTAAAAACTGAACTAAAAAAATGTAGATCCAAGTAAGGCTGTTATCTTAATAATCAACACAGGAAGCATCCGGACAAAGGAAAAAAACAGTTTAAATGGAAATAATAAGTCACGAATAAAATGAAACCTGTAAATGTTAGTAAAAGGTACACTGGAAAAAAGATCCAATCCAATGGCTTAAATTTTTGCACTTATCTGAACATGTAAAAAAGAACATCTCGATTTAGCTATTTGTCTTATTATTTTGATTTCTTAATTGTTATATTACATAGAGTCAAAATGCGGAGCGGAATGAATGATATAAGCTCAAATCAAATGGAGAAATATAAATAAAAAAACCTGCTCAATTAGATTAAGCATCTATTCATGTTGCCATTGCACCGCAAATCACCAGGAAATTATGCCAAAGGCTGTACATCAAAAATAAAATATTTTATATAATTCAATCCACTAAAGAGAATAGACCAATCTTTGTGAAAATAAAAACAAAGCATCAAGTAGTATGCTAGATTTTTGCACTGTCTTTCTAACAAAACAAATAATCATGTAAATAGCAGAGAAGGTCAAATATTATAAAACACATGGTGCAGAGGGAAAAATATATTTTATCTACAATAAGCATAGTCGGATAAAGCAGGAAAAATAAAAGAAGGAAAAATTATTGGTAAGGTTACAAAAACTTCATAGCTGTGAACATATAACCAATTTTCAAAAAAGAAGATTCATTGAGTATGATCGA
Organism: Allium sativum; assembly: GCA_030737875.1. Lineage (NCBI taxonomy): Eukaryota > Viridiplantae > Streptophyta > Magnoliopsida > Asparagales > Amaryllidaceae > Allium > Allium sativum. The sequence goes on along the minus strand of CM060912.1, from coordinate 308,930,389 downwards.
GGCATGCAATCAATGATGAAAACAGAGGACTGGGGAGAAGAAACTATGTAAGAATGTAAATTGTAGCCGGTCAGCAACATAGTTGTAAGGGTAATGTGAGAATTGTTTGCATGAAGCCAAGCTATAATTTAAAACTTGATGTTTTGCCTTACTAATGTACTCCAACATGTGAGTAGTCTATTTCCTATAAATCATACATACAAAAGATGGACCCAAAAATAATTGCAATAACAAAAGGTGAAGCAAGGTATAGGGGAGTAAAATTATATGACAAAATGTAAAAGCAAAAGGTGAAGCAATGCAAAAGACAAAAAAGTAGATAAATGCAAGATTGAAGGTTGTACTAAAAAGCCCTTGTAAGGTTGCATTTTCATCAAACGCAGGGAAACCAAAATTAAGAAATTTATAAAATAAAACGTGGATGATGATGAATTTTCTCGAAATAAGCGTTTATTTAAGTTTTTAATGCACAACCATTCTCAGGTACATTGTGCAAATAACAAAAACTTAAAAAGGTAAAATGGAACAACATATGGATTCCATAAACAATAAAAGAAAGTTGTATGCAATGATTTTAACACCCGTAGAAACATAACTATGAAAGAATGGAAGATGCCAATGATACATTAAGAAGACAACAGACATTTTTCTCTTCATCCAACCTAACATGAAAAAAAATCCAGATAGCGAGGTAGTAGGTAAGCCGTAATATGAAAAGAAATTTTACTAATGAAAATGGACAAATGAATATATCTTTCGAGTTAATTCGCCATTAAACCAAGCATGGAGTGCAATTAGATACCGGGGGAACCAAATAATAAGACGCCTCAAATTAGCATTTTTACTTCAAAAGAAAGGACAACACAGGGAAAATAATAAAATTTTTGACTTTGTAGTCAGAAATTACAGACGATAGAACGGAAAAGGAACATCTAAATAAAACATCCAAGTAGAACTCCAGCACCATGAAAAAAAAATATAAGGAATTACTGGTTGGAATATAAGAAATTGGCGATTCACTTAGATGAATACGACAGAAAAAATAGACTAAGGAGGGATGCTGTAGTAAATCTTAAAGAAGATAGTGGATGATATGCAAATCAATTATATTCATTACATTGCTTGTAGGTAACAAATTGAATATGTAAATCTACCTATGCACGAAGATTCAATGTCGGTTTTTGTTTAAGCTTATAATCGGCGAAGGACGCACTGGTTTATTTTGAAACCAAATCCAGTAGAATGGATACTTTTATACGCATAACAAACATGACAGCAGTAATAGTCATTACACTACTCTATTTCATCTAAATGTTGCAAGTTAACTGCACCATGAAAATAACTGAAAATATTTTGCACTGTAAGTAACATTTTGGTTCTTTAACTCGGATGAACTATATAACTTAATACCTGTAAATTTAACGCAAAACCAGAGGTGAGCAGTATGCAAAATTAGATCTCGATTGTTGACATATGTGACAACATGTTAGGGTTTAACATCAGAATTGGCCGTTGACAACCGAGTAAAATTTCGACGTTTGGTTACAGCGGTCGAACAACCATTTTCAAATTAGAGGTTCAAACGAATTCAAAAATTAGGGCTTTGGTTATCGTAAATACTTAACTCAAGTCGATGTCGTGGTCTTTTCTGAATCGCGTGTGGGCTTCATAGAATGGCTGCTCGACTCCTGGGAATTCCGCTTCTTCAATTTCGAATATAGCGGTGATGGAAGAGAGTTCACGAGGAGTGAGGGATGAAGCGTTCTTCTTTAACGGAAGGTATTTTGGTAGCAGGGATCGGAGAATTCATTTTAACTGGTATAATCGGTCACTGAAGAGATAAGTATACGGTTATTCTACTATATGGCCCAGATTGAAACACAGTACACATGTCAATTTATGGATTTTTTAAAGAATCTGGATTTGAAAGGTCTTGGGAGAAAGATTGTGCTTTCATATAATATAATAGATTCTTTATTTTTGAATTGGAATCAGAAACAATCAATTACCATATAATATTATTTATGTGGATTTCATACAACACATGCACATAACAATAATGATACACAATCAACCATCATCCAGAGTGCAATTTACAACTGTATAAGCGTTAAAAATAAATAATTAACGCTCATCACAGCCTGTCAACCCATCAATTGACATACAACTAAATATTGGGATTAGTGTATGTCCAATATCACCCCAATACCCGTGCGGGGTTTTCAAACAACAAGTACTGATTATTATTTGTGCAGTTGGGCGATGTGTAAAATTTATCGTCCCAATCAATATCAGTTAAACGGGTGCACATAAACAAATCGTCTGATTTGTAAATGAATATTTATTTTCATTTCAGGAGAATTTTATGCCATTCACATATACGTTAAAAATTATTTTTTTAAGATAAAATATTTTATTCAACACATGAATATTTTATATAGTTCATTCATTCAATAAAAATGATATTTTTATTGTTCAAATCATTTATTCAACACATGAATATTTTAATTTTCGTTTCACAACACAATACAGTCCAAACAAACAATCATGGTTTGTACAATAAATGGTGTCGGTGGCTACTAAGCTCCGTCTGCAACCTAGTATATATTTGACTGTAAAATAAATTGAGTGAGAAAGGGTTCTCACATTGGGATCCACTCCGCCATGCTTTTATTTCTGAATTTTAGTTCTGTTTGGATTTGAGTTTGCATAAAATTCTAGCATGCTTCATTTCATCTCTAGTCAGTTCCATTGTGTAGATATCATCAACACGAGTCTAACGCAAGTCGTTTCGCAGAATTCTGTTTTGATTTGGACAAGTTATGACAGTTTAAACTTTAATGACATTATTTAAAAATAAATCATTTTAAACATTCAAAATACATTAAAATTGCTAAAATAAAAAATTTTAATTGGTTCTAAAAATTCGGGTTGTTACAGGTCGAGCCTAGTGCTTGGTGAGGCGAACACTTCATCTTCAGCAACCAAGTCGAATAGAAGAGAGATAGAGGAGATCGGTGCGTTTTTGATTGGAGAAGTGTTATTCGTTCATATAGAGTGGCGACGGTATATGGGTTGACCACGTGACTCAACTTGACTATAAAGAATAGGATTTTGGGGTGGGAATATTTATAAAGGGAAAATAATAATATTTTATTATTATTAAAACTTAAGGCCGAAGTATCACATTAAAAGGACTACATATGACTTCCGATCACAACGAAAATTGGAATCCTAGCATAACTGAATATTCCGGATACGATGGAACAGGTTTTATCGAATTTCGAGATCATTTGTAAAAGTTCCTTTATAATTGCACAACGCGAATCAATACGCATTTAAATTGCACACAATCACGTGTTAACTCCAAAAATCTTAAAACTTGAAATCTTACAATAATAAATCATTATGGATTCAATAAAAATTAGTTTCATTGAATTCTGAGGTAGTTTGAATTAGGTTTATTCTTAAGATTCATATTAAATAGATAAACCGATTAAAAAAAATTAGGCGTTTATGATTACCGCGGTCACACATGGTATCAAATTGCCACGAAATTTATTTTTATACAATAATTTAACATTGAGGATCCAACAAAACTGATTTCATCGAAAACAGAGGTCGTTGCAAAAAAATCCATTTTTAAGGCTTAATTAAATCAATTAAAATAATAATAAATTAAAAAACAATTCAATTTAATAATAATAAACTAGTATTATCTGTAAGTTTCATCGATCAAATCAATGATGGAGTGAAATAATTTTTAAACCTAATTAAACAGATCTATGCTAAAATAATAAATTTAGCAAATTGATACCTTTCATAGATTTCCCTTTTTGCGAAATAGATTTGGATCTGAGCGGTATCGATTCGAGCGTGACTGGAGAAGCCGCCACCTCTAGAGGAATCCACGAACGCCAATTTCATCTTTGTCAAACGAATTGAAAATTTGGTGAGATCTCGGTACCAGCCGATTGGAATTTCTAGGGTTTTATCCCCATTTTTATTTCTCGAGATCTTTTCATCTATATGGTCTGATGCAATTATAAGGGTCATACCCTACCTTTTAAATATAAAACGAGATATTTAATTGTAGATAACTTTAAATCTTTTGACCAATTATAAACCAAAGAAAAAATCAACAATTTAATTTCTTTTCTTCTGTTTCGAATTGTTCTCATCCTTTTAAACATTCTTCTGTGTGACCCTATAGGTTACTCTAATATTGGCAATAATTTTAAATCATATTTAAAATTATAAACAGTGGGCGACATCTAGTAATACATTGCTGCTACCCAAGTTATAATAAGACCAGTTATCGATTTGATACAACTTTTGTGACCAGTGTCTCAATATTATATAATCCTTTTAATCGGTATATCCAGAATTAAACTCGAGGCATGGATCGTATAATCCTCTTTATAATTTAATCCTTTTATCTTGATCGATGAGTAGACTGTTTAAAACAAATCAATATTTGAGCACGACCATGCATTTCACAGTCTCACTCAATCAAGAGACCCATAGATATCACAACAAATAAATTGTGGGGGTTAAATTCCATCTGGATCATTCTTAATTTTCATTCGATTCGAGATGTATCCAATAGTCACTGTTATCGCATACTCTGTTACAAGTAACTTTAGATGATATCAAAACACAAATATCCTCAAACAAAATTACAATGATTTCAGGTCTGAGGACCATTCCATCACTGTCACTATGAGAATAACTTATGATACGGTTAATTATATTCCATGTAGTTATCTCAAGGTGGGTCAGCCCAATACGCTATTCTCCAGTACGTATTTATGTCTTGACATTAATATCACATATACTAATTATCAATGAGATGTGATCATCAGTCAATCAACATACTAGTTTCTATGTCTTATTGTTGTCCTATATATAAACAATAAAACTTGACTAGGGACATTTAAGAATTATAATACTTAATATATTATATAATATTAAGTTCAAGTCTTACTCAAACTATACAATTCCATATTAATATTCTAAGGACTTCTATTATGTTAATATTTATAATACGTAGTAAATATAACATAACAGAATATATATATATATATATATATATATATATATATATATTCCAAAAAAACAATAATATCAACAATGTTGTTAATCACATCAAATGGATTGCCTCTTGGGCATAAACTCTAACATTATCGTATATATCCGAATAGAACATCATATAGCTCCAAAATAACATATTTGGATTTTAAACTTGATATTTAAAATTAAAACGACATTCAGATTATTTAAAATCGATTTAATTATATAATAAATCATTTTAATTTATAGACGATTCCATAGCGACTTTCTAAAAATTTTATTTGGACGTAACTCATAATCTACAAGATGAAATCTCGAATTTTCACTTTCATTAGAAAAATATTGTCAAATAGATCTGAACGTTTCTTTTTTAAAGAAATCTGACTTATATTGGATCTTGTATATCCAATTGAAGTTCAAAACGTTAAATTACAAACTACCGCAACGTTACAGGCTTGATTTAAATTTAATTATAATTATACGTTCAAATGTTGTTTTTAATTAATAAATTTCTTATAAAAATCTTTTTTATATTTTTAGTACAATATCTAACACCAATTTGAACCTTCAGATTTTTGGTTCAGACGTTTGACGTAGTTCAGGATTATTTCCAAAACCTTGGGTTTGACGTCAGAATCATTATTTCAACATCTAGTGCAGGTCTGGAATTAAATCCGAGACCAGAGTCAGATATCTGGTTCGGATTTCAAACGCCTGAAATAAAGTTATGCTTAATTTTACCCTATACACTAGATGTCTAGAAAGATTATTCAGACGTCTATTGTTTTTTAACTATATGATTGTTAACACATAAAAATAAGGGTTTGAGCCATGTTGAGTTATCCAAGCCATCAAAAGCCATGTCAAAACAAGTGGGCCAAGACGTTAAAATCATGTCACAAGGAAGAAGGTTCGATCATACCACCATGCCGTGCCATATCAAGCTGCTCCAAGCTACACAAGTCGGAGACATATCATGTCGGCCTCGTATATGGTGTTAAACTAGTATAATGACAAGCCGCAATATTCGTTACGCCATTCGCCATGTCGTGAACGACATGAGATGGGCCACATGGCATGCCATCCTTCTGAAGTCAAGTCATTGCACAGCATCAAACCATTACATGTTCGCATCAGACGTACCATATCATTCCGTGACATGACATCGATATCATTTCACTACATAAAGCCATATCAATCCATACCATAAGGACATGTCGCATGGAGCTAAGCCGCGCCTAAGTCAGAGAATCATGTCGTTAGCAACATGATGTTATACTACTGCTCTCTATGTCATTCGGTGACATGGTGTATGAGTCGTGGAAGGAATACGATGTCAAGATGGGTGTGACGTTACATCATAACTAGGATAAGTCGAGCCCCATCATGCCATATTGGAATTCACGCGACATAACGAGCGCAACAAGATGCATGTGGCAAGGTCATGCCGCGTCATAAGCTCAAGGCGTTAAGAAATATGGGGACAAACGACATGAGTCATACCGCCCCGCCATCATGTCGTTCTGCGACGTAAAGGGTAAGTCACTAATCAAGATTTGAAGTTAAACCATGCCGCGCCCTGCTCATATCGCCTCCAGCTAATGTAGAGTCACCCGAACAAGATGAACCATGCCGTAGAAAATCATGTCATGTCGAGAACTCAGGATATCAAGTGGTTTATTATAGCGGCATGGGTCATGTTGTCTGGCGCCATGAGTCATGGCATTTCTCTGCATAATTACAAAACCGCCACTTGGTCTGGAAATCTCCTATAAATACCCCCTCACTTCTTCATTTGAGGGGATCGAATCTTGAGACCACGAAGTGCTGCCGAAAATTTTCCACAACAATTCTAGCATCCATTCAACATCATAAATTGAAGATTAATCCATGGATCATGATCTCTATCAAACACATCCAAATGATTCAAAAGTTGAAGATTGATTGAGCAAGCCTATATGAAAGAGGGATTCCTTTCAATTCTACCGCATCTACATCAAATCTCTGCAGAATAATTCTCTTCTCAATCATCTTTAGTAGATTAAGTGTAATTCATGAGTAAGGGAGTGATAAAATTGATGTAAGAGAGAAGCTAATCTTGTAATCTTCTTATTGATAATGGAATCTCTTATGAAAGTGGATGTAAACCCTTATTGGGTTGAACCACTATAAAACCCGATGTTTTTTACTTATATTTCAATCGTTGTAAGGCTCCACTTTTCATTTTTATGAGACGTTTCTTCACATTTTTGGTGTTTTTTCCAATTTTGGGGAAAACATTTGGCTCCCACTATGGGGCCCGAATTGCCAATCCATTTCTTGCTCTTTCACAAGGTAGAAGGCCTTGCATTGAAATTTCGAATCCACCATGATCATCTAAGTTGTTCAAGTTGCAGTACTTATCTCAAAACCATGGGAAAACCAGGTTGACCATCGAAGAAAGTTACAAGTAAAAGCCTCAAAGATGTTGATAATTCCACTAACACAGAAGATACCCTGCCTACTAATCAGTTTGAAGTCGGTGAAAGTTCTAAAGCCCTAACTGTTGTAACAAGGAAGGAGTTGGATGAAGTGGCAACAGGACTAACAAGTCGAATGGATATTGCGAATGAAGCCATGATGAAGAAGCTTGACACCATGTTCTCCATGCAAGCCGCAACGGCCAAAGTTACCATGAGTGCAAGCCATCTGAAAACTGCTAGAACCACTAGAACGGAAGATACTGGATCTTCTTCCTCGAGTCAAAATAAAGGAAACTATGTCCAGGAGATTGCAAATCCTATTCATAAGGGAATGAGGTCACCTATTCATAACCACTTTGGAAAAGCAACTCCTCAACAAGCGTTTGGTTCCACCAAAGTGGCACTTCCCCATGCGGGAGGTCCAGGGCCCCGGAATCTGAACCGCAATCGTTTGTGTAGGCAAACATCCGGTAAAGAGGAAGGCGTCCGCCCCGTGGACCAACTCAATGAGGAGGAGCGAATATTCGGAATGATATGGAAGATCATGAATGAGAGCCAGAAAAAGGTGGATGATGAAAAGGAAGGGGGATTTTCTCCTACAAAAACCCCACTTACAGAAAGAATAAAAATGGCGCCATATCCAAATAAATTCAAACCCCCAGTTGTACAAGCCTACAATGGAATTGGTGATCCAAACATGTTCCTATTCAGATACGATCAGCACGTGGATGAGGGCACGCACTACTGATGAGCTCAAGGGTTGTATTTCCCTACCTATTTGGAGGGAGTAGCCTCACTCTGGTTCACGAAACTCCGACCGAAATCCGTGGATGACTTCGGTACCTTGGCCAAGCTGTTCAGACAACAATTCAGGCTCCAAGCAACCAAGGTGCGTGATGTAATGGAATTGAATGAACTGGAACAAGGGCCAGGGGAGTCCATTAAGGCCTTCCTTTCTCGTTTTAACACAGCCGCGGCCGAAGTTGGAAACTATGAGCCACGTTTGGCTTTGATGGCTCTAAATGGAGGCATAAGTAAAAAGACCAAACTCGGGCGGTGGATCAAGAAGTAGAAGCCTGCCACTCTCGAAGAGCTGTTTGACAAGGAAGAGGAGTATATAGGCATGGATGAGGATCCGGCCTACACAATGGAAGCTGCAGAAAGTAAGGAGCCATCAGAAAAAAGGGATGTAAACGTGCAAGGAGGACAGTAAAATGCCGGAGGTAATCAGAAAAGGGGGAATGAAGGGAAAGACGGTCGAAACAACAAAAAGCTTCGTTTCTTCAAGAATTCCGAAATGACTCCTCTTAATGACACCATAGAGAACATTTATATGGCGACCAAAGACACTGAAGAATACCCAGAGCCCGGGAAGTTAAGAGTCACTAAAAACGCAATAAAGTCTGGCAGGTTCTGCCAGTTCCATAACCAGCCGGGGCATAGCACGAACGAATGTAGACATTTGAAAAACTTAATCGAAGAACTGATAAGGAAAAACAGGCTTCAACAGTACACAAAGAACCCCCAGAATGCTCAGGGAAGTCAAGACCAAGGAGCCTCTGTAGGACAGCCTAGACAGAATGAGACCGCCTTAATTGTTGCTATACCAAGGATGATCATAAACACCATCTCAGGAGGCCCCTAACCGGTTGGGAAAAGCTAGGGGGATATGGTGAAGTACGCTCAAGAGGTGAAGGACTTTTCGAAAAAGGGTGAACTCATGACCATAGATGAAGTTTTATCGGCAAAAGTACCAAAAATCCTGCGAGACGACATCACATTTAAAGATGAAGATCCGACAGGGATCATAACACCTACAGAGTATTCAATGGTCATAGCCGTTGGTCAGGGCCCGACCATAGTAAGAAGGGTGTTAGTCGATAGCGGAGCCTCAGTTAATAACCTTTTCTTTAGAGCATTCCATAGGATGAAGCTTTCCATGAGAGATGTAAAAACTTGTCAGAACAAGGTCGATGGATTCACTGGTCAAGCTGTTCAGCCAATTAGTGTCATCAATTTGCTGGTGGAGCTTTGGGAAGGAGAGCAGAATGCCACACGGATACAAGACTTTGTTATAATCGATGAACCCTCTGCTTACAATGCCTTCCTGGGAAGACCTATTCTCGTAGCTTTCAGAATAACTATGGCTCCGTGGTGCCTCACTATGAAATTTCCAACGGAGAATGGTGTTGGCACACTTATAGGAGATCAACAAGCAGCAAGGGAGTGTTATTTGGTTGAATTGGCAGACGCAAGGAAGAAGGAATTGAAGAAGGATGTAGAGTCGTCGCTTTGCATCCAAAAACCCCTCTTATAGCAACTAAAGCAAAACCCCCATACTGGTGAGCACAGTGGCGCTCGAAAGGCAATTGATCCAAGGAAAAACAGTATGGGGGAAAATAGAGCAGTGTCAGCCGAAGATACTATCCCCGTTCCAATATCCAAAGACCCTAAGCAAGTCCTGAAGATAGGTTCTCAACTAGGCATGAAGCTGCGGAAGGAATTAATCTTATTTTTGAAAGAAAATTTAGATGTATTTGCCTGGGAACACTCAGATATGTGTGGGATCCCACCGAATGTAGTTGTTCACAAGTTGAATATAAACCAAAAATTGACTCCTGTAAAGCAGAAAAGGCGAATGCAGGGACTTGAGAGATCTGAAGCTCTAAAAGAAGAAGTAGATAGATTACTCCAAAATAATTTCATACGGGAAGCTACGTATCCAGATTGGGTCTCTAAACCAGTTCTTGTTAAAAAGTCCAATGGGAAGTGGGGAGTGTATATAGACTACTCAGACCTTAATAAAGCGTGCCCAGAAGATAGCTTTCCTTTGCCCCGGATCGACCAACTTGTAGATGCTACAGCGGGACATGGGTTACTATCTTTTATGGATGCATATTCCGTATATAATCAAATTATGATGTACAAGCCGGACGAGGAGAACACGAGCTTCATAACAGATAGAGGGCTATACTACTATAGGGTTATGCCATTTGGACTGAAGAACACGGGAGCAACCTACCAACGCCTCATAAACTCCATGTTTAAATCTCAAATAGGGAATACAATGGAAGTGTATGTGGACGATATGCTAGTCAAGTCAAAGAAGGTCGAAAATCATCTCAAGGATTTGGCAGAAATGTTTCACATACTCAGGAAATACGGGATGAAACTAAACCCGTTAAAATGTTCGTTCGGAGTCTCTTCAGGGAAATTTCTCGGGTTTATCGTCAATGCTAGGGGTGTCGAAGCAAATCCCTCTCAAATTGCGGCTTTAAGGGAAATGCAGGCTCTGAAAACCAAAAAGGAACTCCAAAGCTTAAATGGAAAGGTAGCAGCTTTAAACCGGTTCGTTTCCAAAGCAACAGATCTATGTATCCCGCTTTTCGATGCCTTAAAAAAAGGAAAGAAGGACTTCCAGTGGACCTCAGAGTGCCAGGAGGCTTTCGAGGAATTGATAAGACATATGGAATCACCGCCAATGTTATCGAAACCTAAAGGTGGGGAGGATCTATTTTTATACTTGGCAGTCTCATTACATGCTTTGAGCGCAGCGCTAATCCGAGAAGAAGCAGGGGTGCAATTGCCGGTGTATTACATCTGTAAAAGACTTGCCGGGGCCGATTTGAATTACCCTAAGCTAGAGAAGCTCGCATATTGCCTCCTTGTTGCCTCAAAAAAGTTGAGACCATATTTCCAATCTCACCCTATCAAGGTTCTTACCGATCAACCACTAAGACAAGTTCTCTTTTGCCCGGAAACTTCAGGAAGGTTACTAAAATGGAACGTCGAGCTGAGTCAATATGACATCACTTACCATCCTCGAAGAGCGATTAATGACCAAGCCTTAGCAGATTTTATTTGTGAGTTTACAGACAGAGGAGAAGAGATCGAGGAACCAGCGGAGACAGAGACCATTTGGAAATTATATTTTGATGGATCTAGAAATGAATATTGTTCAGGGGCTGGAATTGTCTTGGAAACCCTAGAGGGTCACTCTTTATGCTACGCATTAAGATTAGAATTTCCATTAACTAATAATGAGGCCGAATATGAAGCGTTAATAACAGGGCTAAAGTTGGCAAAAGAGCTAAACCTAAAAACTTTGCAAAATTCTTAGCGACTTACAGTTGGTGGTGGGTCAAGAGCGCGAAGAGTTCCAAACCAAAACTGGGAATCTACCCTCTTATCTAATCAAAGCTATGGAACTTCTAAACAATCTTGATCACTATGTTACATCTCACATCCCAAGAGAGTAGAACTCAAAAGCGGATTCTCTTGCCAAGCATGCTAGTTCATCAAATGCTCAACTGCTGGGTTTAATCCCCATCGAAGTCCTTTCTACCCCTACTATTGAGGAAGCAAGTATTGACTGGATAATGGAAACCATTGCGGCTACATCATGGATTACTCCCATCAAAGAATATATCCTCAACGGGACACTTCCTAAAGAATGGAAAGACAAAAGGAAAATATTGCACAAAGCCCCTCTGTACCTCATTCAAGATGGAAGGCTGTACCGACGAGGATTCTCCATGCCCTTGCTGCGATGTGTGACTAAGAAGGAATCTAGAGCGATTTTGGCTGAGTTGCATGAGGGAGAATGTGGAGGACACACTGGCGGTCAAACGTTAGCTAAGAAGATTCTACGATATGGCTATTTTTGGCCTGATGTAAATCTAGATGCCATGACCTATGTGAAGAAGTGTGATAGATGCCAGATATTTGCTAAAATTCCAAGAGCACCTCCCACAGAGTTAACTCAAACGGTTAGCCCATGGCCATTTGCGGTCTGGGGCATAGATCTAATTGGGGTATTACCCAATGCAAAAGCAAATATGAGATATGCTATAGTAGCTGTTGACTACTTTACCAAATGGGCTAAAGCAGAACCTTTAGCTACAATCACATCAAAGAAAGTAATCAGTTTTGTCTTAAAAAACATCATTTGCAGGTTCGGAGTACCGCAAAAGATCATTACCGATAATGGAACCCAATTCGAAAGCAATGAATTCCTAGACTTCTGCGCCAAGTACAAGATAAAAAAGAGTTTTGCAGCTGTGGCCCATCCGCAAGCAAATGGGCAGGTGGAACCTATCAACAAAATACTAAAGTCGATCATCAAGAAGCGTCTTGAAAAAGCCAAAGGCAACTAAGTTGATGAACTTCCCTTTGCGTTATGGTCATATCGGACAACGCATAAAACCGCTATGGGGCACAACCCATTCTCACTTGCATTCAGCTCATAAGCTATGATCCGAGTGGAGCTAGAAGTGCCAACACACTGCAGAATCAACTTTAGCCAGAAGGAGAATGAAAAGCTACAATTGGAAGTGCTTGATTTACTCGAGGGAAAGCAAAGAGAAGCAGAGCTTAACATAGAGGCCCATCAACGGAAAGTAACCAGATATTTCAATACAAAAGTCAAGCCAAGAACTTTTCAAATCGGGGACCTTGTCCTGAAAAGAATTATGATAGGAACTAGGGTATTCGGACCCAATTGGGAGGAGCCGTACATAATTATCCAGAAGTTTGCAGATGGCACTTTTGAGCTAAAGACAACAGACGAAATCACACTCCCTCGGGCATGGAATAACATCCATCTTCGCTGTTATTTTGTTTGAAGTTTCTTTCACATATTACTCATTATACATACATCATGAATTGTAAATATATCGTATATTGTGAATATCATGCAAAGTATGTACAAATTAATGAAAGAAACTACTTTACCTGTCTGAAATCGTACATCTGCAAGTTTTAATATCCAGCTGCTAACGTCGATTTTAATTACAGGATTTTTAAGTAGATAGAAGCACACTCAGAACCAAATAAAGCTTAATGAATGCTACGACACATCTCCAACCGAAAGAGCTCAAACATCCGTTGCCTGGTACATAAACGCCCTGGCCTTCCATGTCATTAAAGATATAAAATATGAAGCCATAAATAAGGGGCATCAAGAACTCTAAACCTAAACGATGTGACACCCAGACTACGGACCAAGTTTTGCATTTCACCGTAGGGGCACATTCTTAACAGAGTTCGAAGTTCTAGATATAAAGATTCAAAATGAGAGGTCGACAAATAAACTAGGGTCAGCCCCCAGAAACAATGAAATAATTAACCCAAGACCTCCCTAAGGGGCACCCGGTTCATCGCCGACGCCATTAAGTTATGGCTAGACAACGATACAAACACCGGGCTCTTTAACCTAAGACCTCCCTGAGGGGCACCCGGTTCATCGTCGACGCCATTAAGATATGGCTGGACAGCGATACAAACACTGGGCTATTTAACCCAAGACCTCCCTGAGGGGCACCTGGTTGATCGCCGACGCCATTAAGATATGGCTGGCAGCGATACAAACACCGGGCTCTTTAACCCAAGACCTCCCTGAGGGGCACCCGGTTCATCGCCGACGCCATTAAGATATGGCTGGACAGCGATACAAACACCGGGCTCTTTAACCCAAGACCTCCCTGAGGGGCACCCGGTTTATCGTCAACGCCATTAAGATATGGCTGGATAGCGATACAAACACAGGGCCTTCAAAGACCTCTATGGAGGCATCCGCTCAGATGTTGGATCTTCCAAATTCAGCTATTGATTTTGGGTCTTCCAAACCCAGTTACTGACGGACCCAAAGATCTCTTAGGAGGCATCCGACAAGTTCAACAAGCGTTTGAATTATTCAGACTCAACAAACAACAAATTAAAAATCCTTCCAGAAACATCCGATCATGAGCCGAATCTTTCAAAATTCGGTTAATGACGAAGTCAGCAACTTTCATCAAAGTCTTCTGAAAAATTCTACAAGTAACTGGCTCATCCAAATACCAGGAATAACAGATTTTTCTACCTAACTATAAATGTCATGCCCAATTTTCAAAATATTAAAACCAATTATGATATGGGGGCACTGCCGTCGCATTAATAAAATTTAATGGCGCTCTCTTAAACATACTACAATCCGGTTATAATTTCATAAAAATTGGCATTAGATTATTTCAAAACTTAGCCTATAATAACAACAATTTATAATGCAGAATCTATATTACAAATGCAAAATAGGAAGATACAATGAAGCTAAAAGTAAAAGCTTAAGTACGAGAGTAGAACACAACTTCATTCTAGCATCATCGGATAGCATAACATACACATAACCAAAATTACATCATCCAAGTCAAACGCAGGATCAAGCATATAAGCTAAAGTCATAAGCGAGGACGGGCACTTGCATTAAACAATCCAGTCTAATAATTTACATGCATAAGATGGCAACCCAAAAAGTAGAATAAGAAAGTCATGAAAGTCACGATTCCTTCCCATCATGAAATCACCCCCTAAGCAGAAGGAGAGGGAGGCGGATCAATCTTTCCCTCCTGGCACCATCCTTCGAATCGACTAGCAAGTTTAAGATGACATGGTTCAGAAACATAGCGAGGTCTATCCATGATGGCTCGCAGATCTTCGAGAGATGAAACATTATAAGTAGGAGGGTCCGAAGTGGAATAAGCATCTGTTTCAAGCAGCTCATTCGATTTGCGATGTTTCCGAGAATCATCCTCCTTTAAAGGATCCTTCATCTTGTTAGGGCTAGAAGATATCCTACATAAGCAACAACATTTGTTGAGAAAAGAAAGAGGAAATCACGTCCAGAAGTGTTCAACCCAGTTAAGGCACTTTGGGTCGTTGAAATAAATTAGGGTTTCGGGTCACGCAAGAAAATCATATCAATTTATGGCGTGAGACTTATGTCAGCTCACGACATGAAATTCATGACGACTAACAACTTAAGACCCATGAAGGTCCACGACATGAGACCCATATCAGATCGCAACTTCAAATTTTGAATGGACCAATTCCCGAATTCAAGTTGTTCATGCGGCATATCATCTTGACCGATTTGGGTTATAACTACAGATTGATAACTCACATAGGCATAACGACATGGGTTTTTTTATCACGACTTAATGCCGGACTCGTCAAACAAACATGTCAAACAAACACAAGATTAAAAAACATATGTATAACATCTACGACAAAGCAACAGAAGTTCATGGTTTGAACATTTCAACGAGCAATCAGTGTGTATTATACAAAATTAAAGTCCTGAATGAATCAGAATACTTCACATCGATCATACACAACCGCCTTATCACAATCATGATTTACATTCAGATTCATAAACATTTCAATACCACAAAATTATCAAAAATAGTTCGAATAATCGTTTATATGTAAAAACCCAATAGAAATCCTTAATTTCTGTATAAATCCTAGCATTCACGAAACTGTAAACGAAATTAAACCTAAAAGATGAGCGGAACTTCTTAACAATGATTTTTGAATGTCTGGCGATCAAGAGATGCTTCCGTTCTTAGTGGCTTACGTACGAAGATGGCCTGGACTGACTTCGAATGATGGTAAGAGTGAGTTGGAATTTGACAAGAAACTTTGATCGACGATGATGATTTCGCAGCTCAAAGCCTATCCACCATTAACAAGGAAAAACTCCGGAGTTTGGAGTGGAATACGAATGGGCATAGGGGTTACGTGGTGATATAAAGACACATGAACTGTGGACCGAACTAAGGAAAGACCCGAAGCCCAATACGGCATGATGGCCAAGTGCGACATACGGAAAGAAACGACCTGGTCCCCCTAATAAAGCTTTTAACGACTTGAACAAAAAGTCATGGCGAAAAGAATGATTCGAAGCAAATATTATCTTTGATAGACATGGATTTCGAGGGGCAGATGTTAACCCATAAAAATAAGGGTGTGAGCCATGTCGAGTTGGCCAAGCCATCAAAAGCCATGTTGAAACAAGAGGGCCAAGACGTTAAAATCATGTCACAAGGAAGAAGGTTCGATCATACCACCATGCCGTGCCATATCAAGCTGCTCCAAGATACACAAGTCAGAGTCATATCATGTCATCCTCGTATATGGTGTTAAACCGGTATAACGACAAGCCGCAATATTCGTTATGCCATTCTCCATGTCGTGAATGACATGAGATGGGCGACATGGCGTGCCATCCTTCTGAAGTCGAGTCATTTCACAGCACCAAAGCATTACATGTTCGCATCAGACATACCATATCATTCCGCGACATGACATCGATAACATTTCACTACATAAAGCTGTATCAATCCGTACCATAAGGACATGTCGCATGGAACTAAGTCGGGCCTAAGTCAGAGAATCATGTCGTTAGCAACATGATGTTAAACTACTGCTCTCTATGTCGTTCGGCAACATGGTGTACGGGTCGTGGAAGAAATACGATGTCAAGATGGGTGTGACGTTACATCGTAACTAGGATAAGTCGAGCCCCATCATGCCATATTGGAATTCACACGACATAACGAGCGCAACAAGATGCATGTGGCAAGGTCATGCCGCGTCATAAGCTCAGGGCGTTAAGAAATATGGGGACAAATGACATGAGTCATACCGCCCCACCATCATGTCGTTCTGCGATGTAAAGGGTAAGTCACTAATCAAGATCTGAAGTTTAACCATGTCGCGTCCCGCTCATATCGCCTCCAACTAATGTCAAGTCACCCGAACGAGATGAACTATGCCGTAGAAAATCATGTCATGTTGAGAACTCAAGATATCAAGTGGTTTATTAGTGCGACATGGGTCATGTCATCTGGCGCCATGAGTCATGGCGTTTCTCTGCATAAGTACGAAACTGCCACCTAGTTTGGAAATCTCCTATAAATACCCCCTCACTTCTTCATTTGAGGGGATCGAATCTTGAGACCACAAAGTGCTGCCGAAAATATTCCACAACAATTCTAACATCCATTCAACATCATAAACTGAAGATTAATCCATTGATCATGATCTCTATCAAACACATCCAAATGATTCAAGAGTTGAAGATTGATTGGGCAAGCCTATATGAAAGAGGGATTCCTTTTGATTCTACCGCATCTACATCAAATCTCTGCTGAATAATTCTCTTCTCAATCATCTTTAGTAGATTAAGTGTAATTCATGAGTAAGGGAGTGATAAAATTGATGTAAGAGAGAAGCTAATCTTGTAATCTTCTTACTGATAATGGAATCTCTTATGAAAGTGGATGTAAACCCTTATTGGGTTGAACCACTATAAAACCCGATGTCTTTTACTTATATTTCAATCGTTGTAAGGCTCCACTTTTCATTTTTGTGAGACGTTTCTTCACATGTTTTGTGTTTTGTCCAATTTTGGGGAAAACAATGATATGTCTTTTAAAATATTTATAATGAGTGTATTCTTGTGTATTTTTCAAGAGAAATTTTACTAGATATGTGAGGCTCTAAAACTAAAATAATTGTATCTTACATTAATCTCATTGAGTCTTTCACTTGGCGGAAATGTATCTTCGTTAAATTGCAAAACTTTGTACCTACAAGTGGTTATATTACTACATTATGTGATTTTTTTTGTTTTATAATTTTAACCGGAGATGTGAGGCTTTAACAATCTCTCATTTTTTGATGATGACAACTATACAATATTTAATTATAATATAACTTACGGTCAAATGGTAAAGCATATGTATATAACAATCATTCCCCAAGCATATGCATCCCTTATGTATATGCTCTCACAAATTTCTCCCCATTTGTCATTGGCAAAGAGGTCATTAATGTATGGAGAAGCATAAAATATCCAAATGAATTTATCATTGCATACAACAAAATCATAATGAAACAAAGTTATGAAAACAACAACACACGAAACAAAATGTTATACAATTCAATAATAAAACGAGTATAAGGCAAATACAATATAAGTGCAATGATAAAGAGGATAGGTGCAGGTTTCATGAAGTCTAATCGTTGTTTGGATTTCCATAGTAATCTCCAAAAAAAGTTAAAATAGCATAGATCATATTGATGGTCGTGTGGCCATTGATATTTGACCGTACTGTGTTCTTTGTCTTATCGAATGAAAAACACTCCAAAAGGTGCATAAGTCATGAATTGTTATTCCGGAGCATCCCATGATTCTTGGTGTGTTGCTTCATGTCCCTCAAGTCCTCGATCTAGATTTCGAAGCATAAGTGATTTTCCTTGGTCTTGCCTGCTATTTTCTTCACTTCGGAGGAATACTAAAGAGAAGTTTTGGAATGAGTTGGAGGTATTATAGGAGATGGAGAAGAAAAGGAACTAAAGGATTAATCTCATACCTTTTGGTAAATCTTTCCTAATGTTTTTACCATTTTCTCCATTGTTTTTTCAATCTTGATCATTCAAGTAAACATCAACCTTTTTAATCTTTCAATTTTATTTTCCAAATGCTTTTAATACATGGATATTATTTGTTGATATTGAATGTTTATTGTTTAAAAGATTCTTGTTTATGAGGTCGACTACGAACAACAGTAATTTCTAAGTCTGATTCATATCCTAAATCCTCTTTGAGGGAAAGTTGTTGGTTGAGAAGATGAAGTATGTCTTGAGGATAATAATGGTCGATGAGAAATTAAAAAGGATGTAGGAGGGTCGTGATTTTGAACCATTTGCATGTTCATGAGATCGCTTGTTCCGTTTTTCTAGCGACATGATTGGTGGTGATCTTTCAAGTAGTTGCATTAATTTAAAAGAAAATCTTACGCCATGTTTTATTGGCACAATTTCAAACGAAGATATATAAGACAGTACTTTATAACGATTCAAAATTCTCATAATATAAGCCTTATAAATTATCATAAGTTTCTTTTGGTTCGAAAAAGCTTTAATCTCAATAATAAAAAAGCCTAGAAAAAATTATTTGAACATTGCCAAAAATAACATATAAAGCTTATAATCATGACCATAACGTATTTCATGATTTCCTAACCTAAGGATAACTGTACTTATTAGAATCCATTTAACAAGTCTAGCATTAGGACTTAATTTTTTTTGTTTTGAATTAGGAAACATTATCTTCGAGAAGTTGATTAATTTCCTAATCTCGGCAAGTCACACAAAAATAAGGTAAACTCCAAAGAATCTCCCTTTCAGAAGGAATATAAAGAATCAGCCAAGTGCTTGAGCATTGAGTCTTATGTCTTTTCCATAAACACTAATCTAAATCCAACCTTCCTCATTTTTATGTTGCTAAATGTTTATACCATATAAGTCAAAGTAAAAAAGATATATAGCAAGGCGATTAATTTCAAGTTCATCTTGTCAAATTCAACTAAACTCGATATTCTAACATAATTAAGAAGATCATAAATACCATAATCAATATTTAAAGAGTCAATAAAATGGACATGGATGATTGATTTTCTTCTTTAAACCATCAAATCTCTTTCCTATTGGAACACTGTGGGAAATCCATTCGTCAATATGTGTATCCGAAATAGCAGTTGCTTCTTGTGATAAAGATTCAACAATATCCTTCTATGTCTTCTTTGATTATTTCAGATCCATAGTTGATGTTGAATAATTTTGACTCAAAGGATATTGTAATTAGAGTTTCAAAAGAAAAAGTGATTGGGTGGAAAATGATAATTTATAGGTGTATGTTAAAGATTGACACATATATATTTATTTCTTAATAGATATGTCAATTAGATGTCTGGAACGAAGGGTCAAACGTCTGAATTATTCAAATTTGAATCGATGAAATATTGCTTATATGTATGATTATTCTTCTAAACATTTAAATTTAGTCTGGGAGTTTCTAAAAAATTACTCAAATTCCTAGAAGAAATTTAGACGTTTGAACATATTTTGAGATTATTCCTGAGTTTTATTTCAAACATTGGATGAATTTTCAGACGTTTGATTCATTTTGCACTATTTTTCTAATATTATTCCAGACATCTGGAAGAAATTACAAACGTCCGAGCTTCTAAAAAATGTACATTATATTAGTTTACATAGAAATAAAGAATTTTTATTTAGAATAATTCATGAATTTTTTTGCAGATGAGATATAATAAATTATTTTCTTATTAAATACAATAGTTCATGAAATTAATTTATGTTTGATCATGTTTATCCTAAGAATTTGGTTCATATATTTTCATCCTAGGAATGGATAATTCCTTCGTGATTCCACTTGGTTCTTTGGTTGGAGAAGGTCTATAGATTTTCATAACTTATATGTCAATAAAATTAAGATGCTAATCTTATTATTCCTCATAAATTTCCTTTTATAGATCCAATGATTCTTATTGATAATGTTTTATGTCATTAATATGATAGTCTTCTGACGTAATGACAACTCCTTCAAACATTAATGAAGTTTGAACTCTTTTTCCTTTTGAAGGGCATCCAGTATGGAAGCCGCTTTTGGGTTTAGTGAAATTGATAATTAGAGTATAATAATGTTTTGGTGTTTGATTTTTTGAAGAGGAGTCATGAAAAGCCACAATTGTTAAGAAATTTTGTTATATTGTCTCTGAAATCAGAGACTAGTTATCAAGACTATTTATAAAATTTTCTAATTATAAAGTCTATGGTTGAAAAACAACTCTGAATTTTAACCACTTAACACTTAATGGTACATATTTAGTGTAACACCTCGAATTTTCTGAGAATATTAAAATTAACAAATTCAAGAACACTTAATTTGTAGAAGAAGAATTAAGTGAAATGGGTTGCGCTATTACGTTCTTCTCAAAATTTTGGTCAAGATAGACATTTGATTTGCATAAAATGGATACCTTATGAAGAAGTTATTAAGCCTTGAAGTTTGTATGCATATGAGAAATATATATATAGATATATATATATAAATTAAATAAACAAATATGCAAAAAAGTTCAAAACAACGAATCAGGAGGGGGAATAACCGAACTGTCCCATTTTTGAGGTCGACCCGAGCTATGCTGGGTCGACTAGGGGTAGATTCAGGGTGTTTCGCTGTCAACCAGTGGGCCGATTCGCTCTAAGGTAGATGTGGCATATGATTGGTTCTGATGGACTCCTTGCTGAGTCATTAGGGCTGATGTGGCTGTCTGAATGGCTTTGATTTGCTCTAGGTTAATCTGATGGTTCCTATTAAATCAAACTTCTATATAAGCAACCTAATACCTCAACCCTAAATCATATTAAAAATCAAACCAGGAGCCGTCAGGCTGCCGTTGGACAACCTTGAGTAGCCGCCATTCAACTTGAAGCAAATTAAAAGAGACAAACCAAATCAAATCAAAATTAAATTAAAACAACGATTGTCTACATCAAAAGCGAGCATTTCAACTTCACAATACAGATTCTAGAAATTAAGATTGTCCTTTGTAAGTGTAGTTATCTTTTAGATATAAATAAATTTAAGATATGATTTGATATAAAGTGAAAAATAGAATTATACCATGTTGTATAATATTGACAATGCTAATTCATATTTGTTTCTTGTGATGATTTTATCATGAATTGTCTTGGAATGTTTGTGGCTTATTGGATTTGGTGTTGGATCTATTAAAGATTGAGAATGAAACTATCAATATCATATGCAAGTTATATGTTTCATGTTATGATCTACATATGTATGTTTATATGATTAATGCAAGTTGTATGCATTATGTTAGAACCAAGTCAAGATCTACATATATATATTCATATGCTTTATGTTAGATCCATATGCCTATATATATGTTTATATGTTCATATGCAAGTTACAAGTTTTATGTTGGATCCATGTCAAGATCTATCTAGGTTCATATGATTAATGCAAGTTATATGTTTTATGATAGATCCAAGTCACGATCTAATTATACATATGTTCATATGCAAGTTACATGTTAGATTCCAAAACTAGATCTATATTTATATGCATGTTTGTAAAGTGGACTTATGCAAGTTCACCTTGTTAGATATAGCTCACACCTATATGTTAATGTTAAAATTATACATGCCTTGGGATTGGACATGTCATGATTATGTCATATGCTAGTTTATAATTGAGGTTATGTTCACACATGCCTAGATCAACATATTAACATGTTTTGGGCTTATGATTAACTAAGTCCAAATTATATGCAAGTTCATGTGACATGTTAAATTACATGAATAAAGTTTTATGCAAAATTTACATGTTTGGTTGAATCTGTATTATGCATGCTCCCTTCTTTACCTCTTGTTTAAAATTAGGCTAATATGCGGGCCCAGTGACTTTATGTGATTAATACAAACGAAAAAACGGGGGTAAAGTTGGGATACTTATTAAATCAAAACATGTTAATAATGTAGGCGGACCCAAAACCATGTAAATGGTTAAGGCCACGAATGGTATAATTTACACCATTAGTCTTGAACATAATTAAAATATATGACATGAAACACTTGTAGAAAATTCACATATACAAAATGTAAAAGATGAATATGCCTAACCCGAGGTTAGACTGAGTTGTGGTGCAAACCTGCCCGGAACCGACCGGCACATCCAGTAACCACAACAATACCTATCTAATGTGAGAGGTTAATGCATCAAGCCCAGAAAGACCCGAGGTTAGATTGAGTTGTGGTGTAAAACTGCCCGGAACGGACCGCCACATCCAGTAACCGCAACAATACCTGTCTAATGTGAGTGGTTGGTGCTTTAATTAATTAAAGCTCGTGAACAATCAAGCTAGAAATGGCAAGGTTAAGTAATTAAGGGAACACTTAACCAACTTAACATGTTAACAAGACAAGATTGGTGGGGTTAAGTAATTGAGGAAAAACTTAACCAACTTAACATGTTAACTAGACAAGTTTGATAGGGTTTAAGTCAAACCAAGGACACTTAACCAATTTAGCATGTTGACTAGAAAAACCCTAGTAAGGGGACCCATTTCAGCAGTAACCCACATGGATGTATCAAGGTACCCTGAACTAGGCAGGGCGGGGCACGGTTACTGGGTTGAATATAAGCGGTCAAAAGGGCGGCGGTTAGGTGCGTAAGTGTAGGTTCCGACGGAGTACGGGCGTGCACGGGCTCCGGAGTGGAAAAAGCAGGCACTGGGCACCGGGCGTACACTTGTGCATCTTTGAATCGTGTTAGGTTGGCATTATAGGATTTGATACACCCTATACTAGAACCAGCACAAGTACTTAAAAATCACGTGGGGTCGCATGACCCCGGGAATACATAAATGCGAGCACGAGCCAATCAATACATGAATGGGATCACTTTATCATGAACATACATTGCTAGTTAAACAGCTCTTAGTGGGTGCAGAGAAGTAAAAGTGGGTGCAATAACCAAATCTAGTTAAATCTTACTTTACCTCGTTTTAGGACTACCCTATCCTTGTGGTATCATTCTAAGTTCTGTTTATTCATGTCATAGTCTTTTACTTGTTTACATGCTATTAAATAACTGGGCTTACCAGACTTATGTCTGACCCATTTTCCTTTCGCTTCTTTTCTTCCGTCCCTCCCCCCCAAGGTCCGCAGGGAGGAAACACTTTTGCTTAGTCCAGGTTAGCCAAAGCTTAAAGGCCATAGATGTAAGGCTTGGACTTTCCTTTTTGAGCTATGGCTATGGTCAAGCACTTATTGGGGATTTATGTCATTTTATTTTCAGTATTGCTTCTTTATGTTTTTCAAGACAGATGAAAAGTTGTAATAATTTGGAAGGTTGAAACAGTTTTTGAATTGTTGTGTTGAACAAGTATTTATGAAATAATATTGATCTTTTACCGCTGCATAAATTTTCTATCTTGTAATTTATTAGTGTCTTGTACCTTAAAATGCTCCACCGAAGTTAAGGCATTCCCTTTGAGAGTAACCTTAACGGAGGTGGGGTGTTACACTTGGTATCAGAGCTAAAGGTTACCAGATCGGATAAAATTTTGAAACTATTTTTCAAAAAGAAGTCATAAAGAAGCATTTCCAAGAAAAAGTACTAATTTAAAAAGGCATAATCCCCAAAGCCATATGCACTATCTTTCTTTGAATCTTTCCTTTTTGTTTCAGCATGTCTGGGGATCTTAATCCTCCAAAGGGTGTACCAATACCTGGCTGGCTCAGGAGATACCTACAAGCTATGGCCAATGACGCGGGCCCAACAGACATTCCTCCTCCCCCAGCTGCTGCTCCTCCTCCTCCGAGAGGAAATGCTTTCTCAAAGATCTGTAGAGATTTTATATCCATGGATGGAAAAGACTTTAAGGGGAGTGAATCATTCGTGGAAGCCAGAAACTGGCTCAAGGAGACTGAGGACTTATTCGTTATCTTTGAAGTAGATGAGAGGAAGAAACTATAGTTGATGCTGTGGTTGCTCAAAGACGAGGCCTCCTTCTGGTGGGAAGTCACTAATGCTGAAAGACCGATATAGACATGGGGGGGCTTCAGGGCGAGATTTGAAATGAAGTTCCTCTCACAAGCTGAGCAGAATCTGCAAATGGAGAAGTTCCTATCACTTAAATAGGGTAGCTTGTCGGTCAAAGAATACGTCAATAAATTCAACCAGCTTGCTCGATTTGGACTGGAGCCAAAGGACTGAATGAGCCACTACAAGGTTTGGCAATGTCCCATATACCTGTGGGAGTGACTTACGAGAGACGGGTGGATATGGCTCTGTTGCAAGAGGAGAACAAAGACGGCAAGAAGGAGGTGAAGAAGGAAGAGCCTCAAAACAAGAAAGGAGATGGATCTCAGAACAAGAATACGGACCCCAGGAAAGGTGGGAAGGATAATAAATCCCGTAAGAAGATGAAGTGCAATTTCTGTGGGATACCTGGACACTTGGCTAGGGACTATAGAAAGAAAAATAGGAAATTGGGCGCTTGTTTCCAGTGCAGGGATACCGGACACTTGTCTAAGGACTGCCCAAAAAGGCATGGGCAGGGACAGAGGACTGGATCATCTTCTAGAGGGTAGGTTCATGCTCTCGTTGCACCTCTGCAGGAACGAGGTAGATATATTTCTGTTGAGAGTTTAGTTTATCAATTTATAATCCTATTCGAACTCTCTTTGATTCTGGCGCATCGCACTCTTTTATATCTACTGCTTTAGTTGAATCTCTGCACCTAGACACCCATATAGCAGAGGATCCCTTGGTTGTTTCGAATCCAATTGGGGGCTCAGTTTATTTGTCAATGATTTGTTTGGATTTGGAAATCTCTATTTTAAGCGTTGGGTTTAAATGTAATGCTTATGCTTTGGGCTTCACGGGCTATGGGCTGATTCTAGGCATGGACTAGCTATCCAATAATGGTGCCGTCCTCGATTGTGAAAAGAAAGTGGTTAGACTCATGACTTGCCTCGGTAACACTCTCGAAATCTCTTGTAATCCCATGAATTCTGTTATGCTAAGTTATCTAGAATCTCTTGATGCGTCTGTTGAGAATTTGCAGTCTGTTAGAGTGGTCCGTGAATACTCGGATGTGTTTGAAAAGGTAAAGGGATTACCTCCGAAGCGGGAAATAGACTTCCGCATATACCTCGTTAACAATGCAAAAACCTATGCTTTACCCGTTAGATACATGGCTCCAAGGGAGAGAAAAGAACTCAGAAAGCAAGTTAAAGAGCTGCTTGAAAAGGGGTTCATAAGACGGAGTATTTCTGAATGGGGTGCTCCAGTAGTGTTCGCGACCAAAGCCGATGGTTCACTCCGCCTATGCGTGGATTATAGGGAGCTGAACAAGCTGATCAAGAAAAATAGGCACCCACTCCCAAGAATTGATGATCTATTTGATCAGCTCATAGGTGCATCCATTTTCTCCCAACTAGATCTGTCTGCCGGGTTTCATCAGCTAAGAGTGGTTGAGGATACCATTGACAAGACCGCATTTAGGACCCCGGATGGTTTCTTCAAGTGGCTTGTCATGCCTTTCGGGTTGACAAACGCACCTGCCTATTTTGTGGACCTGATGAGCAGGGTGTTCTGGGAATTCCTCAATAAGTTTGTGGTGGTCTTCGTGGACGATATTTTGATCTTCTCGAAGAGTGAGGAAGAGCATGCTCAACACTTAAGGGAAGTCATGGATACTCTCTGTGCACATCAGTTGAAAGCCAAATTCTCCAAATTCCATTTCTGGAGAGAAGAAGTTAGATTCCTTGGACATGTGGTGTCCAAAGAGGGGTTAGCCATGGACCCCGCAAAAGTGGTTGTTGTGCAAAATTGGAAGATTCCACAAAAACGCAACTTAAGTCTGAAGCTTTCTCGGGCTAGCAGGCTTTTACCGGAAGTTCATCAAAGACTTTGCGAAAATCTCGGCTCCACTTACAAGGTTGACAAAGAAGACCTAGTTTTCGCTTGGGATTTGGATTGCGATATAGCTTTCCAACGCTTGAAAAGGGCTCTAACAACAGCCCCAGTTCTGACATTGCTTGATGGGAACAAGACGTTTACCATATACATGGATGCATGCGGTACAGGATTAGGCGCTGTCTTGATGCAAGAAGGGAAGGTAGTAGCTTATGGTGGAAGGCAGTTGAAAGTACATCAGAAAAACTACCCAAACCACGACCTAGAATTGGCGGCCAACGTTTTCTTTCTTAAATCTTGGCGCCATTATCTCCTCGGTGAGAAGTTTGAATTGTTTACTAACCATAAATCATTGAAGTACCTTTTCCCGCAGAAAGATCTCAACTTGAGGCAGCAAAGATGGATGCAATTTCTTGCCTCATATGATTTTGAGTTTTCCTATACTCATGGCAAGGGCAATGTGGTAGCGGACGCTCTGAGTAGAAAGAAGCTGACCTTAAGCCCTCTCTTTGTAGAAAGGCAAAGCTTGGAGTACGTAGCCAACTTTGACTTTAGACCCTCCTCTGAATTTGTACCTGGCTTGTTAGCAACACTGGAAGTGCGGCCTACACTTTTTGAGTCAATAGGAACCGCACAACGTGAAGACCCTCAGCTAATAGATGTGGTAGATAAGATGATTAGGGGTGAGACTTCTAGTCACCTCAATAGATACTCTATCGATGATAAAGGGTGGTTGAGACAGGATGGAAGGCTATGCGTCCCACAAGTAAGAGATTTAGGGAAAACGGTTCTAGAAGAAGCACACCATTCAAAGTTGACCATACACCCAGGCGGAGACAAAATGTATAAATACATCAAAATAATTTTCTTTTGGAATGGCATGAAGAGGGACGTAGCTGAATTCGTTTCTAAGTGCATGATATGCCAACAGGTCAAGGTGGAGCAGAAGAAGCCTGGTGGTTTGCTTCATCCTCTAGAGGTCCCACAGTGGAAATGGGATAGCATTTCGATGGACTTTATTGATGGGTTGCCTAGGTCAAGAAGGGGCAATACCAGTATTTAGGTAATAGTGGACCGGCTCACAAAAAGCGCTCGCTTTATACCTGTCAAAAGTAGAAGGACTGCCTCATTTCTAACATCTCTATATCTTAAAGAGATAGTTCGACTGCATAGGATACCTTCCAGCATAGAAAGCGATCGAGACCCTATCTTTACAAGCGAGTTCTGGAAGAGTTTGCAAGACGTTGTAGGCACACAACTATGTTTAAGCACGGCTTACCACCCCCAAACCGTTGGACAGACGGAAAGGGTGAACAGAGTCTTAGAAGACCTCTTGAGATTGTGTGTTCTTGACTTTGGAGGGACATGGGAAGATCATCTTCCTCTGGTGGAGTTCGCCTACAACAATAACTACCAAGCTACAATGGGCATGGCACCCTTCGAAGCCTTATACGGGAGGCCGTGTCGATCACTAACCTATTGGTGGGAATCCACAAATAAGCTTATACTTGGGCCAGACATGATTAGGGAAACCTCAGAAAAGATGGACCTAATAAGAAGACAAATGAAGACTGCTCAAGATAGACAGAAGTCCTATGCAGATAAAAGAAGGACCGACCTTGAGTTTGAGGTTGGAGACAGAGTGTTCCTTAAAGTATCACCTCTGAGGAATGTTGTTCGCTTTGGATCTAAAGGGAAATTGGCACCTAGATTCATAAGACCATTTCCTATCATTGAAAGAATTGGGACGATGGCCTACAGATTAGAGCTACCTGAAAAGTTGGCTGGAGTTCACAATGTCTTTCATGTTTCTCACTTACGGAGGTGCTTACATGAGTCTGCGGAAGTGGTGGAACCAAAGATACTAGAAGAGGTAGAAGTGGAACGAGAAGCAACAGTGAGAAGAATCCCAATTCGTATCTTGGGAACGGAAGTCAAAAAGCTACGCAACTGTGAAGTCAAGCTTGTTAAAGTACAATGGAGTAACAATGAAGAAGACGCGACTTGGGAGACCGAAAGCAAGATACGCGCAGCTTACCCTTATCTTTTTGAGGGTATATCTTTGATCTCTCCTTTATCATAAGTTTATTCATGCTTAGTCATCTTCTCGGTCCTATTTCTTGATCCTTAGTAGAAATCAATGGATGTAAACATGTATTTGAAACATGTTATGGTTGATGGTTGCAAAGTGGTTGCAAGTAGTTGCTAGTGATTGCTCGTGGATGTGTACGCACATACACATTAGGTTCTAGATCGGCTCAATCACTTTCATATTGCATTTGCATATGAATGCATGAAATTGTTATGTGGATTGAAACTTGATGTGTTGTCATGTGGATGTTGCATTTGTATGAATGATTGTGCACTCATGTAGAATTACGAATAGGAAAAATTGCATACATAATGGACTCATGGCTCTCTCATGATCTGCATTAAGGAGCTCAACTGGATCAGTAGACCGCCTGATTTTGCACAAGATAAGAGACATATACACACACTCTGCATATTTTCATATGGCATTAGAAGTCTTTTAAGGACAATGGATGCTTGTGGATGATAGATGAGTAGATGGATGATTGGATGTTAAGATGCGTTCTTCTTAACTTGAAGAATTCGGGGACGAAATCCTTTAAGGAGGGGAGAATGTAACACCCCGAATTTTATGAGAATATTAAAATTAACAAATTCAAGAATACTTAACTTTTAGAAGAAGAATTAAGTGAAATGGGTTGCGCTATTACGTTCATCTCAAAATTTTGGTCAAGATGGACATTTGGTTTGTATAAAACGGATAACTTATGAAGAAGTTATTAAGCCTGAAAGTTTGTATGCATATGAGAAAAATATATGTGTGTATATATATATATAAATTAAATAAATAAATATGCAAAAAGTTCAAAACAGCGAATCGGGAGGGGGAATAACCGAACCGGCCCATGTCGACCCGCGCCTTGCTGGGTCGACTAGGGGTTGATTCAGGATGTTTGGCTGTCAACCCGTGGGCCGATTCGCTCTAAGGCTAATGTGGCATCTGATTGGTTCTGATAGACTCCTTGCTGAGTCATTAGGGCTGATGTGGCTATTCTATCTTTTCTGAATGCCTTTGATTTTCTCTAGGTTAATCTGACGTTCCTATTAAATCAAACTTCTATATAAGCAACCTAATACCTTAACCCTAAATCATATTAAAAATCAAACCAAGAGCCGTCATGCTGCCTTTGGACAACCTCGAGTAGCCGCCATTCAACTTGAAGCAAATTAAAAGAGACAAACCAAATCAAATCAAAATTAAACTAAAACAACGATTGTCTACATCAAAGGCGAGCATTTCAACTTCAGAATACAGATTTCAGAAATCAAGATTGTCTTTTGTAAGTGTAGTTATCTTTTAGATGTATATAAATTTAAGACGTGATTTGATATAAAGTGAAAAATAGAATTATACCATGTTGTATAATACTGACGATGCTAATTCATGTTTGTTTCTTGTAATGATTTTATCATGAATTATCTTGGAATGTTTGTGGCTTATTGGACTTGGTGTTGGATCTATTAAAGATTGAGAATAAAACTATCAATATCATATGCAAGTTATATGTTTCATGTTAAGATCTACATATATATGTTTATATGATTAATGCACGTTGTTTGTATTATGTTAGATCCAAGTCAAGATCTACATACATACATACATAGATATATATATATTCATATGCTTTATGTTAGATCAATATGCCTGTATATATGTTCATATGTTCATATGCAAGTTACAAGTTTTATGTTGGATCCATGTCAAGATCTATCTAGGTTCATATGATTAATGCAAGTTATATGTTTTATGATAGATCCAAGTCACGATCTAATTATACATATGTTCATATGCAAGTTACATGTTAGATCCAAAACTAGATCTATATTTATATGCATGTTTGTAAAGTGGACTAATGCAAGTTCACCTTGTTAGATCTAGTTCACACCTATATGTTAATGTTAAAATTATACATGCCTTAGGACTGGACATGTCATGATTATGTCATATGTAAGTTTATAATTGAGGTTATGTTCACACATGCCTAGATCTACATATTAACATGTTTTAGGCTTATGATTATCTAAGTCTAAATTATATGCAAGTTGAATAAAGTTTTATGCAAAATTTACATGTTTGGTTGAATTTATATTATGCATGTTCCCTTCTTTACCTCTTGTTTATAAATTGGGCTAATGTAACAACCCGAATTTTGATAACATATTAAAATCATAAATCAAGGCAGAATTAAATTTTAAAATAAGAATCAAGGGAAATGGGTTGCGCCATTGCGTTCGTCTCGAAATTCTGCTTGAAAACGAGTCCGAGTTTGCGATAATCGGAGTCCGTATGAGAGAGATATGACCCTCTGAAGTTTCAGGATTTTCAGAATCGAAAACAGCTCGAATTCAAATTCAAATTTCGAATTCAAAACCCAGAAAAGGTTGGGCGGGAAATTTCCCGCCAAGTACCCAGGTCGATTGGGGAGTCGACTGGGCAGTCGACTCCCCCAGACCAGGTCGACTGGGCAGTCGACCTGGGTGTCGACCTGGTCCCCGAGCCCACTTTTGGGCCTGGGTGCATCCTGATGTTCCTAGTCTCGCTTTCTGTCCAGGTTCGTCTGCCTAATCTTATATAAACAGCCTCCTAGCCTCCTTCTCTTTGCACCATTCTTCTCTAACCTTATGCTGCTAAAATTCTGGATGGAGATGACATTTTCTTCCTCCTCTAAATCTAAATAATAAAATTAAATAAAACAAGAGGACTATTGCTTGAAGAGTACGACTAGGAATTGCATATTTGGGGATTTGCTACTACAATCAAATCAAGATCCAACGACTCAACAATTCGACGACTAGTTTCTAGATCTCAATTTCTTAGACCACGATCTGTAAGTTCTAGTTACTTTCCGATCTAAATATTTAGTTATCATATGGCCAAGGAATAAAATGTAAGTGGATGTAAGCATGTTCATCGATTCAAGTCTATTTCTGTTTCCTCTTTAATCTTGAGTTTTGGGCTTTGCTATCTTCATTCTCATGTCAAGTTTATTCAGTCTGTTGTAAATCAGTTCATGTTGAGATTATTCTCAAGATCTATCTTTTATGCCAGTTTTCTCTCTGTACCTATTGTTATACCAATTATAACTTCCCCTATTTATTTTCTTTTGATGAACCTAGATCAATTTTGGATCTAGGCCTAAATGGCGATTTGCGTACGATTGAATACGGGGAAAATATTGGAATATTTCCTAATTGAACATATGTGTTGGGTGGAATTGATGGCATAACATAAAAATTGGATATTTGGGTATTACTACCATTAACATGAAATTGGATAATTGGGTATCGTCACGGTAATTGCTAAATTTGGATTAGCATATATAATTTGACATGGGTCTTGGGTTATGTAAATTAGGCAAGAATTTGATATATGTCATAAAACTTAATAAGGGTTGATTGGACATAAACTTGGAAATTATGTAATTCGGCATAAGTTGAACATATGTAAATTGGCATAATTTGGAATGTGCGTTATGACATGCTTATTAAAATGTAAATTTGGTAATTTAACATGAATCATGGAATATGTAATTTGACATATTACATTTAGTATTGGTAAGTAAGCCTTGTTTTAGGCACAGGCTATAAATTAGAATATTAAATCAGAATTGGGTTGGCTAAATTAAGTTAATTTGGCATAATAAGTATACTAGCATAATTTTGAATCTAGCCATAATTGTGAATAATTGACATGTACATTAGGCTTGGCAAAAATGGTATAATTATATCTGATTTATGGGAAAGGGGCCATAATAATAAATGCTGATAATGTACATTAAGAGGATAATTATGGAGTAAGTAAATTAGGAATAATTTACGTGTAAATAAAAGGCTATAAATTGGCATAACTTTATAGTGAAATTATGAATAGATTAATGACACATATACCTGAATGTCCTAGGGTGACAGAGAGGATAGTGTCTAGGCTTGGGTTTGGAAAATACAAGTTTCCTGCCCTCCCTGGCTATCCCTAACTGATCCGACGGACGGGACGGTTACCTTAAAAACCTAATTTGAAAATTAGATGCGTGACAACTGTATGGACATGAGGTTGGACTCATTTATGGTATAAGACTGCCCGGACCCACCCGGCAAATCCAGCAACCATAAATGGTAGCCCAATGTGAGAGGTCCTACGGGGTTGCGGTAGTAATAAATTAAATAACACTTAACCAAAGAAAACATGTGGTGGGATATGGGGGTTAAGTGGGTGACATGTGGGAACACGAATAGTAATACTTAACCAACATAACATGGTAATTAGACCAGTGGGAAGGGTTAAGTAAACTAAGAACGTTTAACCAATATGGTATGAATGGGTGGGTTAAGTAATATGATTAGGCTAATGACACTTAACCGTTATGACATGAATAGTTGGGTTAAGTAAATCTTAATTAATGCAGTAAGTTATGGGGAACAAAAGATAAGATGAGATAACTTACGTAATAAGGAAAGGTGTGCTTCATTGCAAATTAAGCAATATGTAAAGACAAGAATGAATTTACAATTGAAAGCGACATAAATTATATTATAAAAAGGAAAAAAACATTGGTTAGGTTGGATAATCCTCTGAGTACCAATCTGATGTTGATTTCGGTCTTCGGGGTTAGTATTTAGGGAATTATTCTCTCTCTCCAGTGTGTTTGTAAGTTAAGGGGTACTTGGTTGTAAAGATTGAATAAGAACATGTTACTGTACCATAACGGGGGTTAATGTATGAATCATAGGAATAACATGTTGTGGGCTTATTAATGGACCTAATATAGTTCAAGTTAAGAATTGAACTAATAAGCAAAGTTTAAGGTTGGTATGAATGGAAATAACCAAGTTAAATGATAAGACTGATGAGGTAGCACAAGCGCATAGTTAATAGATAAACATAGGGTCTAATGGCAGATAAAGCCAAGGCTCTTGGTTAAACCCAGACGTTGGGGGGTAAAATGAATGACATGTAAAATATAACCTATAAGCACTTAACCAAGATAAAGCATGTATTAAGACATGAGGATGAGGTAGGGGTTAAGTGAAGGACATGGGTAGCATGTAAGACATAACTGGTGTATACTTAACCAAAATTTAAGCATGTAAGTGGACATGAATAAGAAGGGGTTAAGTAAGAATTACTAGAGGGGACCAAGCATCGGTGGGAAGCTTGTGTCGAGGAAAGGGGACCCTTTTCAGACCAGTAGCCCATTACGTATCTTTGTGAGCTCGACCCATGTCGAGGACGGGACACGCATACTGGGTTTGATTGTAAGAGGTCAAAACGGGTTAAGCGGTGTCAATGCAAGTCCAACATGATCATGTGCGTGCGTGGGCCCGGGCTGGTAGGTAAGACGATGTTGCTTCGTGTAGGTATAAGCTGTGCATCTCCGTTGTATCGAGTTGCCACTTTGGGAAATGATACACCCCTTTGTGGGGCCAGCACGGGTATCTACGAGTTAGGGAGCCGATCGCATGGGGGTTGGTGGGTACACCTAGTGGAGATAGGGGCAGGCGGTACCTATGTAGTCAGCTAGGGGTACATAAGACTAGTACTATGATTTCTAAGTAGTGGGTGGGATCACCTTATTATATAACACGGGATACTAGTTGGGACACTAGTAGGGGGTAAGGGCCCTTGTTACATAGGACACTAGTTGAAGTACTAGTAGGAATACGAAACATTCCATGTAAGACACTTGTAAAGATGCTAGTTAGGTGGTGCAGAGCAAATAGATCTCATAGAAATATTTTAATGGCGAAGCAAAGGAATCTTGTTATGCTTGATAGGAATCCTACGAAATTATACTTAGTTTATCTTGAATGGGAACCTTGCGATGTTACTTGACAAAAATCACATCATGTTATCCTTAGTTATCTTACATGTTGCTTATCTTTTCATCATGCTTATGTTTACTTTCAGTTTACTCATGCCATATTATCTTTACCTGTTTATATGCTGAAAGTCACTAGGACTTACTCGGTCTTTATGACTGACCCGTTTTGTTTCGCCTCTTTTCTTCCGTTCCCCCCCCCCCAGGTTCGCAGGGTGGGAATACAGCTTAGTTCGGATCTTACCAAGCTCCAAGGCTCTTTCATGTATGGCTTGGATTTCTCTTGGCTATGGCTTGCTTTGCTTTATTGGGGAATACTACAGTTTGTTTTTATGCTTCTTTGTTTTTGAGCAAGACAGATATTTTAACTATGTGATTGGGTATTGGAAGTTGATGGGCTTTTATTGTAAACATTTATATTTAATAAATGATTTTAAGTACTTCCACTTTACATTCCGCTGTTTTATATATGTCTGTCTTGTAATATTTCTGTTCCAGTACCCATAATGCTCCATTGAAGTTAAGGCATTCCCTTTGTGAGTGACCTTAATGGATGTGGGGTGTTACATTTGGTATCAGAGCAGAAGGTTACCAGACTGGGCAAAAGTTTTCAAAAACCTTCTGAACTAGTTTTCAAAACATTTACAAAGAAGCAAATTTTCAAGAAAATTTTGTTTTGATTAAAAGGCATATTCCCCAAAGCCATATGCACTATCTTTTGATTCCCTCTTGAAATCTCTCCTCTCTCTCTTTTCACCATAGTTTCGTAGGCATCCGACATATGTCGGAGGGCAAAGAAGTGCCCAACCTCCATCTGTAGCCGCAGTAGTTCCATCTGCGTCTAATCTTATTTAAAGTTGTGTAGAGTTGTCGTGCGTTGGAGGTAGCTTCGAAGGACTTGTCAACAAACTAAACAAGGACAGTAAGAACAAGAGACTAGTTGTTATAGCTTAATCCACGAAGGAGGAAAAAGGTGAAAGGAAAGAGGCCAAAGTGAAAGAATAGTGAAATCCATGACAAGAGAGAGTATCTTTAGTATGGTAAGGAGGGAGTGTAGTTAAGTATTACATGACAAGGACAAGGGCAAAGGACAGGATCGTCGAGAGGGCAATTGTATGCTCTCACTACTAGCGTACCTAAGGGAGGTGGTAACGTTACCATTAAAGGTTTAGATTTTCTTTTCTATCATCCTGCTAGAACTCTGTTTTTGTACATCACATCCTTTTAATTCTGCTTCGATAGTTGAGTCTCTGCACCTTAGTACTAGCGTATTGGAGGATCCCAATTTTTGTCTCAAATCCTGTTGGGAATCAACTCATTTATTCATGATTTATTTGGATTTGAGAATGTCTATACTAGGTATTGAGCTTAGAAGAAATGCTTATGATTTTTGGGCTAGGAGTGGATTCTAGGGATGGAGTGGTTATCCAATAAGGGTGCCATTCTCGGTTTTGAAAGGAGGGTAGTTAGACACTTTACTTGCCTCGGTAATGCCATCGAAGTCTAGTGTAACCATTAGGGTTTTTGCCATGCTTAGTTACCTAGAATCTCTATATACATTTATTGATCCGCTCAAGTAGTGTTCGCCACTAAGGCGAATGGTTTATTTCATTTATGCATGTGATGTAGAAAATCGCCTTAGTAAGTACATTTAGGAACATGGTCGATATTTGTTTATTTTCAAGAGATAATTCATCTATGTGGAATACCTTCTAGTAAATGAACGAGATCCAAGATTCACTAGTGAATTTTGGAGAGCTTACATGGAACCCTCAGTACATAGTTATGTTTGAGACCGAGTATACTAGAGGGAGAATAAGTGAAAGTGGAACGAGAGGCAACAGTGAAATGAGTTCCAACTTGTATTTTGGAAATAAGAATCAAGGAGCTATGAAATTGTGAAGTTAAAGTCGGTCAAAGCACAATGGAGTTAAGCTCAAGGGAATGTGGCGTAGAAGATTGAAGACTATATTCGTGCATCATATCTCTTTTTAAGAGTATGTCCTTGATCCCTCTTTTCCTGTAGAGCTTACTTGCATGCTATCTTTTATGTATATCCTCTCGGTCCTATTCTCAAACCCATTTCTGTTGCAAACCCCATAGGGAGTATGACTCATCTGTTAGTAATACATGTTGGGGCTTGAGGGTGTCCGTTGGGTTGATTAAACTTTTTGGGTTTGATAGGATATGGGTTGGTTTTAGGAAGGGATTTCTTGTGACCAAAAAGGAGTCCATCATGCTTAGTTTCTAGAATCACATATATGTTGGTTGGGTTAAAAATTTCTTTGGGTGCTAGTCTGATGTTGATTTCGGTCTTCGGGGCTGATGCTTAGGGAGTTCTTTTCCTAATCATTATATATGTGACGTAGATTTCTAGCTTTGGCATTACCTAATGGGCACAGAGTTTTACTTGCTTCTATCATTCGACTATATCTTTAGGTAGGAACAGTTGGGTGTAAACATGTGTTTGAGACATGTTATGTTTGATGGTCGCAAGTGGTTGCTCGCGGATGCATATACACGCACATTAGGCACTAGATCGGCTCAGTCACCTTTCATATTGCATATGCATGAGTGTTTACACTAGTTTGTGAATGGAATTGAATGTGTTATCATGCGGATGTTTCATATGGATGGATGTTTGTGCACACATATAGTGTTTATGTGACTAGGAATATTTGCATACATGTTGGACTCATGGCACTAAACATATCTTTGCATCTAAAGGATCAATCAGGCTTGATCATTTGCATTAGATAAGGAACATATACACACACTTTCTGCATATGTTCATAAAGCATTAGAAATCCTTTAAGGACAATGAATGCCTGTGATTGATGATTGAGTAGATGGATGATTGGATGGTAGGACACATTCTTCATAACTTAAAGATTTCGGGGACGAAATCCTTTAAGGAGGGGAGAATGTAACAACCCGAATTTTAATAACATATTAAAATCATAAATCAAGGCAGAATTAAATTTTAAAATAAGAATCAAGGGAAATGGGTTGCGCCATTGCGTTCGTCTCGAAATTCTGCTTGAAAACGAGTCCGAGTTTGCGAGAATCGGAGTCCGTATGAGAGAGATATGACCCTCTGAAGTTTCAGGATTTTCAGAATCGAAAACAGCTCGAATTCGAATTCAAATTTCGAATTCAAAAACTAGAAAAGGCTGGGCGGGAAATTTCCCGCCCAGTACCCAGGTCGACTAGGGATTCGACTGGGCAGTCGACCCCCCCAGACCAGGTCAACTGGGCAATCGACCTGGGTGTCGACCTGGTCCCCGAGCCCACTTTTGGGCCTAGGTGCATCCCGATGTTCCTAGTCTCACTTTTTGTCCAGGTTCGTCTGCCTAATCCTATATAAACAGCCTCCTAGCCTCCTTCTCTTTGCACCATTCTTCTCTAACCTTATGTTGCTAAAATTCTGGATGGACATGACTTCTTCTTCCTCCTCTAAATCTAAATAATAAAATTAAATAAAACAAGAGGACTATTGCTTGAAGACTACGACCAGAAATTGCATATTTGGGGATTTGCTACTACAATCAAATCAAGATCCAATGACTCACCAATTCGACGACTAGTTTCTAGATATCAATTTCTTAGACCACGATCTGTAAGTTCTAGTTACTTTCCGATCTAAATATTTAATTGTAATATGGCCATGGAATAAAATGTAATTGGATGTAAGCATGTTCATCGATTCAAGTCTATTTCTGTTTCCTCTTGAATCTTGAGTTTTGGGTTTTGCTATCTTCATTCTCATGTCAAGTTTATTCAGTCTGTTGTAAATCAGTTCATGTTGAGATTATTCTCAAGATCCATCTTTTATGCCAATTTTCTCTCTGTACCTATTGTTATACCAATTATAACTTCCCCTATTTATTTTCTTTTGATGAACCTAGATCAATTTCGGATCTAGGCCTAAATCGCGATTTGCATACGATTGAATATGGGGAAAATATTGGAATATTGCCTAATTGAACATATGTGTTGGGTGGAATTGATGGCATAACATAAAAATTGGATATTTGGGTATTACTACCATTAACATGAAATTGGATAATTGGGTATCGTCATGGTAATTGCTAAATTTGGATTAGCATATATAATTTGACATGGGTCTTGGGTTATGCAAATTAGGCAAGAATTTGATATATGTCATAAAACTTAATAAGGGTTGATTGGACATAAACTTGGAAATTATGTAATTCGGCATAAGTTGAACATATGTAAATTGGCATAATTTGGAATGTGTGTTATGACATGCTTATTAAAATGTAAATTTGGTAATTTAACATGAATCATGGAATATGTAATTTGACATATTACATTTAGTATTGGTAAGTAAGCCTTGTTTTAGGCACAGGCTATAAATTAGAATATTAAATCAGAATTGGGTTGGCTAAATTAAGTTAATTTGGCATAATAAGTATATTAGCATAATTTTGAATCTAGCCATAATTGTGAATAATTGACATGTACATTAGGCTTGGAAAAAATGGTATAATTATACCTGATTTATGGGAAAGGGGCCATAATAACAAATGCTGATAATGTACATTAAGAGGATAATTATGGAGTAAGTAAATTAGGAATAATTTACGTGTAAATAAAAGGCTATAAATTGGCATAACTTTATAGTGAATTTATGAATAGATTAATGACACATATACCTGAATGTTCTAGGGTGACATAGAGGATAGTGTCTAGGCTTGGGTTTGGAAAATACAAGTTTCCTGCCCTCCCTGGCTATCCGTAACTGATCCGACGGACGGGATGGTTACCTTAAAAACCTAATTTGAAAATTAGATGCGTGACAACTGTATGTACACGAGGTTGGACTCATTTATGGTATAAGACTGCCCGGACCCACCCGGCAAATCCAGCAACCATAAATGGTAGCCCAATGTGAGAGGTCCTACGGGGTTGCGGTAGTAATAAATTAAATAACACTTAACCAAAGAAAACATGTGGTGGGATATGGGGGTTAAGTGGGTGACATGTGGGAACACGAATAGTAATACTTAACCAACATAACATGGTAATTAGACCAGTGGGAAGGGTTAAGTAAACTAAGAACGTTTAACCAATATGGTATGAATGGGTGGGTTAAGTAATATGATTAGGCTAATGACACTTAACCATTATGACATGAATAGTTGGGTTAAGTAAATCTTAATTAATGCAGTAAGTTATGAGGAACAAAAGATAAGATGAGATAACTTACGTAATAAGGAAAGGTGTGCTTCATTGCAAATTAAGCAATATGTAAAGACAAGAATGAATTTACAATTGAAGGCGACATAAATTATATTATAAAAAGGAACAAAACATTGGTTAGGTAGGATAATCCTCTGAGTACCAATATGATGTTGATTCCGGTCTTCGGGGTTGGTATTTAGGGAATTATTCTCTCTCTCCAGTGTGTTTGTAAGTTAAGGGGTACTTGGTTGTAAAGATTGAATAAGAACATGTTACTGTACCATAACGGGGGTTAATGTATGAATCATAGGAATAACATGTTGTGGGCTTATTAATGGACCTAATATAGTTCAAGTTAAGAATTGAACTAATAAGCAAAGTTGAAGGTTGGTATGAATGGAAATAACCAAGTTAAATGATAAGACTGATGAGGTAGCACAAGCGCATAGTTAATGGATAGACATAGGGTCTAATGGCAGATAAAGCCAAGGCGCTTGGTGAAACCCAGACGTTGGGGGTAAAATGAATGACATGTAAAATATAACCTATAAGCACTTAACCAAGATAAAGCATGTATTAAGACATGAGGATGAGGTAGGGGTTAAGTGAAGGACATGGGTAACATGTAAGACACAACTGGTGTATACTTAACCAAAATTTAAGCATGTAAGTGGACATGAATAAGAAGGGGTTAAGTAAGAATTACTAGAGGGGACCAAGCATAGGTGGGAAGCTTGTGTCGAGGAAAGGGGACCCTTTTCAGACCAGTAGCCCATTACGTATCTTTGTGAGCTCGACCCATGTCGAGGACGGGACACGCATACTGGGTTTGATTGTAAGAGGTCAAAAAGGGTTAAGCGGTGGCAACGCAAGTCCAACGGGGTCATGTGCGTGCGTGGGCTCGAGCTGGTAGGTAAGACGTTGTTGCATCGTGTAGGTATAAGCCGTGCATCTCCGTTGTATCGGGTTGCCACTTTGGGAAATGATACACCCCACTGTGGGGCCAGCACGGGTATCTACGAGTTAGGGAGCCGATCGCATGGGGGTTGGTGGGTACACCTAGTGGAGATAGGGCAAGGCGGCACCTACGTAGTCAGCTAGGGGTACATAAGACTAGTACTATGATTTCTAAGTAGTGGGTGGGATCACCTTATTATATAACACGGTCTACTAGTTGGGACACTAGTAGGGGGTAAGGGTCCTTGTTACATAGGACACTAGTTGAAGTACTAGTAGGAATACGAAACATTCTATGTAAGACACTTGTAAAGATGCTAGTTAGGTGGTGCAGAGCAAATAGTTCTCATAGAAATATTTTAATGGCGAAGCAAAGGAATCTTGTTATGCTTGATAGGAATCCTACGAAATTATACTTAGTTTATCTTGAATGGGAACCTTGCGATGTTACTAGACAAAAATCACATCATGTTATCCTTAGTTATCTTACCTGTTGCTTATCTTGTCATCATGCTTATGTTTACTTTCAGTTTACTCATGCCATATTATCTTTACCTGTTTATATGCTGAAAGTCACTAGGACTTACTCAGTCTTTATGACTGACCCATTTTGTTTCGCCTCTTTTTCTTCCGTTCCCCCCCCCCTCCCCAGGTTCGCAGGGTGGAATACAGCTTAGTTCGGATCTTACCAAGCTCCAAGACTCTTTCATGTATGGCTTGGATTTCTCTTGGCTATGGCTTGCTTTGCTTTATTGGGGAATACTACAGTTTGTTTTTATGCTTCTTTGTTTTTGAGCCAGACAGATATTTTAACTATGTAATTGGGTATTGGAAGTTGATGGGCTTTTATTGTAAACATTTATATTTAATAAATGATTTTAAGTACTTCCACTTTACTTTCCGCTATTTTATATATGTCTGTCTTGTAATATTTCTGTTCCAGTACCCATAATGCTCCATTGAAGTTAAGACATTCCCTTTGTGAGTGACCTTAATGGATGTGGGGTGTTACAGCTAATATGCGGGCCCAATGACTTTATGTGATTAATACGAACGAACAAACATGGGTAACGTTGGGATAGTTATTAAATCAAAACATGTTAATAATGTAGGTGGGCCCAAAACCATGTAAATGGTTAAGGCCATGTATGGTATAATTTATACCATTAGTCTTGAATATAATTAAAATATGTGACATGAAACACTTGTTGAAAATTCACATATATAAAATGTAAAAGATGAATATGCCTAACCCGAGCTTAGAATGAGTTATGGTGTAAACCTGCCCGGAACCGACCGGCACATCTAGTAACCACAACAATACCTGTCTAATGTGAGAGGTTAGTGCATCAAGCCTAGAAAGACCCGAGGTTAGACTGAGTTGTGGTGTAAAACTACCCGGAACTGACCGGCACATCTAGTAACCACAACAATACCTGTCTAATGTGAGTGGTTGGTGCTTTAATTAATTAATTAAAGCTCATGAACAATCAAGCTAGAAATGGTGAGGTTAAGTAATTAAGAGAACACTTAACCAACTTAACATGTTAACAAGACAAGATTGGTGGAGTTAAGTAATTGAGGAAACACTTAACCAACTTAACATGTTAACTAGACAAGATCGATAGGGGTTAAGTCAAACCAAGGACAATTAACCAATTTATCATGTTGACTAGAAAAAACCCTAGTAACGGGGACCCGTTTCAGCAGTAACCCACAAGGATGTATCAAGGTACTCTGAACTAGGTAGGGTGGGGCACGATTGCTGGGCTGAATATAAGAGGTCAAAAGGGCGGCGGTTAGGTGCGTCAGTGTAGGTTCCGACGGAGTACGGGCATGCACGGGCTCCGGAGTGGAAAAAGCAGGTACTGGGCACCAGGTGTACACTTGTGCATCTTTGAATCATGTCAGGGTTGCCATTATAGGACTTGGTATGCCCTATACTGGAACCAGCACAATTACTTAAAAATCACATGGGGCCGCATGACACCGGGAGTACACGAATGCGAGTAGGAGTCGATCAATACATGAATGGGATCACTTTATCATGAACATACATTGCTAGTTAAACAACTCTTAGTGGGTGCATAGAAGTAAAAGTGGGTGCGATAGCCAAATCTAGTTAAATCTTACTTTACCTTGATTTAGGACTACCCTATCCTTGTGGTATCATTCTAAGTTCAGTTTATTCATGTCATAGTCTTTTACTTGTTTACATGTTATTAAATAACTGAGTTTACCAGA
This sequence comes from Allium sativum, assembly GCA_030737875.1. NCBI lineage: Eukaryota > Viridiplantae > Streptophyta > Magnoliopsida > Asparagales > Amaryllidaceae > Allium > Allium sativum. The sequence goes on along the minus strand of CM060912.1, from coordinate 308,887,397 downwards.
CTTATGTCTGACCTATTTTCCTTTCGCTTCTTTTCTTACATCCCCCCCACCAGGTCCGCAGGGAGGAAACACTTCTGCTTAGTCCAGGTTAGCCAAAGCTTGAAGACCGTAGATGTAAGGCTGGTACTTTCCTTCTTGAGCTATGGATATAGTCAAGCACTTATTGGGGATTTATGTCATTTTATTTTCAGTATTGCTTCTTTATGTTTCCAAGATAGATGAAAAGTTGTAATAATTTGGAAGGTTGAAACAGTTGTTGAATTATTGTGTTGAACAATTATTTATGAAATAATATTGATCTTTTTCTGCTACATAAATTTTCTGTTTGTAATTTATTTGTATCTTGTACCTTAAAACACTCCACCGAAGTTAAGGCATTCCCTTTCAAAGTGACCTTAACGGAGGTGGGGTGTTACATTTAGACAATTTTAGTTATTAAATTTTAATTGAAAAAGAAATAGAAATCATATTAGTTCATTTAAAGAACAAACTCCTAAGTCATGGATTAACTATAAAAAAGTTGATTCATTTGATGGTTTATTAGAAGTATCTGCAGTTTAATTTCTTTTCTCAAATTTGAAAGATGGTTTCGATCTTATATCAATATGTTTAGTTCGTATATATTTATTGGTTTTTTAGTGATATAATAGCACTAGTATTTTCAAAATATATAAAAAAAATTAATAATTAATTTTCTTAAGTCTTGAAGTTTTTGTTGCATGTATATCACTTGTGTACAAGCTAAACAACCAATTTATACTCATCTTTACATGTCAAAAGGGAAACATATATTTGCCTTTTACTAAATCATGAAACTAAAGAAATGCGATAAAGTGGCATATGTCACTTGTACTTTTCCTATCTGTTTTGTGTCCTCTAAAATTTACATTATTATAGGATATTAGATCAAAGGAATTACCTTTCAGATAGAAAAGTCTATGATATTTGGTTTTTGTTTAAGTAACGCGATTTTTTTTATCGCTCGATGATTTAATTCTTTAGGTTGATCTTGAAATCTGATGCATAAATAAACACTCATCATTATATTAGGTCTACTAGCTGTTAGGTAAAGAAGTGAACCAATAATACTTTAATATAGTTTTTGATCAAAATCTTTTTCGTTTTCATCTTTATCCAAATGTAAAGTCGTGCTAATTGGAGTTGGTTTACTGGAGGTTTTTCCATTCACATTTCGATAATTATTTGCAATATTTTTCCTAATAAATAAAATACCATTTCCTGGTTTTTTGATTTGTAGACCTAAGAAGAAATTTAATTCTCTTATATGTGACATTTCATATTCATTTTTAGCAACGGTTGAAAAATCATTGCATAAATTTTCATTTGTTGATTCAAAAATTATATCATCTACATAGGTTTGAACAATTAAAATATTATTATTTTTTATTTTTTTAAATAAGGTTGAGCCAACTTTACCGATTTGAAAATCCAAGTTGAGTAAATGATTTTCCAGTTTTTCCTAAACAAGCACATGGAACTTTTAAGTGGGTACTTTTGACCGATTTCACCATTGTTGCTCAACATAAGCATTTATTTTTGGTAAAGCTGACCTGTTTTTATAGTGGACCACATAACACTTTCCAATGCAACAAATAATGAATACAAGAGATAAGTAGACTGCATATCTGCTCACCTAGTATGAAGTGTCAGGACACTGTGTAAGTACAATAAAGTAAAAAACAGGAGCTTGGTAGAGGTTCCAGACTACTAAGAGCACACATGGAAGTTAATCCCCATTCACATCACTAGGACTAATCATGTTCTTAATCTTTGAAAAGAGATAAGCGAGATTTGAAACATATTGTGGTGATTCCTTGAAATAAAGGTAACACCTATCCCAGGAAGCATCATTCAACAACTTCACATTGCTAAGACTATCCTCTCCTTCAGAAGCCAAGACCAAGTCCTCGCCATCAACATGATACAATAATTGTCTTTCTTTACCCTCCACTCCCATATATATATAAAATATATCGGTACAAGGCTTGTATCTCATTTCCAAACTAGAGTGAACCCAAGTAAGCTCACCAGCATTCCAACAGGGAGGAACCTCTGGTTCAAAGACACCTGAGGTCAGATTCTCTAAAGTTGCTTCTAACAAGGGATCGGGGTCAACTGTAGCAGGAGGAGTAGACAGAGCCTTAGGCTTCAGAACTCATGTAGGTTCGGCATACGAAAAAGAACCTTGACAATAGTGACAAAGGCCGAAGAATATGAATCGTTAGTATGACCAAAAGACTGACACTTAGAACAAATGTCTGGACACCTACTGTAATGAACATTAAAACATTCTCCTAGTGTGATTTTGAGCTTGCCAATTAGGCTAGCCAATTAATTCAAACCAATTAAGGGTTAAAGAACAAATGGTATGTTAGTGAAAGTGGCCCAAACGGGATAGACTACATTTGATTTCTAGCCTTACCAATCATGATATTCCAAGGCGTTATAATGAAGGGTTTCCCCTCGATTACTAAAGTGACCCTCTCAAGGACACCTTACTTGTCGTTCGGATTGGTGAATTTGAGATAAAACATTAGATCAAAAAACTGGACGTGAAGCTTTCCTCTCAAATCTCCAAAAATGATTACATCATTCGTGGACCACTTAAAGGGGAATAAAGTTTAGGACAAAGCTTGCTAAGTGATCGGATCAGTAATCCTCTCTGACATGATGGACTTTAGTGTCTATTACACTACGAACTCGAACTACCATATTTCAAATGCCTCTTGTGAAATGTATGTACCTGCAGCTTTGGGTAGGCAAGTAAACAGTGAATTCCAATTAGGCAACATAACTGGGAGCCATACAGGAGGAACAATGGCTCTCAGATCAGTAGAAGGATGGATAACATTCACACTGGAAAAACATCGAATGCCTTGTATGCAAAATTTATCCATTAGGACCTCAGTAGAATTACATCCATGGTTGTCCATCATAACGTTACTGCATCCATCTCTACCCAATACTCTAATGTCATCCGTTTGAAAATGTAATGAAATGCAAAAGCGAATAGTATTCTAATAGTTTCTAAATGTTCAATTGATGCAAAAATTTCCTCATAATCTATTACTTCTTGATTTTATCCTTAATAACTAAGTCTAGATTAATCACGAATAATGTTTTCATCTTCATCATGTTTATTTTTCAAAACAGATCTATTTCCAATATTAGATTGATGATTAGGTCTTGGTACAACTCTCAAACTATGTTGCGCATAAAGAACTTTGAATCTAAAACAAAATGTCATCAATCTCTATGTACATTGAGCCTCATGACAATTCCACTTAAACTATCAATCAATATAGCAAAAAAATAGGAGAATACTACACAAAGCTCCAGCTCGTCCTCGATCAACAACATCATCACCAACTTACTATCTTGTCTGCTAATCAATCGTCAATGAGCACCCAAGATAAAAAAAGGAAACATAAAACCTTGTGTCATACAAAAGTTTGGTGTGAGCGATAAATGACTATCAACAACTATTCTACAAAATATGATATTAGACAAATTCAAGTCTTATATCTTGAACTTTCCTTTTAACCAAAGAGTTAGCACATAATAAATAAGAAGAATATGCTACTCAAATAACAACAAAAATAGATACTGTGCAAAATAGAAAAGCAAAATTAGGCAGCCTCTTTCAGCTCTATATTTCCCAATCTCCACTTGACCTCTGTATCTATAGGTGATAGCCTACCTAGAGAAAGAAAAGAGAGAAAACATACATAGAAACCATAATATTCATCAAACAGTATCCTAGTTGTCACCTTCTAAAGTTATGAATATATTAATATCCCATAGGAACATCCTTTCTTATACCAACGGATAACGGAAAACCTTTGTAATAGTCGAACTACTGTGTTTTTCAAACACATTTGCCTTCAAGACCCAAGCATCCAACAATGTTTGCTTTGAGTCTACATAACTTTTGGACATTCTGGTCTATCAATGATTCCTTGGCACTCTAAAGCATACGAGCCATCCACAACTCTATCTTCATGTTCAAGTCCCATTCAAACCAATCTATTATATTGCAGCCTCATTCCCTCCCGAGTCGCCTATCACATCTCCTTTGACCACTCCCATCCGACTTTTCAATCAGAGAGCCACAATCTTAATAGGCCATAACTTCCACCTTGTAGAAGCGATTAACTAACTACAACTTCCTTCAACCTCCTAATGAAGCCATCTATGACCCTCATGGATCACACCTCCATCTGGCATCCCTTTATGGATCAGTATTGAACTATACCCTATGCATCGACATAAGTCCATTTACTTAGCCAATTTTGGCTAAGTATCCCAATTTATATTCTTCGAGCCTCCTTTGTTGTAATTAACCAATTCTCTTCAACCCAAACTCGTATCTAGTCGACCATCCTATCCAATACTGATCCATCTAATATTCGTTACTTGGCCTATTCAATTTCTACCAAAATTCCACAGTAGCCTCCAGTGGGTCCCTCGATGCTCACATAGAAGTCACTCCTCATATGTCCTTTTTGCATGGATTGATGCCAAACCATGCCCTATGTATTGATATTGATCCATGTACTTTTTTTTAGTAGAACTGATGTGTAGTGTGATACTACACAGCCGATTAAACATATTATATATGTTAACCAGATGACAAGCCCAACTGGTGGCTAATAGTTCGAAGAGAAAGTATTAAGATCCCACAAAAACCATCAAACCCAGAACTTACAGATACTACATCATAGAAACATAAAGCAAGAACCATAGATATTGAAAGACTATACAGACCAAACAAAATAAACCACCAAAGAAGGTAACTACCCATGCAGGAATGACCAAACTTAGTGAAGATTTAGGCTCGAACCTCCTTGATTAGAACCCACTGATTCTGCAGGGCTATTATTCAGGGGCAAAGCAAGCCTGAATCTAGCTGAAGACGATTGACATGTCTATGATTGAAAGAAGTATAGGATAAGTCTGCATAATCCTTCAAAATGTTTCATTGGTTTGCTAAAAATTACTGCATTTCTCTCCGTCCAAATGCACCAGCAATAAATAGGTAAAAAGGAGTCAAGAGAAACATTAGACGAACTATATTGGCAGTAATCAAACACAGATGAAATGTCAGGAATGAAGCCAAGTAAATGAATACTAGTGGCAACCAATATGGGGTATGAGGCATCACATTCAAAGAACAAGCAGTGAAATGTTTCCTCGTGCCTTGATCCACGTACTTAGTTAGATTTTCATCCAAACTTTTTATGTGCCTTCACCCATCCTACAGAGCCTATCCTCCAAGTTTCAAGCGAATTTGACTAACCATGACCGTGACATACTTTGATCTTCAAAGTAAGTCCTAATCCAAACATATGCTAATAACTAAATAAAGCATAGCATGCAGTTCAAACATTCAAACAACAACTATAACCAATTTCAATAATATGCAAAAATATAGTCATTAGCAAATACGAATCAGTTGATAAACATCATAGATCTATTACAAAATATGGATAATTACTTACTAATTATGTTGGATCTAACAAATTAATTAACATATTTCACAATTAGGCTGTCCTAAGGGCATTTAGGTCTGAAATTAACATGCACGATCAAACTATACGGTTAAACTAGCTCATGTGATGATTGAAATACCTAATTACAACATATAATTCAATATATAAAGAGATCCATATCACTTACCAAGTCCTTCAATCTAGTTAACTTTATTGTAGAACTAACTTGGAAAGAAAGGAAACCCATTACACTTAAAATTCTGGTTTTGATATCTTTGGTGCCCCAATTTCAATATATGTGGAAGGAATTACTTGGGATGAGGATGGCTATAGCAAACTAATGAAGATATAGTTCGATGACATAGAATTGCTGAAGGAATTAGGGTAGATATTGGAGCTAAGGGAGATAATCATTGCTGGAGTTGGCGGTGTAACTAGTGGTCGAGCATGCAAGAGTTAGATGAACAGCAACATGCCCGTTCTCGCTATCAAGAAAGAAGAGACTAAGATGGATAGGAAGACTAAGGAGGAAGAAGAAAAGCTTATATTTGATCCTCAACCTTGAAGGTGATCCCTCCTTCGAGTAGCGAGATCGACGAGAATAGAGACGATGCTAAGGCGTCATCCGATCCTATTCCTAGGAAGAAATTTGAAATAGTGCTCCGCCCTAGGCCAATTCTGAGTAAAGAAAAGAAAGGCACCAACAACAGCAATGAATGTAGTGGAAGGAAAATGAAGAGAGCTTATAAGAAGAGAAATTTACCGAAGGGTAAACCCGAAAAGGAAAAGTAGAGTGATTGCTTGAGTTGACTATTGGGAATGCGAATATGTTTTCCATATTATTGGCCAGATATTGCACAAGTACAGCCCTCACTTTTGGTTTTACTATAGTAATTGTATTTTCGCAAAGTATCAGTTGTAAATAAAAAAATAGTTTCTTGTCATCTTGTTTGAATTTTTTCTAGGTGTTCAAGTTTTGTGCACTTTCCATTAAATGTATGTGTACGTTGTCACTTGTCGTTGTGCTTAAACTTTGATTAGTTGTTCAAAATTTTCACTATTGGAAAATCCTTTGAGTTGTGAACTCGAGTCGCATGAAGTTTGGAGTTGTAAACTCCATCTCAAGACATCCTTTCAGTCATTGGTCTCAAGTCACATGGAATTTTAAGCTGGAAGATCCGCTCGTGGTAACTTTTTTCAATAGTTTGTTCCAAGTCGCGAGGAACTTGGAGTTAGACGTCATAATCATCCCTTTATGCTTACCCATAACTTGTTTAGGTTTGCATGATGGATGTCGTTGATTCGTTCTTTATACTCTCTCGGCGTTTTATTTGGGTTAGAGTTATGGGCATCATTTGTTCGTCAGCTTATACTCCAATCCAAGCTCTAAGGATAAGAGTGGGCCAAATGAACAGTCGGTATCCATTCACTCAAGCTAGAATGGTTGCCTCCAAGCATGGAGACAAGGGTTCAATGGTTAGACACTCAAGTCATGAGTGTCGCGATTTGTTTAAACTTTGAATTGTTGCTTGTTCAAGGATTCAAGTGGTTTATAGGCTGCATGAACATATTTGTATTGTTGGGGTTCAATAATGAACTTGGAAAGGTTAGTTGATGCCAGGCTTTAAGGCATCGTATTCTTTGAATGTTGATCTCGAGCATGTAAGTCAGTCATATCACAACTTAACATATTATGCTTAATGGAAATTAATCAAGATTGCAGAAAAGAGAATGGATACATCACATTTGTCTTTAATCGCATTATGCCTTATAAATTGAAGGTCAAATCGACGAATAGAATCCTAAGTATGTCGAAGCATAAGTAGGTCACGTCATATAAGTTAGACTTACGGTTAACTTGGAAGATTGAATGTTAAGTCAATGGATGGACTCCTAAGTATGTAGGAGCATAAGCAGGCCATGCCGCACATGTTGACTTGTATCCTTGCCTCTAGCATAGGAGGTTGAAGTAAACATTAAACAATTTGATTGCACTCACCAAGGTGGTACTCCAGCGAACCATTGATGGATTATGAAGGTTTATATTGGCACATGCATGATTCATATAAGATTTCATCTGAATCCGTCATGTTAACGACTCAAATGGTATGCAAAAATAAGGTTTGTAATTGAGTAGTTTTCTAAAATGAAATAAGCAACAAGGTTTGTGTTAAATAGATATCTAAATAAAGTGAAATAAAAGGAGGACGTTCGATGTCTCAGCCACTTATTCCTGTTTTAGCCTTGCCGGGCCAAAAACTATTCCTTAAGGATTTAGTTTATAATCAAGCTCCTACCATATTGTTATTTTTGGCAGTGTTAGAAGGCTTTGGAGCTTATTTTGAAGGAAATTTCTTATGTTGTTCTAACTTTCTTTGTCGGATGAGCTTCTCAATGGAATTCTTCATGTGATTGCAGTCATTCATATCATGACCATTCATTTCCTGATATTTGCAATTCTTTACTAATTATTTTCTTTTTTTTCGTGGATTCTCTAGGATTAGGTTTTTGGTGCTAGTGGGTGTTGCAGGTTTCAAGATAAATGTTTTCAAGGGAGTTATTGAGTGGATTGTAGCTATCTTATAATGGAAAACTTGGTAATTTCATGGAGTCCTTTTTTATCACAACCACTTCCGTTGTTGTCGCCCTGGTTTGGCGTATTCTGGAAACTAAACATAGCCTCTTTGGAGTTCTCTGCGATTTCATTTGAAGCAATGTTATTTTTTGCAAAATCCTATTATTCCTAATGAGGATAACCATCATTGGTTTTATTTCTATGAGTTTCTTATTAATGTAGGTTTTGGTTTTCCCTCTTATAAACGTATTCCAGTGTTTTGAATGCTTCCTATCAAGCATTTCACTGAAATCAGTCATAAAATGGATGCCTTGGATGAGTGCAACAAGAATAGCACTTTTCTACAGGTCGTCAGCCCATTTAAGGCATTATTGTAGCATTTCGAAAGGATTTTAAGTGATTTTACATCCTTTTTAAGATGTTGGAATGGACATGATGTCTTTAGATCTGGTGGTATGCATGTGAAATTGTTACACCATTTTTCTTGTGAGTTGATCAAAGGAAGATACAGTTCTCGATGGAAGTCAAGAGAACTATAATAGAACAACAACTTCAATGAATACATGAAAGCAATTTCACTTTACTGCATCGATGGCACGAGTTGAGTCCATATGCCACTAACGGTTAAGGAATTGTCATCGATTGGTTTTTCCTTAGTGTGCAAGGGTTTGTGGCATACTAAATCGCTGGGCCCATTCTGAATTTAGAATTACTTCAGTGAATGGAATGTGCCTTATGTTGGTTTTCCTGCTGTTGTCGGCATGACCCTGTCACATTATCCTAAGGATCATGGCATTGATATTAAGGGTTTAAATCTCCATCGAGAACCAACTATCATTTTCTAACTCAAGAGAGGTACGCCCATGATGCCTTCTTGGGTAAACATCATAATCAAGCTAAATCACATCATTTGGTTGGTTTTTCGAAGGTAGATGCTACTCAATTCTAGTTAACAACAGAAAGTCCAAAGACCAAGTTTAGGATGGTGGTGTGTAAGGCTCCTTACTAAGAGGTCCAGGCCTGGTCCATGGATGAGATCAGTTCCAAAACGGGAATTACCGGGTTGATTCTTTCTCCCTATGGTGGCTACTCCTGTATCATCTTGAAATGTCCTTCTCCTTTGTTTATGGTCACTACGGTGGGAGTCAGACGAAGAACTTTCAAAGATATGGTTATTAGAAGTTGGAGTCCCCTATTTTCCTTGACTCATATTTCCTTAAGTGGCTTGTTTCAAATGATTCATTAGATCGATATTTTGCTTGATCTATTTGTTGAGCTGTATTTGGTTATCTTGCAGTTTATTCTTTATAGTCTCCAATTGGCCCTGAGTAATTGGATCATTTGAAGTGGAAGTAGAGGCTGCATTGGTTGTGGCAAGAGCATTAGCATCTCCAAAAGGTTGTTGTTGGATATCATCACGTTCAGGATTAGAAGGTCCAACAACTTGATAGTTCTTTTTATTAACTACAGCTTCAAGTTTCTTATGTAGATCCATGGAGATCTGAGAAAACTTAGAAACTTAAATGGTAAAAAATTAAAAAAAACTAAGTTTTCTTATTCTCGGTGAAAGCACCATAATATTGGCACCAAAATGTTAGCACAAAGCCCAAAGAGTTCAGCGAACAGAAAAGTATGAACATAAATGGAAAATGAGGAAGAAGCAATAGAAAATGCAATAAGAAAAGAGTCAGGGAGATTTATATTGGTTTGACCTTATTATGCCTACGTACGCTTGAAAGTTTTGTTTTCTTTTTTGGCTATTTTAGGATTACAGGTTCTTTGATTGGTAAGACTCTGAATAGTATTGGTCAAAGAAAACTAACACCAAAAAGATATGTTTTTCGTCTATGCAACTGGTATTTGGTTGGGCGGGAAAATCAGAGGACCGTCGAAGAAGGGTTACAAGAGGCCAATCACAATTTACACTAAGGGAGGGATTGGTCCCGATCACTTTATAGGGATCAATACTGATCACTTTATAGGGATCGATACCGATCACTTAAAAAGAGGGCATGAGGTTCATAACTTCTTTGGTGGGTCCTAACTTGTATCTAGAACTGTGTGTGAAGTTTCATATGGTTTGGATCAATTGTTAGAGAGTTATAGTTATTTGATTGTCAAAGTAGAGTTCTTATGCTAGTTGATCTCAAAGTTATATTGACCCCTCTATGTTGATTAGGCCGATACCTTATCAAAAAGTTCTCTAGCACTATTTTGATGAGCTAAAGTAACTGTTGTCATATAATGCACTTGATCTCTAGGCCTTCGGATGGCGTTTTCATGATGTTAGCCTTTGTTATTGTCAAGTTTTGCCAATCCTAATAGTTTCTGATAGTTGGGCCAAAAGGCCGGGTAACAACAAGTTTTACTCCTCATGGTGAAGAACAAGAAAAGCATGAGCAAATCGCTAAACGGTAAGTTTCATCTAATGCCTAGGCAGAGATTTTAAAACAAAATAGAAGGTGTCATGGTCAATAAATTTTGTATAGTTGTTTTAACAAAACACATGCAAATTTGATTTTATACTTTGATTTTCATGATGTTTAACAAATTTTATGTGCATTTTAAACTACTCCATATAAACATAATCATCCTTAATTCAATATGGATGGCTTCTTATTTTGTAGAGATGGACTATAGAAAACCAAAATCAACAAGTAATGTTTAATTAAATAACAACAATAATACAATTGAATCTTAGTAAAACTTATAGACATGTGTTTTCCTCTTAAGTTTTATTCAAGAAGTGTTCAAAAAAATTGACTGCAAATAATCTTTTTAATTTTAGAAATTGCTTTTGTATTCATGCATGCCACTGTTGTTGGGTTGAGGAAAGAAGAATTACTTTCTAAATACTTAAATTAAAAGCTGGAATACTTGATTATAAATGCAATATGTAAAAACAATCATAGAAGTGATGATTCTGGTGGAGTAGAAGAGTTGAAACTGCTATGGAGATTAAGCAGTTAGTTGATGATGTTTGTGAGTAAATGATTATATGATTTGATTTTTTTATTGGTTTATAACAGATGTTAATGTTGGATTTGTATTTTTTCCTGCTTTCACAGTTAGTACATAAGGTGCATTGGTTACTTCTCTTGGTCTAACAGGATATTTACTAATTAGTTTCATGAGATTAATACACACATATTGTCATATGTGCATATACAGAAACATACATGTTGTATGTATGCATGTGCATATAATAAAATAAATAAAGAATGTTATTATCAAAGATACAATAAAATGTCGACTTATCCTTTTTCTTTTTTCTGAAATTAGGTACTTGAATAGTTGTTATGACTTATCATTTTGAACAACTTAGCTTATTTAAAATGACAAACGATAAAGGGGGTAAAATAAGAATCAATCACGAAATCATAAACTTATGATTAGTATCTCACAGAGAATTAAATGAATACTGCGTGAGCCACGAGTTTATGAATTTTAGTTTGTGAAGTGAAAAACTAGAAATAACCAAAGTCTAACAAATGTAGACTAAACAGGAAGATGAAATTAACTTGGTTAAAACAGAGTCTCTAACCATGTTTTTTACTCCATAAAAGCAATCATCAAATGTATTTTCGGGGTGACTCAAACACAATGGAAAGCACAATGCTGAACTCAAAACTAACATTCCCATGTAAATAAATAAAAAATGCATGGAACAAGGATGCAATTAACTCAAGAGATGTTATGAAATTTTCTGTCTAATAAGGATCCCTTAAACTATATATATATATATATATGTGTGTGTGTGTGTGTGTGTGTGTGTGTGTAATGTCAATGGTAAAGTATAACATTGAACATAACGCTAAGGCGTCACACATATTACTCCTTAACACATTTTTATATGCAAGTACCATAACACCACTATAAATTGGTAGCTATCAGAAGACCCCGTATACGTACAATACAAATCAAAGTCATAGTGGGATCATATATGGACAAAATATGACAATGCACATAAGGCAATTCTAAGATAGGATTATACCAGTTTACTCTTTATAGCTGATCGTACCATATACTAGCCAAAAGCATACAACAACCCTAGTCAAATCAAGATGCACTAATTGAATCGTAAGTCAAGTGAGTAATACGAAGAGGTCTGTCCGCTAGTGGTAACTACCCTTGTTGGCTAGATAAGCTCCTAATTTAGTTATTTTAGTTTTAAATCAAGAGTCAAGGCTATCCATTATTATTTAGTTACTTCATTTCGGTAAACGTTCGCTAATTCAACACATCATTCTAGAACATCCTCCATGCATATAGTTGTTAAAGTAGTTCTATTATTAACAGACAGTATGCCAATATCCATCCCTTGTCACTTTAACAATCAATTATCATTTTATACATCGTGGTCATTTCATATTTAAACAAATCATCACATTTTCAGGTCAAAATCAATTCAATTCAAATTTTGATTTCACATTATCATATCTCGAGTTAGTCTCATATTGTATTCAGATTTCTATTTCATATTTTCATATCACAATCAGTTCATCAACATATTTGAGTTTCAATTCAGATTTTGATGTCACAAATGCCATTGTTTAAATGTAATCCTTTACATACAAGTAGTTCGGACTCAAAAGGCTTAGATTGGAAATAGATTTTTAGCTAAGATAGTTTCATTTATACAAAATAGTTGAATATAGAAATAAAAGTTTTAATTGAATTAATTTAAGTTTAAAAATAGTTGTAATTGAAAATAGTTTTAATAGAAATTGTTTGAAATAAATAGTATTATGGAATATCATTTAACAGAAATAGTTTAGAATAAAACGGTATTAATTTAAAAATAATTTTTAATATGATAGTTTGGAATAAAATAGTTTATTTCCACTTAAACCAATTGAACTTAATTCCAAGTTTCAAAATTCACTTAAAACCATTCTAGATATCATATTCCAAGTTGGAAAAATAATAACTCCAAATCAATTCAAAATTCAATTTATTGCTAAACAAAAGTTTCAATTTCATAGTTCAAAAATCAGCTTCAATTTAAACGATTTAGATCTTAGTTACCAATTTGACATATTACGTTAAGTTGGTTTCAATTTTAATTTCAAATTTCCAAAACCATTTTCATTAAACTGGTTTTAAGTTTCAATTACAAATGTCAAGTTCAATACTTGAAATAACCCTGAACTTCAACCTTTAATATTTAAACCTAAAAAATATAAGTCAAATTTGATTTATCAATTTCATTTAATAAGTTAAAATTATAAATTTGAAACATTTCATTTATTTCATATCACAAGGTTCATTCCAAGACATTAGAATTCAATTTAACTTCACCAACTTATGCTAAGTCATTCCAAAATTTACCTTTTAATTCAAATTCCAATAGATTTCATTTCCATAACTTAATCTAATTTAAATTGAATTATATTGATCTCAACTCAAATTCATTTTAAGAAAATTCAATACAACAAAATGACCGTATTACAACTGTATTTTTGCAATGGTCGCAATATGGCAGTTGTAGTAAATGCTTTTTATATAACGACCCGGAAAATCTGAACCAATTAAAATTTTTTAAATTGGCTATTTTAGTGAATTTTAAATATTGAAAATAAACATTTTAAATAATAACGATGAAAAGTAAGTTTGAATCGACGTTTTAAAATAAGTATAATTAATTCTAATTATAAACAAGGCCTGAAATGGCGCAGTAGTTTCAAATTTTGAATTCAAACTTTGACTGACTGTATCGGGCGCAAAACAAAACGGATTTTAGTGAAACCAAAAATATTTAAATCTGTTAGTGAATATCTTTCTAACGAATCTGAAAAATCAAAATTTCATAGCGGGAAGCAAAAGTTATGGCTAAATGAATTTTCAGAAAGGTCGCTATAGAGTTTATATAGCCTGTGAAAATGGCCATTTTACAAACGACCTCGGAATTCGATGAAACCACTTTTGTTGTATCCGGGATGTCAAATGATTACCAAGTTTCAAATTTCATAATTTGTCGAATCAATATGTGAGCGTGGCAAAGGAAGACGCGTTTGACCAGTTTTAGTTGATTTTAATCGACTGGAAAATGGCCACTTTTCAAACGGTCTCAGAATTCGATGAAATTAGTTTTGTTTGGACCGTATCGTCAATACAAAGCTAGAAAATATTTTTTGTGAATTTTTAGAGACTGATTGTGGCCCCGGTAAATTGAAATGTGCATTTAAACTGAATATATAAAGATTTATATGTTAAATTCAACGGAAACTGATCGTAACAGCCGAAATGGGTTACAAAACATATCATTATGTTCGAAATGGGGGTATTGAGCTAGGGTCGACAGTCATTGGGTATGATTTGGAGTTCGTCTCATTAAACAGGTATTTTTTGAAAATAAAGTAATTATTAAATATAAAATATAATTTATATATATACGCTGGCCAATGAAAAAGTCCCAAACCCTATTTTTTCCACCGTCGTTCAAAGGCGATAAAGGCCAGAATTCTTCAAATTTAAATCCTCAAGTCTCGCCGCATCCACTGCGAATTAGAAGGGGCTATTGAGGAGAAAATCGAAGATCAAGGAACAGGCTTCAAATCCATATAAGGAAGCTTGAATTTTAAGAACTGTGGAGCTCGATTTCGGGTTGGAAGTGTCCGCCGTTCGAAGTGGATCTGGGGCTCGAAGTGGCCACCGAGTCAGGCGCCTTCAGGGGCGTAGGTGGAGTCACGGGGGCGGAGCGAGTGGTAGGCGACGATCCGGTCCAGGCGCGGTGTAGGGGGAGAAACGACGCACCCTAAGTTTGAGCAAATGGGTTCCAGCTATCGGCTGATAACGAAGGAGATGAAGAGGGGGTACGGTAACATATGTGAAAACGCTATTAAAAGGTTTTTATTGGGATTTAATTTAATTAATTATCTCGCTTAATTACCCCAGGCATTTAACACGAAAACTTTGTCATACGAGGCCGGATTTGCGCGAACTGGATCCGTTGCGATCGTAGGGACGAGAGCTTCGCAACAAAACTGACCGCGTTCAAAACAGAGCTTGTTAGAATTTCAGGCAAATTCAAACCCGAACGACGGTGAAATTCAAAGATAAAAGAACCAATGTGAGAAATTCTCTCACTATAATTTTCTGTATAGTTATTTAATTTGTAACTGCCTTCATGAACTATTCCCCGTCGTCCACAGACCATGGACGACTTGTTTGATTGTATTCTGTGTGAAAAATATAAATATAAATGTAAAAAGTGAAAATAAAAAATATATATGAAATCATCAGTGAAAATATTATATATATGGAATGTGAAATATATATATATATATATGAAAAGTGAAAATAACATATATATGAGATAAAAATATATATGAGACGAGAATAATATATATATTGAAATTGAAATATATATACGATATGAATTCAAATCGAATTGGAATTGAATCGAAACGAATTGAAATTGAATTGAAATTGAATCGAAATGAATTGAATAGAATAGAATAGAAAATGAATTCGAATTGAATAGAAAATGAATTCGAATTGAATAGAATAGAAAATGAATTCGAATTGAATAGAATAGAAAATGAATTCGAATTGAAATCGATTTGAAATTGAATATGAAGTTGAAATCGTTTCGAAAATGAATTTAAAACGATATATAAAATTTGTTTTAAATGGAAATCGACGAAATATATATTATATATATAATGGCCTAAATAGAACGCGCCGCGCTGCGGCAGTTCGCGAATTTCGACCATTGACTTCGAACGGACATTACAGGAGATCCGATCGTCGGATTTTCCTAAAACTGGAACCGTTGGGTTCGTATCGAAAAGAGCTTTCTAACGAATATGGAAAAATTGAAATCTAATTGTTGGATTTGGAATTATGTCCAAATCAAATTTGGAAAAGGTCGCTGTAAATGCAGTTCGATGGCCGTTGGTGGAAATCGACTGTACGGGCCTTGATAAAATTATTAAAAATAGTAATAATTTGTGTAAAATCATAAGAAATGATTTGGGAAGAATTAGGTTGAAAAATTCCATATTTGAAAAGATAAAAATATATTTTTATCGAAACGAACTAGTTATTAACTAGAAAAATAATCCAATGGTTATAAATAAATAAATTGGATTGGATTTGAATTGAAATTATCTTTGGATATTTTCAATATTGGATTCCGTGATTATACAGATATTGTGATGGGAATTTGGAAGATATCGATATTCCCGATATGATATCTGTTGGTTTCAG
This sequence comes from Allium sativum, assembly GCA_030737875.1. Lineage (NCBI taxonomy): Eukaryota > Viridiplantae > Streptophyta > Magnoliopsida > Asparagales > Amaryllidaceae > Allium > Allium sativum. The sequence goes on along the minus strand of CM060912.1, from coordinate 308,871,095 downwards.
GATTTGATGTTGAATATAAGTCGATACTATCTCTATTCAAAACCTTATATTTAATGTCAAATTGGATTGATTGACTGTTTGGATTGTGCTCGACCAGTTTATGAGCAAAATATGCTTTTACATTTAGCATTGGGTTGGGTAGAAATATCTGACACCTTATGAAACACTTCACGATTTGACGATAAGGTGTTTAGCGATGTTGTGTTCATTTCAAATTTAATGAATGATTGTGAAATGATATTTTTCTTAAGTGAAAAGAAATGTATTCCCGATTTTGGACAGGGAATGTTTTATAAAAATGTTTTATAAAACATAAAGGATTTCGAGGCCCAAAACCCGTTGATTTCTAGAATGATTTAGAATTGTATTATGTGTTACATTGTGGTTCATCGCATATTCGATTAGTTGCTATTGATGATGTATCTGTTTGGTGGTGGAGAATTTATTCTCTTGCTTAACACCCTTCTTTGAGACGTACGAGCTCAAAGGTTATGTGATTAATAGTCATTGATCATATGTGTGAATTACTGATGTGAAGTACTATATTTTGAAAGTACTTGTGATTATTACGTTGTGAAATGATTTTCCCTACTTCGGGATATGAAATGATTTAGTGTGTGGCTAAAGATTCGGGTAACCCTGAGACTAAAAGTATGGGTGAGAGGTCGGTGTAGCCTACTCCTGTGTGGGGTAGGTGCATCGTCGGTGTGGCCTGCTCCTATGTTGGGTAGGTGCACATTTATATATCGAGTTGCGAGGTGCGTACCCTTTGCCTTGTCGATGGGGAGCATGATATTTTGTTGCATACTTGTTTGTATGCATTGTTATGTTTTGGAATTCATATTTCCAGACGATTTGATTTGAGATCCCGAAGTGAAATCTACTTTGATATAGAAAGTTAGATATGTATTTCAAATGATTTGAAATAAGAAATCGGGAATAAAATCCAAAGGAATAATTTCTGTAAATTGAATTGGATTTGGAAAATCTAAGTGTGGTGATTAATCTAAATAGGTAGATTGGGATATTGCATGTTGATTGATGCAGAGTAGATCCATATATCTGTATTGATTATTGTTTATACACTGGCATTCATGGGGGTAAACCCGTTCCGCATTAGGGGCGTGGTCCTGTGATTTGTCTAATTATTAAATGAGTTAATTTTAACTGTTTAGAGTTTCTCACACCAGTCCCATGACTAACCTGTAGTTTTCTTTTCCCTTGCGAACTCGGGTGCCCCTATTTTCTACGTGAGCAGTCGAGTAATTTTATTTTGCAGATATGTTTAGCAAGATTCTGGATCAAAGCGAAAAGTCGTATCTAGAGTATTGATAGTCTTCCGCTGTGTAGTTTATATTTCCGTTGTGCACTGTATTACATTTATGTAAATTTATCTTCCACTGTGTATTATATTTCGATATACTCTGATATTTTGTACTCTGATGTAACATTATCATGATGTTTATAAAAGTCTTCTGTTATTTGTTATGATGTGTTGTATACCCAGAGTTAGCGTATGCGGGATTCGAACGGTCTTGGTCGATTTAGCGATTGATTAGGCCCGGGCGAAATCCGTTGTCATTACAGCTGGTATTAGAGCTTTGGTTAACTCAAATCTTTGGGGTACAACTCGTTAGAACAGAATAGAAGGACTCATCAGAGGTAGGATTAGTAATATCCTATAGAAGAATCCTCATTAGAGATAGAATCAGTAGCATTCTAGAATGAGTGACTCATTAGAGATGGGGTTAGAAATGCCCTAGAATGAGCTGAGAGTAATATAATTATATATAACGTATTTGTGATTATATATATAATCCGGTCTTAGAAAATTTGATTTTTGATTATATAAAATTATATATTTGAAAATTTAATCAACAAATTAATTGTTGGTTGTATTAGTTCAACTAATCAAAATATTGAATTAATAATACCAATAAGAGAATGTAAGGTGAATTAGCCAATTCGAATCAAATATAGAACTGAATTGAAAATTGGTTGGAACTGCATGCATATACATGTACTTACATTGAACATGTCATAGCAATGAGGCTAGAGCAGAGAAATAAAATTGTTTGCCCGACAAACATGTACATGTTTACTAATTTCTTGAGTTTGGGTGATTTTATGAGCGTTCTATTCAGGCCATTATATATATAATATATATATTATATATATTCCGTCGATTTCTATTTAAAATCACCCAAACTCAAGAAATTAGTAAACATGTACCTATTTGTTGAAATCAGAGAACAAGACACATTAGAACCATACAAAAGAATTCTTCAGAGATTGGATTAGTAATATCCAATGAGAATGACTCGTTAGAGATGGGATCAGTAGTATCCTAGAACGAGTGTAAAGAGTATATTTTTGAATTGAAAACAAATTTTGTTTTGAAAATTTAAATCAATTATTCGTATTTGATTATTTATTTGTATTGAATTTTGGCGATCCAATATATAAAGATTTTGCATATACGTCTGATCCACGTGTATTCGAAGTTTTAATATGCTGGATAGATATAGAATCATACTCTAGTCGCTCGGGCATGATTCTGATGATTGACGCATCATCATCAGAATTTATTTTCGTGTTTCGAAAGTGGGATTTCTATATGATTCCAATTGACTAGTGTGAGAACCAAAATTAGATAGGGCTTATTGTTGTGATTTGGCATCAAAAATGTGATTTTTGGACTATGTATCAAAGTTTTGAATTTGAAAAGCTAGTCAACTAATTGATTGCTGATTGTGTTGTTTGATTATCGGTTGATTAATGAAATGTTGAACCTTTAGCCAAATTGAACCAAATATTGAATTGTATTGAAAATTTGTCGCATTTGCATGCATATACATGTACTTACACTGAACAGGTCATAGCAAGGAGGCTAGAGCGGAAGAATAAAATTGTTTGCCCAACAAATAGGTACAAGTTTACTGTAATTTACTGTTTTGTTTGGGTGATGATGGTTTCATGAGCCGATTGGCTAGCCGCTTGGCCTTTTCTTTTTCTTTTTCTTTTGGATTGAAATAAAAATATTTTTTATAGTTAAAAAAAATAGAATTTTTAACGTGTATATGAAATGAAATAAATATTTATAAACAAATCGGACGATTTGTTTATACACACACATTTGACTGATATTGATTGGGACGATAAATTTTACACATCGCCCAACTGCACAAATAAAATCTGTGTTTGATTATTTGAAACCCCACACGGGTATTGGGATGATATATGACATACACTAATCCCAATAATTAGTTGTATGTCGATCGATTGATGGACAGACTGTTATGAGCGTTAAATATTTATATTTGATGCTTATACAGTATAGAATGCACATTGGATGATGGTTGATTATTTGTCATTGTTGATATATACATGCGTTGTATGGAAATCCATAGAAATAAAATCTATGGTAATTGATTGGGCCTCATTCCAGTTTTGAAATAGAATATTTGAAGATAAATATTTGAGAAGAAATATTTGAATAGAATATTTGAAATAGAAATATATAAAGCCGTGTTGATTAGATATGCGCTATTTTGATGCGAACGATATTTATATCGATTATACTCGTTTTTATAATGAATATTGAAAAGTGATTTCAAAATCGAATATTTTGAAATGAAATTCGAATTGAAATTGAATAAAATTGAATTCGAATTGAAATTGAATAGAAATGAATTCGAATTGAAATTGAATTAATTTGAAATTCAAATTAAATTGAAATAGAAAAAATCGACTTGAATTGAAATCAATTTGAAATGAATTTAAAACGAATTTGTAAGGGAAAATTCAATTTTGATTTGAATTTGAAAAGGAAGTTGAAATCATTTTGAAAACGAATTTAAAACGATTTATAAAATACGTTTAAAAAGGAAATCGACGAAATATATATAATATATATATTATATATATAATGGCCTGAATAGAACGCGCCGCGTCGCGGCAGTTCGCGAATTTCGACCATTGACTTCGAATGGACATTGCGGGAGATCCGACCGTCGGATTCTGCTAAAACCGGAATCGTTGGGTTCGTATCGAAAAGAGCTTTCTAACGGATATTAGAAATTTGAAATCTAACAGTTGGATTTGGAATTATGTCCAAATCAAATTTGGAAAAGGTCGCTGTAAGTGCAGTTTGATGGGCGTTGATGGAAATCGACTGTACGGGCCTTGATAAAATTATTAAAAATAATAATAATTTGTGTAAAATCATAAGAAATGATTTGCGAAGAATTAGAGTGAAAAACTCTATATTTGAAAAGGTAAAAATATATTTTTATCGAAATGAACTAGTTTTGAACTAGAATTATAATTCTATTTATTTTTAAAAAATAAATAAAGTGGATTTGAAATGGTTTTGAAAATAACCAGAAATTCCAATAATTGAATTGGAATGGATTTGAATCAAAATTGTCTTTGGAACATTTCGATGTTGGATTTCGTGATTATACAGATATTCTTAGGGAAATTTGAAAGATATATATATCGTTATTTCGAATACGATATTTGTTGGTCGTAGAATTTGATATTGAAAATAAGCCGATATATTTTCTATTCAGAGCCTTGTATTTAATATCAAATGCGATTTGGGTTTGTCGTGAATGGTGTCTTCATTAACACTGATCTTAAACCCAGTTGAGAAAAAGATTAATTTTTTTTATTTAGATTTAATGAAGTGTACCAATTAAATAATATTTAATTGGAATTGAATTGGTATTGATTTTTGGGTTTATCGTGAACAGTGTTTTAAATAACACTTGTTCTTTAACCTGATAATTAATGGAATGTGATTTTGGGTTGTCGTGAACGGTATCTTCAATAGTACTGTTCTTAGACCCAAAGGAGTTAAGAAAATCAGAAACTAACTGGAGATTAGTTAAGTTGAATGGTTTCTGGGGGTATTGATCTGATGTTCGTTTCGGTCTTCGGGGTTAATACTTAGGGAATTGCTCACTTGCTAATTTACGGTTAGGGACTGATTGAAATGTGCTGTGATTTTGGGGTTTATCGTGAACCTTGTTTCAAATGACACTAATTCTTTAACCCAGTCAGAGATTAAAACTAAGTGGAGTTTTAATGAATCTTTAATTAGATTGAAAAGATCGAGAATGGAGTATCACCAGTTTTGCTCCAGGCGATAGTTAAATCTTTAATTAAATTTGAACGTGAAATGGTAATTGAATTTACCGATAACACCGTGGTGTTAGATATGAAGTATGACCAGTTTTACTTCATGGGATGAATAGGTTGGGTCTGGGAAATAAAATAAATGATTACTTCGGTGTGGTTCGCTAATCCCGACTAGTGGAATCGATATTGAAAAGAAGATTAAATAATAAATTTAAAGAATTTATCTTTGATATAATTAATGGGAACATTTCCCTAAGAATGTGAAATTTAAAACTAACTGTAGGTTAGCTAAGAAGAATGGTTTCCTGGGTATTGATATGATTTTGCTTTCGACCTTCGGGGTTAATATTTGGGGAATTATTCTCTTGCTAATTTACGGTTAGTGACTGATGAATTGGAATGAGGCGTATGTTGTGTTTATTTAACACTTGTTTATTATATACGCGAGTTATTCAGAAAGACCGGGTTTATCCCATTCTGAATAATTGATTCGACGATTAGTCGAAGATGAAGACGGTGGTTGAAGACCGGAGGTCTTCACGTCGTTTGGGGGATTACTGATGATCTTGATTGGGCCGTACACCCAAGAGGATGGAATCAGTTAGTGATCGTCCAGACGTACTTGGAGATCGATGGATATGCGGGGTACTAGGTGCATCCGGTTTTGTTCAGACTCAGAACGAACTTGTAAATGGACTATGTGTCTGACATTGGATTTTATTCTGTGTGATTGATTTCGATTAAATATATATCTGTTTGGCGACGGAGAATTTATTCTCTTGCTTAACGCCCTTCTCTAGGACGTACGAGCTCAGGGGTTATATATTGATGGATATCAAATGCATGGAGTGAATTGCCTGTGTGGCATGCCTAAGTGGCAAATGATCAAGGCTTCTGTTGAAAAGCAATGTCTTGTGGTTGATGATCAAAGCACGGCCTTTGTGGCATCGCTTTGTGTAGCGTGAACCTCACACCCCGGTGTGAACCAAAAACGGGAGAGGACCTCAGGGAGGACATGCGTTTCTTTCTAGTTAGAAGTGGCGTCAGTAGTTTTACACGCCCTGACGAGTTTGACTTATGTGGTTGTTGCTGTTGCGAGGCGCCTCAGATATATCGGTGATTATGTGAAGGCGATGGAGTCATTCGTTGGCTCATTTACGCCCCAAAGGGACGGGAAACGCAGTGTTCAGGGCTTAAGTTTAATCCACATCGGTGGACTGGTCCTGAGGATCCAAGGGTCGATGCGCTCTGACCCTGAAGCTCGGGCTAGAGAGTCTCGAAGTCGGTGAGGACTATCTTTTGCCTTGGTTCACAGATGGAAATCCAATTTCCATTACGTGACTTTGCGGTTTTGATTGTAATCCTATATATGGCGACATAGTTGGAGGGGGCGCTTATGCCGTCTATGATTGATACTTATGATTTGAAGTTGTTTTATACACTATACATTTATAGTAATAATCAAATGATTTGTTTTAAACGTATCAAGCATTCTTGGCTATTCTAAGGTAAAAACCCTATCCTCCGGCTTGCGTTGCATTGTGTGATGGGACCTGGGTCTTATAATAGCTTCATTTTTCTTTATTTAGCATTGCTCTATTGTTTTATGCACTGGTGTTCTTGGGAGGAAACCTGTTCCGTGTTATACGGCGTGGTCCCTTGATTTACCTAACTTTAAAATAAAGATTAATAATTGTTTTAGTTCTCACACCAGTCCCATGACTGACTTGGAGTTTATTGTTTTAACCTAAACTCTGGGTGCCCTTATTTTGAAACGGACAACTAGTAGTTTTGATTTTGTAGATTTATATTCATAGGATCCTGATTTACAGCTGGAACGATACTCGGAAAGCTCTGTATCCGTGTATTACTACTAGTTGTGTATTGTATTATTTTTCCGCTGCGATGTATTTAAACGTAATTTAAATCTCTGATATTTTCTGTGTAATATTTATTCATACTCTATATATTCTTGTATTCTGATGGAATTGTTGTAATGTACAATGAAATGTTCTTCTGTCTGCGTTCTTTTGTGTGTTATTCTCAAAGTATCCGCTCTTTCCTTACCGGGGAAGTTACGGGTCCTCACTCTTGGTATCAGAGCTTTGGTTAACTCAAATCTTTGGGGTACAACTCATTAGAACTGAACAAAAGACTCATCAGAGGTAGGATTAGTAATATCCTATAGAAGAATCCTCATTAGAGATAGAATCAGTAGCATTCTAGAACGAATAAATCATTGGAGATGGGGTCAGAAGTGCCCCAACACGAGTTGAGAGTTATATGTTTATAAATAACGTACTTGTGATTATTAGTTCAACTAATCAGAATATTGAATTGATAATACCAATAAGAGAATGTAAGGTGAATTAGCCAAATTGAACAAATATTGAACTGAATAGGAAAAAAATACCCGTTTGTGGTTGAGAATAATTTGGTTGAAACCACATAGGATTAGTTTGTGGAAATGAAAAAAAAAATATCGTATATATTAAAAGTGAAAATATCATATATATTAAAAGTTAAAATATCGTATATATTGAAAGTGAAAATATTGTATATATTGAAAAGTGAAAATATCGTATATATTGAAAAGTGAAAATATCGTATATATTGAAAAGTGAAAATATTATACATATGAAATGTGAAAACGATATATATATGAAATGAAAACGATATATATATGAAATGTGAAAACGATATATATATGAAATGAAAACGATATATAGATATGTATGAAATGTGAAAATGATTTGATTGTTAAAAATATAATTTTTAACATATATATACACTGTATAAAATTGTCGTGTATATGGAATATTCAATTTTGATTAGAAATTGAATATGAAGTTGAAATCGTTATGAAAACGAATTTAGAACGATTTATAAAATATGTTTTAAAAGGAAATCGACGAAATATATATTACATATATAATATAATGGCCTGAATAGAACGCGCCGCGCTGTGGCAGTTCGCGAATTTCGACCATTGACTTCGAATGGACATTACGGGAGATCCGACTGTCGGATTCTCCTAAAACCAGAACCTGTTGGGTTCGTATCGAAAAGAGCTTTCCAATGAATATGAGAAATTTGAAATCTAACGATTGGATTTGGAATTATGTCCAAATCAAATTTGGAAAAAGGTCGCTGTAAGTGCAGTTCGATGACCGTTTATGGAAATCGACTGTACGGGCCTTGATAAAATAAATAAAAATATTGATAATTTGTGTAAAATCATAATAAATGATTTAGAAAGAATTGGGATGAAAATTCCATATTTGAAAAGATAAATATTTTTTTTATCGAAACGAACTAGTTATTAACTAGAAAAATAATCCAATGGTTGTAAATAAATAAATTGGATTTGGGGTTTGTCGCGAACTGTGCTTAAATGACATTAGTTCTTTAACCCGCGTAAAAGCAGGATTAATTTCCAAAATGTAGAACAATCAATATGAAATGATTTTAGAGATGAAACCAATTGGGTTTGGATAAATCTTCAATTAGATTTGGATGAATGAATGGTGATTAAATTCACCAAAACATGTGATGGGATTAAACCAAATTTACTTAGTTGTTGATATTGATTGTGGTTGATTGATTGTTTGGATGGTGGTCGACCAGTTTATGAGCAGAATATGCTTTTTGATTTAGCATTGGGTTGGGTAGAAATACTGGTGTGCTAACACCTTGCGAAACACTTCACGATTTGACGATAAGGTGTTTAACGATGTGTGTTCATTTCAAATTTAATGAATGATTGTGAAATGATATTTTTCTGAAGTGAAAAGAAATGTATTCCCAATTTTGGACACTGAATGTTTTATAAAACAGAAAGGATTTCGAGGCCCAAAACCCGATGATTTCTAAAATGATTTAGAAATGTATTATGCGTTACACTGTGGTTCATCGCATATTCGATTAGTTGCTATTGATGATGTATCTGTTTGGTGGCGGAGAATTTATTCTCTTGCTTAACACCCTTCTTTGAGACGTACGAGCTCAAAGGTTATGTGATTAATAGTGACTGATCATATGTGTGAATTACTGATGTGAAGTACTATATTTTGAAAGTACTTGTGATTATTGTGTTGTGAAATGATTTTCCCTACTTCAGGATATGAAATGATTTAGTGTGTGCCTAAAGATTCGGGTAACCCTGAGACTAAAAGTATGGGTGAGAGGTCGGTGTAGCCTATTCCTGTGTGGGGTAGGTGCATCGTCGGTGTAGCCTGCTCCTATGTGGGGTAGGTGCACATTTATATATCGAGTTGTGAGGTGCGTACCCTTTGCCTTGTCGATGGGAAGCACGATATTTGGTTGCATACTTTTAGTATGCATTGTTATGTTTTGGTATTCATATTTCCAGACGATTTGATTTGAGATCCCGAAGTGAAATCTACTTTGATATAGAAAGTTAGATATGTATTTCAAATGACTTGAAATAAGAAATCGGGAATAAAATCCAAAGGAATAATTTCTGTAAATTGAATTGGATTTGGAAAATCTAAGTATGATGATTAATCTAAATGGGTAGAATGGGATATTGCATGTTGATTGTTGCATAGTAGATCCATACACCTATATTGATTGTTGTTTATACACTGGCATTCATGGGGATAAACCCATTCCGCGTTAGCGGCGTGGTCCCGTGATATGCCATATTATTAAATAAGTTAATTATAACTGTTTAGAGTTTCAGTTGATTTTAATCGACTGGAAAATGGCCATTTTTCAAACAGTCTCAGAATTTGACGAAACTAGTTTTGTTAGGACCGTACCATCAATTCGAAGCTAGAAAATATTTTTCAGGAATTTTTCGAGTTAGTATGTGACCCCGGTAAATTGAAATGCGCATTCAAATTCAATATATAGAGTTATATGTTGATTTTGATGAAAACTGATCGAAATGATCGAATCAGCTGATGAAACATATCCCATTGTGTTCGGAATGGGGGTAATTAGCTAGGGGTGGCAGTCAGTGGGTTGGATTTCGAGTTCGAAATAAAAAGTTGCTTTTTGGAATTTAAAAATAATAAAATATATATTAATATCTTGGTCAACCCCATTTCTCCCTTACCCATCGTTCAAAAATAGAAAGAGGAAATAAAAAAACCGCTGCTCCTCATATCGCCATCGCCCAGTCCCCATCGCCCTGCCACCGTCCACCGCGAGCGCCACCCCACCACCAGCTCACCGCGCCACCCTCCCCCTCCTCCATCTCCCACTCCTTTCCTCTTTCGTTTGAAGGCCGAAGCACCCGCGCCCTAGCCTCGAATTAGCCTCCTCCGACCACCGAATCGTTCACCACCGCCGGTGAAGCTTCTCGTCGCCACCTGCTGGCCTAGCGCCGCCTCCCTCGGCCAACCCCGACCCGAAGACCCTCTCCTCCTTTAAAAACTCAAGTTTTACATTTTCAACCTTTGCGGATAAGCACTCCGACCACCAACAGCAAGCACGCCCTTCACCGAGCCTCCTTCGCCACCTAACAAGGTCCGGTGAGCATTTAATTTTACTTTTAGCCGCTTACATAATTAAAAATGCAATTTTTAATTATAAATCTCGTGTATAAAAATATGTTTTTCATTCATATGAAGTAGCGGATATAAAGAAGCGATTTTAATAATCTAAAGATGTGGATTATAACAATAGCATGATAAAGATTAAATTTTTGTTTTAGAAAAGATTAGATTTTTCTATGGGAAAAGATAAGATTTTTGTCATATGAGGTTAAGATTTTGAACACCTTAAAAATATGATTTTTATATATTGTAGAGAATAAAAATATGATTTTTATATAGTGAAGATTATAAAAATATAATTTTTATAAGGGAGAGAATATAAAAATACGATTTTTATATATGTTGTAGCGAAATAAAAATTCGATTTTTATAGGAGAAACGGATCAGAAATATTAAAATATGTTTTTTTATATAGAAAGAAGCATGGAAAAAAAATACATTAAGTAGAAATAAAATATGATTTTTATTTATTGAAATGAAGTGATAAAAATATAATTTTTATATATGAACAGCGCGAAAAAGAAGGCAATGGAATTTCAAATAGATCCAGACGGTTCAGCAGTTCAAAAGCAAAGCACGGTGGAGTGGAACTCTTGGTGAGAACTCATCACTTTTATTTAAATTTCTAGTTGAAATATATACTAGGATGCAGACGGTGTTTAGTAGCACCCGACACCCGTCGTCCACAGACCATGGACGGTTGTATGCTTGTTTGTTTGATTTTGATGTGTAGTTGATTGTTTGAAACCCCACACGGGTATTGGGATGATATATGACACACACTAATCCCAATAATTAGTTGTATGTCGATCGATTGATGGACATAATGTTATGAGCGTTAAATATTTATATTTGATGCTTATACAGTGTAGAATGTACTTTGGATGACGGTTGATTATTTGTCATTGTTGATATATACATGCGTTGTATGGAAATCCATAGAAATAAAATCTATGGTAATTGATTAGGCCCCATTCCAGTTTTGAAATAGAATATTTGAAGAGAAATATTTGAATAAAATATTTGAGAAGAAATATTTGAAACGAAATATTTGAACAGAAATATATAAAACTGTGTTGATTAGATATGCGTTATTTTGACGCGAACGATATTTATATAGATTATATTCGTTTTTATAATGAGTATTGAAAAGTGATTTCAAAATCGAATATTTTGAAATGAAATTCGAATTAAATTGAATTGAAACGAATTAGAATTCGAATTGAATTGAAACAAATTAGAATTCGAATTGAAACGAATTAGAATTCAAATTGAAATTGAATAGAAATGAATTCGAAATGAAATTGAATAGAAATGAATTCTAATTGAAATTGAATAGAATTGAATTTGAATTGAAATTGAAAACGAACTAAAATTGAATTAAAAATCGATTTGAATTGAAATCAATTTGAAATGAATTTAAAACGAATTTATATTGGAGAGATTCAATTTTGATTTGAATTTGAAATGCAAGTTGAAATCATTTTGAAAACGAATTTAAAACGATTTATAAAATAAATATATATAATATATATATTATATATATAATGGCCTGAATAGAACGCGCCGCGCCGCGGCAGTTCTCGAATTTCGACCATTTACTTAAATTTTTAAAGAATTTATCTTTGATAAAATTAATGGGAACCTTTCCCTAAGAATGTGAAATTTAAAACTAACTGTAGGTTAGCTAAGTAGAATGGTTTCCTGGGTATTGATCTGATGTTGGTTTCGGCCTTCGGGGTTAATATTAAGGGAATTATTCTCTTGCTAATTTACGGTTAGTGACTGATGAATTGGAATGAGGCGTATGTTGTGTTTGTGTAACACTTGTTTATTATATACGCGAGTTATTCAAAAAGACCGAGTTTATCCCATTCTGAATAATTGATTCGACGATTAGTCGAAGATGAAGACGGTGGTTTAAGACCGAAGGTCTTCACGTCGTTTGGGGGATTACTGATGATCTTGATTGGGCCGTACACCCAAGAGGAGGGAATCAGTTAGTGATCGTCCAGACGTACTTGGAGATCGATGGATATGCGGGGTACTAGGTGCCTCCGGTTTCGTTCAGACCCAGAACGAACTTGTAAATGGACTGTGTGTTTGATGTTGGATTTTATTCTGTGTGATTGATTTCTATTAAATATATATTTGTTTGGCTGCGGATAATTTATTCTCTTTCTTAACGCCCTTCTCTGAGACGTACGAGCTCAGGGGTTATATATTGATGGATATCAAACTCATGGAGTGAATTGCCTATGTGGCATGCCTAAGTGGCAAATGATCAAGGCTTCTGCTGAAAAGCAAAGTCTTGTGGTTGATGATCAAAGCACGGCCTTTGTGGCATCGCTTTGTGTAGCGTGAATTCGCGAGCCTCACACCCCGGTGTGAACCAAAAACGGGAAAGGACCTCAGGGAGGACATGCATTTCTTTCTAGTTAGAAGTGGCGTCAGTGGTTTTACACGCCCTGACAAGTTTGACTTATGTGGTTGTTGCTGTTGCGAGGCGCCTCAGATATATAGGTGACTATGTGAAGCCGATGGAGTCATTCGTTGGCTCGCTTACGCCCCAAAGGGCGGGGAAACGCAGTGTTTAGGATTTAAGTTTAATCCACATCGGTGGCCCGGCCCTGTCGCTCCAAGGGACGATGCGTTCTATTCCTGAGACACGGACTAGAGCGTCTCGAATTGGTAGAGGACTATCTTTTGCCTCGGTTCACAGATGGAAATCCAACTTCCAATATGACATTTTGTGGTTTTGATTGTAGAGCCTAGTATGGCGACATGATATATGGTACCCATGTCGCCTATGATTGATATTTATGATTGAAATTGTTTTGACACTATACACTTATAGTATCAAATGATTTGTTTTAGTGTATCAAGCATTCTTTGGTTATTATAAGGTAAAACCCTATCCTCCGGCTTGCGTTGCATTGAATGATGGGACCTAGGTCTTATAATAGCTTCATTTTTCTTTATTTAGCATTGCGCTGTTTGTTTTATGCACTGGTATTCTTGGGAGGAAACCCGTTCCGTGTTATACGGCGTGGTCCCTTGATTTACCTAACTTTAAAATAAAGATTAATGACTGTTTTAGTTCTCACACCAGTCACATGACTGACCTGGAGTTTATTGTTTTAACCTAAACTCTGGGTGCCCCTATTTTCTGCACGGGCAGCTAGTAGTTTTGGTTTTGCAGATTTATATTCACAGGATCCTGATTTACAGCTGGAATGATACTCGGAAAGCTCTGTATCTGTGTATTACTTCTAGTTGTGTTTTGTATTATTTTCCGCTGCGATATATTTAAATGTAATTTAAATCTCTGATATTTTCTGTGTAATATTTATTCTTGCTCTGTATATTCTTGTATTCTGATGGAGTTGTTGTAATATACAATGAAATGTTCTTCCGTCTGTGTTCTGATTCGTCTTGTCCTCAAAGTAATTCGTTCTTTCTCTTCTCTTCGGAGACCGGGGAAGTTCGGGTCGCTTCATTTGGTATCAGAGCTTTGGTTTACAAAGCTCAGAGAACAAGACACATAAGAACCATACGAAAGAATTCATCAGAAATTTGATTAGTAATATCCAACGAGAATGACTCGTGATAGATAGGATCAGTAGTATCCTAGAACGAGTGTGAAGAGTATATTTTTAAAATGAAACAAAATTTATTTTGAAAATTTAAATCAATTACTCGTATTTGAATAATTTATTTTGTATTGAATTTGGACAGTCCAGTATATAAAGAGTTTGCGTATACGTCTGATCCACGTGTATTCGAAGTTTTAATATACTGGATAGATATAGAATCACACTCTAATCGCCCGGAGATGGTTCTGATGATCGCTATAGTTCAAACATCATTAGAATTGGTATTCGAGTTTCGAAAGTGTGATATTTATATATTTCCATAGACTGGTGTGAGAACCAAAATTAGATAGGGCCTATTGTTGTGATTTGGCATCAAAAATGTGATTTTTGACTATGTATCAAAATTATGAATTTGAAAAGCTAATCAACTAATTGATTGATGGTTGTGTTGTTTGATTATTGTTTGATTAATTAAAATTTGAACCATTTAGTCAAATTGTACCAAAAAGTGAATTGTATTGAAAATTTGTCGCATTTGCATGCATATACATGTACTTACACTGAACAGGTCATAGCATGGAGGCTAGAGCGGAAGAATAAAATTGTTTTCCTGACAAATAGGTACATGTTTACTGTAATTTACTGTTTTGTTTGGGTGATGATGATTTTATGGGCCGATTGGCTAGTCGCTTGGCTTTTTCTTTTGGATTGAAGAAGGCTATGAGAGGCTATATGAAATATCCCGAAATCCCCGGTGTAGGGGAGGTTATAGCCAAATTTTTCGAAAATTTATGGTGTTAGCCAAATTTTTGAAAAATTTGAAAAGTTTTTAGAAACTGAAAAGTTGAAAAACTTAAGCTGTAATGGAAATAGCGAAAGTTGAGTTGATTAGTTAAACAACTTTCGGCTTCATTCCTTTTCGTGGACGAAAAGTTTTAAGTGGGAGAGATTGTAATAACCCGGAAATCCGAGCCAATTTAAAAATTTTATTTTGGCAATTTTGAATATTTAAAATGAATTATTTTAATTAATATCGATGAGAAATTTAATTTGAATAGAATATTTGAAATAGAATATTTGAATAGAAATATTTGAAATAGAATATTTGAAAAAGAAATATTTAAATAGAAATATTTGAAAAAGAAATATTTGAAATAGAATATACGAAAATAGAAATATATGAAGCCGTGTTGATTAGATTGACGCCATTCTGACGCAAACGATATCTATATCGATTATATTCGTTTTTATAATGAATATTGCAAAGTGATTTCAAAATCGAATATTTTGAAATGAAATTCGAATTGAATTGAAACGAATTAGGATTCGAATTGAATTGAAAATAAAATGAATTCGAATCGAATTGAAATTGAATTGAAATCTTTTTGGAAAAGAATTTAAAACGATTTACAAAATACGTTTTAAAAGGAAATCGAAGAAATATATAATATATATATATATAATATATATATAATGGCCTGAATAGAACGCGCCGCGCTGCGGTAGTTCGCGAATTTCGACCATTAACTTCGAATGGATATTGCGGAAGATCCGACTGTCGGATTCTCCTAAAACCGGAACCGTTGGGTTCGTATCGAAAAGAGCTTTCTAACGAATGTGAGAAATTAGAAACCTAATGGTTGGATTTGGAATTATGTCCAAATCAAATTTGGAAAAGGTCGTTGTAAGTGCAGTTCGATGGCCGTTGATGGAAATCGACTGTACGAGCCTTGATAAAATTATTAAAAATAGTAATAATTTGTGTAAAATCATAAGAAATGATTTGGGAAGAATTGGAATGAGGTGTATGTTGTGTTTGTGTAACGCTTGTTTATTATATACGCGAGTTATTCAGAAAGACCGGGTTTATCCCATTCTGAATAACTGATTCGACGAATAGTCGAAGATGAAGACGATGGTTGAAGACCGGAGGTCTTCACGTCGTTTGAGTGATTACTGATGATCTTGATTAGGTCGTACACCCAAGAGGAGAGAATCAGTTAGTGGTCTTCTAGACGTACTGGGAGATCGATGGATAAGCGAGGTACAAGGTGCCTCCGGTTTCATTCAGACCCAGAATGGACTTGTAAATGGACTATGTGTCTGACATTGGATATCATTCTGTGTGGTTGATGGATATCGGTTGCATGGAGTGGTTTGCCTATGTGGCATGCTAAGATGCAAATGATCAAGGCTTTTGTTGAAAAGCAAAGTCTTATGGTTGATGATCAAAGCACAGCCTTTGTGGCGTAGCTTTGTGTAGCGTAGATTCGCGAGCCTCACACCCTGGTTGTGAACCAGAAACGGGAGAGGACATCAGGGAGGGCATGTGTTTCCTTCTAGTTAGAAGTAGCGTCAGTGGTTTTACACGCCCGGACGAGTTTGACTTATGTGGTTGTTGGTTTGCGAGGCGCCTCGGATATATCGGTCGATCTGGGACCGATGGAGTCATTCATTGGCTCATTTACGCCCCAAAGGGCGGGGAAACGTAGTGTTTAGGCATAATAATCCACATCAGTGGACCGGCCCTGACGATCCAAAGGGTTGATGCATTCTGATCCTGAGGCTCGGGCTAGAGAGTCTCGAATCGGTGAGGACTATCTTTTGCCTCGGTTCACAGACGGAAATCCAATTTCCAAATACGTGACATTTGCGGTTTTGATTGTAGAGCCTAGTATGGTGACATGATATATGGTACCCATGCCGTCTATGATTAATATTTATGATTTGAAGTTGTTTTATACACTATGCACCTATAATAGTATCAAATGATTTGTTTTAAACGTACTAAGCATGTTTGGCTATTATAAGGGAAAACCCTATCCCCCGACTTGCGTTGCATTGTGCGATAGGACCTGGGTCTTATAATAGCTTCATTGTTCTTTATTTAGCATTGCGTTGTTGTTTTATGCACTGGTATTCTTGGGAGGAAACCCGTTCCGTGTTATACGGCGTGGTCCCTTGATTTACCTAATTTTAAAATAAAGATTTATAACTATTTTAGTTCTCACACCAGTCCCATGACTGACCTGGGTTTTACTGTTTTAACCTAAACTATGGGTGCCCTTATTTTGACATGGGCTGCTAGTAGTTTTGGTTTTGCAGATTTATATCCATAGGATCCTGATTTACGGCTGGAACTTTACTCGGAAAGCTTTGTACCCGTGTATTACTTCTAGTTGTGTATTGTATTATTTTCCACTGCTATGTAATGTATTGTAATCTCTGATATTTTATTATGTGTAATATTTATTCCTACTCTGTATATTCTTGTATTCTGATGAATTTTTGTAATAAGCAATGAAATGTTCTTCTGTTTGCGTTCTTTTGTGGCTTGTTCTCAACTCAATCCGTTATTTCCCACAAGGGGGATTTCGGGTCGTTTCAGCGATTTTTATATATGTTGTAGCGAATAAAAATTCGATTTTTATAGGAGAAACGGATCAGAAATATAAAAATATGTTTTTTAATATAGAAAGAAGCGTGGTAAAAAATACATGAAGTAGAAATAAAAATATGATTTTTATTTATTGAAATGAAGTGATACAAATATAATTTTTATATATGAACAGCGCGAAAAAGACGGCATTGGAATTTCAAACAGATCCAGAAGGTTCAGCAGTTCAAAAGCAAAGCACGGCGGAGTGGAACCCTTGGTGAGAACTCCTCACTTTTATTTTAATTTCTAGTTGAAATAAATACTAGGATGCAGACGGTGTTTTGTAGCACCCAACACCTGTCGTCCACAGACCATGGACGGCTTGTATGCTTGTTTGTTTGATTTTGATGTGTAGTTGATTGTGTGATGTGATGTGAAATGAAATAAAATATTTAAGTAGTTAAAAATATTTTATAGTTGAAAATAATTTTTTTTAACCTGAATGTGAATAAATAAATATAAACAAATCGAACGATTTGTTTATATACATACATTTGACTGATATTGATTGGGACGATAAATTTTACACATCGCCCAATTGCACAAATAAAATCTGTGTTTGATTGTTTGAAACCCCACACGGGTATTAGGATGATATATGACATACACTAATCCCAATAATTAGTTGTATGTCAATCGATTGATGGACAGACTGTTATGAGCGTTAAATATATATATTTGATGCTTATACAGTGTAGAATGCACTTTGGATGATGGTTGATTATTTGTCATTGTTGATATATACATGCGTTGTATGGAAATCCATAGAAATAAAATCTATGGTAATTGATTGGGCCTCATTCCAGTTTTGAAATAGAATATTTGAAGAGAAATATTTGAATAAAATATTTGAGACGAAATATTTGAAACGAAATATTTGAATAGAAATATATAAAGCCGTGTTGATTAGATATGCGCTATTTTGACGCGAATGATATTTATATCGATTATATTCGTTTTTATAATGAATATTGAAAAGTGATCTCAAAATCGAATATTTTGAAATGAAATTCGAATTAAATTGAATTGAAATGAATTAGAATTCGAATTGAAACGAATTAGAATTCGAATTGAATTGAAAAGAATCAAAATTCAAATTGAAATTGAATAGAAATGATTTCAAATTGAAATTGAATAGAAATGAATCGAATTGAAATTGAATAGGATTGAATTTGAATTGAAATTGAAAACGAACTGAAATTGAATTAAGAATTGATTTGAATTGAAATCAATTTGAAATGAATTTAAAACGAATTTATATTGGAAAGATTCAATTTTGATTTGAATTTGAAATGGAAGTTGAAATCGTTTTGAAAACGAATTTAAAACGATTTATAAAATACGTTTTAAAAAGGAAATCGACGAAATATATATATAATATATATATATATATATAATGGCCTGAATAGATCGCGGCGCGCCGCGGTAGTTCGCGAATTTCGACCATTTACTTCGAATGGATATTACGGGAGATCCGACCGTTAGATTCTCCTAAAACCGGAACCGTTGGGTTTGTATCGAAAAGAGCTTTCTAACGAATATTAGAGCTTTTTGAAATCTAATAGTTGGTTTGGGAATTATGTCCAAATCAAATTTGGAAAAGGTCGCTGTAAGTGCAGTTCGATGGCCGTTGATGGAAATCGGCTGTACCGGCCTTGATAAAATTATTAAAAATAATAATAATTTGTGTAAAATCATAAGAAATGATTTGTGTAGAATTGGGGTGAAAAACTCCATATTTGAAAAGGTAAAAATAGTTTTTTATCGAAATGAACTAGTTTTGAACTAGAATTATAATTCTATTTATTTTTAAAAAATAAATAAAGTGGATTTGAAATGGTTTTGAAAATAACCAGAAATTCCAATAATTGAATTGGAATGGATTTGAATCGAAATTGTCTTTGGAATATTTTGATGTTGGATTTCGTGATTATAAAGATATTGTTAGGGAAATTTGAAAGATATATATATATCGTTATTTCCAATACGATATTTGTTAATCGTAGAATTTGATATTGAATATAAGCCGATATATTTTCTATTCAGAGCCTTGTATTTAGTATCAAATTTGATTTGGGTTTGTCGTGAATGGTGTCTTCATTAACACTGTTCTTAAATCTAGTTGAGAAAAAGATTAAATCTTTTTATTTAGATTTAATGAAGTGTACCAATTAAATAATATTTAATTGGAATTGAATTGGTATCGATTTTTGGGTTTATCGCGAACAGTGTTTTAAATAACACTTGTTCTTTAACCCGATAATTGATGGAATGTAATTTTGGGTTGTCGTGGACGGTATCTTCAATAGTATTGTTCTTAGACCCAAAGGAGTTAAGAAAATCAGAAACTAACTGGAGATTTTGAATGGTTTCCTGGGTATTGATCTGATGTTGGTTTCGGCCTTCGGGGTTAATATTTGGGGAATTATTCTCTTGCTAATTTACGGTTAGTGACTGATGAATTGGAATGAGGCGTACGTTGTGTTTGTGTAACACTTGTTTATTATATACGCGAGTTATTCCGAAAGACCGGGTTTACCCAATTCTGAATAATTGATTCGACGATTAGTCGAAGATGAAGACGGTGATTGAAGACCGGAGGTCTTCACGTCGTTTGGGGGATTACTGATGATCTTGATTGGGCCGTACACCCAAGAGGAGGGAATCAGTTAGTGATCGTCTAGACGTACTTGGAGATCAATGGATATACGGGGTACTAGGTGCTCCGGTTTCGTTCAGACCCAGAACGAACTTGTAAATGGACTGTGTGTCTAACATTGGATTTTATTCTGTGTGATTGATTTCTATTAAATATACATCTGTTTGGTGGCAGAGAATTTATTCTCTTGCTTAACGCCCTTCTCTGAGACGTACGAGCTCAGGGGTTATATATTGATGGATATCAAACGCATGGAGTGAATTGCCTGTGTGGCATGCCTAAGTGGAAAATGATTAAGGCTTCCGTTGAAAAGCAAAGTCTTGTGGTTGATGATCAAAGCACGGCCTTTGTGGCATCGCTTTGTGTAGCGTGAATTCGCGAGCCTCACACCCCGGTGTGAACCAAACATGGGAGAGGACCTCAGGGAGGACATGCGTTTCTTTCTTGTTAGAAGTGGCGTCGGTGGTTTTACACGCCCTGACGAGTTTGACTTATGTGGTTGTTGCTGTTGCGAGGCGCCTCGGATATATCGGTGACTATGTGAAGCCGATGGAGTCATTCGTTGGCTCGTTTACAACCCAAAGGGCGGGGAAACGTAGTGTTCAGGATTTAAGTTTAATCCACATCGGTGGCCCGGCCCTGTCGCTCCAAGGGACGATGCGTTCTGTTCCTGAGACACGGACTAGAGCGTCTCGAATCTGTAGAGGACTATCTTTTGCCTCAGTTCACAGATGGAAATCCAACTTCCAATACGACATTTTGCAGTTTTGTTTGTAGAGCCTAGTATGGTGACATGATATATGGTACCCATGCCGCCTATGATTGATATTTATGATTGAAATTGTTTTGACACTATACACTTATTATAGTATTAAATGATTTGTTTTAGCGTATCAAGCATTCTTTGGCTATTATAAGGTAAAACCCTATCCTCCGGCTTGTGTTGCATTGTATGATGGGACTTGGGTCTTAAAATAGCTTCATTTTTCTTTATTTAGCATTGCGCTGTTTGTTTTATGCACTGGTATTCTTGGGAGGAAACCCGTTCCGTGTTATACGGCGTGGTCCCTTGATTTACCTAACTTTAAAATAAATATTAATAACCGTTTTAGTTTTCACACCAGTCACATGACTGACCTGGAGTTTATTGTTTTAACCTAAACTCTGGGTGCCCCTATTTTCCGCACGGGCAGCTAGCAGTTTTGGTTTTGCAGATTTATATTCACAGGATCCTGATTTACAGCTGGAACGATACTAGGAAAGCTCTGTATCCATGTATAACTTCTAGTTGTGTTTTGTATTATTTTCCGCTGAGATGTATTTAAATGTAATTTAAATCTCTGATATTTTCAATGTAATATTTATTCTTACTCTGTATATTCTTGTATTCTGATGGAATTGTTGTAATATACAATGAAATGTTCTTCCGCCTGCGTTCTGATTCGTCTTGTCCTCAAAGTAATTCGTTCTTTCTCTTCTCTTCGGAGACCGGGGAAGTTCGGGTCGCTTCATTTGAAAATTTTAATTTGGCTATTTTAGTGAATTTAAAATATTTAAAATAAATATTTTAAATAATAGCGACAAAAAATAAGTTTGAATTGATGATTGAAAATGAATATAATTATTTCTAATTATAAACAAGACCTGAAATGGCGCGATAGTTTCAAATTTCCATTTCAAACTTTAACTGACTGTACCGGATGCAAAATAAAACGGATTTTAGTGAAACCAAAAAATATTTAAATCTGTTAGTGAATATCTTTCTAACAAATCTAAAAAATTGAAGTTTCATAGCTGGAAACAAAAGTTATGGCCAAATGAATTTTCAGAAAGGTCGCTATAGAATTTATATAGCCCGTGAAAATGGTCATTTTGCAAACGACCTCAGAATTCGATGAAACAACTTTTGTTGGATCCGAGACGTTAAATTATTGCTAGGTTTCAAATTTCATAATTTTTGAAGCTAGTATGCGAGCGTAGCAAAGGGAAATGTGTTTGGTCGATTTCTATTAAATTGGATCGACCAGAAAAGGGTCATTTTTCAAACGGTCTCAGAATTCGACGAAACTAGTTTTTTTTTGGGACCGTATCGTCAAAACAAAGCTAGATTTATTTTTCTGGAATTTTTCGAGTCAGTTTGTGGCCCCGGCAAATTGAAATGTACGTTCAAATTAAATATTGAATGTTTTATACTTTAATTAGAAGGAAAACTGACTGAAATAATCGAATGGGCCTACGAAACATATCCCATTGTGTTCGGAATGAGGGTATTTAGCTAGGGACGACAGTCGTTGGGTTTGAAATGGTGTTCGTGTGTGACAAGGGGTATTTTCTGATTTTTAAAATTTATAAATATAAAAAAATCATTGGCCCATGTTTTTTTTCTCTCTCCCTGACAGCTCAAATCGCATGGTGGAAAACCCTTCCAAACTTCTCTCTTCGATTTCCCTGAAACCACTCAATGAAATCACGTAATTCTTGATTCATTTTGAAGCTCTCTCTATCCTCTTCAAATCCATATAGGATTTGTAATTTATAATTTGGTATTCGTCGAGATTGAAGCCTCCAAACATCAGGACTTTCGGCCGCCGCCCCTCCTCCTAAGCGCAGTCGAACTGGCCAACTTCCCCTGCGCGGGAAGCCCTCACTTCCCTCTTCGACGCTGTGCAAGCTGATCTTCGTATCATGCAACGGTTGGATCGAAAAGTTGAAACCTAATTTTGAACGAATTGTGAAGGTAACGTCTGATTTTAAATTAAACTATATTATAGCAGTTTAAAGCGCTACAGTTTTTGATTTCACTGTAAAAATCATATCTTTTTCATTTCTTGACGAAATTCGGTGAAATAAGAGACAGTGGACTCGTGTGGACGTCTTCTACATTCTAGAAGAGACCGCATATTTTTCTGAGCCTTCTACTATTTTTGGTGGAGTGGAACCCAATGTGAGATTTCTAAATTATAAACGATATGGAAAACGACGATGTATAAATTATATAGTCGATGTATGAGTTATATAATCGTTACACCTCATGTATAAGCTTTGTATAAGTTGTACGGTCGATGTATAAGTTATATATGCGTTGTAAAAAATATATATGTGTTGAATAGAAGTGAAATATACTTATATATATATATATATATATATATATATATATATATATATATATATACACGCCCCTCGTCCACAAACCATGGACGATATTTATTGGTTGTAATTGTTGTGAAACTTGGTTGATAGCGAATGGTTGATTAAAATTGTTTGTGGTTGAAATTGATTGATTGTGGTTGAAAAATACCCGTTTGTGGTTGACAATTATTTGGTTGAAACCACATAGGATTAGTTTGTGGAAATGGAAAAAAATATACTTGCCGCCTGCGTGCGAACTAGATGCATGAAATCTCCATTGTCAAAAGCTGCGAGGCTTTATGTTAGAGCGAGGAGCCGTACTAGGGACGGCCCCGGTTTTAACTACCCTGCCGTTATGCTTCCGAAATTTTCTGAAATATTCATGTGTTAGAATTATTTTCATTTGTTGAAATTATTTCATATATAGAAAACCTTCATGTGTTGAATAGAAATTCATTCATTGAATAGAAATTCATGTGTTGAATGGTATTCGTGTTTTAAGTAAATTGTTTTAACAATAAAAGTCACATTTTTATTTTATATATACGAACTATAGAGACCCTTCATGTGTTGAATAGAAATTCATTCGTTGAATAGAAATTCATGTGTTGAATGGTATTCGTATTTTAAGTAAATTGTTTTAACAATAAAAATCACATTTTTATTTTATATATACGAACTATAGAAAACCTTCATGTGTTGAATAGAAATTCATTCGTTGAATAGAAATTCATGTGTTGAATGGTATTCGTGTTTTAAATAAATTGTTTTAACAATAAAAATCACATTTTTATTATATATATACGAACTATAGAAAACCTTCATGTGTTGAATAGAAATTCATTCATTGAATAGAAATTCATGTGTTGAATGGTATTCGTGTTTTAAATAAATTGTTTTAACAATAAAAATCACATTTTTATTTTATGTATACGAACTATAGAAAACCTTCATGTGTTGAATAGAAATTCATTCGTTGAATAGAAATTCATGTGTTGAATGGTATTCGTGTTTTAAATAAATTGTTTTAACAATAAAAATAACATTTTTATTTTATATATACGAACTATAGAAAACCTACATGTGTTGAATAGAAATTCATTCGTTGAATAGAAATACATGTGTTGAGTGGTATTCGTGTTTTAAATAAATTTTTTTAACAATAAAAATCACATTTTTATTTTATATATACGAACTATAGAGAACCTTCATGTGTTGAATAGTAATTCATTCATTGAATAGAAATTCATGTGTTGAATGGTATTCGTGTTTTAAAATAAATTGTTTTATAGTAAAAATCATATTTTTATCATCTATATGAACTATATAAAATAGTCGTGTTTTGAAATAAATTGTTTTATAATAAAAATCATATTTTTATCATCTATATGAACTACATAAAATAGTTGTGTTTTGAAATAAATTGTTTTATAATAAAAATCATATTTTTATCATCTGTACGAACTATATAAAATAGTCGTGTTTTGAAATAAATTGTTTTATAATAAAAATCATATTTTTATCATCTATATGAACTATATAAAATAGTCGTGTTTTGAAATGAATGGTTTTGTAATAAAAATCACATTTTATTATCAACATGAATTGTTAAAAATAGCGAAGTGTTGAAAAAAATTGTCAGTTGGATAAAAATATCATTTTTATCAAATGTATTAAAAGAAAATAGTTTTGAAATCGAAGAATCGATTATATATATATATATATAATTAAAATATATCGAATAACGAAGCTGCAGTTCGTGTTTTGAAACCGTGATTTCAAATGATTAGTGCGGGAGGTCGGACCATCGGATTTTCCCGAAACCGAAACAATTGGGTTCGCTTTGGAAATATCTTTCCAACGACACCAACTTTGTAAAGATCCAACGGTTGGATTGTCTGGAATGTTTAATTCAAATATGAAGAAAAACAGCGCCAGAATCGAGTATATTTATATATATATAAATATAATTAAATTAAATCGAATAACGACGCTGCAGTTCGTATTTTGAAATCGAAACTTCAAACGAGTGTACCGGGAGATCCGACCGTCGGATTTTCCCAAAACTGGAACCGTTGGATTCGTTTTGAAAAGAGCTTTCTAATGATATAAAATTGTTGAAGATCCAACGTTTGATTTTCAGATATGTGTAAATCAAATCTGAAGGAAAACAGGGCCACGGCCGCGTTATGGCTCGAAGCGTCGTTTGAATGAATTGGATTTAAATAAATGAATAAAAATAGAGATAAATGTTTATAAAATATTATAAATGATATGGAATGTGAAATTTAGAAACTAACTGAAGGTTAGCTAAGTCGAATGGTTTCCTGGGTTTTGATCTGATGTTGGTTTCGGCCTTCGGGGTTAATATTTGGGAAATCGTTCTCTTACTGATTTACGGTTAGTGACTGATGAATTGGAATGATGTGTATGTTGTGTTTGTGTAGCACTTGTTTATTATATATGCGAGTTGCTCAGAAAGACCGGGTTTATCCCATTATGAATAACTGAATCGACGATAAGAAATCGAAGATGAAGACGGTGGTCGAAGACCAGAGATCTTCACCTCGTTTGGATGATAACTGATGTCCTGATTGGGAGGCATCCCAAAATATGGATAATGAGTGGTGATCGTCCAGACGTACATGGAGATCGATGGGTATGCGAGGTATATAGTGCCTCCGGTTTCGTTCAGACCTAGAACGGACTTATAAATGGACTGTGTGTCTGACATGGGAATTCATTCTGTGTGATTGATAGCCATCAGTTGCATGGTGTGAATTGCCTGTGTGGCATGCTAAGATGCAGTGATCAAGGCTTCTGTTGAAAAGCTAAGTCTTGTGGTTGATGATCAAAGCACCACCTGTGTGGCGTAGCTTTGTGTACACCGTGGTATCAGAGCTTTGGTTAAGCTTAGTGCTAGAATATAACATATTAACGAACTCGTCAGAAATAGAACTAGTAGTGTTCTAGGACGAATAACTCAATACAGATAGGATCAGTAATATCCTAGTACGAGTATAGTAGAATCAGAATAACTCATTAGAGATGGGGTCAGAAGTGCCCCAGAACGAGTTGAGAGTTATATGTTTATAAATAACGTATTTGTGATTATATATATAGTCTAGTTTTAGAAATATGATTTTTGAAATATATATTTGAAAAGTAAAAGAGTATAGGAATTGATAAGTACATTTATGAAAAGTTAATCAACAAATTGTTTGTTGTTTGCATTGTGTGATAGTAGATTTGATTAATTAAATTTTTAGAACGATAGTTAATTTAATCAATAAGAGAATGAATGGTAGAATTTATTCGATTAAATCACACATTGAACTGAGTTAAAAATAGATAGAAATATATATACATGTGCATTATATATGTTTGAAACAGGTAAATGGATTAGCTGTTGAGTAAAGAATTTATTTGTGTGCCCGACAAATAGGTAAACCTTAATGAGTTGGATGCGCAATTTTATTATTATATCAAATCCTATGAATGCCATTGGATGCGGACTGCTGGTTGTTCAGTGTGTAATAATAAATGTCGCTATAGGATAGTAACAATTAATTTTGAACTACGCTACATAGCATACTTCTTGAAGATAGGCATACTTCATTATATACCACATAAGCATTTGAAGCTTGTGTGACGAGGTGGAAGATTTACCATAAGAGTGAGGGCGATGACTATATATTACAGGTTGAACTGATGACTGATATGGACCATATAAAATGTAACGGTAAATTGCCAGATTAATAAAAACCCCACACGGGTTTAGAGCCGACAATAATCATGTCTCTCTAGTTATTAGATACGGCACATGGATTATTTATTTCCCACACGGGACGAGGTGACGAGAATTTATTCTTTGGAGCAATTAAAAATACACACTCCCTCAGGCTTTGACAGGGTGACGAGAATTTATTCTCTGGAGTTATTATCTATACACGCTCCCCTGTAAACACCAGAATATATCACTATAAATATGTGTATGCTTTATAGGATTTATTGGGTACCTAATACGGCCCAATAAATTTCCAAACCCCTCCCCGTACAAAGGAGGTTATGGCGAAATTTTTCGAAAACTCCAGGTGTTAGCCAATTTTTTTTTTGAAGAATTTGAAGATTCTCAGAAACAGAAAAGTTGGAGAATGGAAGCCAGATTGAATGTTGAATTGATTAATCAAACCACTTTCGACTTTGTTCCTTTTCGGGGACGAAAAGTTTTAAGTGGGGGAGATTGTAACGACCCGGAAAATCTGAACCAGTTTGAAAATTTTAATTTGGCTATTTTAGTGAACTTAAAATATTTAAAATAAATATTTTAAATAATAGCAATGAAAAATAAGTTTGAATCGATGTTTGAAAATGAATATAATTATTTCTTATTACAAACAAGGCCTGAAATGGCGCGGCAGTTTCAAATTTTCATTTCAAACTTTGACTGACTGTACCGGATGCAAAACAAAATCGATTCTTGTGAAACCAAAAATATTTAAATCTGTTAGTGAATATCTTTCTAACGAATCTGAAAAATCGAAGTTTCATAGCTGGAAGCAAAAGTTATGGCCAAATGAATTTTTAGAAAGGTCGCTATAGAATTTATATAGCCCGTAAAAATGGTCATTTTGCAAACGACCTCAGAATTCGATGAAACCACTTTTGTTGGATCCAGGATGTTAAATTATTGTTAGGTTTCAAATTTCATAATTTTTGAAGCTAGTATGTGAGTGTGGCAAAGGAAAATGTGTTTGGTCGATTTCTATTGAATTGGATCGACCAGAAAAGGGCCATTTTTCAAACGGTCTCAGAATTCGGCAAAACTAGTTTTGTTGGGACCGTATCGTCAAAACATAGCTAGATTTATTTTTCTGGAATTTTTCGAATCAGTTTGTGGCCCTGGCAAATTGAAATGTATGTTCAAATTAAATATTGATTGTTTTATACTTTAATTTGAAGGAAAACTGACTGAAACAGTCGAATGGGCCTATGAAACATATCCCATTGTGTTTGGAATGGGGGTATTTAGCTAGGGACGATAGTCGTTGGGTTTAAATTGTTGTTCGTGTGTGACAAGGGGTATTTTCGGATTTTTAAAATTTATAAATATATATAAAAAAATCATTGGTCCATGATTTTTTTCTCTCTCCCCAACAGCTCAAATTGCACGGTGGAAAACCCTTCCAAACTTCTCTCTTCGATTCCTCTCAAACCACTCAATGAAATCACGTAATTCTTGATTCATTTTGAAGCTCT
Source organism: Allium sativum (assembly GCA_030737875.1). Classification (NCBI taxonomy): domain Eukaryota; kingdom Viridiplantae; phylum Streptophyta; class Magnoliopsida; order Asparagales; family Amaryllidaceae; genus Allium; species Allium sativum. The sequence goes on along the minus strand of CM060912.1, from coordinate 308,842,343 downwards.
CTCTATCCTCTTCAAATCCATATAGGATTTGTAATTTATAATTTGGTATTCGTCGAGATTGAAGCCTCCAAACATCAGAACTTTCGGTCGCTACCCCTCCTTCTGGGCGCAGTCGAACTGGCCAACTTCCCCTGTGCGGGAAGCCCTCACTTCCCTCTCCGACGCAGTGCAAGCGGATCTTCATATCGTGCAACGGTTGGATCAAAAAGTTGAAACCTAGTTTTGAATGAATTGTGAAGGTAACGTATGATTTTAAATTAAACTATATTATAGTAGTTTAAAGCGCTACGGTTTTTTATTTCACTGTAAAAATCATATCTTTTTCGTTTCTTGACGAAATTTAGTGAAACAAGAGACAGTGGACTCATGTAGACGTCTTCTACATTCTAGAAGAGACCGCATATTTTTCTGAGCCTTCTGCTATTTTTGGTGGAGTGGAACCCAATGTGAGATTTCTAAATTATAAACGATATGGAAAACGACGATGTATAAATTATATAGTCGATGTATGAGTTATATAAGCGTTGTACACCTCATGTATAAGCGTTGTATAAGTTGTACGGTCGATGTATAAGTTATATATGCGTTGTAAAAATTATATATGTGTTGAATAGAAGTGAAATATACTTACGTATATATATATATATATATATATATATATATATATATATATATATATGTCCCTCGTCCACAAACCCTGGACGATATTTATTGGTTGTAATTGTTGTGAAAATTGGTTGATAGCGAATGGTTGATTAGAATTGTTTGTGGTTGAAATTGATTGATTGGGGTCGAAAAATACCCGTTTGTGATTGAGAATTATTTGGTTGAAACCACATAGGATTAGTTTGTGGAAATGTAAAAAAAAAATACTTGTCGCCTGCGTGCGAACTAGATGCATGAAATCCCCATTGTCAAAAGCTGCGAGGCTTTAAGGTAGAGCGAGGAGCCGTACAAGGGACGGCCCCAGTTTTAACTACCCTGCAGTTATGCTGCCGAAATTTTCTGAAATATTCATGTGTTAGAATTATTTTCATTTGTTGAAATTATTTCATATATAGAAAACCTTCATGTGTTGAATAGAAATTCATTCGTTGAATAGAAATTCATGTGTTGAATGGTATTCATGTTTTAAATAAATTGTTTTAACAATAAAAATCACAATTTTATTTTATATATATGAACTATAGAAAACCTTCATGTGTTGAATAGAAATTCATTCGTTGAATAGAAATTCATGTGTTGAATGGTATTTGTGTTTTAAATAAATTGTTTTAACAATAAAAATCACATTTTTATTTTATATATACGAACTATAGAAAACCTTCATGTGTTGAATAGAAATTCATTCGTTGAATAGAAATTCATGTGTTGAATGGTGTTCGTGTTTTAAATAAATTGTTTTAACAATAAAAATCACATTTTTATTTTATATATACGAACTATAGAAAACCTTCATGTGTTGAATAGAAATTCTTTCGTTGAGTAGAAATTCATGTGTTGAATGGTATTCGTGTTTTCAATAAATTGTTTTAACAATAAAAATCACATTTTTATTTTATATATACGAACTATAGAAAACTTTCATGTGTTGAATAGAAATTCATTCGTTGAATAGAAATTCATGTGTTGAATGGTATTCGTGTTTTAAATAAATTGTTTTAACAATAAAAATCACATTTTTATTTTATATATATGAACTATAGAAAACCTTCATTTGTTGAATAGAAATTCATTCGTTGAATAGAAATTCATGTGTTGAGTGGTATTCGTGTTTTAAATAAATTGTTTTAACAATAAAAATCACATTTTTATTTTATATATACGAACTATAGAAAACCTTCATGTGTTGAATAGAAATTCATTCGTTGAATAGAAATTCATGTATTGAATGGTATTCGTGTTTTAAAATAAATTGTTTTATAATAAAAATCATATTTTTATCATCTATATGAACTATATAAAATAGTCGTGTTTTGAAATAAAAAATTTTATAATAAAAATCATATTTTTATCACCTATATGAACTACATAATATAGTCGTGTTTTGAAATAAACTGTTTTATAATAAAAATCATATTTTTATCATCTATATGAACTATATAAAATAGTCGTGTTTTGAAATAAATTGTTTTATAATAAAAATCATATTTTTATCATCTATATGAACTATATAAAATAATCGTGTTTTGAAATGAATGGTTTTGCAATAAAAATCACATTTTTATTATCTACATGAATTGTTAAAAATAGTGAAGTGTTGAAAAAAAAATGTCGGTTTGATAAAAATATCATTTTTATCAAATGTATGAAAAGAAAATAGTTTTGAAATCGAAGAATCGATTATATTTATATATATATATAAATATAATTAAAATATATCGAATAACGAAGCTGTAGTTCGTGTTTTGAAATCGTGATTTCAAACGATTAGTGCGGGAGATCCGACCATCGGATTTTCCCGAAATCGAAACAGTTGGGTTCGCTTTGGAAATATCTTTCCAACGACACCAACTTTGTAAAGATCCAACGGTTGGATTGTCTGGAATGTTTAATTCAAATCTGAAGAAAACAGCACCAGAATCGATTATATTTATGTATATATATATATATATAAATAAATAAATTTAATTAAATCGAATAACAATGCTGCAATTCGTATTTTGAAATCGAAACTTCAAACGAGTGTACCAGGAGATCCGACCGTCGGATTTTCCCAAAACTGGAACCGTTGGATTCGTTTTGAAAAGAGCTTTCTAAAGATATAAAATTGGTGAAGATCCAACGGTTAGATTTTCAGATATGTGTAAATAAAATCTAGAGAAAAACAGCGCCACGGCCGCGTTATGGCCCGAAGCGTCGTTTGAATGAATTGGCATTAAATAAATGAATAAAAATAGAGATAAATGTTTATAAAATATTATAAACGATATGGAATGTGAAATTTAGAAACTAACTGAAGGTTAGCTAAGTCGAATGGTTTCCTGGGTTTTGATCTGATGTTGGTTTCAGCCTTCGGGGTTAATATTTGGGAAATCGTTCTCTTACTGATTTACGGTTAGTGACTGATGAATTGGAATGATGTGTATGTCGTGTTTGTATAGCACTTGTTTATTATATACGTGAGTTGCTCAGAAAGACAAGGTTTATCCCATTCTGAATAACTGAATCGACGATAAGAAATCGAAGATGAAGACGGTGGTCGAAGACCGGAGATCTTCACCTCGTTTGGACGGTAACTGATGTCCTGATTGGGAGGAATCCCGAAATATGGATAATGAGTGGTGATCATCCAGACGTACGTGGAGATCGATGGGTATGCGAGGTATATAGTGCCTCCGGTTTCGTTCAGACCTAGAACGGACTTGTAAATGGACTGTGTGTCTGACATGGGAATTCATTCTGTGTGATTGATAGCCATCAGTTGCATGGTGTGAATTGCCTATGTGGCATGCTAAGATGCAGTGATCAAGGCTTCTGTTGAAAAGCAAAGTCTTGTGGTTGATGATCAAAGCACAACCTGTGTGGCGTAGCTTTGTGTACAACGATTTATTTTCGACGAAGTTAAAACGAGTAAATTTATTTTTAAAGTGAAACAATTTTTTTTTGAAAATAACCAGAAATTCCAATAATTGAATTGGAATGGATTTGAATCGAAATTGTCTTTGGAATGTGATTTTGGGTTGTGGTGAACGGTATCTTCAATAATACTGTTCTTAGACCCAAAGGGGTTAAGAAAATCAGAAACTAAATGGAGATTCGTTAAGTTGAATGGTTTCTGGGGTATTGATCTGATGTTGGTTTCGGCCTTCGGGGTTAATACTTAGGGAATTGCTCACTTGCTAATTTACGGTTAGGGACTGATTGAAATGTGAAGTGATTTTGGGGTTTATCGTGAACCGTGTTTCAAATGACACTGATTCTTTAACCCAGTCAGAGATTAAAACTTAGTGGAGTTTTAATGAATCTTTAATTAGATTGAAAAGATCGAGAACGGAGTATCACTAGTTCTGCTCCAGACGATAGTTAATTCTTTAATTAGATTTGATCGTGAAATGGTAATTGAATTTACCGATAACGCCGTGGTGTTAGATATGAAGTATGACCAGTTTTACTTCATGGGATGAATAGGTTGGGATTGGGAAATAAAATAAATGATTACTTCGGTGTGGTTCGCTAATCCCGACAAGTTGAATCGATATTCAAAAGAAGATTAAAGAATAAATTTAAAGAATTTATCTTTGATAAAATTAATGGGAACCTTTCCCTAAGAATGTGAAATTTAAAACTAATAGTAGGTTAGCTAAGAAGAATGGTTTCCTGGGTATTGATCTGATGTTGGTTTCGGCCTTCGGGGTTAATATTTGGGGAATTGTTCTCTTGCTAATTTACGGTTAGTGACTGATGAATTAGAATGAGGCGTATGTTGTGTTTGTGTTACACTTGTTTATTATATACGCGAGTTATTCAGAAAGACTGGGTTTATCCCATTCTGAATAATTGATTCGACGATTAGTCGAAGATGAAGATGGTGGTTGAAGACCGGTGAGACGACCCGATTTCCCGTTCTCACGGAAACAAGGTTATCTTTGGAATATAACACAGAAACAGATAATAGCAGAACAGAATTAAATAAATACACCAGATAATGAACAACAAAATATACTGGATAAAGTAATCATCAGAGTTACACAGTATACAGGATCTTACTTAGTACAAATACAGTTCAGCTATACATAAATGTCTACAGCGGAAATAAACAAAATAGGTACAATAGGAGCTGAACAGCATAAAAGGAAATAAATGATAGAATCCATCTTCAGCTCTAGCTATCCAGAAAGAACCAGCTAAACCTGAATACAAGGCTGCCCGTGTGGAAAAAGGGGCACCCGAGTTTGAGAGTGAAACAAACTACGAGTCAGTCATGGGACTGGTATGAGAAATCCACTCAACACATATATATAATTGGCTAATCACAGGACCACGCCACTTTCGTGGAACGGGTTTACTCCATTGGATTGCCAGTGCTTTAAAACAAATCTTTCTTTTAAACATCGCTATGCTTTTTATAAAAATGAAGCCATTATAAGACTCAGTTCCCATCACACAATGCAACGCAAACCGGAGGATAGAGTTTTACCTTATAATGGCCAAAATATGATTGATACGAATAAAACAAAGGCAATTGATATTATTGCTAGTGTTAATATGTTTTGAAAACAATTTCAAATCATAACTATCAATCATAGACGGCATGGGTACCATATATCATGTCGCCATATATATACACAATCAAAACCGCACGATCACGTATTTGGAAATTGGATTTCCGTCATGAACCAAGGCAAAAGATAGTCCTTACCGAATTCGAGACGCTCTAGCCCGTGTCCCAGGACCCAGACACAGGTGGGCCCTTGGATCGTCAGGGCCGGTCCACCGATGTGGATTAAAATTCCTGAACACTGCGTTTCCCCGCCCTTTGGGGCGTCAACGAGCCAACGAATGACTCCATCGGACCCGGATCGTCCGATCAAACCGAGGCGCCTCGCAACAGTAACAACCACATAGGTGAAAAGTATATAAATGTCAGGGCTGGTAGGTCACTGACACCACCCTAGCTAGAAGGAAACGCATGCCCTCGCTGATGTCCTCTCCCGTTTTAGGTTCATACCGAGGTGTGAGGCTCGCGAATTCACGTTATACACAAAGCTACGTCACACAGGCGGTGCTTTGATCATCACCACAAGACTTTGCTTTTCAATAGAAGCCCTGATCACTGCATCTTAGCATGCCACACAGGCAATTCATGCCATGCGACTGATGTCCATCGATATACAACCTCTGAGCTCGTGCGTCTCAGAGAAGGGCGTTAAGCAAAAGAATAAATTCTCCGCCGCCAATCAGATGTATATTTAACAGAAATCAATCAACACAGAATAAACTCCAATTTTAGACACACAGTCCATTTACAAGTCCGTTCTAGGTCTGAACGAAACCGGAGGCACTAAATACCTCGCAAACCCATCGATCACCACGTACGTTTGAACGATCACCACTCATTATCCATATTTCGGGATGCCTCCCAATCAGGACCTCGGTTACCATCCAAACGAGGTGAAGATCTCCGGTCTTCGACCATCGTCTTCATCTTCGAATTTCAATCGTCGGTCGATTATTCGAAATGAGAATTAACTCGGCCTTTCCAAATAATTCACATATATTTAGAATTTCAAATCGATTTATTTCAATGGTTAAATTATTCGACAACACCAATTGTGTTCTTTAATGTAATTTTCACACCAAACATATTCAACCATCAAAAGCCACACAAATCAAGCAAATTCAGTTTATTTCCATTCCATATCGCTTATGATATTTTACAACTATTTATCGCTATTTTTATTTATTTTAAAATAGCCATTTTATTCAACACGACGCTTCGGGCCATAAAGCGGCCGTGGCGCTGTTCTTTTTCAGATTTGATTTACACATATCTGAAAATCTAACCGTTGGATCTTCACAAAATTTACATCATTAGAAAGGTCTTTTCAAAACGAACCTAACGGTTCCAGTTTCGGGAAAATCCGACGGTCGGATCTCCCGGTACAATCGTTTGAATTTTCGATTTCAAAATACGAACTGCAGCGTCGTTATTCGATTAAATATATAATTATATTTATATATATATATAAATATAATCGTTTCTGGCGCTGTTTTTCTTCAAATTTGAATTAAACATTCCAGACAATCCAACCGTTGGATTTCTACAAAGTTGGTGCCGTTGGGAAGATATTTCCAAGGCGACCCCGACGGTTGAGGTTTCGGGAAAATCCAACGGTCGGATTTCCCGCACTAGTCGTTTGAAATCACGGTCTCAAAATACGAACTGCACGGCTTCGTTTCGTTTTAATTTTATTTATATTTATATATTTATATAAATATAGTTCATTCAATGATTTCAATATCGTTTTCACTTCAAAAAAATTTCTAACACCTTAAAATTTTGGAAAATTTCGCCATAACCTCCCCTGCACCGGGAGCATCGGGAAATCGCAAATAGCGTCCCGGTCCTTCTAATCTCAAAAAGAAAAAGAAAAAGCCAAGCGGCTAGCCAACAGGCTCATAAAATCATCACCCAAACAAAGCAGTAAATGTGTACCTATTTGTCGGGCACAAAATTTTATTCCTCTTCTCTAGCCCCTTTGCTATAACCTGTTCAATAAATATGCATGTACATATATATACAGTTCTTATCATTTATCATTTTCTATTCGACTTCATATTTGATTTCAATTTGGTTTAAAAACACCATTCATTCTAATGTTACATAAATAAGTGCAAATCATTTCATTAGCTAATTAATGAATATTTCAACTCATATATGTTTATTTCGAACAAGTGGCTATTTTTAACACTTCACATTTCAACGATTTATGCACACAATAAAAATGTGATTTTTATTGTAAAACAATTCATTTCAAAACACTAATTTTCTATATAGTTCAAATTGGTGATAAAAATGGGATTTTTATCATAAAACAATTTCTCTTAAAACGAGGTTATTTTACACAGTTCATATAGTCGATAAAAAGATGATTTTTATTATCAAACAATTTATTTCAAAATATGAATACCATTCAACACATGAATTTCTAATCAACGAATGAATATCAATTCAACACATGAATGTTTTCTATAGTTTCTATATATAGATAAAAATGTGATTTTTATTATCGAACAATTTATTTCAAAATATGAATACCATTCAACACATGAATTTCTAATCAACGAATGAATATCAATTCAACACATGAATGTTTTCTATAGTATCTATATATAGATAAAAATGTGATTTTTATTATCGAACAATTTATTTCAAAATATGAATACCATTCAACACATGAATTTCTAATCAACGAATGAATATCAATCCAACACATGAATGTTTTCTATAGTTTCTATATATAGATAAAAATGTGATTTTTATTATCGAACAATTTATTTCAAAATATGAATACCATTCAACACATGAATTTCTAATCAACGAATGAATATCAATTCAACACATGAATGTTTTCTATTCAATGAATAAGTATAGTTTAAGCAGATGAAAATAATTCAAACATACGAATATTATTCAAAATTTCGGCAGCATAACGGCAGGGTAGTTAAACCGGGACTGTCCCTAATACGGCTCCTCGCTCTACCTTAAAACCTCGCGGTTTTTGACAATGGGGTTCATGCATCTAGTTCGCACGCAGGCGGCATGTATATATTTATTTCATTTCCACAAACTAATCCTATGTGGTTTCAACCAAATATTTTTCAACCACAAATGGGTATTTTTCAACCACAATCAACCAATATCAATCACAAACAATCCCAAACAATCATTCGCTATCAATCAATTTTCACAACAATTTCAACCAATAAATATCGTCCATGGTTTGTGGACGAGGGGCGTATATATATATATATATATATATATATATATATATATATATATATATATATATATATATAGCAATTCACTTTTATTTTCACACATATATATAATATTTTTAAATCAGAAATCTCACCAATAGCTATCCAACTTCACGACACTTCCTTAGAGAAATCTTCGCCTTTCTGTCACTTTCGCCCGTATTCTCTACATATGTAAAAATCGAATTTTTACTACGCTATTCAATATATAAAAATATGATTTTTACTTTTACTTTCAATATATAAAAATCTGATTTTTCCTTTAAAACAAAATCAGTTTTTATAGCTTTTTAAAATCAGTTTTAACTTCTTTTAAAAATCCGTTTTTACTTTTTGAAGTTTAAATCCTTTATTTTTTTAAAGTTTAAATCCTTTAAAACCCTTTTAAAAATCAGTTTTAAAATCATTCAAAATCAGTTTTTATTTTTAACCAAAATCAGTTTTTATTTTTAAAACAAAATCAGTTTTTATTTTTAAACAAAATCTGTTTTTATTTTTAACCAAAATCAGTTTTTATTTTTAAACAAAATCAGTTTTTATTTTTAACCAAAATCAGTTTTTATTTTTAAACAAAATCAGTTTTTTATCCTTTATAAAATTCAGTTTTAAATCCTTTATAAAATTCAGTTTTAAATTATGTTTTTATAAAATAAAAATAAAATAATAAAAATAAAAATAAATACTTACAGAGGGGGGGGGGGTTCTGTAGTTCGTCGGAGGTGGCTTCGAGGTAAGGGCGGCGCTGCTTCGAGGGGTCGGCGTCGATGTCGGCAGCAGGAGGAAGAGTCGGCGAAGCGGAGGGTGGAGCGATGGCTTCGAGGGGTCGCGATTTGATTCAACGGGGGGGGGGGGGGGATGGCTTCGAAGGGGACTGCGGTGGTGGCGTCGCCATCGAGTTTTAGGTTTTTTTTTTCTTTTTCTTTTTCTTTCTGGTTAATTGAACTTTGAAGGGGGGGCCAGTACGAAGGAGATGGGGAGGGAAATTATAGTATTTTATTTTTTTATTTTTTTATTTCTATTTTTGCAAAAAGGTTGACTTTTTCATACGACCTCGAAACGAGGCCCACCGCCTGTCGCCCATAGCGTTTTACCCCCATTCCGAACACAATGGGATATGTATCGCAAGCTGATTTGATCGTTACAATCAGTTTCCGTTGAATTTACATTTAAATCACTATATTGAATTTTAAACGTAAATTTCAAATTACCGGGGTCACATACTGACTCGAAAAATTCCAGAAAAATATTTTCTAGCCTCGTATTGACGATACGGTCCCAAAAAAACTAGTTTCGTCGAATTCTGAGACCGTTTGAAAAATGGCCAATTTCCAGTCGATTAAAATCAACTGAAACCGGTCAAACGCGTTTTCCCTTGCCACGCTCACATATTGATTCGAAAAATTATGAAATTTGAAACCTAACAATTACTTGACACTGCGGATCCAACAAAAGTGGTTTCGTCGAAATCCGAGGTCGTTTGCAAAATGTCCATTTTTAAGGGCCTGAATTCCATAGCGACTATTCAGAATTTTCAATTGGACATACCTTTTGATTCCCGCTATCAAATTTCGATTGGTCGGATTCGTTAGAAAGATATTACCAATTAGATCCTAATGTTTTTGGTTTCACTAAAATCCGGATTGTTTTGCACCCGGTATATTCAATTGAAGTTTGAAATCGAATTATCGAACTACCGCGCCATTTTCAATTCTATATATAATTATAATTAATTATATTCGTTTTCCATTGTCGATTCGAACTCAGTTTTCATCGCCTTTATTTAAAATATTTATTTTAAATATTTAAAATCCATTATTTTAGCCAATTTAAAAAATTTAAATTGGTTCAGATTTTCTGGGTCGTTACAATCTCCCCCACTTAAAACTTTTCGTCCCCGAAAAGGAACAAAGTCGAAAGTGGTTTGATAAATCTACAATCATACAATACAACAACCAATCCAATTGTTTTTAACCTTTCAAACAAATACTAATCTATTTTCATACTCCTTAAAAATCATTCAGACCATATAATTAAAAGTGTATATCTATGAAAAGAAAATATCAATAGAGTAGAGAATTGAATGGTAATGCAAAGTAGGTTAAATGTACCTTGCACCGGAGTCAATCAGAGATATCTACTCGGCATCTAGGATAAGCTTTCTGAATGCTCTCCTCAGTTTCCCAAGTACAATCTTGCGGATCTCCACTCCATTGCACTTTGACTAAGTGAACCTTCTTGTTCCTCAGCTCTTTGGTTTCTTTGCCGATAATCTTTAGCGGCTCTCGCCTCACAGCTAATTCTGGAGTAATTTCAATATCCTGCTGAGCTGCTTCTTCCACGATCAAGTCTGGATCATGAACGTGCTTTCGAAGTTGAGATATATGAAATACATCATGCACACCAGGCAACCAGCCGGGCAATTTAACTTTATATGCGAGAGTCCCAATCTGTTCCAGAATAGGAAACGGACCAATGAATTTGGGCGCTAACTTTCCAGTTTTACCGAACCGGATAACTCCTCTCATCGGCGATACTTTCAAATATACATAGTCGCCAACTTCAAAGGATATATCTCTTCTTCTTCTATCGGCATAGCTCTTTTGTCGGCTTTGAGTGGCGAGTAATCGCTTCTTAATAAAATCGACTTTGTCGGCAGCTTCTCGAATCATATCAGGACCCAACACAAGTCTATTTCCAGGCTCGACCCAACAAGCAGGAGATCGGCACGGTCTACCATACAATGCTTCGAATGGCGACATTGTCAGACTCGCCTGGTAGCTGTTGTTATAAGAGAATTCAGCCAAATGCAGATGGTCTTCCCATGATCCACCGAAATCTAGAATACAAGCCCGCAATAGATCTTCTAAAATACGATTCACCCTCTCAGTCTGACCGTCTGTCTGAGGATGATAAGCGGTGCTCAAGTTTAACTTTGTTCCCAGCTCGACTTGAAATGCTTCCCAGAATTTGCTAGTGAATATCGTATCTCTATCACTTACTATACTGAGCGGCACTCCATGCAGTCTAACTATTTCCCTGAAGTATATCTGCGCCAGGCTCTGAGCGGTTCTGTTTGATCTGACAGGTATGAAATGGGCGGTCTTCGTGAAACGATCTACGATCACCCAAATACTGTCATTTCCTTTTCTGGTTCTGGGCAAACCATCAATGAAATCCATAGAAATATGTTCCCACTTCTAGCCAGGAACTTCTAGCGGTTGTAATAACCCAGCTAGTTTCTGTTGGTCGCTCTTGACTAGCTGGCAAGTAGGGCATCGGCTGACATATAAAGAAATGTCCCTTTTCATCGACTTCCACCAGAAAGTGCGTTTAATGTCATTATACATTTTGCTTACTCCCGGATGGATACTGAGTTTTGACTTGTGTCATTCATCCAATACTTCCTTTCGAAGTTCAGGGATGTTAGGGACACAGATTCGACCTTTGAGCCTTAAAATCCCATCATTGTCTACTTGAAAACTCGAAGGTTCGCCTTGTTGAATTATCCCTCTGATCTTCTGAATGAAGTGATCATCCTCCTGAAGAGCAGATATCTTATCTAGCAATGAAGTCGTGATAATAAAACTGGCGATCATTACATTCTTTCGGCTTAATGCATCGGCCACGACATTGGCTTTTCCTGGAGTATATATAATTTCAAAGTCATATGCTGCAAGAAACTTCAGCCAACGTTGCTGTCTCAGATTCAAGTCCTTCTGAGTGAACAGATACTTTAACGACTGGTGATCAGTAAACAGTTCAAATCTCTCACCCAGAAGATTGTGTCTCCAGATTTTCAAAGAGAATATGATAGCTAATAACTCAAGATCATGAGTTACATAGTTTTTCTCGTGCGGCTTCAGTTGACGGCTAGCATAAGCAATTACTTGACCTCTTTGCATTAACACTGCGCCAAGGCCTTCTCTAGAAGTATCAGTCCAGACTTTTAGATCTTGGTTGCCATCGATGATGGTTAACACTGGAGTTGTCGTTAATCTTAACTTTAGCTCTTCGAAAGCCTCCTCACTTTCCTGAGTCCATTTGAACTTAGAATGCTTCTTTGTAAGCTTCGTTAAGTGACCAGATATCTTCGAAAAGTCTTTAACGAACTTCCGATAATAGCTAGCCAATCCGAGAAAACTGCGGACTTCAGTGGGAGTACCGGGCTATTTCCAATTCTGAATAGCTGTGATTTTGCTTGGATCAACAGCGATTCCTTCTGTCGACACGACATGGCCCAGAAATTTCACTTCATCTTGCCAGAATATACATTTGGAAAACTTGGCTTTCAATACATTCCTTCTGAGGATTTCTAGAACCTGTTCCAGATGCTTTTCATGTTCGGCCTTTGATTTAGAGAAGATTAGAATATCATCAATAAAAACCAGAACAAATTTGTTCAATACTCCTCTGAATACTCTGTTCATCAGGTCGACGAAGTAAGTTGGAGCGTTACATAAGCCGAACGACATTACTAACCACTCGTAGAATAAGTCGGGGCCTCGGAATGCTGTCATTGGAACACACTCTTCGGCAATTCGAAGTTGATGGAAACCTGTAGCTAGGTCCATTCGTGAGAATACCTGTGCTCCATTTAATCGATCTAACAAATCATCAATCCGTGGCAATGGATACTTGTTCTTTATTGTCTACTTGTTCAGATCACGATAATCCACACATAGCCGTAGAGTACCGTCAGATTTTGGGACAAATACCACTGCTGCACCCCAATCAGAGAAACTAGGCCTAATCAGACCTTTCCATACTAGCTGTCGTGTTTGAATGTCTAATTCCTCCTTCTCTTTCAAGGACATTCTTCGAATAGCGTGAACTACCGGCCTTGCATTGGGAATTAAAGCAATCTTGAAATCTATTTCTCTCTGCGGAGGTAAGCGAACAACTTCTTCGAACACATCCGCATAGTTCTTGACGACAGGAATATCTTTAATGAGGTCGGGAATATTCTCTGTGACTTCAGGAACATTTTCTATTTGGTCCGGAGAAACATTTAGAGCTGCCCAGAAGTCTTTTCTATTAGCATTCTGACCTTCACACGGTATGGTTATATAACTCCCGGATTTAATCTTAGCTCTAACAACTCTCTCGGCGCATCTAACCTCTGCTTCATATTTGGTTAACCAATCTAATCCCAAAATAAGATCGAATTCATCAAAATTCATGACGACAGAGATAATAGGGAATTTATAGCAAGAAAAGGAGACGGGTACTGCACAAACCCAACTGAGATTGATGGAACCTCCAACTGGATTTCGGACAGTCATTGGCTCTTTGAGTTTCTTCAAATTCAAATCCAACTTCTTGACTGCACCCTTTGCAATAAAGCTTCTTGACGCGCCTGTGTCAAACAGTACTTTAACTGGAATGTTTTTGACATTGAGCGTGCCTTCTAAAACATCAGACCTTTCTTGACTAGCTGAGGGCTCAGAAATTTCTGCTACTTCATTCACTTGAACTATTCCAGGTTTTCTGAATAGCGGGCAGTTTTTCTCAATATGACCAGCTTGATGGCACTTCCGGCATTTCCTACCTTCTCGAGCCTTCCCATCGTGTTTGAATCCACCTTTGATTCGCTTCTTTAAGGGCCCACAATTTATCGACAAATGCCCCTTTTGATGGCAGTTATTGCATATGGCAGTCGTTACTGGTTCCTTCTCAGATGTAGCCCATTTTCTCTTGGCATTGGCCTTCTTACTGGTCTCAGACATTGTACTTGCCTCAGGAATATCAGTTTCCGACTCTGCTATGTCACTAGAACTGACTTCTTCTTCGTCGCATAACATTCCTTTCTTATGGAGATCTTCATACTGATAAGCCATATAAATCATTTCTGAGAAAGGAAGCTTCACATGCCCTAATACTTTATTCTGGTATTTCCTTTGAAGTCCATGGATAAATCTAAGATTCTTCCTCTTTGGGTTTTTAATCAGATGAGGCGCAAAATGAGAAAGTTCGTTGAATTTCTTATGATATTCGGGAATGGTCATGTCACCTTGTATCAGATAAGAAAATTCATCACATAGTCGTTCGGTCGCTTCGGGAGGAGTAAATCTTTCCAAGAATATCACTTTGAATCTGTCCCAGGTGATATCACCTTCTGGATTATTCTCTATAACCGAATCCCACCAGAACAAAGCTTCATCTTTGAAAGCCCAGGAGGCCAGCAATCTTTTCTGGTCATCCCTCAGCTTTAATGCTTCGAAGATTTTCTCAGCCGAACGAATCCAAGCTTGTGTCTTCATAATAGATTCTTCACCAGAGAACGGTATTCCACCCATATTTCGATATTTGATTAATAGGGCCTCAATATCCGGTTCTGCATTCCTTCTGTTTCTGACACTCATTTTCTAGTACTTCTGCAAATGGCAGATCAAGTGTCAGGTCACAGATAAGATATTTTAAAACATAGAGACAAATACTTCAAATGTAAATGTGTCTATCAAGGTGTAATTTCATTCTGCTACTCATACTAGGATATTACTGATCCTATCTGTATAGAGTTACCCATCCTAGAACACTACTGGTTCTATTTCTGACGAGTTCGTTCAAATGTTATATTCCAGAACTAAGCTTAACCAAAGCTCTGATACCACGATGAGACGACCCGATTTCCCGTTCTCACGGAAACAAGGTTATCTTTGGAATATAACACAGAAACAGATAATAGCAGAACAGAATTATATAAATACACCAGATAATGAACAACAAAATATACTGGATAAAGTAATCATCAGAGTTACACAGTATACAGGATCTTACTTAGTACAAATACAGTTCAGCTATACATAAATGTCTACAGCGGAAATAAACCAAATAGGTACAATAGGAGCTGAACAGCATAAAAGGAAATAAATGATAGAATCCATCTTCAGCTCCAGCTATCTAGAAAGAACCAGCTAAACCTGAATACAAGGCTGCCCGTGTGGAAAAATGGGCACCCGAGTTTGAGAGTGAAACAAACTACGAGTCAGTCATGGGACTGGTATGAGAAATCCACTCAACACATATATATAATTGGCTAATCACAGGACCACGCCACTTTCGTGGAACGGGTTTACTCCATTGGATTGCCAGTGCTTTAAAACAAATCTTTCTTTTAAACATCGCTATGCTTTTTATAAAAATGAAGCCATTATAAGACTCAGTTCCCATCACACAATGCAACGCAAACCGGAGGATAGAGTTTTACCTTATAATGGCCAAAATATGATTGATACGAATAAAACAAAGGCAATTGATATTATTGCTAGTGTTAATATGTTTTGAAAACAATTTCAAATCATAACTATCAATCATAGACGGCATGGGTACCATATATCATGTCGCCATATATATACACAATCAAAACCGCACGATCACGTATTTGGAAATTGGATTTCCGTCATGAACCAAGGCAAAAGATAGTCCTTACCGAGTTCGAGACGCTCTAGCCCGTGTCCCAGGACCCAGA
Source organism: Allium sativum (assembly GCA_030737875.1). Classification (NCBI taxonomy): domain Eukaryota; kingdom Viridiplantae; phylum Streptophyta; class Magnoliopsida; order Asparagales; family Amaryllidaceae; genus Allium; species Allium sativum. Next base: position 308,826,391 of record CM060912.1, on the reverse strand, counting down.
CACAGGTGGGCCCTTGGATCGTCAGGGCCGGTCCACCGATGTGGATTAAAATTCCTGAACACTGCGTTTCCCCGCCCTTTGGGGCGTCAACGAGCCAACGAATGACTCCATCGGACCCGGATCGTCCGATCAAACCGAGGCGCCTCGCAACAGCAACAACCACATAGGTGAAAAGTATATAAATGTCAGGGCTGGTAGGTCACTAACACCACCCTAGCTAGAAGGAAACACATGCCCTCCCTGATGTCCTCTCCCGTTTTAGGTTCATACCGAGGTGTGAGGCTCGCGAATTCACGTTATACACAAAGCTACGCCACACAGGCGGTGCTTTGATCATCACCACAAGACTTTGCTTTTCAACAGAAGCCCTGATCACTGCATCTTAGCATGCCACACAGGCAATTCATGCCATGCGACTGATGTCCATCGATATACAACCTCTGAGCTCGTGCGTCTCAGAGAAGGGCGTTAAGCAAAAGAATAAATTCTCCGCCGCCAATCAGATGTATATTTAACAGAAATCAATCAACACAGAATAAACTCCAATGTCAGACACACGGTCCATTTACAAGTCCGTTCTAGGTCTGAACGAAACCGGAGGCACTAAATACCTCGCAAACCCATCGATCACCACGTACGTCTGAACGATCACCACTCATTATCCATATTTCGGGATGCCTCCCAATCAGGACCTCGGTTACCATCCAAACGAGGTGAAGATCTCCGGTCTTCGACCATCGTCTTCATCTTCGAATTTCAATCGTCGGTCGATTATTCGAAATGAGAATTAACTCGGCCTTTCCAAATAATTCACGTATATTTAGAATTTCAAATCGACTTATTTCAATGGTTAAATTATTCGACAACACCAATTGTGTTCTTTAATGTAATTTTCACACCAAACATATTCAACCATCAAAAGCCACACAAATCAAGCAAATTCAGTTTATTTCCATTCCATATCGCTTATGATATTTTACAACTATTTATCGCTATTTTTATTTATTTTAAAATAGCCATTTTATTCAACACGACGCTTCGGGCCATAAAGCGGCCGTGGCGCTGTTCTTTTTCAGATTTGATTTACACATATCTGAAAATCTAACCGTTGGATCTTCACAAAATTTACATCATTAGAAAGGTCTTTTCAAAACGAACCCAACGGTTCCAGTTTCGGGAAAATCCGACGGTCGGATCTCCCGGTACAATCGTTTGAATTTTCGATTTCAAAATACGAACTGCATCGTCGTTATTCGATTAAATATATAATTATATTTATATATATATAAATATAATCGTTTCTGGCGCTGTTTTTCTTCAAATTTGAATTAAACATTCCAGACAATCCAACCGTTGGATTTCTACAAAGTTGGTGCCGTTGGGAAGATATTTCCAAGGCGACCCCGACGGTTGAGGTTTCGGGAAAATCCAACGGTCGGATTTCCCGCACTAGTCGTTTGAAATCACGGTCTCAAAATACGAACTGCACGGCTTCGTTTCGTTTTAATTTTATTTATATTTATATATTTATATAAATATAGTTCATTCAATGATTTCAATATCGTTTTCACTTCAAAAAAATTTCTAACACCTTAAAATTTTGGAAAATTTCGCCATAACCTCCCCTGCACCGGGAGCATCGGGAAATCGCAAATAGCGTCCCGGTCCTTCTAATCTCAAAAAGAAAAAGAAAAAGCCAAGCGGCTAGCCAACAGGCTCATAAAATCATCACCCAAACAAAGCAGTAAATGTGTACCTATTTGTCGGGCACAAAATTTTATTCCTCTTCTCTAGCCCCTTTGCTATAACCTGTTCAATAAATATGCATGTACATATATATACAGTTCTTATCATTTATCATTTTCTATTCGACTTCATATTTGATTTCAATTTGGTTTAAAAACACCATTCATTCTAATGTTACATAAATAGGTGCAAATCATTTCATTAGCTAATTAATGAATATTTCAACTCATATATGTTTATTTCGAACAAGTGGCTATTTTTAACACTTCACATTTCAACGATTTATGCACACAATAAAAATGTGATTTTTATTGTAAAACAATTCATTTCAAAACACTAATTTTCTATATAGTTCAAATTGGTGATAAAAATGGGATTTTTATCATAAAACAATTTCTCTTAAAACGAGGTTATTTTACACGGTTCATATAGTCGATAAAAAGATGATTTTTATTATCAAACAATTTATTTCAAAATATGAATACCATTCAACACATGAATTTCTAATCAACGAATGAATATCAATTCAACACATGAATGTTTTCTATAGTTTCTATATATAGATAAAAATGTGATTTTTATTATCGAACAATTTATTTCAAAATATGAATACCATTCAACACATGAATTTCTAATCAACGAATGAATATCAATTCAACACATGAATGTTTTCTATAGTATCTATATATAGATAAAAATGTGATTTTTATTATCGAACAATTTATTTCAAAATATGAATACCATTCAACACATGAATTTCTAATCAACGAATGAATATCAATCCAACACATGAATGTTTTCTATAGTTTCTATATATAGATAAAAATGTGATTTTTATTATCGAACAATTTATTTCAAAATATGAATACCATTCAACACATGAATTTCTAATCAACGAATGAATATCAATTCAACACATGAATGTTTTCTATTCAATGAATAAGTATAGTTTAAGCAGATGAAAATAATTCAAACATACGAATATTATTCAAAATTTCGGCAGCATAACGGCAGGGTAGTTAAACCGGGACCGTCCCTAGTACGGCTCCTCGCTCTACCTTAAAACCTCGCGGTTTTTGACAATGGGGTTCATGCATCTAGTTCGCACGCAGGCGGCATGTATATATTTATTTCATTTCCACAAACTAATCCTATGTGGTTTCAACCAAATATTTTTCAACCACAAATGGGTATTTTTCAACCACAATCAACCAATATCAATCACAAACAATCCCAAACAATCATTCGCTATCAATCAATTTTCACAACAATTTCAACCAATAAATATCGTCCATGGTTTGTGGACGAGGGGCGTATATATATATATATATATATATATATATATATATATATATATATATATAGCAATTCACTTTTATTTTCATACATATATATATAATATTTTTAAATCAGAAATCTCACCAATAGCTATCCAACTTCACGACACTTCCTTAGAGAAATCTTCGCCTTTCTGTCACTTTCGCCCGTATTCTCTACATATGTAAAAATCGAATTTTTACTACGCTATTCAATATATAAAAATATGATTTTTACTTTTACTTTCAATATATAAAAATCTGATTTTTCCTTTAAAACAAAATCAGTTTTTATAGCTTTTTAAAATCAGTTTTAACTTCTTTTAAAAATCCGTTTTTACTTTTTGAAGTTTAAATCCTTTATTTTTTTAAAGTTTAAATCCTTTAAAACCCTTTTAAAAATCAGTTTTAAAATCATTCAAAATCAGTTTTTATTTTTAACCAAAATCAGTTTTTATTTTTAAAACAAAATCAGTTTTTATTTTTAAACAAAATCTGTTTTTATTTTTAACCAAAATCAGTTTTTATTTTTAAACAAAATCAGTTTTTATTTTTAACCAAAATCAGTTTTTATTTTTAAACAAAATCAGTTTTTTATCCTTTATAAAATTCAGTTTTAAATCCTTTATAAAATTCAGTTTTAAATTATGTTTTTATAAAATAAAAATAAAATAATAAAAATAAAAAGAAATACTTACAGAGGGGGGGGGGTTCTGTAGTTCGTCGGAGGTGGCTTCGAGGTAAGGGCGGCGCTGCTTCGAGGGGTCGGCGTCGATGTCGGCAGCAGGAGGAAGAGTCGGCGAAGCGGAGGGTGGAGCGATGGCTTCGAGGGGTCGCGATTTGATTCGACGGGGGGGGGGGGGGCGATGGCTTAGAAGGGGACTGCGGTGGTGGCGTCGCCGTCGAGTTTTAGGGTTTTTTTTCTTTTTCTTTTTCTTTCTGGTTGATTGAATTTTGAAAGGGGGGGCAGTACGAAGGAGATGGGGAGGGAAATTATAGTATTTTATTTTTTTTATTTTATTATTTCTATTTTTGCAAAAAGGCTGACTTTTTCATACGACCTCGAAACGAGGCCCACCGCCTGTCGCCCATAGCGTTTTACCCCCATTCCGAACACAATGGGATATGTATCGCAAGCTGATTTGATCGTTACAATCAGTTTCCGTTGAATTTACAGTTAAATCACTATATTGAATTTTAAACGTACATTTCAAATTACCGGGGTCACATACTGACTCGAAAAATTCCAGAAAAATATTTTCTATCCTCGTATTGACGATACGGTCCCAACAAAACTAGTTTCGTCGAATTCTGAGACCGTTTGAAAAATGGCCAATTTCCAGTCGATTAAAATCAACTAAAACCGGTCAAACGCGTTTTCCCTTGCCACGCTCACATATTGATTCGAAAAATTATGAAATTTGAAACCTAACAATTACTTGACACTGCGGATCCAACAAAAGTGGTTTCGTCGAAATCCGAGGTCGTTTGCAAAATGTCCATTTTTAAGGGCCTGAATTCCATAGCGACTATTCAGAATTTTCAATTGGACATACCTTTTGATTCCCGCTATCAAATTTCGATTGGTCGGATTCGTTAGAAAGATATTACCAATTAGATCCTAATGTTTTTGGTTTCACTAAAATCCGGATTGTTTTGCATCCGGTATATTCAATTGAAGTTTGAAATCGAATTATCGAACTACCACGCCATTTTCAATTCTATATATAATTATAATTAATTATATTCGTTTTCCATTGTCGATTCGAACTCAGTTTTCATCGCCTTTATTTAAAATATTTATTTTAAATATTTAAAATCCATTATTTTAGCCAATTTAAAAATTTTAAATTGGTTCAGATTTTCTGGGTCGTTACAACCGGAGGTCTTCACGTCGTTTGGGGGATTACTAATGATCTTGATTGGGCCGTACACCCAAGAGGAGGGAATCAGTTAGTGATCGTCCAGACGTACTTAGAGATCGATGGATATGCGGGGTACTAGGTGCCTCCGGTTTCGTTCAGACCCAGAACGAACTTGTAAATGGACTGTGTGTTTGACATTGGATTTTATTTTGTGTGATTGATTTCTATTAAATATATATCTGTTTGGCGGCGGAGAATTTATTCTCTTGCTTAACGCCCTTCTCCGAGACGTACGAGCTTAGGGGTTATATATTGATGGATATCAAACGCATGGAGTGAATTGCCTGTGTGGCATGCCTAAGTGGCAAATGATCAAGGCTTCTGTTGAAAAGCAAAGTTTTGTGGTTGATGATCGAATCACGGCCTTTGTGGCATCGCTTTGTGTAGTGTGAATTCGCGAGCCTCACACCCCGGTGTGAACCAAAAACGGGAGAGGACCTCAGGGAGGACATGCGTTTCTTTCTAGTTAGAAGTGGCGTCAGTGGTTTTAGACGCCCTGACGAGTTTGACTTATGTGGTTGTTGCTGTTGCGAGGCGTCTCGGATATATCGGTGACTATGTGAAGCCGATGGAGTCATTCGTTGGTTCGTTTACGCCCCAAAGGGCAGGGAAACGCAGTGTTCAGGATTTAAGTTTAATCCACATCGGTGGCCCGACCCTGTCGCTCCAAGGGACGATGCGTTCTGTTCCTGAGACACGGACTAGAGCGTCTCGAATCGGTAGAGGACTATCTTTTGCCTCGGTTCACAGATGGAAATCCAACTTCCAATACGACAGTTTGCGGTTTTTATTGTAGAGCCTAGTATGGCGACATGATATATGATACCCATGCCGCCTATGATTGATATTTATGATTGAAATTGTTTTGACACTATACAATTATTATAGTATCAAATGATTTGTTTTAGCGTATCAAGCATTCTTTGTCTATTATAAGGTAAAACCCTATCCTCCGGCTTGCGTTGCATTGTATGATGGGACCTGGGTCTTATAATAGCTTCATTTTTCTTTATTTAGCATTGCGCTGTTTGTTTTATGCACTAGTATTCTTGGGAGGAAACACGTTCCGTGTTATACGGCGTGGTCCCTTGATTTACCTAACTTTAAAATAAAGATTAATAATTGTTTTAGTTCTCACACCAGTCACATGACTGACTTGGAGTTTATTGTTTTAACCTAAACTCTGGGTGCCCCTATTTTCTGCACGGGCAGCTAGTAGTTTTGGTTTTGCAGATTTATATTCACAGGATCCTGATTTATAGCTGGAACGATACTCGGAAAGCTCTGTATCCGTGTATTACTTCTAGTTGTGTTTTGTATTATTTTCCGCTGTGATGTATTTAAATGTAATTTAAATCTCTGATATTTTCTGTGTAATATTTATTCTTACTCTGTATATTCTTGTATTCTTATGGAATTGTTATAATATACAATGAAATGTTCTTCCGTCTGCGTTCTGATTCGTCTCGTCCTCAAAGTAATTCGTTCTTTCTCTTCTCTTCGGAGACCGGGGAAGTTCAGGTCGCTTCATTTTCAAATATGGAGTTTTTCACCCCAATTCTTCATAAATATTTTATTCAAATATTTCGTTTCAAATATTATTTAATTAATATATATAACCCTAAGTCAGATCTTTTATTGGTCAAAGCCCCATTCCCTCCCTGCATGGTCAACGCCCCTGCCTCCAAACCGATTGAACGAACAGATCGTTCAGATCTTCCCCCACCAAATCGCAAAATCCAGGCAAAAATAAAGAATCGTTCAAAAGCAAAAATCAAAGAAATTTTCAAGCTCTACAAAATCATATGAACTTGATCGTGTTTATTCTCGAGAGTTGTGGGAAATTATGCCATGAAGTGCCGCCGCCTCAACCTGTTTCGCCGTCGACTGGGCCCACCGAACTCCGGCTGGTTCATGGCGCTGGTAGCCTGCTCCAAGGCGGACGCGATAGCATCCTCCGATCGAACCCCGGCCTCCTCCTGGTGATGCGAAAGTCAACCCTAGCTTTTGAAGATGAGTTTGGTCTCCTTCCAGGCGGTTAAACGTAGAAGAAAGGTAAATAAGAAAGGTAATTGTTGGTAATTATATAAATCAGTTTTTGTTTTAAGAATGGATTAAAATGTAATTTTTAGAAATAAAAATACATAGAAATAGTTATAAAACATTTAAAATTGTCATTGTTAAAAAATATATATAAAATACCATGATTTAGAAATATAAACATGCATTGTCCTTAGAAATATAAATATAGATTGTTCTTGAAATAAAGTAGCGATGTTTTAAAAATAAAATAGCGATGTTTTAAAAATAAAATAGCGATGTTTTAGAATTAAAAGAGCATGGTTTATAAAATAAAATTTGCATTGCCTTCTAAATAAATTTTGCATAGATTTTTCAAATGAAATTAGCATTGATTTTTCAAAATAAAAATAGTATAGACTTTTCAAATAAAAGTAGCATTGTTTTTAAAGTAAGAGTAGCAGTATTAAAAATATAATTTTTATATAAGTAGGAAGTTAAAAATATAATTTTTATATAAGTAAGATAATAAAAATATAATTTTTATATAAGTAGGAAGTTAAAAATATGACTTTTATTATATGTGAAGTTTAAAAATATAATTTTTATATAGTAGAAATAACAAAAATATGATTTTTATAAGGTAGAGGATATAAAAATTCGATTTTTATAGAGGAAGTAGCGTTGTTAAAAAATATTATTTTTAACACAAACGGTGTTGAACAGATCTCATTAGAAGCGAAGTGAAGATTTTCTACTTATGAAGAGTCGTGATGTTTGGTTTAGCTCTTGGTGAGAACTTCTCAGACGGTGTTTAGTAGCACCTGACACCCGTCGTCCACAGACCATGGACGGCTTGTATGCTTGTTTGTTTGATTTTGATGTGTAGTTGATTGTGTGATGTGAAATGAAATAAAATATTTTATAGTTAAAAATAGAATTTTTAACATGTATTTAAAATGAAATAAAAATAAACAAATCGAACGATTTGTTTATATACACACATTTGACTGATATTGATTGGGATGATAAATTTTACACATCGCCCAACTGCACAAATAAAATCTGTGTTTGATTGTTTGAAACCCCACACGGGTATTGGGATGATATACGACATGCACTAATCCCAATAATTAGTTGTATGTCGATTGATTGATTGACAAACTGTTATAAGCGTTGAATATTTATATTTGATGCTTATACAGTGTAGAATGCACTTTGGATGTGGTTGATTATTTGTCGTTGTTGATATATACATGCGTTGTATGGAAGTCCATAGAAATAAATTCTATGGTAATTGATTGGGCCTCATTCCAGTTTTGAAATAGAATATTTGAAGAGAACTATTTGAATAAAATATTTGAATAGAAATATTTAAAAAAAAAAATTGAAATAGAATATTTGAAAATAGAAATATATGAAGTCATGTTGATTAGATTGACGCCATTTCGACGTGAACGATATTTATATCGATTTTATTCATTTTATAATGAATATCGAAAGTGATTTCAAAATCTGATATTTTGAAAAGAATTGAAATTCGAATTAAACTGAATAGAAATGAATTCGAATTGAAATTGAATAGAAATGAATTCGAATTGAAATTGAATAGAAATGAATTCGAATTGAAATTGAAATGAATTTAAAACGAATTTATAAGAAAAAATTCAATTTTGATTTGAATTTGAAAAGAAGTTGAAATCGTTTTGAAAACGAATTTAAAACGATTTATATAATACATTTTAAAAGGAAATTGACGAAGTATATATTATATATATTATATATATAATATAATGGCCTGAATAGAACGCGCTGCGGTAGTTCGTGAATTTCGACCATTGACTTCGAATAGATATTACAGGAGATCCGACCGTCGCATTCTCCTAAAACCAGAACCGTTGGGTTCGTATTGAAAAGAGCTTTCTAACGAATGTGAGAAATTAGAAATCTAACGGTTGGATTTGGAATTATGTCCAAATCAAATTTGGAAAAGGTCGCTGTAAGTGCAGTTCGATGGCCGTTGATGGAAATCGACTGTACAGGCCTTGATAAAATTATTAAAAATAGTAATAATTTGTGTAAAATCATAAGAAATGATTTGGGAAGAATTGGGATGAAAAACTCCATATTTGAAAAGATAAAAATAGATTTTTATCGAAATGAACCAGTTTTGAACTAGAATTAAAATCAATTTATTTTTGAAATAAATAAATTGAATTTGAAAAGGGTTTTAAAAGTAACCAGAATTTCCAATAATTGAATTGGAATGGATTTGAATCGAAATTGTCTTTGGAATGTTTCGATGTTGGATTTCGTGATGATACAGATATTGTTATGGGAATTTGAAAGATATATGTATATCGTTATTTCCAATACGATATTTGTTGGTCGTAGAATTTGATATTGAATATAAGCCGATATATTTTCTATTCAGAGCCTTGTATTTAATATCAAATGTGATTTGGGTTTGTCGTGAATGGTGTCTTCATTAACATTGTTCTTAAGCCCAATTGAGAAAAGGATTAAATCTTTTTATTTAGATTCAATGAGGTGAACCAATTGAATGGTATTAAATTGGAATTGAATTTGGATTAATTTTTGGTTTTATCGTGAACGGTGTTTTAAATAACACTTGTTCTTTAACCCAATAATTAATGGGATTGTGATTTTGGGTTGTCGTGAACGGTATCTTCAATAATACTGTTCTTATACCCAAAAGAGTTAAGAAAATCAAAAATTAACTGGAGATTAGTTAAGTTGAATGGTTTCTGGGGTATTGATCTGATGTTGGTTTCGGCCTTTGGGGTAAATACTTAGGGAATTGCTAACTTGCTAATTTACGGTTAGGGACTGAGTGAAACGTGATGTGATTTTGTGGTTTATCGTGAACCGTGTTTTAAATGACACAAATTCTTTAACCTAGTTAAATATTAAAACTAAGTGGAGTTTTAATGAATCTTTAATTAGATTGAAAAGATCGAGAATAGAGTATCACCAGTTTTACTCCAGGCGGTAGTTAAATCTTTAATTAGATTCGAACGTGAAATGGTAATTGAATTTACCGATAACACCGTGGTGTTAGATATGAAGTATGACCATTTTTACTTCATGGATGTATAGGTTGGGATTGGGAAATAAAATAAATAATTACTTCGGTGTGGTTCGCTAATCCCGACTAGTTTGAAGTGATATTCGAAGGAAGATTAAAGAATAAATTTAAAATAATTTATCTTTGATAAAATTAATGGGAACCTTTCCCTAAGAATGTGAAATTTAGAAACTAACTATAGGTTGGTTAAGAAGAATGGTTTCCTGGGTATTGATCTGATGTTGGTTTCGGCCTTCGGGGTTAATATTTTGGGAATTGTTCTCTTACTAATTTACAGTTAGTGACTGATGAATTGGAATGAGGCGTATGTTGTGTTTGTGTAACACTTGTTGTAACACCCCACACCCGCTACGGTCACACATAAAGGGAATGCCATAACATCGGTGGAGTATTTTTAAGTGAATATAGAACAGTAAAATTACAACAAGACAGATATAAGTAATACTTGAGGATTTAAAACATCATTTCATTGCAGCGGAAAGTAAAACATGTTTGGTTACACCAAAACCATAAACAAGAGTCAAGTACATAATATCCATCCTGACAAAACAAAAGTACATAATCCCACTACCTAACTTAATAGCCATAATAGAAAAGATAAACTGAGCTTTACATCCACGGTCCAAGCTCCAAAAGAGTAATAAAGCAGTCTGATCAAAGCCCACTAGTGCTAGGCCCACTCTGATAACCTGAGGGTTGGGAAAAAGATAAAAACAACGGGGTCAGACATAAGTCTGAGCGAGTCCTATAACTTTAACAATACAATCATTAAAGTAACCAGAGTAAGACATGAGTTTGATATACGGTAACGACTGGGGATAAATGGCTACATTAAGCAGCCAACTAGACTTAGGATGAACTAAGATAACCGTAAAGACGCGCCTATCCACCCAAGGATAATTACTATATTGCACCACCCCAGATCTACCCACCCAAGGGTAATTCCTACACTACACCACACCAGTTCTACCCACCAAGGGTAATTCCTACTTAAAGGTTGATCCCACTAAGTGTACTTAGTAATTTTACCCAGTAGTTTCGTGTACCCCTAGCTGACTACATAGGTGCCGTCTGCCCCTATCTCCACTAGGTGTACCCACTACTCCCCAAGCGATCGGCTCCCTAACGTAGATACCTGTGCTGGCCCCACAGTGGGGTGTATCACTCCCCAAAGTGGCAACCCGATAATCAATGGTGCACGGCTTATACCTACACGATGCAACAACATCTTACCTACCAGCCCGGTCCACACACGCATATGAAACCCGTTGGACTCGCGTTGCCACCGCTACCCCGTTTTGGCCTCTTACAGTCAAGCCCAATATGCGTGTCCCGTCCTCGACTTGGGTCGAGCCCACAAAGATACGTTTGGGATATTGGTTGAAATGGGCCCCCACAAGCTACTACTTAAGCTTGTCATTTTATCTAGTGCATCCCACTTAACCCCTTTTTATAATCATGCCCACTTACATGTTAAGGTTTGGTTAAGTCATCTAATCATATTTCATTTGCCACTATAGGCCCCCACAAGCTACTACTTAAGCTTGTCATTTAATCATATTTCAACTGCCACTTAAGGCCCCCACAAGCTACTACTTAAGCTTGTCATTTAATTATATTTCAATTGCCACTTAAGGCCCCCACAAGCTACTACTTAAGCTTGTCATTTAATTATATTTCAATTGCCACTTAAGGCCTCCACAAGCTTTCCACATGCCACCCAAGGCACTTACTTAACCCTTTAATCATGTTTAATTACATGTTCCACTTTGGTTAAGTATTCTAATTGTATTTTCTATTGCCACCCAAGGCAACTCACTAGTTTCCTTATGCCACCCAAGGCACCCCCACTAGTTACTACATGCCACCCAAGGCACCCACTTAACCCCTCATGCCTCACTATATGCTAATTTGGTTAAGTGTTTCTTAATTAATTAAGATCGTAACCTTTATAAAGACCTCTCACATTAGACTGTCTTTTATGGCAGCTGGATATGCCGGATGGTTCCGGGCAGCCTTACACCATAACAGAGTCTAACCTCGTGTCTTTACACTTGTCACGTATTTAGTTTATGACTAAGACCTCTCACATTGGGCCAATCATTTGTAGCCGCTGGATTTGCCGGTTGGTTCCGGGCAGTCTTATGCTACAAAAGGGTCCAACCTCGTGTCTTAGTAGATTAATTACACCTAATTAATCACCCCCATAATTTGTATTAATTATCCCTAATTAATTACAAATATTTAAGAATATGGGTAGACCTAACTCATTAGGTAAATTCCCAATTCCATAATATGGGTAGACCTAACTTAATAGGTAAATTCCCAATTATGTCCATCCACTTTATGGTACGTTTAATCATACCCACTTCACACAATTTTATGTGTTCATTAATTTCTACCCCATCGTCCCCACGTAAATACGTTAACATGACATACTTCAAAAGAGAAGATTCATCATACCCACAATGGGTTCAACTTAGCATATCATTAGCATTATCATGGGTTTTAAAAGGTGTCAACTTGCATATATGACCATAAACCCAACTTGCATAAATAACCAACCCAAACTTGCATGAATCACATGTGTCATAAAGATGGTAACTTGCTTAAATGTTCATGTCATAGACCTATCATAAAGGTGTCAACTTGCATACATGTCATAGGTCTAAAAGGGATGAACTTGTACATGTACTTATGTCATACATAGAGGCAAACTTGCATATATTATGCATATCATAAAAAGACAAACTTGCATATGAACTTGCATCATAACTTGCATATGAACTTGCATCATAACTTGCATATGAACTTGCACCATAACTTGCATATGAACTTGCATCATAACATGCATATGAACTTGCATCATAACTTGCATATGAACTTGCATCATAACTTGCATATGAACTTGCATCATAACTTGCATATGAACTTTGCATAACATGCCATACTTAGAGGCAAACTTGCATATATTATGCATATCATAAAAAGAGACAAATTTACATATATTTATGTATGACATACAAAGGTAAACTCGCATATGTTATGCATATCACTAATCCAAACAACTTGCATAGATTATGCATATTATAGATCCAAACTCATAGGTTAAATTTGCATGTCATGTCACTTATTTCACACATGGTTCTAGCATAAAACCAAGCATTTAACTTGCATAAAACCAAACACTTAGCATGCATAAAATCGAATACTTAGCATGCATAAAACCCACCACTTAACATGCATAAACCCAAACACTTAACTTGCATAAACATAGTGTCATCATGAATAAGTGTTAAACATAGTGATTAGCAAACTAGCATCATAACATATGATCTAAAACCCATTGATCCGCAAGCAAAACCATATAATCTCATCACATCTCATCTACTTAGTTTAGCAATTGGTTATTAAAGTGATAGAAACTCACAAACTCCCAGATTAGCTCCTTAAATAGTTGCTAGAGTTGAAGTAGAGGTGGATTAATAGTTGATTAGCTTGCAATCCTCTTCACAAATTAGTGGAGGCTCCTTCTAAGTTGCATTTTGGCGGCATGATGGCATAAATTCTATTTTTAGTATGGATTAGGGTAGTCTTAGGGTGTATTTATAGGATTAGGTTGTGTTTTAGACCCTTAGATTAACCCTAGGTTAGCTTAGGTCCGTCAGATTTCGTCCCAAGCCCTCCAACCCAGCCCAAAACTCAACCAGGTGCACCCAGGCCAGAATCAGCCGACAGGGCAAGTCGACAGCCCTGTCGACTGCCAAGTCGACAGGCATGTCGACAGGCAAGTCGACAGCCCTGTCGACATCCAAGTCGACTTGGCTGGGCGGGAGTTTTCCCGCCTGGCCCCCATTTCTGCATGTTTCGAAATTCAAATTTCCCGAAAACTTCTTTGGGCCTTAACCGGTTCATACGGACTCCGATTTACAAAATTTCGGACTCTATTTCGCGTATTTTTCCGAGACGAATACAATGGCGTAACCCGTTTCCCCTGATTCTCACATCTGAGATTATTAATTCTGTAATTAGTGAATATCAGTGTTAACTGAAATTCGGGGTGTTACATTCTCCCCTCCTTAAAGGATTTCGTCCCCGAAATCTCCAAGTTAAGGAGAATGCATATCCTACCATCCAAACAACCATCTACTCAATCCATCAAACACGGGCATCCATTGTCCTTGAAACAATTTCTACTAATGTATGAGCATATGCAAAAAGTGTGTGTATATGTTCCCTATCTAATGTATGAACATATGCAAACCGTGATAGTGCCATGCATCCATTATGTATGCGAGAGAACCCTATCGACACATACAATATCTACATGAGTGCACAATCATTCACAAAAATGCATCATCCATATGATAACACAATCATTATACATCCATAAATATAGCTACCTACACACAATTATATGCAATATGCAATATGAAGTGACTGAGCCGATCTAGTGTCTAGAGTGTGTGTATATGCATCCACGAGCAACCATTAGCAAACACTTGCATCCACATGCATCCATCAATCATAACATGTCTCAAACACATGTTTCAACCATAGGTTTACCCTATCTAAAGGTCAAAGGTACTAACAAGAGGACATACTAAAGATAAGATAAGTACTAGACAAACGATAAAGGAGAAGTTAAAAGACATACCCTCAAAAAGGAATGGGTATAATGAACGCATTTTCGCTTCCGTCTCCCAAGTAGCGTTGCTCTCATCTTCTCCCCATTGCACTTTGACTAGTTGAACCTCCCTGTTTCTCAACCTCTTAATCTCTGACCCAAGGATGCGTGTAGGAGCTCATCGAATAGTCGCATCACGCTCTATCTCTACTTCTCTAAGCAAGCTCGGCTCTACCACCTCTGCGGTCTCATGTAGGCACTTCCTCACATGGAATACATCATGTACACCACTAAGTCTGTCGGGCAACTCCACCAATGGAAGATGCTCTTCTCATGTACCTCCAAAATCTAAAATACATAGCCTCAAAAGGTCTTCTAAAATACGATTCACCCTCTCGGTCTGGCCGTCCGTCTGAGGATGATATGCGGTTCTCAAACACAACTGAGTCCCTACCGCCTCTTGCAAACTCTTCCAAAACTCTCTAGTGAAGATAGGATCTCGATCGCTCACTATACTGGAAGGTACACCATGCAATCTAATAATCTCTCGAATGTAAACTGAAGCTAGCCATGGAGCAGTTCTCTTACTCTCCACGGGTATAAAATGGGCGCTCTTAGTAAGTCTGTCTACCCCAACCCAAATTCCCGTATTACCCTTCCTCGATCTCGGTAATCCATCGAGATACTATCCCACTGCCATAGCGGAACCTCCAATGGGTGAAGCAACCCACCGGGTTTCTTTTGCTCCGCTTTTACTTGTTGGCACACCAAGCATCTAGCGACATACTCGGCCGCGTCTTTCTTCATACCGGCCCAAAAGAAAACTCGCTTCATGTCTTGGTACATCTTGTCCCCACCGGGATGAATGGTCATCTTCGACCGATGTGCATCATCAAGTATAGCCTTCCTCAAACCCTGGACGACTCCCCCCCTTATGAGCTTCTCTACTAACTCAACCAACTGTGGGTCATCTCGCTGTGCCTCGCCAATCCGTCCCAAAAGAGTAGGCCTAACCTCCAAGGAGGCTAGCAAACCGGGTACAAAGTCAACGGAAGGTCTAAAGTCAAACATAGAAATAAACTCTAAGCTCCGTCGGTTAACGAACAATGAACTCAAGGACAACCTTTTTCTACTTAAGGCGTCCGCTACCACGTTACCCTTGCCAGGGGTATACGCTATCTCAAACTCATAGGATGCTAAGAATCCCATCCAATTTTGCTGTCCTAAGACTATGCGCTCGAAGAGTCTCCAACACTTCCCTAAGATGTAGGGCATGCTTTTCTCCACTTTTAGAGAAAACCAGGATATTACCCCTTCAAAAATCATCACAACTGTCCATCTCTCATGCAGACCACCCTAGTCGAACTCGACATCCCCCAAATGCAAGCCCCAAAGGCCTAAACCAATATCAGACAAACACCCAAGGGACACCTCCTTCGAATTCAGACGACCTACGTGAGATGATACTAGTAAAAACGGCTAAATAATTAAGCCCTTGTCCAACTCTGGATGTCCTCGCTAGTCTCGCTCCAAAACCACCGTTTATCCCATAACTGGCTTTGCTCAACCTATCGAGCACATACGAAAACTTATTTCGCTCCTAGAAAAGACCAAGATGTCATTTTCAAAGACCATCACGAACTTATTTAGGTACTCCCTAAACACCCTTCTCATTAAATCAATAAAGTATGCGGGGGCGTTCGTCAAACCAAATGGCATCACCAGCCACTCATAAAAAAAAACCATCCGGAGTCCTAAAGGCAGTCTTCTCTATACTATCCTCAGCCACTCTCAACTGTCGAAACCCCGTGGCTAAGTCCAACTGCGAAAATACTGAGGCGCCAACTAACTGATCAAAGAGATCATCAATCCTCGGCAATGGGTGTCTATTCTTCTTTGTGAGTTTATTTAGTTCTCTTTAGCCTACACAAAGTCTGAGGGACCCATCCGCCTTCGTGGAAAAAACTACTGGAGCACCCCACTCCGATATACTTCGTCTTATGAACCCCTTCTCAAGCAAATCGCCTACTTGCTTATGGAGTTCCCTCCTTTTAGGAGGAGCCATGTGGCACACTGGCCAAGATACTGGTTTTGCATTGTCTACCAGATATATTCGGAAGTCAATCTCCCGCTCCGGAGGTAAGCCCTTCACCCGCTCAAACACGTCCGAGTATTCCCGGACCACTCTAACAGATCGCAAACTCTCGACCGACGTGTCAAGCGATTCTAGATAACTTAGCATAACAGATTCCATGTGATTACAAGAGATCTCAAGAGTGTTACCCAAGCGGGTCATAAGCCTAACAACTCTCCTTCCACAAACAAGAACGGCACCATTACTGGATAACCAGTCCATGCCCAAAACTAACCCATAGCCCGTGAAGCCCAAGAAGCATCACATCTAAACTCAACGCTAAGTATAGAAACTTTCAAACCCAAACACATCATAGAGCCCCAATTGGGTTTGAAACAACTAAGGGATCATCTACTAAACTGGTGTCTAAGTGCAGTGACTCAACTAACAATGATGAGATAAACGAACTCGATGCGTCAGAATCAAATAAAGTTCGAGCCGGATAATAAAGAAATCCAAATTCCAACCTAGACGGTCCTATCCCCATCTGGTACACTAGCCGTGAGGGAATACAACTACCCTCCAGAAGATTCCGTACCTTGCCCTTGCCTCCTTGGACAATCCTAATAAGGTGTCCTATTCCTCCAAAAGGATAACTACTAGCCCTCTTCTTCCCATTCTCCACTCGTAACCTCCCATCAAAATGAGGTTTCGTCCTTCATTAACCAAACAACTATTTGAGCCTTCCTCTCATCGTCTATCCCATAGGTACCTACAAGTCCTCCTCCTTCTTAAACCAACTTCTAATCCGACAAATGTCTAAGTCCCTTGAAGTGGTTTTCCATTCTTATCCATCTTAGAAAGATCATCTATACACGGAGGGGAAACTCAAAACGAGAGAGGAAGAGATTCAAAACGGAGAATTCGAAAGATAAAGATATGGCTATCGGGGATTATGCTTTTCTTTCAAAAACTTTTCTCTTAAAAGACATGTTTTTGAAAATGCTCCTTTCAAAAATATTCTTAGAAAATAGTTTTTCTAAAAATTTTATCTATTCTGGTAACCTTAAGCTCTGATACCACGTGTAACACCCCACACCCGCTACGGTCACTCATAAAGGGAATGCCATAACAACGGTGGAGTATTTTTAAGTGAATATAGAACAGTAAAATTACAACAAGACAGATATAAGTAATACTTGAGGATTTAAAACATCATTTCATTGCAGCGGAAAGTAAAACATGTTTGGTTACACCAAAACTATAAACAAGAGTCAAGTACATAATATCCATCCTGACAAAACAAAAGTACATAATCCCACTACATAACTTAATAGCCATAATAGAAAAGATAAACTGAGCTTTACATCCACGGTCCAAGCTCCAAAAGAGTAATAAAGCAGTCTGATCAAAGCCCACTAGTGCTAGGCCCACTCTGATAACCTGAGGGTTGGGAAAAAGATAAAAACAACGGGGTCAGACATAAGTCTGAGCGAGTCCTATAACTTTAACAATACAATCACTAAAGTAACCAGAGTAAGACATGAGTTTGATATACGGTAACGACTGGGGATAAATGGCTACATTAAGCAGCCAACTAGACTTAGGATGAACTAAGATAACCGTAAAGACGCGCCTATCCACCCAAGGATAATTACTATATTACACCACCCCAGATCTACCCACCCAAGGGTAATTCCTACACTGCACCACACCAGTTCTACCCACCAAGGGTAATTCCTACTTAAAGGTTGATCCCACTAAGTGTACTTAGTAATTTTACCCAGTAGTTTCGTGTACCCCTAGCTGACTACATAGGTGCCGTCTGCCCCTATCTCCACTAGGTGTACCCACTACTCCCCAAGCGATCGGCTACCTAACGTAGATACCCGTGCTGGCCCCACAGTGGGATGTATCACTCCCCAAAGTGGCAACCCGATAATCAATGGTGCACGGCTTATACCTACACGATGCAACAACGTCTTACCTACCAGCCCGGGTCCACACACGCATATGAAACCCGTTGGACTCGCGTTGCCACCGCTACCCCGTTTTGGCCTCTTACAGTCAAGCCCAATATGCGTGTCCCGTCCTCGAATTGGGTCGAGCCCACAAAGATACGTTTGGGATATTGGTTGAAATGGGCCCCCACAAGCTACTACTTAAGCTTGTTATTTTATCTAGTGCATCCCACTTAACCCCTTTTTATAATCATGCCCACTTACATGTTAAGGTTTGGTTAAGTCATCTAATCATATTTCATTTGCCACTATAGGCCCCCACAAGCTACTACTTAAGCTTGTCATTTAATCATATTTCAACTGCCACTTAAGGCCCCCACAAGCTACTACTTAAGCTTGTCATTTAATTATATTTCAATTGCCACTTAAGGCCCCCACAAGCTTTCCACATGCCACCCAAGGCACTTACTTAACCCTTTAATCATGTTTAATTACATGTTCCACTTTGGTTAAGTATTCTAATCGTATTTTCTATTGCCACCCAAGGCAACCCACTAGTTTCCTTATGCCACCCAAGGCACCCCCACTAGTTACTACATGCCACCCAAGGCTCCCACTTAACCCCTCATGCCTCACTATATGCTAATTTGGTTAAGTGTTTCTTAATTAATTAATATCGTAACCTTTATAAAGACCTCTCACATTAGACTGTCTTTTATGGCAGCTGGATATGCCGGTTGGTTCCGGGCAGCCTTACACCATAACAGAGTCTAACCTCGTGTCTTTACACTTGTCACGTATTTAGTTTATGACTAAGACCTCTCACATTGGGCCAATCATTTGTAGCCGCTGGATTTGCCGGTCGGTTCCGGGCAGTCTTATGCTACAAAAGGGTCCAACCTCGTGTCTTAGTAGATTAATTACACCTAATTAATCACCCCCATAATTTGTATTAATTATCCCTAATTAATTACAAATATTTAAGAATATGGGTAGACCTAACTCAATAGGTAAATTCCCAATTCCATAATATGGGTAGACCTAACTTAATAGGTAAATTCCCAATTATGTCCATCCACTTTATGGTATGTTTAATCATACCCACTTCACACAATTTTATGTGTTCATTAATTTCTACCCCATCGTCCCCACGTAAATACATTAACATGACATACTTCAAAAGAGAAGATTCATCATACCCACAATGGGTTCAACTTAGCATATCATTAGCATTATCATGGGTTTTAAAAGGTGTCAACTTGCATATATGACCATAAACCCAACTTGCATAAATAACCAACCCAAACTTGCATGAATCACATGTGTCATAAAGATGGTAACTTGCTTAAATGTTCATGTCATAGACCTATCATAAAGGTGTCAACTTGCATACATGTCATAGGTCTAAAAGGGATGAACTTGCACATGTACTTATGTCATACATAGAGGCAAACTTGCATATATTATGCATATCATAAAAAGACAAACTTGCATATGAACTTGCATCATAACTTGCATCATAACTTGCATATGAACTTGCATCATAACTTGCATATGAACTTGCATCATAACTTGCATATGAACTTGCATCATAACTTGCATATGAACTTTGAATAACATGCCATACTTAGAGGCAAACTTGCATATATTATGCATATCATAAAAAGAGACAAACTTGCATATATTTATGTATGACATACAAAGGTAAACTCGCATATGTTATGCATATCATTAATCCAAACAACTTGCATAGATTATGCATATTATAGATCCAAACTCATAGGTTAAACTTGCATGTCATGTCACTTATTTCACACATGGTTCTAGCATAAAACCAAGCATTTAACTTGCATAAAACCAAACACTTAGCATGCATAAAATCGAATACTTAGCATGCATAAAACCCACCACTTAACATGCATAAACCCAAACACTTAACTTGCATAAACATAGTGTCATCATGAATAAGTGTTAAACATAGTGATTAGCAAACTAGCATCATAACATATGACCTAAAACCCATTGATCCGCAAGCAAAACCATATAATCTCATCACATCTCATCTACTCAGTTTAGGAATTGGTTATTAAAGTGATAGAAACTCACAAACTCCAAGATTAGCTCCTTAGATAGTTGCTAGAGTTGAAGTAGAGGTGGATTAATAGTTGGTTAGCTTGCAATCCTCTTCACAAATTAGTGGAGGCTCCTTCTAAGTTGCATTTTGGCGGCATGATGGCATAAATTCTATTTTTAGTATGGATTAGGGTAGTCTTAGGGTGTATTTATAGGATTAGGTTGTGTTTTAGACCCTTAGATTAACCCTAGGTTAGCTTAGGTCCGTCAGATTTCGTCCCAAGCCCTCCAACCCAGCCCAAAACTCAACCAGGTGCACCTAGGCCAGAATCAGCCGACAGGGCAAGTCGACAGCCCTGTCGACTGCCAAGTCGACAGGCATGTCGACAGGCAAGTCGACAGCCCTGTCGACAGCCAAGTCGACTTGGCTGGGCGGGAGTTTTCCCGCCTGGCCCCCATTTCTACATGTTTCGAAATTCAAATTTCCCGAAAACTTCTTTGGGCCTTAACCGGGTCATACGGACTCCGATTTACAAAATTTCGGACTCTATTTCGCGTATTTTTCCGAGACGAATACAATGACGTAACCCGTTTCCCCTGATTCTCACATCTAAGATTATTAATTCTGTAATTAGTGAATATCAGTGTTAACTGAAATTCGGGGTGTTACACTTGTTTATTATATACGCGAGTTATTCAGAAAGACCGGGTTTATCCCATTCTGAATAACTGATATGACGATAAATCGAAGATGAAGACGGTGGTCGAAGACCGGAGGTTTTCATGTCATTTGGATAATTACTAATGATCTTGATTGGGCCGTACACCCAAGAGGAGGTAATCAGTTAGTGCTCGTCCAGACGTACTTGGAGATCGATGGATATGCGGGGTACTAGGTGCCTCCGGTTTCATTCAGACCCAGAACGGACTTGTAAATGGACTGTGTGTCTGACATTGGATATCATTTTGTGTGATTGATGGATATCGATTGCATGGAGTGGTTTGCCTGTGGCATGCTAAGGTGTAAATGATCAAGGCTTCTGTTGAAAAGCAAAGTCTTGTGGTTGATTATCAAAGCACGGCCTGTGTGGCGTAGCTTTGTGTAACGTTGATTCGCGAGCCTCACACCCTTGTGGTGAACCAAAAACGGGAGAGGACCTCAGGGAGGACATGCGTTTCTTTCTAGTTAGAAGTGGCGTCAGGGTTTTACACACCCTGACGAGTTTGACTTATGTGGTTGTTGCTGTTGCGAGGCGCCTCGGATATATCGGTGACTATGTGAAGCCGATGGAGTCATTCGCTGCTCATTTACACCCCAAAGGGTGGGGAAACGCAGTGTTCAGGCATTTTAATCCACATCGGTGGACCGGCCTTGTCGCTCCAAGGGCCCACCTGAGTCTGGGTCCTGAGGCATGGGCTAGATTGTCTCGAATCGGTAGAGGACGGTCCCTGGCCTCGGTTCACAGACGGAAAATCAATTTCCAAATACGTGACATTTGCGGTTTTATTTGTAAACCTATATTTGGAGGCATAGTGGTATGGGACATTCATGTCGTCTATGATTGATAGTTATGATTTGAAGTTGTTTCATACGCTATGTGTAACACCCCGCCTCCGCTAGGGTCACTCGCAAAGGAATGCACTAGCTTTAGAGGGGCATTATTGGTAAACATGCACAGAAATATCACAAGACAGAACATATATAAATAGCGGAAGTAAAATCAAACTTTCATAGAATAAATAAGGTCTAAAGCCTTTTACATCAGAGTACATCAAAACCTGTCTTGCAATAGTAAAGAAGCATAAAGACTTTTTAATAAATTATTCCCCAAGTAAAACAGTAATGTAGCCGTAGCCAAGAGAAGTACAAGCCATCCATGATGACCTTCAAGCCGAAGAAGTCTGAACTAAACAGCATTGTTTCCTCCCTGAAACCTGGGGGGGAAACGGAAGAAAAGAGGCGAAACAAAACGGGTCAGTCAAAAAGACTGAGTAAGTCCTATCTACTTCCAGTATAAAAACAGGTAAAGGTAACATGACATGCATAAACTGAAAGTAAACCTAAGGATAACTACAAGATAGATAAACCAGGATAGCCGGTTGAACTACTGTGGCAAAGTAAACTAAGGTATCATGATAAACTACGGTGTTATGATAAGTCAAGGTATCACATCGTCAGATTTCTAACGAGTACATTATCCCAAGGTATCTACCCCGTCTAATATCCCACGGTATCTATTATGTATATTCTTCCTAGTTCTAACATGTATATTTGCTCTGCACCTCTCGTACTAGTATCCCTACCCGCGTCATGTGTAAACCATGAATGTCCCTTGCTCAAAGTCGTGTAATGGTCCATGTCAACCTAATATATCGCATATATAGGTTACTCAAATCATATGTTTCTTCCCATGTATACAAGCTCAGTCCTTTGCCGTACCTCGTACGGGCTTCCTCATGTCGTATTATCCTTGAAATCGTTTGGACTGTCACCCTTGTTCTAGCTAGGCTCTTCCATATGAATCATCGTTTGGACTACTAGGACCTCCGCCACCTAGCACCACTAGGGATTACGCTTACCTATTGCACGCTTTCGTATTTCGGTTTGGGTTAAACCACCTAGGCCACTAGGGATTACGCTAACCGTCAACCGCGCCCTTTTTCCCACGCATTCACCGTGAATCGTTTTTCTATAACTGTATGCACATGTACCACATCGTGCCATCCGAGTCCTGTCACAGGGCAAAACAAGAAATACAGGACTCGGCCGGGAGCTTTAGATTTATCTGCCGATGCAGATACTAAGGTCTGCTTTTCTACACGTGGCTATGGTCCCACGAGACCCCTCCCTCAACTAATGAAAGGCAACACAAGAGAAAATCTTGCATGAGAACTACACTCCGGCCAGCCCACATCCTACGGCCTACCTCACCCATAATTAGATAGCAAATTATGGTCTGTTGGGTGTTCCCTGCCTTTCCGTACGTACACGCTTGACTCAAGATGGTAGATGATCGACGAACTTACTATCTCGGGCACCTTATGTATTCGTCGACTCACTGCTATCCACCCCAGTCTTTAGGTCGCTCGCATAGCAACCAAGGCATATTCTTGGTTCTTCTACCGCAGACCTCAACCTCTCGTGAGCCTAGTATAATGACCTGGCAGCTCACAGAGGGATCCCAAGAATATCCTCACGTTCCCCGAAGCCGCTGCTTCGTTACCCAGTTCGTTGGAGCCTTTATCTAAATCAGATAGCCTGCTCCTACACGCATACTTAAACGTTGACCTAACGTATCAGGTTACTAATCTATCTAAGAAATGGTCCAAATTTCCTTGACTAAGAATTATTACTTAGTTTCCCTTAACTAAGGTTTACCACTTAGCCTTATTTCCATAATCCTTGTTAACTATGGTTATTTACCTAATCCTCCGAATTAGGGTTTATCTAATGGGTTAAGTGTCACTTAAGTTCATAACTTAGCCCGTCTACAAACCATGTCAAAATTGGCTAAGTATCCAAGTCCAAGACTTAACCCTACAAACCATGTGTCAAGTTGGCTAAGTATATTAAGCAATCCATAACTTAACCTCGTCTAATTATCATTTTAGATTGGTTAATTATATAAATTAACTTGACCTTGTCAAATTACCGAGTCAAATCGGTCAAGCGTATTCAAGTGATTCGTGACTTAGCCTTATCATGTTTTCACGTTAGATTGGTTAAGTATAGGTCACTTAACCACATCCAATTAACAAGTAAGATTGGTTAAGTTTAGGTCACTTAACCACATCAAAACTTTATGTATAATTGGTTAAGTATAAGTTGCTTAACCCCATTAAATTATCGCGTTAAGTTGGTTAAGTATTGGTTACTTAACCTCATTGAATTACCAAGTTTAAATTGGTTAAGTGTTTAACTTAACCCCATCGAATTACCGTGTTTAGATTAGTTAAGTGTGGATTACTTAACCCGATCTAATTACCGTGGTTAGGTTAGTTAAGTCTTAATTACTTAACCTCATCTAATTACCCAGTCGGATTAGTTAAGTGTAAATTACTTAACCCCATCTCCTAATCATCTTGCATGGTTAAGTGTCATTAAGGAAATCAAGCCCGGTCCCACTTAACCTACCCATTCGTGTCATATCGGTTAAGTGTCATTAGTCAAATTTACTTAACCTTATCATGTGGCATTAATTTAATTAATGCACACTTAACCTCTCACATTAGACCTTGTTGTGGTTACTAGTTAAGCCGGGCGGGTCCGGGTAGATTTACACCACAACCTAGTATAACCTCGGGTCTTAAGCGCGACATGACCAACTTCTCACATTGGGTCCTATTGTTTGCAACTACTAGTTAGGCCGGTCGGTTCCGGGTAGTTTTACGTTGCAAACTCAACCCAACCTCGAGTTGGCCACACTTATATTATCTAAGTTCATCATGTTTCCAAAACATGTTACAAGTTTTCAAGCATTTGGGTAGACCTAACTTAATAGGTAAATTCCCAAAGGGTAGACCTAACTTAATAGGTAAATTCCCAAGCTCATGTTTTTATGCATACTTACATGTCAACTTCCATGTCATCTTTCAAGTCATATTTTCAAGTATAAACACATGTTCATGTTTATCTAACTACCCAAAATCGTGTTTTCCCAACGCAAGCAGAGCGAGTCAACATAGTAAGGATACTATGTCACATATTGGTCTCAAAACATGCATGATGCCAAAAAGGGCCTGGCTTCCACATGCATAACATCATAAAGGGATTGGCCATAAACATGCATAGTGTCATAAGGTAATTTGGCCACATACATGCATATTATCAAAAAGGGTTTGGCCATAAACGTGCACAACTTAAAAGAGGGGATTGGCCACGAGCATGCATAATCTCATAAAGGATTCGGCCACATACTTGCATGTTAGCATAAGGGGTTTGGGTTCATAAACATGCATAAGCCCCAAAATCTTGTCTTAGCCAATGTTTCACAAGTAAAGTGGTTCCTAAAGGTTCATGCTAGCATTTCATGCATAAAGATCCAAACTTGCAAGTTAAACTAGGTTATGCATAGCATGAGAGGCATGATTAAGTCACTCACATGGCCTAAAATCATAAACATGAACACAAGAGGCAAAGTAAGGTTCATATAGGTTCGCATAATCATGTTTAGCCTCATTTTATCCCATGTCATTATCAAAACTACCGTTTCCATCTAAAAGTAGCTAGAACTTACATAGTTAGGCCTAGGGAAAGAAGCATGAATCATCTTGGCTAAGAAAGGTGCCTCCTTTGTTGAAGAGCCTTCATGAAACTCGCATAGCAATGCTGATTTGGCCTCTATTTGGTGTAGCAAGCTTGCACCTTTTGATTTGAATCTGATTTGAATGCATAGGCTTTAGGAAAGGGGGATGGAGGCCATGATCACTTGGCATTTGGGCAGCACTTCGTGGAGAGGGTGAGTTATGAGGGTTTGGGGGGGCTTAGGGGTGTTTTTATAGAGATTAGGAGTGTTTTAGGCCATAGGATTAGATCTAGGATAGATTAGGACCATCAGATCTCGGAAGTTTCCAGAATCAGCCCAAGAACAAGACCAGGTGAGCCAAACAGGTGCGCCAGGCAACTTGCCCCGGCCACCCCCTGTCGACAGGCAAGTCGACAGGGCTGTCGACTTGGTCTTGGCCCAAGTCGACAGGCCTGTCGACAGCCCTGTCGACATGGCCTAGGCGGGAAAACTTCCCGCCTAGCCCCAGATCTGATTTCCAAAACTGTTTTCCGAAATTCAAATTCCCAGAAATCTTCTTTGGGCCTTTAACGGGTCATACGGACTCCGATTCTCGAAAACTCGGACACTATTTCGCGTATTTTTCCGGGACGAACGCAATGGCACAGACCGTTTCACTTGATTCAGAATTTATAATTTAATTCTGTCTTGATTCTTTATTTAACGTGTTGTACAAATTCGGGTTGTTACATTCTCCCCTTCTTAAAGGATTTCATCCCCGAAATCTCAAAGTTAGAAAGAACATATCCTACCATCCATCATCCATCTACTCAAACTATCATCCACAAGCAACCATTGTCCTTAGACGACTCCTAATGCTTTATGAAGGTATGCAAAACGTGTGTGTACATGTTCCTTAGCTAATGCTAATGATCAAGCCTGAAAAATCTTTTGAATGCAAAAATATGTTTAGTGCTATGAATCCATCATGTATGCAAATAGTCCTAATCATATACACTATATGCGTGCACAAACATTCAACCATATGCAACATCCGCATGATAACACATTCAATTTCATCCATAAACAAGTATAAATACTCGTGCATATGCAATATGAAATGTGACCGAGTCGAGCTAATATCTAATGTAAATTCGTGCATCCACGAGCAACCACCTGCAACCATTTGCAACCATATCAACCATAACATGTTTCAAATACATGTTTACATCCATAGGGTTCTACCTAAGATTCCCTGAAACAGGGTCGAGGAGATAAACAAAACAAACTCCTTACGGGGTTTGTAACAGAAATAGGACCGAGGGGATATCCATAAAAGATAGCCTACAAACAAGCTCAACAGAAAACAGGGATCGAGGATATACTCTTAAAAAGAGATATCATGCGCGCATCTAGTCTTCAGTCTTCTGAGTCGCATCTCCTTGAGCTTAGTTCCATCGTGCCTTGACCGTCCCATGACTTCATGATTTCCCGTTTCCATAACATGGGTTGGAACTCATTCCCTCGTCGCCTCCCATTCCACTTGCACTTCTTCTAGAACACTTGGCGCAAACAGGACTGCGTACTCATGATTCCACGCAAGCTTTCCAAAATTTCATTAGTGAATCCTGGACCTCGTACCACAAGGTATTCCACGTAGAAAAACTCTCTCTTGAAAGTAGACAGGTTGCCATGCGCACTTACTAGGGTAATTCCCATAACCCATGCACAAGTGAAGTAGACCATCCGTCCTACTAGCAAACACCACTCGATCGGGTTTCTAATTTCCAACAAAGGCATCTAGGGATTCTAAGTAACTAATCATGACAGAACCCAAAAGGTTACGCGATACTTCAAGGGTATTACCAAAACAAGCCAAGAGTCTAACTACCCTCCTTCTAAAACCGAGAGTGGCACCCCTTACTGGATAACGTCTTCATCCCTAGAATCCATCCACAACCTATAAACATAAGCATTATTTCCAAGCTCAACACTTGATATAGACATTCTCAAATCCAAACAAGCCATGAGTAAATGGACCGATCTTCCAATAGGACTTGAGACAAAAGCGGGATCCTCTACTACGCTAGTACTAATGTGCAGAGACTCAACTATCGAAGCGGACTTAAAAGATGCGGTGATCAAAACAAAGTCCCGACAGGATGATAGAGAAGAAAAGCTAAACCTTTAACAAGATCGTTACCCTCCTTCTGAGGTACCCTAGAAATGAGAGCATACCATTTCCCTCCCGATGATCTTGTCCTTGTCCCATAATACTTAACTATCCGCCCCGTTTTACCATGCCAAAGGTACTCTCTCGTCATGGGTTTCATTGTTCATCTTTCTCCCTCCTTTGAGGACTAAGCCATACCAACAAGTTGCTCATCCTTAAGCTCGTATCCTTTATCCTTCTTTCCCACGATCCTTTCTTATAACGCGACCACTGGTCTCTCGAGAACCACCTCCATCGCATGGAAAGCACTTCCGTAGATAGAAAAGACTAGTCGCAGTTAAAAACACTGTGACTACATATGGAGGAAAGAAAGGAAAAGAGATTCAATCAAGGAAACAAGGATAATGCTAATGGCCTTTGGGGAATAGCCTTTTCTTTTTAAAAGAAAACTTTCTTGAAAAATGCTTCTTTATAAACGATTTTCAAATAGTTTTCAGAAGGTCTTTAAAAACTTTTGCCCAGTCTGGTAACCTTCTGCTCTGATACCAAATGTAACACCCCGCCTCCGCTAGGGTCACTCGCAAAGGAATGCACTAGCTTTAGAGGGGCATTATTGGTAAACATGCACAGAAATATCACAAGACAGAACATATATAAATAGCGGAAGTAAAATCAAACTTTCATAACATGAATAAATAAGGTCTAAAGCCTTTTACATCAGAGTACATCAAAACCTGTCTTGCAATAGTAAAGAAGCATAAAGACTTTTTAATAAATTATTCCCCAAGTAAAACAGTAAAGTAGCCGTAGCCAAGAGAAGTCCAAGCCATCCATGATGACCTTCAAGCCGAAGAAGTCCGAACTAAACAGCATTGTTTCCTCCCTGAAACCTGGGAGGGAAACGGAAGAAAAGAGGCGAAACAAAACGGGTCAGTCAAAAAGACTGAGTAAGTCCTATCTACTTCCAGTATAAAAACAGGTAAAGGTAACATGACATGCATAAACTGAAAGTAAACCTAAGGATAACTACAAGATAGATAAACCAGGATAGCCGGTTGAACTACTGTGGCAAAGTAAACTAAGGTATCATGATAAACTACGGTGTTATGATAAGTCAAGGTATCACATCGTCAAATTTCTAACGAGTACATTATCCCAAGGTATCTACCCCGTCTAATATCCCACGGTATCTATTATGTATATTCTTCCTAGTTCTAACATGTATATTTGCTCTGCACCTCTCGTACTAGTATCCCTACCCGCGTCATGTGTTAACCATGAATGTCCCTTGCTCAAAGTCGTGTAATGGTCCATGTCAACCTAATATATCGCATATATAGGTTACTCAAATCATATGTTTCTTTCCATGTATACAAGCTCGGTCCTTTGCCGTACCTCGTACGGGCTTCCTCATGTCGTATTATCCTTGAAATCGTTTGGACTGTCACCCTTATTCTAGCTAGGATCTTCCATATGAATCATCGTTTGGACTACTAGGACCTCCGCCACCTAGCACCACTAGGGATTACGCTTACCTATTGCACGCTTTCGTATTTCGGTTTGGGTTAAACCACCTAGGCCACTAGGGATTACGCTAACCGTCAACCGCGCCCTTTTTCCCACGCATTCACCGTGAATCGTTTTTCTATAACTGTATGCACATGTACCACATCGTGCCATCCGAGTCCTGTCACAGGGCAAAACAAGAAATACAGGACTCGGCCGGGAGCTTTAGATTTATCTGCCGATGCAGATACTAAGGTCTGCTTTTCTACACGTGGCTATGGTCCCACGAGACCCCTCCCTCAACTAATGAAAGGCAACACAAGAGAAAATCTTGCATGAGAACTACACTCCGGCCAGCCCACATCCTACGGCCTACCTCACCCATAATTAGATAGCAAATTATGGTCTGTTGGGTGTTCCCTACCTTTCCGTACGTACACGCTTGACTCAAGATGGTAGATGATCGACGAACTTGCTATCTCGGGCACCTTATGTATTCGTCGACTCACTGCTATCCACCCCAGTCTTTAGGTCGCTCGCATAGCAACCAAGGCATATTCTTGGTTCTTCTACCGCAGACCTCAACCTCTCGTGAGCCTAGTATAATGACCTGGCAGCTCACAGAGGGATCCCAAGAATATCCTCACGTTCCCCGAAGTCGCTGCTTCGTTACCCAGTTCGTTGGAGCCTTTATCTAAATCAGATAGCCTGCTCCTACACGCATACTTAAACGTTGACCTAACGTATCGGGTTACTAATCTATCTAAGAAATGGTCCAAATTTCCTTGACTAAGAATTATTACTTAGTTTCCCTTAACTAAGGTTTACCACTTAGCCTTATTTCCATAATCCTTGTTAACTATGGTTATTTACCTAATCCTCCGAATTAGGGTTTATCTAATGGGTTAAGTGTCACTTAAGTTCATAACTTAGCCCGTCTACAAACCATGTCAAAATTGGCTAAGTATCCAAGTCCAAGACTTAACCCTACAAACCATGTGTCAAGTTGGCTAAGTATATTAAGCAATCCATAACTTAACCTCGTCTAATTATCATTTTAGATTGGTTAATTATATAAATTAACTTGACCTTGTCAAATTACCGAGTCAAATCGGTCAAGCGTATTCAAGTGATTTGTGACTTAGCCTTATCATGTTTTCACGTTAGATTGGTTAAGTATAGGTCACTTAACCACATCCAATTAACAAGTTAGATTGGTTAAGTTTAGGTCACTTAACCACATCAAAACTTTATGTATAATTGGTTAAGTATAAGTTGCTTAACCCCATTAAATTATCGCGTTAAGTTGGTTAAGTATTGGTTACTTAACCTCATTGAATTACCAAGTTTAAATTGGTTAAGTGTTTAACTTAACCCCATCGAATTACCGTGTTTAGATTAGTTAAGTGTGGATTACTTAACCCCATCTAATTACCGTGGTTAGGTTAGTTAAGTCTTAATTACTTAACCTCATCTAATTACCCAGTCGGATTAGTTAAGTGTAAATTACTTAACCCCATCTCCTAATCATCTTGCATGGTTAAGTGTCATTAAGGAAATCAAGCCCGGTCCCACTTAACCTACCCATTCGTGTCATATCGGTTAAGCGTCATTAGTCAAATTTACTTAACCTTATCATGTGGCATTAATTTAATTAATGCACACTTAACCTCTCACATTAGACCTTGTTGTGGTTACTAGTTAAGCCGGGCGGGTTCGGGTAGATTTACACCACAACCTAGTCTAACCTCGGGTCTTAAGCGCGACATGACCAACTTCTCACATTGGGTCCTATTGTTTGCAACTACTAGTTAGGCCGGTCGGTTCCAGGTAGTTTTACGTTGCAAACTCAACCCAACCTCGAGTTGGCCACACTTATATTATCTAAGTTCATCATGTTTCCAAAACATGTTACAAGTTTTCAAGCATTTGGGTAGACCTAACTTAATAGGTAAATTCCCAAAGGGTAGACCTAACTTAATAGGTAAATTCCCAAGCTCATGTTTTTATGCATACTTACATGTCAACTTCCATGTCATCTTTCAAGTCATATTTTCAAGTATAAACACATGTTCATGTTTATCTAACTACCCAAAATCGTGTTTTCCCAACGCAAGCAGAGCGAGTCAACATAGTAAGGATACTATGTCACATATTGGTCTCAAAACATGCATGATGCCAAAAAGGGCCTGGCTTCCACATGCATAACATCATAAAGGGATTGTCCATAAACATGCATAGTGTCATAAGGTAATTTGGCCACATACATGCATATTATCAAAAAGGGTTTGGCCATAAACGTGCACAACTTAAAAGAGGGGATTGGCCATGAGCATGCATAATCTCATAAAGGATTCGGCCACATACTTGCATGTTAGCATAAGGGGTTTGGGTTCATAAACATGCATAAGCCCCAAAATCTTGTCTTAGCCAATGTTTCACAAGTAAAGTGGTTCCTAAAGGTTCATGCTAGCATTTCATGCATAAAGATCCAAACTTGCAAGTTAAACTAGGTTATGCATAGCATGAGAGGCATGATTAAGTCACTCACATAGCCTAAAATCATAAACATGAACACAAGAGGCAAAGTAAGGTTCATATAGGTTCGCATAATCATGTTTAGCCTCATTTTATCCCATGTCATTATCAAAACTACCGTTTCCATCTAAAAGTAGCTAGAACTTACATAGTTAGGCCTAGGGAAAGAAGCATGAATCATCTTGGCTAAGAAAGGTGCCTCCTTTGTTGAAGAGCCTTCATGAAACTCGCATAGCAATGTTGATTTGCCGTCTATTTGGTGTAGCAAGCTTGCACCTTTTGATTTGAATCCGATTTGAATGCATAGGCTTTAGGAAAGGGGGATGGAGGCCATGATCACTTGGCATTTGGGCAGCACTTCGTGGAGAGGGTGAGTTATGAGGGTTTAGGGGGGGCTTAGGGGTGTTTTTATAGAGATTAGGAGTGTTTTAGGCCATAGGATTAGATCTAGGATAGATTAGGACCATCAAATCTCGGAAGTTTCCAGAATCAGCCCAAGAACAAGACCAGGTGAGCCAAACAGGTGCGCCAGGAAACTTGCCCCGGCCACCCCCTGTCGACAGGCAAGTCGACAGGGCTGTCGACTTGGTCTTGGCCCAAGTCGACAGGCCTGTCGACAGCCCTGTCGACATGGCCTAGGCGGGAAAACTTCCCGCCTAGCCCCAAATCTGATTTCCAAAACTGTTTTCCGAAATTCAAATTCCCAGAAATCTTCTTTGGGCCTTTAACGGGTCATACGGACTCCGATTCTCGAAAACTCGGACTCTATTTCGCGTATTTTTCCGAGACGAACGCAATGGCACAGACCGTTTCACTTGATTCAGAATTTATAATTTAATTCGGTCTTGATTCTTGATTTAACGTGTTGTACAAATTCGGGTTGTTACACTATGCACTTATAATAGTATCAAATGATTTGTTTTAAACGTATCAAGCATTCTTGGCTATTATAAGGTAAAAACTCTATCCTCTGGCTTGCGTTGCATTGTGTGATGGGACCTGAGTCTTATAATAGCTTCATTGTTCTTTATTTAGCATTGCGTTGTTGTTTTATGCACTGGTATTCTTGGGAGGAAACCCGTTCCGTGTTATACGGCGTGGTCCCTTGATTTACCTAACTTTAAAAATAAAGATTAATAACTATTTTAGTTCTCACACCAGTCACATGACTAACCTGGAGTTTATTGTTTTAACCTAAACTCTGGGTGCCCTTATTTTGACACGGGCAGCTAGTAGTTTTGGTTTTGCAGATTTATATTCACAGGATCCTGATTTACAGCTGGAACGATACTCGGAAAACTTTGTATCCGTGTATTACTTCTAATTGTGTATTATATTATTTTCCGCTGCTATGTGATGTATTGTAATCTCTGATATTTTTCTGCTGTATATTATTTGTTTATACTCTGTATATTCTTGTATTCTGATGGAATTGTTGTAATATACATTGAAATGTTCTTTTGTTTGCGTCCCGATGTGGCTTGTTCTCAATTCAATCCGGGCTTTCCTTACCGGGGAAGCTCGGGTTGTTTCATTTTACAACTTTTTTTTTCTTAAAGTTGTAATAAACATACTTTCAGCAACTCATCTATTTTTCCAATTGTAATAGAAATCTATTACAACTTTTGTTTATGACAGTTGTAATAGATGACTATATTTAACAACTTAAATATTTTGACAGTTGTAATAGATGTGTGTTACAACTATTTCTTTTTATCAACTGTAACAGTACTTAATTTTAGCAATTCTTCTTTTTTGTCAATCGTAGTAAATGCCTATTATAACCTTTTTAGTTTTTCAGTTGTATAATGGATTAATAATAATGATAAAATAATAATACTTAATAATTAATAAAAATAATATTTACAACTAAATAAATATTTAATTTGAAATATAAAACAATTATACTAATTATTACTGCCAATAATTATAAATAATATAGTAAGTAATAAATATTAATTTATAATTATTATTAAATAACTAATAATTATAAAATAACGAATAATTTTAAATAATTAATAGTTAAGTAGTAATATTGAATACTAATAGTTAGGATGTAATAATTAACAATTGATATTTATAATTAAGAAGTATTATTTAATATGCACCAATAAAGAAGAATAATTAATGAAAATATGATAAATATTAAATATTAAATAATTATTATTATATAACAAAAAATTAAAATATAATAATTAATATTTTATAACAAATAATATTATTAAAAAATTATAATTGATCATTGCTATTAATAATTAAGAATAACAATTAGTATATAATGGCTAATTTATTTATTACTAATTGTTATTTAAGATATAATAATTAATATTTAATAATTATAGTTTATAGTTATATTTTTGTTTAATATTTCAAAAAGTTTAACTAAATTTTAACATATATATAAACTTTTGAAATTTCATAGATTCAAAATATAAAAAACAATTTTTTTAAAGAAATTTAAAATTTCACAAAAATAATGAATCATATCTTTTGAGAGTGAGTAATGGCATACTCATTCACTTTCTCCCCAAAATCTCAATCAAAATTAATCATTGGACGTAATTCTGATCATAGAGCCACTAAACCTCCGGACTTCTCTGCATCGTAATAACATGCAAATGGAGGTTTCTCATTGTTTCATGGTATGTCTTGTAGTCCAGATCTAGGATCCAAATTGGAATTTCTAGATCTAGTACCTAAAGATCAGGCAAGTCCTTCTTTACTTAATTCTATACAATCTAAAAAATGGATTGAAGTAGTAATTGAGAATAATCTTCATAAAAATGTTATTCAACTTGATTACTATGAGCCTATCATTCAGGATAACCTTAAAATTGCTTCTATTAGTGATAATCTGGTGAATAAGGCTAGGGATAAATGGATCAATTCGATTGTGTTCTATGTTTTAGGCAGCAAACCCTACTATAATTTCCTGAAGGATTATATAGACAGGAATTGGAAATTGAAGGGTAACTATCATCTTTATTCGAGAGACATCCAATTTTTCATACTTAAATGCGAATTAGCTGAGGACAATGATAGAATTCTAGCAATGTGTCCTTATTTTTACAATAAAAGGTTGATCTATATGAAAAAGTGGGTTCCTGGTATGAAATTAACTAAGGAATTTTATGATTCCTTTCCAGTTTATATTAAATTACCTAATTTAGATCTTGATTTTTGGTTAGTTGAAGCCATAAGTAGGATTGTTTCTTTATTGGCCCAGCCTTTAAGAATGGATAGTTTTACAGAGAATGCTTTTAGAATCTCCTATGTTAGAATTTTAGTAGAGAATAGTATTGACTTTGATTTTCCTGAAAGTGTTCGTATTCAATACAATGATGGGGTAATTGTCTGGCGAAGAGCGATATATGAATGGGTACCTCATGCATGTACTACTTGCAAGGTGTTTGGGCATTTAGCTGATATATGCAAATCTTTTAAGATTTGGGTTTCATATAATACTTATAATATTGCCATTATAATGGATCTAGATGGGAAAATGAAGATTCATGATAAACAGATGAAATAGAATTCTGAAGCTGTTGGAAATTGTGTGAGTAACTCTGGCTTTCAAAATAAATAACAGTCAATTTCTGGCGATCAAGTAGTGAAATGTAATCCTGTTGTAGGTATGAATATTGATAGTAACTGTAAGATGAATAATTCTCATAAACCAAGAGTAATATCAACTAATGTTGGTTGCATGGAAGGCTATGCACATAAGGAATGTGAGAAAGATACTGTTGAGTTTGATAACAATTTTGTTGCTGATAGTCAGTAAGAAAGTTGTAGTGAAGATCAGTTTAAAATAGGAGTTGCTGCTAATGATGATACCATGAATGAATCTGATAGTTCCTTCAACAGTTCCAAGAGAAGGAAAGTTAAGTTTAAATCTAGAAAATCAAAAGGAAAAGGAAGTTTGATGTGTAGTGCACTATTGGTTGAAACCAACCCTTAATGGGTCAAATTGGTTTCACAAATCCAGACTAGGTCCAAATCAAAGAAGGCAAGAGATGAAGGGGGTATTTCTGTGAAGAGTCATGGGTTGTGGAATCACCAAGAAATGATCTACTTGGTCTGTATGTACCTGTTCAACTTTTCAGCTATGTTCTCCTATGGTTCATGGATATGCTCTGTTGTCTTTTTTGGGTGGTTCTTTTCAGCTACAGCTTGGATTATTTCAGTAATTGATGGTTTTCTATGTGGGATTTTGTGGACTTTCTTGCTTTTGAAGTGCAGTTATGTTTATGGGCTTGCAGTGGTCTGTTTGTAATTCCGTGTTAGTGTATATTTGTGTTGTTTTGTAGTGTTAATCTGCTTTTGAGTTGGCTTTAGTTTTGTTTGCAAAATATTTGTTTGTATTGTTTTTTAGTTTTTTGGCCAACTCAAATGATATGTAATCCTCCTTTATGTAATTTAAGTACTCTTTGTGTTCAAAAAACAAATCACAAAATATTCATAATCTCATATTCTTAGGAAACTCCATGGTTCCCACTTTTGCAAAATTTTAGCATTGGATTATCTCTTTATTTCTTACAATAAATGAACTTCAAAGATGATATGATTATTTAAATGATATAACTGATATTACCTATAATAACATAATTGATTTAACTGCTTAGAGCAGTTAACTAATCACTATGAGAAATTAAATTAAAATTAAAATGTAACAAAAATTAATTAAACTAAATAATAGTAAGTAAAAAATAAGAGTAGTAAGTTAAAAAATAAAAATTAAGAATAAATAAGTAAGAAACGAGAAGTAACAAAATCTTCCTATCTACTGCGTAAATATTTAGTGGTTAACATAATAATTTCTTTTATTTTCCCATTATTTTTTTAAAATGTTATATTTACATTTGTCCGCATTTTTCACTAATCGCATATTCTAGATGCTATTACAAAAGGGTATTGTTATTGACACTTCCTTTTTGGTTAAGATGCATCACGTCCAAAAATGAAAATTCGGTATAGTCTCACCATTTATCGATTTTTATCATTTTCGATGGTACTTTTTCGACTTTCAGATCTAAACTTGACAAACCCTCCCCTCCGAATTCTGCTGAAAAGTTTGGTATCAACTTGCCGAATTTCAAACGTAACGCCCCTTAATCAAAAATGGAGTGTAAATAACAACACCCTTCCAAAATACTAAAATAACAGACTTATCTTTTGCTCCACAGCCTCTCCCCTCTCTCTTTTCTCGTTTTGTGCCGAGGATCAAATGTGATTGTCTAATGATATAAGAGATTGGGTTGATGTCTCGTGTCCGTAGACGAGTGGTATTTGCAACGGTAGATTGGGGTACAAGTTTGGTGAAAGTAGTTGGTGGATTCTTTAATGGGTTTTAGGTTTAGTATAAGGTCGAACATAGTTTCAGTTGGAGTATGATTTTGTGGAGGTGGGTTGTTATATAGTCCCAAATGGTTTGGGGATGGTGGATGGAGATGACAGGCAATGGAATGGCTTGGGTTTGTAGAGGTTGCATGATTTATTTGTGATGGTGGGAGATTGTGGTAGAGAATTAGCTAGTGTGGGGATATTGCAGTTGTGGGTTGTGGAGTTTTGAATAGGATTTACAGTTGATTTTGGTCGATGAAGCACTGTGGTTATGGATTTTTCGGTTGATGCATGATGTTGAGGATGGTATGTCGATTTTTTATTATTATTATTCTACTTGGATGGAAATTACATTTTGCTTCACGAGAATCATGTACAATTTAGGCTTTAACTTTGCTAATTTTGTACATGTCCTCTTCATTCATGGCATATTGTTTTTTCTTACCTTTTACTTAATAGCGCTCGAATGATGTTAGGATCTCAAACCTAGTGGAGTACTCAGTTCTAAAGCTAAAGCATAAAAGATATAATTCATTTGTTGTTTGAATGGCAAGTAAAAAAGCTCAAATTTATTTATTATGTGTATATATCATGTTTTATTAGAATTGGTATCTTATTTCCTTCTCGGAGAAATAAAAGAATCAATGTTTGAGGAGTTTCATTTTTCTGCAATAGAGAGCACAAATAAGTGTTGGAGATGAGAATCAATGTAAAGAGGTTGACAACTCAAAAAGCAAAAGCGCTGAAAGTTTACACCATTGTAGCGGTAGAAGAGTGCCAACAATCAAGAGGTTCTGTTGAGTCTCTCTTACTGATCTTTGTTATTTTCCATCCTGAATCTATTAGTAACCTTGCTCAAGAGATTGGAAAAACAATTAATGTACTTTTTAGTTTTCTTTGATTTGGTTATTTAATTTGTTCGATATATTAGTTTTAGCGATACT
Source organism: Allium sativum (assembly GCA_030737875.1). Classification (NCBI taxonomy): domain Eukaryota; kingdom Viridiplantae; phylum Streptophyta; class Magnoliopsida; order Asparagales; family Amaryllidaceae; genus Allium; species Allium sativum. The sequence goes on along the minus strand of CM060912.1, from coordinate 308,787,812 downwards.
GATAATTTATGTTTGAATGCTTGTAATCACGTTATTATTATTATTATATTGTTTATGCTTATCTAAGCTTGCTTTAGCAGCAAAATATGTTTAAAATTTTAATTATTTTCATTCTTCTTGTTACAACAGCCAAAATCAATTGTTAAAATTCTTTTGCAAGTGTCACGAGCAGTTGTAAATAATTTTTTTTACAACTATCAAAAGCCAAAAGCAGTTGTAAAAATGTCTTTTACAACTGCCAGAATAACTTGCAGAAAACTTTTTTACACATCTAAAAAGTCAGAAGCAGCGTTGAAAATTTTCTTTACATTTTTTTTTCAAAAAATGAATTTATTATATAACAAAAGAGAGGATCTATCCATCCTCCAATGGCACATAAAAACGTTTCCGCAAAGAGTAGAAACTGTGCATACACAAAACCTATAGATACATGACAAAAAACGAAAATAAACGGTCCACTTCCAAACACAAGCGGAGCACGATTGGTGACGGAAACTGTCTCTGAAGACGATCACCATATCCAAGAGAGGCGAAGAAATCCCCACAGCTCCAAAGACATCTAGACCAGAAGCTGTAACAAAACCCAAGTGACTGGCGACGCAAGATACAAGCGATGAAAATTCTAATCCACCGAAGCTCCGGCTGTACCTGCTCTAGCAATCTCCTCCCGCATGAAAAGTCGAGGGCACCATCATGCCCCTTCTTGTAAAAGAGGATCTGCACAACTAGCAAACGACATAAGATTCAACGGGGGGAGTGAGAAAATGGGATAACGCGAGCTGCCCACAAGAAAAGCTAAAACAAAAATCAACCAATACCTGTCCTCGTAGTGGCAGCTACCGACGAAACATCAAAAGAAACATCCAATCTTCTAGAGCGGGAACTACAGACGCCCCTGAAAGGCCTACCACGAAAAGCCAGAAACACATCGTTTCTAACTTTCCGGATGATGCTAGGAGGTTCCATAGCCACTTCGTCAAAAATAGCCTTATTCCTTGAGCACCAGATGTGCCAGCAGATCAGACAAGGAATCAGACGAAGAAGGGTCGATCGAAGAGATTTACTTGAGATGAATCTTCGATCGAGGTGGCATTACCCCGGAAATCCATTAGATTCTCGAAGTAATTCCAGACAGTCCGGGCATAAGACCTAGTGAAAAAAGATGAAAAGAGGATTCAGAGCATCCCGCTCTACAGCATCTGCACCTGGATACGAAAGGAATGTCGATTCTTTGAAGGTTCTCATCTATTAGTAAACCATTGTTTAAGGTTATCCACATAGAAAGAGAGACTTTTGGTGGAATACGGATATTCCAAATGAAAGAGAAAATAAGGAGGCGTGGACCAGGTACACGTACAGAGTTCCATGCCGGCTTAAGCGAGAAGGGGCTGTCGTCCCAGACGGTACGACCCCCATGAGTATCCGTTAAGACCTTCACGGATTGCATACGTTTCCGCATCTCACTTGCGTAGGACAAAACATCGGAGTAATTCGTACTAGAAAGTCTTCGGTACTTGGCGTGGAGGAACGTTGCCCAGAGGGAGTTGTTCGCTCCAAATCTCGCCCAAAGGTTGTGCAAACGTCTTGAGGATTACGAAGACCCAGGCCTCCCTCACTTTTGGGACAACAAATGGCGTTCCAAGAAACCCGGTGGTGACACGACGCATTATCTTTAGTTCCCCAGAAAAAGGAAGAAGCCAAAGACCGGTACGAGCGGAAGAAGGAAGCAGTGGGAGTCATTGCAGCAAAAATGTGAGATCCAATAGAATCGAGGATAGACTTAATGAGAACCAGTCTGCTAGCCTGAGAGAGGAGGGAAGCATTCCACCTAAGAATCTTTCCCCGAACTTTGTCAGTTAGGGGATCGAAAATGGCGTTGAGCTTTTTGCCTCAGTATAGAACTATACCTAGGTACGGAAGCGGGAGCGAGGCAGCCTTAAAGCCTGTAGTTGTCTCGATCCAAGCAGATCTGACAGCTGACAGGTCTTTCGCAGGCACGAAGCAGCTTTTTAAGGAGTTAATGAGTTGGCCAGAGCATCTCTCATACTGCTGGATAATCCTCAGAAGGCCGTGCATAGACCGACGACAACCATTAGTGAAAATAACGATGTCATCAGCAAAAGATAAGGAAGATATAAGAAGGCAGCCCATAGGGATGCCGAACCTTTGAATCTATCCAGCTATCGTTAGAGAATGCAATCCTCTAACGAAAGCCTCGGCAACAAGAACGAACAGAGAGGGGGATAGAGGGTCTCCCTGACGAAGACCCCTTCCAGACCTAAAGAAATCGGTAGCAGAACCATTGATGAGAATGGAAAACCAGCAGTTGGATATAAGCCTCCAAACAACGTCAATAAAAGGTTCCGGGAAGCCGAAAGCCCTAAGAACTTTGATAAGGAAGAACCAGGACATATGGTCGTAAGCCTTAGCCATGTCTAGCTTGACGACCACATTAGAGCCTTTAACCTTCTTATCGATTTGCTATATCAGCTCTTGGGCTAAAAGAACATTTTCCGTGATCAACCTACCTTTAACAAACCCAGCCTGGGAAGAAGAAATAACACGCTCAAGAAACGGGGCTAGTCTAGTGGATAGAACCTTAAAGATGACCTTGTTATAGAAATTATACAAACTGATTGGTCGAAAGTCCGAGCAAAGGCGATGTTGGTTACACTTGGGGATAAGGACCAAGTTGGTGGAGGTCCACCCCGTAGGGAGCTCTCCACCGGAAAAGAAAGACTGAACGGCAAGACAAAATTCCGCCTGAATAACTGGCCACATACTCCTATAGAAAACCCCGTTGAAGTCATCAGGCCCACTCCCATTGTCCTTGCTGAGAGCAAATACGCAAGCACGTATTTCTTTCGAGCTTGGAGGTGCGGCAAGGTCTGAGCTTTCCGATGGGAGTATCAGACGAGGAATGAACGCAAGAAGGGATGGGTCCGAGATAGAGACCGAGGGAGAACCAAGAAAGATTTGAAAGTGAGACAGGATCGTATTCTTGACCTCTTCCGGAGAAGATGCCAAAGATTGATCAGGGCGGTAGATCTGTCTAATGGAGAGAAGTCTATTCTTTTTACGAATGGACGAATGAAAAAACCTGGAGTTTGTATCACCATCAAACGCCCACTTGATCCTCGCCTTTTGGCGAAGGTGGTCTTGTTCAATATGCAACTCCGATGAGAAAGCAAGCTGAGCCATCGCCCAGGCCTCCTTGTTGGCAGGGGAGGGATCCTCATCAAATGATGCTTCCGCCAGCACAAGAATTTCTTTAGCCGCTCGGACACGGTCGAAGATATTCTTGAAAACAAGGCGATTCCAAGACTTAAGGCAAGTCTTCAGACGCTTCAGTTTTCGAGAGAAAACCACACAAGGGGGACTGCTAACAGGAGAGTTCCAGGAATCTTCCATAACACTGTGGAAACTATGGTGAGATCTCCACATACTCTGAAACCTAAAGGAGGACAGGCCAAAGAGGGATAAAGGGGAACATGAAAGCAGCATAGGAGCATGGTCGGAGAAGGTACGATGGAGATGAGAGATAGAGAACGAGAAGGGTAGACTGAACCATCCGTCTGAGGCGAAGATTCCGTCAAGCCTAGAGAGAATCCAGCTTGGACGTTCTTGGTTGTTACACTAGGTGAAAGCCGAACCGAAAAAAGACACTTCAGACATGCCCGAGCTGATGATGAAATCATTGAAATCCGCCACTACCAAGTGATTAACGGCGTTGCCTCCACGCTTTTCAGCTTGGCTGGCGACAACATTAAAGTCGCCACCCAGTACTGAAACAAGAAAGCCCAAAGCAGATAGAGATAAAATATTAGCCCAAAGGGCCAACCTCCCTAACCTGTCACACTTAGCGTAGACAGGAGAGAAAAGAAAAGAAGAGCAGAGAGATTGACACAAACAAGCTACTGACAGTAGCTGATCCGAATCGAAGATAGGGTGGGCAACAACATCTTTGGGCCAGAGGATCGAAATCTTGTCAGAAACATTAGCTAAGGCACCACCGAAGCCTAGGGATAAGACAGCTCTGATGACCGCCTCTGGTCCCACTAATGGTTCCAGAAGCGCCACCACGCAGATAGAGTGCTTCTTAACAATGCGCTTGAGCCTCGCTAACGACGCATCATTACCTATTCCGCTAACGTTCCAGATGAGAAAGTTCGCCATGTAGGCAAAGACAAAAGGGATAACAAGAAGGAGAAGAGACGCGGAAGGAAGGCATATGAAGAAAGACTCGCTGCACAAATCAGATCAGATATAGGGTGTGTCGAGTAGATCTGACGATCTGCTCGGACGCCACTATAGAGCGTGTGCGAATGGTACGGGGAGTGCGGGAGATCGATCGAGGTCTACGCCTAGAGGGTCGAGCAGTCTGCCTACCAGGTGACTCGATAGAATCAGAAAACACAAGAGAGTGGCGGGCATCGCTAATAGATACAGAGTCCAAGGCGCCAGCCCTAACCGGGTAGGAATTCTTAGTAAGACGAGATAGGCGATCATTAATGATCGCTATCTCATCCTTACTATGAAGGGGATAGGTGACGGAGACAGAGACAAGAGATGACGGACAAGGAAGAGCAGGAAAATCCAAAACAACCTCAGAAGCAAACTCAGAAGACAAGAAAAGAAATGTGGAGTTGCTCAAAGGAGACAGTCAAAAGCAGTTACAAAAAAGATCTTTTGTAACAGTCAAAAGTAGCTGTAAAAGAATTCATTTCTATTACAATCCTAATATAACGACTGACAAGACCAAGTGTAATAGAGCTATTACAGTTGTTTTTGACAGTTGTAAAGGGGTAGTTTAGTTATAGTGTAAAATATCGTTGTATCACCTCTAATTAGAAATCAAAATTCAGTAAGTCAATTAATATTCCAGTTGTTAATCATTTTAATAAATATTGACTCAACATCATTATATTCAAAAATTCCATATTTCAAATTTCAATCAATGTAGATCTCAACTCTAATAATAGAACTTAACAATACAAATTATTAGTTGATTAACTTCTAAAGTGTTATAAATTCCAACAAAATTCATATTTACTTACATGACCAGGTTATAAGTTATTTTTAAAGCATTTTTTCCATTTAAAAATTCAGTTATTATCATTAAATTTCAAATGATTTTAAATTTCGTACACCACTAATTTTTGATCAAGTGGTATTTATTTAAATTTTCAAGCCAAGTAAACATTTAAAATTATAAATGAAGGTTGTATATCATTTCAACCCTTGTTAATATCGTAGACTTACCATTTCAAGCATATCAAATGCCAATAAGGATTCAATAATAATTGTACTAACACTCATACACATAACTACAACACCAATTAGTCAATACATGAATACGATATAGACAAATTATATATAGCTTTCTAAATTCATATGTTCATATTATTTTCCTAGTTATGTGCTACACATATATAATGTCAACAAGTGTAAATAACCCCGAACTATCATTTCATAATCTAACCAAGTTTATTATATGTCGATTCAAGGTTAACCAACTTATGTAATTAAACTCAACATAATTAAATTTAACTTACATGAAAACGTTAGTATGGTGGGAGTAGGTCTGAAGCAATTATGTCGAAACATAAATGAATATTGCACGAATGGGCATGGCAACTCGGTTAAATATCTTATTATGCACAATACTTCAGTAAGAATCCAATACAATGCCAACGGGAAAAGGAGTGGAAATACACCACCTACTATCTCCTATAATATGATTTATATTAATACTCTGGAGAATAATGTCACCGTGCACTCTAAAGCATGACATCAAAACAAGCCTCCTTTATGTTTCTAGGGCTATAGGCTTTTTCATTTATTTATGTAACTAAAGCAACTCGATATCAATTATGCTATATATACAAGCACGTTGACAAATTAAATTTAGTAATGCTTCTTATGAGCTTACCCCTCCTCATGTTACCATGCATCTCGATCGTAAATTTTAGTTATCGAGACATCGGATTTAATGTTGTGACCGAGTTCTTTCACATAGGATTTCCTCAAGTGGGTCACAGGCGCATCTACTATGGTAGGGGTTCATTAAATAAGTAGGGTGGTCGGTTTGCTGGAGTATTGTGTGATCAGATTGTGTGAAGGCGGGTCATGGCTATGAAGATTAGAAATTAAGTTTAATGGTTTTCGAAGCTATTACCAGAGGCACAATCATTCTGGAGGAAGGAGAAGGCGGTCTGAGGGTTGAATACTTTTCTATGATAGATTGCCGGAGGGGAGGTTGATGATGTAGGATAAGGAACGGTCGGTCTGGAGAGGAGAAAGGCGGTCAAGTTGAGGAGGATAAACTGCGAAGAGGGCTTCGCAGTGGTGAGAGGATAAAGGGACAGAGGTTTCAATTGACAACGATGTTGCGGACTAGACATGGGTAGTGAATGGTGGAGGAGGGGGGCAGATATGGGCGAGTGTGGTCAACGATGAGCTACAACGATGGAGGTAGAGGATGATATAGGGTAAAGCTTAGGTTTTAAGGTTAACATGTTTCGATTTTCCTTTGTAAGTATGGTTTGAAGCTTCATCTGCTAAGAGCATTTCCAACAGTGGCATGAGATGATCAAATAGGGCATCGCCCCATTTGAGCTATAGAACCCATGATCTAATAGCATGAGTTCGAGCGTGGGTTGGCAATTCGAATGGGGCAATGCCCATTTTTTAAATTTGAGCATTGATTGTTGACGGAGTACAAAAACCCTTATAATATCTAAATGGGTTTTTGAACCCTATTTTTTAAAATAAACCAGGTTCGAAACCCCATTTAACCAAAAGAGGTTTCTAAACCTTGTTCATTTCGATTTTTATTTTTGACATAAGGTACCCATTCATTTTTTTGATCTTTTTATATATTTTAACTTTTAGGCTTCATTTTTAAACTTATTTATTTTCATTTTATTTTCATTTTATTTTCATAAGATTTTATTTGTAATAAGTTATGATAACTTTATATGTTTACTATATTATAACATTTAAATTTTGGTTATTTAGAGATGTATCTTTGTACAATCGTATTATATGTATATTTCGATTAATCATAAAAATTGGGAGTAAATGTATATTTTGATCAATTTATGTTTATTTTGTTATTTATTAGCTCTGTATGATATAAGTTAGTTCTATTCAAAATAGAAAAATATATTAGTAAATAGAATACTTAATCGTTGATTAACCTCAATACAATACTTTGAATATAATTTGAAATTAATCTATAGAAGGATAACAATGTAAAAAAAATGAATAAATAATATGAAACAGATGATACCCGATAGTAATTAATTAGTAATGAGGATGGTATACTAGTCCACTTCCTTTAAACATTTAAACATCTGAACTTCCTTCATCAGCATTATACCTTTGTTGTTGTGCTTCAAGAATATTACCTTTTTTTTATCAAAACATATTCTTGGTGCTCTCCAGATAACTGAGAAACATCCCTTGGAAAATACTCTTCATCCTCATTTTCATGTAAACGCCTTTCTCGTGCCTTATTCAATTTAGTTCTTTCTCTAAGAGCTCTGGTTCTTTGTGCATCCCGTTGAACTTGGGCTTCTAGAATCTTCAACGTTTTCTCCTTAAGATTCAATCTTTCTTTCTTTTTATAGGAAGATGCAATTGGAATATCACTTAAAAGTGTAGTTAGTCGATCAATTGTTGTAGCATAGTTACTTGATTCCTTATTTCTTAACAAAGAACTCTTGCTTGATTTTATGCCTTTCAATCAATTTGTAACTCCACCACATAACATTCTTGAAGTAAGAGACGTAGGATTGTAATTATTTCCTTTTGCACCCATGAGATTGGAGGGTTATTTGAATTGCCAGGAGATGATTCCACCGAGAATCTAGATGCCACATTTCATATATTACATTCATTGGTACCTCCTATACCAGCATCCTCTTCTTCATCAAGAGTTTCCCACTGTGGCCTTAGCGAGAGAATTTTAAAAGCATCATGAGCCTTGAATTCAGTGTTGTATGTATCTTGATAGATTTTATCACAGTCATCTCTCAAGTCTTTGAACAATTGTCCACTTCTCATTTTGTCTCCCTTTGTACAATAATACCTTTATATTTGCGCACATAGCATTCAAGTTATACCAAGTTGTTTTTATAGCTTCAAATGATCTTTTTTTGGCATTCTAAGTCTTGATTATAGTTCTTGTTAAAGTTTGAGTAAAAATACTTTTCGGTTGAACGTCCTGCTGGAACTTTAGATGCCTAAACCCAAGCGTTTGCCAACACTTTATAGTCATGGCCTCTCCATGTCCTATCACTATCACTGGTTGTTTCTATTGAATAGTTTATTTGAGGAGTAGGCTTTCATTTCTTGTAAGATCGTTTTCCTTTTCCTTTGGTCTTCTCACTTGAAGTAGCACAAAAAGAGGGTCTTGAGTTAGCGGTTAAGTTTGTTCTGGTGATTGCGAACCAAAAACATTGGAAGTATAAGGAATTTTGTTGAACAAGTGGCTTTGTTGTGCTAAAGTAAGTAGTTGATTTTCTTGTTGATCGAGCAACTATGCTGCCGTCATTTGTGGAGTATCATACCGTGACGGTAAACTTGTATAATTTGAGAGACCATCACCATAAAAGTCCATTTCATTAGTATTTTTGTTATCTGAGTTATCCGTGAAATAGTTTTTCTTTGTTTGGTAAAGAGATATACTAGAGGAGGAATGGTGTAACCAATAAATTTTTCACTGGTATATATTTACAGTTGATTCCAACAAGGTTGTATTATAATATGTGATTTTGGTATAACTTAGATAAACAACTTGTAGAATATAGTCTTTTGATTTCCTAACTATTGTATTGTCATTTTTATTTTTGCAATGTCTAGCCTTGTCATATGCGGATGACATTGTATTGTCTTATCAACTGTTCAATGTAGCTTCTACTATATATAGCCCTCATGTGCAAGTTGTCTTGTCTTTAATATTAATGCAGTGTAAAGTCTTTTCAATTGCTGGTTGATACTAAGGTTGTGTCTAGTCTTTTCAACTTCCGACTGTATTGTGCTATCTTATCCACTTTTCATACGCTATTCGAAGTGGGTTGTCTTATCCACTGATCAATGTTATAGCTATTTTTTATAGCCGTTGTTTGTAGTGTCACATCATGCCAGTTCTTATCAAATTTTGATTGGAGATTTTGTTATTAATAAATTTCAAAATGACTAATCTTGTTTGTAGCTTCCCACATTGTCTATTATATATACACATTTCAATGGATAATCAAATTTTCTACAGATAAGTTTCAAAAATGTCAACTAATGATTGGCTTCCAAAAGATTGTTTAACTCTGATAAAAGCATACATTCAAGCAGATTCTATCAATATGGAAGAAGAGGTTGAAGAAGATTTCTGGGTTTCCCTCGACGAGGCATACAACAACCATTCAGACTGTGGATTCATAAGGACGACCCTGGACACAAGAAGTACGTTTGTCACATTTAGTAGGACTTATATCATTTACCACAAAATCATAGCTGAGGTGAAAGCGGAGGATGTTTTTCAACAATTACGTTCAATATACGACTCACGTTACTTCTTCGATCACCACACACATTTTGTTGGGCATGAGGCCTTTGAACAATGGAATAGTTATATGTTACAATTTGAGTAAAAATCCCATCAGTTATTAGGATTATTAAATTATCTATTCTCACTATTCATATTCAGTATGTTTTGTATGAAATATCAATTGAAATGTTAATCAACTTTAGAAAACGCTAGTAAGATCGGTAATATTAGTAAACGTTCATACAACATCACAGTACTAATAATCGTACTCTCATCCATTCAGACCACTACATCAAACGCATCAGGAGCTATGCCATAAGTCATAACATGTAATGCTCTAATAATTTTTTAGTAAGGGAACATCCTAAATTACCAACACTATTTCGTTTTTGAACAAAATAGATATCATGACCAATAATTCCACTAAAATACGCATGAACGTATCCTTACTCCTTCAAAATCAATGATGAAAATCATCAAGGTTGTAGGTGCATCGGTTATTGAAATAGTTTTTTAATAACCTAGTGGTTCCTCTTGTGATAACGCATCTTTCTTTTATCTACACGACCAAATACATTCCTCTGTGACTTCTGCTTTAAGATCCTTCCACTAAGAATTGTTGCATTCGTTATTGGTAAAAAATCACTACTTGCATCATCAACTCTAATTCATCGCTATCAGTGGTGGTCTCTAATAATAATTGCAAAAAAATTCCTTGCATGTATACCTCATCTTCTATGTTGGAATTAGTTTGATTGTCTTCAACATTGTTATCACTTTTGCTAACTGAAGCTTCAAACTCTACGTTTTCATAAAATAAAATTTAGTGGGTATCGGGATTTCATGACAATATAATTAATATGGATGTTTTGTGTTTGAGTTTGATTTACAGATAATTAAAAGTGACATATAAAGCTACTACAGCTGTATCCAAGTTCAATTTAATGAATACACTATTGTTATAATGACTATATTCAAGTTCAATTTAGTGAATAAACTAATGTTGTAACGACTATATTTTGAGAACTAAAGTTATAATGGCCATGTATAACTTCGTCGTCGTCACCTTTGTCATCATCGTCTCCTTCTGCATCATCCACTTCGTTATCCTTCACTTCATCTTCGTTTGCCTCAGTAGATTGCATTTGATGGGTCATTTTCTATTTTTTCCTAGATTTAGAATGACCTCTTGCCATTATCTGCAGCATCAATTTTAACAACCTTCTGTTAGGATTGTCTCGCATGTTGTTAAGGAGGAATGATGGTTTGGATACAATAGTCCCACATCACGGAATATATTGAAGGAATTTTGTACAAATATGAGTTGGTAGGCACGTAACATCAGGGATACCTCTTGTTATATGTGAGTTGTGTGCCAGCTCATATGCGTGCAAGGAAGGGGGACTTTGTTCCGACCGTCGTTACATAATAGTGGTATCGGAGCCGAAGGTTCGGACTGGGCCATGCAGGCAAGGCAGTGCTCTCAAAAGATACTCGCATGATGCGAGTCAAGGAGGATACTGTTAGGATTGTTGTAACACCCTGAATTTTCTATGTTTATTTAGGGTAACGAATTAAAGAATACTTAATTTTTAAAGTGAGAATTAAGGGAAATGGGTTACGCCATTGCGTTCGTCTCGAAATTTTGCTTGAAATAGAGTCCGAGTTTGCGTGAACCGGAGTCCATATGAAGAAGTTATGGAGTTTAGAAGATTTCATGTTAAATCAGAAATTAAATATAAATATATAATAATAATTAAACCAAGTTCAAAATTCAAAATTCAAGCAGAGTAGGCTGAGCGGGAAAATTCCCGCTCAGGGGTCGACCCCCCCCCCCCCCCCCCAAAGGGAGTCGACATAGGTGTAGACCCCCCTATAGGGGAGTCGACATAGTTGTCGACCCCCCTGTAAGGGTCGACTTCTGCACCCAGATCCAGATAGTGACGAATTTTGACTTGTTACTGAGTCACTAGGGCATAGGCGGCTATTTCTGGATAACTCTATCTTGTCTAGGTGGTCTTGATTGCTCCTAGGTTGATCTAACGGCTTACATTGGTTTAAAACTCTATAAAAAGCAACCCCAACCCTCAACCCTCAACCCTAAATCACACAAAAATTCATCCCTAGAGTCGTCATGCTGTCCATGGTCAACCTAGAGTAGCCGCCATTCTTCTCCAATTAGAAAGCAAGTTAAAAGCTACGAATCAAATCAAAAATTAGTGAATCGATAGTCTACTTCAAGGGAAACCTATTCAGTTTCAGAATACAGATCCCAGAAAACAAGATTGTTCTTTTGTTTGTAAGTTTAGTTATCTTTTAGATGTGAACAAATTAAAGTCATGATTTGTAATAAAATGAAAACTAGAATTGTACCAAGTTGTATGATAATAGTGATGTTGATTCATGTCTATTCGTGTGATAATTCTATCATATATGCATGTGATACTATTGCGGTTTATCGAACCTATCATGTTGTGTAGAATTTGGTGAATGAACCTATTATATTGTATAGGAATTTGGGAATGAAATCTATCATGTTATATGTAAGTTTGGTGATTCTATCTTGTTATGTTACATACAAGTTTTAGGCTAAGTCATGTCGTATATGCCTAAATGTTTAGATCCACATGCCTCTATGTTAGATCTATGTTAACTTGATTCAACCCCTGTGCAAGTTCACAACTACATGCCTAATTAAGTTTGTGTAGTTCTATGTAAAACTTCTATTTATATTCTTATGATTCATGTTGAGTAGATCTAAATAGCAAGTTCATAATTAAATGTATATTGTTCTATGCCAAATTCATGTGACACATGTGTAGTTAGATCCATATTTTTATGATGTTGGAATGTTACATGTTCCTCTTTTTCCCCTTTTGTTTATGAGTTAGGCTAGGTAACGAGCCTAACATTCCATGTGATTTATGCGAACGTATAATGGGGGTAACGTTGGGAAAATATTAAATTACATGTTTTGGCATAGTTTGGTAGCATGAATGATATAATTATATACCTAAAAATTAAGAACATGAATTAGGAAATATTTGGGGCATGACTTCAATGACAACAATTGATTGATAATTTACATATGAACATGAAGGATAAATATGTAAATTTAGTAAAAGACGAATATGCCTAACTTGAGGTTAGATTGAGTTACGGTATAAGACTGCCTGGAACTGCCCGTCAAATCCAACAACCATAACAATATAGATCTAATGTGAGAGGTTAGCGCATTGAGCCCAAAAGAACCCGAGGTTAGACTGAGTTGCGGTGTAAAACTGCCCGGAACCGACCGGCACATCCAGTGACCGCAACAATACATGTCTAATGTGAGTGGTTGGTGCTTTAATGAATGAATTAAAGCTAAGATAGGAATGGTAGGGTTAAGTTAATTAAGGTAACACTTAACCAATACAAACATGTTAACTAAACTGATGGGTGGGGTTAGGTTAATTTGAGAACACTTAAGCATTTTAACATGTTGATTAGGAAAACCCTAGTAATGGGGACCCATTTCAGCAGTAACCCACATAGATGTATCATGGTACCCTGAACTGGGTAGGTTGGGGCATGATTACTGGGCTGATTATAAGCGGTCAAAAACGGGTGGTGCGTCAGTGTAGGTTCCGACGGATTACGGGCGTGCACGTACTCCGGAGTGGAAAAAGCAGGCACTGGGCATCAGTAGTTATACACTGTGCATCTTGAATTGCGTCGGGTTGCCACCATAGGATTTGATACACCCCATGGTGGGGCCAGCACAGGTATCTACAATCAAGCAGGGCCGAATGACACAAGTATTAAACATACACGAGTAGGAGCCGATCGATAAAGGGGATCACTTTGTTATGAACACATGGTGCTAGTTGGAACAAGTATAAATAGGTGTAGAGAAATAGTAATGATTGCAATAGTACATTCAGTTATCCTGCCTTATCTTGTCTTTTGTTATCTGTTATTCTGGTATTGTCCTATTTTCAGTTTATGCATGTCATGATCCTTTTTCTTGTTCACATGATGAAAAATCACTGGACTTACCAGACTTATGTCTGACCCGTTTTTCTTTCGTCTCCTTTTCTTCCATTCCCTCCCCCCCCCCAGGTCCAAAGGGAGGGAACACTCCATCTTAGTTCAGACCTTTTGCAAGCTTGAAGAGAGTAGATGTATTGCTTGGATTCTCTTTTCTTGGGTTATGGCTTTGTATACACTCTCAATGGGGATTTATGCTATTTTATTATTATTATATGATTCTTTATGTTTTAATCAAGACAGAGATTTTGATGTAATGATTTGGAAGTTGTTTTGAGATAGTTTGCTGTAATGTTTCTGACTGAACCATATATGAAATAAATTTAGTTTTTCCTCTATTTATATGTCTATCTTGTAAATTATATGTATCTTTTACCTAAAATGCTCCACCGAAGTTAAGGCATTCCCTTTGTGAGTGACCTTAACGGAGGTGGGGTGTTTCACTTGGTATCAGAGCCGATGGTTGCCAGATCAGATAAAAGTTTTGAAAACTATTTTCAAAAAAGAAGTTTAAAGAAGCATTTTTCAAGAAAAAGTGTTGTTTTTAATTTAAAAAGGCATAATCCCCAAAGTCATATGCACTATCTTTCTATCCTTTGTTTTGAATCTTTCCTTTTTCGTTTCAGCATGTCTGGGGATCTTAACCTTCCAGAGGGCGTGCCGATACCTGGCTGGTTCAGAAGGTACCTAGAGGCTAGGGCTAATAACGCAGGCCCAGCAGACGTTCCTCCTCCCCCAGCTGCAGCGGTTCCTCCTCCTCCTCCTCCTCCGCGTGTAAATGCTTTCTCAAAGATATGTAGAGACTTTCGAGCCATAGGTGGAAAGAACTTTAATGGAACTGAATCATTCGTGGAAGCAAGGAACTGGCTCAAAGAAACTGAGGATTTGTTTGTTATCTTTTAAGTGGACGATAGGCAGAAGATACAGTTGGCTGTATGGTTGCTTAAAGACGAAGCTTCTTATTGGTGGGAGGTTACCAATGCAGAGAGACCAGTTGAAACTTGGGAAGATTTCAGAATGAGGTTTGAAATGAAATTTCTCTCACAAGCTGAACAAAGCCTACAGGTGGAGAAGTTCTTAGCTCTCAAACAAGGAAGTATGCCGGTCAAGGAATACGTCAATCTATTCAATCAGCTGGCCAGATTCGGACTGGAGTTAGTAAACACTCTGCATGAGAAGGCTCTCCACTTCATTAAAGGGTTGAATGAGCCACTACACAGTCTAGCTATGACCCATATACCCATGGGCGCGAATGAGAGACTGGTGGACATGGCACTGTTACACGAGGAAGACAAGGATGGTAAGAAAGTGGTAAAGGTGGAAGAACCTCAAGACAAGAAAGTGGAGGGATTGCAGAATAAGAAGACGGATTCCAAGAAGGGCGGGAAGAACAACAAACCCTGTGACAAGAGAAAGTGTAATTTTTATGGCATACCGGGACATCTGATTAAGGACTGCAGAAAGAAGAAGAGGAAGATGTGTGGTTGTTTCCATTGCGGCGAGACAGGTCACATGGCTAAGGACTGCCCAAGAAAGCAAGGGCAAGGACAAAGGACTGGGTCTACTTCTGGAGGGCAGGTTAACGCTCTCATTGCACCTCCGCAAGAACGAGGTAGAAATATTTCTATTGAGAGTCTAGTTTACCTTTTTGATCATCCTGTTCGCACACTCTTTGATTCTGGTGCATCGCACTCTTTTATATCTACTTCTTTAGTTGAATCTCTGCACCTAGGCACCAGTATAGTAGAGGATCCATTAGTTGTTTCAAATCCAATTGGGGGTTCGTCTTATTTATCAATGATTTGTTCGGATTTGAAAATTTCTATACTAAGCGTTGGGTTTAGATGTAATGCCTATGTTTTGGGCTTCACGGGTTGATTCTAGGCATGGATTGGTTATCCAGTAATGGTGTCGTCCTCGATTGTAAAAAGAGATTGGTTAGACTTATGACTCGCCTCGGTAACACTCTTGAAATCTCTTGTAATCCCATGAACTCTACTATACTTAGCTACCTAGAATCTCTTGATGCGTCTGTTGAGAATTTGCAGTCTGTTAGAGTGGTCCGTGAATACTCGGATGTGTTTGAAGAGGTAAAGGGCTTACCTCCGAAGCGGGAGATAGACTTCCGCATATACCTCGTTGATAATGCAAAACTCGTTGCTTTACCCGTTAGACACATGGCTCCAAGGGAGAGGAAAGAGCTCAGCAAGCAAGTTAAAGAGCTGCTAGAAAAGGGGTTCATAAGGCGGAGTATTTCTGAATAGAGTGCTCCAGTAGTATTCGCAACCAAAGCGGATGGTTCACTTCGCTTATGTGTTGACTATAGGGAGCTAAATAAGCTGACTAAGAAGAATAGGCACCCACTTCCAAGAATAGATGACTTGTTCGATCAGCTTGTAGGTGCATCGATTTTCTCCCAACTAGATCTGGCTATAGGGTTTCATCTGCTAAGAGTGGCTGAAGACAGCATTGATAAGACCGCGTTTAGAACCCCAGACGGTTTCTTCGAATGGCTTGTCATGCCTTTCGGCTTGACAAACGCACCCGCTTATTTCGTTGACTTAATAAGCAGGGTGTTCGGGGAATTCCTTAATAAGTTTGTGGTGGTCTTCGTGGACGACATTTTGATTTTCTCGAAGAGTGAGGAAGAGCATGATCTGCATTTAAAGTAAGTCATGGCTACTCTTTGTGCACATCAGCTAAAATCCAAATTCTCCCAATGCCATTTCTGGAGAAAAGAAGTAAGATTCCTTGGACATGTGGTGTCCAAAGAGGGAATAGCTGTGGACCCCGTAAAAGTAGTTGCGGTGCAAGATTGGAAGGTCCCACGGAATGCAACCGAAGTCCGAAGCTTTCTCGGGCTAGCGGGCTTTTACCGAAAGTTCATTAAAGACTTTGCGAAAATCTCAGCTCTGCTTACAAAGTTGACGAAGAAGAACCTAACTTTCACTTGGGATTTGGATTGCGATGTTGCTTTCCAACGTTTGAAAAGGGCTCTAAAAACAGCCCCAGTTCTGACATTGCCTGATGGGAGCAAGATATTTATAGTATACACGGATGCATGCGGTGTGGGACTAGACGCTGTCTTGATGCAAGAAGGGAAGATAGTAGCTTATGGTGGAAGACATTTGAAAGTACATGAGTAAAACTACCCAACCAACGATCTAGAGTTTGATGCCATTGTTTTTGCGCTTAAGTCTTGGCGCCATTATCTCCTAGGTGAGAAGTTTGAATTGTATATTGACCATAAATCATTGAAGTACTTTTTCTCGCAGAAACATCTTAACTTGAGGCAACAAAGGTGGATGGAATTCTTAGCATCCTACGATTTTGAGATTTCCTATACCCCTGGCAAGGGCAATGTAGTAGCAGACGCCTTGAGTAGAAAGAAGCTGACCTTAAGTCCTCTCTTTGTAGAAAGGCAGAGCTTAGAGTACATAGCGGCTTTTGACTTTAGACCCTCTGTCGATTATGTGACTGGTTTGTTAGCATCGCTAGAGATGCGGCCTACTCTTTTGGACTCAATAGGAACCGCGCAACGTGAAGACCCTCAACTAGTTAATGTGATAGATAAGCTAATTAGGGGTGACACTTCTAGTCACCTCAATAGATACTCCATTAATGACAAGGGTTGGTTGAGACGGGATGGAAGACTATGCGTCCCACAAGCAAGGGATTTGGTAAAGAAGGTTCTCGAAGAGGCACACCATTCTAAGTTGACCATACACCTGTAACAACCCGAAAATCTGGGCCAGTTTAAAATTTTTATTTTGGCAATTTTAGCGAATTTTGATTATTTAAAATGAATTATTTTAAATAATATCGACAAGAAATTTATTTCGAATATAATTCGAACGTATATATTTATACGCGTCGTCGTTAGAATATAAATAATTATATATAATTATAAAAGGAATTGAAAATGGCGCGGTAGTTCGAAAATTCGATTTCTAATTTCAAATGAATATACAGAATTCAATATAAGTCAGAATTGAACGAAACAAGAAATATTTGAATCTGTATAACTATATCTTTGTAACGAAGTTAACAAACTGAGATTTCATCTTAGAAATGATAAGATATGTCCAGTTTAAAATTAGAAATAGTCGCTGTGGAATTTATATATATTTTTATATATATAAGGCCCTTAAAAATAGCAATTTTGCAAACGACCTCGGATTTCGACGAAACCAGTTTTGTTGGGTCCGTGATGTTAAGTTATTGCTAGATTCCAAGTTTCATAATTTTTCGAATCAATATGTGAGCGTGGCAAAGGAAAACGCGTTTTTGACCATTTCAGTTGATTTTAATCGACTGGAAATTGGCCATTTTTCTAACGGTCCCAGAATTCGACGAAATTAGTTTTGTTAGGACCGTATCGTCAATACGAAGCTAGAAAACATTTTTCTGGAATTTTTCTAGTTAGTATGTGACCCCGGTAATTTGAAATGTACGTTTAAAATTCAAAATAAGGATTTAAATGTAAATTAAACGGAAACTGATTCAAACAGTCGAATCAGCTTGCGGTACATATTCCATTGTGTTTGGAATGAGGGTAAAACGCTATAGGCGACAGGCGGTGGACCTCGTTTCAAGGTCGTATGTAAAAGTCAACTTTTAATAATAATAAAATAATAAAATAAAAAAAAAAAAAACAAAAACAAAAAGAAAGCCCCTTCTCTCTCCTATCCCTTATACGTTGGCCCCCCCTTGGTTCTTCAGTTCGATCCAAACGGAAAAAGAAAAAAAAAAAAAAAAAAAAATCCACCGAACCCTAGCGATTCCCCCCACCTGACGCGCCATCGACGGCGGTCCCCTCAGCGCCGTGCCCCTCTGATCATCTCCCTCCTCCACGCCTTCTTCTCCCCTTCTTCTCCCCCTTCGACGGGAAGGAATCCGCTCCACCAAAGCAAACCGCCGAGCCCCCTTAGTCCACCACCGCCTCCAGCGACTCCATCCGCACCGACCTCCGCCTGAACCCCCCCCCAGTCGACGCAGACAGCGTGAAGAACCCCCCCCCCCCTCCCTCGCGATGGTGCGGTAGTCTCTCCCCCCTCTGTGAGTATTTTGTAATTTGTTTTCAATAATTTAAAACTGTTTTTTTTTATTAGGAAAAAAAAACTGATTTATAAAACCGATTTAAAAACAAATTTCTGATTTGTTTTAGAATCTAAAAACTGTTTTTTTTATTTTATTTTATTAGGTTGCATAAACTGATTTTTTATTAGGTTTAAACCTGTTTTTATAAGTGTTTAAAACTGATTTTAAAATAAAAGAAAAAAACTGATTTTATAAGATTTTAAAAACTGTTTTTTTTAGAAAAAGGTTTGAACTTTAAGATTGAAAAGATCGGGTTTTTAGAATAGGAAAGATCATATTTTTAAAATAGAAAAGGCGAAATTTTTATTGGGTAGATGAAATAAAAATTCGATTTTTATCTATTGAACTTTGAAATAAAAATTCGATTTTTATCTATTGAACTTTGAAATAAAAATTCGATTTTTATCTATTGAACTTTGAAATAAAAATTCGATTTTTATCTATTGAACTTTGAAATAAAAATTCGATTTTTATCTATTGAACTTTGAAATAAAAATTCGATTTTTATCTATTGAACTTTGAAATAAAAATTCGATTTTTATCTATTGAACTTTGAAATAAAAATTCGATTTTTATCTATTGAACTTTGAAATAAAAATTCGATTTTTATCTATTTAACTTTGAAATAAAAATTCGATTTTTATCTATTGAACTTTGAAATAAAAATTCGATTTTTATCTATTGAACTTTGAAATAAAAATTCGATTTTTATCTATTGAACTTTGAAATAAAAATTCGATTTTTATATATTGAACTTTGAACTAAAAAAAATTCGATTTTTATATATGGAATAGCGAAGTAAAATTCGATTTTTACATATGTAGTGAAAGCGGTCAACGAAAGCGACAAAAGGCGAATTGGCGAAGGTTTCCTGCATTAGAAGAGCCGTGGAGCTAGGATAGCTAAATGTGAGAATTTCTCACCTTTCACTTTCTTTTTCTAGTTATATATATATATATATACTAGGATGCAGACGGTGCTTAGTAGCACCCGACACAATCGTCCACAGACCATGGACTTGTTTGTTTGGCTGTTTGGTTATAGATTGCGATATTGGTTTGAATGTGGTTTGTGGTGTGAAAAATCGAATCGATAAATTGGTTAGGATTAGACGTGCGCCGTTATAAGGCGAAGGAGTAAGGCTAGGTTAGACTCTTACTCCAAACTTTGTGGTTTGCATAATGAAATTGATTTGATTGATGAGTGAATGGCGTGGGCCTTCACTAGACCGGGGATAAGGCTAGGCCTCGTCCCGTTTCTAGTATCGTGCCGTTATGCCGCCGAAATTTTCTAAAATATGTTAGAAAAATAAAAATATCATTTTTATTGAATAAATGAATTGAATAGAAATTCATATGTTAAAATAAAATGTGTTATCGTTAAAAATATAATTTTTAACGTGAATGTGAATAAATAAATATTCATTTACAAACCAGACGGTTTGTTTATGTACACCTATTTGAATGACGTTGATTGGGTCGATAAATTTTACACATCGCCCAACTGCACAAATAAAATATTTGTTTGATTGGTTGAAACCCCACACGGGTGTTGGGATGAAATTTGAAGTTCACTCATCCTGATTGATTAAATATGTCGATCGATTGATTGACAGGCTGTTATAAGCGTTAGATATCTATATTTGATGCTTTTACAGTGTAGTGCACTTTGGTTGATGGTTGATTATTTTTCAATGCTATTATACATGTATTGTATGAAAATCCATATAATTAATTTTATATGGTAATTGATTGGGCCTCATTCCAGTTTAGAAATAGAAATATTTGAAAAAGAAATATTTGAAATAGAATAATTGAAATTAGAAATTTATGAAGCCGTGTTGATTAGATTGACGCCATTTTGACGTAAACGATTTATATCGATTTATTCGATTTCGAAATAAATTGAATTGAAAACGATTTCGAATAGAAATGAATTGAAAACGATTTCGAATAGGAATGAATTGAAAACGATTTCGAATAGAAATGAATTGAAAACGATTTCAAATTGAATTGAAAGCGATTTCGAAATGATATGAATTGAAAACGATTTCGAAATGAAATGAATTGAAAACGAATTCGAATTGAATTGAAAACGATTTCGAAATGAATTGAATTGAAAACGATTTCGAAATGAAATGAATTGAAAACGAATTCGAATTGAATTGAAAACGATTTCGAAATGAATTGAATTGAAAACGAATTCGAATTGAATTGAAAACGATTTCGAAATGAATTGAATTGAAAACGATTTCGAAATGAAATGAATTGAAAACGAATTCGAATTGAATTGAAAACGATTTCGAAATGAATTGAATTGAAAACGAATTGAAATGAATTCAAATTGAATTGAAATTTGAATTGAATAGAAATGAATTTTGAAACGAATTTAAAACTATTTATATAATTCGTTTTAAATAGAAATCGACGAAGTATATATTATATATATTATATATATAATATAATGGCCTGAATAGAACGCGCCGCGCCGCGGCAGTTCGTGAATTTCGACCATTTATTTCAAACGGACATTGCGGGAGATCCGACCGTCGGATTCTCCTAAAACCGGAACCGTTGGGTTCGTATCGAAAAGAGCTTTCTAATGAATGTTAGAAATTTGAAATCTAACGGTTGGATTTGGAGATACGTCCAAATCAAATTCGAAAAAGGTCGCTGTAAGTGCAGTTCGATGGCCGTTGTTGGAAATCGACTGTACGGGCCTTGATAAAATTATTAAAAATAGTAATAATTTGTGTAAAATCATAAGAAATGATTTGTGAAAGTTTGGGATGAAAAACTCATATTTGAAAAGATAAAAATAGATTTTTATCGAAATGAACTAGTTTTGAACTAGAATTATAATTCTATTTATTTTTAAATAAATAAATTGAATTTGAAATGGTTTTGAAAATAACCAAAATTTCCAATGATTGCATTGGAGTGGATTTGAATCGAAATTGTCTTCGGAATATTTCGATATTGGAATTCGTGATATTACAGGTGTTGTTATGGAAATTTGAAAGATATATATTTGTATCGTTATTTCCAATACGACATTTGTTAGTCGTAGAATTCGATATTGAATATAAGCCGATATATTTTCTATTCAGAGCCTTGTATTGAATATCGAATGTGATTTGGGTTTGTCGTGAATGGTGTCTTCACTAACACTGTTCTTGAACCCAGTTGAGAAAAGATTAAATCTTTTTATTTAGATTTAATGAAGTGTACCAATTAAATGATATTTAATTGGAATTGAATTGATATTGATTTTTGGGTTTATCGTGAACAGTGTTTTAAATAACACTTGTTCTTTAACCCGATAATTAATGAATGTGATTTGGGTTTGTCGTGAATGGTGTCTTCACTAACACTGTTCTTGAACCCAGTTGAGAAAAGATTAAATCTTTTTATTTAGATTTAATGAAGTGTACCAATTAAATAATATTTAATTGGAATTGAATTGATATTGATTTTTGGGTTTATCGTGAACAGTGTTTTAAATAACACTTGTTCTTTAACCCGATAATTAATGAATGTGATTTGGGTTTGTCGTGAATGGTGTCTTCACTAACACTGTTCTTAAACCCAGTTGAGAAAAGATTAAATCTTTTTATTTAGATTTAATGAAGTGCACCAATTAAATAATATTTAATTGGAATTGAATGGATATTGATTTTTGGGTTTATCGTGAACAGTGTTTTAAATAACACTTGTTCTTTAACCCGATAATTAATGGGATGTGACTTTGGGTTTATCGTGAACCGTGTTTTAAATGACACTGATTCTTTAACCCAGTCACAGATTAAAACTAAGTGGAGTTTTAGTGAATCTTTAATTAGATTGAAATAATCGAAATGGAGTATCACCAGTTTTGCTCCAGGCGATAGTTAAATCTTTAATTAGATTTGAACGTGAAATGGTAATTGAATTTACCGATAACACTGTGGTGTTAGATATGAAGTATTCACAGTTTTACTTCATGGGATGAATAGGTTGGGATTGGGAAATTATAACAAATGATTACTTCGGTAAGGTTCGCTAATCCCGACTAGTTTGAATTGATATTCAAAAGTTGATTAAAGAATAAATTCAAGAATTTATCTTTGATAAAATTAATGGGAACCTTTCCCTATGAATGTGAAATTAGAAACTAACTATCGGTTAGCTAAGTAGAATGGTTTTCTGGATATTGATCTGATGTTGGTTTCGGCCTTCGGGGTTAATATTTGGGAAATTATTCTCTTGATTAATTTACGGTTAGTGACTGATGAATTGGAATGAGGCGTATGTTGTGTTTGTGTAACACTTTTATAAAATATACGCGAGTTATTCGGGAAGACCGGGTTTATCCCATTCTGAATAACTGATACGACGATAAGTCGAAGATGAAGACGATGGTCGAAGACCGGAAGTCTTCACGTCGTTTGGGTGGTAACTGATGATCTTGATTGGGCTGTACACCCAAGAAGATGGAAACAGTTAGTGATCGTCCAGACGTACTTGGAGATCGATGGATATGCGGGGTACTAGGTGCCTCCGGTTTCGTTCAGACCCAGGACGGACTTGTAAATGGACTGTGTGTCTGACATCGGATTTCATTCTGTGTGACTGATATCGGTTGCATAGGATGGTTTGCCTGTGTGGCATGCTAAGATGCAAATGATCAAGGCTTCTGTTGAAAAGCAAAGTCTTGTGGTGATGATCAAAGCACGGCCTTTGTGGCGTAGCTTTGTGTAACGTTTACCTCGCGTGTTTCACACCAGGTATGAACCAAAAACGGGAGACGGACGTCAGGGGGGACATGCGTTTTCTTTTTAGCTAGAAGTGGCGTCAGTGGTTTTACACGCCCTGACGAGTTTGACTTATGTGGTTGTTGCTGTTGCGAGGCGCCTCGGATTGATCGGTCGTTCTCGAACCGATGGAGTCATTTAGTTGGCTCGCTTACGCCCCAAAGGGCGGAGAAACGTATTGTTCAGGCATTATAATCCACTTCGTGTGGACCGGCCCTGACGATCCAAGGTACGGTTGCGGCTGTGCCTGAGACTCGGGCTAGACAGTCTCGAATCGGTTGAGGACTATCTTTTGCCTCGGTTCATAGACGGAAATCCAATTTCCAAATACGTGACTTTGCGGTTTTATTTGTAAACCTATATATGGCGACATAGTGGCATGGGACGCTCATGCCGCCTATGATTGATACTTATGATTTGAAGTTGTTTTATACACTATGCACTTACAATAGTATCAAATGATTTGTTTTAAACGTATCAAGCATTCTTTGGCTGTTATAAGGTAAAAACCCTATCCCCCGGCTTGCGTTGCATTGTGTGATAGGACCTGGGTCTTATAACAGCTTCATCTTTCTTTATTTAGCATTGCGCTGTTTGTTTTAAGCACTGGTATTCTTGGGAGGAAACCCGTTCCGTGTTATACGGCGTGGTCCCTTGATTTACCTAATGATTTAAAATAAAGATTAACTGTTTTAGTTCTCACACCAGTCACATGACTGACCTGGAGTTTATTGTTTTAACCTAAACTCTGGGTGCCCTTATTTTGACACGGGCAGCTAGTAGTTTTGGTTTTGCAGATTTATATTCACAGGATCCTGGTTTACAGCTGGAATGATATCCGGAAAGCTTTGTATCCGTATATCTCTTCTAGTTGTGTATTGTATTATTTTCCGCTGCTATGTATTTAAATGTAATTTAAATCTCTGATATTTCTGTGTAATATTCATTTATACTCTGTATATTCTTGTAATCTGATGCATTGTTGTAATATACAATGAAATGTTCTTCTGTATGCGTTCTGTTTTGTCCTGTTCTCAAACGATAGGGCGTTTCGAACGGTCTGGATCGGTTTTAGCGACTGGTTCGGACCGAGCGAAATTTTATGCCGTCACAGTTGGTATCAGAGCTTTGGTTTACAAAGCTCAGAGAACAAGGCACATTAGAACCATACGAAAGAATTCATCAGATATTGGATTAGTAATATCCAATGGAATGACTCGTTAGAGATGGGATCAGTAGTATCCTAGAACGAGTGTGAAGAGTATATTTTTGAAAATGAAAACAAATTTTTGTTTTGAAAATCTAAATCACTTAATCGTATTTGATTATTTATTTATATTGATTAGGACAGTCCAATATATAAAGATTTTGCGTATGCGCCTAGCTAGCGTCTATTCGAAGTTTTAATATACTGGATAGATATAGAATCATACTCTAGTGGCCCGAAGATGATTCTGATGATTGACTAGTCGTCATTAGTATTCATGTTCGAGTAACGAAGGTGTGATATCTATATATTTCCTATTGACTGGTGTGAGAACCAAAATTAGATAGGGCCTATTGTTGTGATTTGGCATCAAAGCATGATTTTCTTTATATATATCAAAATTATGAATTTGAAACTCTAATTCACTAATTGATTGATGTTTGTGTTGTTTGTTCATTTGTTTGCTAATTTTGAACCATTTAGCCTAATTGAATCAAATTATAAATTATATTGAAAATTGGTTGCGTCTGCTAGCATATACATATATATCATTGAACAGGTCATAGCAAGGAGGCTAGAGCCAGAGAATAAAATTTGTTTGCCCAACAAATAGGTACATGTTTACTACATAATTTCCTGTTTTGTTTGGGTGATGATGATTTTGTGAGCCTATTGGCTAGCCGCTTGGCTTTTTCTTTTTCTTTTTGAGATCTGAAGGACCGGGGAAGCTATTTGAAATTCCCCGATGCTCCCATTGCAGGGGAGGTTATGGCGAAATTTTTCAAAAATTTAAGGTGTTAGCCAAATTTTTGAAATTTTGAAAATTCTCAGAAACTGAAAAGTTGGAGGACGGAAGCCTGACCGATCGTAGAGCTGAATAATCAAACCACTTTCGACTTTGTTCCTTTTCGGGGACGAAAAGTTTTAAGTGGGGGAGATTGTAACAACCCGAAAATCTGGGCCAGTTTAAAATTTTTATTTTGGCAATTTTAGCGAATTTTGATTATTTAAAATGAATTATTTTAAATAATATCGACAAGAAATTTATTTCGAATATAATTCGAACGTATATATTTATACGCGTCGTCGTTAGAATATAAATAATTATATATAATTATAAAAGGAATTGAAAATGGCGCGGTAGTTCGAAAATTCGATTTCTAATTTCAAATGAATATACAGAATTCAATATAAGTCAGAATTGAACGAAACAAGAAATATTTGAATCTGTATAACTATATCTTTGTAACGAAGTTAACAAACTGAGATTTCATCTTAGAAATGATAAGATATGTCCAGTTTAAAATTAGAAATAGTCGCTGTGGAATTTATATATATTTTTATATATATAAGGCCCTTAAAAATAGCAATTTTGCAAACGACCTCGGATTTCGACGAAACCAGTTTTGTTGGGTCCGTGATGTTAAGTTATTGCTAGATTCCAAGTTTCATAATTTTTCGAATCAATATGTGAGCGTGGCAAAGGAAAACGCGTTTTTGACCATTTCAGTTGATTTTAATCGACTGGAAATTGGCCATTTTTCTAACGGTCCCAGAATTCGACGAAATTAGTTTTGTTAGGACCGTATCGTCAATACGAAGCTAGAAAACATTTTTCTGGAATTTTTCTAGTTAGTATGTGACCCCGGTAATTTGAAATGTACGTTTAAAATTCAAAATAAGGATTTAAATGTAAATTAAACGGAAACTGATTCAAACAGTCGAATCAGCTTGCGGTACATATTCCATTGTGTTTGGAATGAGGGTAAAACGCTATAGGCGACAGGCGGTGGACCTCGTTTCAAGGTCGTATGTAAAAGTCAACTTTTAATAATAATAAAATAATAAAATAAAATAAAAAAAACAAAAACAAAAAGAAAGCCCCTTCTCTCTCCTATCCCTTATACGTTGGCCCCCCCTTGGTTCTTCAGTTCGATCCAAACGGAAAAAGAAAAAAAAAAAAAAAATCCACCGAACCCTAGCGATTCCCCCCACCTGACGCGCCATCGACGGCGGTCCCCTCAGCGCCGTGCCCCTCTGATCATCTCCCTCCTCCACGCCTTCTTCTCCCCTTCTTCTCCCCCTTCGACGGGAAGGAATCCGCTCCACCAAAGCAAACCGCCGAGCCCACTTAGTCCACCACCGCCTCCAGCGACTCCATCCGCACCGACCTCCGCCTGAACCCCCCCCCAGTCGACGCAGACAGCGTGAAGAACCCCCCCCCCCTCCCTCGCGATGGTGCGGTAGTCTCTCCCCCCTCTGTGAGTATTTTGTAATTTGTTTTCAATAATTTAAAACTGTTTTTTTTTATTAGGAAAAAAAAACTGATTTATAAAACCGATTTAAAAACAAATTTCTGATTTGTTTTAGAATCTAAAAACTGTTTTTTTTATTTTATTTTATTAGGTTGCATAAACTGATTTTTTATTAGGTTTAAACCTGTTTTTATAAGTGTTTAAAACTGATTTTAAAATAAAAGAAAAAAACTGATTTTATAAGATTTTAAAAACTGTTTTTTTTTAGAAAAAGGTTTGAACTTTAAGATTGAAAAGATCGGGTTTTTAGAATAGGAAAGATCATATTTTTAAAATAGAAAAGGCGAAATTTTTATTGGGTAGATGAAATAAAAATTCGATTTTTATCTATTGAACTTTGAAATAAAAATTCGATTTTTATCTATTGAACTTTGAAATAAAAATTCGATTTTTATCTATTGAACTTTGAAATAAAAATTCGATTTTTATCTATTGAACTTTGAAATAAAAATTCGATTTTTATCTATTGAACTTTGAAATAAAAATTCGATTTTTATCTATTGAACTTTGAAATAAAAATTCGATTTTTATCTATTGAACTTTGAAATAAAAATTCGATTTTTATCTATTGAACTTTGAAATAAAAATTCGATTTTTATCTATTTAACTTTGAAATAAAAATTCGATTTTTATCTATTGAACTTTGAAATAAAAATTCGATTTTTATCTATTGAACTTTGAAATAAAAATTCGATTTTTATCTATTGAACTTTGAAATAAAAATTCGATTTTTATATATTGAACTTTGAACTAAAAAAATTCGATTTTTATATATGGAATAGCAAAGTAAAATTCGATTTTTACATATGTAGTGAAAGCGGTCAACGAAAGCGACAAAAGGCGAATTGGCGAAGGTTTCCTGCATTAGAAGAGCCGTGGAGCTAGGATAGCTAAATGTGAGAATTTCTCACCTTTCACTTTCTTTTTCTAGTTATATATATATATATATACTAGGATGCAGACGGTGCTTAGTAGCACCCGACACAATCGTCCACAGACCATGGACTTGTTTGTTTGGCTGTTTGGTTATAGATTGCGATATTGGTTTGAATGTGGTTTGTGGTGTGAAAAATCGAATCGATAAATTGGTTAGGATTAGACGTGCGCCGTTATAAGGCGAAGGAGTAAGGCTAGGTTAGACTCTTACTCCAAACTTTGTGGTTTGCATAATGAAATTGATTTGATTGATGAGTGAATGGCGTGGGCCTTCACTAGACCGGGGATAAGGCTAGGCCTCGTCCCGTTTCTAGTATCGTGCCGTTATGCCGCCGAAATTTTCTAAAATATGTTAGAAAAATAAAAATATCATTTTTATTGAATAAATGAATTGAATAGAAATTCATATGTTAAAATAAAATGTGTTATCGTTAAAAATATAATTTTTAACGTGAATGTGAATAAATAAATATTCATTTACAAACCAGACGGTTTGTTTATGTACACCTATTTGAATGACGTTGATTGGGTCGATAAATTTTACACATCGCCCAACTGCACAAATAAAATATTTGTTTGATTGGTTGAAACCCCACACGGGTGTTGGGATGAAATTTGAAGTTCACTCATCCTGATTGATTAAATATGTCGATCGATTGATTGACAGGCTGTTATAAGCGTTAGATATCTATATTTGATGCTTTTACAGTGTAGTGCACTTTGGTTGATGGTTGATTATTTTTCAATGCTATTATACATGTATTGTATGAAAATCCATATAATTAATTTTATATGGTAATTGATTGGGCCTCATTCCAGTTTAGAAATAGAAATATTTGAAAAAGAAATATTTGAAATAGAATAATTGAAATTAGAAATTTATGAAGCCGTGTTGATTAGATTGACGCCATTTTGACGTAAACGATTTATATCGATTTATTCGATTTCGAAATAAATTGAATTGAAAACGATTTCGAATAGAAATGAATTGAAAACGATTTCGAATAGGAATGAATTGAAAACGATTTCGAATAGAAATGAATTGAAAACGATTTCAAATTGAATTGAAAGCGATTTCGAAATGATATGAATTGAAAACGATTTCGAAATGAAATGAATTGAAAACGAATTCGAATTGAATTGAAAACGATTTCGAAATGAATTGAATTGAAAACGATTTCGAAATGAAATGAATTGAAAACGAATTCGAATTGAATTGAAAACGATTTCGAAATGAATTGAATTGAAAACGAATTCGAATTGAATTGAAAACGATTTCGAAATGAATTGAATTGAAAACGATTTCGAAATGAAATGAATTGAAAACGAATTCGAATTGAATTGAAAACGATTTCGAAATGAATTGAATTGAAAACGAATTGAAATGAATTCAAATTGAATTGAAATTTGAATTGAATAGAAATGAATTTTGAAACGAATTTAAAACTATTTATATAATTCGTTTTAAATAGAAATCGACGAAGTATATATTATATATATTATATATATAATATAATGGCCTGAATAGAACGCGCCGCGCCGCGGCAGTTCGTGAATTTCGACCATTTATTTCAAACGGACATTGCGGGAGATCCGACCGTCGGATTCTCCTAAAACCGGAACCGTTGGGTTCGTATCGAAAAGAGCTTTCTAATGAATGTTAGAAATTTGAAATCTAACGGTTGGATTTGGAGATACGTCCAAATCAAATTCGAAAAAGGTCGCTGTAAGTGCAGTTCGATGGCCGTTGTTGGAAATCGACTGTACGGGCCTTGATAAAATTATTAAAAATAGTAATAATTTGTGTAAAATCATAAGAAATGATTTGTGAAAGTTTGGGATGAAAAACTCATATTTGAAAAGATAAAAATAGATTTTTATCGAAATGAACTAGTTTTGAACTAGAATTATAATTCTATTTATTTTTAAATAAATAAATTGAATTTGAAATGGTTTTGAAAATAACCAAAATTTCCAATGATTGCATTGGAGTGGATTTGAATCGAAATTGTCTTCGGAATATTTCGATATTGGAATTCGTGATATTACAGGTGTTGTTATGGAAATTTGAAAGATATATATTTGTATCGTTATTTCCAATACGACATTTGTTAGTCGTAGAATTCGATATTGAATATAAGCCGATATATTTTCTATTCAGAGCCTTGTATTGAATATCGAATGTGATTTGGGTTTGTCGTGAATGGTGTCTTCACTAACACTGTTCTTGAACCCAGTTGAGAAAAGATTAAATCTTTTTATTTAGATTTAATGAAGTGTACCAATTAAATGATATTTAATTGGAATTGAATTGATATTGATTTTTGGGTTTATCGTGAACAGTGTTTTAAATAACACTTGTTCTTTAACCCGATAATTAATGAATGTGATTTGGGTTTGTCGTGAATGGTGTCTTCACTAACACTGTTCTTGAACCCAGTTGAGAAAAGATTAAATCTTTTTATTTAGATTTAATGAAGTGTACCAATTAAATAATATTTAATTGGAATTGAATTGATATTGATTTTTGGGTTTATCGTGAACAGTGTTTTAAATAACACTTGTTCTTTAACCCGATAATTAATGAATGTGATTTGGGTTTGTCGTGAATGGTGTCTTCACTAACACTGTTCTTGAACCCAGTTGAGAAAAGATTAAATCTTTTTATTTAGATTTAATGAAGTGCACCAATTAAATAATATTTAATTGGAATTGAATGGATATTGATTTTTGGGTTTATCGTGAACAGTGTTTTAAATAACACTTGTTCTTTAACCCGATAATTAATGGGATGTGACTTTGGGTTTATCGTGAACCGTGTTTTAAATGACACTGATTCTTTAACCCAGTCACAGATTAAAACTAAGTGGAGTTTTAGTGAATCTTTAATTAGATTGAAATAATCGAAATGGAGTATCACCAGTTTTGCTCCAGGCGATAGTTAAATCTTTAATTAGATTTGAACGTGAAATGGTAATTGAATTTACCGATAACACTGTGGTGTTAGATATGAAGTATTCACAGTTTTACTTCATGGGATGAATAGGTTGGGATTGGGAAATTATAACAAATGATTACTTCGGTAAGGTTCGCTAATCCCGACTAGTTTGAATTGATATTCAAAAGTTGATTAAAGAATAAATTCAAGAATTTATCTTTGATAAAATTAATGGGAACCTTTCCCTATGAATGTGAAATTAGAAACTAACTATCGGTTAGCTAAGTAGAATGGTTTTCTGGATATTGATCTGATGTTGGTTTCGGCCTTCGGGGTTAATATTTGGGAAATTATTCTCTTGATTAATTTACGGTTAGTGACTGATGAATTGGAATGAGGCGTATGTTGTGTTTGTGTAACACTTTTATAAAATATACGCGAGTTATTCGGGAAGACCGGGTTTATCCCATTCTGAATAACTGATACGACGATAAGTCGAAGATGAAGACGATGGTCGAAGACCGGAAGTCTTCACGTCGTTTGGGTGGTAACTGATGATCTTGATTGGGCTGTACACCCAAGAAGATGGAAACAGTTAGTGATCGTCCAGACGTACTTGGAGATCGATGGATATGCGGGGTACTAGGTGCCTCCGGTTTCGTTCAGACCCAGGACGGACTTGTAAATGGACTGTGTGTCTGACATCGGATTTCATTCTGTGTGACTGATATCGGTTGCATAGGATGGTTTGCCTGTGTGGCATGCTAAGATGCAAATGATCAAGGCTTCTGTTGAAAAGCAAAGTCTTGTGGTGATGATCAAAGCACGGCCTTTGTGGCGTAGCTTTGTGTAACGTTTACCTCGCGTGTTTCACACCAGGTATGAACCAAAAACGGGAGACGGACGTCAGGGGGGACATGCGTTTTCTTTCTAGCTAGAAGTGGCGTCAGTGGTTTTACACGCCCTGACGAGTTTGACTTATGTGGTTGTTGCTGTTGCGAGGCGCCTCGGATTGATCGGTCGTTCTCGAACCGATGGAGTCATTTAGTTGGCTCGCTTACGCCCCAAAGGGCGGAGAAACGTATTGTTCAGGCATTATAATCCACTTCGTGTGGACCGGCCCTGACGATCCAAGGTACGGTTGCGGCTGTGCCTGAGACTCGGGCTAGACAGTCTCGAATCGGTTGAGGACTATCTTTTGCCTCGGTTCATAGACGGAAATCCAATTTCCAAATACGTGACTTTGCGGTTTTATTTGTAAACCTATATATGGCGACATAGTGGCATGGGACGCTCATGCCGCCTATGATTGATACTTATGATTTGAAGTTGTTTTATACACTATGCACTTACAATAGTATCAAATGATTTGTTTTAAACGTATCAAGCATTCTTTGGCTGTTATAAGGTAAAAACCCTATCCCCCGGCTTGCGTTGCATTGTGTGATAGGACCTGGGTCTTATAACAGCTTCATCTTTCTTTATTTAGCATTGCGCTGTTTGTTTTAAGCACTGGTATTCTTGGGAGGAAACCCGTTCCGTGTTATACGGCGTGGTCCCTTGATTTACCTAATGATTTAAAATAAAGATTAACTGTTTTAGTTCTCACACCAGTCACATGACTGACCTGGAGTTTATTGTTTTAACCTAAACTCTGGGTGCCCTTATTTTGACACGGGCAGCTAGTAGTTTTGGTTTTGCAGATTTATATTCACAGGATCCTGGTTTACAGCTGGAATGATATCCGGAAAGCTTTGTATCCGTATATCTCTTCTAGTTGTGTATTGTATTATTTTCCGCTGCTATGTATTTAAATGTAATTTAAATCTCTGATATTTCTGTGTAATATTCATTTATACTCTGTATATTCTTGTAATCTGATGCATTGTTGTAATATACAATGAAATGTTCTTCTGTATGCGTTCTGTTTTGTCCTGTTCTCAAACGATAGGGCGTTTCGAACGGTCTGGATCAGTTTTAGCGACTGGTTCGGACCGAGCGAAATTTTATGCCGTCACAACACCCAGGTGGAGACAAGATGTATAAAGACATAAAAAGGGTTTTCTTTTGGAATGGCATGAAGAGGGATGCAGTTGAGTTCGTTTCTAAGCGCATGATATGCCAGCAAGTCAAGGCGGAGCAAAAGAAGCCTGGTGGTTTGCTTCATCCTCTAGAGGTCCCACAGTGGAAATGGGGCAACATTTCGATGGACTTTATTGATGGATTGCCTAGGTCAAGAAGGGGCAATACCAGTATTTGGGTAATAGTGGCCAGGCTCACAAAAAGCGCTCACTTTATACCTGTCAAGAGTAGGAGGACTACCTCATCGTTAGCCTCTATTTATCTTAAAGAGATAGTTCGACTCCATGGGATACCCTCCAGCATAGTGAGTGATCGAGATCCTATCTTTACGAGTGAGTTTTGGAGGAGCTTGCAAGAGGCTGTGGGCACATAGCTATGCTTAAGCACGGCCTATCACCCCCAAACCGATGGTCAGACGGAAAGGGTGAACAGAGTATTAGAAGACCTCTTGAGATTGTGTATTCTTGATTTTGGAGGGACATGGGAGGATCATCTTCCTTTGGTGGAATTCGCTTACAACAATAGCTACCACCACTATAGGCATGGCACCCTTCGAAGCTTTGTATGGAAGACCATGCCGATCACTAACTTGTTGGTGAGAGTCTACAGACAATCTCATACTTGGGCCAGACATGATTAGAGAAACTTCAGAGAAAGTGGACTTGATACGAAGAAGAATGAAGACTGCCCAAGATAGACAGAAGTCCTACGCAGACAAAAGAAGGACCGGCCTTGAGTTTGAGGTTGGAGATAGGGTGTTCCTTAAAGTATCTCCTTTGAGGAATGTCATTCGCTTTGGGTCCGTAGGAAAGTTGGCACACGGATTTGTAGGACCATTTCCTATCATTGAAAAGTTTGGGACGATGGCTTAAAAAGTAGAGCTGCCCGAAAGACTGGCTGGAGTTCATAATGTTTTTCATGTTTCTCAACTACGAAAGTGCTTACATGAGTCTGCGGAAGTTGTGGAGCCAAGCATACTAAAGGAAGTAGAAGTATAACGAGAGGCGACTGTGAGAAGAGTTCCAACTCGTATCTTAGGGACAGAAGTCAAAAAGCTACGCAACCGTGAAGTCAAACTTGTTAAAGTTCACTGGAGTGACAATGAGGAAGACGCGAGTTTGGAAACTGAGGACAAGATACGCGCAGCCTACCCTTTTCTTTTTGAGGGTACATTCTTGATCTCTTTTTCCTTAAGTTTGTGCACGCTTGTATCTACCTCTTAAGTATATCTCCTCGGTTCTATTCATTATCCTTAGGTAGAAACAAATGGATGTAAACATGTATTTGAAACATGTTATGACTGATGGTTGCAAGTGGTTGCTAGTGGTCGCTCGTGGATGCATAAACACACACATTAGGTGTTAGATCAGCTCAGTCACTTTCATATTGCATATGCGTATATGTATTTGCATATGGATTGAACTTGATGTGTTATCATATGGACGTTGCATTTGTATGGATGATTGTGCACTCATGTAGAAAGTATGATTAGGAATAATTGCATACATAATGGACTCATGACACTGGCGTAATTCGCATTAAGGAGGTCAACTGATTCAGTAGACCGCCTGATTTTGCATTAGATAAGGACATGTACACACACTAGGCATATGATCATGAAAGCATTAGAAGTCTTTTTAAGGACAATGGACGCCTGTGCTTGATGGTTGAGTAGATGGACGATTGGATGGTAGGATATACGTTCTTCTTGACTTGAAGATTTCGGGGACGAAATCCTTTAAGGAAGGGAGAATGTAATACCCTGAATTTTCTATGTTTATTTAGGGTAACTAATTAAAGAATACTTAATTTTTAAATTGATAACTAAGGGAAACGGGTTACGCCATTGCGTTCGTCCTGAATTTCTGCTTGAGATAGAGTCTGAATTTGCGTGAATCGGACTTCGTATGAAGAAGTTATGGAGTCTAGAAGATTTCATGTTAAATCAGAAATTAAATATAAATATATAATAATTATTAAACCAAGTTCAAAATTCGAAATTCAAGCAGAGTAGGTTGAGCGGGAAAATTCCCGCTCAAGGGTCGACCCCCCCAAGGGGAGTCGACATAGGTGTCGACCCCCCCCCCCCGGTAGGGGTCGACTTCTGCACCCAGATCCAAACAGTGACGAATTTTGACCTGTTTCTGAGTCACTAGGGCATAGGTGGCTGTTTCTGGATAACTCTATCTTGTCTGGATGGTCTTGATTACTCCTAGGTTGATCTAACAGCTTACATTGGTTTAAAACTCTATAAAAAGCAACCCCAACGCTCAACCCTAAATCACACAAAAATTCATTCCTAGAGCGGTCATGCTGTCCATGGTCAACCTAGAGTAGCCGCCATTCTTCTCCAATTAAAAAGCAAGTTAGAATCTACGAATCAAATAAAAAATTAGTGAATCGATAGTCTACTTCAAGGGAAAGCTATTCAGTTTCGGAATACAGATCCCAGAAAACAAGGTTGTTCTTTTGTCTGTAAGTTTAGTTATCTTTTAGATGTGAACAAATTAAAGTCGTGATTTATAGTAAAATGAAAACTAGAATTGTACCAAGTTGTATGATAATAGTGATGCTGATTCATGTCTATTCGTGTGATAATTCTATCATATATGCCTGTGATACTATTGCGGTTTATTGAACCTATCATGTTGTGTAGAATTTGGTGAATGAACCTATTATATTGTATAGGAATTTGGGAATGAAAACTATCATGTTATATGTAAGTTTGGTGATTCTATCTTATTATGTTACATACAAGTTTTAGGCTAAGTCATGTCGTATATGCCTAAATGTTTAGATCCACATGCCTCTATGTTAGATCTATGTTAACTTGATTCAACCCCTATGCAAGTTCACAACTACATGCCTAATTAAGTTTGTGTAGTTCTATGTAAAACTTGTATTTATATGCTTATGATTCATGTTGAGTAGTGCTAAATTGCAAGTTCATAATTAAATGTATATTGTTCTATGCCAAATTCATGTGACACATGTGTAGTTAGATCCATATTTTTATGATGTTGGAATGTTACATGTTCCTCTTTTTCCCCTTTTGTTTACGAGTTAGGCTAGGTAACGAGCCTAACATTCCATGTGATTTATGCAAACGTATAACGGGGGTAACGTTGGGAAAATATTAAATTACATGTTTTGGCATAGTTTGGTAGCATGAATGGTATAATTTATATACCTAAAAATTAAGAACATGAATTAGGGAATATTTGGGGAATGACTTCAATGACAACAATTGATTGATAATTTACAAATAAACATGAAGGATAAATATGTAAATTTAGTAAAAGACGAATATGCCTAACCAGAGGTTAGATTGAGTTACGGTATGAGACTGCCCGGAACCACCCGGCAAATCCAGCAACCGTAACAATATAGATCTAATTTGAGAGGTTAGTGCATTGAGCCCAAAAGAACCCGAGGTTAGACTGAGTTGCGGTGTAAAACTGCCCGAAACCGACCGGCACATCCAGTGATCGCAACAATACATGTCTAATGTGAGTGGTTGGTGCTTTAATGAATGAATTAAAGCTAAGACAGGAATGGTAGGGTTAAGTTAATTAAGGTAACACTTAACAAATACAAACATGTTAACTAAACTGATGGGTGGGGTTAGGTTAATTTGAGAACACTTAACCATTTTAACATGTTGATTAGGAAAACCCTAGTAACAGGGACCCATTTCTGCAGTAACCCACATAGATGTATCATGGTACCCTGAACTAGGCAGGGTGGGGCACGATTACTGGGCTGATTATAAGCGGTCAAAAACAACGACGAGTGGTGCGTCAGTGTAGGATCCGACGGAGTACGGGCGTGCACGTACTCCGGAGTGGAAAAAGCAGGCACTGGGCATCAGTATTTATACACTGTGCATCTTGAATCGTGTCGGGTTGCCACCATAGGATTTGATTCACCCCATGGTGGGGCCAGCACAGGTATCTACAATCAAGCGGGGCCGAATGACACAAGTATTAAACGTACATGAGTAGGAGCTGATCGATAAAGGGGATCACTTTGTTATGAACACATGGTGATAGTTGGAACAAGTATAAATAGGCGTAGAGAAATAGTAATGAGTGCAATAGTACATTCAGTTATCCTGCCTTATCTTGTCTTTTGTTATCCTGTTATTCTGGTATTGTCATATTTTCAGTTTATGCATGTCGTGATCCTTTTTCTTGTTCACATGCTGAAAAATCACTGGACATACCAGACTTATGTCTGACCCATTTTTCTTTCGTCTTCTCTTCTTCCGTTTCCTCCCCCCCGGTCCACAGGGAGGGAACACTCCAACTTAGTTCATACCTTTTGCAAGCTTGAGGAGAGTAGATGTATTGCTTGGATTCTCTTTTCTTGGGCTATGGCTTTGGTTACACTCTCAATGGGGATTTATGCTATTTTATTATTGTTCTATGCTTCTTTATGTTTTAATCAAGACAAAGATTTTGATGTATTGATTTGGATGTTGTTTTGAGACAGTTTATTGTAATGTTTCTGACTGAACCACGTATGAAATAAATTTAGTTTTTCCGCTGTTTATATGTCTGTCTTGTAAATTATCTGTATCTTTTACCTAAAATGCTCCACCGAAGTTAAGGCATTCGCCTTTGTGAGTGACCTTAACGGGGGTGTGGTGTTTCACTTGTCTCGCATGTTGTTAAGGAGGAATGATGGTTTGGATACAATAGTCCCACATCACGGATTATACTGAA
The DNA here is from genome assembly GCA_030737875.1 of Allium sativum. Lineage (NCBI taxonomy): Eukaryota > Viridiplantae > Streptophyta > Magnoliopsida > Asparagales > Amaryllidaceae > Allium > Allium sativum. Next base: position 308,750,133 of record CM060912.1, on the reverse strand, counting down.
GGAATTGTGTACAAATATGAGCTGGTAGGCACGTAACATCATAGATTCCTTTTGTTATATGGGAGTCGTGTGCCAGCTCATATGCGTAAAAGGAAGGGGGACTTTGTTCCGACTGTCGTTACATAACAACTTCTAATTTCCGTGTTCTGTATGAAACATCAAAAGATGAACATAAACATAAAGTACAAGCAGAATTATAATCAATAATTATTGGAAAAGATAGTATAAGTTACATAATCTGTTGCACATCACTTGTCATATGTAATCTTTCCTCATAATACTGAGATTCTTGAAGAGAAAGTTGTTGCATACCCAAATTCATCTCCCAAAGGCTATCGATGGTGTAATGCAGTGGGACTAGAGGCATGTACGTCAAATGAGAAATAGGTGATGTATCATCTGTCCTGTCTGCTGCATATTCCAGCGAGGATCCTCTTCCCAGCCTGCTTGCTGGGGACGTAGATGTGGGTAAAACCATGATACATATTCCGAAGACATCACCATAGGAGCCTGAATATTTGACTTCAATGCAGAAGGACAAAAGAAATCCATAGTTCCAATACGGACTGCAGTATCTGGTAATGGACTTACATCTCTAACAATTTGCTGGTACTAAGTGTCATAGTCAATGTCTACATCCCGATATAAATATCGGTGATAATCATCCTGATATAAATATCGATGTACTATGTGCCATATGAAGCGGAAGATCTAAAGGAATAACAGTTTTCCCAATCAACTATCCATAACATTGCTCGCCTAAAAATAACTCAAAACAGTCGCTTGGAGGAACGAGTAAAGGCAATCGCTTCATTGACAAGTTTCGAGAAACATTAACCTCATTCTGACCTGAGGCAATTGAGGTGTTCCATGGGTTCCAATTAATATAACTGGCATGTGGATGATCAATATGATAACCTATGATTGAAAACAAATAGTCTCTGATGTCATGTGTTTTTGTTCTATTTTCTTTCTCCTAAGATTTCAGTCTTAGATAAGACGATTATTTTACACTTTCTTTAATAATATAACTGCCAACAATTGTATATCGAAGAACCAGCATTGCAAAAAATAAAAGTGTTAGTCAATTGATTAATTAAGCATGTAAACTAAAATAAATTCAAAATATAATGGGTTGATATGCCTGTAATAACTCAACAAACCAGTGAGATAACCACCCTTAGTCACATCAAATTCTGATATAAATACCCTATAGTAGCCGAACCCCAATCAATTGTTGAGTTAACTCTGAATTCGTAACTGATTCTATGTATCCAAGTCTGATTGTGTAATTCTTCGATGTGAAAAAAAGAGTGTCCATCATATATAACACAAAAATAACAGCAATATGATCAAGGTTATTAAAATTACTTGTTATGTAATCCTCGGAAAAATATTTATTCAAACAAGAGATGGCAACATTTCCAATCTTGATATCTTTTTGAACAAGCAACGGTAAAAATTGACTAGCATTCACATGTTAGCTCCATCGCGCATCATATGGAATATTATGGGTATTCAATCCAACAGCTATAGATGTCAACATGGTAAAATCTAAAGGTGTGAAGCCAATCTCAGCATTCGAAAATAAACAAGTATGAGTTATAGGCCACCATCACTCAACAATGGCATGTATACATCTATTATCAGAATTTCTCAACTCGGTATCCATGAATCTATCAAATACTTTAATTACTGGTTCTCTAATCAGCGGATTTTTAGTTTTTTTGCCACCATTTTAACATCATTGTAAATGATCTGTGGCATCTCATATTATCGCAGTTCTATTCATACATGATTTTAACATTAATTAGTAAAATAACTATTTACATTAACGTAAATATAACAATTAAATGTATTAAACAATATACCATAAGCTCTTTTCTCGTCATGAAAATATGATTTACTCCTTCTCGAAGACTTGTAATAGGGCAAAAAGGAAGTGCGGAAGAAAACATGGTATCAACACCAACTCCATAACTGCCTTCGTTCGCCGCCGAGAGTCCTCTTATTTCTTCTAGAGGTTTCTCTTCTTTGTATTTGACCACGAGAGCTAGATCCTTACATACTAACATCTTCCATCTTTAAATCTTATTTTTTTTTAAATGCTAGACTTTGGAAACAAATATCCAAGCTCTAAAGAAAGCTAATTGATGAGGGATATGTGAAGATTGAAGTCAGGATTGAATATAATTTGAAATCGGTTTGACTTGAGTAAACTTCTATTTTATTTTATTGGAGATGGATTTTCACTAGGTTGCATTAACGAATGGTATTTGCTCTTGGGTTTGTCTATATGCAAAAGCTCTATTTACTAAAAAAAAGTAATGCTAAAAATGAGGTTATGAAACACATTTGTAGGGCTAAGCGGTTAACTGAAACCCGTTTAATCTATAAACGGGTTTCATTTCCCCGTATAATACTTATGAAAAAATCATGCAAATCCCCACTGTTTGCTGGAGAAGTAGGGGTTTGCGCCCCTTTATTTATCGCTTTAATCCTTTGATCCCCGCTAGTACTGAAGATCCTCTAATAATGCAAATATAAACATGATTAATTGACGATGTGGTAAGCATTCGGTATAGGGTTCACCCATTCTATTCGCTACATGTGCACTATTGATAAACACAACTAAAATAGCATGCCCGTTTGAATTTTAAACTTAAATTTTACACTGACCCTTATCATTATTTTATACTTTAAGTTAAAAAAACATGTGTTCCATATCACAATTCAAATCGAATGTCCAAACAAATGAATTAAAATAGTTTTCGGTTTAGTGCGTCAATACGAATGAAATAGCACACTAAAAATATACATTTTATTGTTTGCAAATTTTTTCGTTATATATGCGGCCGTTAACCATTAAATCGATTATATAAATTGATTTAAACAAAGCTATCGAAATTAAAATTTGATGAAATAACGTCAACATTTTAATTATAAAATTTTCTAAAACAATTTCATATGATATATTTATATTTCGAAAATCAATATTTTTCCATTATATATCGACTGATTTTACGTTACATTTCAGAATCGAGTAAATTCCCATTATAAGTTATCATTTTAATTTTTTAATTCAAGTAGATTGTACGAAACACATATTTTAAATTCAAATTAAAGTTCTCAAGTTTACTTTTAATCGCAAGTACCGCTTGAAATTTCCTGGTGAGTAGCCTTCAACATGTCTCGTGTTTGACGAACACGGTTTTCTTGGTTCTGTGCCTTTGCCCGGTAAAACTAATTCACCCATTCCGGTTGATGTTCCTTTTTGTGTTTATGGTCAAATGTTAGTCAATTGTCAATGTGTTGTGTACTATGGCAAGGATGTGCCAAGATAGTCTATTGATATTGGTTAGGATTGCAGTAATTTTCATAAAGCTCTAACTAGCACACAAGATGTTCGAGTTAATGCCAAATTGACTTCAACCCTACATACAAAATTTTTACAGTTTGTTCCTATTAGAGCGGCTGCCCACCCTATACAGTGGACTTCTTTATTCTCCTCACTTCCGAGGAATGCAGGAGACTACTGTCCGATTGAATTTGATCTCATTAGTTTTAATGGAGTTTCGATGCTTCTATCAAGCTTGTTAAAGTTGGTGCTAACTCTTGATTAGGATATACAGTTGGATTTTTTTCCAATTCCACTACAGCGGATTTATGATCCGAGGAACCTATGTCGTCGGCTTTGGAAACGTAAAGGTGATATTTGAGTTGTTTGTCTTGATTCCATGTACTATTTCAAATTGTCACAGAAGAGCACCTTCAAATGCTTTAGTCCGAGCCTTCTTTTATTGAAGGCAAGCCTTTCATTGCTTCCAAATGGTCTTCATCGATTTCCAGTGCTAGAAAGTAAGTATTATATATTTCTGTTCGGAATATTTCTTTCAAATCTCGTATATATTGAATCCTTTGATCGGTCTGGGTTGGATCGCCTATCATATTGGTAAGTTGAGATGCTTCGATGGTAGTAGGACCGCTCGAGATAAGCTAGTTTATGATAATGCACTAACTGAGATTTCCCCGAATAAGCCTCTATCTTACTATTAAAGTCCATTTTGCTCCAGAAATCGTTGGTGGTGTTCGAGTTCACTATGGTTGGACCCTAGATATATGTACCTATTGTCACTCCTTTAATAATCTTGCAACTTCTTACAAGCTACCTCCCTTCGATTCGCTGTCAACTAAGGTCCCCTTGCCTAAACCTCCTTTAGGTAGTTAAAAATATGAAAGATGTTCTTTCTATTGCAGTTATTCCCTGACACACCATGACTGTTACCACTCCTTTTGCTCCATCTATTCCTCTTTATGTCGTTCCCCTTGTTCTCATGACTTAGGAGTGTTGTCTATCCCTGGTTTTTTGGTATCTGAGACTGTCTCCACCCACTTGAGTCTTGTATCCCTCCTTCCATTGTCTGCTTCCCCTTGCTTTATTTATTCCTTCTTCCACCACTTTTCCAGATTATTTGTCTGTGGAGGGCCTGGTTATCCGCAAACTTCCTTGTCCTACCATTTCCTGGATCCGTGTTGAGAAATCCTGATTGAACGAACATTCTGATATGCGATTTAATATGGAGTGGAAATGTTTCTTCCGCTTCGTATCTGGGGAAATTAGTGAGCATCATTACTTTTATTACATAGTCTTAGACAATGATTTCACTATGGCACTATATTTCACTTGGGCCTATAGAATCGCAGGGTTCTGGATAATTCTACACGAGATGGATCTTTCATATATTCTAGCCATAATGATGATTATGCACCAAGACCTATCTATATGCTATGTACATATATATAATCTCTGTTAGTGAAGCATAATATTGGAAAAAGTAGCACTAAGGAATTACCCATTTTCCCTTTGACACATTTTTATATGCATGTAGCCTATGCAGGTACTGTAGCATAATAGTAAACTAGTAGTTATCAAAGGATCCCCTATAGATACAATACAAATTAGAATCATATTAAGCCCATATAAGGATAAAATATGACAAGACACATAAGGAAATGCCCAAGACATGATTCTACCAGTTTACCCTTTTTAGCCAATCGTAACTCATACTAGCCGACCACGTACAATGCCCTCGATAAAATCAAGGTGCACTAATCAGATCGCAGGTAACTTGAGTAATACAAAGATGTGTATCCTCTAGAGTAGCTACCCTAATTGACCAAACATATGCTCCTATTGTAGGTATTTTAATTTTGTCACAAATGTCAAGGTTATCCATCATTGTTCACGTACTTTATTCAAGTCAACATTCTCCAATTCAACTACTTTATTATGGAACATCCTCTGCATATGCAGTTAGTAAAGTGGTTCCAATATTGACAAAGAGTATGCCAATATACAGTCGGACTCTTTAACATTCAATCGCCATTTTACACACCATGATCATTTTATATTTAAATAAAATATCATATTTTCATGTCAATATTCAATTCAGTTCAAATTTCGATTTAACATTATCATATCTCGAATTAGTCTCATGTTGTATTCAAATTTTGATTTCTTATTTTCATTCCATAATCAGCTCATCCCCAGGTTCAAATTTTAATTCAGATTTTCATGCCATAGATAACATTATGTAAACGTAATCCTTTATTAAATAGTTTAGGCTCAATCAGCTTGGGTTGGAAATAGTTTTTCAGTTAAGATAGTTATATATGTAACAGTTAAATTGAATAACATTTTTAATTGAAATAATTTAAGTTTAAAAATAGCTTATAGTAGAAATAATTTAAAATAAATAGTATAATGGAACTTAGTTTTAATAGAAATAGTTTACAATAAAATAATATTAGTTTAAAAATAGTTTTTAACATAATAGTTTGGAATAAATTAGTTTATTTCCACTTAAATCATTTGAACTATATTCCAAGTTTCAAAATTCACTTAAACTGTTTCAGATCTCATATTCTAGTTTAAAACAAATTTCAAAAGCATTTCAAGCTTCAATTTATAGCCAATTCAAGTTTTAATTTGTCGATTCGAAAATCAACTTCAATTTAAACGATTTAAATCTTAAATACCAGTTTATTACATTAAGTTGGATTCAACTTAAATTTCAAATTTCCAAACCTATTTTTATTAAATTGGTTTATAGTTTCAATTGCAAATTTCAAGTTTGACACTAGTAGTAATTCAATTTTGATACTTAAATCTTAACTTCAACCTACCGGATTTAAACCCAACAAATTTAAGTCAAGTTTAATTTATCAATTTCATTTAATAAATTCAAGTTATAAATTTGAAACATTTCGGTTATTTCATATCATAAGGTTCATTCCAAGACATTGGATTTCAAATTAACTTCGCCAACTTACACTTAGCCATTTCAGGATTTACATTTCAATTCAAATTTCAACAGATTTCAATTTCATATCTTAGTCTAATTTAAACCAAATAAGATTGATTTCAACTTAAATTCAAATTTAATCAAATATTGCTAAATCACCTCCAATTAAAAATCAACGTTAAGTAAGTCAACTTGAATTTCAGTCGTTGATCATTTTAACAAACACTGACTCGACTTCATTGTATTTAGAATTATGTTATATTTTTTATTAGAACTTAACAATTCAAGCTGGTACTCGATTCATTTCAAAAATACTAAAGTTCCAATAAAATTCTATTTACTTACATGGTCAGGTTATAAGTTATTTTTAAAGCAAATTTCACATTTAAAATTTCAACTATTATCATTAAATTTCAAACGATTTCAAAGTTAATACACCATTAATTTGTAATCAAGTGATGTCTGTTTACTTCGTTGTTTTGTGGGGGTCTTGTTGGCCTAGCCGATGCAATTTTCTGGTTTGTTATGATCAACTAGCGATTGGTTGCTCTGACTGGTCGCTGTTTAGGTTTGTGTGTTGGGCGAGACTCGATGGGTCTGGGGTGTATGTGTTGGTTGTTGGACTGCCTGCCTTGTTGAGTCACTGCGAGGCCGTTTTTGTGTCGTTAGTGACTCATGTGGTTTTTTCTGGTTTTTTAGGGGATTTCTTGGAAGTTATATTGGGTAATGTCTTTTTGGGAAGGGTGGTCTCTCTGTCGTAGACGTATAACGGATCGTGCTTTGATCCACTATACGTTTAACCGGGAAGGTGGCCTACCTATTTTGACTTTATCTTATGATGGTTGCTGGTGTTCTGGCTTGAGAACATTACCTATTAGGCGGGGTTGTCAATCTTACGACAGTTCGGCATTGGTGAAGTTCAAACAACAATAGTGTTGTCTCCTATGAGCAACTCCATATTTTCTTCTGGTTTATCAGTCTCTATTGATCTGGTTTGTCCCTCCCTTACTCCTTGTCGTCCCGTATATTATGTTTCTTTCTCGTCTCCCCTTATTAGTAAGGAAGATATAGTGATCATTAATGATCGTCTATCTCGATTTACATAGAATTCTTGTCCCTCACGGTCAGGTGTGTTTGTCTATTGTCCAGCTGATTAGAGTACCGTGGTCTCTTTAGGGTTCTCTGTTTTCTGTGAGGCTTCTAATCGCTCGTCTACTAAGTCCTCATGTCGTAGTCTACGAGCCGCTCCATGCACTCCCGACACCATTCTCATACGCTCTATAACGGCGTCTAAGTAGATCGTTAGATTTACTTTATCTCATCTGAGTTGTGTGGTCGTTCTCTCTCCTTGTTGGAGTGCGGTTTCTTTTCTTTGTGAGTTTGTCTGTTTTTTTTTCTTTTTTCTTAGATGTCGAATTTCCTTTTCTGGAAAATTCGTGGTATAGGCAATGATGCGTCGGTGGCTAGACTCAAACACACTATTAAGAAGCATTCTATCTGTCTTGTGGTGCTACTGGAATATTTTGTGGGTCCAGAGGAGATCACCAAGTCAGATTTGTCTTTTGGCTTTGGTGGTGTCTTAGCCAATGTGTACAACAAGATTTGGATCCTCTGGTCCAAAGATGTTGTCGTCTACTCTCTGTCCGATTCCGAGCAGCTACTCTCAGTAGCCTGTTCTATTCCTCCTTTCTCCTCTTCTTTTCTGTTCTCGGTGTTCTACGCTAAGTGCGATAGCATAGAGCGATTGGCCCTTTGGTCTGACATCCTCGCTCTCTCCGACTTGGGTTTTTCGGTTTTGATTTTGGGAGGCGACTTCAATTTTATCTCCTCTCAAGCTGAGAAACGGGGATGCAATGCCATTAACCATACGGCGGTAGCGGATTTCGATCCTTTATCTTCAGTTCGGGTCTATCTGAAGTCTCTTTCGTTGGTTCGGCTTTTACTTGGTGTAACAACCAAGACAAGCCAAATCGGATTCTATTTAGACTAGATTGAGTGTTTGGATTGGAAGGTTGGTTAAACCTTTCATTCACCTTATCTGTTTTCCATTTGCATTGTACCTTCTCGGATCATGCTCCAATGATTCTTTGTTGTTCTCCCATTTCCTTTTCTAGCCCTTACACTTTTAGGTTCTAGAGTATGTGGAGATCACACCACATTTTCCATAGTGTTGTGGAAGAATTCTGGAACTCCCCTGTTCTTGGTTCGTGTGTTGTGTTCTCTCATTAGATGAAGCGTCTTAAGGCTTGCCTTGTAGTGTGGAACGTTCTTGTTTTGAATAATATCTTCGACCGTGTTCAGGTGGCTGGAGAAACTCTTGTCTTAGCAGAATCATCTTTTGTTGAGAATCCTTCTTCTGTTAACAAGGAGGCTTGGGTGATTTCCCAACTGTCCTTCTCATCGGAGCTTCGTATTGAGCATGACTATCTTTGCCAGAAGGCTAGGATCACGTGGATTGTTGAAGGCGATACGGACTCCAACTTTTTCCATTCTTCTATCGGTAGGAAGACTAATCTTCTTATGATACACTATATCCAGCACCCTGATCTCTTAATGGCTTCCTCACCGAGTGAAGTCAAAGAAACTATTATGTCCCATTTCCAATCCTTTCTCTTGGCTCTCCCTCAGTGTCGGTTCTTGACTCGACCCTATTAGCTTTCATTCCTAAATCAGTTCTTTCTTCAGATAGATCTGATCTTGCCACACCTCCTTCCTCGGAGTAAATACGTGCTTGTGTATTTGCTCTAAGTAAGGACAGTGCGAGCAGGCCTGACGGCTTCAATGGTTTTTTTTTGGTATTGTATGGTCGAATATTCAGGTTGACTTTTGTCTTACTGTTTAGTTCTTTTCTGGTGGAGATCTCCCTTTGGGCTGGACTTCCACCAATTTGGTTCTTATTCCCAAATGCGAAAATCCTCGTACTTGCACGGATATTCGTCCGATCAGCTTGTGCAATTTCTCTAATAAGAATATATCTAAGATACTAGCCTCTCGACTAGCACCATTTCTCGAGCGTATTATTTCATCTTCTTAGGCTGGGTTTGTAAAAGGATGTTTGATCACAGATAACGTCCTTTTAGCCTAAGAGCTGGTTTCTCAGATCGACAAGAAGGTTCGAGGTTAAAATTTGGTCGTAAAGCTGGATATGGCTAAGGCCTATGATCACATGTCTTGGTTTTTCGTCACTAAGATCCTGATGGCTTTCAGGTTTCTGGAACCCCTTGTCGATATTATTTGGAGGTTGATCTCCAACTGTTGGTTTTTGGTTCTCATCAAAGGATCGGCCAATGGTTTTTTCAAGACGGGTAGGGGTCTTTGACAGGGAGACCCCTATCCCCTTGTTGTTCGTCATCACTGCCGAGGCTTTCATACGTGGACTGCATTCACTTACGATAATTAGGAAAATTCATAGGTTTGGCATCCCTTGGGGTTGCCCTCTTATATCTTCCTTATCTTTCGCCGACGACATCATCATTTTCACTAATGGAAGTTGTCGCTCTGTCCGTCGTCTTGTTAGCCTTATTCAGCAGTACGAGTGATGCTCGGGACAACTCGTTAACTCTGCTAAAAGCTGCTTCGTCCCCGTGAAAGATCTATCTTTGGTTAGATCTTCTTGGACTGAGACCTTCACTGGTTTCAAGGCCGCCTCCCTTCCCTTACCTTACTGCTTTACTATTCTATATCGAGGCAGGAAACTTAGTGCCATCTTTGATCCCCTGACTGACAAAGCCAGGGGTAAGATCATTCGTTGGAATGCTACTCTTCTTTCTCAGGCAGGTAGACTTTTCTCATTAAGTCTGTTCTAGACTTTATAGGATCACATGTTTATGCTGTCATGACTCCCACTTCTTCCTTCCGTTCTTACCAATCTTAAGCATCGTCCTTTTTTGGGGGAACAAGGATAATGCTAATTGTCACCATTGGATTTCTTGGAACACCATCTATCATCCCAAAAGTGAGGGAGGCCCTAGCCTCCGTAACCCTAAGGACATTTGTACTGGCTTTGCTAGTAAGTTGTGGGCATGGTTTGTAGCGAACGACTCCCTATGGGCGACGTCCCTCCACGCTAAGTACCACATACTTTCGAGCGCGAATTACTTCGGTGCCCTATCCTACGCTAGTGAGACGTGGAAGCGGATGCAATGCATGAAGGTCTTATCGGATTCACATGGTGGTGGAACCAATTAGGACGGAAGTCCTAATTCGTTTAAGGCGGCGTGGAATTCGGCGAGGATACAAGCTTCACGGCTCCACCTTTCCTCTTTCATATGGGATGTCCGTCTTCATCCATAGGTCTCTCTATTTATGCCTGCATGATGGGTTATCAATAGACGAGAACCTCTAGAGGATTGACAACTCAATCGTGTGCCGCTGCAGATGCTGCAGTTCTGGTTTTTTGGAATCCATTGTTCATTTGTTTTTCCTTGACTCTTATGAACAATTTGTCTGGAATTACTTTAGGAATTTGGTGGGTTGCTGAGTTAATGCCACTTCGCTTATAGATTTATTAAGAATCCGGTGGACCGGCATCATAGGTAAATCTATTCGCTCGACCCACTTTCGTCTTATCCCTTGTCTTATTTGCTGACATATCTGGTGCTCGCGGAATAAGGAAATATTTGATGAAGTGCCTATAGACCCTCCTACCATCATCCGAAGGGTAAGGAATGACGTTTCCTTGCATTTTGGGGTAGGCCTTTCAAGGGTGCAATTGGCTCCCACTCTAGGAGATTGGCAGGTGCCTTTGTGTTACTACAGTACCGACCCCTCCCAGGGCGGGAATTGGTTGATACCTTAGTTTTAGGGCTCTTCCCTGTTGTCTTCTCATTTTTCACGCTTCCCCCTTTTAGACCTTATGCTGTTTTCTATTACTGCAGGGCCTGGATTTATAGGGTTTTGGGCTTTAACTCTCTTTGAATTTCTTTGTTGAGGTGGTTCTGCTTTACAGCTGAGACTTTTGGTCATTGACGAGCTGGTGATTTCAGAGCTTTAGGACACTACACCATAGATTGCATACTGCAACACCGGAGAAGTGATGTAGGAAGTGCCAAAAAGTGTTGCTATAGGCAAGAAAAGATCTATGGAAACGCTTTCTTGGTGTTGCTTTTTGCCGTGTTGCTGTAGAGTCAAAGGCAACAACTTTGCGACCCTATGTCAACATCGGTATAGGTGTTGCCACAGGTACCACTACAACAAAAAATACCCTTTCACAATTGCCAAAAACAGTTGTAATATGTCTATTACAACTGGCATGCGCCACTAGTTATATCTGCAATTGTAATAAAGTCAACCTTTTTTACAACCGTTTCTAGCAGTTGTTAAAATTTGTTTTACAACGGTTAAAATTAGTAATTATACCTCAGCTGATATTAATCAAAATTTTCATAATATTATAATTATAACCGATGTTTCACTAATAACAAACATAATTACTCACATTAAAAGAAAAATAATTCAAGTTTACACCATTTGTGAATTAGTAATTTCATTACAGAAAATAGTTGAATTCATTACATATGTCAATAAAAGTACATACACTTATTAAATGAGAAGTTTTCTACATGGTCTCATGACTACTTTACTTTCAGTTATTACCCAACAACACAACACAAAAATCATAATAAATTTCTAATAAATAAACATGATCTAATACTACTATACCAGCATTTCTTCTTTTGCTATAAACTTCTACTCTCCCCAATCTTCAAGCTATTACACTTGCAAGCACAAGTTAACAAAAATAAAAAGAAAACGTGAGTACACATGAACAAAGATAACGTGATAGAATAACTTGACATGGACTTGTCTATTTACAAACGAGGTTACTGCTGCGCAAACTCAGTTTGCAAACGGGGTCGCTGTTATGCAAACTCAGTTGCAAGCTGAGTTGCTGCTGCGCAACTCAGTTTGCAAATTGAGTTGCGCAAACATGAAGTACCCTTGCAGTCCAGTATAAACTAATATGCCAAATCATATAGCAAAACTTAGCCAATATGCCAAATCAACTGAGTTGTTGCTATGCACTTGATGATAATGGATATAAGATATAGCAAAACTAATGTGCCAAATCATATGCAGTCTAATATAAACATCCTGAAGTACCTATCAACCTGTGCAGTTAAAGCGCTCAGCGGATCCAACGCGGCGTAGACGCAAAAACTTGGAGCGAAGATAAAGCGAGAAAATAGCGGGATATAGCGGAGGAGTCTAAAATAACATATAAAACCTGTTTTTAATGCTTTTACCAATATATAAACGATAAATAAATGGAAAGTTAACATTCAATTTAACTATAATTAGTTCATTCTTCATTTTAAATAAAAGCACAAGCAAATATATGTAACTAAATTTAATATAATATTATATATTTTATATTCTGAAAAATTTATGTTAAAAAATTATACTTAAAAAATAATTTTATAGTGCATAAATGTCATTTTAAATTCATTTTTCCTATAGAAGATATAGCGGAATATAGCTGAAATAATGAGATATATTGGAAATATCGGAATATACCGGGGCTTAAAGCGAAAAGGCTATTTCAGAGGCTATTTGGAAATAGCGTAGCGTGAAAAACACGCTACATGATATAACGGGGATATGGCGGGGTAATAGCGGGGAATAAACTACACAACTATCAACATAATTGTCTGAATCGAGAGACATCAGATTCAGCCTTGACATATTCTGTTCTAATGCACATCGTAACTTTGAATTATCTTCCTCTAACTTCTGCATTGAACGCTTACTATCCAGTAACATTTTTTCTACTTGTGAAAACTTAGCCAATATTTCTTCCTTTTCCCTTTTGGACATTTCGATACCCAGATTTTGAGCCTAATATTTTATAGATAATATCAGAATTTACATGATACGATTATTTTATCCAGAATATGCTAGTATTTAAGGTATCTAACATCATATCTAGAAGCAATCATATTCAAACAATTAAAAATCCAATGAGCCAAGCTCTTCAAAGGAAAAGGGCTCGTTTGTTAAATACTACAAAAACATTTCATACGATTAAGATTAAAAGTTGACCATCACTGACTTACAAAAAAGTACTTTGATGCTTTGAATATTGCCAAGCAATTTACTTGCTGTCTGCATTACAAATTTACTGAGCAAAACAATGTTGTTAAAGCATACCTTTTGGCTTTCAGACATCTTTGTTGATTCTTCTTTAGCAACAACCAATTCTCTTTCCAATCGCTCCTATGAAAATCAATCAACAACCAAAGAAGAGTAAATATAATACACAGATAACATAATTCAATACTAGACTGCTAAAAATTACGATTCATAATGACAAGCATAAAATACATGTTCTTACCTTAGCTTTGCTTTCGGCGTAGTACTGACCAAGTGCAGTTTGAAGATTTTGAAGCTCAGTGTTCTATGAATTGACAATACTCATACAATTTGCAAGTTTTTGCCTTAGGTCATTAATCAAGTCATTTGATTTTTGAAGCTCATTACTTTTGGATTTCATTATTTCTTCTTTGTTTAAAGTTTCTTGCTTCAAAACACTTTCCAGCTGTGAAATGTGAGCTCTTTAGCATTCAGCTGTTTCTTTCAGTTCATCGATAATTCCGTTGTCCTCATCCATCTTGTCCGACTCTTCAAGTTCCTAGACAAACCATCTTCAATTTTACTGCAGAATTTTTGAAAAGAAAAACCTTACTAAAATTGTGCACCCGATCCCAAAAGTATCTGCAAACACTTAATGGAGAACAGATGATGAGACCAATGGAACTACTACAATCACTTAACACTACATGAAACACAACTTATTCAAATTAATATAAAAGTAAATGTCTAATTTGGAAATTAAACTACTCATTATAATTAGTATTCGGGAAATGAAACTGAAAGTCTGAAAATGGAAGGGTCCGAAGAGAACGTTTGATTTCGATCAGACAACACGATTAAGAATACATACAAATTAATAATAAATTTACAACATAACGACTGCTGCATATAAGTATAATCAAGTATTCAATTTCAAGTTTTTTAATCACAACAGAACTCAACATTTCGCTCATCAAGTATTCAACAAAGTTAGGTAATAAATACACACAAAGGAATACAGATTTCCAGCCAACATTGAAGTTGCTTATTCAAAATTAATGAAAACTAAATAAATAAAACCGAGCGACTTAAGATTTCACTCAAGTCAAATAGAGGTTAGAACTATGATTTTTATTTATTAGTATTCAATTTCAAGTTATTGAATTGCTGTTTATAATTTATTAATCGTCTAACCGAAGAGCTGAAGAAGAAGACGAAAGATCTTCTTTTGCAGGTTGCTGTTTGGAATTGTCGAAATGGATCGCCTAAGCCCTGGCGGCTACCAAAGGAATCACGCGATTTCGCCGATTTGGATGATGGATCGCCATAGAACGGCGTACTGGAGTAGCTGAATAGCTATTGCAAATCACGATTGGTTGATTCGGCTTTGCTACGGATTGCCATTTTTTTTCGCAGTAGAATCGGTCGAGAATTGATAAACTGGCGCCCCTTGAATTTTTGATGCCCAAAGAAGCCGTTTTTCCCGCTTGTGGGAAGGGCCGGGACTGGGCTGGAGTCGAGGAGCTGGAAGAAAGAGGAATGGAATCAGGTTGGAGTTAGAGTCCGGAACGAATAGATCTAGATATGAGAAGTTGAGAAAGAGGAATGGAATGAAGTTTTCCTATTGGTGGTGTGTGATTTTAACCGATCGGTGAGGTGTCAACTACAGATGTTTCTAAATGGGAAATTGACGGATAAATATGCATATTTTTACAGGTGCGGATTGATGACGTGACAAATTAAATTTATAAGTTTATAACTATAGTTATCGCAACACAATTTTATATCTATGCTAACACGTTGAAGCATGCGCTGCAATAGACAAAAATCAGCATAACTATGGTTACATTATAGCTAGCAACACCTTGGATTTTCGTTGCAGTAGGTCATCTATAGCGTAGTGGGAGATTCTTGCATGCTCCTATGGTCCTCGATTGGCCCTTTCTTTAACCTAATTCCTTGTCCGTTTTTGAGGAGCTGTGGAGACTTCAGCACCTCCCTTGACTTTGGTGTCTGGAGGGCCTCGACGGCCTGGCCTACGTTCTTGTTCATTTATTTGTTGGTCATCTCTTGTATTTGAGCTGTATTTTGTTTTGTATGTAGAGTATCTACTGTTTGTGTGTGTTCACAGTTTCTGTAGCCATCTCTACAGAAACTGTTTTTGTGAGCCGTTGGAGAATGGCTAGATTCTCCCTAAAAAAGTGATGTCTATTTAAATTTTCTACCTCATCTAATTGAAACGTTTAAAATTCCAAATATAGGATATATATATATATATATATATACACACACACACATATATATATCATTTCAACTCTTGCTAATGTCGTAAGTGTACAATTTCAAGCATGTCCAATGTTAATGAGGATTCCACAATAATCATACTAACAACCCACATACATAATTGCAATAACAATTAATCAATACAAGAATATGATATAATCAAATTATATTTAACTTCCTAAACTCATATGTCCATATTATTACTCAAATTATATAGTACACATTATATAATGTCAACGAGCGTGAATGAACTAAAACAATCATTTCATAATCCAACCAGGTTTATCATATGTCAAGTTAGGAGTGATGGACTCATATAATTGAATTGTTATTACAATTTTGATTATGCCTTAAGAAATCAATTCAAACTTTACATTTTCTTAGAAAACTCCTTGAAGCTCTCAAATCTATTTAATTTATGTTTGAGATTCGAGATCCACTTGAAGTAAAATAAAGAAATAATTTTTTTACCTAAATTAGAAAAACAAGTAGAAAAGGCTAGTTGATTCCTCTCAAACCAAATATACCAACAAGTCATTTAAATATAGTCTAAAAGATATGTATTACAATCCTTATAAATAAGTCTAAAAAATTCCCAATAAATATCATAACTAAAATAATTATAATTCAAAATAAATCCAAATAAGTTAACAACATTCATAAGAATATATTTTGTACTATTACGAATAAAATATAAATGATGAATATTCTCTAAATTATTATTAAAGAAAACAACAATATATATCAATTATAATATTCTTCATTTTAAGTCTGCAGCATTAGCCCAGCGAATAAGTACTTGTGTCGAGGTAACAATGATGCGAGTTCGAAACCCGGAATGGCATGCTAAAAGGGTTTACCATGTGCATACGCTACGACTGCCACTTATGTGGTAGGTATTCGCGGACCAGGCTAGGTGCACTAGGGGAGTTTTACGGCTCCGGTCAGTTCGCCCCCTAAACAAATTCAAAAAAAAAAAAAAATATTCTTCATTTCAAGGAATTCTAAAGCATTCATTTTTCCATGAGGAGTTAACCATATATATATATATATATATATATATATATATATATATTTAGGGGGTCCACATATCCTTTAACAAGTTCAATTTAACTCCAGAAAAATTAATAAATTTATAAAAACAATGAGAGGTAAAATTTTCACTTTTATCCCGATACCAAGTGATAATATATTTTTCATTATCAATATTATAAAATTCAAGCTTTACTAATAATAAAGCAAACAGTTTAACGAAATTAACTTATAACATATAATTAAAACCAAAGTTATAAGAAAAACTACAATTAGAACTATAGTAACATAAATTAAAGCATTTTTAAAGTTACAAATACCATATAAAACCTTAAATTTCGATTTAAAAGGAGAAGCAAAGTTCCATCTATTGTGCCAAAAAGAAGTATTATTCCCATAATGCACAATAATTTTAATTCCTAGCTAATGTACATTAAAAATAGAAGTAATGAACCTCCAAAAATTTGACGAAATGAATGTCGATGTTCTAATTGTAAAATTTTCTAAAACAATTTCATGTGAAATATTTATGTTTTGAAAACAAATATTTTATTATTACATATCGACTATTATTGCATTACATTTTAGAATCAAGTAAATTATTGCTTTAGATTATCGTTTTAATATCTTTAATTCAAACCAATCATACACAACATAGATTTTAAATTCAAATTTTAAGTTCTCAAGTTTTCTTTTAATTTAAATAAATCAAATTTTATTATAATATAAACAATAAATTTCGTGAGTCATTGCAGTAGTAGTACATAAGAATACTACAAGTTCTAGAGTATACAGTATAATACATATCGATACATGTTCGAATTATGCTATGCAAGTTTCAAACTTGTGACACATAACCACTAGGATAGTGATGCTGATTTATTTAGTTGTGCAAGCAATATCTTAGTTATTTGAACCAAGTATGTTGCACATTCATTTTCCCTTGATCCAATGTATTAACACAAATTTTCTTTCTTGTTTATTTTTGAATTGTGGTCCCTCTTTTTAGTATATGAAGCATGACTAATGTCTTTGGTATTAAGAGCCAGAATTTTAACCAACTACATAATTAGTACACATCACTTCACCATGCCATGCTCATCCAAAAATGATCAACCGTTGACAACTGATACCACAATCTTCTACAAACCTGTGCGAGTCGCAAGTTCCGTTGGATGTTGTGTTAGGATTGTCTCGCATGTTGTTAAGGTAGGAATGACGATTTGAATAAATAGTCCCACATCATGGAATAAATTGAAGGATTACAGTACAAATATTAGTTGGTAGGCACGTAACAACAGGGATTCCTTTTATTACAAGGATGTGTGTGCCAACTCATATGCGTGCGCCCTATGCAGGAGAAGGGGGAGCTTTGTTCCGACCGTCGTTACATAACAGTGGTATCAGAGCCGAAGGTTGCGGACTGAGATATGTAGGCAAGACAGTGCTTTCAAAAGATACTCATAGGATGCGAGTCAAGGAGGAGATTGTTAGGATTGTCTCACATGTTGTTAAGGAGGAATGGTGTGGTTTAGATGCAATCCCACATCACAAAATAAATTAGAGGAGACGAGTACAAATATGAGTTGGTAGGCACGTAACAAACATGGATTCCTTGGGTTACAAGAATGTGTGTGCCAACTCATATGTGTGCGCCCTATGTTGGAAGGAATGGGGTTTTGTTCCGACCGTCGTAAAAAAACATGTTGGACTATAAGGATGAAATTCATGATTTTGGTGATATTATTTAATTTTTTTAATAACACAAGCAAATTGTGTTCCTTTAACCTCCTTAATCGACCTATACCAGTTCATCAACTTCTTCCAACCACTGGACTATTTCACCACAGAAAAACTCCATAACCCTAGTTTTGTAATAGGTAAACTCTATTTTGGGTTGTAACGAAGATCCATGCCATGTAAAGAAGCGAACCATGGCAGAGGATTTGGGCTCAATTTAACTGATCGATTTGGCGTTTATAGTGTATTTCGTGTAAGATAAATGCTATAATCTTTAGTACATACATAAAGTTGGAACTGATCAAAGCCATTACCACATCAATAATCAAATTTTTAGAGGACGATGTGGTTTCTCATCATTTAAGGTTATTACTACCTATACACACCACTCTTACCGCTCTCATCCCCTTCCTCGCTTGTCTATTTACTCCTCCCATACACTCGCACACCCACCAAATTAATATCGTTATCTGTTATCTTTTCCATGCGTTCCTTCTTTCTTAAAAATCTTCTTCTTTCTTCTCCTTCATGCAAAACCATTCGATACCACCAATCCCCTAAATTGTTCTCTTAATTTATTGTTAAAAAAAAAAACTAATTTGAAACAATAAGAAAAAAGTCTAGAATCCATTAATATTACATGTTGTATATAACAATATGTTCTACAAAAATAATAAATGACATCTTGTTTACAAACAATGTAATATGAAAATAAATATAAAATCGATCACCCCTAAAACCTACCTTTTGAGTCGAAAAGAATATATTATTATGCTTGGCTTTTTCAACTAAAATTAAATTATTATCGTTTATTATCTTAGAAAAATTAGGATAGACTTCAATCAATTCAATTTTGAATTTAATAAGATTATAAAAAATATATATAGAACCCTTGGCGTATTTTGATTCATAACAAAGAAAACTATCAAACATACCAGAAATTATTGAAAATAATAATAATCAAAACTTACATTATTTATTTTTATCTGGTCTATTATTGACTAATTATTGGTTCTAAAAGGTATGACTATGTTTTAAGAATTGTGTTTTATTTACATTAGACAGCCCTTTATCAAAGTTAGGACATAAACTCAAACACCCCGCCAAACTTTGTACTAAAAGGCGGCAAACCGTCGAATTTGAACCGAATCTCGCAGTCCATCCATTTTTAGAGCATCTGCAACAGCCGTTCAATTCATCTTCCAAATCATGAGCTCTGAATTAGCCTCAGACGTCTATTTTATCGGCGCGCAATCATTTCTGAAGCAAAAATTATGACACATCTAAAAAGTCGGCGCGTCACTAATAAAAATGAAGTAAACCGTGCGCCGTTACTGTTGAGAAATTTCCTTTCCTTCCCGTAATCCCAAGAAACGTAATATTACGCCCCTGAGTTCTGTTGGAGATCTCTTAGAGTTTCATTAGCCATACGGCAAAACCCTCGAGTAGTAATACCTTTTTAAACCCTAGTTACGTATCGCTAACAAATTTGTTACTACTTTCTTCAAAGACTTTCACTGAAATAATCGAACTGGCAGGACGAAAGTATGCATTCCGGTGACGTGGAGGCTTCATCTGCCGCTTTACATCGAGATGTTGGTGGCGACTCTTCTACTTTTTCCAAGCCATCTGATTGTCAATTAGGTTTGTTTTGTATTTATTAAATTTTGCGTTTTAGTGCAAGAATTGGGGATCTAGATAATTGTTGATTTAATGTTGATAAGCGTGGACAGAAACTGCTGTTTTTTGGTATACGGTTTAGTTCATCTGAATGGTGAGCACATTTAGTTTGAATTGACTTTGAATTGGGTATTGTATATCATCTTTCCTTAGCAAGAAAGCTTTCAACACTATAAAAATAATTACAGTGAATGAAAAGTATATTACACTCCACAACCCTGTTTTTACCAATTGATTGTTGGTCGTTTTACGATCTTGTGATGCAAGTTCAGTTGGAGTGTTGCCCACTGCCAGCGTCCAACCAAAACTATTAGATGCTCAACGTTCAGAGCAGCAATCATCAGAAATAGTGAAGCAAGAAGTAAAAGGTGGAACCAAAACTGTTAAAATCGAACAAAAAGACCAAGCTAAAGGCTTATGATCAAGCTTCTATGCAGCTGCCTAAACAGGAGAACTTTCAACATGTAAAAACTGAGCCACGGAATTCAACCGCAAACGGTGGCGGATCCAGCACGAAATTTCAAATAGGGCCAAATTTTTCTCGTAAAAATGAAAGAATTTCTGAGGAGCAAAGAAGATGAAATGAAATGGCCTTAGTTTAGCTTTTAGGTTGAGATAGGTCATAAATAAGAATTGAGATAGGGCTGAGCAGTAATGAAGTGCTATTTACAATTAATTTTCAAAATTTCAGGTATGGCATGTGCCCTAGCTGGCCTTAATGTGGCTCTGCGACTGACCGCAAATGAAGCAACTGAAGCTAAGAAGATTACAACTGCTGCCGCTCTATCTTCTTCTTCTTCTTCTTCGCCTGGCATACCTTTCCTGCTTTTGATACCGTTTATCCGTCCACATCTTGACAAGGATAGGGTTATGCAGCTTCATTCTGTAATTTTTAAACTCAGAGTAATATTCTCACTGCTAATTTCTATTCTTGCAACTCTTTTATGCTGCTTTTAGAAAATTGTTTCCCTATGAAAAATCTAAATTCATGAAATATTTTCGCCTGTTCCAAAGTTCTTAGACAGTTAGATGTGATTCCTTATATTTGAAAGTTGTATGTTTATTGGCCTTACAGAAAAAAATAGAGGGGTGAGAGTCAATATCAATTTTTCATATCCTGTATACCCTGCCCGCAGTAAAGGAAAAGAGATGACAATTGTTTGAGCAAAAATTGACACAAACACTCAATGAAATATCAAATGCAAGATTTTAAATCTCGAATATCAATCATATTTCATCTTGAATATTCTAGTGACTCGGTATTGTATTGGAGGAGATCTCAGACGAGATGAATGCATCTCGAACACCAATATTGGATTTACATCTCGGAGCTTAAAGTTAATCTAAAAACAACATCGAAGTATATGATTACACAATTATTTGCATATACTAAATAAACAAGTAAATATAAAAAAACATTATGTCACGTATATACCAAGACAAGAGGAATATTAAAAGTAGCATAGAACAGAAAACTTGTTTGTATATATGTAAAATATACATAAAAAGAACATAGCACAAAAGACATACAAATGAACAAAGAGCCTTAAACATATTTTTTAGTAGGTTATATATTCTTACACAACCATGCAAAAAGTGCATGATGGTCAAATCAAAATAAAATAAACTGCACGAATGGTCAAATCAAAAGAATGCAAAATCTTTGTTTACACAAGCTTTCAACTATGTAAGGTACTAATCAGGTTGACGACTTGTGATAATTGTAGCACTAATTGTTCTACTTATTTAATTATCATTATCTTGATGCTGGTGATATTTTTGGATTTGGATTATAGTTTGGCAAATTCTATTCGAACCTCTTAAAATGGTGAGTTGCACCCCCCCCCCCCAAATTGAGAAAAAGCACAAGCCCCCCCCCCCTCCCCCTTCCCCCTTTTACTGAGTTGCCCCCGTGTTTTTAAAAAAAAGACAAATTTACCCTCCCTTGCACTCTCAGTACGAGGTTTCTTAGCGTACCACGTAGCAACACTACGTGGTACGTTAAGGAACCTCGCACTGGCAGTGCAAGAGAGGCTGAAGCTATAAAAAAAAATAAGTAAGCAAAAGGGTAATTTCGTTATCACGATTTTTGATTTAAGTGGGGGACAACTCAGCATTTTAGGAGGTTCGAATAGAATTTGCCTTATAGTTTCTTTTTGGTATTTGAAATGCATCCATTAAAAAAGGTGCAAATATTGTTTTTAGTCAAAATCGTTAAGGTAAAAATGTTTATACCTTATCACAGAGCTGATTTTAGCAAAGTGAAATAGAAACATAACAAAGCTCTTTTGACACATGTGTACAGGAATCTTTGGCATAAAGATAACCCCACCCACACTTCAACAATACATCAATTACATCTTGTCATAAAATAGTTGAATCAAGAAAAGGAACAAAACAGATTTCAGACTCAAAGATGGAAAATCTAAATGAGAAATGAAATTGCCATAAAGTTTAATGTATTTAGGGTGCATTTGCGGAAAGCAAAAGCGGAGAATTTAAGCGGAGAAGGAAGTCAAGTAGAGAATGCGTTTACGACTTTAAGCGGATCATTTTAATTTGTGGTTTTTAATTTAACTGATTTATGGTTAATTAATTTATTATTTGTTTTTAATAAATAATACGTGTATCAATCATTTACACAAATAAATAAATTAATTAAAAAAATTAAAAATTACTCTGGTTCAGTTCAAACCAACTCCATTACGTAGAGCACTTCGATACGATCGCAATGCAAAAAAATTGCGTCTCAAACGGATTTTATTTACACAACTTATTAAGTTTTGAAATTTAAGAAAAATCAAATTTATTAATTAACTTTATTATAAATATAAACGCAACACTTTTCTTCGTTTGCGAAACGGACCAAAATAGCCCATTTCTATTTTTGACGCGTTAGACGCATCAAAAACTGAAACGGGCTATTTCTTCCCCGCGAACGCGCCTTACACTGCGAAATGGTGAACTATTAGCCGTTGCTAGTATGTACCAGTGTAGTCAATAGCGAATAGCGCAAGGCTTGCGCTATGCGCTATAGTGCGCGCTATTTGGTCCACTTTATTTTGCATTTTTTATTATTATATCTAATTGAAAATTAATTCTATGTTTTTGCATCTTTCATGCCACATCCAAACCCTTCAATACTCCAAACATAAAATCTGTCATAGTTTATGCATGGACTAAATATTTGTTGATGTAAAATGCAATTATATTAAAGAAAATTTAATAATTTTATTTTATACATTAAAAATAATTGATGGCTCGTAATACATTTGTCTTATAGAATTTAAAATAGTCTTATATGTGTGAATTATGGTAAAATTTATTCTTGTTTTGTGAGTAATGATGATAAAATTATACAAACAAAATGCATGAAAAATACAATTTTGCATAAACTATAAAATATTTTCTAATGACAAGAATTAAGTAAGAATATAAACAACAAAAAGCAACTAAATAAAAATAAAAAAAAGTCAAAAACTATAATTATAATTAAGTTATTTTGTGTTTAGAGATCGCACTTAGAAGAGAAGGAAATATTTTGATATGTTAAGGGTAGCAAAAAAAATGTTGTCCAACATACTAGACATATTGGAATTGCTTTTAGATATTTCGTGCATCTTTTTTCTGATGATGCTCAAACAAACAAAAGAATCTCTATTGTTTCTAGATATTGGATCTAATAGTCTAAATCAAAGAACATAAATACATAATGGTGTATATAGACAACGGTCCAACCAAGTCAAGTTCTCAGTAAAAAAATTTGTGAAATGCATTGATAAAACTTGATGGAACACTAGCTAAAGCAGTATGCAAACCATAGAAGGAAAAAGCATGCATTTAGAATTAGAAAACATTGTAGTATGGTTGCATCTCAATGGGTCTGGGCTTTAATTACTATACAAAATTAAAAAAATCAAATAGCGTGCTATTCTGCGCTATGCGCTATTTTGCGCTGATAAAATAGCGCGCTATTTATGCACTATAGGGAACCCTGCACTATTTTAGGTTCCATAGCGTAGAGCTTGCGCTATGCGCTATTTAGCACTATAACGCTCACTTTGATAACACAGGTATGTACCGTGGACAACAATCTGTTGTGTTAATTTTTGCCAAATGCATCATACTTAATAAATCTATTGGAATGAATTAGCAAAACGAAATACCGAGATATTGGCTGATTTATTTACTTTATTCAATAAAAAGGTCAAAAGTTGATTTAAACTAGTTAACGCAGAAAAAGTTCAGGTTGATTATTTCTTCTACTTGCAAAATGATTTTATTATTATCTTCTCAATGACAAAAAAGAACTAAGCAATACATATCAGTCGATATTTATAAATTTTGCCTGATATATTTGAAATGAGATATAGCCGATATCTCCTGTTTTGTCTCTTGGAAGCCTTCGATCGAGATATTCGAGATTTAAAACACTAATCAAACATGATAATTATAAAAGAAAAGAAGATAATAACAAGAGGAGAATAAATTGTTTATAGTGGTTCAACAAGTACTTCAATTTGCTTCCACTTAGTCGATTTCTATTGATCTTCCTTTGTTTTTATTAAGTTTTTCTTGCAAGTCAGTTGCTTACAACTCGGTAAGAATTCAATAGAATGTAATTTTGCAGTGCAATTCACAACTAATGGAGATTAGGAGTTCGGGAAGAAGATGTGGTTTAATGACCTTTTACAAGTGAGTTCTACTTCTATTTATAGACGAAAATTGTCGTAATAAGTTCTTGAAAATGCTCCAGCACGCTCTTCATGTTGTTCCACAAAAGTCTTGAAAGCATTCCAACCCAAGCATTTACAACTCGTCATCTACTTCTAGTCTTCAACTGGCCACCGAGTTGAATCTGGTCAACTTGTGTCTTAATTTAAGCTCATCTCGGGTTTGCTTTGGTATTAAATCGAGCTCCACTTGAAGTTGCCTTTCTCCGTATCTTTCGCTTCTTCTTATGGGATTTTTCACTATTTGCACTAGGTTCAGCTCAGATCCAAGTTGTGACCCTGAATTGAGAATGTTAAGCGGAAGTATTTTATCCACTTTTTATTATTTTCTTTCATTACAAAACAAAGGGTTTTTTGCAACGGCTAAAAGGCGTCGGTGGAGCCGCTGCAATTTTAGTCGTCGTCAGTAGGAAAAGTGACGGCTTCGTCGTTAGATTAGCACATGGTTGCAATGGTTATGTGTCCATATGGCATCCAATGCGGCAGTTAGTTTGTTTTCCGGGTGTACGTTGCAAGTCGTTACTGTTGTGGAACAAGAAGCCGTTGCAAGCCGTCACTTTCCATAACCAAATTGTCGTCGCTAGCCGTCGCTAACTGGATAATATTTGTTGCACCATGCAGCGACTTCATTCCTTCAAGCCACACATAGTCACGTACTATTATTCATCACAAATATTATCAATTCACCAATATTCATACAATATCATATCCCATCATTATCATTCCATCAATATTCTATACTTTATCAAATAAAATACCAAAATTCACCCAGAAAAACTATCAAATCCAAACATAACAAGAACATATGTCTATTATAACATACATAAAATGACTACTATGTCTCAACTCAAGTGCCAAAATATCCAAAAAACTATCAAATCCATTAACCAAATACTAAGTACCATCATCGTGCATTAACCATACAATATCCAGTATCATAGCTAGTAAAAATATGTACGTACCCATATAAAAAATCAAATTATGCAGCATTGTTGTCGTCGTCGTCATCATCAGCTGCATCTCCTTCCCCTGGCATTGACTCATGCTCTTAATAGTAGGCTGCAATACGCTTGTCTATTTGCTGGGTCATATAGCTTTTTTTTGGCCAATCATTGAGCTCATCCATCTGTCGCTGCATTCGAGCTCTATCCTCCTCCTCAATAGATCTCCTGTAAGCTCTTTAGAAATTAAGAGTCTGTGAAATAATTCAAGTTAACATTCAAGTTAATATTCATGATGTTATCATAAAAGTCTAAAAAAGGTTTACCTTTTGATTGCCGAAACCATATCGCCTATTTCGAATAGGCAGATCAATAATATTCCCATATGCGATTGGACTCTTCGAGCGTAATTTCCTCTCGTCCACTGGCTTGTGTCGTTTTTGCCTGCTCTGCTTCATATTTCTCTTGTAATTACGAATATAATTTTGACAGAATTGCTATACAATTTACTTATATATTGTGATATTAACAAGTATGAAACATTGTAATTATGGATAAACATATTTACCATTACATCTACAACTTTCTGGTCCGTCCAATCGTAAGAAACATTCCCCTCTGCCATAGTTATGAAAGGCACACTAAAGGGCCCGCGGCGCAGAAATGGCGCACAACGCAAAATGACGCCCCTTTTCTTTATTTTATGGTTTTTTTTTTCACATTTCAAACTGCAATAACTACTACTACTACAAATATTTTTACTATCAATGCAAAAACTATCACTACTACTATTACTATTATTATCATAATAACTTGAAATGCGAATAACTTTGTTAATATCTTTTTTTCGGTTATATGAAAACATAATTACATTATTATTTCATATTCGATTATCGTCAATGATTTAATAAAATACAGTTATGTAATTGATTGACCTTAGCATGTCGGCATGTTGAACTGACATATATTTTGTTATCCAACTTAGTTTAGATTCATTTTAATATTGTCAGAAATATATAATGTAATGTATAAAAGATCATAAAATATTGCCTAACGTAGATGCAAAAACAAATGAATGAGACTAAGAAACGATAAATCAAGAGAAGCAGCTTTGAAGAAGAGAAAACATTCTCAGAAAATAATCATTCAAGCAGCTCTGAAACATACCTTTGAATAGAATTTTTTTTTATATGTGTAAATATGTCCAATATTTTTGTATGATTTGTCTATAATATAAAAATACTTCATGATTTGATATTTGTTAAATACAATCGAGCATTAAAAGGAAGGTATAATATTCAAGACACCGTTGATTCAATATATTTGAATGATATTGATGATTGTAATGAATGATTAACTAGAAATATGGATGATGCATCTGATGTTGAAGGTGAGCTTGTATTTGACGATGAGGATGACCTGACTTGGGGTGTTGCTGCTACAGCAGTAGGAGTGGAGGAAGCTAGATATTCAAGTAGAATAACATCCACATTGAGAGGTTTTTTTAACATCTGCTTCAGCTCCTTTACATATTCACGAAGAAAAACAAATCTAAATGATATGAATGAGAAAGATACTGAAGTTTATGAATCCGTTAATACATGCATTGATTTGGAAAATGTAATTGCTGGATCAGATTCAGATTTATAATTTATCAGTAATGTGTATTTATCATTTAAGATTTGAAAACTACCGTTCTTAAAATTTTATGCTTTATATTTCTTTGGTAAAATACATAAAAATCTTTGTTGCATTTGTTTTAGCAGAAAATATTGATTTTTTAATTATTTTTTGTTAAAATATTAGATTTATTAAAAAAAAAAACATGCACACTAAATTAAAAAAGCGCGCGCCATTTGTCGTGTCGTGCACCAAGGTTCCAAAGAGGGTTTGCGCCTTTGTGCATCGTGCGCCATTAATAACACTGCCCTCTACATTTGTATGGTCGACCGCATGTGTGAGTCTAAAAACATCTGCTATCGTAGGTTCCCTTCCGTACTTTGCAAATTGAAGATATACATTAATAAAATATATTGAAAATAAGAATGAATGATATACATAAGGATATACATGAACATATGCTAAATATATTGAAAATTTATACCAATTCTCTCTTATGCTATTGGAAAGATTTGGAGCCACCACGATATAAAGCTGGATTCTTATTCCTATTCGCCACATTCCTTGTTGCTACTTCCTATTAAATTTGATACACGATTAATTAAAATAATGCAAAATAGTTTTATTATAGCTTACTTTAGCTGCTTCGGTTTCCCAATATCTAAGAAATGCATCCCAAACGTAATCACTCATCCAATTTGTTTTTTTTCACAGCTTTTTTGGCCCTTGAAATTGTCTCTTTATAATTTTTCCATATTTTCTGGATTCTATTTATAAAAACATCCATATCGTGCGACTCCACATGTACTACAACCTGCATATATAATTTATTTTGATTATATACTGTATATTAATTTTCAATAGTAATATAAAATTATACTTATCATCAAATCGGCCAAAATATCATTCTTAATATGAGATGAGAAACTATCCCAGTGCGGCTGACATCCTGACATCCTACTCTTATATGATTCCTTTGACACATCTAAAATAAAGAATGACAACTCCACCTCGAACACTCTGTATAAATGTTGATGTAGATATTTAATATATTTCAAATTATCTAATTGAAATAAATTTAATATTTACCTGGCACTCTTAGGAACAATCTCCGCAACCCGACGTAGATCTGGCTCCGAGCTGCTAGGACCTGCTCTAACTGCAGGAGACTATGAACGAGACGGTTGAGACATACTCCTGGATTGTCTTCTATCAGACATATTTGCCACAATCATATGTCTGAAATCATATAATGCATACAAAAGAATATTGATCACATAATCATTAATCATCACATAGTCATTAATCAAGTGATAATCATATAACATATCATAATCATACCATGCACTTACTCAACACAAAATCATATATGAAAAGATTATTGCATAACTCTTAATAATGCATAACATATATAGTCATTATTATTATTACATAAATCAGAATAGTAAAGAACATGAGTAAATTCATAGCTAAGAACAGTCGTCATCATTATTATTACATAGCTCAGAATAATATATAACATAAGTAAATTCATAGCTAAGAGTAATCATCATCATTATTAATTATTACATACTTCAGAATAACCTAAACTAATATATTATACAACAAACAATGTCATCTATGATCAGTCTTCATCATCTTCTGATTCAGATTCAGTCTCGTACTCTATATCGTTTTCTTTGGTATTTACAAATGCATCTATTAAAACCTTCACTTCATTATTCAACGACCCTACAACAATATCATTGACTATTATTATTTCAGTATTTTGCTCAAGATCCGCTTGATATGCTGCTTCGTTTGGAATATAATTTTCATTAAATGTAAATCTTGGAATGAGTTTTTAAAAACAACCCACCAGTCTACTTTATTATTTTTAAGGACAGATACAGAACAAAATAAACTTGTAATGCTTGCTTAGCTAATACGAAAGGATCATACTTATAGTAATGCCACGTATGCCTTATTTCAATTAGCTTATATTATTTGTGCACGTTAATTTCAGAACTAGGAACATTGCTAAACCAGTTGCATTTGAATAAAAAACTTTCTTTGTAGATTGTACATAATATGTCAACTCTAAAACTTGTGTTAAGACGCCGTAATTTTTTTTATATGCTCCTCTGGATCATCACTACCTTTGACAAATACACTGATGTTATATGTTAATTTTTCAACTCCGTAATCTTTGGTGTTGAATTTAAATCCATTGACGAAGAATATTAGATAAGTTTTGACATTTCTTTTTGGTCCGATAGCAAGATATCGTATTCCTTCGTCAACAACACAGTTTTTGGGATCATGAACATAGTTTGAAAACCATTCAGCAAATTCTTTACCGAGATTGCCAAATGAATGTTGTGATTCGTATATGCTGCATATATGTAATATGTTCCTTGTATATATATATATATATATATATATATATATATATATATATATAATTAAATTATACATAAATTCAGTATTACCTGACAAATGGTGCAACTTCCACACAATTTAAAAGAGCATATGTGTGTGCCACATGGTAGTCTCTATCAATTAACCATATTTCCACATTTTTTTCAAAGGTCTTCCATGTTGTCTAAAAATAGATAACATTGTTTAAGAAGACTCATGTTCAACAACTTCTTCATTACATGGAACATGAACACTTACAAAAGATAAGTTAACATCGTCACTAAAGTAATGAAAGAAAATAAAAATGAAGCTTCTTCTTTAAGGTAGGATTTGCTACTCGTGTTTTTTGTCTAACTTTTTTCTTCAAATGATTCAAGTATCTATAAAAAAATTAATTAAATTTATATGTAAATCTAAATTCTAAACTATCAAGAATGTTGAGGATATTCAAAATTAACTCTCAAATGGATACATCCATCCATATTGCACGTTAGTTCACGTCGTCGTACAAGTGAAGTTCGGACTGCTTACAGAAGTGTAATATATCACGTCTCGAATTCGCATCGTCCTTGGTTTTTCCCTTTACATTCAAAATTGTATTAATAACGTTATCAAAAACGTTTTTTTTCATTGTGTATGACGTCAATATTATGGCGGAGTAGGAGATTTTTCCAGTAAGGTAACTCCCAAAGTATACTTTGCTTGCACTATGAATGTCCGATTTACCTGGAATTTCAACATGTTCCCCAGTTTCATGTATCTTTGGATAGTCTTTACGATTTCATATAACTTTTCACTTGTCCAAACTTTAAACGGTAGCATACTCTCTACTTTGTAAGCTTTAAAGTTCTTTTTATCCATTCTAAATTTATGATTAATATGTAGAAAACACCGATGACAGTCAAACCAAGATTTTTTCATACTTGAATGAAAATGCTTGTGTCTCATTCATACAATGAGGACAAGCTAGACGTCCAGATGTGCTTCAGCCTAAAAGCATGCCATACACGGGAAAATCACTAATAGTTCATAATAAAGAAGCGAAAATAGAAAAATTCCTTTTTCTCGAAATGTCATATGTTTCAACTCCTTCATGCCACAGTGTTTTCAACTCTTCGATCAATGATTGTAGATAAACATCAATTCCTTGTGTCGGATTGTTGACACGCTTTTTGGTCAAAGTTGTCACACGTGAAGATTTTGGTTAGCGACGCGCAAGGTTTTCAAAATAAGATTCAAATCGTAAATCGTAAAACTCAAATTATGAATTGAACCGAATTTAAATCGTAAATCGTGGGTTCAAAAAACATATATTTAAAGTTTACACATATTTTGAAATTAATCTTGATGTTTGAACTTTTACATCTAAATCTAAAACACCATTTCCTCTCTTTCTTCAATTTTAATTTATTTTTATATGATTAAAATTGGAGTTATAGACCTAAATAAGTGCATTAAATATATTAATTTGAATTGAATGATATTTCTAAAGTGTAGTATTAGCTTGGTTTGAATCGAATTAAAAATCGAATCGTAAAGGGGGATATTCGATTTAAAACGGGATTCAAATCGCAAGATTTTAATTTTTTTTGAAAATAATGGCGACGCACTCAAGCGTCGAGAACGTCTTTAGAAAACACAAAGCGATTTGGTCAAAGTCGCGTCACGCTTGAAAAAGTATGAAATGACGTCGATTTGTAAAATCGTCGTCGGTGGACTTGGAAAAACCGACATGGTAAAAATACAAGATCGATTCAGTCCGATAAGCTCAAAATGCTCGAGCGTGTCGGTCCGATCACATGGTAAAACTCGTTGTGGAAAAATATATGAATTTCAGCAAAATCGTGTTTTGCGCATCCAAGAACAGCTGATCGGCATGGCATAATCTCGAAAATGACTTACGCGACTCACGACATCAAAATCTGACATTTGCCAAAAAGCAGTGTCATGCACTCAAAAACAACTGATCAACATGTCACGATCACGAAAAATGACTTGCGCGACTCACGACATCAAATTCTTGCATTAGGCAAAAAATAGTGTCGTGCATTAAAAACAGCTGATTGGCATGACACGATCACGAAAAATGTCTTGCACAACTCACGACATCAAAATCTGGCACTTAGCAAAATTTTGGCTTAGCACGTCCAAAAACAGGTGATCAAAAGGCGAAAATCATCTAAAACCACGTGTTTGTAATTGGCTGATCACATCTGGCAAAGTGGTCGATCATCAAATTTGGCACAAAAAATATAGTAATTGACATGGGAAAACTGCTGAAAACCACGTCTCCAACACATGTCGATCACTCGACAAATTTGGCTTGGCAAACTTGGAAATTTCGTATTCCAGGAGGAATACGAAATTCCCATGTATGACATTGCCCTAGCACACTTTTTCCCATGTCCGTACCTTGGATTTTTGATACGAAATTAGGCTGATCGTGAGGGATTTGAAATTTGGTTTTTACCAAGCCAATTTAGCAAATTGATCTGGCACATGCAGATCAGATGATTTTATGTGATCAACACGCATTGATCACTGGATTTTAGGATACAAAAACAGTAATTGGCAATGTGCCAGATTTCGTAGCAAACATGATTTTATCGTGTTGATCAATTGTTTTTGCCTGATCAACACACGTGTTCATCAAATTTTCAGGATTTCACGATTTTCAACGTCGAAATGTGATTTTTCGACACAACCTTGATTTTTCGACTCCGATTTTGGGATGCGAATTTCTCCCTCAGGGATACGAAATTTGGACAGACACACCCAAAACTCACCTATAAATACCTCAAGTTTGGCAATCAAAGAGTTGGTTCTTATTTGGTATTTTTAACTTCTTGGAGCTCTCAAGCATCATTAATGGCAACCACCTTCTTCTCTATGACTATTGGACGTAGCCTGGACTTCTAAAATGTTGCACAAGTTTTCCTTCAACTTTTGGACATTCAATTGAACATTTGACATGCTTTTGGATATTTTTATACTTTTGGACGTTGGAGTTATTTCTTGGATATTAAAATTACCTTTTGACATTATTGACCGAGTCAACATATTTTTCACCCAATGTAGAAGAATGACATTTTGGTCAAAGTTTAGAATTAACAAGGATTTTGTTGTTCTATTGTAATGCTTTGAACACAAATATTGTCCGAATTTGTACAACAATTGTAATCAATAATTATATGATGAATGATTACTATAAAGTGATCGTAGGCGTTAGTGCCAAGCCACTATAAAAAGCTGTGTTCTCCCTGTATTTCATTGCTTTGGATTTGGATTATTGTTTTTCTGCAAAACACACTCGGGGGTTGACGTGCACGAATAAGCGATAGTTCCTCACGTTAACACTTTGGCGCGCCAGGTAAGGGAGCGCACAACTTCAGCTTCAGTCTTGGTTCTCGACTTCAGTTTTCAACTAAAGTTCTCGACCTTAGCTCTCAACTTTGGTTTTCAGATTTTTGAGTTCAACTTCAATTTTCTTCTGGGAGTGAATCTCACTCACTTCCCACCATGATTAAAAGAAAACAGTTAATTCGCTCGGAAGGAGCAGGTATGGAGGAAGGGCAAGAACTCTCCTCGATCGGGCACCCATCAAACTTTGTTACTCGAGACGACATCGACGGAGTCGTCAAAGATTCCACTTCTCACATAAAACAACAAGAAGAATATTTCTATCGCCAAGAGGCCACCATGACCACTCTGCTTGCCTGACTCGAAGGATTTATGAGGCAGTCGGGTCAAGTAAATATTGTTGGAACAAGTGCTAGTGTTCCACAAGGATTAGCTCGGGGCTTGGGGGCAGTTCCCGAAGAACCACCCCGTGTCGACACCAATCTGCAGTCAACCATCATATCAGCTAGGCTCGGGGGGCAATACCCCCAATCCCATTCAAGGTTCAACTCATGCTGTCGTCAATCAGATCTCAGGATCAGGTACTGGAAGTACTACTCAAGCGCCGGTGTGCGCAGTTTTGAACACATGAACTCTCATGGTTTTGAATGTTGGTTTTGTGCCCATCGAGACATCTCAAGTCAGGATCGAGCCAGATATTTTTCTTGGCGCTTGACCTTTTGTTAACGTTGGACTTGACGCTGGAGGCACCAGCGTCAATTTGCATAATTTGAATTAGCTTCTCGGAATAGGCAGTGAAAGTCAAGTCGTCGATGTTATTTAACGCTACGTCGGCGGCGGGGCACCCCACTCCAACTTGGACTGTGTTACTCGTAGCCTCTTCACTCAAGATAACAGGAATTCTCAGAACCCATCAGACTTCAAACTGTCGGTTTTAGAAGCTTTTGACGACAAGAAAGATCCTACAATTAATTTCATGTGCTACATGCGCCATATGGAAGTACACTCGGCTTCAGACAGCGTTATGACAAAGTGCTTCCCTCTTTATCTTACTGACATTGCTGCTTTATGGTTCAGGCAGTTGGAATCAGAATCTATCAACAATTGGAACATCTTGGTTGGAAAGTTCGTCGAGCAATTCAGAGTTCACATTGTCCAACCGAGGAACGTCATGACTTTGACATCAGTCAGGCAGAGATCATGCTTCTACGTAAATTTATTAAACGATTCAACGTGGCGGTGGCCTCTATCAATATGCCAGATCCACCCATGGTCCCATTAGCCGCTATCTGCGGAATTCTTGACAAAATAGACTTCAAAGTATCATTGCGACGAGACCCACCGAAGGACCTCGCTGAAATCTATTTTGAAGCAAAAAGATTTCTGAGGGAGGAAGACTTCCGCGATGAGAAGCCTGTACACCAAACCCACTCTACAACAGGCTCAGGGCCATTTGCACTCGACAAGGGAAAAGGTAAATTTTGGGACAATCGGAACCCGCGGCCTCGCTTCGAGCCAAAGTTCCCAGCTTACACCGAATTCAACCAAAGCTTGGAAAGGATTTATCTCAACATCCACGAAATTGCACATTTCCTGAAGTCTCCCAAGAGGGATCCGACTCAAAAGCAAGCAAGCTCTGACAAATATTGCATTTTCTATGAGCTGCCAGGTCATGACACCGACCATTGCAGGCAATTTTGTGACCTTACCGAATCCCGCACCAGACACGGCGAGCTACCGTAGTATGTCAGGGATCCTGCAACAACCCCTCTCGTTAAACCTCAAGTTACATATCAGGATATAGGCAGAACTGGTCGCCCCCAGGGAATTGTCATCAATTAATCCGGCCCTACGGATTTCTCTTAGCTTTTTCGGACCCCGTTCCGCCATTTATGTTTGTTCTTGTTGTTGGCGAATTCTCTTCTTTTAATTTTCTTTCCATGTAATCAAAACGACGTCAGCCCACACACGCATGTAACTAGCTTGTGGTCTCCAGTCGTGCTTTGGGTTGGACCATCGACAGTTGTACTCCCATGGTATCAATAAGAATAATCTTCGGGCTCCGGCCCTTTACTGGATCAGTCCAGGATAAAATAAGACTCTGTCTTCCCCTGGATCTGCTCAGGATAAATATAAGACTTTTAAGACTTCGGTCTCTTATGTTGGATCCGTCTAGGATAGATATAAGACTCCGGTCTTCCCCAATGGATCCGTCCGGAGTAAACATAAGACTCCGGTCTCCCACTCCCTGATCAGTCGGGCATGAATTTTGAACTCCAGTTTTAAACTCTAGACTCCGGTCCTCGACTTCC
The DNA here is from genome assembly GCA_030737875.1 of Allium sativum. Taxonomy (NCBI): domain Eukaryota; kingdom Viridiplantae; phylum Streptophyta; class Magnoliopsida; order Asparagales; family Amaryllidaceae; genus Allium; species Allium sativum. Next base: position 308,714,656 of record CM060912.1, on the reverse strand, counting down.
CCAAAGGTTGGGTCTATTGAACGTCAAGATTCTTCAAAGGGTCTATCAAACATAAGAACTATCCGACTTGGCCCGCCAAGCATAGAAGTTCCTCATCGTAACCCTCTCATCACGAGAACCTTAACAACTTAGCCCATCAAGCACATAATATTACTTAACCTGGTCCGCCAAGTCCAAAATTCTCTTATGCAAGCACAAATTCTCCGGCAAGGCTATGCAAGCCCATGACTTCCTATCTTCTGGGTTCCAAGAATCCCGAGCTCAGCACTCCATCCAAATACGATCTCAATGATAGTCAACGTTCCACTCTAAATGCGATCTCAGCAATCGTCGGAGTTCTATTTCATTACGACCTCAGTGGTCATTGGATTTCTTCTGGCTTGTTCTTGGTTGTCTTGCTTCGAAAGGCCGTCTTGGATCTCACTGGCTTGTTCTCAATCGTCTTGCCCTGGCAAGGCTGTCTCGAACTCATTTGGATACTTGGCTATATGGTTATTAGTTATTCAAGATTTACGGTTTTCGGGTTTTCCCTATTTCCTGGTTATGGTTTTTTTGGTTATTCAGGTCATTGGACTCCTGCAATTCTTCAGGCTTTCTGTTTTTTTTCTTTGGTGATACGATCCGAAGCGATCGTGGATTCCTGATTTACTGGCATTGGATTTCTGGTTAATACGATCCAGCGCGATCGTGGCCCTTCGGTTTTTTAGTTATAGAAGCTTGATTCAGACTTCTCCTGACATTGGTTTTTGGATTTCTGAATTTTTGGTCTTCTCGCAAAACACATCTTCCTTTGGCAAGCAAGACATGTTTTGGGGGGCGAAGTGTTGACATGCTTTTTGTTCAAAGCTGTCATACTCATGCATCGAGAATGTCTTCAGAAAACACAAAACGATTTGGTCGAATTCGTGTCACGCTCGAAAAGATTGGAAATGATGTCGATTCGTAAAATCATCGTCGGTGGACTAATACATGATCGATTCTGTCCAATCAGCTCAAAACGCTTGAGCGTGACAGTCCAATCACGTAGCAAAACTCATCGTGGAAAAATTTATGGATTTTGATAAAATCGCGTTTTGCGCACGCAAAAACAGCTGATCGACATGACACGATCACAAAAAATCGCTTGCGCGACTCACGACATCAAAATATGACATTTGCCAAAAAAATAGTGTCGCGCTCTCAAAAAAAGCTGATCGACATGATACGATCATGAAAAATGGCTTGCGCGATCACGATATCAAAATCTGTTATTTGACAAAAAAGTGTCGCGCACTCAAAAACAACTAACGGTATCAAAATCTGGCACTTGATAAAATTTTGGTTTGGCTCGTCCAAAAACAGGTGATCAAAACGTGAAAATCATAAAAAACCACGTATTCTTGCTTGGCCGATCACTTTTGGCAAAGTGGTTTATCATCAAAATTGACACGAAATAATATAGTGATCGACATGGGAAAACAACTGAAAATCACGTCTCCAACGCAGGCATATCACTTGGAAAATTTGGCTTGGCAAACTCAGAAATTTCGTATCCCAGAAGGGATTCAAAATTCCCATGTCATGACATTGCACTAGCACATTTTTTCCCATGTCCATACCTTGGATTCTTGATACGAAATTTGGCTGATCAGGAGGGATTCAAAATTTAGCTTTTACCAAGCCAATTTTGCAAATGGATCTGGCACATTCGGATCAGGCGATTTAACGTGATCAACATGCGTTGATCACTGGATTTTAGGATATGAAATTTGATAATTGGCAAAGTGCCAAATTTCGTGGCAAACATGATTTACCATGTTGATCAGTTGTTTTTGCCTGATCAACACACGTTTTCACCAAATTTTCAGGATCTCACGATTTTCAACATCGGGATGCGATTTTTTGTCACCACCTTGGTTTTTCGACTTCAATTTTGGGATGCGAATTTCATATCCTTCAGAGATACGAAATTTGGACTGACACACCCAAAACTCACCTATAAATACCTCCATGTTTGACATTCAAAGGGGTTGATTCTCATTTGTTATTTTGGACTTCTCGAGTTCTCAAGCATCATTAATGATAGCCGCCTTCTTCTCACTTCTATTGGACATACCCTGAAGTTGAACCTCTAAAACGTTACATACACGTTTTCCTTTAACTTTTGGACTTATTTTCACACTTTTGAACATTGTAGTTATTTTTTAGACATTGAAGCTACTTTTTGGACATCATTGACCAAGTCAACATATTTTTCACCTAAGGAAGAAGAAGAAGGACATTTTGGTCAAAGTTTAGAATTAACAAGGATTTTTTTGTTATTTTGTAACGCTTTGTATAGAAATATTGCCTGAATTTGAATAACATTTGTAAGCAGCAATTATGTGATGAATGACTACTATAAAAGGGACGATAATCGTTAGAAACATATATGGAGTTTTCATACACATCCATGGAGGTAAGTTATAAGGAGTAACAATGATAGGCCATGATGAATATTTACTACGAAACTGAGAGAACGACGAAAATCCATCCATACATAAATCGAGCCTAACATTACTGTTCTCTGCAGCAAATTCAGGATAACTCCTATCAAAGTGTTTTCATGTTTCACCATTAGATGGATATATAAAAGTTCCTTCTTCTGGTATTCCCACGCTGTGCCATCGCATATGACATGCTGTTGCAGAAGATGAATATAACCGTTGAAGTTTGGGAGTGATGGGTATATAATGCATTCTCTTATATGAAACTTCGTTTCCTTTCATTTTTCTTGGTTTATATCTTTCCTCATTACATATTTTTCATTTTCTAAGCTGAGCGTCTTCTTTTTAATACAACAAGCAACCTTTTACACATGTATCTATCTTCTGGTACGACAGTCCAAAAATAGACATAGGTTTTTTCACTTTATAATGACTATCGCACATCAAATTATTGGGTGACATTTGTCGTTTTGCAGTTTGTACAGTTGCTGTAAATGCAGCTTCTATAAGATTGAATTTTGATTTCATAGTGATGTATTCGGTGGTTACAGATAATTCGGTTCCTCTTATGCACCATCCCACAATGGTCTCTTAGTAGAATCCAGTAAATCATAAATTTTTTTAGCTTTCACGGTTGGTTCTTTAACATTTTCGTTTTCATCGTTGCCTTGATCAATGGTAGGAAACATTGATCGTGCTGCATCTTGCACCATATTTTCTATCGGATTCGTGATTGTATTATCGTCCTCTACCACTACATGATTAAATGTAAGTTGAACAAGTTCTCCATGACGATCACATAAGTAATAATTCGGCACAAAACCAAATTTATACAAATGTACTTCTACAGTTCTACTACATCTAGCTTCCAATATTTCAAATGTTTGCACTTATGACACGAACAACGAATGTCTATATTATTTAGATTATTAGATTTAGCGAAACTAATAAATTTTTGGACAATGTTATAAAAATGTTCCTTTATTGATCATTCCATACCAGTTCGGGATTCATACATCCAACTACGATCGAGAAAATATTCAAACATTTCCCTGATTTGCAAAAAATACGTTAGAAAATTTGATCAAACACTTTATATTAAAGTCTTGTAAAAATTCATTAATAACTACTTCATTTTTTTTTCGGTTTATTGTTTTTACTTTGATGGTCGATCATCCTACTTTCCATTACAAATACAATGACGTAATCACATTTTTTAAATCATTTCAGGTTAAAACATTCAACAAAATTTCGATAGCACTTCCCTTTAGTCCTTATATTGTACACAAATGCAAATACACATGGAACAAAGGAAGTGCCATCGAAATTTTATGAACAGTTTAACCTGAAATGATTTATAAAATGTGCTTACGTTATTGTATTTGTAACTTGTCCAATACTAGGACAAATCCAACAAATATTGTAGCAGATAAATATAGATTTCAGTTCTGTGCAAAAACGAATATCCTTGTAACAATCATATACAACGCTTGTCAAACGAAGCCAAAAAATCTTTGAAGGGTTCACATAAGTAAAACACATTTTATAGTTTCTATTTTAACGTCTACAAAATAATTTTTAATATATTCAACAAATACTTGTTAACTAAAGTTTAAATTCTAAAACGCATTTTACAATTTAACTAACTACGTCAAATTTTAAATAACGATTTTTTTAATTAAAATTAGAAGCTAGCACTTATAATAAATTAAATTATATTTATTTTAAACTATGCTGACACACCTAGACGACAACAAACATTGCTTAAACTTATCAATATGCATCTTAATCAATACTATACACTAATTTTCAACTCACATCACCAATCAATAATTCTACAACAACTAACACAATAGTAATACGTGATAATCATCATTTTCAACCTCCAAATTAAATATTTTTACTCTCAATTCTACCTTTAACACTATTATCACATACATATATCACATAACCATCAATTTCAACCCATAAACAACCAATTTTCAAACCCAATAAACATCCTATTCAACCTAAAATAAATCCTAATTAAACATAAATTAGGAATAAATGACATACCACTGCGATTTGAGAAGTCTGGAAGTGATTAGTGAGGTCTTGAGGGTAAGAGTGATGTTGGGCAACGAGATTAGGGGTAGGGTTTTCTAATTTTGGTTTTGCTGAAATGGGAAGAAGAGTCTCGGTTATTGCTGTATATTCATGTCGTGCAACAACCGTTTTGCTAGCCGTTATTAGTCGTTGCCCCTTTCCGTCACTATTCGAGCTGTTCCTAGTAGTGTTTGTATTCATCTGCTCTATTGTTTTAAGATATTTGCTTTCATTTCTCTACTATTCTTTAGCCCATTTTGATTATTCGAGTCTGTTTAGTGAAAAGAAAGAAAGGAAGGGGGTGAGGCGGTGAGGGGAGGGTTTGTGTGAGTGTGTTGGCTCTCTCCCTCTATATATATTTATACACACACATATTATATACACACATGTGCATTTATGTATGTATGGACATAAGATCAATTTCCCGCTTTATTTAGCATCGTTTTATAGCTTTCAATATCAGCCACAAGTTACTATTTAAATATTTGTTTTTTTCTTCTATAGATTCTCAAGTCATATAAACTAAATATTTAAATATAAATTTGTGGATGATACCAAGGGCAGTAAATGATGCTAAATAAATGGGCAAAGTTAATGGGCCATTGTATGCTAAGCGTAGCATGCTATACACTTATACCCGTCAACTTGTTTATAAACGTAACTGAGAGAACACTCCTTTATGATTTTATTAATGCTATTTTTTACAATCCAGTACCATGATTCTAAAAATATACTTGTGAATTGGTAATACTATTGATTTTGTCCAATACGATTTGTCCTAGCGACCAGGAATCCTTGTGTATGACTAGTTGTATACCAGTTTTTATAGTCAAGCTACAAAAGTGGAAATGTTGGTTATCTACTTTAAGAGATGAATCTCTCATTTTTTTTGTCCTGGCACTCTATTGATACTTCCATTTGATGATACTTTTTCAGACTAATGAAATTATCAAAGAAGATTGTTTGAGAGGTATCAGAAATATTATTGGTGATCGGATGCTCAGACGAGCAGTAACTAAAGTACAAACACAGGTAAAAGAAAAAAACACTGCTTTATTGAATTAAACCATGCAACATGCGTGTTGCTTATGACAATGATGTAAGTAACAATTTTTAGAATCTAAATAGTAACTTTGATGTCATGTTATTTTTATGTCTTTATATCCGGAAAGAAACCTTTATCTGGTTAGGTAAACGTGGTATTAATTGAATTCATTATAGGATTTAACATTTTATGTGAATAATTGGATATCAATCAATTGTGCTTATCTGTTTATCTAATAAATCAAAAGTTTACTCTTTTTTTTTGTCATAATAAAGATTAGTTTGGATGAATTTCGAGTTTGTTAGTTAATATAAAATAATTTTGTTGAGATTATTCGTTAATCTCAACTTTTTTTTAGAGTATGATGGTTGTGTAAAGCGGATTTACATAGCTGGTTTATATATATTGTAGTAATACTAAACGGTCGATAAGCTTGACCGTTGGCTAAATAGGTTCATCTAGCACCTGAACCTATTTAGCCAACGGTCAGGCTTCTTGATTGTTTATTATTACTACTATATTTATGAACCGGCTGTGTAGATCCGCTCTACACAACCGTCTCGTAACAGACCCTTTGGATTTGGAAACCAAACGATAATTGTTTTACTACATTTCTCTTTAATTTCCATAAGTAATATTTGTGTATAGTGTTAAATGGAATTGTATGGAAACAATTACTGGTTAGTTAATTAAAAAATATATTTCTTTAGTTATCAGTTCATATAAATGAAAGATATTCCAAAAATAAACACATTTAGTTTCATATTTTGAAAACTAGTGTGTTCGATTAACATACGACAATAGTAGTTATGTTGTATTATATGTAAGTGTATAGTGATATGTAAATTACTAGTGATGCTATAAATTAATTAGTTCTTAGTACTTGTGATTTGTAATTAAATTATGTTATATTGACATTTACAATTCAATGTGGTCATATTAATTTGTGATTTAATTTCTTGTAGCAAGTAGACATTTTGATATAAATATAAATTAATTTGTAATTTCTTGGAATTATATATAATAATGTATATTATTCATAGGCTAGGACCACTCAGAAGGCTCAGGTTAAAGCGAAGATCGAAGAATTACGAGCCAAGATTGCTGAGCTGTAGGAGCACGATCGACGTCGTGCTATGGAGATGGAGCAGTTGGACTAGCGTCTGACTGAGTTCATTTGGTGGTTCTAGGGGTTCAGATGCAACTTGATAGGTTCGTTTTGATTTGGTTTTGACTTATATATACGTTATGTGACGGTTAAGACAACGTTAATACAATATTGTTGGTTTGTGTTATGATTGCCGATGTTAGGCTTATTTTGTGGACATGATAGTTGTATGACTTGGATTTGGGTTTATTTTTTTATGTGTTGGTTGGTTTGTTATTCTGGCTACGTTTTGGTGTTTACATTGTATATGTTGAAAGTAGTTGTGTTTATTGTGTACTTGTTTATGTATATACGCTTGAGCTTGGTTATATATTTAAGTCTGAAATGGTGTTATGAGGTGATAGTGGTATGTGTGGGAGATCTGAAGCTAGAAATTGCAGCAGTATATAAAATAACTTCTAGGTTTTTCGATGGTTTTCAACGGATTATAGATCATGATTTTCCAGTAGTTCCCAATGACACAAGTCGAAGCTAAGCCTCTAGAAACCGTCACTATGAGATGTCGGACGTTGTTAGAAATTTGATGGTTGTTGTTAGAAATTTGGTGGTTGCTTTCGTTGGAAGTTATTGTTAAAGGAGAACTGTATTCTAACGGTTGTTGATGATAAATTTCGTTTGGAAATCAATGTTTCTCTTGCAGTGTCAAAACTTTTCATCCTCTAAAAGAAATGAAACAAAAATCTGACAATTTATATATATATTATCAAATAACAAATTTATACACAATTTAAACTACTTAGTTTATAAATTAGAGATGTTTAAATAAAAGGTTTTAATATTTTTCGAATATTTTTATGTATAAACTCGATGTCTCAACTGGTATGATATTTCTTTTACATTTTTGAAACCTAAAAATGATCACCAATCATCATCAGAATCAATTTCATTCGACTAGAGTGCGATTCTATATCTATCTAGTGCATACATTATTTAGTATATACGTTGATCAGATGCATGTCCAAACTTTCTACTTATTCGATAGTCCATTTTAACATCAAAAAGAATACTTGAAACTTTGCTTTCAAAACAAAATATATTCAAAAATCTCCAAATACATATTTTATAAATAATATATTTCTAATAATTTCTTTATTATAATATTTTAAATAGGAAAAATTATAAATATATATATATCCCTCTTTTAGTTAATATAAATGAATTCTTATACTTGGAAACTTATATAAATCAAATTTATATTAAGTGCCCATTAATCTCAAAATTTAAATGTTTAATAATAGTTCATTGATAATTCTTGATGTAAAACAAATTTCATTCATACCTCAAATTTTATCAAAGCAATAAAATAACCATCAACATAATTACTTATATAAATGACCATTTTAGTTATCAAATCTATTATTTGGAAGTTTATGCAAAATTCTTTTTTTTATAGAGAAGAAGAACATAACAATTTATATAAATCTCCTTTTAATAAATCCTTTCTAAAATAAATACTCATTTGTTTTATTCATATATTGACTTTTATCATTTATTTAATATAACGAACTTATAGTTGAAATGATAAATAATACAAATAGTTTTCTCCAAAGATATGTCATATATGGTTTCTTAACATATAATTGCATTTCACTTAAGTTATCACTTGCCTAGTTCTCAATTCATACCTTTAATCATTCTAGAGCTTACACCTAAATTCCATTTTAGTTAGTAGTTAAATCTTATCATCATTAAGAATATACTATACTTTTTGCAAAACCGTCCGATTTTTAAAGTGACCGCAAATACTTATTATTATAACAAATAATAATTACAAATATTACAGGAGGTTGATTGATTACCAACTCACTGCTTATTTGGTTTTTAAGGTAGACCGACCATTATAGACGTTTTTAAAGTGGAACAATCACTACTACTAGCCTAGCTTACTATATAGGCGCTAGTCACAGTGACTAGACTACTATTACAAACCCATGCAGGGGCACACGAATACATGAAAACAGAAACATGGCCTGAAGACTAATACAAAGGCACAACATTTAAGCTACATTTCACCGTCGCCAAACAATTACATCCTAGCGCATTCATGACGCATGTTACAAGGAAAATGCCTGCCGTGTACATATTCTGTCTTCCATCAAAATGCTGAACAACTGTTCTCAGGCCAAAGAGGAAGACAACAACTACCAAGAAATTACGTAGCCAGCACCACGTGACCCCAAGAAAAAAGCACTACAAAAAGCAGCACCAATCGGAGGTCATCACGAGCCAAAACCACAACACAACTACCTAGTACCCAAAACAAAACAGGACAACCAACTATTCAAATGTTCCAAGATGACTCCCAACGCACATTCACCTCATGAAGCACCAACCCAGTCCTTCTTCGCCAGGATATCCGACCGAGTAATCTCACCAAGTCAGAGAACAATACACTGCCACCCTTAGAAGACATGGTAGATACAAAGACCAAGAACAGATAAATAAAGCACGAAGGAAGGGAAGTAGCGTAGCAAAATAGGGACCACGAACATCAAGAACTTCGCGAGAGCATCAAGACCTCACCACCATCAGGTTAAACCCACAATATTACCCAACACTGTACAACATCATCAAATATCGAACTCCCTAATTCCTCCTGAAAAAAGTTAGACAATCCAGGAAAAAAGTTCACCAAGCAATGACAAAGGCCAAACTAGCTTGGGTACCTTGGATTGCAGGTGAGAACTCTGGAAGGGGAAAGGGAGGTAGGTACGATGCGAGACTGAATAGTGCAGGTGAAACACCCCACCTCCGTTAGGGTCACTCTCAAAGGGAATGCCCTAATTTTGGTGGAGGTTTATAAGTATAAGTCACAGATATACAAGACAGATATAAGAACACATATTTTTGAACAGCGGAAAAACAACAACTTTTATTTCATTAAAAATACGTGTTACAACAACCATACCACAATTGTCTTACAATACTTCCAAAAACATAACATCTTCATAACTGTCTTGATTACATTATTTAAAGAAGCATAAAGAAAACATAAATAAACTGCAAAAGTCCCATAATTGCTGTCCAAAGCCATAGTCCAAAACGAAAAGATCCAAGCAATACATTCTTTCTCTTCAAGCTGGATATGAAGGCTGGTCAAGCTGCGGTATTCCCTCCCTGTGGACCTGGGGGGGGGGGGGAGGGGAACGGAAGAAAAGAAGACGAAAGAAAAGTAGAGTCAGACATAAAGCCTGAGTAAGTCTAGGACTATTCAGTCTATGAATAAAGAACTGGGTATGATAAGTATAAACTAGAAATGGGAAAGCATCATATAATTAGTTAAGTTGTCTAGGGTCGAATAGGCTATCGTACCCCATATTAATCTCTGTACCCATATAAACTAGTTCCCAACAGGCACCCCATAATCAGGGTGAAGTGATCCATTTTATGTTGATCGGCTCCTACTCGCATAGTTACATGTGTCTTACGGCCCCCGATGTTGTAGTTACCTATGCTGGTCCCACCATGGGGTGTATCAAGTCCCATGGTGGCGGCCCGACACAATCCTAGAATGCACAGGTATGCTACTGGTGCCCAGTGCCTTATTTTTCTGCGCCGGAGTGAGTGCACGCCCACATCCCGTTAGAACCTACACTGCTGCACCACCGCCGTCGATTTGACCTCTTACAATCAGCCCAGTAATCGTGCCCCACCCTGCCTAGTTTCAGGGTATCATGATACCTTGTAGGGTTACTGCGAAAAGGGTCCTCCGCTACTAGGTTTTCTATTTCTAGCCAACATGCTAAGTTGGTTAAGTGTGTTATAAACCTAACCCCCAATCAGTCTGTTTAGCATGTTCCATCTTGATTAAGTATTAATATAATTTACTTAATCCTATCAATCCTGACTCAGCCTTAATTGTCTTATTAAAGCCTTGACCTCTCACATTAGACAGGTATTGTTGTGGCTGCCTGTTGCCGGTTGGGTCCGGGCAGTCTTACGCCACAACTCAGTCTAACCTCGGGTCCTTATTGGGCTCCGTGTTTAACCACCCACATTGGATAGGTATTGTTGTGACTACTGGACAGCCGGGCGGTTCCGGGCAGGTTTACATCACAACTCAATCCAACCTCGGGTTAAACACATCGTATTTTCTACATTTACATATTTTGTCTTTCTTCTTTATTTTCTTATATGTAAATATTTGCGGCCCATTATTCAAAATCAATTTAAGCTAATGGTGTAAAGGTTTACACCAATCATGGGCCCAACCCATTCTTGAATTTGGGCCCCTCTACTTTTATATTTTCATTTATTAATTAATTTGGCCCAACTTTATTTCCCCCGTTTAATACGTTCGTTTATTATAATATATGTTGGGCTTAGCCTTTTAAACCCAACTTAGCCACGTGAAAAAGGGGAGGCTTAAAACGTGATTATATACACAAAAAGGGGAATGTGAGCGCATGAACTTGCAACATAACGTTGGAACTACAAAATAGAAACTGGTGTACTTGCATTGTGGTAACATATACTTTGGTCATAAAGCATAAGTGACATGAATCAAACCATGTAAACTTGCAGTTAAGTTAAGAATCTAACTAAATTAGATATCATTATTGACACATAGTCTTAACTACAACATAAACCTATATTTTTACTTAGGCATAATGTCAAACATAAGCAAATCATGTTTATAAAATTACTATATGTTTACAAAGGTGCTTACTTTTGTAACTAATACAAAAGTATAGTTCAACTAGAATTATACCAACTTAATCATGATTTTTAATCTATTCACATAATCATGGCACAAATATACCCAAACATGAAATGATGGTTTTTAATCTATTCATGTAATCATGGCATAAATATTCCTAAACACGAAATCATGGTTTTTACTTTATTCATGCAAACTTGCAATTGGAATGTAAATCTAACTTGGCTATGTGTCACATATATTATCATATAATTCTTGTTAACAATATAGGCCTAACATGTTTTTCAATTAGGCATAATACCAAACATAGCCTAGTCATATTCATAAAATCAACATAAGTTCACAAAGAGGCTTACTTTTGTTTCTAATACAAAAGTATGGTTTTATACATAGATCATGATGCCAATTCCAACATAATTTCATATGAATCATAATACCCCAAATTTGATCCAATTACACACAAAGTGATTTTGTACAAAAATATACATTATGTTGGCATAGTAGCAAAACCACATACTTGCATGAATCTCAATTAAACAACCACAAACATGAATTACATACTTGCGAATATCCAATCGTTATATCACAACATTCCAAATCGATTAGAATCATAGCAACGCACAAATATGAATTACTATCACCACAAATCAAGTGTAATTCTCATTTTACACAAATCAAACACAGTTATTTAATTCATACCGGAATAGTACTCTACTTACAATCATGTGACGAATTCTTCAATTCAGGAATCTGAATTCTGGATTTGGAGATGCTATTCCTTTGATGTAGGCATTGATTTGATTTGTTTAAGTTTAACTTGTAGTTGCTTTATGCTTTAGAGTTTGTCTCCTAATTGTCTCTCAAATTGGTGGCTACTCCTAGTCGTTCCTCAGCAGCATGATGGCCTCATTCTTATTTTTGAATGAATAGATTAGGTAGAGTCTAGGGTCATTTTTATAGAGTTTATGAACTGATTAGGACCGTCGATGTTGCTTGGGTTAATCGTAGCCATTCATTCGAAAGAGAGACCAATCAGGAGCTGACACCTAGCCCTAGTGACAAGGCAAGGCTCAGAAAATCGACCAAACACAGACCTGGCCAGCCAGGATGGGCTGGGTTCGACCTGGCTCTGGGGCCAGGTCGACAGCCCAGTCGACACCCAGGTCGACAGCCCTGTCGACCTGGCTAGCCCAGGTCGACTGCCAAGTCGACCTGGGTGCCTTAGGCGGGAATTTTCCCGAATTTTAAACTTGTTTTTCTGAGCTGTTTTCGTCTGTTTGAATTTTAACCTGAATTCTGAAACTTCCGGAGGCCATATCTTCTTCATACGGATTCCGTTTTTCGAAAACTCGGACTCTATTTCGCGTATTTTTCCGAGACAAACACAATGTCGTATCCCGTTTCCCTTAATTCTTTGATTTGAAATTAGTTATGCTTTAATTTGTGAATTTCACTGTTATAGAATACACGGGGTGTTACATTCTCCCCCACTTAAAAGGATTTCGTCCCCGAAATCTTCAAGTTAGGAAGAATGTATATCCTAACATCCAAACATCCATCTACTCATCCATCAAACACGAGCATCTATTGTCCTTAAAAGACTTCTAATGCTTCATGATCATATGCGAAGTGTGTGTGTACATGTACTTATCTAATGCAAAATCAGGCGGTCTACTGATTCAGTTGACCTCCTTAATGCGAATTATGTAAGTGCCATGAATCCATTATGTATGAAATTTTTTCCTATTCATGATTCTACATGAGTGCACAATCATTCATATAAATGCAACATCCATATGACAACACATTAAAGTTCAACCATATACGAATGCAAACATATATGCACATGCAATATGAAGTGACTGAGCCGATCTAAAACCTAGATTGTGTGTGTATATGCAACCACGAGCAACCACTAGCAATCACTTGCAACCACTTGCAACCATCAATCATAACATGTCTCAAACACATGTTTACACCCAATTGTTCCTATCTAAAGGTATAGTCGAACGATAGAAGTAAGTAAAGACTTTGTGCCCATTAGGCAATGTCAAAACTGGAAATCTATGCCATATATATATTGACTAGGAGAAGAATTCTCTAAGCATCAGCCCCGAAGACCGAAATCAACATCAGACTGACACCCAAAGAATTACTCAACCCAACCACTATATATGATTCTAGGGAACTAAGCATGATGGACTCCTTTTAGGTCACAAGGGAGTCCCTTCCTAAGACCAACCCGTATCCTATAAAACCCAAAAAGTTTAGTCAAACCAACGAACACCCTCCAGCCCCAACTTGTGTTACTAACAGATGAGTCATACTCCCTATGGGGTTTGCAACAGAAATTGGATTGAGAATGGGACCGAGAGGATATACACAAAAGATAGGATGCAAGTAAGCTCTACAGGGAGAGAGGGATCAAAGATATACTCTTAAGGAAAGATATGATGCACGAACCTAGTCTTCAATCTTCTAAGTCGCATTTCCTTGAGCTTAACTCCATTATGCTTCGTCCGTCTTTAACTTCACCATTTCGTAGCTTCTTAATTCTTGTTTCCAAAATAAGAGTTGGAACCTATTTCGCTGTTGCCTCTCGTTCCACTTTCACTTATTCTCCTTCTAGTATACTTGGCTCAAGCATAACTACGTACTCATGGTTCCATGCAAGCTCTCCAAAATTCACTAGTGAATCTTGGATCTTGTTCACTTCCTAGAAGGTATTCCACATAGATGAATTATCTCTTGAAAATAAACAAATGTCAACTATGTTGCCAAATGAACTACTAAGGTGATTCTTTACGACTCATGCATAAGCGAAATGAACCTTCTGCCTTAGTGGCGAACACTACTGGAGCACCTCATTCTGAAATGCTCCTTCTAATGAACCCCTTCTCTAGATGCTCTTTAATCTGTTTACTGAGCTCTTCCCTTTCCCGTGGAGTCATGTGTCTAACGGGCAACGCAACGGGCTTTGCATTATCTACAAGGTATATGCGGAAGTCTATCTCCTGCTTCGGAGGCAAGCCCTTCACCTCTTCGAAGACATCCGGATATTCCCGGACCACTCTTACTAATTGCAAATTTTTCAACGGAGGCATCTAGCGATTCAAGATAACTAAGCATAACCGCATACGAGGGATTACAAGAAATTTCCAAAGTGTTACCGAGCTGGGTTAGGAGCCTGACAACCCTTTTCTCACAATCAAGGATGGCCCCATTGCTGGATAGCCAATCCATGCCCAAAATCAAACCATATCCCGAAAAGCCCAAAACAAAGGCACTACATTGAAATTCTATGTTTAGAATAGAAATTTTCAATCCCAAACAGATCATAGACAAATGAGCTGGGCCCCCAATTGGGTTTGAAACAATTAAGGGGTCCTCTACCATACTAGTTTTTAGGTGCAGAGATTCTAACTAAAGCAGACGAGATAAAGGAGTGTGACGCGCCGGAATCAAATAAAGTGCGAACGGGGTGATCATAAAGATAAACTACACTTTCTACTGAAGTATTTATACCTCGTATCTTTGGGCAGTCCCTAGCCATGTGGACTTTTTCACTGCAAGAAAAGCACCCACCATTCATCTTGGCCTTCTTTTTCCGGCAATTTTTCACTAAGTGCCCCACTTTGCCACAGAATTTACACTTCCTCTTCTCTCGGGACTTGTTGTCTTTCCCGTCCTTCTCAAAGTCTGTCTTCTCAGGGCAGTCTTTGCTGATGTGTCCAGTCTCCCCACAATGAAAACATTCTCCTTGCTTTCTTTTCCTTTTTCTACAATCCTTGGCTATGTGCCCTTCCGTACCACAAAAATTGCATTTCCTTTTTTCTCGTTTCTTATTATTACTGTTACGATCCTTTCTTGTTTGACTATTATTCGTCTCCCTACTCTGGGACTCTTCCGCTTGCTGGTTCACGTGGAGGAGGAGGAGTGAAAGCGTCAGCAACTGGGAAGTAAGGTCTCCAGACATGCTGAAACAGAAAGGATAGATTCAAAACGAAGGGTAAGAGATAGTACCTATGGCTTTGGGGGGGACTTTGCCTTTTTAAAATAAAATAATATTTTTCTTTTAAAAATGCTTCTTTAAATTTCCTTTTTGAAAATAAATTTTCAAAACTTTTTATCTTATCTGGTAAACCTATGCTCTGATACCAAGTGAAACACCCCACCTCTGTTAGTGTCACTCTCAAAGGGAATGCCCTAATTTTGGTGGAGGTTTATAAGTATAAGTCACAGATATACAAGACAGATATAAGAACACGTATTTTTGAACAGCGGAAAAACAACAACTTTTATTTCATTAAAAATACGTGTTACAACAACCATACCACAATTGTCTTACAATACTTCCAAAAACATAACATCTTCATAACTGTCTTGATTACATTATTTAAAGAAGCATAAAGAAAACATAAATAAACTGCAAAAGTCCCATAATTGCTGTCCAAAGCCATAGTCGAAAACGAAAAGATCCAAGCAATACATTCTTTCTCTTCAAGCTGGATATGAAGGCTGGTCAAGCTGCGGTATTCCCTCCCTGTGGACCTGGGGGGGGGGGGGAACGGAAGAAAAGAAGACGAAAGAAAAGTAGAGTCAGACATAAAGCCTGAGTAAGTCTAGGACTATTCAGTCTATGAATAAAGAACTGGGTATGATAAGTATAAACTAGAAATGGGAAAGCATCATATAATTAGTTAAGTTGTCTAGGGTCGAATAGACTATCGTACCCCATATTAATCTCTGTACCCATATAAACTAGTTCCGAACAGGCACCCCATAATCAGGGTGAAGTGATCCATTTTATGTTGATCGGCTCCTACTCGCATAGTTACATGTGTCTTACGGCCCCCGATGTTGTAGTTACCTATGCTGGTCCCACCATGGGGTGTATCAAGTCCCATGGTGGCGGCCCGACACAATCCTAGAATGCACAGGTATGCTACTGGTGCCCAGTGCCTTATCTGCGCCGGAGTGAGTGCACGCCCACTCCCCGTTAGAACCTACACTGCTGCACCACCGCCGTCGATTTGACCTCTTACAATCAGCCCAGTAATCGTGCCCCACCCTGCCTAGTTTCAGGGTATCATGATAACTTGTAGGGTTACTGCGAAAAGGGTCCTCCGCTACTAGGTTTTCTATTTCTAGCCAACATGCTAAGTTGGTTAAGTGTGTTATAAACCTAACCCCCAATCAGTCTGTTTAGCATGTTCCATCTTGATTAAGTATTAATATAATTTACTTAATCCTATCAATCCTGACTCAGCCTTAATTGTCTTATTAAAGCCTTGACCTCTAACATTAGATAGGTATTGTTGTGGCTGCCTGTTGCCGGTTGGGTCCGGGCAGTCTTACGCCACAACTCAGTCTAACCTCGGGTCCTTATTGGGCTCCGTGTTTAACCACCCACATTGGATAGGTATTGTTGTGACTATTGGACAGCCGGGCGGTTCCGGGCAGGTTTACATCATAACTCAATCCAACCTCGGGTTAAACACATCGTATTTTCTACATTTACATATTTTGTCTTTCTTCTTTATTTTCTTATATGTAAATATTTGCGGCCCATTATTCAAAATCAATTTAAGCTAATGGTGTAAAGGTTTACACCAATCATGGGCCCAACCCATTCTTGAATTTGGGCCCCTCTACTTTTATATTTTCATTTATTAATTAATTTGGCCCAACGTTATTTCCCCCGTTTAATATGTTCGTTTATTATAATATATGTTGGGCTTAGCCTTTTAAACCCAACTTAGCCACGTGAAAAAGGGGAGGCTTAAAACGTGATTATATACACAAAAAGGGGAATGTTAGTGCATGAACTTGCAACATAACGTTGGAACTACAAAATAGAAACTGGTGTACTTGCATTGTGGTAACATATACTTTGGTCATAAAGCATAAGTGACAAAAGTTAAGAATCTAACTAAATTAGATATCATTATTGACACATAGTCTTAACTACAACATAAACCTATATTTTTACTTAGGCATAATGTCAAACATAAGCAAATCATGTTTATAAAATTACTATATGTTTACAAAGGTGCTTACTTTTGTAACTAATACAAAAGTATAGTTCAACTAAAATTATTCCAACTTAATCATGATTTTTAATCTATTCACATAATCATGGCACAAATATACCCAAACATGAAATGATGGTTTTTAATCTATTCATGTAATCATGGCATAAATATTCCTAAACACGAAATCATGGTTTTTACTTTATTCATGCAAACTTGCAATTGGAATGTAAATCTAACTTGGCTATGTGTCACATATATTATCATATAATTCTTGTTAACAATATAGGCCTAACATGTTTTTCAATTAGGCATAATACCAAACATAGCCTAGTCATATTCATAAAATCAACATAAGTTCACAAAGAGGCTTACTTTTGTTTCTAATACAAAAGTATGGTTTTATACATAGATCATGATGCCAATTCCAACATAATTTCATATGAATCATAATACCCCAAATTTGATCCAATTACACACAAAGTGATTTTGTACAAAAATATACATTATGTTGGCATAGTAGCAAAACCACATACTTGCATGAATCTCAATTAAACAACCACAAACATGAATTACATACTTGCGAATATCCAATCGTTATATCACAACATTCCAAATCGATTAGAATCATAGCAACGCACAAATATGAATTACTATCACCACAAATCAAGTGTAATTCTCATTTTACACAAATCAAACACAGTTATTTAATTCATACCGGAATAGTACTCTACTTACAATCGTGTGACGAATTCTTCAATTCAGGAATCTGAATTCTGGATTTGGAGATGCTATTCCTTTGATGTAGGCGTTGATTTGATTTGTTTAAGTTTAACTTGTAGTTTCTTTATGCTTTAGAGTTTGTCTCCTAATTGTCTCTCAAATTGGTGGCTACTCCTAGTCATTCCTCAGCAGCATGATGGCCTCATTCTTATTTTTGAATGAATAGATTAGGTAGAGTCTAGGGTCATTTTTATAGAGTTTATGAACTGATTAGGACCGTCGATGTTGCTTGGGTTAATCGTAGCCATTCATTCGAAAGAGAGACCAATCAGGAGCTGACACCTAGCCCTTGTGACAAGGCAAGGCTCAGAAAATCGACCAAACACAGACCTGGCCAGCCAGGATGGGCTGGGTTCGACCTGGCTCTGGGGCCAGGTCGACAGCCCAGTCGACACCCAGGTCGACAGCCCTGTCGACCTGGCTAGCCCAGGTCGACTGCCAAGTCGACCTGGGTGCCTTAGGCGGGAATTTTCCCGCCCTGGCCAATTGGGCCCGATTTTGAATTTTAAACTTGTTTTTCTGAGCTATTTTCGTCTGTTTGAATTTTAACCTGAATTCTGAAACTTCCGGAGGCCATATCTTCTTCATACCGATTCCGTTTTTCGAAAACTCGGACTCTATTTCGCGTATTTTCCGAGACGAACACAATGGCGTATCCTGTTTCCCTTAATTCTTTGATTTGAAATTAGTTATGCTTTAATTTGTGAATTTCACTGTTATAGAATACACGTGGTGTTACAACAGGAAACAATAAGGACACCACGCTAGGCTGAGAGGTTTTGGCTAGAGATTGTTTAGGCACTAGGAGGGGTGTAGGATGGAGGGTCAGTAAGAATAAGGGGATTTTGGAAAAGAAGGCGCTAAAAACAAAATTTGAAAATACGAATCGAAGAAGAACCCACGCAGGTGAAAACTAGACAAAAAGTGAAGAGAGGGAGAGAGGGTAGATCGATTCAGTGGAAGAAAGAGAAGGAGGCATGGAAGGAGATGAACACAAAGAAAGTGATAAAAGGAAAAAACCATGTCACCATTAACGGGCGAGCTCCGAACCTTAAAAATATACTATTTAAGTTTCCATTTATATATAAATCAACATACTAATTAAGTTTATATTCAATTCAATATCTTTTCATTATATTCATATTAATATAATTCTTTACCATTTTTAATGCTACCAAAGTTTAAATTGTTGTTAATATTTATTCCAACTTAGAGTTTAAAATTATCTTAAAACGATTAAAACTCAAGCACAAATGAATAGTAATCAGTTTTATTTGTTTTACGAACATGCCTAAAAGTTAATGTTTGCATAAATTATACTTATTAAATTCATTTAACTTTATAAGTTTAATTTATATATTATTCAAAAATCATCATTATAAATATCATGTCCATATAAAGCGGACCTTTATAATTGTTATAAACTAAGAAGAAATAAAATAGAAGTTAAACTTTCTCATTACTTAGAAAGTGAGCACTACAACTTATAGAGTAAATAAGAGGGGTTACAATATTACAACTATGTCATTTACAATTTTTATTGGTATCGGCTTCCGGTACCGCTTCCATTTCCTCTTGATATCGCCTGCTTATATTGTCTCCTCGGCTTCAGTGTCGGCTTCATTACATCGTAATTGGCTTCGATATCTGCTTCGGTATTGACTTAGGCATTAGTTTCGATATCGCCTTTGGCTTCGGTATCTCTTCTTCTTGGCATTATCTTCAATATCGTCTTTGGCTTTGGTATTACCTTCTTGGCATCGGCTTCGGTATCGTCTTGGGCTTCAGTACCGCTTCTTGTACTACCTTCTTGGTATCGACTTCGGTGTTGGTTTTCATTGTTGGAGAATGGAATTTTGATAACGACAACCTTAACATTATTGATTATAAAATATATACTAACATCTTTTATCCATAATATATATATACAGGATTATATGAATGAAGTAAATACTAAAGACTATACAGTTAAAAGTTATATAGATTCAAGATTTCAATGAAGATTCAAGACTCATGAGTATCAAGATATCAATATTTCAAGAGTTCAAAATTATCAAAGTAATAGAGTCTAGTTAGTATGTAAAACTCTGGTTAGCACTCTCAAAATTCTGTTTTCAAATTATCTTTTTTAAATTGACTTCAAACTCTTTTCAAAATGATTTTAAATCATCTAAAGGTTTTTACTTATCAATTCAAGTATATAAGTTTCTTATATAGTTTATATGTATATATATATATATTATAAAATTGAACAATTATATTATATATGTTTATAATTATATAGTTTTATATCATATATATATATATGGTTTTCATGTTATAATAGTTTATATGTTTTTATACTTAAGAAATTATATTTTAAACAACTAGTTTTGATTCAGGAATTTTCAAAATGCATATATATATATATATATATATATATATATATATATATTGATTCAAATACTTTAAAACATGATTTAAAATTTGAAAAGCTAGCATATGTCGACATACAAATTTTTACATGTCGACAAATAATCGTCATTTTTTTAAATTCAAAAGGAAGTGTCTTTTGATATTTTAAAAACGTTTTAGAACTGTTGTGACCTTTGGAACACTACATAAATTTCTCATTTTCGAAATTTTAACCAACTAATCTTGTCCTTCTTCTTCATCCTTTCTCTTACCACCATTATTCTACTTTAAATTCTTGATTTCTACACTTATACTTTGCCATTTTCAATACAAATTATATCATTTTCTTTCTATTCTAAATCTCTATCAAATACTCTCTGTTTGGAAGTGATATTCAAGAGTTCTAGGGCTATTTGTAATTGTTAAGGAAAGGGTGTGCTCCTTATAGCTCGTAAATCAAGGAAAGGGAGCGGTGTTAACCTTGTAGCTGTGAAATCAAGGTTGTTGAGTTGGTGTTAACCTAATAGCCATGAAATCAAGGGTGTTGAATCGGTGTTAACCTTGTAGCCGTGAAATCAAGGGTATTGAAATTGGATTCTCATATTTGTAAAACTCTGCGCAATCCAGCGTTGCGTGGGACTAGACGTAAGAGTAATCTGAACTAGTATAAAATCCGGTGTGTTCTTTCTTTTTCTGCATTTTATTCCTGTTTATATTTGCATTTGTGATTGTGTGTTGTGATATTCATTTTGTAATTCATATAGTTGTCTGAGTAATCGTGATTTGTTTAAAATTTCAATAATCTCTTTAAAGCACTATTCACCCCCTTTTAGTGTTAGTTTTGCCTTAAGATCCGTGATTCGCATCCCTAACATTGGTATCAGAGCATAGGTTTTCAAATTTTCATTATCTGAATTTTGGAAATATTGCATGGCAACCAACACTGGAATTGCTAATAGTAATAGTTCATTTATGGAGGGTCAGTCCACCATTAGACCACCACTATTTAATGGCAGTAATTATTCATATTGGGCATTAATTTGCAATCTATAGGATTAGACACTTGGAATATCGCACAGACTGAATATGTTGAACCGACTATGAATTTTGCACAATGGACTAATGAACAAAAGGCTGCTGCACAAAGTAATTCTAAGGCTATGAATATGCTATTCCATTAGATAGAAATGAATTTAATAGAGTGTCAGTTTGTAAATCTGCTCATGATATATGGAAAACCTTGCAAGTTACTCATGAAGGAACAAATAAAGTTAAACAGACAAAGATATCAATGCTAACTAATCAATTTGAGTTATTTAAAACGAATCAGAATGAATCTGTCTCCGATATGTACTGCATGTTCCAGGAAATCGTTCATTCAATAATGGATTTGGGAAAAACTTATTCTTAATAAGATCAAGTCAGAAAAATCCTTAATTCTCTAACTCTGGAATGGGTCAGAAAACACTGGCAACTGAAGAAGCCAATAATATCAGTGAAATAAAAATTGAGGAGTTAATATGGAATTTGATGTCATTCGAAGTACAGTTACAGAAAAGAAAGGAAAATAAGCCGATAGAAAACAAATCTATAGCATTTAAAGCAACAACTGACGGTTCTTATCCAACCAGCGAGGATGATGAAGAAATTGCATTAATGACAAGAAATTTCAGAGATATAAAAGGAGAAATATTTTTCAGAAAAATAATCAAGCAAGTTCAAGAAGAAATGTTGATAGATTCTACAATTACAACAAACCAGGTCATATAAAAAGGATGTGTCTATATCCTGATAAATTAAATCAACAAACAGACAACAATTCGTCAAAGAAGAGGAAAAAGGGATACGCAGCTACTTTAGATGACTCAGATTCATCATCAAGTGACGAAGAGCCAGAAACCGGGAATTCGAATATGTGCTTCACAGCGATTCAGGATTTATAAAATATTGAAGGAATGGATCTAAACCTAGTACGCTTTAATTAACAATTTTTTATTGAAATAGTTGAATGGATGCTTGTTTGAAATTCTAAAATTTGAAAATTTGAAAATTTGAATTTTGAAATTCAAAATAATAATATTATAATAATAATTAATTTTAAATAATTTTAAAATTAATAACATCTCAGGAAATAATAAAACAGATAATATAGAATATTAAAATAATAAAACAAAGTCAAAAAGCAACTTGTCTTTTGAAAACACACATGTATGTCGAGATGCATAAATATACATGTCGACATATACATCAGAAATTGAAATTCAAATTTTGAATTTCAAAAGTTTAAACTTTCAAACTTCCCTCCATCTTTTCACCAACTCCTAAGGTCTGAAAAGGTGTCCATCTACTCAGAAAGATGTGTCCATTTTCTCTCTATTTAATCATCTGTTCAGTTCTATTCTCTCTACCTCTCATTCAAAATTCAAATACTACTTTCTACTATTCTGTTCAAAATTTATCTCTAATGGCTTCCTCAAGTACACCAAAGACCATGAGATTAACCAAAACTCTCAAAGATCATCTCTACAATGATTCGGAGGCTATCCAAGCATATATTGACTATGTTGCAAATGGAAAAGTCAATATGGGAACTTTTGCTATCTTTGAAGATTTTTCTACTTATTATCTTTGTTCTCTTTTCGAACAAAATGAAGTTAAGTTTAATTGATTATTGGGATAACGATGAAGTATGTTATCTGAATCCCATCAAAATGTTTTATGCAAATTTGAATCGTGGTTTTTATAATGGAAATGAAAATCAAGTTTGGAGTAGTGTGAAAGACACTCAAATTATTTTGGATTGTGATATTTCGGGAACCATTTTAATTGCAAGAAAACAGGTTCAGATTTTTTGGATTTTAAAATTGATGAACAAGATTTGTGTAGCGACCCGGACTTCCCTGCCGGCGCAAACCGAACATGAAGGCGGACTGCTATGAGAACACGACGCATTAGAACACAAACATGAGAACATTTAATTGCTATTACAACAATTTCACCAGAGTACAAGAATATCAGAGTTAAATAAATAATATACAATGAAAAAATAAATATCATAGATTTACACATTACATTTTAATACATAAACAACAGAAATATATATACATAAATAAAATGTGCAGCGGAAACCAACAACCACCACAGCTGAAAGAAATACATGGATACAAAACTTTTCGAATATAGCTCCAGCCGTAATTCAGGATCCTGCGAAAATAAACATATGCGAAAACCAAAACTACTAGCTGCCCGTGTGAAAAATATGGGCACCCATAATTTGGGTGGAAACAATAAACTCCGAGTCAGTCATGGTACTAGTGTGAGAACTAAAACAGTTATTAACAACTTATATAAAATAAGGCATATCACGGGACCACGCCGCATGTCACGGAACGGGTTCACCCCCATGAATACCAGCGCATAAACAACAACCAATAATAGACATATCGATCTTCAATGCATCACACAACATGTAATTCCTCAGTCTACCTATAACGACCCGGAAATTGGGAACCAATATAAAATTTCCAAATTTCATAAAGATCATAATTAATTTGGATTTGAGAGAAATAAAATTCAAATAATCCAAAAGGAATGAATTTTGGATTAAAATAGCATGTTTACAAAGGAAGTATAAGAAATATTTATTTTCAAATCCTGAAACTGTTTCCATTGAATCCGGAATAATGAAATTAGGTAACCAGCCAAGTTTGCCCAAAAATGGAATCCGTTTAATGTTGATTTAAAGACTGAAAGGTTAAAATTTGAACTAAAAATGGACGATTTTGAGGATATCTTGAGAACGGAATTTCGCTAGATCGTGAGACCACCTCCTTTGGATCCGGAATAGTGAATTTTAGTACACGGGGAAATTTCGCGTAAAACAACATCCATATGAGGAAAAGAAAAAAATAAAAGGCCAAAATTTGAACTAAAATTTGATGGTAATTGGAATTTGATTATCCTAACGGTAAAACAGGAATATGAGACCTATCCAGAAAAATTCTAAACGTAGGATATTAGTTATGTATAAAGTCTGAGGAAATTCCTTATCGAATATAAAAAGTTATTAAGAAAACAAAATTAAAATAAATTATTTGAAAATGCAAACGAACTCAGATTTTGGATTTGAACATATAGGATTGAAGTACCCTAGAAACCGGACGATATTGTGAAAGAATTTCTGAAAACCGTTATCGTTTGATATTCCGACGAGAGGTTGGAATGTGTGTGAGAAAACACACTTTACTATTCATTTAGATAAGCATGAATATTAGCCTTTGATTTTCCATCTTTATCCACAAGGACACGTGTTATGCATCCATGAAATTGAGCCTCTTTATAAATACCCTCCACCCTTACCTTCTTTACCATTTCATTTCCTTTCTTCTCTTGAAAATCTTCTTCTTCCTACCCCTCTCCATCAATTTCCCATGTTTTTCCCTTTAAATAAAATAAAAGTTTTTTCAAGAAAATAAAGAAGAAAGGAAGGGAAAAAGCTAGGAGAAGGATCTATACATCCTAGGCGAAGTTTTGAAAGCTTTTGGGTGAGGAAAACTAAGCTTTTAAAGGTTTTTTGTTGCTTGATATAATGATTTCATGTAAGGTGTTTGTTGAAATGATTCCTAGAATTTTGGTGGTGAATTTATGATTGATTTGATGGTAAATGAAGGCTAAAAATCCATAAATAGGTTCACGAAGTAAAAATGACAACTTGCTAGGAATTTGGAGTGAAAACCTTTATGTTAGGTTTACAAAGTTGCACCTTTATGGAGTATTTGGTAGATCCATGATTTTATTAAATTTTGGTGGTATGTTTGAGTCATTAGCAAGTGATTTGATATGGTTAAGGGCGTTAAATCCCTAAAGATTCGACCTTTATGTGAAATCATACGTAAAGGTATGATCTTTAGGTGTAAATTTGTGTTTATACACAAAAAGATTAGTCCTTTAATTGAAATTCGAGGAGCAGGATCTTATGTGAAGAATTTGTCATTTAATAACTGTGGTTTAAGTTGGTAAAGGTAAGATAGAACCCTCTTAAGCTCAGCCCATATATGTAATTAGATATGTAGGTAAAATCTTTAAGTGTATGTTCACAAATCATAAGGAGAACCGAGATCTTTTATTTAGATTCATGAAGTTAAACCTTAATTGAATATTGCTTAGGTTGAAATCTAGGGTTATGGATATTAGAAACTAATAACATGGGTTTTAGCACCATAACATGCTTATGTTAAGATGTGAATCTCTAGCTAGTAAACATGGAATTATTATTCATGTTTGGAAGACGTTGGATGAATTTGATTTAGTTTGGATGTCTGATTTGGTTGATCAATGGTTATGAATATCATTTGGTTATTAATTAACAAAATGGAACCTAATTATGACACCGACATCTGATCTTAAATAACTAACGAGTTTAGTTACAATTCGTTAGACACATGATATCTTGTTTATATTTATTGGATGTTTGTATATACCCAAATTCTCGGATATACAGGAGTTGTATGAGTCTCATTCCAGAAATTGGATTTTAAATGATTATTTTAATAATAAAATAATCAGGAAAAATGAAAGTATTTTGGATGAATGAATAATGTTTTAAATAATAAACACCTATTTTGGTTGAATATACGAAAACCACGAGTAAGTCTGTCCCGATTGTGAGATCCGGAAAGATAAACAGGGTGTTTAACAAGGTAAGGAATGCTGCAACCAGTGCGCTGAACTTATGTAATGACCCGGGTTTTTGATGACCTTGGTTATCCGATATACAACACATATCGAACATCCAAGAGTCGAAAATACCGGTCATTAATGAAAGAAGATAGAGGGTGAGAATAGATAAGATAGAAACTTAGAATAGAAGAAGAAGAAGACAACATCAGAGTAACATGAACCTCACAGCGGAACGAATAACATATAATATATATAACATAACTTGAAATATACATCTGTACTTGAATATACATCATTATCAAAGTACAACACTTACAACACAGCGGAAATAACTATAGCTATATAATCCTGAAGCCTCCTGCTCTAAGCTCTTCCAGTATATCTGTAAATCCTGACTACTTGACTGCCCGTACAAAATTGGGCACCCAAGAGTTTAGGGAAACAAACAAATAAACTCCGGGTCAGTCATGGGACTGGTGTGAGTAAAACAGTTTAAAAATAGTTTGAACAAGTAAACGATATCTCATAAGACCACGCCATATAACGGAACAGATTTTTCCCTTATGAGGATCCAAATTATCTTTATATCAAAAACCTTTTGATATTATAATAATGTCTATCAACCACAATATAATAATCATCTAGCAGAAACGCTTTCATCTCACGTTCTACATATATAGTATACAATCAAAACCGCAAGCACGTATTGGGTAATGGGTTTCCAACTGTGACAAGGTATGGAACCACCTTTCGCTAGTGTACCTCTAGGAAGGAATACACTGGGTTCAACAAGAACATCTTGCAACCCGGCCACACATGACCGACCACTCATTTCGCTTGAGTGTATCGAATGTATATCGCCAACGATTGGGATCAGCAACCGTTTCCCGAATGGGACAGTATCGACAATAGATTTTTAGAAATAAATGAAACTCTAGATCAGGTGATTATACACCCTACTTCGGAGCGACCGACTTAGCCATGCTGCCAGCCCGATTTCTGTCATTTACCGGATGATGAGGTTTGAAGCTACGCTTTATCATCACACCAGATTCACTTCGAATGTCACATCGTCAAATCCATCAAATCGCCGATTGACATCCTCAACAATACATTATGTGTTAGCTAAAAGATGTTTCCTTCTCCGCTTCCACTCTTGGTACGGTTGGAGAAATCAATATACGTGATCGTCTGGAAATACTCTGTCAGACATCCGTCCATACAAGTCATCCAGGAATAGGAAGAACCGAAGGTACTATTCAGTATATCCATCTAAGGCACTGTTATATAAGATTTATACAACAGCCCTTGAATTTTACTCCGTCTTCAATTATCTTTGGCATATATGATTCGCAAAGCTTATGCCAATACAGAGTGGTTCTTTGGATAATAATCCAACCGGTCTCTCCATATTAATAACGTAAATTGGTCAAAACTTCGATAGTCTGTGATTTAACTATCGAAGGAAAATACGTGTGCAAACAACGATATCATTTCCAAATGGAAATTCTATCAATCCATCATCAATCATATATATATATATATATATATATATATATATATATATCCATATTTTCTATGTTTAGAAAATATACGTTATTAACACTAGAAAACATTTCCATCGTTATTTACATATCACTATTATTTCACAACTATCAGTCCCTGACCGTAAACTAGTAGGAGAACAATTCCCTAAGTATAAACCTCGAAGGCCGAAACCAACATCAGATCGATACTCAAAAAAACTATCCAACTTAACTAATCTCCAGTCACTTTCTAATTTTGCGTAACTCTATTTCTTTAACTCTATTCGATTAATTCTATTTGATCAACTCTAATTGAATAACACTAATTGAATAACTCTATTCTGTTTTAACTTTATTTCGAATAACTATATTCGATTTAACTCCTTCGAATATAAACTATATTCGATTAACTACTTCGGATATAAACTATATTCGATTAACTACTTCTTGATATACTCTAATCGAATAACTTTATTTGATTAACACTATCCCCTTTTTATAATTCTATTTGTTTTCTAAATATTCTCCTTTATAATATCCTATTTATTTTCCAATAAATATTCCTTTATTCTATTCTATTCGTTTTATCAACATTTTTCCTTTTTATAAAACTCTACTCGTTTTATAAACATTTTCCCCTTTATTTACTTTCGAAATATTTCCTTTTATAAAATCTGTTGATTTTATAAAATCCCTTTTATATTCTGTTCTATTTATTCTAACAAATAAATATTTCCTTTATTATAACTTATCCTTCGATTTTATAATTATTTTCTTTTATAAAAATCCTTTTCCTTTTCTGTATAAAATCCATCGATTTTATATAAATAATTCATTTTCAAAATACGCTTTGAAAAACCCCTTTCCCACATCTAGTATTTCTTATGGTATTTAACATACCATATAACAACGATAAATACCGTCCAAACACACATAATCAACAACAGATTATATATCACATCATATATCACAATATATGAATCACATTAAAATAAAATGTTGAGGAACCCAGTTGGATTCCTCCAATCTGTTTCCCTGCATCACAGATGTTAAACAATATAGATAACATCACTTTCAGT
The DNA here is from genome assembly GCA_030737875.1 of Allium sativum. Classification (NCBI taxonomy): domain Eukaryota; kingdom Viridiplantae; phylum Streptophyta; class Magnoliopsida; order Asparagales; family Amaryllidaceae; genus Allium; species Allium sativum. The sequence continues at coordinate 308,685,740 of CM060912.1, read as the reverse complement.
TCCATATGATATATTCTATTAAAACAGAATCAATATAGAAATTCAACTAACTGACTAGCAGTTCAATCAAACAGTCAACACACGGTCAATCAACCAATATTTACAGTTCTAAAAATACAACATGAAATTATAAACTGTTCAGAGTTGGTGAGATTTACTCACTTTGGCAGTTCATCGTTAAAGAACGATAAACTGTTATTTGATTTAAATCAAATAATTTAATTCGCCGTAAATTCAAACGAGTCCCAATCCACTTCCAGTCAGCTTCATTGTGAAGCTCTCGTCCATACGGTCCCAACGCAACTTGTTTCACTGAATTCCGATCTCTTATGAGGTAGTTACGATATTACAAAGTTAATACATATTTGAATTAAATAAAACTTAAATATATATTCACTTTGGGCTTTACCAATATAACCAGGCCCATTCACCATTCAAACCCGCCCCAAACACAACCCTTCTTCCCCGAACCATGAAACCGTAACCTGCTCCCTCAATACACCATTTCCCAAAACTTTACCCTCCTTTCTCTTCCACTTCTCACCATCATTTGTCGAAAGGAAAACACCAACGACCTCCTCTTCTATTTCTCTTCACACTCATGCTATCAATGAACAACTCGGATTCATCTCGTCTGTCGCGGTTCCAGGACATTGACGCCCAACTCCATAGATCAAGCGAACCTTGTCAACTCAAAAATCCACAAAATTCCCACAAACAAAACTGAATCCAACCACAAACGCCAACCGAAACCCGAATTCAAACACGATGCCTCACAACCCAAAATTTACAAAACCCTAGGTTGTTCTGTCGAAACCCAGTACCACAATGTAAAGACCCGCAACTTCCCCGTAAAGGAAAGCGTCGGATAGTTCGAGAACAAACCACAATAGAACGCATACTGAAGAACGTTTCATTGTATATTACAACAATTCATCAGATTACAAGAATATACAGAGTATAAAAGAATATTACACAGAAATATCAGAGATTTAAATTACATTTAAATACATAGCAGCGGAAAATAATACAATACACAACTAGAAGTAGATATACGGATACAAAGCTTTCCGGATATCGTTCCAGCTGTAAACCAGGATCCTGTGAATATAAATCTGCAAAACCAAAACTACTAGCTGCCCGTGTCAAAATAAGGGCACCCAGAGTTTAGGTTAAAACAATAAACTCCAGGTCAGTCATGTGACTGGTGTGAGAACTAAAACAGTTATTAGTCTTTATTTTAAATCATTAGGTAAATCAAGGGACCACGCCGTATAACACGGAACGGGTTTCCTCCCAAGAATACCAGTGCATAAAACAAACAGCGCAATGCTAAATAAAGAAAAATGAAGCTGTTATAAGACCCAGGTCCTATCACACAATGCAACGCAAGCCGGGGAATAGGGTTTTCCCTTATAACAGCCAAAGAATGCTTGATACATTTAAAACAAATCATTTGATACTAATAAGTGCATAGTGTATAAAAAAACTTCAAATCATAAGTATAAATCATAGGCGGCATGAGCGTCCCATGCCACTATGTCGCCACATATAGGTTTACAATCAAAACCGCAATGTCGTATTGGAAGTTGGGTTATCATTTATGGTATGAACCGAGGCTATGGGCAAGATCCTCTACCGATTTGTGACTCTCTAGCCCGAGCCACAGGCAAGCGCGCAGACAAGCCTTGGATCGTCAGGGCCGGTCCACCGATGTGGATTATTATGCCTGAACACTACGTTTCCCCGCCCTTTGGGGCGTAAGCCTGGCCCGTCAGCCGACCAGAAGCATCGGCCGAAACCGATATCACGAGGCGCCTCGCTTTTCAGCAAGTAATAATAAGTAACATCCACATGAGTCAAACTCGTCAGCCAGTTCAAGCACTGACGCCACTCATAACTAGAAAGAAACGTAGGTCCTCCCTGATGTCCGTCTCCCGTTTTTGATTCATACCGGGTGTGATACTCGCGAATCAACGTTACACAAAGCTACGCCACAAAGGCCGTGCTTCGATCATCACCACAAGACTCTGCTTTTCAACAGAAGCCTTGATCATTTGCATCTTAGCATGCCACACAGGCAATTCACTCCATGCGATTGATATCCATCAATATATAACCCCTGAGCTCGTACGTCTCAGAGAAGGGCGTTAAGCAAAAGAATAAATTCTCCGCCGCCAAACAGATATATATTTAATAGAGATCAATCACACGGACTAAAATCCAATGTCAGACACACAGTCCATTTACAAGTCCGTTCTGGGTCTGAACGAAACCGGAGGCACCTAGTACCTCGCATATCCATCGATCTCCAAGTACGTCTGGACGATCACTAACTGTTTCCATCTTCTTGGGTGTACAGCCCAATCAAGATCATCAGTTATCACCCAAACGACGTGAAGACCTCCGGTCTTCGACCATCGTCTTCATCTTCGACTTATCGTCGTATCAGTTATTCAGAATGGGATAAACCCGGACTTTCCGAATAACTCGCGTATATTTTAAATAAGTGTTACACAAACACAACATACGCCTCATTCCAATTCATTAGTCACTAACCGTAAATTAATCAAGAGAATATTTCCCCAAATATTAACCCCGAAGGCCGAAACCAACATCAGATCAATATTCAGAAAACCATTCTGTTTGGCTAACCGACAGTCAATTTCTAAATTTCACATTCATAGGGAAAGGTTCCCATTAATTTTATCAAAGATAAATTCTTTAATTTATTCTTTAATCTATTTTTGAATATCAATTCAAACTAGTCGGGATTAACGAACCTTACCGAAGTAATCATTTGTTTTAATTTCCCAATCCCAACCTATTCATCCCATGAAGTAAAACTGGTTATACTTCATATCTAACACCACGGTGTTATTGGTAAATTCAATTACCATTTCACGTTCAAATCTAATTAAAGATTTAACTATCGCCTGGAGCAAAACTGGTGATACTCCATTTTCGATCATTTCAATCTAATTAAAGATTCATTAAAACTCCACTTAGTTTTAATCTTTGACTGGGTTAAAGAATCCGTGTCATTTAAAAACACAGTTCACGATAAACCCAAAATCACATTCATTAATTATCAGGTTAAAGAACAAGTGTTGTTTAAAACACTGTTCACGATAAACCCAAAAATCAATATCGATTCAATTCCAATTAAATATTATTTAATTGGTACACTTCATTAAATCTAAATAAAAAGATTTAATCTTTTCTCAACTGGGTTCAAGAACAGTGTTAGTGAAGACACCATTCACGACAAACCCAAATCACATTTGATATTCAATACAAGGCTCTGAATAGAAAATATATCGGCTTATATTCAATATCAAATTCTACGACTAACAAATGTCGTATTGGAAATAACGATATAAATATATATCTTTCAAATTTCCATGACAACATCTGTATAATCACGAATTCCAACATCGAAATATTCCGAAGATAATTTCGATTCAAATCCACTCCAATGCAATCATTGGAAATTCTGGTTATTTTTAAAACCCCTTTCGAATCCAATTTATTTATTTAAAAATAAATAGAATTATATTTCTAGTTCAAAACTAGTTCATTTCGATAAAAATCTATTTTTATCTTTTCAAATATGGAGTTTTTCATCCCTAACTTTCACAAATCATTCCTTATGATTTTACACAAATTATTACTATTTTTAATAATTTTATCTAGGCCCGTACAGTCGATTTCCATTAACGGCCATCGAACTGCACTTACAGCGACCTTTTTCGAATTTGATTTGGACGTATCTCCAAATCCAACCGTTAGATTTCAAATTTCTAACATTCATTAGAAAGCTCTTTTCGATACGAACCCAACGGTTTCGGTTTTAGGAGAATCCGACGGTCGGATCTCCCGTAATGTCCGTTTGAAATAAATGGTCGAAATTCGCGAACTGCCGCGGCGCGGCGCGTTCTATTCAGGCCATTATATTATATATATAATATATATAATATATACTTCATCGATTTCTATTTAAAACGAATTATATAAATAGTTTTGAATTCGTTTCAAAAACAATTTCAACTTCCTTTTCAATTCAAATCAAAATTGAATTCTTCTTTATAAATTCGTTTTAAAATTCATTTCTATTCAATTCAAATTTCAATTCAATTTGAATTCATTTCAATTCACTTTCAATTCAATTCGAATTCGTTTTCAATTCAATTCATTTCGAAATCGTTTTCAATTCAATTCATTTCGAAATCGTTTTCAATTCAATTCATTTCGAAATCGTTTTCAATTCAATTCATTTCGAAATCGTTTCAATTCAATTCATTTCGAAATCGTTTTCAATTCAATTCATTTCGAAATCGTTTTCAATTCAATTCATTTCGAAATCGTTTTAAAATCGATATAAATATCGTTCACGTCAAAATGGCGTCAATCTAATCAACACGGCTTCATATATTGATATTTCCAAATATTCCATTTCGAATATTTCTATTTCAAATATTTCTATTTTAAAACTGGAATGAGGCCCAATCAATTACCATATAAAGTTAATTATATGGATTTTCATACAACACATGTATATAATAGCATGGAAAAATAATCAACCATCAACCAAAGTGCACTACACTGTATAAGCATCAAATTTAGATATCCAACGCTTAAAACAGCCTGTCAATCAACCGATCGACATATTCAATCAATTGGGATGAGTGAACTTCAAATTTCATCCCAACACCCGTGTGGGGTTTCAAACAATCAAACACATATTTTATTTGTGCTGTTGGGCGATGTGTAAAATTTATCGACCCAATCAATGTCCTTCAAATAAGTGTACATAAACAAACCGTCTGGTTTGTAAATGAATATTTATTTTATTCACTTTCACTATATTCATATTCACGTTAAAAATTATATTTTTAACGATAAAACATTTTATTTCAACCTATGAATTTCTATTATTCATTTACACAATAAAATGATTTTTTATTTATTTTCTAACATATTTTAGAAAATTTCGGCGGCATAACGGCACGATACTAGAAACGGGACAAGGCCTAGCCTAATCCCCGGTCTAGTGAAGGCCCACGCCATTCACACATCAATCAAATCAATTTCATTTTGCAAACCACAAAATTTGGAGTAAGGGTCTAACCTAGCCTTACTCCTTCGCCTTATAATGGCGCACGTCTAATCCTAACCAATTTATCGATTCGATTTTTCACACCACAAACCACATTCAAACCAATATCGCAATCAATCACCAAACAGTCAAACAAACAAGTCCATGGTCTGTGGACGATTGTGTCGGGTGCTACTAAGCACCGTCTGCATCCTAGTATATATATAACTAGAAAAATTAAATTGAAAGGTGAGAAATTCTCACCAATAGCTATCCAACTTCACGACACTTCTCTTATAGAAATCTTCGCCTTTTGTCGCTTTCGCCCGTATTCTCTACATATGTAAAAATAGAATTTTTACTATGCTATTCAATATATAAAAATCGAATTTTGACTTCGCTATTCAATATATAAAAATATGATTTTTACTTCGACTTTCAACATATAAAAATATGATTTTTACTTCGACTTTCAACATATAAAAATATGATTTTTACTTCGACTTTCATCATATAAAAATATGATTTTTACTTTTAAATTCCTAATCTCCTTCTAGTTTATAAATCATTTTAAAATCAGTTTAAAAATGCTTATAAAATCAGTTTAAAAATGCTTTTAAAATCAGTTTAAAAATTCTTTTACAAAATCAGTTTAACCTTCTTTTTAAAATCAGTTTAAACCTTTTTATAAAATCAGTTTTAAAATTCTTTTATAAAATTCAGTTTTAAAATTCTTTTATAAAATCAGTTTTTAACCTTTTTCAAAAATTCTGTTTTCAAATCTTTTAAAAATTCTGTTTTCAAATCTTTTAAAAATTCTGTTTTTCTTTTCTTTTAAAAATCCTATTTTTAAATCTTTTTTCTAAAAAATCTGTTTTTAAATCTTTTAAAAATTCTGTTTTTAAATCTTTTAAAAATTCTGTTTTTAAAACTAAAAGAAATCAGTTTATAAATTATAATTAAACATAAAGCAAAAATAAAAAATAACTTACAGCGGTTTCCACTGTTGAACTTCGAAGGGGGGGGGAGTCTGCGCGCATCGGTCAGCGTGGGGGTGGGCTCGTCGGAGTCACAGTCGGCGGTGGAAGCTGGGGTTGCGGTTTTGGGAGCGGGTTTTCTGGTGGTTTGGGGCTTGGTCGACGGATTAGAGAAGAGAGAGAGGAGAGAGAGTAGGGGAGGGCGGCACTAGGCAGGGGGCGATCGTCGGAGAGGGGGGTGGCCGACCTGGTGGTGTGGTGGACGGAAGGGCGACGGCCAGATCGAGGTTTTTTTTTTTTTTTTTTTTCAATTCAAATGAACGTTGACTTGGGATAAGGAGAGAGAGGGGGCAATATATAATTTATATATTTTATTCTATTTTTATTTTCCAAAAAGCAACATTCATTTCGAACTCGAAATCGAACCCACCGACTGTCGCCCCTAGCTAAATACCCCCATTCCGAACACAATGGGATATGTATCGTAAGCTGGTTTGATCGTTACAATCAGTTTCCGTTGAATTTACATTTAAATCACTATATTGAATTTTAAACGCACATTTCAAATTACCGAGGCCACATACTAACTAGAAAAATTCCAGAAAAATATTTTCTAGCTTCGTATTGACGATACGGTCCTAACAAAACTAGTTTCTTCGAATTCTGAGACCGTTAGAAAAATGGCCATTTTCCAGTCGATTAAAATCAACTGAAACTGGTCAAACGCGTTTTCCTTTGCCACGCTCACATATTGATTCGAAAAATTATGAAACTTGAAACCTAGCAATAACTTAACATCACGGACCCAACAAAAGTGGTTTCGTCGAAATCCGAGGTTGTTTGCAAAATGTCCATTTTTAAGGGCCTGAATTCCATAGCGACTATTCAGAATTTTCAACTGGACGTATCTTATCATTTCTAAAGTGAAATCCTAGTTTGTTAACTTCGTTAGAAAGATCTTGTTCATCAGATTCAAATATTTCTTGTTTCGTCCAATTCTGACTTATAACGAATTCTGTATATTCAATTGAAATTAGAAATCGAATTTTCGAACTACCGCGCCTTTTCAGGCTCGTTATATAATTAAAATAAATTTATTCGTTTTAACTTCGTCGAAAATAAATTTTCTCGTCGATATTATTTAAAATAATTCATTTTAAATAATCAAAACTCGCTATAATTGCCAAAATAAAAATTTTAAACTGGCCCAGATTTTACGGGTTGTTACAATCTCCCCCACTTAAAACTTTTCGTCCCCGAAAAGGAACAAAGTCGAAAGTGGTTTGATTATTCAGCTCTACGTTCGATCTGGCTTTCATTCTCCAACTTTTCAGTTTCAGAGAATTTTCTAAAATTTCAAAAATTTGGCTAACACCCTAAATTTTTGAAAAATTTCGCCATAACCTCCCCTGCACCGGGAGCATCGGGGAATTTCAAATAGCTTCCCCGGTCCTTCAGATCTCAAAAAGAAAAAGAAAAAGCCAAGCGGCTAGCCAATAGGCTCACAAAATCATCATCACCCAAACAAAACAGGAAATTATGTAGTAAACATGTACCTATTTGTCGGGCAAACAAATTTTATTCTCTGCTCTAGCCTCCTTGCTATGACCTGTTCAATGATATACATGTATATGCAAGCAGATGCGACCAATTTCAATACAATTCATTATTTGTTTCAATTAGGCTAAATGGTTCAAAATTAGCAAACAAATAAACGAACAACACAAACATCAATCAATTAGTGAATTTAACCTTTCAAATTCATAATTTTGATACATAGTCAAAAATCAGATTTTTGATGCCAAATCACAACAATAGGGCCTATCTAATTTTGGTTCTCACACCAGTCAATAGGAAATATATAGAAATCTCACTTTCGTCGCTCGAAAATAAATACTGGCGACAGTGCCCCATCACCAGAACCATTCCCCGGCACTAGAGGGATTCTATATCTACCTAATATATTAAAACTTCGAATACACGTTTGCAAGACATATATGCAAAATCTTTATATATCGGATTGTCCTAATCAATATAAAATAAATAATCAAATACGAATAATTGATTTAAATTTTCAAAACGAAATTTGTTTTCATTTGAAAGAAATATACTCTTCACACTCGTTCTAGGATACTACTGATCCTATCTCTAACGAGTCATTCTAATTGGATATTGCTAATCCAATATCTGATGAATTCTTTCGTAGGGTTCTAATGTGTCTTGTTCTCTGAGCTTTGTAAACCAAAGCTCTGATACCACGTGTAAAGACCCGCAACTTCCCCGTAAAGGAAAGCGTCGGATAGTTCGAGAACAAACCACAATAGAACGCATACTGAAGAACGTTTCATTGTATATTACAACAATGCATCAGATTACAAGAATATACAGAGTATAAAAGAATATTACACAGAAATATCAGAGATTTAAATTACATTTAAATACATAGCAGCGGAAAATAATACAATACACAACTAGAAGTAGATATACGGATACAAAGCTTTCCGGATATCGTTCCAGCTGTAAAACAGGATCCTGTGAATATAAATCTGCAAAACCAAAACTACTAGCTGCCCGTGTCAAAATAAGGGCACCCAGAGTTTAGGTTAAAACAATAAACTCCAGGTCAGTCATGTGACTGGTGTGAGAACTAAAACAGTTATTAGTCTTTATTTTAAATCATTAGGTAAATCAAGGGACCACGCCGTATAACACGGAACGGGTTTCCTCCCAAGAATACCAGTGCATAAAACAAACAGCGCAATGCTAAATAAAGAAAAATGAAGCTGTTATAAGACCCAGGTCCTATCACACAATGCAACGCAAACCGGGGGATAGGGTTTTCCCTTATAACAGCCAAAGAATGCTTGATACGTTTAAAACAAATCATTTGATACTAATAAGTGCATAGTGTATAAAACAACTTCAAATCATAAGTATAAATCATAGGCGGCATGAGCGTCCCATGCCACTATGTCGCCACATATAGGTTTACAATCAAAACCGCAATGTCGTATTGGAAGTTGGGTTATCATTTATGGTATGAACCGAGGCTATGGGCAAGATCCTCTACCAATTTGTGACTCTCTAGCCCGAGCCACAGGCAAGCGCGTAGACAAGCCTTGGATCGTCAGGGCCGGTCCACCGATGTGGATTATTATGCCTGAACACTACGTTTCCCCGCCCTTTGGGGCGTAAGCCTGGCCCGTCAGCCGACCAGAAGCATCGGCCGAAACCGATATCACGAGGCGCCTCGCTTTTCAGCAAGTAATAATAAGTAACATCCACATGAGTCAAACTCGTCAGCCAGTTCAAGCACTGACGCCACTCATAACTAGAAAGAAACGTAGGTCCTCCCTGATGTCCGTCTCCCGTTTTTGATTCATACCGGGTGTGATACTCGCGAATCAACGTTACACAAAGCTACGCCACAAAGGCCGTGCTTCGATCATCACCACAAGACTCTGCTTTTCAACAGAAGCCTTGATCATTTGCATCTTAGCATGCCACACAGGCAATTCACTCCATGCGATTGATATCCATCAATATATAACCCCTGAGCTCGTACGTCTCAGAGAAGGGCGTTAAGCAAAAGAATAAATTCTCCGCCGCCAAACAGATATATATTTAATAGAGATCAATCACACGGACTAAAATCCAATGTCAGACACACAGTCCATTTACAAGTCCGTTCTGGGTCTGAACGAAACCGGAGGCACCTAGTACCTCGCATATCCATCGATCTCCAAGTACGTCTGGACGATCACTAACTGTTTCCATCTTCTTGGGTGTACAGCCCAATCAAGATCATCAGTTATCACCCAAACGACGTGAAGACCTCCGGTCTTCGACCATCGTCTTCATCTTCGACTTATCGTCGTATCAGTTATTCAGAATGGGATAAACCCGGACTTTCCGAATAACTCGCGTATATTTTAAATAAGTGTTACACAAACACAACATACGCCTCATTCCAATTCATTAGTCACTAACCGTAAATTAATCAAGAGAATAATTCCCCAAATATTAACCCCGAAGGCCGAAACCAACATCAGATCAATATTCAGAAAACCATTCTGTTTGGCTAACCGACAGTCAATTTCTAAATTTCACATTCATAGGGAAAGGTTCCCATTAATTTTATCAAAGATAAATTCTTTAATTTATTCTTTAATCTATTTTTGAATATCAATTCAAACTAGTCGGGATTAACGAACCTTACCGAAGTAATCATTTGTTTTAATTTCCCAATCCCAACCTATTCATCCCATGAAGTAAAACTGGTTATACTTCATATCTAACACCACGGTGTTATTGGTAAATTCAATTACCATTTCACGTTCAAATCTAATTAAAGATTTAACTATCGCCTGGAGCAAAACTGGTGATACTCCATTTTCGATCATTTCAATCTAATTAAAGATTCATTAAAACTCCACTTAGTTTTAATCTTCGACTGGGTTAAAGAATCCGTGTCATTTAAAAACACAGTTCACGATAAACCCAAAATCACATTCATTAATTATCAGGTTAAAGAACAAGTGTTGTTTAAAACACTGTTCACAATAAACCCAAAAATCAATATCGATTCAATTCCAATTAAATATTATTTAATTGGTACACTTCATTAAATCTAAATAAAAAGATTTAATCTTTTCTCAACTGGGTTCAAGAACAGTGTTAGTGAAGACACCATTCACGACAAACCCAAATCACATTTGATATTCAATACAAGGCTCTGAATAGAAAATATATCGGCTTATATTCAATATCAAATTCTACGACTAACAAATGTCGTATTGGAAATAACAATATAAATATATATCTCTCAAATTTCCATGACAACATCTGTATAATCACGAATTCCAACATCGAAATATTCCGAAGATAATTTCGATTCAAATCCACTCCAATGCAATCATTGGAAATTCTGGTTATTTTTAAAACCCCTTTCGAATCCAATTTATTTATTTAAAAATAAATAGAATTATATTTCTAGTTCAAAACTAGTTCATTTCGATAAAAATCTATTTTTATCTTTTCAAATATGGAGTTTTTCATCCCTAACTTTCACAAATCATTCCTTATGATTTTACACAAATTATTACTATTTTTAATAATTTTATCAAGGCCCGTACAGTCGATTTCCATTAACGGCCATCGAACTGCACTTACAGCGACCTTTTTCGAATTTGATTTGGACGTATCTCCAAATCCAACCGTTAGATTTCAAATTTCTAACATTCATTAGAAATCTCTTTTCGATACGAACCCAACGGTTCCGGTTTTAGGAGAATCCGACGGTCGGATCTCCCGTAATGTCCGTTTGAAATAAATGGTCGAAATTCGCGAACTGCCGCGGCGCGGCGCGTTCTATTCAGGCCATTATATTATATATATAATATATATAATATATACTTCGTCGATTTCTATTTAAAACGAATTATATAAATAGTTTTGAATTCGTTTCAAAAACAATTTCAACTTCCTTTTCAATTCAAATCAAAATTGAATTCTTCTTTATAAATTCGTTTTAAAATTCATTTCTATTCAATTCAAATTTCAATTCAATTTGAATTCATTTCAATTCACTTTCAATTCAATTCGAATTCATTTTCAATTCAATTCATTTCGAAATCGTTTTCAATTCAATTCATTTCGAAATCGTTTTCAATTCAATTCATTTCGAAATCGTTTTCAATTCAATTCATTTCGAAATCGTTTCAATTCAATTCATTTCGAAATCGTTTTCAATTCAATTCATTTCGAAATCGTTTTCAATTCAATTCATTTCGAAATCGTTTTAAAATCGATATAAATATCGTTCACGTCAAAATGGCGTCAATCTAATCAACACGGCTTCATATATTGATATTTCCAAATTTTCCATTTCGAATATTTCTATTTCAAATATTTCTATTTTAAAACTGGAATGAGGCCCAATCAATTACCATATAAAGTTAATTATATGGATTTTCATACAACACATGTATATAATAGCATGGAAAAATAATCAACCATCAACCAAAGTGCACTACACTGTATAAGCATCAAATTTAGATATCCAACGCTTAAAACAGCCTGTCAATCAACCGATCGACATATTCAATCAATTGGGATGAGTGAACTTCAAATTTCATCCCAACACCCGTGTGGTGTTTCAAACAATCAAACACATATTTTATTTGTGCTGTTGGGCGATGTGTAAAATTTATCGACCCAATCAATGTCCTTCAAATAAGTGTACATAAACAAACCGTCTGGTTTGTAAATGAATATTTATTTTATTCACTTTCACTATATTCATATTCACGTTAAAAATTATATTTTTAACGATAAAACATTTTATTTCAACCTATGAATTTCTATTATTCATTTACACGATAAAATGATTTTTTTTTTTATTTTCTAACATATTTTAGAAAATTTCGGCGGCATAACGGCACGATACTAGAAACGGGACAAGGCCTAGCCTAATCCCCGGTCTAGTGAAGGCCCACGCCATTCACACATCAATCAAATCAATTTCATTTTGCAAACCACAAAATTTGGAGTAAGGGTCTAACCTAGCCTTACTCCTTCGCCTTATAAGGGCGCACGTCTAATCCTAACCAATTTATCGATTCGATTTTTCACACCACAAACCACATTCAAACCAATATCGCAATCAATCACCAAACAGTCAAACAAACAAGTCCATGGTCTGTGGACGATTGTGTCGGGTGCTACTAAGCACCGTCTGCATCCTAGTATATATATAACTAGAAAAATTAAATTGAAAGGTGAGAAATTCTCACCAATAGCTATCCAACTTCACGACACTTCTCTTATAGAAATCTTCGCCTTTTGTCGCTTTCGCCCGTATTCTCTACATATGTAAAAATAGAATTTTTACTATGCTATTCAATATATAAAAATCGAATTTTGACTTCGCTATTCAATATATAAAAATATGATTTTTACTTCGACTTTCAACATATAAAAATATGATTTTTACTTCGACTTTCAACATATAAAAATATGATTTTTACTTCGACTTTCATCATATAAAAATATGATTTTTACTTTTAAATTCCTAATCTCCTTCTAGTTTATAAATCATTTTAAAATCAGTTTAAAAATGCTTATAAAATCAGTTTAAAAATGCTTTTAAAATCAGTTTAAAAATTCTTTTACAAAATCAGTTTAACCTTCTTTTTAAAATCAGTTTAAACCTTTTTATAAAATCAGTTTTAAAATTCTTTTATAAAATTCAGTTTTAAAATTCTTTTATAAAATCAGTTTTTAACCTTTTTCAAAAATTATGTTTTCAAATCTTTTAAAAATTCTGTTTTCAAATCTTTTAAAAATTCTGTTTTTCTTTTCTTTTAAAAATCCTATTTTTAAATCTTTTTTCTAAAAAATCTGTTTTTAAATCTTTTAAAAATTCTGTTTTTAAATCTTTTAAAAATTCTGTTTTTAAAACTAAAAGAAATCAGTTAATAAATTATAATTAAACATAAAGCAAAAATAAAAAATAACTTACAGCGGTTTCCACTGTTGAACTTCGAAGGGGGGGGGGAGTCTGCGCGCATCGGTCAGCGTGGGGGTGGGCTCGTCGGAGTCACAGTCGGCGGTGGAAGCTGGGGTTGCGGTTTTGGGAGCGGGTTTTCTGGTGGTTTGGGGCTTGGTCGACGGATTAGAGAAGAGAGAGAGGAGAGAGAGTAGGGGAGGGCGGCACTAGGCAGGGGGCGATCGTCGGAGAGGGGGGTGGCCGACCTGGTGGCGTGGTGGACGGAAGGGCGACGGCCAGATCGAGGTTTTTTTTTTTTTTTTTTTTTCAATTCAAATGAACGTTGACTTGGGATAAGGAGAGAGAGGGGGCAATATATAATTTATATATTTTATTCTATTTTTATTTTCCAAAAAGCAACATTCATTTCGAACTCGAAATCGAACCCACCGACTGTCGCCCCTAGCTAAATACCCCCATTCCGAACACAATGGGATATGTATCGTAAGCTGGTTTGATCGTTACAATCAGTTTCCGTTGAATTTACATTTAAATCACTATATTGAATTTTAAACGCACATTTCAAATTACCGAGGCCACATACTAACTAGAAAAATTCCAGAAAAATATTTTCTAGCTTCGTATTGACGATACGGTCCTAACAAAACTAGTTTCGTCGAATTCTGAGACCGTTAGAAAAATGGCCATTTTCCAGTCGATTAAAATCAACTGAAACTGGTCAAACACGTTTTCCTTCGCCACGCTCACATATTGATTCGAAAAATTATGAAACTTGAAACCTAGCAATAACTTAACATCACGGACCCAACAAAAGTGGTTTCGTCGAAATCCGAGGTCGTTTGCAAAATGTCCATTTTTAAGGGCCTGAATTCCATAGCGACTATTCAGAATTTTCAACTGGACGTATCTTATCATTTCTAAAGTGAAATCCTAGTTTGTTAACTTCGTTAGAAAGATCTTGTTCATCAGATTCAAATATTTCTTGTTTCGTCCAATTCTGACTTATAACGAATTCTGTATATTCAATTGAAATTAGAAATCGAATTTTCGAACTACCGCGCCTTTTCAGGCTCGTTATATAATTAAAATAAATTTATTCGTTTTAACTTCGTCGAAAATAAATTTTCTCGTCGATATTATTTAAAATAATTCATTTTAAATAATCAAAACTCGCTATAATTGCCAAAATAAAAATTTTAAACTGGCCCAGATTTTACGGGTTGTTACACACAAAAACAACGTCGAACACAGCAACATGTATACGAGATCGAAGAGCCTCGCGTACTGATTTCAAATATATCCCTCTCGTGATTTATAGGGATTTCTTCGATTTTATTTTGATTTTTGAAAGAGGAGCTTTTACGTTTTTTTTTTGCTGAAATGAAAAAATAGAACTGGCGGCTCAAACTTTGATCTTATAGGGAGACGGTTCTTGTGTGTGGTTGGAGAGGTGATACGTGGCTTGTTTTTAGGCCTTAGAAAATTTTCTTTTCTTTTATTATATCTTATTTTAGCTAATATCTCAATTATTTGTCTTCTAAAAATTCCCACGATCACATACAATACCTAAAAATCACGAAACTGGATATGCTGCTAGAGTTCGACATTATGGTCCCAAAGAAACTGGTTTCGTTGAATTCCGACTTCGTAATGTCACACAACGTATTTTTAAAGGTCGAATTATCGACTGTTTTCCACTTTAAAAATCGGTACGGCCACATGCTGACTCTAAAAATCATGAAACTGAAAATCTAACAACTATTTGATATTGTGGATCCAACAAAATTAGTTTCGTCGAATTCCGACTCCGTTTGCAAAAGTGGCTAATTTTTACAGCTCTGAATGACCCATTTAAATATATAAATATATTTAAATATAATTAAATTAAATATAAATAAATTTATATTATCGTATATATTCACAGTGGAATACCATACTGCTCTAGAATATTCCTATATGAATTTCTAACTCGATATTCACTTCTGGGTCAACCCGATATTCGATTTATATTGAAATTCCTTTTTTTTTAAATATAAAGAATTCCTTTATAGATTATAAAGGAATTCCACAGCGACTTTTCTAAAATTTGATTTGGACGTAAATCAAAATCTACACGACGAAATCCTGATTTCTCTCTTCCACTAGAAAGATATACTCCACCAGCTCCACACGTTTCTTGTTTCACAGAAATCCGGCTTAAAACGAATCCTGTAAATTTAGTTGAAGTTCGAATCGCCAATTTACGAACTGCAGCGCCATTTCAAGCTCGTTTTTAATTATAATATAATTATACGTTCAAACTATTGTTCAAATAATATATTCGTTATTCAAATTCAATTCCAAACTGAATTAAATATCACAGATGATCTGGTTCACACCATATCGCCATTTCAGCCAATTCTGATTATTTCAAAAATTAAATATATTATTTAATTTATTATTTTAATTAAATATTCACCATTATTTAATTCAGCGACCATTAAATACTTTTAATCACCTTTAAATAATTAAATAAATTAATTACAATACCTCTGCCAATGTGGGTCATTACATTCTTCCCCACTTAAAATAATTTCGTCCTCGAAATTGCTAAGTTAGAGAACGACCCTATCGACTGGTTAGAACATATTTGTTCACTTCTTAACTTCAGTTTCCAACTGGACCAATTTAATTTCAATTAAATTATTAATAAATTCTTATCAACAAAAATTTCCAAAAATCCTGAAAAAAATTTAACTCCTTAACTTTTTGAATTTTTTTGCCAGCACCTCCTTTGTACTGGTTAATAGCTCAAACTTCAACTTGCCTCTCTGGGCCATCTCCAACCCAAAAGAAAACCAAACAGCCAAGCGGCTTGCCAATTCGGCTCATAAATCTCATGCTTATACCAAATATAAACTTGTACCTTTTTGTCGAGCATATCAACTTTATCACTTCACCTGTTATCAATTCATATATACCAATGCAATTCCAGTTCGATCTCAACCAAATTCCAATCTGTTTTTATCCACAAATCCAACCATTCTCTTAACCTAAGTCGAATTCAATTTCAAATCTTAACTACAATTCTTGATTCCAAATTCTTATATCATCAATCAACTTACTCGATATTATTCCAATATAATCCCATATTATATTTAACCTTGTCTAAGTTTAATTCAAATTTATTTACTCACTTTCAATATTTTAATTCATTTAACTTCATAAGTTAAATTTAAATTCCAGAATTTAAAATTCCTGGGTTTATTTCAAATCAAATTTTAAATCGTAACACCAATTCAAAACCTTTGAATTTCTAACAACTTGTTTCCTCAAAACAATTTGAAAACTAAACCTTTGGTAGTAATTCGCCACTTAGAAACTCGAAAATCATACCGACGATGTATCGATCCATCCCCGGAATTATTTTCCAGTCATCAAGGTGAGTTCAATACTATATTTATTTCGAATTGAAAAACATTTTCAAAATCTCCCAGGAACTTAAAATTTCCTTATTTTAATTCCAAATTCTGATTTACTTCATTTGATTGCACTTATATGAATTCTGGTTGGTTATATATAACCATTTCACTTTATAATCTTACTCGATTATAATTACACCCAATATATCTAATATATATTCCTCTATATCAGAATATACTCTGGGTAAACTTATTTTAATTTACCCTCCTTACAAAATATATCGTGTCGACCCATCGTATTCGAGTGTTTACAAAATCCCTACCGATACAGTGGATCAAACCGATCGACCAGAACCCATAAACAACTCAACCAATAAATCTCCACAATATAAAACAAATTTTTATATCAAATACAAATACGTTCAATCGTATATATACACTCAAACTCAATCTAGGGCATTACTAACCCCATCTCTATTGAGTCACGCCACAAAGCCAAGGTAATTCATTTAACTTAAGCTCCGATACCAACTGTAATGACCCGGGTTTTTGATGAACTTGGTTATCCGATATACAACACTATCGAACATCCAAGAGTCGAAAATACCGGTCATTAATGAAAGAAGATAGAGGATGAGAATAGATAAGATAGAAACTTAGAATAGAAGAAGAAGAAGACAGCATCAGAGTAACACGAACCTCACAGTGGAACGAATAACATATAATATATATAACATAACTTGAAATATACATCTGTACTTGAATATACATCATTATCAAAGTACAACACTTACAACACAACGGAAATAACTATAGCTATATAATCCTGAAGCCTCCTGCTCCAAGCTCTTCCAGTATATCTGTAAATCCTGACTACTTGACTGCCCGTACAAAATTGGGCACCCAAGAGTTTAGGGAAACAAACAAATAAACTCTGAGTCAGTCATGGGACTGGTGTGAGTAAAATAGTTTGAACAAGTAAACGATATCTCATAAGACCACGCCGTATAACGGAACGGGTTTTTCCCATATGAGAATCCAAATTATCTTTATATCAAAAACCTTTTGATATTATAATAATGTCTATCAACCACAATATAATAATCATCTAGCAGAAACGCTTTCATCTCACGTTCTACATATATAATATACAATCAAAACCGCAAGCACGTATTGGGTAATGGTTTCCAACTATGACAAGGTATGGAACCACCTTTCGCTAGTGTACCTCTAGAAAGGAATACACTGGGTTCAACAAGAACATCTTGCAACCCGATCACACATGACCGACCACTTATTTCGCTTGAGTGTATCGAATGTATATCACCAATGGTTAGGATCAGCAAACATTTCCCAAATGGGACAGTATCGACAATAGATTTTTAGAAATAAATGAAACTCTAGATCAGGTGATTATACACACTACTTCGGAGCGACCGACTTAGCCATGCTGCCAACCCGATTTCTGTCATTTACCGGATGATGAGGTTTGAAGCTACGCTTTATCATCACACCAGATTCACTTCGAATGTCACATCGTCAAATCCATCAAATCACCGATTGACGTCCTCAACAATACATTATGTGTTAGCTAAAAGAAGTTTCCTTCTCCTCTTCCACTCTTGGTACGGTTGGAGAAATCAATATACGTGATCGTCTGGAAATACTCTGTCAGACATCCGTCCATACAAGTCATCCAGGAATAGGATGAACCGAAGGTACTATTCAGTATATCCACCTTAGGCACTGTTATCTAAGATTTATACAACAGCCCTTGCATTTTACTCCGTCTTCAATTATCTTTGGCATATATGATTCGCAACGCTTATACCAATACAGAGTGGTTCTTTGGATAATAATCCAACCGGTCTCTCTATATTAACAACGTAAATTGGTCAAAACCTCGACAGTCTGTGATTTAACTATCGAAGGAAAATACATGTGCAAACAACGATATCATTTCCAAATGGAAATTCTATCAATCCATCATCAATCATATATATATATATATATCTATATATATATATATTTCCTTATTTTCTATGTTTAGAAAATATACGTTATTAACACTGGAACACATTTCCATCGTTATTTACATATCACTATTATTTCACAACTATCAGTCCCTGACCGTAAACTAGTAGGAGAACAATTCCCTAAGTATAAACCCCGAAGGCCGAAACCAACATCAGATCGATACTAAAAAAAAACTATCCAACTTAACTAATCTCCAGTCAGTTTCTAATTTTGCTTAGCTCTGTTTCTTTAACTCTATTCTGATTAATTCTATTTGATTAACTCTAATTGAATAACTCTATTCCGTTTTAACTTTATTTCGAATAACTATATTCGATTTAACTCCTTCGAATATAAACTATATTCGATTAACTACTTCGGATATAAACTATATTCGATTAACTACTTCTTGATAAACTCTAATCGAATAACTTTATTTGATTAACACTATCCCATTTTTATAATTCTATTTGTTTTCTAAATATTCTCCTTTATAATATCCTATTTATTTTCTAATAAATATTCCTTTATTCTATTCTATTCGTTTTATCAACATTTTTCCTTTTTTATAAAACTCTACTCGTTTTATGAACATTTCCCCTTTATTTACTTTCGAAATATTTCCTTTTATAAAATCTGTTGATTTTATAAAATCCCTTTTATATTCTGTTCTATTTATTCTAATAAATAAATATTTCCTTTATTATAACTTATCCTTCGATTTTACAATTATTTTCTTTTATAAAAATCCTTTTCCTTTTCTATATAAAATCCATTGATTTTATATAAATAATTCATTTTCAAAATACACTTTGAAAATCCCCTTTCCCACATCCAGTATTTCTTATGGTATTTAACATGCCATATAACAACGATAAATATCGTCCAAACACACATAATCAACAACAGATTATATATCACATCATATATCACAATATATGAATCATAGTAAAATAAATGTTGAGGAATCCAGTTGGATTCCTCCAACCTGTTTCCCTGCATCACAGATGTTAAACAATATAGATAACATCACTTTCAGTTCCATATGATATATTCTGTTAAAACAGAATTAATATAGAAATTCAACTAACTGACTAGCAGTTCAATCAATAAGTCAACACACAGTCAATCAGCCAATAATTACAGTTCTAAAAATACAACATGAAATTATAAACTGTTCAGAGTTGGTGAGATTTACTCACTTTGGCAGTTCATCGTTAAAGAACGATAAACTGTTATTTGATTTGAATCAAACAATTTAATTCGCCGTAAATTCAAACGAGTCCCAATCCACTTCCAGTCAGTTTCATTGTGAAGCTCTCGTCCATATGGTCCCAACGCAACTTGTTTCACTGAATTCCGATCTCGTATGAGGTAGTTACGATATTACAAAATTAATACATATTTGAATTAAATAAAACTTAAATATATATTCACTTTGGGCTTTACCAATATAACCAGGCCCATTCACCATTCAAACCCTCCCCAAACACAGCTCTTCTTCCCCGAACCATGAAACTGTAACCTGCTCCCTCAATACACCATTTCCCAAAACTTTACCCTCCGTTCTCTTCCACTTATCACCATCGTTTGTCGAAAGGAAAACACCAACGACCTCCTCTTCTATTTCTCTTCACACTCATGCCATCAATGAACAACTCGGGTCCATATCGTCTGTCGCGGTTCCAGGACATTAACGCCCAACTCCATAGATCGAGCGACCCTTTTCAACTCAAAAATCCACAAAATTCCCACAAACAAAACTGAATCCAACCACAAACACCAACCGAAACTCGAATTCAAACACGATGCCTCACAACCCAAAATTTCGAAAACCCTAGGTTGTTCTGTCGAAACCCAATACCACAAAAACAACGTCGAACTCAGCAACATGTATATGAGATCGAAGAGCCTCGCGTACTGATTTCAAATATATCCCTCTCGTGATTTATAGGGATTTCTTCGATTTTATTTTGATTTTTGAAAGAGGAGCTTTTACGTTTTAATTTTTTTGCTGAAATGAAAAATTAAAACTGGCGGCTCAAACTTTGATCTTATAGGGAGACGGTTCTTGTGTATGGTTAGAGATGTGATACGTGGCTTGTTTTTAGGCCTTAGAAAATTTTCTTTTATTTTATTATATCTTATTTTAGCTAATATCTCAATTATTTGTCTTCTAATAATTCCCACGGTCACATACAATACCTAAATATCACGAAACTGGATATACAGCTAGAGTTCGACATTACGGTCCCAACGAAACTGGTTTCGTCGAATTCTGACTTCGTATGCTCACACAGCGTATTTTTAAAGGTCGAATTATCGATTGTTTTCCACTTTGAAAATCGGTACGGCCACATACTGACTCTAAAAATCATGAAACTGGAAATCTAACAACTATTCGACATTGCGGATCCAACAAAATTAGTTTCGTCGAATTCCGACTCCGTTTGCAAAAGTGGCTAATTTTTACAGCTCTGAATGACCCATTTAAATATATAAATATATTTAAATATAATTAAATTAAATATAATTAAATTTATATTATCGTATATATTCACAGTGGAATACCATACTGCTCTAGAATATTAATATATGAATTTCTAACTCGATATTCACTTCTGGGTCAACCCGATATTCGATTTATATTGAAATTCCTTTTTTTAAAATATAAAGAATTCCTTTATAGATTATAAAGGAATTCCACAACGACTTTTCTAAAATTTGATTTGGACGTAAATCAAAATCTACACGACGAAATCCCGATTTTTCTCTTCCACTAGAAAGATATACTCCACTAGCTCCACACGTATCTTGTTTCACAGAAATCCGGCTTAAAACGAATCCTGTAAATTCAGTTGAATTTCGAATCGCCAATTTACGAACTACAGCGCCATTTCAAGCTCGTTTTTAATTATAATATAATTATATGTTCAAACTGTCGTTCAAATAATATATTCGTTATTCAAATTCAATTCCAAGCTGAATTAAATATCACAGATGATCCGGTTCACACCATATCGCCATTTCAGCCAATTCTGATTATTTCAAAAATTAAATATATTATTTAATTTATTATTTTAATTAAATATTCACCATTATTTAATTCAACGACCATTAAATCCTTTTAATCACCTTTTAAATAATTAAATAAATTAATTATAATACCTCTGCCAATGCGGGTCATTACAACTTACCTGGCCAATGTTTATTTATCTGGGCGAGGATCAGAATGGATCGAAAGGAAAGCCCGTATGTTCATTTAATAGTTTATTAAATGTTAAATGTAAGAAAGATATCCATCTTTGTATAGTGAATCCGAATTGAAGATAAGTGAAAATCTAGAGTTTTCCAATTAAATTAAATTGGAATTAAATGGAAACCATATTGATTAACGGTTGAAATAAGTCTCCATAGATGAAGACTTAGACTATTTGAGTAATTTGAAAGGCACTAGCCAATATTCCGCTTATAGTGTTGGTTGGATACAGAGATTAATATCAACTGAAAGCAGATATAATTTCCATGAAGAATCCATTTTAAAAGGAAGATGATTTTGGGTTTATCGTGAACTATGTTTTAAGTGACATTGGTTCTTTAACCCAGTTAAAGACATGATTAATTTCCTAAGATTGAATAATCATTGAGTAATGATTTTTGAGATTAAAACCAAGTGGAGTTCGAATGAATCTTTGATCAGATTGAAATGAGTATAGGGTAATTAAATTTACCAAATTCAAGAAATATTCGAGAATGGGAACTACCAGTTTTACTCCATGCGATAGTTAAATCTTTAATTAGATTTAAAACGTTGAATGGTAATTGAATTTACCATTAACACAATGGGTGTTAGATATAGAATATTACCAGTTTTGCTCCATGGGATGAATAGGTTGGGATTGGGATAATTAAATGAATGATTACTTTGGCAAGGCTCGTTAATCCCGACTAGTTGATAAATCTTAATTTGGTTTGGATTGTGAAAAGATATTGTAAAATCCTTTGTAATGGTTTCCAAAGAAAGATTTAAACAATGAAGTAAATCTTAGGTAAGATTTGTGGGAATACTTCCCAATTTGATGAATATTTGAATAAAGGAATATTCTGGATTGGAATGAGGTTCATGAAATCCTGTATACCTATTGGTTTAAAGATGCGCTAATTATTTGGAAAGACTGGCTTTTTACCTATTCCGAATAATTATACGACGTGATGCTGATGTCAAGATATCGACGACAATGGTGGAAGACCCAGATTTATTCACATCGGATGGATGGTCCGTTGATGCCTTGGGCGACGACCTAAATGAGGTTAAAGTGATGGCATAATCTGACTATACTTGAAGCGATTTGGTTTGCAAGGACTTGCACTCTCAGGCGTGGACGTGGAATCAAGTGCCTTCGGTTCCATTCCTATTCCCAGAATGGACTTGTTGATGAATTTCGTTTCTGACACTGTATTTTATAAAAAACAGACTGACATTTACTAAACATACTTCTGTTTGGTGGTGGAGAATTTGTTCTCTTGCTTAACATCTTTATTTGAGACGTACGAGCTCAAAGGTTGTATGTTGGTGAATAGCAGTTTGTGTTTTAAGGAATGATTGTGTGGCATGATAAGTGGAAATGATCAAGGCTTTTGTTGAAAATCAGGGCCTTGTGGTTGAATACCAAAGCATGGCTTAAATGCGTAGCTTTGTTTATGACGTGACTTTGCGGACCTCACAACCCGGAATGAGCCGAAACAGGATTATAGATCACAGGGGTAGGGACTTAACGTTCCATCTAGCAAAAGTTAACGCCATGGTTGGCATTTACTTATGTGGTTTGTTGGATGAGGCGCCTCGGACTAGGTCAATATACCTGGATGACAGTCTATACACAGACTGAGGGACGTTATGTTCAGGCTGTTACTTTAATCCACGAAGTAGGGTTGACCGACCCTGCCGCTCTAAAGGAGCCAGACGGGATCCTAGAACCTAGCTGGGGGTTCCGAATTAGAGTGGGAAGATCCTTAGCCTAGGATCATTGATGGAAATCCAACTTCCAATACGAAACCCTTTACGATTTTCGATTGTATACTTATGTAGCCAATATAATGGGATGTGGCACTATGCGAGCTAAGATTCATAAGTTTATTTTCGAAAGGATTTTTCACACCTAAGTCATTATAATCATATCAAATGTTTTTGTTTTGAACTATATCTAGCATATTTTGCAATTAGAAGGCAAACCCCTATTCTCTGGTGTGCGCTTGCATTGTGTGATGGGACCTGGGGCTAATGTTCGTTTATTTTTCTAAAAGTCATGTTTTCAAAATCTGGTTTATGGTTGCTATAATTTGGTTCTGGTTGCTATGATTATGCACGTATCCTTAGGAGGAAACCCGTTTCGCGACATGCGGCGTGGTCCCGAGATACCTTATTCAAAATAAGGCTAAGTACAAGATTAGTAAAAAAAGTTTTCTCATACCAGTCCCATGACTGACTCGTAGTATGTTTTTCCGTTGCAAACTGTGGGTGCCCACAATTTCCACACGGGCAGTCTGTTAGTTTGTTTTTCAATTTTCGAGATCGAGCTCAAGCTTGAAGACATGAAGTTCCAGAGAGAGATGAAGTTTCATATGAAGGCCGGACGTACTCTATTATCGGTATAGCATGTTAAACCTTCATGAAGTAATGGTATGTAAAATAAGATTTGTATTCAAAAATGTTTTCGCTGCAATAATATATTATTATTATATTTTATATGTTCCGCTATGAGCTTTCTATTCCGCTGTGTTTGCTCTGATAAACCTTAATGAAATGTACTTTTGCTTACCTTGAATCGACGTTGGTTCGGTTTTTGGTCAGTTTGAAGTGAGTGGAAGTACGGGTCGTTACACTTGGTATCATAGCTTTGGTTAGATAAACCTTGGCTCTGTGGGATACTGACTTGTCAAAGATAGGATCAGTTGTATCCTAGGATAATTAACTCGTAAGAGATAGGGTTAGTAATACCCAAGAATGACTTGTGAGTGAATGTATATATACGAGAGACGTATTTGCAATTTGATATACAAATGGTTTTGTGTTGGATTAATTTTTTGGGTGGGTTATGAACATTGGTCGGTACAATAAGGATCCGCTGTATCGATAAGTGTTTATAAACACTTAAACAGTGTAGTCTAACCCAGATTTTATAAAATAATTTTGTCTAAAGGTATATTTTCATAAAAAGGTTTCAAGTTTTGATGAAAGCTACGTTTTGGAAAACGTAATACACTAATTAATTACTGGATGTGCTAATTAGTATAACTATTTAAGAAATTTGAATTCTTGACGATTTTGGACAGTCGAGGTATTTGCTAAAGAGATTATAAAACTTTTTGGTAAAATATTAAATGTTGTAGGGTATGGATAACTATGGTCTAACCTAGGATGATGAATCGAAAACAAGAGAAAAGGATTTATGGGTTTATCGAAGAAGGAAAATAGGTTAGACCTATGCAAGTATTCGTATCTGCTCCAGAAAGGATAAGGTTAAAGGAAAATTTATGGGTGTTTGTAGTTATAAAGAGGTATATTATGCAGTCCTATGCCCAATGAATAAACAAATAAAGTTAACTAGTGGAGTTAACCAATAAAGGTATGGGGTTAATAATTAAGGTATGGGTTAAGTATATAACCATTAGTTCCGACTTCGATTTCGAGGACGAAATCATTTTAAGTGAGGGAGAATGTAACGACCCAGAAATTGGGAACCAATTTAAAATTTACAAATTTCATAAAATTCATAATTAATTTGGATTTGGGCAGAAATAAAATTGAAATAATCTAAAATCAATGAATTTTGGATTAAAAATAGCATGTTTACAAAGGAAGTATAAAAATATTTATTTCCAGATCCTGAAACTGGTTCCGCTGAATCCAGAATAATGAAATTAGGTAACCAGCCAAGTTTGGCCAAAAAGGGAATCCGTTTAATGTTGATTAAAGACTAAAAGGTTAAAATTTGAACTAAAAATGGACGATTTTGAGGATATCTTGAGAACGAAATTTTGCTAGATCATGAGACCACCTCCGTTGGATTCGGAATAGTGAATTTTAGTACACAGGGAAGTTTCGCGTAAAATGACGCCCACATGGGGAAAATAAAAAAATAAAAGGCCAAAATTTGAACTAAAATTTGACGGTAATTGGAATTTGATTATACTAACGGCAAAACTAGAACATGAGACCTATCCAGGAAAATTCTAAACGTAGGATATTAGCTATGTATAAAGTATGAGGAAATTCCTTATCGAATATAAAAAGTTATCAAGAAAACAAAATTAAAATAAATTATTTGAAAATGCAAATGAACTCAGATTTTGGATTTGAACACATAAGATTGAAGTACGTTAGAAATCGGATGATATGGTGAAAGAATTTCTGAAAACCGTTATCGTTTCATATTTCGACGAGAGGTCGGAATGTGTGTGAGAAAACACACTTTACTATTCATTTAGATAAGCATGAATATTAACCTTTGATTTTCCATCCTTATCCATAAGGACACGTGTCATGCATCCATGAAATTGAGCCTCTTTGTAAATACCCTCCACCCATACCTTCTTTACCATTTCATTTCCTTTTTTCTATTGAAAATCTTCTTCTTCCTACCCCTCTCCATCAATTTCCCACTTTTTTCCTTTAAGTTAAAAAAAAAGATTAAGGAAAATAAACAAGAAGGGAAGGAGAAGGATCTATACATCCTAGGCGAAGTTATGGATACTTTTGGGGTGAGAAAACTAAACTTTTAAACGATTTTTGTTGCTTGATATAATGATTGCATGTAAGGTGTCTGTTGAATGATTTTTAGAATTTTGGTGGTGAATTTATGACTGATTTGATGGTAAATGAAGGATAAAAATCCATAAACAGGTTCACGAAGTAAAAATGACAACTTGATAAGAATTTGGAGTGAAAACCTTTATGTTAGGTTCACAAAGTTGCACCTTTATGGAGTATTTGGTAGATCCATGATTTGATTAAATTTTGGTGGTATGTTTGAGTCATTAGCAAGTGATTTGATATGGTTATGGGCGTTAAATCCCTAAAGATTCGATCTTTTTGTGAAATCATACGTAAAGGTGTGATCTTTAGGTGTAAATTTGTGTTTATACATGAAACAATTAGACATTTAACTGAAATTCCAGGAGCAGGACCTTATGTGAAGAATTTGTCATTTAATAACTGTGGTTTAAGTTGGTAAAGGTGAGATAGAACCCTCTTAAGCTCGGCCCATATATGTAATTACATATGTAGGTAAAATCTTTAAGTGTATGTTCACAAATCATAAGGAGAACCGAGACCTTTTATTTAGATTCATGAAGTTAGATCTTAATTGAATATTGCTTAGGTTGAAAGCTAGGGTTATGGATATCAGAAACTTATAACATGGGTTTTAGCACCATAACATGCTTATGTTAAGATGTGAATCTCTAGCTAGTAAATATGAAATTATTATTCATGTTTGGAAGATGTTGGATGAATTTAATTTAGTTTGGATGTTTGATTTGGTTGATCAATGGTTATGAATATCGTTTGGTTATTAATTAATAAAATGGAACCTAATTATGACACCGACATCTGATCTTAAATAAGTAATGAGATTAGTTACAACTCGTTAGACAAATGATATCTTGTTTATGTTTATTGGATGTTTGTATATACCCAAATTCTCGGATATACAGGAGTTGAATGAGTCTCATTCCAGAAATTGGATTTTAAATGATTATTTTAATAATAAAATAATCAGGAAAAATGAAAGTATTTTGGATGAATGAATAATGTTTTAAATAATAAACACCTATTTTGGTTGAATATGCGGAAACCACGAGTAAGTCTATCCCGATTGTGAGATCCGAAAAGATAAACAGGGTGTTTAACAAGGTAAGGAATGCTGCAACTAGTGCTCTGAACTTACCTAGTCAATGTTTACTTATCTGGGCGAGGATCAGAATGGATTGAAAGGAAAGCCTGGATGTTCATTTAACAGTTTATTAAACGTTAAATGTAAGGAAGATATCCATTTTTGTATAATGAATCCGAACTGAAGATAAGTGAAAAACTGGAGTTTTCCAATTAAATTAAATTGGAATTAAATGGAAACCATATTGATTAACGTTTGCAATAAGTCTCCATAGATGAAGACTTAGACTATTTGAGGAATTTGAAATGCGCTAGCCAATATTCCGCTCATAGTGTTGGTTGGGTACAGAGATTAATATCAACTGAAAGCAAATATAATTTCTGTGAAGAATCCATTTTAAATGGAAGATGATTTTGGGTTTATCGTGATCTATGTCTTAAGTGACATTGGTTCTTTAACCCAGTTAAAGACATGATTAATTTCCTAAGATTGAATAATCATTGAGTAATGATTTTTGAGATTAAAACTAAGTGGAGTTTGAATGAATCTTGAATAGATTGAAATGAGAGTAGGGTAACTAAATTTACCAAATTCAAGAAATATTCGAGAATGGGGTACTACCAGTTTTACTCCATGCGATAGTTAAATTTTTAATTAGATTTAAAACATTGAATGGTAATTGAATTTACCAGTAACACAATGGGTGTTAGATATGGAATATTATCAGTTTTTCTCCATGGGATGAATAGGTTGGGATTGGGATAATAAAATGAATGATTACTTCGGTAAGACTCGGTAATCCCGAATAGTTGATAAACCTTAATTTGGTTTAGATTATGAAAAGATATTCTAAAATCCATTGTAATGGTTTCCAAAGAAAGATTTAAACAATGAAGTAAATCTTTGGTAAGTTTGTAGGAATACTTCCCAATTTAATGAACATTTGAATAAAGGAATAATCTGGATTGGAATGCGGTTCATGAAATCCTGTATACCTATTGGTTTAAAGATGCGCTGATTATTTTGAAAGACGGGGTTTTTAACCATTCCAAATAATTATACGACGTGATGCTAATGTCAAGATATCAACGACAATGGTGGAAGACCTAGATTTCTTCACATCGGATGGATGGCATGTTGATACCTTGGGTGACGACCTGTATGAGGTTAAAGTGACGGCATAATCTGACCGTACTTGAAGCAATTTGGTTTGCAAGGACTTGCACTCTCAGGCGGGGACGTGGAATCAAGTGCCTCCAGTCCTATTCCCGGAATGGACTTGTTGATGGATTTCGTGTCTGACACTATATTTTACAAAATACAGACCGACATTTACTAAACATACTTCTGTTTAGTGGAGGAGAATTTATTCTCTTGCTTAACACCCTTCTTTGAGAAGTATGAGCTCAAAGGTTGTATGTTGGTGAATAACAGGTTGTGTTTTAAGGAATGATAGTGTGGCATGATAAGTGGAAATGATCAAGGTTTTTTTTGAAAAGCAGGGACTTGTGGTTGAAGACTAAAGCATGGCTTAAATATGTAGCTTTGTGTATGACGTGACTTCGCGGACCTCACAACCTGGAATGAGCCGAAACAGGATTATAGACCGCAGGGGTAGGGACTTAACGTTCCATCTAGCAAAAGGTAACGCCATGGTTGGCATTTACTTATGTGGTTTGTTGGATGAGGCGCCTCGGACTAGGTCAATATACCTGGATGACAGTCTATACACAGACTGAGGGACGTTATGTTCAGGCTGTTACTTTAATCCACGAAGTAGGGTTGACCGACCCTGCCGCTCTAAAGGAGCCAGACGAGATCCTAGAACCTAGCTGGGGGTTCCGAATTAGAGTGGGAAGATCCTTAGCCTAGGCTCATTAATGGAAATCCAACTTCCAATACGAAACCCTTTACGATTTTCGATTGTATACTTGTGTAGCCAATATAGTGGGATGGGGCACTATACGAGCTAAGGTTCATAAGTTTATTTTCGAAAGGATTTTTCACACCTAAGTAATTATAATAATATCAAATGTTTTTGTTTTGAACTATATCAAGCATATTTTGCGATTATAAGGCAAACCCCTATCCTTTGGTGTGCGCTTGCATTGTGTGATGGGATCTGGGGCTTATGTTCGTTAATTTTTCTAAAAGTCATGTTTTCAAAATCTGGTTTATGGTTGCTATAATTTGGTTCTGGTTGCTATGTTTATGCACATATCCTTGGGAGGAAACCCGTTCCATGACTTGCGGCGTGGTCCCGAGATACCTTATTCAAAATAAGGATAAGTATAAGATTAGTAATAAAAGTTTTCTCACACCAGTCCCATAACTGACTCATAGTTTGTTTTTCCGTTGCAAACTACGGGTGCCCACAATTTCCACATGGGCAGTTTGTTAGTTTGTTTTTCAGTTTTTGAGATTGAGCTCAAGCTTGAAGACTTGGAGTTACAGAGAGAGCTGGAGTTTCATATGAAGGCCAGACGTACTTTATTATCTGTATAGTATGTTAAATCTTCACGAAGTAATGGTATGTAAAATAAGATTTGTATTCAAAAATGTGTCCGCCGCAATAATAGATTCTTTTTATACTTTATCTATTCCGTTGTGAGCTTTGTATTCCGCTGTGTTTTCTATGATAAACCTTAACGAAACGTACTTTTGCTTACCTTGAATCGACGTGGGTTGGGTTTTTGGTCGGTTTGAAGTGAGTGGAAGTGCGGGTCATTGCAGTACAATTAGGCTTAATCCCAAATTTATATTTTTTGAAATCCAATTCACTTTACAGAAATTATTCCTTTGGACTTTATTTTCCGATTTCTTATTTCAAATCATTTGAAATACATATTTAGCTTTTATATCAAAGTAGATTTCACTTCGGGATCTCAAACCAAAATCATTTGGAAATATGACTTCCAAAATATCACAATGCATACAAACTGTATGCAACCAAATATCAGAAGCTTTCTCCCATCAACAAGGCAAAGGGTCGCTTTCCTTAGTCACTCGATATACATATAGGTGCACCTCCCACGATGGAGCAGGCTACACCATCCAATGCACCTCCCACGCCCTCGGGGAAATACACTGTCTGATGCCCATACTTTTAGTCGCATGGGTTACCCGAATCTTTATCCACATACTAAATCATTTCATATCCCGAAGTGGGTAAAATCATTTCATAACATAATAATCACAAGTACTGTCAAACTATAGTTATAGTACTTCACATCAGAAATTCACACATATGATCAGTCACTATTAATCACATAACCTTTGAGCTCGTACATCTCAAAGTAGGGTGTTAAGCAAGAGAATAAATTCTCCGCTACCAAAGAGATACATCATAAGTAGCAAATAATTGGTTACGTGATGAACCATAATGTCAAACACATACTACTTTTCTAAATCATTTCAGAAGTATCGGGTTTAGCCCTCGAAATTCTTTCTGTTTTATAAAACATTTTTATAAAACATTCCCTGTCCAAAATCGGGAAAACATTTCTTTTCATTTACGAAAATCTCTATTCAAAATCATTCATTAATTTTGAAATAAACAATATTGCTAACACCTCATAGTCAAATCGTGAAGTGTTTCACAAGATGCTAGCATGCAAATATTTCTACCCAACCCAATGCTAAATGTAAAAGCATATTTTGCTCATAAACTAGTCAAGCACAATCCAAACAATCAATCAATCAATATCAACAACCAAATATATTTGGTTTATACCATATCTCATGTTTTGGTAAATTTAATTACCATTCATTCATTCAAATCTTAATAAAGATTTATTAAAACTCTTCTTAGTTTCAATCTCTGAAATTCATTACTTAATGATTGTTCAAGTTTTAGGAAAATTAATCCTGTATTTAACTGGGTTAAAGAACCAATGTCGTTTAAACAAAGTTCACAATAAACCCAAAATCAACTTCCATTAAAATGGAATCTTCACGGAAAACAGATCAATATATAATCGATATAAATTTCCGTATCAGAATAATAATATAAATGGAATAACGACAAAGCCTTTTAAATTCCATATATAGTAACGGTCTTCATTCATAGAAGCTCATCTCGATTATTATTAAATCGAATTCCATTCAATTCCAATTTAATGTATTAAATTGGAAAACTTTACTTTGGAAAATTTCCATTAAATCTTATAATAAAGATTTATAAATTCCAAATCTTCACTTCACTATTAATTGGGTTAAAGAACTGACGTCATTTAAAACATCGCTCAAGATAAACCCAAAATCCAATTTGATATTAAATACAATGCTCCAAATAGAAATTATATCGACTTATATTCAGTATCAAATTCTGAAACTTACGGATATCGTATTGAGAATAACGATATTTATATCTTTCAAATTCCTCAACAATATCCGTATAATCACGAAATCCAATATCAAAATATTCCGAAGATTATTTCCATTTAAATCCTTTCCAATTCATACGGTGGAAAATTCTGGTTATATTAAAACCACTTCAGTTCCTTTTCAGTTCTTTATTCTAGTTGATAAACAACTTATTCAGATAAAAACATATTTTATCTTTACAGATGTGGACTATTTCATGCAAATTCTTTCCAAATCATTTAATATGATTTTACATAATTTATACATATTTTTAATAATTTTATTAAGGCCCTTACAGTTGATTTCCATGTACGGTCATCGAACTGCATCCATAGCGACCTTTTTCAAAACTGATTTGGATATATCTTAAAATCTAACCGTTAGATTTCAAATCTCTTATTATCATTTGAAAGCTCTTTTCGATACGAACCGAACAGTTCTGGTTTTAGGAGAATCCGATGGTTGGATCTACCATTATGCCAATTCGAAGTTAATGGTTGAAATTCGCGAACGGTCGTTGCGCGATACGTTCTATTCAAACCATTTATATATATATATATATAATATTTTTCGTCGATTTCCTTTTTTGAAACGTATTTTATAAATCGTTTATAAATTCATTTTAAAACGATTTCAACTTCCATTTCAATTTTGAATCAAAATTGAATATTCCATATTATTATAATATTAAAATGATAATATTTTCAAAATATCATATTTTAAAATCAAATCTTTTCGATATTCATTATAAAAAGAATAAAATCGATATAAAAATCTGTTCGAGTTAAAATGGCGTATATATACTTAACTCGGCTTCATATATTTCAATATTCTCATGCCTATCCAAAATTGAACATCAAAATCATATTTTGATTTTTCACTGAATATTATTTTCAAATATTCATTCATATTCTGAATCGGAATGCGACTCAATCAATTACCATATAATTTCAGTTATATGGATTTCATACATCGCATGTATTCAACAATAATGATAAACGATCATTAAACATTCAAACATCATTCAGAGTGCATTCTACAACTGTATAAGCATTAAAATAGATGAATAACGCTCACCACAGTCTGTCAACCAATCGATTGACATACAACTTAATATTGGGATTAGTGTATGCCAAATATCATCCCAATACCCGTGTAGGGTTTTCAAACAACAACAGTCTAATTAAATAAATTATTGTTTACCAAATTTAACCAAATCTAATTTGGTTTGAATTATTTTTTCTACTTAACCAATTTTCACTGTTTAAATTATAAATCAAAACAGTCGAATTTTCAAACTACCGCGCCATTTCGAGTTCATTTTAATTAAATTTTAAATTCTTATGTACTAACTTCGATTTAAATACATTTAAATCGTTAATTCTCAAAATAAATCATTTTAAATTCTTAGAATCATTAAATCAATTAAAAATAAAATTTTAAATTGGTCCCAAAATCTGGGTTGTTACAATTTGAAAAAGTTTCATCACATCTTTAAAAGTGATGGACATATGGATTTTAAAAATCAGTTTTTCCGCCCAAAAGCAAGAACTGTCAACCTCCTTCTTCAACATACTCTCTCCCCATTCCGGAAATTTTAATAACCCAACTCTCAAGGTCCAAAAACCTTTTTTCCCCATCTTTGGCACTTATGATATTAATTTGGCCAATGTGATTTTGAGTGTAAACCCGAAGAAATGTCCTGTGACACCCCAGGTCCGTTAATGTCACTCACTAAGGGAATGCATTAAGTTTCATGAAGCGTTATAGGTAAACAGAAATAGAAATATTACAAGACATATATAAAAGTAACAGCGGAATTTAAATTTTTATTTCAAACATAAATCATAACATCATGGTCCAAAATACCATAAGTCTGAAACTGCATAAAACCCATTACAATGATACAAAACTCCTGTCTTGTACCATCAGAGTACAGTAAATACATAAAAAAGCATAATTCCCCAAAAAAGACAAAGCCATAGTAGTTAAAGATAGAAACTGAGCAATACTTCAGAAGCTTCTCTAAGCAAGATGATAACCAAGTCCTGACTAAGCCTGAGAATTCTTACCCTGCGAAGCTGGGGGGGGGGGGGAGAAACGGAAGAAAGAAGAGGAAACAAAAAGGATCAGACATAAAGTTTGGCGAGTCCAGTTACTTTTAGCAAGTAAATAAATAAGAGTAGCATGACGGGCATATAAAGTGGATAAGGAAGATAACATCATAAAAGGTAAGTATGACAAGGTAAACATGATGGAGTGTATATGCTTTCCTAATGATTACTCCGCACTGATACTAGTATAACCAGAATGGGATGATCCCAACAAATATCAAATGGTAGACTTAGGCATACGTCCAGATGTATCCTAACTACTACCCCCAATCGATCGGCTCCCTAATCCACTTTGGTACCTTGTGCCGGCCCCATAGTAGGAGGTATCACTCCCTAAAGCGGCAACCCCTCGTCTTCATAATGTGCAAAACCATATCTACAAGTGTCACGGTCGTCTTATCCCCCTCTGCCCGGCCCATGCACATACATGACCTGGTCAGTTTGCGCTGCCAACACCGTCCTCCACGTTTGGATCTCTTACAATCAGCCCAGTAAGCGTGCCCCAACTCCGAACAAGGACGGAGTACTCATTTTGATACTATTATATGAGTTACTAACTGAAACGGGTCCCATATAATATGATACAAGCTCTCCCCCTTGTCTTGTATCCCCACTAGGATTTTAATTTGGTTATGTATACCACTAGGTGTCTTTGATTACATAACCCTATCTTTTCTACAAGTTATGCTTACCCTAAAAAAGTGTCCTTAGTTACATAACTTTATTATTTCCATCGGTTATGTATACCACTAGGTGTCTTTAATTACGTAACCCTATCAGGTTAAGTTCGTGGACCTGAATATAAATATTACCCACTCCCTTAGATTTACTTAACCCATCCACTATTCAATCAAGCTTACTTAACCCCAACTCAATTTTATGTTCATACGATCCCTAAGGATTTAACTAGGTTAAGTATTCAAGGTTTATTACCACATATTTCATTTATGGTTATAGTATGCTAGACCTCCCACATTAAACCTGCCATTTGTGGATGCTGGACATGCCGGGCGGGTCCGGGCAGACTTATTCCACAAATTGGGCTTAACCTTGTGTCTTAGCACGTCTCATATTTGTGCACTTAGACCTCTCACATTAGATTCAACACTTGCGGTCATTGGATATGCCGGTCGGTTCCGGGCAGACTTCCACCGCAAGTGCAATCTAACCTCGTGTCATAAGTGCAGTTACAGTTTCTAATTATTGTAATCCTATGCATTTCATTATTATCCAATTTTACCTATGTCTTTATAGATGTTCATGCCCCCTTTTCCCCATTATGTTCATTTTGAATTATATGTCCAAATTCATGTTCATAAAATTATTCAGGTTATGTCAATTTTAATGGTTTCCCCCATTCCCTAACTAACGCATTCACATATATTTAGCGGCATGCCTAGGCTAGAAAGTAGCCTGGCCATAAAAAAAAAGGGAAAGGTGATGGAAAGATGACAGAAGTGATTATTGTAACATAACCGACATAAACATATACTGGCATGGTGATAAGGTGGACATATAAGAGTAGATCTGGTGAACTTATGGTAGTTAAACTAGTTCTAACACAACAAGGATGTCATACTAAGCATGATAAGATCTAAATAATACTTTAGATTTCCAACTAGCTCAGATCCAATATGATAGGAACAAGGTGATCTAAATAGTAAGTTAGATATAAAATCAAAAGTAGATCCGACATAATAAAGGTTAAGGTCCACATTATAGTTATGTCAGAATGCCATAGATTCACAAGGTACAATAGATCCGATATGATAAAGATTAAGATCCAAGTCATAACTAATTCAGAATGTCATAGATTCACAATTTATAATAGATCTGGTATAATTCAGTCACAGGAACATATCCAAACTATAGTCATATCATGTTTACTTTTAATCATTTAAATCTAAAAGTAACTTAAAACTCACAGTGTACGGATCTATAAAATTAGAAGAAGAATAGTGAAGGTTGAATCTCAGATCTACACTTGAATATCTAATCTTTGATTGCAGAAGAAGAAAGGGTTCCTATTCGGTCTAGGCACTGACAGCATTTGGCCTCCATTGATTTCCAGTGAAGAAAATAGGAGAAATGGACCTTTACATATAGCTGCCAGCCCCCAGAACTTGTCATGCCACGTCAGCCCAAGGGGGGTCGACCTTGGTGTCGACACCACCTTTAGGGGGTCGACTCCCCTAGAGCGGGAATTTTTCCGCTCTCCGAATTTTGATTTTTGAACTGTTTTCCGGATAAGTTTGGACTGATATATATATATATATATATATATATATATATAATCTTCTACGTGTATACAAACTTTAAACCCTCATAACTTCTTCATACGATGTCCGTTTTACGCAAACCAAATGTCTATCTTGAATATAATTTCGAGACGAATGCAATGGCGCAGTCTGTTTCCCTTGATTCTGAATATTAAATTAATTATTATTTAATTTATCCTCTTTAATGTTGTTAAAATTTCAGGGTGTTACATGTCCACTAAAGAAAATACTCTCTACCATGGAGTTTATCTTACCCGCATCTTAAATTTTTTGGAGTGGATCTCGAAGGAGAGGAGTTTGTTCCAAGAAATGTTTTTAACTCAGGAAATATAAATCTTATGCAAATTCAAATCATTTTTAAGCCTTATGAAACATTTTCCGAAAAACAAGCTCGAATGAAATAAGAAGAAAATCCAATGGAAATTGACAAAGAAGAATCCTCTACGGAAAGTGTAGAATATCCAACCACTACTTGAGCCATATACATAGAGTTAATTCTCCAAAACCAAGTTAGCCAAAAATCAAAAGAAGATCAAGAAGACACTCAATCAAATGTCTTCTGAAATGAACAAATTTTTCGGAAAGTAGGAAGAAAACTTAGATTATCATATTCCTCTTCCTCATCCGCTAAGATTTAAGTTTATTAGTTTGTGCTATCTTTTCGTAGTAGCTTGTATTTCCTTCTGTATTTAATATTTCGTACTTCTAGTCTTGAATTTCATGTATCATTCGATTGTAACCGTTTAGAAGTAATGGATTATATTTTTTTTATGTCAAAACAATCTTTAAAGATCTGTTAACATTAAAATTAAGTAAAATGATATATAATAGTAAGAAATAACTCCAAATTATGTAGAAATTCAAAATACCCAACAAAACACATGGGTATGTTGACATGTCGACATATAACTGTCTGAAATTCAAATTCGTTCAAATTTGAATTTTTAAATAACTAACTTGTGTCGATTCCTTTCTAAACGAATTCCAGACTATATAAATACCTTTTTCTTCCAGATAAACTTATTTTTATTTCTCTCTTTCTTCTCTAATCACTCATTCTCTAAATAATCAAGTAATGGCCAATCCTATTCACAATATTAGTGGAAATTTTGAAGAAACTATCAACTCATTCAAGAATATCCTATACGTAAGCCTTCGTAATCAAAATCATCTAGAATTAAGTCAGATAAAGATGATTGAACAACTAGAAAAACACTTTGATGCCATCCGTTGGATGATCACTTCTCTTTCCAGGGATGAAGATAATAACATCACGGGAGCAAATATCCCTAAAGACAACGAAGACTGGGAAGTCATCAAAAGGGATCCAATCTTCTGTGGAGATGGATGGGTAGAATTTCCAAGGGGTGTGTGAATTTGATTGATTTGTTATGCTTTGATTGGTATGTCTTTTATAATTTGTAAATATTGTTTGATTTGGTTGGATTTGATTTGACTGGTTTGATATAAACAATGATTGCTTGTAAATATTGATTGAATTATTTGGAAATGTTGTTTGAATTGCTTATTTATAATCTAGTTTATATTTTACAGAATTACATCAGTCATTAATTTAGAGGAAGTTATAAAACTTTAGATTTAGTATTTTAGTCCTAGGGAAGTTATATATCCAGAGTGAGTTATTAGGATCATTTATAGTATAAATTTAGGGGGAGTATAGTTTATTATAGTTTTTGTTGATGACAAAGGGGGAGCAATTATAAAATAGGGTATAGTTAAGATAGGCATAGTAAAATAGGGTATAGTTAAGATAGGCATAGTTTAAGGGGGAGTTAGAAGGAATTCATGGTGAAAGGGGGGATAATCAAGGAATCAGATCAACAAGTAATATCATGTATGAATATTTTATAAACCGAGGTTATCATCATTAAAAAGGGGCAGATTGTTGGAGAATGTAATTTTGATGACAACAACCCTAACATTATTGGTTATAAAATATATACTAACATCTTTTATTTTGAATATATATATATATAGGATTATACGCAGGAAGTAAATACTGAAGACTATACAGTTAAAAGTTTCAGAGATTCAAGTTTTGAAAGAAGATTCAAGACTCATGAGTACCAAGATATCAAGATTTCAAGAGTTCAAGATTACCAAAGTAATAGAGTCTAGTTAGTATGTAAAACTCTGGTTAGCACTCTCAAAATTCTGTTTTCAAATTATCATTTTTAAATAGATTTCAAATTATTTCAAACTCTTTCAAAATGATTTTAAATCATATAAATTTTTTTACTTATCATTTCAAATATATAAGTTTCTTATATAGGTTATATATGTATTATAAAATTAAACAATTATATTATATATGCTTATAATTATATTGTTTTATATCATATAGATATGTTTTTATATAATAATAGTTTATATGTTTTTACAGTTAAGAAATTATATTTTAAACAACTAGTTTTGATTCAGAAATTTTCAGAATATATATATATATATATATATATATATATTGATTCAAATACTTTAAAACATGATTTAAAATTTGAAAACCTAGCATATGTCGACATAAAAAATTTTACATGTCGACAAATAATCATCATTTTTTTAAATTCAAAAGGAAGTGTCTTTTTATATTTTAAAAACGTTTTAGAACTGTTGTGACCTTTGGAACACTATATAAATGCCTCATTTTCAAAATTTTAACCAACTAATCTTGTCCTTCTTCATTCGTTCTCTTACCACCATTATTCTACTTTAAATTCTTGATTTCTACACTTATACTCTGCCATTTTCAATACAAATTATATCATTCCCTTTCTATTCTAAATCTCTATCAAATACTCTCTGTTTTGAAGTGCTATTCAAGTGTTCTATGGCTATTTGTAATTGTTAAGGAAAGAGTGTGTTCCTTGTAGCCAATAATTCAAGGAAAGGGAGCAGTGTTAACCTTGTAGCCGTGAAATCAAGGGTGTTGGGTCGGTGTTAACCTTGTAGCCATGAAATCAAGGGGATTGAAACTGGATTCTCATATTAATAATACTATGTGCAATACAGCGTTGTGTGGGACTAGACGTAAGAGTAGTCCGAACCAGTATAAAATCCGGTGTGTTCTTTCCTTTTCTGCATTTTATTTTTGTTTATATTTGCAACTGTGATTGTGTTTATTGTGATATTCATTCTGTAATTCATATAGTTGTTTGAGTAATCGTTATTTGTTTAAATTTTCCATAATCTCTTTAAAACAATATTCACCCCCTCTAGTGTTAGTTTTGCCTTAAGACCCGTGGTTCTCATCCCTAACATGCATTGCTTTCTTGTATCTTCTTGGCTTGTCTCCTGGTATCATTCTCTTGGTTTCGGTGTCAGTACCAAGCTGTTTGTTCCAACAACTTGATGCGATAGCATATTTACTACACTATATATATACACAACTTCTACTCACAACACCCCCCCTCAAGTTGGTGCATAGGCATTCATCATACCCTACTGTTACACAAATACCGGATTCTAGCACCATTTAGTGCTTTTGTAAACATATCATCCACCTGCTCCTCAGTCTTGACATGCTCTGTCAAAACCAAACCCTGTTGAACCTTCTCCCTAATGAAGTGACAATCCATTTCAATATGCTTCGTTCTCTCATGAAATACCGGATTATATGCGATGTGCATTGCAGCCTGATTGTCTCTATATAGAGTTATTGATTTAACAATATTTATTCCAACTTCATGCATAAGGTGATCCACACACATTGCTTCACAAATTCCCTTAACCATAGCTCCATATTCAGATTCAACACTCGATCTAGAAACAAATTTTTATTTCTTGCTTTTCTAAGAAATCAAATTTCCTCCTAGAAATACACAAAATCCAGACATAGACTTCCTATCCAGCTTTGTTCCTGCCCAATCAGCATCATAGAAACATTCAACTCTTGCATGTCCGTGATTCTTGTACTCAATTCCTTGCCCAACAGTTCCCTTAAGATAACTCAAGATATGTTTCAGTATGCTCCAATGATACACAGTAGGAGATGCATTAAACTGGCTTACACCACTAAAATCGAAAGCAATGTCAAGTCGTGTAACAATTAGGTAGTTCAATTTCCCTACTAACCTTATATACTTCTCT
Source organism: Allium sativum (assembly GCA_030737875.1). NCBI lineage: Eukaryota > Viridiplantae > Streptophyta > Magnoliopsida > Asparagales > Amaryllidaceae > Allium > Allium sativum. The sequence goes on along the minus strand of CM060912.1, from coordinate 308,644,982 downwards.
ATATCTTTGAACAACTCACCATCTTGTACAATGTTACAGTTCAATGGAATAGGAATAGCGACACCTAGATTTCCATTCTCTTCCAGCAAAATAAGAATGTAATTTCGTTGAAAACATAATAATTTCATTATCTCTTGTAACCTAGGAAACACTTCAAGTCTCCTAAATCTTTAGTGTGAAACTGGTTGTGAATAAATATTCTAAGAGTTGAAATACCTTGTTCATCACTTCTGGTTATCACAATATTATCAACATAAACCACAAGTAAAATTATGCCAGATTTATTATTTTTATGGAACACTGAATGATCACATCTATTCTTTACCATTCCGAAGGTTTCCATTGTATTATTGAACTTTCCAAACCAAGCTCTAGGACTCTGTTTTAATCCATACAGTGTCTTCTTCAACTTGCACACTAGACCACTCTTCCCTTGTGCAATGAAATTAGGGGGCTGAACCATGTAAACTTCTTCTAAATCACCGTGAAGAAATGCATTCTTTATGTCAAGCTGATGCAATTTCCAGTTATATGTTGCTGTTGATGAAATAAACATCCGAAGAGAAGTTAACTTTGCTACTGGGGAAATAGTTTCAGAATAATCCACTATATAAATTTGTGCATATCCTTCTGCAACCAAATGTGCCTTCAATCTTGAAATCGAACCATCAGAGTTTGATTTTACAGTGAATACCCACTTACACCCAATATAAGCCTCTTATTTTTAGGTAACCGGACTAAACTCCATGTTTCATTATCTTCAAGAGCATTCATTACTTTAACCCTACGGTGGAGGTGTAAAAAGTTGTAGCGGGGATAAACTGAGGAAATATCAGGATATAATGGATGAGTCTAAAATAACATACAAAAATTATATTTAATGCTTTTATAAATATATAAATGACAAATAAATGGAGAATAAACATTCAACTTAATTATAATTAGTACATTCTTAACTTCAAATAAAAGCATAAGAAAATATATGTAAACAAATGTAAACTTTTATTTAGCTGGATTAAATTTAATAGAATACTATAATATATATATTTTGAAAAATATATGTTAAAAAATTATATTAAAAAACCAACCTTATATATTTTTATAATGTATAAATGTCATTTTTAAATTCATTTCTTTTATAGAAGATATAGCTGACATAGCGGAATATAACCAAAATAATGGGATATATCAGGAATATGAAATAAAGAGGGGCTTAAAGCGAAAGGCTATTTGGAAATAGCTTAGAGGTAGAAATCAGCTACACAATATAGCGGGGTATAGGGGGTAATAACGTGGTATTAACTACACAGCTTCAACCATTGCAGCTTGCCATCCAGGATTTGATAATGCTTCTCCAATGCTTTTAGACATAGAATCAGATTCAAGAGAAGTTATGGGTGAATGAGTTGATAAGGAAAAATGTTTATATTTGACAAATGAAGATATAGGATATGTGCACTGACGTTTTCCCTTTTGTAGAGGAATAGGAAGATCAGTTTCAAGATTAAATATTGAAATAGGTTCATGTTCTGGTGAAGGAACTGCATTAGATGTAGTTGGAATTTGTGACACCCCACGTTCGTTAATGTCACTCTTTAAGAGAATGCATTAAGTTTCATGAAGCGTTATAGGTAAACAGAAACAGAAATATTACAAAGCATATATAAAATAACAACGGAATTTAGAACTTTATTGAGTAGAAAACATCGTGGTTCAAAACATAGTTACATCATGAGTCTGAAATATATAAAACTCAATACATCAACTTAAAACTTCTTTCTTGTACTAAAATCATCAGAGTACAATACCTAAAGAAGCATAATCCCCAAAATATAGCCTTAGTAGAGAAGATATGAAATCAAGCAGTACATAGAAGCAGCTCCAAGAAGAAGGAAAGAAGAATCCTGATCAAGCTTGAGTATTCCCACCCTGAGAACCTAGAGGGGGGAACGGAAGAGAAAGAAGAGGAAACAAAATGGGTCGGACATAAAGTCTGGCTAATCCAGTTACTTTTAGCATATAAATAAATTAAATCATCATGACAGGCATATAAGTTGGAGAGAGATAATAGTGTCATATGGCAGGTATAACAAGGTAAACAGGATAAACCAAACAGAACAGACATTGAGCCGATCTAGTGCCTAATGTGTGTATATGCGTCCACGAGCAACCACTAGCAAACATTTGCTTCTACTTGCATCCATCAATCATAACATGTCTCAAACACATGTTTACATCCATGCTATTCCTACCTAAAGGTTGAAGATTCGATCGGTAGGACATACTTTAAATGATAGAAACAAGCATGAATAAAAGCTTTGGAAAGGAAGTTAAGAACATACCCTTGAAAAAAATGGTACGAAGCGCGAATCTTGTCTTCAGTCTCCCAAGTTGCATCCTCTTGGTTATCTCCCCACTGAACTTTCATCAACTTGACTTCTCTGTTGCATAGCTTCTTAACTTCTGATCTAAGAATATGGGCAAGAACTCGTCTAACTGTCGCCTCCGTTTTACCTCTACTTCCTCAAGCATACTCGGTTCAACTACTTCTGCGGTATCATGCAAACACTTACTTAAATGCGAAATGTGGAAAACATCATGAATGCCCGAAAGTCTCTCTGGTAGCTTTACTCTATAAGCCATTTAGCCAATCCTTTCTGTTATGGGAAAGGGCCCTACAAATCTTGGTGCCAATTTCCCTACAGATCCTTTCTGCAGTATCAAAGGTGATACCTTAATGAAAACCATGTCTCCCACCTCAAACTCAATGTCAGTCCTTCTCTTATCTGCGTAGGACTTCTGCCTGTCCTGAGTTGTTGTAATAACCCGGAAAATCTGGGCCAGTTTAAAATTTTTATTTTGGCCATTTTAGCGAATTTTGATTATTTAAAATGAATTATTTTAAATAATATCGACGAGAAATTTATTTTCAATAGCATGCGAGCATATATATTTTATACGCGTCGTCGTTAGAATATAAATAATTATATATAATTATAAAAGGAATTGAAAATGGCGCGGTAGTTCGATAATTCGATTTCAAACTTCAATTGAATGTACCGGGTGCAAAACAATCCGGATTTTAGTGAAACCAAAAATGATAGGATCTATTTGATAATATATTTCCAACAAATCCGAAAAATCAAGATTTCATATCAGGAATCAAAAGATATGTCCAGTTGAAAATTCTGAATAGTCGCTATGGAATTCAGGCCCTTAAAAATGGACTTTTTGCAAACGAGCTCGGATTTCGACGAAACCACTTTTGTTGGGTCCGTGATGTTAAATTATTGCTAGATTCCAAATTTCATAATTTTTCGAATCAATATGTGAGCATGGAAAAAGAAAACGCGTTTGACCAGTTTCAGTTGATTTTAATCGACTGGAAAATGGCCATTTTTCTAACGGTCTCAGAATTCAACGAAACTAGTTTTGTTAGGACCGTATCGTCAATACGAAGCTAGAAAATATTTTTATAGAATTTTTCGAGTTAGTATGTGACCTCGGTAAATTGAAATGTACGTTTAAAATTCAATATAGTGATTTAAATGTAAATTCAATGGAAACTGATTCAAACAATCGAATCAGCTTACGATACATATCCCATTGTGTTCGGAATGGGGGTAAAACGCTACGGACGACAGGCGGTGGGCCTCGTTTCGAGGTCATATGTAAAGGTCAACTTTTTGAGAAAAAAATATAATAAAATAATTAAAAGCTCTTCTCTCTCCTCACACTCTCCTATACCTTGGCCCCCCCTGTTTAAATCAATTCAGAAAGAATAAATAAATAAAAAAAAAATGGAGGCGCGATGGCCGCCGCCGCCCCAGGCGGAACACCGCCGCAACTCCCCCTCGAACCCTCTTCCCCCTCCTGAAACGCGCGAGGCCATCCCCTCCTTCCCCTCCGTCCTCTCGCCGAACTCGAGGAGAACCCCGTCGGCACCCCCAAGTTCGAAGCCCCCTGCTGCGACCACCACCCCGCCGACAACCCCCTAGCGCGCCACCAGTGCCGAGCGCCACCCCCTGTGGACCCCCCCTCTCTCCCACAGTAAAAGTAAGTTTTTTTTTTATTATTTATTTTTAATTTATTTTAAATACTCGGATTTGTTATATAGGAAATAGCATATAAATGGCAATGAAAAGGTTTGGTTTTTTTATTTGATAAAAGTAAGGATATTTATTTGATGAAGAGATAGAATTTTTATTCGATAAGGAAGTTAAAAATATAATCTTTCATATTGTAGAAATATTAAAAATATGATTTTTATATTTTTAAAGTGATAAAGATACGATCTTTATATTTGTAAAGTAATAAAAATATAGTTTTTATATTTTTAAAGAATTAAAAATATAGTCTTTACTATATAGAAATATTAAAAATATGATTTTTATATTTTTAAAGTATTAAAAATATAATCTTTATAGGATAGAGAATATAAAAATATCATCTTTGTATATGTAGCGAAATAAAAATCTGATTTTTATTTTATATACGTTGAGATAAAGTGGTAATTTTTATAATGATGGAAACTTTATTTTTATAAAGGCGAAAACTTTATTTTTATAAAGGCGAAAACTTCATATTAGAAAAGGCGAAATCTATATTTTTATAAGGGAGAAATCTATATTTTTGAAATGGAATTTTTTTCTATATAGTAGCAATGTAGAAATAGAATTTTTATCCATAGAACGAGATAGTAAAAATATGATTTTTATATATTGAACTTCGAAATAAAAGTAGAATTTTTATATATTGAACTTCGAAATAAAAGTAGAATTTTTATATATTGAACTTCGAAATAAAAGTAGAATTTTTATATATTGAACTTCGAAATAAAAGTAGAATTTTTATATATTGAACTTCGAAATAAAAATATGATTTTTATATATTGAATAGCATCGTAAAAGTTCGATTTTTACATATGTAGAGAATACGGGCGAAAGCGACAAAAAGGCGAGTTGGCGAAGATTTCCTGCATTAGAAGTGCCGTGGAGCTAGGATAGCTATTTGTGAGAATTTCTCACCTTTCAATTTCTTTTCTAGTTATATATATATACTAGGATGCAGACGGTGTTTAGTAGCACCCGACACAATCGTCCACAGACCATGGACTTGTTTGTTTGGTTGCATAGATTAGTTATATGATGTGATTTGAATTTGGTTGTTTGGTGATTTTGATTGATGTGTGAATGGCGTGGGCCTTCACTAGACCGGGGATAAGGCTAGGCCTCGTCTCGTTTCTAGTATCGTGCCGTTATGCCGCCGAAATTTTCTAAAATATGTTAGAAAAATAAAAATATCATTTTATTTAAAGAATGAACTGAATAGAAATTCATATGTTAAAATAAAATATTTTATCGTTAAAAATATAATTTTAGCGTGAATGTGAATAAATAGATATTTATAGACAAATCGGCCGATTTGTTTATATGCACTGATTTGACTGATATTGATTGGGTCGATAAATTTTACACATCGCCCAACTGCACAAATAAAATCTGTGTTTGATTGTTTGAAACCCCACACGGGTGTTGGGATGAAATTTGAAGTTCACTCATCCTGATTGATTGAATATGTCGATCGATTGATTGACAGGCTGTTATAAGCATTAGATATCTATATTTGATGCTTATACAGTGTAGTGCACTTTGGTTGATGGTTGATTATTTTTCAATGCTATTATATACATATGTTGTATGGAATCCGTATAATTAACTTTATATGGTAATTGATTGGGCCTCATTCCAATTTGAAAAATAAGAATAATGTAAAATAAAGGTTCATGTGTTGACAGTACTCATCCATTGAGATTGGTCATGTGTTGAACGAAATATTTTAGTAATAAAATTTACATCTTTATCAATATAAAATAAAGGTTCATGTGTTGACAGTACTCATCCATTGAGATTGGTCATGTGTTGAACGAAATATTTTAGTAATAAAATTTACATCTTTATCAATATAAAATAAAGGTTCATGTGTTGACAGTACTCATCCATTGAGATTGGTCATGTGTTGAACAAAATATTTTGATAATAACAACTATTTTGAAAAAGAAATATTTGAAATAGAATATTTGAAAATAGAAATTTATGAAGCCGTGTTGATTAGATTGACGCCATTTTGACGTGAACGATATTTATATCGATTTTAAAACGATTTCGAAATGAAATGAATTGAAAACGATTTCGAAATGAAATGAATTGAAAACGATTTCGAAATGAAATGAATTGAAAACGATTTCGAAATGAAATGAATTGAAAACGACTTCGAAATGAAATGAATTGAAAACGACTTCGAAATGAAATGAATTGAAAACGATTTCGAAATGAAATGAATTGAAAACGATTTCGAAATGAAATGAATTGAAAACGATTTCGAAATGAAATGAATTGAAAACGATTTCGAAATGAAATGAATTGAAAACGATTTCGAAATGAAATGAATTGAAAACGATTTCGAAATGAATTGAATTGAAAACGATTTCGAAATGAAATGAATTGAAAACGATTTCGAAATGAAATGAATTGAAAACGATTTCGAAATGAAATGAATTGAAAACGATTTCGAAATGAATTGAATTGAAAACGATTTCGAAATGAACTGAATTGAAAACGATTTCGAAATGAACTGAATTGAAAACGATTTCGAAATGTAATGAATTGAAAACGATTTCGAAATGAAATGAATTGAAAACGATTTCGAAATGAAATGAATTGAAAACGATTTCGAAATGAAATGAATTGAAAACGATTTCGAAATGAATTGAATTGAAAACGATTTCGAAATGAAATGAATTGAAAACGATTTCGAAATGAAATGAATTGAAAACGATTTCGAAATGAATTGAATTGAAAACGATTTCGAAATGAAATGAATTGAAAACGAATTTGAAATGAATTTTAAAACGAATTTATAAAGAAGAATTCAATTTTGATTTGAATTGAAAAAGGAAGTTGAAATTGCTTTTGAAACGAATTTAAAACTATTTATATAATTCGTTTTAAATAGAAATCGACGAAATATATATTATATAAATTATATATAATATAATGGCCTGAATAGAACGCGCCGCGCCGCGGCAGTTCGCGAATTTCGACCATTTATTTCAAACGGACATTACGGGAGATCCGACCGTCGGATTCTCCTAAAACCGGAACCGTTGGGTTCGTATCGAAAAGAGCTTTCTAATGATTGTTGGAAATTTGAAATCTAACGGTTGGATTTGGAGATACGTCCAAATCAAATTCGAAAAAGGTCGCTGTAAGTGTAGTTCGATGACCGTTGATGGAAATCGACTGTACAGGCCTTGATAAAATTATTAAAAATAGTAATAATTTATGTAAAATCATAAGAAATGATTTAGAAAGAATTGGGATGAAAAACTCCATATTTGAAAAGATAAAAATAGATTTTTATCGAAATGAACTAGTTTTGAACTAGAATTATAATTCTATTTATTTTTAAATAAATAAATTGAATTTAAAAAGGGTTTTAAAAATAACCAGAATATCCAATGATTGCATTGGAGTGGATTTGAATCGAAATTGTCTTCGGAATATTTTGATGTTGGAATTCGTGATTATACAGGTGTTGTTATGGAAATTTGAAAGATATATATTTATATCGTTATTTCCAATACGACATTTGTTAGTCGTAGAATTTGATATTGAATATAAGCGGATATATTTTCTATTCAGAGCCTTGTATTGAATATCGAATGTGATTTGGGTTTGTCGTGAATCGTGTCTTCACTAACACTGTTCTTGAACCCAATTGAGAAATGATTAAATCTTTTTATTTAGATTTAATGAAAGGTACCAATTAAATAATATTTAATTGGAATTGAATTGATATTGATTTTTGGGTTTATCGTGGACAGTGTTTTAAATAACACTTGTTCTTTAACCCGATAATTAATGGAATGATATTTTGGGTTTATCGTGAACCGTGTTTTAAATGACACTGATTCTTTAACCCAGTTAAAGATTAAAACTAAGTGGAGTTTTAATGAATCTTTAATTAGATTGAAATAATCGAGAATGGAGTATCACCAGTTTTACTCCAGGCGATAGTTAAATCTTTAATTAGATTTGAACGTGAAATGGTAATTGAATTTACCGATAACACTGTGGTGTTAGATATGAAGTATTACCAGTTTTACTTCATGGGATAAATAGGTTGGGATTGGGAAATTAAAACAAATGATTACTTCGGTAAGTTTCGTTAATCCCGACTAGTTTGAATTGATATTCAAAAGTAGATTAAAGAATAAATTAAAGAATTTATCTTTGATAAAATTAATGGGAACCTTTCCCTATGAATGTGAAATTAGAAATTAACTGTCGGTTAGCCAAGCAGAATGGTTTTCTGGATATTGATCTGATGTTGGTTTCGGCCTTCGGGGTTAATATTTGGGGAATTATTCTCTTGATTAATTTACGGTTAATGACTGATGAATTGGAATGAGGCGTATGTTGTGTTTGTGTAACACTTATTTAAAATATACGCGAGTTATTCGGAAAGACCGGGTTTATCCCATTCTGAATAACTGATACGACGATAAGTCGAAGATGAAGACGATGGTCGAAGACCGGAAGTCTTCACGTCGTTTGGGTGATTACTGATGATCTTGATTGGGCTGTACACCCAAGAAGATGGAAACAGTTGGTGATAGTCCAGACGTACTTGGAGATGGATGGATATGCGAGGAAAGTGCCTCCGGTTTCGTTCAGACCCAGAACGGACTTGTAAATGGACTGTGTGTCTGACATTGGATTTTAGTCCGTGTGATTGATCTCTATTAAATATATATCTGATTGGCGGCGGAGAATTTATTCTCTTGCTTAACGTCCTTCTCTGAGACGTACGAGCTCAGGGGTTATGTATTGATGGATATCAAACGCATGGAGTGAATTGCCTGTGTGGCATGCCTAAGCGGCAATTGATCGAGGCTTCTGTTGAAAAGCAAAGTCTTGTGGTGATGATCATAGCACGGCCTTTGTGGCGTAGCTTTGTGTAACGTTGATTCGCGAGTTTCACACCCGGTATGAACCAAAAACGGGAGAGGACCTCAGGGAGGACATGCGTTTCTTTCTAGCTAGAAGTGGCGTCAGTGGTTTTACACGCCCTGACGAGTTTGACTTATGTGGTTGTTGCTGTTGCGAGGCGCCTCGGATTGATCGGTCGTTCTCGAACCGATGGAGTCATTTAGTTGGCTCATTTACGCCCCATAGGGCGGAGAGACGTATTGTTCAGGCACTATAATCCACTCCGTGTGGACCGGCCCTGTCGCTCCAAGGGGCAGTTGCGGCTGTTCCGGAGACATGGGCTAGATTGTCTCGAAGACGGTGAGGACGATCCCTGGCCTCGGTTCATAGACGGAAATCCAATTTCCAAATACGTGACATTTGCGGTTTTATTTGTAAAGCCTAGTATGGCGACATGATATATGGTACCCATGCCGCCTATGATTGATACTTATGATTTGAAGTTGTTTTATACACTATGCACTTATTATAGTATCAAACGATTTGTTTTAAACGTATCAAGCATTCTTTGGCTGTTATAAGGGAAAAACCTATCCTCGGCTGCGTTGCATTGTGTGATAGGACCTGGGTCTTATAACAGCTTCATTTTTCTTTACTTAGCATTGCGCTGTTTGTTTTATGCACTGGTATTCTTGGGAGGAAACCCGTTCCGTGTTATACGGCGTGGTCCCTTGATTTACCGAACTTTAAAATAAAGAATTATAACTGTTTTAGTTCTCACACCAGTCCCATGAGTGACCTGGAGTTTATTGTTTTAACCTAAACTCTGGGTGCCCCTATTTTCCGCACGGGCAGCTAGTAGTTTTGGTTTTGCAGATTTATATTCACAGGATCCTGGTTTACAGCTGGAACGATATCCGGAAAGCTTTGTATCCGTATATCACTTCTAGTTGTGTATTGTATTATTTTCCGCTGCGATGTATTTAAATGTAATTTAAATCTCTGATATTTCTGTGTAATATTCTTTTATACTCTGCATATTCTTGTAATCTGATGCACTGTTGTAATATACAATGACATGTTCTTCTGTATGCGTTCTGATTTGTCGTGTTCTCAAACGATAGGGCGTTTCGAACGGTCTGGGTCTGTTTAGCGACTGGTTCGGACCGAGCGAAATTCCTTGCCGTCACAGTTGGTATCAGAGCTTTGGTTTACAGAGCTCGAGAACAAGGCACATTAGAACCATACGAAAGAATTCATCAGATATTGGATTAGTAATATCCAACGAGAATGACTCGTTAGAGATAGGATCAGTAGTATCCTAGAACGAGTGTGAAGAGTATATTTTTGAAATGAAAACAATTTTTGTTTTGAAAATTTAAATCAAATATTCGTATCTGATTATCTATTTATATTGAGTTGGACAGTCCAGTATATAAAGATTTTGCGTATACGTCTGATCCGCGTGTATTCGAAGTTTTAATATATTGGATAGATATAGAATCATACTCTAGTGGCCCGAAGATGATTCTGATGGTTGAGTACTCATCGTCAGAATTTATATTCGTGTGACAAAGGTGTGATATCTATATATTTCCATTAGACTGGTGTGAGAACCAAAAATTAGATAGGGCCTATTTTTGTGAATTGACATTAAAAACATGATTTTTGTATATGTATTAAAATTATGAATTTGAGACTCTAATCAACTAATTGATTGATGTTTGTGTTGTGGGTTTATTTGTTTGATAATTTTGAACCATTATGCCTAACTGAAACAAATATTGAGTTATATTGAAAATTGGTCGCATTGGCTTGCATATACTTGTACTTACATTGAACAGGTCATAGCAAGGAGGCTAGAGCAGAGAATAAAATTTGTTTGCCCGACAAATAGGTACATGTTTACTACATAATTTCCTGTTTGTTTGGGTGATGATGATTTTGTGAGCCTATTGGCTAGCCGCTTGGCTTTTTCTTTTTCTTTTTGAGATCTGAAGGACCGGGGAAGCTATTTGAATTCCCCGATGCTCCCGGTGCAGGGGAGGTTATGGCGAAATTTTTCGAAAATTTAGGGAGTTAGCCAAATTTTTGAAATTTTGAAAATTCTCAGAAACTGAAAAGTTGGAGAATTAAAGCCAGATCGAACGTAGAGCTGAATAATCAAACCACTTTCGACTTTGTTCCTTTTCGGGGACGAAAAGTTTTAAGTGGGGGAGATTGTAATAACCCGGAAAATCTGGGCCAGTTTAAAATTTTTATTTTGGCCATTTTAGCGAATTTTGATTATTTAAAATGAATTATTTTAAATAATATCGACGAGAAATTTATTTTCAATAGCATTCGAGTGTATATATTTTATACCCGTCGTCGTTAGAATATAAATAATTATATATAATTAGAAAAGGAATTGAAAATGGCGCGGTAGTTCGATAATTCGATTTCAAACTTCAATTGAATGTACCGGGTGCAAAACAATCCGGATTTTAGTGAAACCAAAAATGATAGGATCTATTTGATAATATCTTTCCAACGAATCCGAAAAATCAAGATTTCATATCAGGAATCAAAAGATATGTCCAGTTGAAAATTCTGAATAGTCGCTATGGAATTCAGGCCCTTAAAAATGGACTTTTTGCAAACGAGCTCGGATTTCGACGAAACCACTTTTGTTGGGTCCGTGATGTTAAATTATTGCTAGATTCCAAATTTCATAATTTTTCGAATCAGTATGTTAGCGTGGCAAAAGAAAACGTGTTTGACCAGTTTCAGTTGATTTTAATCGACTGGAAAATGGCCATTTTTCTAACGGTCTCAGAATTCAACGAAACTAGTTTTGTTAGGACCGTATCGTCAATACGAAGCTAGAAAATATTTTTATAGAATTTTTCGAGTTAGTATGTGACCTCGGTAAATTGAAATGTACGTTTAAAATTCAATATAGTGATTTAAATGTAAATTCAATGGAAACTGATTCAAACAATCGAATCAGCTTACGATACATATCCCATTGTGCTCGGAATGGGGGTAAAACGCTATGGACGACAGGCGGTGGGCCTCGTTTCGAGGTCATATGTAAAGGTCAACTTTTTGAGAAAAAAAATATAATTAAATAATTAAAAGCTCTTCTCCCTCCTCACACTCTCCTATACCTTGCCCCCCTCGTTTAAATCAATTCAGAAAGAATAAATAAATAAATAAAAATGGAGGCGCGATGGCCGCCGCCGCCCCAGGCGGAACACCGCCGCAACTCCCCCTCGAACCCTCTTCCCCCTCCTGAAACGCGCGAGGCCATCCCCTCCTTCCCCTCCGTCCTCTCGCCAAACTCGAGGAGAACCCCGTCGGCACCCCCAAGTTCGAAGCCCCCTACTGCGACCACCACCCCGCCGACAACCCCCTAGCGCGCCACCAGTACCGAGCGCCACCCCCTGTGGACCCCCCCTCTCCCACAGTAAAAGTAAGTTTTTTATTATTATTTATTTTTAATTTATTTTAAATACTCGGATTTGTTATATAGGAAATAGCATATAAATGGCAATGAAAAGGTTTGGTTTTTTTATTTGATAAAAGTAAGGATTTTTATTTGATGAAGAGATAGAATTTTTATTCGATAAGGAAGTTATAAATATAATCTTTCATATTGTAGAAATATTAAAAATATGATTTTTATATTTTTAAAGTGATAAAGATACGATCTTTATATTTTTAAAGTAATAAAAATATAGTTTTTATATTTTTAAAGAATTAAAAATATAGTCTTTACTATATAGAAATATTAAAAATATGATTTTTATTTTTTTAAAGCATTAAAAATATAATCTTTATAGGATAGAGAATATAAAAATATCATCTTTGTATATGTAGCGAAATAAAAATCTGATTTTTATTTTATATACGTTGAGATAAAGTGGTAATTTTTATAATGATGGAAACTTTATTTTTATAAAGGCGAAAACTTTATTTTTATAAAGGCGAAAACTTCATATTAGAAAAGGCGAAATCTATATTTTTATAAGGGAGAAATCTATATTTTTGAAATGGAATTTTTGTCTATATAGTAGCAATGTAGAAATAGAATTTTTATCCATAGAACGAGATAGTAAAAATATGATTTTTATATATTGAACTTCGAAATAAAAGTAGAATTTTTATATATTGAACTTCGAAATAAAAGTAGAATTTTTATATATTGAACTTCGAAATAAAAGTAGAATTTTTATATATTGAACTTCGAAATAAAAATATGATTTTTATATATTGAATAGCATCGTAAAAGTTCGATTTTTACATATGTAGAGAATACGGGCGAAAGCGACAAAAAGGCGAGTTGGCGAAGATTTCCTGCATTAGAAGTGCCGTGGAGCTAGGATAGCTATTTGTGAGAATTTCTCACCTTTCAATTTCTTTTCTAGTTATATATATATACTAGGATGCAGACGGTGTTTAGTAGCACCCGACACAATCGTCCACAGACCATGGACTTGTTTGTTTGGTTGCATAGATTAGTCATATGATGTGATTTGAATTTGGTTGTTTGGTGATTTTGATTGATGTGTGAATGGCGTGGGCCTTCACTAGACCGGGGATAAGGCTAGGCCTCGTCTCGTTTCTAGTATCGTGCCGTTATGCCGCCGAAATTTTCTAAAATATGTTAGAAAAATAAAAATATCATTTTATTTAAAGAATGAACTGAATAGAAATTCATATGTTAAAATAAAATATTTTATCGTTAAAAATATAATTTTAGCGTGAATGTGAATAAATAGATATTTATAGACAAATCGGCCAATTTGTTTATATGCACTGATTTGACTGATATTGATTGGGTCGATAAATTTTACACATCGCCCAACTGCACAAATAAAATCTGTGTTTGATTGTTTGAAACCCCACACGGGTGTTGGGATGAAATTTGAAGTTCACTCATCCTGATTGATTGAATATGTCGATCGATTGATAGACAGGCTGTTATAAGCGTTAGATATCTATATTTGATGCTTATACAGTGTAGTGCACTTTGGTTGATGGTTGATTATTTTTCAATGCTATTATATACATATGTTGTATGGAATCCGTATAATTAACTTTATATGGTAATTGATTGGGCCTCATTCCAATTTGAAAAATAAGAATAATGTAAAATAAAGGTTCATGTGTTGACAGTACTCATCCATTGAGATTGGTCATGTGTTGAACGAAATATTTTAGTAATAAAATTTACATCTTTATCAATATAAAATAAAGGTTCATGTGTTGACAGTACTCATCCATTGAGATTGGTCATGTGTTGAACGAAATATTTTAGTAATAAAATTTACATCTTTATCAATATAAAATAAAGGTTCATGTGTTGACAGTACTCATCCATTGAGATTGGTCATGTGTTGAACGAAATATTTTGATAATAACAACTATTTTGAAAAAGAAATATTTGAAATAGAATATTTGAAAATAGAAATTTATGAAGCCGTGTTGATTAGATTGACGCCATTTTGACGTGAACGATATTTATATTGATTTTATAACGATTTCGAAATGAAATGAATTGAAAACGATTTCGAAATGAAATGAATTGAAAACGATTTCGAAATGAAATGAATTGAAAACGATTTCGAAATGAAATGAATTGAAAACGATTTCGAAATGAAATGAATTGAAAACGATTTCGAAATGAAATGAATTGAAAACGATTTCGAAATGAAATGAATTGAAAACGATTTCGAAATGAAATGAATTGAAAACGATTTCGAAATGAAATGAATTGAAAACGATTTCGAAATGAAATGAATTGAAAACGATTTCGAAATGAAATGAATTGAAAACGATTTCGAAATGAAATGAATTGAAAACGATTTCGAAATGAATTGAATTGAAAACGATTTCGAAATGAAATGAATTGAAAACGATTTCGAAATGAATTGAATTGAAAACGATTTCGAAATGAAATGAATTGAAAACGATTTCGAAATGAAATGAATTGAAAACGATTTCGAAATGAAATGAATTGAAAACGATTTCGAAATGAAATGAATTGAAAACGATTTCGAAATGAAATGAATTGAAAACGATTTCGAAATGAATTGAATTGACAACGATTTCAAAATGAAATGAATTGAAAACGATTTCGAAATGAAATGAATTGAAAACGATTTCGAAATGAATTGAATTGAAAACGATTTCGAAATGAAATGAATTGAAAACGAATTTGAAATGAATTTTAAAACGAATTTATAAAGAAGAATTCAATTTTGATTTGAATTGAAAAAGGAAGTTGAAATTGCTTTTGAAACGAATTTAAAACTATTTATATAATTCGTTTTAAATAGAAATCGACGAAATATATATTATATATATTATATATAATATAATGGCCTGAATAGAACGCGCCGCGCCGCGGCAGTTCGCGAATTTCGACCATTTATTTCAAACGGACATTACGGGAGATCCGACCGTCGGATTCTCCTAAAACCGGAACCGTTGGGTTCGTATCGAAAAGAGCTTTCTAATGATTGTTAGAAATTTGAAATCTAACGGTTGGATTTGGAGATACGTCCAAATCAAATTCGAAAAAGGTCGCTGTAAGTGCAGTACGATGACCGTTAATGGAAATCGACTGTACAGGCCTTGATAAAATTATTAAAAATAGTAATAATTTATGTAAAATCATAAGAAATGATTTAGAAAGAATTGGGATGAAAAACTCCATATTTGAAAAGATAAAAATAGATTTTTATCGAAATGAACTAGTTTTGAACTAGAATTATAATTCTATTTATTTTTAAATAAATAAATTGAATTTAAAAAGGGTTTTAAAAATAACCAGAATATCCAATGATTGCATTGGAGTGGATTTGAATCGAAATTGTCTTCGGAATATTTCGATGTTGGAATTCGTGATTATACAGGTGTTGTTATGGAAATTTGAAAGATATATATTTATATCGTTATTTCCAATACGACATTTGTTAGTCGTAGAATTTGATATTGAATATAAGCATATATATTTTCTATTCAGAGCCTTGTATTGAATATCGAATGTGATTTGGGTTTGTCGTGAATGGTGTCTTCACTAACAATGTTCTTGAACCCAATTGAGAAATGATTAAATCTTTTTATTTAAATTTAATGAAAGGTACCAATTAAATAATATTTAATTGGAATTGAATTGATATTGATTTTTGGGTTTATCGTGGACAGTGTTTTAAATAACACTTGTTCTTTAACCCGATAATTAATGGAATGATATTTTGGGTTTATCGTGAACCGTGTTTTAAATGACACTGATTCTTTAACCCAGTTAAAGATTAAAACTAAGTGGAGTTTTAATGAATCTTTAATTAGATTGAAATAATCGAGAATGGAGTATCACCAGTTTTACTCCAGGCGATAGTTAAATCTTTAATTAGATTTGAACGTGAAATGGTAATTGAATTTACCGATAACACTGTGGTGTTAGATATGAAGTATTACCAGTTTTACTTCATGGGATAAATAGGTTGGGATTGGGAAATTAAAACAAATGATTACTTCGGTAAGTTTCGTTAATCCCGACTAGTTTGAATTGATATTCAAAAGTAGATTAAAGAATAAATTAAAGAATTTATCTTTGATAAAATTAATGGGAACCTTTCCCTATGAATGTGAAATTAGAAATTAACTGTCGGTTAGCCAAGCAGAATGGTTTTCTGGATATTGATCTGATGTTGGTTTCGGCCTTCGTGGTTAATATTTGGGGAATTATTCTCTTGATTAATTTACGGTTAATGACTGATGAATTGGAATGAGGCGTATGTTGTGTTTGTGTAACACTTATTTAAAATATACGCGAGTTATTTGGAAAGACCGAGTTTATCCCATTCTGAATAACTGATACGACGATAAGTCGAAGATGAAGACGATGGTCGAAGACCGGAAGTCTTCACGTCGTTTGGGTGATTACTGATGATCTTGTTGGGCTGTACACCCAAGAAGATGGAAACAGTTGGTGATCGTCCAGACGTACTTGGAGATGGATGGATATGCGAGGAAAGTGCCTCCGGTTTCGTTCAGACCCAGAACGGACTTGTAAATGGACTGTGTCTGACATTGGATTTTAGTCCGTGTGATTGATCTCTATTAAATATATATCTGATTGGCGGCGGAGAATTTATTCTCTTGCTTAACGCCCTTCTCTGAGACGTACGAGCTCAGGGGTGATGTATTGATGGATATCAAACGCATGGAGTGAATTGCCTGTGTGGCATGCCTAAGCGGCAATTGATCGAGGCTTCTGTTGAAAAGCAAAGTCTTGTGGTGATGATCAAAGCACGGCCTTTGTGGCGTAGCTTTGTGTAACGTTGATTCGCGAGTTTCACACCCGGTATGAACCAAAAACGGGAGAGGACCTCAGGGAGGACATGCGTTTCTTTCTAGCTAGAAGTGGCGTCAGTGGTTTTACACGCCCTGACGAGTTTGACTTATGTGGTTGTTGCTGTTGCGAGGCGCCTCGGATTGATCGGTCGTTCTCGAACCGATGGAGTCATTTAGTTGGCTCATTTACGCCCCATAGGGCGGAGAGACGTATTGTTCAGGCACTATAATCCACTCCGTGTGGACCGGCCCTGTCGCTCCAAGGGGCAGTTGCAGCT
The DNA here is from genome assembly GCA_030737875.1 of Allium sativum. NCBI lineage: Eukaryota > Viridiplantae > Streptophyta > Magnoliopsida > Asparagales > Amaryllidaceae > Allium > Allium sativum. The sequence continues at coordinate 308,627,362 of CM060912.1, read as the reverse complement.
GTTTCGGAGACATGGGCTAGATTGTCTCGAAGACGGTGAGGACGATCCCTGGCCTCGGTCCATAGACGGAAATCCAATTTCCAAATACGTGACATTTGTGGTTTTATTTGTAAAGCCTAGTATGGCGACATGATATATGGTACCCATGCCGCCTATGATTGATACTTATGATTTGAAGTTGTTTTATACACTATGCACTTATTATAGTATCAAACGATTTGTTTTAAACGTATCAAGCATTCTTTGGCTGTTATAAGGGAAAACCCTATCCTCGGCTGCGTTGCATTGTGTGATAGGACCTGGGTCTTATAACAGCTTCATTTTTCTTTATTTAGCATTGCCCTGTTTGTTTTATGCACTGGTATTCTTGGGAGGAAACCCGTTCCGTGTTATACGGCGTGGTCCCTTGATTTACCAAACTTTAAAATAAAGAATTATAACTGTTTTAGTTCTCACACCAGTCCCATGACTGACCTGGAGTTTATTGTTTTAACCTAAACTCTGGGTGCCCCTATTTTCCGCACGGGCAGCTAGTAGTTTTGGTTTTGCAGATTTATATTCACAGGATCCTGGTTTACAGCTGGAACGATATCCGGAAAGCTTTGTATCCGTATATCACTTCTAGTTGTGTATTGTATTATTTTCCACTGCGATGTATTTAAATGTAATTTAAATCTCTGATATTTCTGTGTAATATTCTTTTATACTCTGCATATTCTTGTAATCTGATGCACTGTTGTAATATACAATGACATGTTCTTCTGTATGCGTTCTGATTTGTCGTGTTCTCAAACGATAGGGCGTTTCGAACGGTCTGGGTCTGTTTAGCGACTGGTTCGGACCGAGCGAAATTCCTTGCCGTCACAGTTGTATTCGTTCGCCTGCGAATAAGATCAATCTTTTCTGAAATTTCTCCAACCATATCCGGTCCAAGTAGAAGTATTTCTGTTGATTCCCACTAACAAGTCGGTATATACAGGGTCGTCCTTATAATGCTTCGAACGGTGCCATGCCAATACTAGCTTGATAACTATTGTTGTAGGGGAACTCTACTAAAGGAAGATGCTCTTCCCAAGTCCCTCCGAAGTCTAAGATACTCAACCTTAAAAGATCTTCAAGAACTATATTCACCCTTTCCATCTGTCCATCGTCTAAGGGTGATAAGCAGTGCTCATACACAACTGTGTACCTAATGCTTCTTGCAAGCTCTTCCAAAACTCCCTGGTGAATATGGGGTCACGATCACTCACATAACTGGAAGGTACTCCATGTAGACGGACTATCTCACGACGTAAATTGCTGCCAACCATGTTGCCATCCTCTTACACTTAACCGAAATGAAATGAGTGCTCTTAGTAAGTCTGTCCACTATAACCCAAATACTGGTGATGCCTTTCCTCAATCTAGGCAAACCATCAATGAAATCCATCGAGACATTCTCCTACTTCTACTGTGCGGTTTCCAAAGGATGAAGTAAACCACCGGGCTTCCGTTGCTTAGCTTTGACTTGCTGGCAAACCAAACAAAGAGAAACAAACTCCGCCATATCTTTCTTCATCCCAGCCCGAAAGAAAACCCTCTTCATATCTCTATTCATCTTATCACCGCCTGGATGAATAACCATCTTAGAATGATGAGCTTCCTTAAGTACTATCTTCAACAAACTCCCAACTCGGGAAACACAAAGCCTTCCATCTCGTTGCAACCACCCTCTATCTTCCGTGGAATATCTACTGAGGTGACTAGAAGTCTCCCCTCTACCGAGCCTCTCCAAGATGTCTGAAATCTGTGGATCCTATTGTTGTGAAGTTCCTATTTGATCCAAAAGAGTAGGTCGCACCTCTAGTGATGCCAATAAACCAAGTATAAACTTGGTGGAGTGTCTAAATCAAAAGTCGATATAAACTCTAAGCTTTTCCTCTCCACAAACAGAGGACTTAAGGCTCTACTCAATGGGTCTTCCACCACATTACCTGTAACGGCCCGAGTGATTTTTGATCCAGAAAATCGACATACAACACCATGTCGACTATTCAAGAATCAAAAATACTAGAACGCCAATAGAAAGACGTTAGAGGGTAGGAATAGATAAGAAAGAAAGTTAGAATAAAAGAAGGAGAGGAACAACAATAGAATCGGATTAACACGAATCTCACAGCTGAGCGAATAAATATATTATATAACATAACTTTGAAAAAAAAACCTTATAACTGCATATACTTACCATTTTATAGTACAACGCATAACATCATAGCGGAAATAAACAACAGCTATATAATCCTGAAGCCTCCTGCTCCAAGCTCTCCAAGTATATCTGTAAAATCCCGACTACTTGACTGCCCGTACAAAATTTAGCATCCAAGAGTTTAGGGAAAACAAAACAAAAAAACTCTGGGTCATTCATGTGACTGGTGTGAGTAAACTCCAACCATTTGTTTAACTTTTAAAATCCTTTTAAAAGAAAGAGTAATCATAAGACCAATCTACACATAATCACGGATGGTTTTTACCTTACGATAACCCAAACCATTCTTTAAAATCAATACACTTCTGATATTATAATAATGTTTAAATCAAATAAATAGAAATCTAGTGGATGTTGTAACACCCCATATTTTCTGTGAACGTATAAGTAACAAATCAGAGAATAATTAATTAAAAAAATAAGAATCAAGGGAAACGGGTTACGCCATTGCGTTCGTCTTGGAATTCTGCTTGAAATAGAGTCTGAGTTTGCATAAAACGGATACCGTATGAAGAAGATATGGACGAGCGAATTTTGGTGGCTAAATAGAAAAAAAAAGATTGCACTGGCGCACTTGGGAAGTGCGCTAGTACAAATTTACATTGGCGCACTTCCCAAGTGCGCCCAGGCCGAGAGAAAACCTGCACAGCTTTCTGGTTTGACCCTGGCTGGCTTGGTCGGGTTCTGGTCGAATTTCTGAGCTCTGATGTGTCACTAGGGCTAACTTGTCACTTTCTGATTGGCTTCTCTTGAGATGGATAGCCTTGATTAACTCTAGCTTCATCGACGGCTCCAATTAGTTTGAAACCGTATATAAACATCCCCCTAGCCCCATTCTCTTCACACCATTCTTCTCTAACCTTATGCTGCATAATTTCATTCTGCCTCCGTTCTTATTAAATAAAATAATGGCATCATTACTCTGCTGGAATCAAAACTTGGACTGATGCATCTTCTTCCAACCTGAATAGAATTAAAAGCTAAATCAAATCTCAAATCAAAGTGTAGAGCTACAACAACAATTAAAGAGGAGTAATTCAGCATTTCTGCATCAACAACAGTTTATTACCCTTTCTTAAAACCACGAAAGGCAAGTACAGTTATTTTCCGATATAAACTTTAATTATAATTGTGACATGATTATAAATCTGAATTTGAGGTTGTGTACGTTCTGTTCTGATATATTTAATTCTGTATCACTTTCTTCTTTTTGTTCTATAGTCAGGCTACCACGAGCCTGCGCCACATCTCATAAGAGATTAACGCACAAACGCAAAACTTTGTGACAAATAATGAATGATGGCATAATTGGACATGGCTAATCTGTGACTGATGTTGTAAACTAGATTTAGATCTATGTGAATTCTGTGAATTGGAAGAAGAGGAACCATTGTATGTTAACATGTGACTTGAGACTTTGGACATAACGCATATTTTGAATTAAGATCTGTTATAATTTAAAGTTCTAGATTGTTGGGTATATTTTTATATAACGATTCATGACTTGAGATAAAAAGAGAATATGACTTAGGTGTGAAGATCTATATTAAGATTTGATAACTGTTAAATGTGAATAACATCTAAGAGGGAGATTTTTGAATATATGACATGCATTGAAATCGATGGCTATATTTGGTATAATTCATGTGTGAATCTTTTGTACTAGGCAAGTTTAACTAAAATTGGGACATGAGTTATATGGTAAATTATGACCATAATCTGTGCCATGTAAATTCAATGCAAACGGGGGGGGGGTATATGATCATATTGTGAATCATGACAATTATTTAGGCATGCAAACTTAGGCCAAATTTATAATTAGGCAAGATATGTCAAGGAAACTTTAAGGAATGATTAAATCTGTTATATTGCCTAATCTGCTAGTTCTGTTATATTGCCTAAACTGCTAATTAGATTGAATTGCCTAATCTGCTAATTATGTTAAATTGCCTTATCTGCTAGATCTGCTAAATCGCCTAATCTGCAAGATCCGTTATCTGTTTAATCTGTTGAATGGCGTAATCTGTTGGAACTGAAATGCTGAAATTTGAAGTATGTAAATCTGTAGGCTCGATTTAAAATTGAGCAAAACTTGTTAATAGAACCTCGAATAATCTGCTGTAACTTGTACAGAAGTTAATTTGTTAAATTAGCATGATTAGTCTGATATTAGCATAGTCTGTGAATGAATGCATTGGCTAAACATGAAACATGGCTAACTCGAGGTTAGAATGAGTTTGCGGCGTAATCTTGCCCGGAACCTCCCGGCACTTCCAGTGGCCGCAAATAATAGGTTCTAATGTGAGAAGTTAGTCATAACGTGCTTGAAACCCGAGGTTAGACTCAGTTTGCGGTAGAAACCTACCCGAAACCAACCGGCCTAACCAGTGGCCGCAAATTGTCAGTCTAATGTGATAGGTATGTGCGTTAATTTTTAATTGATACAAATCTAAGATAAATATGATGTCTAAAACGTGTTGGGTGGATAGGGTTAAACCAATTGGACTAATGAATTTAACAAACCCGTTTCGTGAATCTGTAGGCCCTATTACAAAGTTAGACAAATCAGTAAATCTGTTAAATCCGTATATCTGATCCGTTAGTCTGAAAACTTGTCTGATCTGTGAACTAGTTGATCTGAACTCTGTATGTCTGAACTTGTAAACAAGTTAATCTGAAATCTGTTAGTCTGGGGACACAAGGTTAGGAATGAAATTACTTGTGTCGTCTATTGTTTGGGACCCATATTAGTCAGTAACCCTTTCTGGTATCAAAACTATGACCCAACAGTAGGTAGGGTCCGGGCACGCTTACTGAACTAATTATAAGCGGTTCATTCTGATAATGGCGAGGGGTGTTGATGGTGCGTTCCAACCGAGTCATGTGCGTGCTTGGATCCCGGTCTGCCTATGAGGATGTAAGACGCCGTGACATCTGTAAATAGGTCTGTGCCAATTGGTTGTCACTTCAGGGAGTGATACACCCTACTGTGGGGCCGACACAGTGTATTTATGTATTAGGGAGCCGATCGCTTGGGGTACGGTTTTAGGGTAGACTTAGTTCTGTATGATTTTGTTGGTACCATCTGTTTCTGTTGGGTGGTAACACCTGTCTGTTTCTGCGTGGTACCGTCTGTTCGGGTGGTAAAGGCCCATTTACTAGTGTACACCTAATTCTACATTCTGTTTTCGTAGGGATTAATCTGTTTCTGTTTCTGTACCTTCTGTTTGGGTGGTAAAGACCCATTATTAGCATTCTGTTTCTGTCTGTTTCTATTGGGGTGGTAAAGGCCCATTACTAGCATTCTCTTCTGTGGAAATTATTCTGTTCCCGTTTCTGTTTCAGTTTAGACATTGGGATGACACCTAATCCTGTTATACTAGTATTAGTGCAGAAAAATGAAAAGTAATACTATTCTGTTTCTTCTATTTAACCTAAGTACATCTGCTTCTCCTGTTACTGTTATCTCTTAACCAGCTTATTTTCATGTCATAATTATTATTATCTGTTCATATGCTGAAAGTCACTGGACTTGCCAGACTTTATGTCTGACCTTGCTTGTTTTCGCCCCTTTTTCTTCTGTTCCCCCCAGGTTTTCCAAGGAGGGAACACTTTAGCTTGATCCGGATTTCTTCTGCTTGAAGTACTTAGAGTGCTTAAAGTATGGCTTGACTCGTTATGGCAGCTTCTGTTGGGATTATGATTTTAAAGTTTTGTACTCTGATGATTTTCTGAACAAGACTGATATTTATGTACTTGAGTTTTTGGTAAAGATGTAACCAAAATGATTTCTGTTTTCCGCTGTATTAAAGTTATAATTTCTCAAGTATTGTTTATCTGTCTTGAAATTTTCTATTCTGTTTACTAAAATGCTCCACCAAAGTTAAGGCATTCCCTTTGTGAGTGTCCTTAACGGAGGTGGGGTTTTACACTTGGTATCAGAGCCGAAGGTTACCAGATTAGGTAATGTTTTTGAAAACTATTTTCAAAAAGGTTTTAAAAGGAAGTATTTTCAAAAATAAAGTTTATTTTGAGAAACATAATCCCCAAAAAGCCATATATCTATCTTTTCAGTTCTCCGTTTTAATCTTTTTCTTTCATTCCAGCATGTCTGGGAATCTTAACTTTCCAGAGGGCGTGCCAATACCTGACTGGTTCAGGAGGTACCTAGAGGCTAGGGCCAACGATGCAGGCCCAGCAGATATTCCTCCTCCAGCTGCAGCGATTCCTCCTCCTCCGTCCCCTCCTCATGCAATTGCTTTTTCAAAAATCTGTAAAGATTTTAGGGCCATGGGTGGAAAGGATTTCAAGGGAACTGAATCATTCGTAGAAGCAAGGAACTGGCTCAAAAAAACTGAGGATTTGTTCGTTATCTTCGAGGTGGACAATAGGCAGAATGTACAATTGGCGGTATGGTTGCTCAAGGACGAAGCTTCCTATTGGGGGAAGTCATTAACGCTGAGAGACAGGTTGAAACATGGACGGATTTCAGAACAAGGTTTGAGACGAAATTCCTCTCGCAAGCTGAACGAAGTCTACAACTGGAAAAGTTCTTATCTCTTAAGCAAGGAAGTATGACGGTCAAGGAATACGTCAACCAGTTCAACCAACTGGCTAGGTTCGGGCTAGATTCAGTCAACACCCAGCATAAAAAGGCTCTCCGCTTTGTTAAAGGATTGAACGAGCCACTGCACAGCCTAGCCATGACCCATGTACCCATGGGAGCGACTTACGAGAGATTGGTGGACATGGCACTACTACACGAGGAAGATAAGGGCAAGAAGAAGGCAAACAAGGAAGAACCACAGAACAAGAAAGCATGGCCCAAAAAGGAAAAACAAAAGAAGGTTGAAAAGTCTGAAGATAAGAAGGAGAAAAAGTGCTTTACTTGTGGAAGCTCGACTCATCTAAACAAGGATTGCAGAAAAAGAAAGGGCACTTGCTTCAACTGTGGTGAGATGGGACACTTCACTAGGGACTGCCCGAAGAAACGAGGGCAAGGGCAGGACCAACTTCTAGAGGGCAGACGAACACTCTCGAGGCTAGTGGATAGGATAGAAATAGGAAAACTTTCTGTAGGAGGTTTAATTTCTTTATCTGATTTTCGAGTTAAAACTCTTTTCTGATTCTGGCATTTCGATTCTGTAATCGATACTCTGCACTTGAATACTAGTATTGTTTCTGATTCCACTGTACACTCAGACCCATAAGGGTTATGACTCATCCAATTATGATAAGTTGGGTATCTGTGTTGAGCGTTAAGTTGACTATGATCACTACACCATAATAGCAAATTTGACACACCAGGATTCTGAGATTTGATACGGCTTTAAGCCGTATCAAATTTGATACAGCTCATAGCCGTATCAAATTTCATTTGCTACAGCTTAACCAATCCACGTCATCCCAATCTCGAAAATCTGACCGTTGATCATTAAAGCTTTGGATTGTTTCCTTTTGATACGTGTTTAACCCGTATCTAATTAGCTCATATTCTTTTCCCCACCGAATTTCGTTTCTCACCGACCCAAGCCTCTTCTTTTCTAATTATCTGTCTCCATTCTAATCAGTTGCGCAACCCCCTTCCCCCCCCCCCCCCCCCGATTAAAAAAAATGCCTCTTGGAATCACGAATCACCGATTCACCAACAGGCAACAACTCGAGAAGAAGAAACGCGAATTTGGAAAACAGCGCATCCAAGAAGAAACGCGGGAAGAGAACCCTAATTTCATAATTAGGGATTCAGGCACATGGACGATTCAGGCACATGTTTGGACTTTCATTCGAAGACTTCTGTTCTCAATTCATGCATGGTATTAGTACTAGTATTGGTATTAAATATGGAAAGCTAATATTGTTGTTTCCAGCCATTAACGTTGCTGCAATCTGCAGAAGCGATTTGAAATACATGAAATGCCTATCATAGTTTTTCATGTCTATATAGTATAACTTTATGGGAATTCCATGATTTGTGCCCAAAATTTGAACCTTTAGTTCAAAGACTAGGGATAAAACTTAAACTGAATTTAGTTCAACTCCTTTGTTGTACCCTTGATAATATTTTTCTAACTAGTTATGGACATGACACTTTAATTCAATTTTATGTTATGCACAAATTTGACTGATTTTACTATCGTGCAATGCAGACAAACCAATCCTTGTAGAGCAGAGAAGATAATGGTGTGAAATAAGATGCTTCATGGCAATTAACGGTAAAAGTAGGACCTGTCCGTCTTTATCTTTGGTGTTGTGTGATCTATGTATAGCGTGCAGCTTCCTGAGTTTTAAGTGATTCAACGGTATCCAAGGTTAGGTTCTTAATATATTTTTTCATTGGTTAATCCTATATGTAAAATGTTTGTGTAAAAGATTCTTTTGTATGTTTTTTATTTCTAGTGACCCTTAAAGGTTCTTGCTTAAGCTAGGGTATTTATGTATGAAGGCTTTCTTTTTGAGGAGGAATCTGAGAACCCTTGTATCATAGTTAAATAGAAAAGTTCATCTGTTATCAAAATACAGAGTATTCCTTAGCAAGATCTGTTATCAAAATACAGAGTAACCCTTATATCATCTAGCAGTTTCTGGAAGAACTCATTTCTGTACTCGGCTATTGATGCCACCTTCTTCTTCCATCCGTTTAGGTTCAACCATCCTAAGAAAGGCAAGTAATCTGCTATGTTTGTATGGCCCCCTAGTACTGAAACACGTCGTCCACCCAATCACAGAACGCTTCTTCCTCGTTCATCTCTGAACTTACTTGTTCTTTGTTCGAGAACATATTTGCAGCCATCATTCTCATGATGTCGTTCAGTATTATCATCAAAATTTTCGACTTCATCTCAACCTTTGTAAACTCCCTGAATTGTATAAATTCATCAATGAAAAACCCATCAGATTTCTATATTTATAACAATTGTGAATACGAATATGTAGACAGTGTTTGCTATGCTTTTAATTCTGACTTACCCATCCATGTTGGACTCCTGAAAGAGTGTTCGAACCAAAGCCTGTAGTTCTGCAGTACGAACATCGGCAGATACATTTTAAGGTAATCTCATATGGAGAAATAATATTATTTCTACCTCAATAATGCGGCATTAAGAATCGTAGTTTGTCAATTAATGTAGACTGCATTTTAAGGTAATAATGTATAAGAATAATATTTATGGTTAAAATCATGTCCAGATCTTAACCATTTCATCACTATCGATATGTGTAGTGCATCACAGCCTTAACATAAAACAATTTTTATATATATTTACTCAGATCTTGACCGCAAAAGAAGCCTGGGGGTAATTATCAATCTTGGATCAGCTTCGGGTCACATGCTATATATTTTCATGTTACTCATTTATCGATATTGTCTTCAATTCACATGCTATTTGCTTTTGATATACCAACTTTCTTATGTATCCTGAGAACTTCATAAAAATCTACCTTGGTTGTTACCCTGTACATGTGATATCGCAGGCTGCAAATCCTGGATGTGTTTTAGAATATTTTATTAGGTGGCACTCCTCACCTGACTGGATAGATATGGAGGCAGACAACCATGGTATTAGTTCACCTAATCAAGAATGATCATCCAGAAGAGGCCGATTAAGCGCAAGAATGTAATTGGAAGGTGAGTTAAATTGACGCAAAACTTGTGGGATCTAAATAGCTTATATATTTCGTAAACCTATAAATAAATAGATCTTGCTACATACACTCAAAGATTTTAAGCTTTTTTTCCTACTTTTGTCTACACTGTCCTTTTTGCCTTTTCATTGAATAGCATCTTCTTATATTGGAGATAAATTTTGGTTTAAATGATTATGCATATAGTTTGCTACATGTGTGTTTATTTATGTATATATGTCCCTCTTGGTTGCGCTCCGGTCTTGCTAGTTGAGGCATCTTCCTTGTCTATATGGTTTATTATGAGAGATACTATCAACTATTTTCACTAAATCCATCCACTGATTTTTTAAATCCAGCGGTAATGATGGAGAATCTAAAATTAGAGTGGCTTTGGACTTCATGCACTCTGGTTGCTTAATTTTGAGAACTGGCTTTTCTCACATTTTATACTATTGAGCTGTTCAAAGTGTTCCAACTGTTACCATGATAGGAAACTTATGACGAGAGCTATGGGAGTCTGCTAAGCCGTTGCCTGCAATTAAACAAGTCCCTCTCTATGACGAGGATTTAGCAGTGTATGTAATATTATGAATATAATAACCTTGATGCAGTTGTTAATACTTGAATATTGTTAACGTGGGACTAGTTTTTCAATTTTGCAGCGATGGCATTTTCACTGCATTTGAGGAAATTTAGCCATGTGAGTTATTTGAGCAACTATTTGTCTCTAAGGTATGAATATCCAATCATAGTTTTCTCTTCTTTTCCTTCGAGTCGTGTTGGTCCCAGTATGGCATTTGTGTATGTTTCCAATACATTTTTAGGTCATTCAACATAAGTTTTGATTCAAATGAGATAACCATCTGCTGTGCTCTGTTAAAATTACAGTTGTGCTCAGGCTTTATAATTGCTGAAGCCAATCTGGTGGAAACTAAATTGTACAGTCTATTTGATTAATGCAAAGATTATGTAAAAGCGACTTTCCAGAATGGCATCTCTACCGAAAATCTCGGAGATCTATGCAAGGTGCCCCAACTATTCATTTCCCTACTATATACTCAGTAAATCATGCACTTTCGGTAAAACCTCTAAGAGAAAAATCCATCAATCTCACATGCACATACTTTGCATAATCAACAAAGAGATTTAGAGCCAGTTTTAGAACAACTTTTTATGTATCTACATAAAAGTAATTTTGAGTTAACTAATTTTAAGTGAATAGTAAGAACAAAGTTGTTGGATAGGTAACTTGAAATTGTGATTGCATTTAGTTGTGAATTTTGAAAGAGGTCACATGAAGGTGTATGTTGCTTATGACGTATCAAACTCAGTTCGGAAACCCAGAACTTTCAAAACTGAGTTCGCAAACTCAGTTCCGAACTGAGTTCGGAAACTCAGTTCCGAACTGAGTTCGGTCTCAATTATTTTTAACTGGTATTATTTTTAACTGATTGGCCTTGTATTGCATTGTATACTGCATGCAAACATGCACCATTATTTTTAACTGGTCGTACATAGATTTGGTTTTAGAGGTGTAGTATTTCTATCAAAATACTAACATGTGGGCACTTAACTTTGGTATGTTCATTAATTGTATTGCTGATCCTAGCTAATATTAGACACCATATTTTCCGTAGTTTGAAGTTTGTCAAATATTTTTCAAAAGAAGACACTTTGTAGCTTATATGATATGTTTTGTTAATTTTCCCTGCGCTTGAGCCCATTTGCAAAAATTAAATGTATCAGTCGCTGAGCACCTTGATGTATGCACATAATAAAAATTCATCGATAACATAAATTAATTCCTACATCATCACAATTAAGTTCTAATAAATGGTCAAGCTGACCTTGATAATTTGTTGCCATAACCAATTGATTTTACTTGTCGTATAATTATATTTTCATTTCTTCACCATTATCATCTCGAATACATTGCAAATATATACAGAGGGGAGCGGCAATAGTCTACACGACACATATATTCGATGGACTGGAGACATGGGTGACACACTTAGCGTATATACAAGATGTGGAGCTACGAAAATGCGCTAAAATGGAGGAAATTGAAGAATTGAAAACTGCTAGTAATCTGCTTTCATTCATCGAATCAGGGCTACGATCTGAAGTCAAGCTTCCAAAGAAGGAGCCTTTGAAACCTACGACTCAGCAAAGAGGAGCTGCCTCACCTTTCGATTCTTCTCCATTCAGATCATTTTAGAGTTGGTGCTCTTATGTGGACTATGCAGTCGAACCAGTTCAAGTATCTGCCTCCCTCCGATTAGCGAGGTAATCAATTCTTTCTTCCTTCCTTCTGATTTCAGTTCTTTATCGATAACAAGAAAAGCATGTTGTCAAATTGCTTTTGTTTTGGGCTGTGCAGTTGAAATTCTATTTGTATGACTGAATAGATAACATATGCTTTCGTTTTAGATAACAAATTATGCTTTCATTTTCGAAAAAAATTATGCAGTTAAAATACATACATTTTCATTTTGCGTGTATGTATTACCTATGTACCTTTCTTTAGATAAATTATGCAGTTAAAATACATACACTATGGGCTATGCAGTTAATATCTTTGCTATTTTCTTTGTCTACTTTGATTCACTGATGAACATGAGTACTAAATCCTTTTGTTCTCACAGGTTATTGCTTTGGAACATTGAATAATTCGTACTTTTGTCTAGTGCTTTTGCAATGGACGACATTCTTGGCTAGAGCCTGGTCAGTTGATGCATAAATCTCTTTCTGCGTTGGTTTGTATTTGCTATTTTATTTTTTCTTTGTTGGTGGACATGTCAATATAAATATCAATGTAAGTTTTTGAACATGCATATGCCACTATTATCCTTATGATTATTCTCAAGTTTTTTCCTTTGTAACTAAATATGTATTTAATGTAAATTTACTTATATTGGCAGGGGAGGGAAGAATATGGTGCATGATAGTGACAACGATGACGACGATGAAGATGAAGATGGCAAAGGGAAATCTACGGTGTTGAACAGTCAGGTGTAATTATACATTCAAAGAGTGTTTGTGTGCTTATATCTTTAGAAAAGAGAAGACTGGTTGTAATTGATCAGTAAAATAATCAAAGGCCATTGGTTCTTTTTTGTCATAGCTAAATTATTATTGTATATGCTTAATATGTTGTTGAATAATATCGACCAAATACTCATTTCAATTGCTGTTTCAAATTTTTCACTTCGACAATGGTCCTTGATTTGTACCATGTTTCATTCAATTTGGTCTTGATCGGTTATGTGAGATTTTGTTCTGATGTAAATTCTATGATATTTGTTATATTCAAATTGTTTTAATTCCGGAGCTCTTGCTGTATTTTTTTTCAATTTTTTTTAAAATTAGATACGGTTTAAAGCCGTATCAATTTAGAATTTTGATACGGCTTTAAGCCGTATCAAATACATCAATTGATACGGTTTTAAGCCATATCAAAATCATAAATTGATACGACTTAAAACCGTATCAAATTGGTATTTTGATACGGTTTTAAGCCGTATCAAAATCATAAATTGATACGGCTTAAAACCGTATCAAATTACCAATTTGATACGGTTTTAAGCCGTATCAATTTATGATTTTGATACGGCTTAAAACCGTATCAAAGCAACAAAGACGCCATTTTTTGATACGGCTTAAAACCGTATCAAATCGATTTTGATACGGCCATGAGCACTGCCAAATTGGTTATGCATTTTATTATGTGGTGTACTATTATATGTTGGAATTTTTATTATGTGGTGTAACTCGTCAATTTAATAAAATCAACTGTTCAGTTAGGTACCCATTATGCATTTTACATGCCTTCAGGCGACTGCGATAGGTATTTTTATATTCTGAAATTGGTTGATACAGGTTTGCGTATGCTTGGAAATTGTAACAGTTGTCTGGCCAAAAGTTAGTCGTTTTATGCATATGATTAAGATATCGGATTTTCTTTCAACGTTATTCAAGTGAGATCTGCATGACTGATGAATTCTTTTTCCCACGGCTCTTCCGTGATTGCTTTAGAAGGTAACAAGTGTTGATCTTCCCAATCTTTGGGTCGCTGTCCTTGTTGGGTTGTTTGTGTTATGTGGTGTAACTTGTTGTCTAATTTTGAATTATTTCATCACCACGCTTATTCTCGTTATTTCCTTTGTGCGGTTTTTTTCCCCTTGAATGTATTATTTTCAGTAACAAATATTCTTTTCTTTTTTCAATGCAAACAATGATAAGAGCTATTGGGTTGATTTACAAAATCCTATTTTTGATGCCAATTTGGGAAAATTCTGAAAAGCTCTCATCATACTTTCCAAACTTTTGTGCCCAAAGTTAAGTCGTCAGTGGGCTTGAAGATTTTAGACCAATTGTCTATTGTAACTTTATTTACGAAATTATTTCCAATCAAAGTGCCTTCATTTCTAAAAGGCACATTTTTGAAAATTCTCTACTTGCACATGAGACGAGTAGAGGCTTTAACTCTAATAAATCAAAGCATATGTGTATCAAGAATGATTTACATTAAGGTTTCGATGAAATTAATAGAAATTTTATCGTTCATGTTTTACTTTAGCTTGACTTCAATTCTAGGTTTTGTAATCTTATTAAAGAATGTATTAAAAATGTAACTCTCTATTTTGATAAATGGCTCCCCAAAAGGTTTTATATATAGCAAGAGGGTAATAAGGCAAGGGGGCCATTTATATTTCTACTTATTTATCCTTATTATGGAATACTTTATTGTCCTAATTGACACTGAGCTTTACTTAAAGGAAATATTAACCAATTATGCTGATGATCTTTTGTTGTTTGTTAAAGCAGATCTTAAAAATGCAGAAATAATTGTCAGAACGTTCGACCTTTTGGAAACTCAGGATGGGCTGAGAATCAATGAATGCAAAAGAAAATATATTTCAGCAAAGGATGCAATAACAAAAAAGAAATTATTGATGTTCTCAAACTTAACGAGAGGAACCTACCAGTCAAGTATCTAGGCTTGCCTCTTAGTTCTAATCAGCTAAATGAAAAAGATTGTATCTGGAACCTACCAGTCAAGTATCTGGATGGATGAAAAAAAAAAAAAAAATATTTAGGACCTTTATAAATGGTAACTCGCTTTGGTCTAGATGGATGAACTCAAAAGTAAAAAAAAAAAAAAAAAAAAAAAAAAAAAACCACCAAAGCTGAGATTCATCATTCATATATATGTAGAAAAACATTCCCAACTGCAAGGACATGGACATAAGTTTAATTGAAAGAAAGTTCAAGGATGGTGCTAATACTAGTTTGTTGTTTGGTCCATGGATCAATGGTAAATCATTAGTCAACTTACTTAGTTGGGATAACATGTACTTTGGGTGGGACTAATGAGACTGTAAAAATCATTATTGAAGGCGGCTAGGGTTTGAGTCGTGTTTTTTATGTTGATATGTATGTTTGTCGGGTTTACTCGTAGGGGGTGGGCTTTGGGCCCTACGCTGTTTTTTTTAAGTGTTTTAGAAGAAAAAAAATCTCGAAAACCAGCAAATTTGGTTCTTTGCTTTTGTGATTATATAGACGTCATTATTTTTTATGATTGCATGTGTCACATGTACTTGCAAGGAGTGGGTCATGGCAATGTCTTAATTTTGAGTTAACTAATTCTACTTATGCCCAATCATAAACTTAATCTTTTGATTTAATTTACATAGGCCCGAACTCATGATTTGATTTATATGCTAATTCATTATGCCCACTTCATGCCAATTTAATTATGCCAATGGCCAAACTTGCAATTTCAATTATATTGACAATACCCCAAATTTCCAATTTCATGTTATGCCGTCAATTTTACCAAACATATATATCCAATATATACAACATTCCCATATTTCCCCGTATTCAATCGTACGCAAATCACGGTTTAGGCCTAGGTCCGAAATTGACCTAGCTTCACCGAAAGAAAATAAATAGGGGAAGGTAGAATTTGTATAACAATCAGCATAGAGAGAAAACTGGCATAAAAACATCATCTCTGGCATAAAAGATAGATCTTGATAATAATATCAATATGAATCAAGAAAAACTGATTTACAACAGGCTGAATAGATCATAAGCTTGACATGAGAACGAACATAGAAAAGTCCCAAAACTCAAGATTCAAGAAGCAACAGAAATAGATCTGAATCAATAAACATACTTAAATCCAATTCCACTTTATTCCATGGCCATATTGTAATTTAAATGTTTAAATCTAAAAACAACTAGAACTTACAGAGCATGGAAAATGAATTAAGAACTGAATTTGTTGTAAAAATGTCGCGGCGTTGTTGATTTATTATCTTGAATCATTGTAGAAGCCTTGTTCTTTGAACTGATTTGAGTTTGAATGTTTATACTTTGATTTGGAGACGGCGGCCATGGTTCAAGAGGTATTTTAGCAGCATAATGGTGTAGGAATGTTTTGATATGAATTAGGTTAGGTGTAAGGGTGTATTTATAGGTGTAGGAACTAGTTTAGGCCCTTAGATTAACCCTAGAATCAATCTGGACCATCAAAACACGTCTAAGGCTTCAAAAATGTGTTCTGGGTCAAAACAGGCCGACCAGCAGGTTTTCTGCTCGTCTTGGGCACACCTGCCAAGTGCGCCAATGCAAAATTGCATGGGCGCACTTCCCAAGTGCGCCAATGCAATTTTGTTCTGGCGCACTTCCCAAGTGCGCCAGTGCATTCTTGCCGGTTTCTGGTTTTTCTGCCTTACTTCGTTCGTCCATATCTTCTTCGTATGGTATCCATTTTACGCAAACTCGGACTCTATTTCAAGCAGAATTCCGAGATGAACGCAATGGCGTAACCCGTTACCCTTGATTCTTATTTAAAATTCAATTATACCCTGATTTCTAGTTTCAACATGTTATTAAAATTCGGGTTGTTACATTCTCCCCTCCTTAAAGAATTTCGTCCCCGAAATCTTCAAGTTAAGAAGAATGTGTCCTACCATCCAATCATCCATCTACTCAATCATCAATCACAATCATCTATTGTCCTTAAGATATTTCTAATGTTGTATGAACATATGCAGAAAGTGTGTGTATATGTTCCTTATATAATGCAAATGATCAGGCCTGATTGATCTTCTTAATGCAAAATATGTTTAGTGCCATGAGTCCAACATGTTTGCAAATAGTCCTAGTCACACTAACACTATATGTGTGCACAAACATCCATCCATATACAACATCCACACGATAACATATTCAAATCCATCCATAAACAAGTATAAACACTCATGCATATGCAATATGAAAGGTGACGGAGCCGATCTAGTGTCTAATGTGCGTGTATATGCATCCACGAGCAACCACTAGCAACCGCTTGCAACCACTTGCAACCACTTGCAACCATCAATCATAACATGTCTCAAACACATGTTTACACCCAATTGTTCCTACCTAAAGATATAGTCGAACGATAGAAGCAAGTAAAAAAATTTTGCCCGTTAGGTAGTGTCAAAACTGGAAATCTATGTCACATATATATTGATTAGGAGAAGAACTCCCTAAGCACTAGCCCGAAGACCGAAATCAACATCAGGTTGACGCCCAAAGAATTACTCAACCCAACGGACACCCTCAAGCCCCAACATGTATTACTAACAGATGATCCCTATGGGGTTTTACAACAGAAATAGGATTGAGAATAGGACCGAGAGGTTATACTTAAAAGATTGCATATAAGTAAGCTCTACAGGAAAAGAGGGATCAAGGATATACTCTTAAAAAGAGATATGATGCGTGTGTCTAGTCTTCAATCTTCTAAGTCGCATTTCCTTGAGCTTAACTCCATTGTGCTTTGACCGTATTTAGCTTCACAATTTCGTAGCTTCTTAATTCCTATTTCCAAAATATGAGTTGGAACTCATTTCACTGTCGCCTCTCATTCCACTTTCACTTATTCTTTTTATAGTATACCCAGCTTAAACATAACTGCGTACTCATGGTTTCATGCAAGCTCTCCAAAATTCACTAGTGAATCTTGGATATCATTCACTTACTAGAAGGTATTCCACATAAATGAATTATCTCTTGAAAATAAACAAATGCCAACCATGTTGCCAAGTGTACTTACTAAGGTGATTTTCTATAACTCATGCATAAGCGAAATGAACCATCTGCCTTAGTGGCAAACACTACTCGAGCAGATTGATAATGTATCAAGAGATTCTAGGTAACTAAGCATGGCAGAACCCTAAGGGTTACACTAGACTTCGAGGGTATTACCGAGGCAAGTCAAGAGTCTAACTACCCTCTTTTCATACTCGAGAATGGTATCATTTCTGGATAACCACTCCATCCCTAGAAACAACCCATAGCCGAAAAACATAAGCATTACTTCTAAACTCAACACATAGCATAGACATTCTCAAATCCAAACAAGTCATGAATAAATGAGCCGATTCCCCAACAGGATTTGAGACAAAAATGGGACCCTCTACTACGCTAGTACTAAGGTGCAGAGACTCAACTATCGAAGCAGAATTAAAAAGGATGCGATGTACAAAAACAAAGTTCCCATGGTATGATAGAAAATAAAAGCTAAACTTTTAACAGAAATGTTACCAGCTCTTCTTAGGTACACCAGTAGTGAGAGCATACAATTGCCCTCTCGATGATCTTGTCCTTTGCCCTCGTCCTTATCCTCTAATACTTAACTACATGTCCCTTTTTACCATACTAAAGATACTCTCTCTTGTCGTGGGTTTTATTATTCTTTCACTTTGGCCTCTTTCCTATCACCTTTTCCTCCTTCGTGGATTAAGCCATATCAACAAGTTTCTCATCCTTAGGCTTGTGTTCTTTTTTCCTCGTTCTTGCTATCCTTGTATAGCTTGTTGACAAGTTTCTCGAAAGCTACCTCCATCGCATGGCAACCCAACAAAGCTTGAAATAAGATTAGACGCAGATGAACTACTACGGCTACAGATGGAAGTTGGGTACTTCTTTGCCCTCCTACATGTGTCGTACACCTACAAAACTATGCTAAAAAAGAAAGAGAGAAGAAACTCAAGGAGAGAATCAAAAGATAGTGCATATGGATTTGGGGAATATGCCTTTCAAATAAAACAAGACTTTTCTTAGAAAATGCTTCTTTGTAAACGGTTTTTGAAAATAGTTTTCAGAAGGTTTTAAAAACTTTTGCCTAGTCCGGTAACCTTCTGCTCTGATACCAAATGCAACATCCCACATCCGTTAAGGTCACTCACAAAGGGAATGCCTTAACTTCAATGGAGCATTATGGGTACTGGAACAAAAATATTACAAGACATACATATATAAAACAACGGAAGGTAAAGTAGAAGTACTTCAAATCATTTATTAAATATAATTGTTTATAATAAAAGCCCATCAACTTTCAAATACCCAATTACATAGATAAAATATCTGTCTTGCTTAAAAATAAAGAAGCATGAAAATAAATTGTAGTATTCCCCAATAAAGCAATGCAAGCCATAACCAAGAGAGATCCAAGCAGCACATGAAAGAGCCTTGGAGCTTGGTAAGATCCGAACTAAGCTGTATTTCCACCTTGTGAACCTGGGGGGAAATGGAAGAAAAAGAGGCGAAACAAACCGGGTCAGTCATAAAGACTGAGTAAGTCCTAGTGGCTTTCAACATAAAAATAGGTGAAGATAATATGGCATGAATAAACTGAAAGTAAACATAAGCATGATGACACGGTAAGCTACAGGCACGACGAATCAAGTATAACATCCCATGCTTCCTGTCAAGAGAATCATCACAAGGTTCCTACCAAATATCACATTGCAAGGTTTCTATTAAGTATAACATCGCAAAATTTCTAAGCTTCACCATTTCACTATTTTCCTTAATTTCCTATATTCTCTGCACCACCTAACTAGCGTTTCAATTAGTTTACTAAGTTTTAATTACAAGATAAGTGATCCCCCATAACCCACACGATAGTTTTATAGGTACATATCCCACGATGAGGGTCCCACCTCATATTGACAGTTTCATGTCCTCACCGCACCTATCTTAATTGATCGGCCCTTACTTACAATGTTTCATATGTGTTATATACTAAGGTTATCCCAACCCCGTATTTGTGGTAGCCTTCAGGACTACATCTGATATGAGGATTTTCATCTCAACTAGCCCAATTGCCATAAATGTATTAGATGTATCCTTACTACCCTAATCGATCGGCTCCTACTCGACCTAGTTCTTGCGGCCCCCTACTCGTAGATACCTGTGCTGGTCCCAACCTAGGGTGTATCAATCCCTAGGATGGCAACCCCGACACCCTTTTTGATGCACAACTTTATATCTACTGATGCCCAGTGGCTAAATTTTCCACTTCGGAATACGTGCATGCCCGTAATCCATCGGAACCTGCACCATTGCATCCCCTGCCACCGTTTTGACGGCTTACAATCAACCCAGTAATCGTGCCCCACCCTGCCTAGCACAGGGTACCGTTGATACCTAATGTGGGTTACTGCTGAAACAGGTCCCGCTACTAGGTTTTCCTAGGGTCTATTCGTATAACCCACAGGTTGGTTAAGTGTTATCTATTTAACTTAACCCCACCCCCATCATGATACCGTGGTTAAGTGTTCTCTCTTGTGTTACTTAACCCTACCGCATGTCTTATTATATCGGTTAAGCGTTCTCCCCTGTGTTAACTTAACCCTTACCACATCTCACGTTAGATTGGTTAAGTGTATGTTAACTCAACCTCATCCACTAGCCATTTTATAATGGTTAAGTGTTACCCTCGTGTATTTACTTAACCCTACCGCACATCAGGTTATATTGGTTGGGTGTTATCAACCCATTCAAGTTAAACCAACCCACCTCCCATTTGTCAGATTGCATTGGTTAAGTATTTCAAGTAATTCATGGCTTAACCCGCCTACGTATCATGCTAAGTTGGTTAAGTATTATCTATATGTTCAAGTTGACTTAACGCTATCACGTGTCATGTTATATTGGTTAAGTGTCATTAGTCTAGTCATATTACTTAACCCGCCCATTCATGTCATATCGGTTAAGTGTCATTAGTCTGGTCATATTACTTAACCCACCCATTGGTCTGATTAACAGTTATGTTGGTTAAGCCCATATTTATAAGTTTTACATGTTCTTAACTCATACCGGTTAGGTCCACATTTACATGTCAAATTTCCATGTCATCCCACCTAACCCTCTAACCATACCCACGTCTTATTATGGTTAATATTCCTTAATTCATTCATTATGACGAACGAATCATGAACTCTCACATTAGACCATGCACTTTGTGGCCAATGGATTTGCCGGGTGGTTCCGGGGAGATTTACACCACAAACTGAGTCTAACCTCGTGTCATAAATCGTTATGCCTACAATTCGACCTTTGACCTCTCACATTAAACTGACACTTTGTGGCTACTGGATTTGCCTGGCGGTTCCGGGAAGATTTACACCACAAACTGAGTCTAACTCGTGTCAAAGGTTCACTAATGGTCGTATTACCCCCTAAAACCCCAATATCAGTTCATGTGTTTAACATATAGAAATGTTCATGTTCGTGTTCAAGTCAATTATCCAATACATAGTCATTTTCATGTTTCAAATTCCCAACTTTACACATTAATAAACATATGCCCAAGTTCCAAAATTACATGCCAATTTATATATATATATATATATATATATATATATATATATATACACCCAATTCTAGTCAGTTTACATACGTCCAATTCTTTCCTATTTACATGTATGCCCGGTTTATGCCATTTTACCTATATCAAGTTCTAGCCAAGATTACATGTATCATGTTTCATGTCCAAATAAACCCAAATCAAGATTCATGATGTAGTTATCCCAAACTATAATTCCTTTTTTTTGCAATACACGCCAGTTACCCAAATTCATATTTATGCCAATTATCAAGTTTACAATTGCTTTTACGTTCAAAGTCCCAATTCTACTTATGCCCAATCATAAACTTAATCTTTTGATTTAATTTACATAGGCCCGAACTCGTGATTTGATTTATATGCTAATTCATTATGCCCACTTCATGCCAATTTAATTATGCCAATGGCCAAACTTGCAATTTCAGTTATATTGACAATACCCCAAATTTCCAATTTCATGTTATGCCATCAATTTTACCAAACATATATATCCAATATAGACAACATTCCCATATTTCCCCGTATTCAATCGTACGCAAATCACGGTTTAGGCCTAGGTCCGAAATTGACCTAGCTTCACCGAAAGAAAATAAACAGGGGAAGGTAGAATTTGTATAACAATCAGCATAGAGAGAAAACTGGCATAAAAACATCATCTCTGGCATAAAAGATAGATCTTGATAATAATATCAATATGAATCAAGAAAAACTGATTTACAATAGGCTGAATAGATCATAAGCTTGACATGAGAACGAACATAGAAAAGTCCCAAAATTCAAGATTCAAGAAGCAACAGAAATAGATCTGAATCAATAAACATACTTAAATCCAATTCCACTTTATTCCATGGCCATATTGTAATTTAAATGTTTAAATCTAAAAACAACTAGAACTTACAGAGCATGGAAAATGAATTAAGAACTGAATTTGTTGTAAAAATGTCGCGGCGTTGTTGATTTATTATCTTGAATCATTGTAGAAGCATTGTTCTTTGAACTGATTTGAGTTTGAATGTTTATACTTTGATTTGGAGACGGCGGCCATGGTTCAAGAGGTATTTTAGCAGCATAATGGTGTAGGAATATTTTGATATGAATTAGGTTAGGTCTAAGGGTGTATTTATAGGGGTAGGAACTAGTTTAGGCCCTTAGATTAACCCTAGAATCAATCTGGACCATCAAAACACGTCTAAGGCTTCAAAAATGTGTTCTGGGTCAAAACAGGCCAACCAACAAGTTTTCTGCTCGTCTTGGGCGCACCTGCCAAGTGCGCCAATGCAAAATTGCATGGGCGCACTTCCCAAGTGCGCCAATGCAATTTTGTTCTGGCGCACTTCCCAAGTGCGCCAGTGCATTCTGGCCGGTTTCTGGTTTTTCTGCCTTACTTCGTTCGTCCATATCTTCTTCGTATGGTATCCATTTTACGCAAACTCGGACTCTATTTCAAGCAGAATTCCGAGATGAACGCAATGGCGTAACCCGTTACCCTTGATTCTTATTTTAAAATTCAATTATACCCTGATTTCTATTTTCAGCATGTTATTAAAATTCGGGTTGTTACATTCTCCCCTCCTTAAAGAATTTCGTCCCCGAAATCTTCAAGTTAAGAAGAATGTGTCCTACCATCCAATCATCCATCTACTCAATCATCAATCACAAGCATCTATTGTCCTTAAGATATTTCTAATGTTGTATGAACATATGCAGAAAGTGTGTGTATATGTTCCTTATATAATGCAAATGATCAGGCCTGATTGATCTTCTTAATGCAAAATATGTTTAGTGCCATGAGTCCAACATGTTTGCAAATAGTCCTAGTCACACTAACACTATATGTGTGCACAAACATCCATCCATATGCAACATCCACACGATAACATATTCAAATTCATCCATAAACAAGTATAAACACTCATGCATATGCAATATGAAAGGTGACGGAGCCGATCTAGTGTCTAATGTGCGTGTATATGCATCCACGAGCAACCATTAGCAACCGCTTGCAACCACTTGCAACCATCAATCATAACATGTCTCAAACACATGTTTACACCCAATTGTTCCTACCTAAAGATATAGTCGAACGATAGAAGCAAGTAAAAAATTTATGCCCGTTAGGTAGTGTCAAAACTGGAAATCTATGTCACATATATATTGATTAGGAGAAGAACTCCCTAAGCACCAGCCCGAAGACCGAAATCAACATTAGGCTGACGCCCAAAGAATTACTCAACCCAACGGACACCCTCAAGCCCCAACATGTATTACTAACAGATGATCCCTATGGGGTTTTACAACAGAAATAGGATTGAGAATAGGACCGAGAGGTTATACTTAAAAGATTGCATACAAGTAAGCTCTACAGGAAAAGAGGGATCAAGGATATACTCTTAAAAAGAGATATGATGCGTGTGTCTAGTCTTCAATCTTCTAAGTCGCATTTCCTTGAGCTTAACTCCATTGTGCTTTGACCGTCTTTAGCTTCACAATTTCGTAGCTTCTTAATTCCTATTTCCAAAATATGAGTTGGAACTCATTTCACTGTCGCCTCTCGTTCCACTTTCACTTATTCTTTTTATAGTATACCCAGTTTAAACATAACTGCGTACTCATGGTTTCATGCAAGCTCTCCAAAATTCACTAGTGAATCTTGGATATCATTCACTTACTAGAAGGTAATCCACATAAATGAATTATCTCTTGAAAATATACAAATGCCAACCATGTTGCCAAGTGTACTTACTAAGGTGATTTTCTATAACTCATGCATAAGCGAAATGAACCATCTGCCTTAGTGGCAAACACTACTCGAGCGGATTGATAATGTATCAAGAGATTCTAGGTAACTAAGCATGGCAGAACCCTAAGGGTTACACTAGACTTCGAGGGTATTACCGAGGCAAGTCAAGAGTCTAACTACCCTCTTTTCATAATCGAGAATGGTATCATTTCTGGATAACCACTCCATCCCTAGAAACAACCCATAGCCCAAAAACATAAGCATTACTTCTAAACTCAACACATAGCATAGACATTCTCAAATCCAAACAAGTCATGAATAAATGAGCCGATTCCCCAACAGGATTTGAGACAAAAATGGGACCCTCTACTACGCTAGTACTAAGGTGCAGAGACTCAACTATCGAAGCAGAATTAAAAAGGATGCGATGTACAAAAACAAAGTTCCCATGGTATGATAGAAAATAAAAGCTAAACTTTTAACAGAAATGTTAGCAGCTCTTCTTAGGTACACACCAGTAGTGAGAGCATACAATTGCCCTCTCGATGATCTTGTCCTTTGCCCTTGTCCTTGTCCTCTAATACTTAACTACATGTCCCTTTTTACAATACTAAAGATACTCTCTCTTGTCGTGGGTTTTATTATTCTTTCACTTTGGCCTCTTTCCTTTCACCTTTTCCTCCTTCGTGGATTAAGCCATATCAACAAGTTTCTCATCCTTAGGCTTGTGTTCTTTTTTCCTCATTCTTGCTATCCTTGTATAGCTTGTTGACAAGTTTCTCGAAAGCTACCTCCATCGCATGGCAACCCAACAAAGCTTGAAATAAGATTAGACGCAAATGGAACTACTACGGCTACAGATTGAAGTTGGGTACTTCTTTGCCCTCCTACATGTGTCGTACACCTACAAAACTATGCTGAAAAAGAAAGAGAGAAGAAACTCAAGGAGAGAATCAAAAGATAGTGCATATGGATTTGGGGAATATGCCTTTCAAATAAAACAAGACTTTTCTTAGAAAATGCTTCTTTGTAAACGGTTTTTGAAAATAGTTTTCAGAAGGTTTTAAAAACTTTTGCCTAGTCCGGTAAACTTCTGCTCTGATACCAAATGCAACATCCCACATCCATTAAGGTCACTCACAAAGGGAATGCCTTAACTTCAATGGAGCATTATGGGTACTGGAACAAAAATATTACAAGACAGACATATATAAAACAACGGAAGGTAAAGTAGAAGTACTTCAAATCATTTATTAAATATAATTGTTTACAATAAAAGCCCATCAACTTTCAAATACCCAATTACATAGATAAAATATCTGTCTTGCTTAAAAATAAAGAAGCATGAAAATAAATTGTAGTATTCCCCAATAAAGCAATGCAAGCCATAACCAAGAGAGATCCAAGCAGCACATGAAAGAGCCTTGGAGCTTGGTAAGATCCGAACTAAGCTGTATTTCCACCCTGTGAACCTGGGGGGGAAATGGAAGAAAAAGAGGCAAAACAAACCGGGTCAGTCATAAAGACTGAGTAAGTCCTAGTGGCTTTCAACATAAAAATAGGTGAAGAAAATATGGCATGAATAAAATGAAAGTAAACATAAGCATGATGACACGGTAAGCTACAGGCACGACGAATCAAGTATAACATCCCATGCTTCCTGTCAAATGAATCATCACAAGGTTCCTACCAAATATCACATTGCAAGGTTTCTATTAAGTATAACATCGCAAAATTTCTAAGCTTCACCATTTCACTATTTTCCTTAATTTCCTATATTCTCTGCACCACCTAACTAGCGTTTCAATTAGTTTACTAAGTTTTAATTACAAGATAAGTGATCCCCTATAACCCACATGATAGTTTTATAGGTACATATCCCACGATGAGGGTCCCACCTCATATTGACAGTTTAATGTCCTCACCGCACCTATCTTAATTGATCGGCCCTTACTTACAATGTTTCATATGTGTTATATACTAAGGTTATCCCAACCCCGTATTTGTGGTAGCCTTCTGGACTACATCTAATATGAGGATTTTCACCTCAACTAGCCCAATTGCCATAAATGTATTAGATGTATCCTTACTACCCTAATCGATCGGATCCTACTCGACCTAGTTCTTGCGGCCCCCTACTCGTAGATACCTGTGCTGGTCCCACCCAAGGGTGTATCAATCCCTAGGATGGCAACCCCGACACCCTTTTTGATGCACAACTTTATATCTACTGATGCCCAGTGGCTAAAATTTCCACTTCGGAATACGTGCATGCCCGTAGTCCATCGGAACCTGCACCGTTGCATCCCCTGCCACCGTTTTGACGGCTTACAATCAGCCCAGTAATCGTGCCCCACCCTGCCTAGCACAGGGTACCGTTGATACCTAATGTGGGTTACTGCTGAAACGGGTCCCGCTACTAGGTTTTCCTAGGGTCTATTCGTATACCCCACAGGTTGGTTAAGTGTTATCTATTTAACTTAACCCCACCCCCATCATGATACCGTGGTTAAGTGTTCTCTCTTGTGTTACTTAACCCTACCGCATGTCTTGTTATATCGGTTAAGCGTTCTCCCCTGTGTTAACTTAACCCTTACCACATCTCACGTTAGATTGGTTAAGTGTATGTTAACTCAACCTCATCCACTAGCCATTTTATAATGGTTAAGTGTTACCCTCGTGTATTTACTTAACCCTACCGCACATCAGGTTATATTGGCTGGGTGTTATCAACCCATTCAAGTTAAACCAACCCACCTCCCATTTGTCAGATTGCATTGGTTAAGTATTTCAAGTAATTCATGGCTTAACCCGCCTACGTATCATGCTAAGTTGGTTAAGTATTATCTATATGTTCAAGTTGACTTAACCCTGTCACGTGTCATGTTATATTGGTTAAGTGTCATTAGTCTAGTCATATTACTTAACCCGCCCATTCATGTCATATCGGTTAAGTGTCATTAGTCTGGTCATATTACTTAACCCACCCATTGGTCTGATTAACAGTTATGTTGGTTAAGCCCATATTTATAAGTTTTACATGTTCTTAACTCATACCGGTTAGGTCCACATTTACATGTCAAATTTCCATGTCATCCCACCTAACCCTCTAACCATACCCACGTCTTATTATGGTTAATATTCCTTAATTTATTCATTATGACGAACGAATCATGACCTCTCACATTAGACCGTGCACTTTGTGGCCGCTGGATTTGCCGAGCGGTTCCGGGCAGATTTACACCACAAACTGAGTCTAACCTCATGTCATAAATCGTTATGCCTACAATTCGACCTTTGACCTCTCACATTAGACTGACACTTTGTGGCTACTGGATTTGCCGGGCGGTTCCTGGCAGATTTACACCACAAACTGAGTCTAACCTCGTGTCAAAGGTTCATTAATGGTCGTATTCCCCCCCAAAACCCCTATTTCAGTTCATGTGTTTAACATATTGAAATGTTCATGTTCATGTTCAAGTCAATTATCCAATACACAGTCATTTTCATGTTTCAAATTCCCAACTTTACACATTAATAAACATATGCCCAAGTTCCAAAATTACATGGCAATATATATATATATATATATATATATATATACACACACACACACACACACACCCACCCAATTCTAGTCAGTTTACATACGTCCAATTCTTGCCTATTTACATGTATGCTAGGTTTATGCCATTTTACCCATATCAAGTTCTAGCCAAGATTACATGTATCAAGTTTCATGTCCAAATAAACCCAAATCAAGATTCATGATGTAGTTATCCCAAACTATAATCCCTTTTTTTTTCAATACATGCCAGTTACCCAAATTCATATTTATGCCAATTATCAAGTTTACAATTGCTTGTACGTTCAAAGTCCCTATTCTACTTATGCCCAATCATAAACTTAATCTTTTGATTTAATTCACATAGGCCCGAACTTGTGATTTGATTTACATGCTAATTCATTATGCCCACTTCATGCCAATTTAATTATGCCAATGGCCAAACTTGCAATTTCAATTATATTGACAATACCCCAAATTTCCAATTTCATGTTATGCCATCAATTTTACCAAACATATATATCCAATATAGACATCATTCCCATATTTCCCCGTATTCAATCGTACGCAAATCACGGTTTAGGCCTAGGTCCGAAATTGACATAGGTTCATCGAAAGAAAATAAATAGGGGAAGGTAGAATTTGTATAACAATCAGCATAGAGAGAAAACTGGCATAAAAACATCATCTCTGGCATAAAAGATAGATCTTGATAATAATATCAATATGAATCAAGAAAAACTGATTTACAACAGGCTGAATAGATCATAAGCTTGACATGAGAACGAACATAGAAAAGTCCCAAAACTCAAGATTCAAGAGGCAACAGAAGTAGATCTGAATCAATAAACATACTTAAATCCAATTCCACTTTATTCCATGGCCATATTGTAATTTAAATGTTTAAATCTAAAAACAACTAGAACTTACAGAGCATGGAAAATGAATTAAGAACTGAATTTGTTGTAAAAATGTCGCGGCGTTGTTGATTTATTATCTTGAATCATTGTATAAGCCTTGTTCTTTGAATTGATTTGAGTTTGAATGTTTGTACTTTGATTTGGAGACGGCGGCCATGGTTCAAGAGGTATTTTAGCAGCATAATGGTGTAGGAATGATTTGATATGAATTAGGTTAGGTCTAAGGGTGTATTTATAGGGGTAGCAACTAGTTTAGGCCCTTAGATTAACCCTAGAATCAATCCGGACCATCAAAACACGTCTCAGGCTTCAAAAATGAGTTCTGGGTCAAAACAGGCCGACCAGCAGGTTTTCTGCTCGTCCTAGGCGCACCTGCCAAGTGCTCCAATGCAAAATTGCATGGGCTCACTTCCCAAGTGTGCCAGTGCAATTTTGTTCTGGCGCACTTCCCAAGTGCGCCAGTGCATTCTGTCCGGTTTCTGGTTTTTCTACCTAACTTCGTTCGTCCATTTCTTCTTCGTACGATATCCGTTTTATGTAAACTCGTACTCTATTTCAAGTAGAATTCCGAGACGAACGCAATGGTGCAACCTGTTTCCCTTGATTCTTATTTTAAAATTTAATTATACCCTGATTTCTAGTTTCAACATGTTATTAAAATTCGGGTTGTTACAATTTATAATTTAAACGGTAAAATTGGAATAAATATTCATATACAAGTCGGATGGCTTGCTTATGTACACTTATGTTACTGATATTGATTGGGACGATAATTTTTACACATCGCCCAAATGCACAAATAATAATCAGTATTTGTTGTCTGGAAACCCCACACAGGTATTGGGATGATATTTGACACACACTAATCCCAATATTTAGTTGTATGTCAATCGATGGATTGACAGGCTGTGATGAGCATTAATTATTTTTTTAATGCTTATATAGTTGTAAATTGCACTCTGAATGATGTTTGACTGGTTAATGATTATTTATCATTATTGTTTGATACTTGCGATGAATGAAATCCATATAACTGAAATTATATGGTAATTGATTGAGTCGCATTCCGATTCAGAAATAATGAATATTTTAAAATAATATTCAGTGAATAATAAAAAATATGGTTTTGATGTCCGATTTTGGATGGACACGAAAATATTAAAGTGAATGAAGCCGAGTTAAGTAGAATTGCGCCATTTTAATTTGAACGGATTTTTATATCGATTTTATTCATTTTATAAATGAGTACGAAAAGGAAATGGATTTCAAAACTAGACATTTTGAAAATATTATCATTTTAAAATTATAATGATATGGAATATTCAATTTTGATTTAAAATTGAAATAGAAGTTGGAATCGTTTTAAAACGAGTTTATAAATGATTTAAAATCTACGTTTTGAACAGAAACTGATGATATATATATTATATATATTTAATGGTTTGAATAGAACGCTCTGCGCAGCGACCGTTCACGAGTTTTGACCATTAACTTCAAATTAATCTAACAGGAGATCCGACCATCAGATTCTCCTAAAACCGGAACCATTAGGTTTGTATCGAAAAGAGATTTCGAATGATAATAAGAGATTTAAAATCTAACGGTTGGATTTTAAGATATGTCCAAATCAGTTTTGGAAAAGGTCGTTATGGATGCAGTTCGGTGGCCGATATTGGAAACCGACTGTAAAGGCCTTAATAAAATTATTAAAAATATGGAAAAATTGTGTAAAATCATAGTAAATGATTTGGAAAGATTTTAGGTGAAAAATTCCATATTTGAAAAGGTAAAAGATCTTTTTATCTGAATGAACTAGTTATTAACTAGAATAATAATCCAATGGTTTTAAATAAATAAACTGGATTTGTAAACGGGTTTGAATATAACCAAAATTTTCCAATGAATGAATGGAATGGATTTGAGTGGAAATAATCTTCGGAATATTTCGTTATTGGATTCCGTGATTATATGGATATTGTTGAGGAATTTGGAAGATATGGATATCGGTATTCCCAATACAATATCTGTTAGTTTAAGAATTTGATATTGAACATAAGCCGATATAATTTCTATTTAGAGCCTTGTATTTAATATCAAATTGGATTTCGGGTTTGTCATGAATGGTGTCTTAAATAACACTGTTCTTAAACCCCATTGAGAAAAAGAATAAATCATTTAATTAAAATTTAGAGAAGTTTACCAATTAATTAATATTTAATTGGAGTTGAATTGAAATTGGATTTTGGGTTTGTCGTGAATAGTGTCTTAAATATCACTGTTCTTAAACCCCATTGAGAAAAGAATAAATCTTTTAATTAAGATTTAGAGAAGTTTATGAATTAATTAATATTTAATTGGAGTTGAATTTAAATTGGATTTTTTGGGTTTATCGTGAACAATGTTTTAAAATAACATTCGTTCTTTAACCCAATTAAAAGTGTAGATATGATTTGGAATATATATAATCTTTTAAATAAGATTAATGGAATTTTCCAAAGAAAAGTTTTCCAATTTAAAATTTTAAATTGGAATTGAACGGAACTCGATTTGGTACTAATCAAGATGAGCCTCTATGAAGGAAGACCGTTACTATATATGGAATTTAAAAGGCTTAGTTGTTTTTATATTTATATTATTAGTTTGATAAGGAAATTTATTTCGATTATATACTGTTGGATTTTCATGAAGATTCCATTTTTATGGAAGATGATTTGGGTTTATTGTGAACTGTGTTTTTAATAACATCGGTTCTTTAACCCAGTTAAAGATAAGATTAATTTCTTAAAATGAATAATCATAAAGTAATGATTTTTGATATTAAAACCATGGTGGAGTTTTAATGAATCTTTAATTAGATAGAAATAAGAATGGGATAGTTAAATTTATCGAATTCGACAAATGATCGAGAATGAGTACCACCTGTTTTACTCCACATGACTGACCATTTTGTAGGTTCCATAGAACTGACTAAAAGGTTCTAGATGGTTAACGTGATTGACCATTTTGTAGGTTCCATAGAACCGGCTAATATATAGTTTACGGTATAACTAATCATCGACGGATGACCGGACATGCGGCTAACCACAAGTGCAGTTGCAGCTGAATCCTGAGGCTCGGGCTAGAGAGTCTCGAATCGGTAAGGAGGATCGCTTGCCTTGGTTCATAGATGGAAACCCAATTTCCAATACATGATTTTACGGTTTTAGTTGTAAATATATATATGGCGAGCCGCCTATGATTGATACATTTATATTTGAAGTTGATATCTTCACTTATAGTAATAATAAAAGATGAAATTTCGCGTATCAAGCATATTTGGCTATTATAAGGGAAAACTCTATCCTCGACTGCATTCATTGTGTGATGGGACTCGAGACTTATAGTAGCTTCAATTTTCTATTTAGCATTGCGTTGTTTGTTTTATGCACTGGTATTCATGGGGGGTAAACCCGTTCCGTGTTATATGGCATGGTCCCATGATTTACCTAACTTTAAAATAAAAAGCTAATAACTGTTTTAGTTCTCACACCAGTCCCATGACTGACTCAGAGTTTATTGTTTTAACCTGAACTCTGGGTGCCCATATTTGCCACACGGGCAGCCAGTAGTTTTTGTTTTGCAGACTTCTTTTCACAGGATCTTGGATTTACAACTGGAGCTATATTCAGAAAGCTTTGTATCTGTGTATTTCTTTCAGTCGTATCAGTTGATCTATATCCACTACGCATTGTATTTATACATTTTATTTCCGCTGCTATGTATTTTAAATCTCTGATATTTTCTGTGAAAACCCGTAACTTCCCCGTAAAGGAAAGTGTCGGATAGTTCGAGAACAAGCCACAGCAGAACGCATATAAAAGAACATTTCACTGTATATTACAACAATGCATCAGATTACAAGAATATACAGAGTATAAATGAATATTACACAGAAATATCAGAGATTTAAATTACATTTAAATCCATAGCAACGGAAAATAATACAATACACAACTAGAAGTAGATATGCGGATACAAAGCTTTCCGGATATCACTCCAGCTGTAAACCAGGATCCTGTGAATATAAATCTGCAAAACCAAAACTACTAGCTGCCCGTGTCAAAATAAGGGCACCCAAAGTTTAGGTTAAAACAATAAACTCCAGGTCAGTCATGGGACTGGTGTGAGAACTAAAACAGTTAATAATCTTTGATTTAAAGTTAGGTAAATCAAGGGACCACGCCGTATAACACGGAACGGGTTTCCTCCCAAGAATACCAGTGCATAAAACTAATAGCGCAATGCTAAATAAAGAAAAATGAAGCTGTTATAAGACCCAGGTCCTATCACACAATGCAACGCAAGCCGGGGGATAGGGTTTTCCCTTATAACAGCCAAGGAATGCTTGATACGTTTAAAACAAATCATTTGATACTATTATAAGTGCATAGTGTATAAAACAACTTCAAATCATAAGTATCAATCATAGGCGGCATGGGTACCATATATCATGTCGCCATATATAGGTTTACAAATAAAACCGCAAATGTCACGTATTTGGAAATTGGATTTCCATCTATGAACCGAGGCAAAAGATAGTCCTCAACCGATTCGAGACGCTCTAGCCCGTGTCTCAGGCAAGTACTCAGTCAAGCCTTTGGATCGCCAGGGCCGGTCCACCGATGTGGATTAAAATGCCTGAACACTGCGTTTCCCCGCCCTTTGGGGGCGTAAATGAGCCAACGAATGACTCCATCGGACCCGGATCGTCCGATCAAACCGAGGCACCTCGCAACAGCAACAACCACATAAGTCAAACTCGTCAGGGCGTGTAAAACCACTGACGCCACTTTTTAGCTAGAAGGAAACGCATGCCCTCCCTGAGGTCCGTCTCCCGTTTTTGGTCCATACCGGGTGTGAAACTCGCGAAGTAAACATTACACAAAGCTACGCCACAAAGGCCGTGCTTCGATCATCATCCACAAGACTTTGCTTTTCAACAGAAGCCTTGATCATTTGCCACTTAGGCATGCCACACAGGCAATTCACTCCATGCGTTTGATATCCATCAATATATAACCCCTGAGCTCGTACGTCTCAGAGAAGGGCGTTAAGCAAGAGAATAAATTCTCCGCCGCCAAACAGATATATATTTAATAGAGATCAATCACACGGACTAAAATCCAATGTCAGACACACAGTCCATTTACAAGTCCGTTCTGGGGCTGAACGAAACCGGAGGCACCTAGTACCCCGCATATCCATCGATCTCCAAGTACGTCTGGACGATCACTAACTGTTTCCATCTTCTTGGGTGTACATCCCAATCAAGATCATCAGTAATTACCCAAACGACGTGAAGACCTCCGGTCTTCGATCGTCGTCTTCATCTTCGACTTATCGTCGTATCAGTTATTCAGAATGGGATAAACCCGGTCTTTCCGAATAACTCGCGTATACTTTAAATAAGTGTTACACAAACACAACATACACCTCATTCCAATTCATCATTCACTAACCGTAAATTAATCAAGAGAATAATTCCCCAAATATTAACCCCGAAGGCCGAAACCAACATCAGATCAATATCCAGAAAACCATTCTGCTTAGCTAACCGACAGTTAGTTTCTGTTTTCACATTCATAGGGAAAGGTTCCCATTAATTTTATCCAAGATAAATTTCTTGAATTTATTCTTTAATCTCCTTTTTGAATTTCGATTCAACTAGTCAGGATTTAACGACGCTTACCGAAGTAATCATTTGTTTTAATTTCCCAATCCCAACCTATTCATCCCATGAAGTAAAACTGGTAATACTTCATATCTAACACCACGGTGTTATCGGTAAATTCAATTACCATTTCACGTTCAAATCTAATTAAAGATTTAACTATCGCCTGGAGCAAAACTGGTGATACTCCATTCTCGATCATTTCAATCTAATTAAAGATTCATTAAAACTCCACTTAGTTTTAATCGTTAACTGGGTTAAAGAATCAGTGTCATTTAAAACACAGTTCACGATAAACCTCAAAATCACATTCCATTAATTATTGGGTTAAAGAACGAGTGTTATTTAAAACACTGTTCACGATAAACCCAAAAATCAATATCACTTCAATTCCAATTAAATATTATTCAATTGGTACACTTCATTAAATCTAAATAAAAAGATTTAATCTTTTCACAACTGGGTTCAAGAACAGTGTTAGTGAAGACACCATTCACGACAAACCCAAATCACATTTGATATTCAATACAAGGCTCTGAATAGAAAATATATCGGCTTATATTCAATATCAAATTCTACGATTAACAAATGTCGTATTGAAATAACGATATAAATGTATATCTTTCAAATTCCCATAACAACATCTGTATAATCACGAATTCCAACATCGAAATATTCTGAAGACAATTTCGATTCAAATCCACTCCAATGCAATCATTGGAAATTTTGGTTATTTTTAAAACCCTTTTCAAATTCAATTTATTTATTTAAAAATAAATAGAATTATATTTCTAGTTCAAAACTAGTTCATTTCGATAAATATCTATTTTTATCTTTTCAAATATGGAGTTTTTCATCCCAATTTTTCACAAATCATTTCTTATGATTTTACACGAATTATTACTATTTTTAATAATTTTATCAAGGCCCGTACAGTCGATTTCCACCAATGGCCATCGAACTGCACGTATAGCGACCTTTTTCAAATTTGATTTGGACATAATTCCAAATCCAACCGTTAGATTTCAAATTTCTAATATTCGTTAGAAAGCTCTTTTCGATACGAACCCAACGGTTCTGATTTTAGGAGAATCCGACGGTCGGATCTCCCGTAATGTCCGTTTGAAATCAATGGTCGAAATTCACGAACTGCCGCGGCGCGGCGCGTTCTATTCAGGCCATTACATTATATATATAATATATATAATATATACTTCGTCGATTTCTATTTAAAATGAATTATATAAATAGTTTTAAAATTCGTTTCAAAAGCAATTTCAACTTCCTTTTCAATTCAAATCAAAATTGAATTCTTCTTTATAAATTCGTTTTAAAAATTCATTTCTATTCAATTCAAATTTCAATTCAATTTGAATTCATTTCAATTCGTTATATATTCAATTCATTTTGAAATCGTTATATATTCAATTCGTTTCGAAATCGTTATATATTCAATTCATTTCGAAATCGTTATATATTCAATTCATTTCGAAATCGTTATATATTCAATTCATTTCGAAATCGTTATATATTCAATTCATTTCGAAATCGTTATATATTCAATTCATTTCGAAATCGTTATATATTCAATTCATTTCGAAATCGTTATATATTCAATTCGTTTCGAAATCGAATAAAATCGATATAAATATCGTTCACGTCAAAATGGCGTCAATCTAATCAACACGGCTTCATAAATTTCTATTTTCAAATATTCTATTTCAAATATTTCTTTTTCAAAATAGTTGCTATTATCAAAATATTTCGTTCAACACATGACCAATCTCAATGGATGAGTACTGTCAACACATGAACCTTTATTTTATATTTTAAAGATGTAAATTTTATTACTAAAATATTTCGTTCAACACATGACCAATCTCAATGGATGAAACTGTCAACACATGAACCTTTATTTTATATTGATAAAGATGTAAACTTTATTACTAAAATATTTCGTTCAACACATGACCAATCTCAATGGATGAAACTGTCAACACATGAACCTTTATTTTATATTATAAAGATGTAAATTTTATTACTAAAATATTTCGTTCAACACATGACCAATCTCAATGGATGAAACTGTCAACACATGAACCTTTATTTTATATTGATAAAGATGTAAACTTTATTACTAAAATATTTCGTTCAACACATGACCAATCTCAATGGATGAAACTGTCAACACATGAATCTTTATTTTATATTATTCTTTATTTTCTAAATTGGAATGAGGCCCAATCAATCACCATATAAGGTTAATTATATGGATTTTCATACAACACATGTATATAATAGCATTG
This sequence comes from Allium sativum, assembly GCA_030737875.1. NCBI lineage: Eukaryota > Viridiplantae > Streptophyta > Magnoliopsida > Asparagales > Amaryllidaceae > Allium > Allium sativum. The sequence continues at coordinate 308,590,561 of CM060912.1, read as the reverse complement.
AAAAGTAATCAACCATCAAGCAAAGTGCACTACACTGTATAAGCATCAAATATAGATATCTAACGCTTATAACAGCCTGTCAATCAATCGATCGACATATTAAATCAATCAGGATGAGTGAACTTCAAATTTCATCCCAACACCCGTGTCGGGTTTCAAACAATCAAACGCATATTTTATTTGTGCAGTTGGGCGATGTGTAAAATCTATCGACCCAATCAATGTCCTTCAAATAGGTGTACATAAACAAACCGTTTGGTTTGTAAATGAATATTTATTCACATTCACGTTAAAAATTATATTTTTAAGGACAAAACATTTTATTCCAACATATGAATTTCTATTCAGTTCATTCTTTAAATAAAATGATATTTTTATTTTTCTAACTTATTTTAGAAAATTTCGGCGGCATAACGGCACGATACTAGAAACGGGACGAGGCCTAGCCTTATCCCCGGTCTAGTGAAGGCCCACGCCATTCACACATCAATCAAATCAATTTCATTTCACCAAACCATTCAATTCAAACCAAATAATCTAATTTTTGCAATCAAACAAACAAGTCCATGGTCTGTGGACGATTGTGTCGGGTGCTACTAAGCACCGTCTGCATCCTAGTATATATATATAACTAGAAAAAGAAATTGAAAGGTGAGAAATTCTCACTTATAGCTATCCAGCTCCACGACTCTTCCTTTAGAGAAATCTTTATCGTTATCGCGTCTTTGTCAACTTCGTTGCCCGTAGCCACTACATATATAAAAATCGAATTTTTACTTTGCTATTCAATATATAAAAATCACATTTTTATTTCGATGTTCAATATATAAAAATCATATTTTTACTTCGATTTTCAATATATAAAAATCATATTTTATTTCGAAGCTCAATATATAAAAATCACTTTTTTATTAGTTTAAAAATCGAATCTTTTATAGTTTAACAATCGAAACTTTTATAGTTTAAAAATCGAAACTTTTATAGTTTAAAAATCGAAACTTTTATAGTTTAAAAATCGAAACTTTTATAGTTTAAAAATCGAAACTTTTCCTATTCAACTTATCTATTCTACTTATCACATTTATATATACAAATATATAAAGTTATTAAAAAAAACTTACATTTATCTCGGCGGGAAGGGGTTCAACATCGTTTCTGGATCAGGAGGGGTCGCTTCAGATCAGCAGCGCGGAAGGGGGGCCCACGGTAGCGACTGGCGGCGGAGGGCGGGCTTGGAGCTGTGGCGGCTTCAGCTAGGGTTTCGGTACTGGGTTGAAGCGGGGTTCGGTTTTGGGTTGGGCTGAGCGAATCTGGCGCGAGCGTGGTCTCGAGATGGTGAAGGAGAGACGGAGAAGCAGAGGAAGGGGATGGTGGCGGTTGCGACGGAGGAGGGTGGGCCCGGCGGCGTCGGGGTTGTGGTGGCGCGATTCGTCATCGAGTTTTTTTTTTCTTTTTAAAAAGTGAATTGAAATTATCGGGGGGGGGGGGCCTGGTAGTTAAGGGGAGAAAAATATTTTTTTTTATTTAATTAAAAAGTTGACTTTCACATACGACCTCTAAACGAGGTCCACCGCCTGTCGCCCATAGCGTTTCACCCCCATTCCGAACCCAATGGGATATGTATCGCACTCTGATCTGATCGTTTCGATCAGTTTCCGTTGAATTTTCATTTAAATCACTATATTGAATTTTAAACGTACATTTCAAATTACCGGGGTCACATACTAACTAGAAAAATTCCAGAAAAATATTTTCTAGCTTCGTATTGACGATACGGTCCTATCAAAACTAGTTTCGTCGAATTCTGAGACCGTTTGAAAAATGGCCAATTTCCAGTCGATTTAAAATCAACTAAAACCGGTCAAACGCGTTTTCCTTTGCCGCGCTCACATATTGATTCGAAAAATTATGAAATTTAAAACCTAGCAATAACCTTACATCCCGAACCCAACAAAACTGGTTTCGTCGAAATCCGAGGTCATTTGCAAAATGTCCATTTTTAAGGGCCTGAATTCCATAGCGACTATTCAGAATTTTCAACTGGACATATCTTTTGATTCCCGCTATCAAATTTCGATTGGTCGGATTCGTTGGAAAGATATTACCAATTAGATCGTAATGTTTTTGGTTTCACTAAAATCCGGATTGTTTTGCACCCGGTACATTCAATTGAAGTTTGAAATCGAATTATCGAACTACCGCGCCATTTTCAATTCTATTTATAATTATATATAAATATTTATATTCTAACGACGATGCGTATAATATATACGTTCTAATTATATTCAAAATAAATTTCTCGTCGATATTATTTAAAATATTTCATTTTAAATAATTAAAATTTGCTAAAATTGCCAAAATAAAAATTTTAAACTGGCCCAGATTTTCCGGGTTATTACAATCTCCCCCACTTAAAACTTTTCGTCCCCGAAAAGGAACAAAATAGAAAGTGGTTTGATAAATCAACCCTACGCTCGATCTGGCTTCCATTCTCCAACTCTTTAGTTTCTGAGAATTTTCATAATTTCAAAAATTTGGCTAACACCCTAAATTTTCGAAAAATTTCGCCATAACCTCCCCTGCACCGGGAGCATCGGGGAATTTCAAATAGCTTCCCCGGTCCTTCAGATCTCAAAAAGAAAAAGAAAAAGCCAAGCGGCTAGCCAATAGGCTCATAAAATCATCATCACCCAAACAAAACAGGAAATTATGTAGTAAACATGTACCTATTTGTCGGGCAAACAAATTTTATTCTCTGCTCTAGCCTCCTTGCTATGACCTGTTCAATGTAAGTATATGTATATGCAAGCATATGCGACCAATTTTCAATATAATTCAATATTTGATGCTATTAGGCTAAATGGCTAAAAATTAGCAAACAAATAAACAAACAACACAAACATCAATCAATTAGTGAATTATCATTTGAAATTCATAACTTTGATACATAGTCAAAAATCAGATTTTTGATGCCAAATCACAACAATAGGCCCTATCTAATTTTGGTTCTCACACCAGTCAATAGGAAATATATAGAAATCTCACTTTCGTTACTCGAAAATAAATACTGGCGACAGTGCCCCCATCACCAGAATTATCCCCGGGCAACTAGAGTATGATTCTATAACCATCCAGTATATTAAAACTTTGAATACACGTTTGCAAGACGCATATGCAAAATCTTTATATATCGGATTGTCCAAATCAATATAAATAAATAATCAAATACGAATAATTGATTTAAATTTTCAAAACAAAACTTGTTTTCATTTGAAAATGTACTCTTCACACTCGTTCTAGGATACTACTGACCCCATCTCTAACGAGTCATTCTGATTGGACATTACTAATCCAATATCTGATGAATTCTTTCGTATGGTTCTAATGTGCCTTGTTCTCTGAGCTTGGTAAACCAAAGCTCTGATACCAACTGTGAAAACCCGTAACTTCCCCGTAAAGGAAAGTGTCGGATAGTTCGAGAACAAGCCACAGCAGAACGCATATAAAAGAACATTTCACTGTATATTACAACAATGCATCAGATTACAAGAATATACAGAGTATAAATGAATATTACACAGAAATATCAGAGATTTAAATTACATTTAAATCCATAGCAGCGGAAAATAATACAATACACAACTAGAAGTAGATATGCGGATACAAAGCTTTCCGGATATCATTCCAGCTGTAAACCAGGATCCTGTGAATATAAATCTGCAAAACCAAAACTACTAACTGCCCGTGTCAAAATAAGGGCACCCAGAGTTTAGGTTAAAACAATAAACTCCAGGTCAGTCATGGGACTGGTGTGAGAACTAAAACAGTTAATAATCTTTGATTTAAAGTTAGGTAAATCAAGGGACCACGCCGTATAACACGGAACGGGTTTCCTCCCAAGAATACCAGTGCATAAAACTAACAGCGCAATGCTAAATAAAGAAAATGAAGCTGTTATAAGACCCAGGTCCTATCACACAATGCAACGCAAGCCGGGGGATAGGGTTTTCCCTTATAACAGCCAAGGAATGCTTGATACGTTTAAAACAAATCATTTGATACTATTATAAGTGCATAGTGTATAAAACAACTTCAAATCATAAGTATCAATCATAGGCGGCATGGGTACCATATATCATGTCGCCATATATAGGTTTACAAATAAAACCGCAAATGTCACGTATTTGGAAATTGGATTTCCATCTATGAACCGAGGCAAAAGATAGTCCTCAACCGATTCGAGACGCTCTAGCCCGTGTCTCAGGAAAGTACTCAGTCAAGCCTTTGGATCGTCAGGGCCGGTCCACCGATGTGGATTAAAATGCCTGAACACTGCGTTTCCCCGCCCTTTGGGGCGTAAATGAGCCAACGAATGACTCCATCGGACCCGGATCGTCCGATCAAACCGAGGCGCCTCGCAACAGCAACAACCACATAAGTCAAACTCGTCAGGGCGTGTAAAACCACTGACGCCACTTTTTAGCTAGAAGGAAACGTATGCCCTCCCTGAGGTCCGTCTCCCGTTTTTGGTTCATACCGAGTGTGAAACTCGCGAAGTAAACGTTACACAAAGCTACGCCACAAAGGCCGTGCTTCGATCATCATCCACAAGACTTTGCTTTTCAACAGAAGCCTTGATCATCTGCCACTTAGGCATGCCACACAGGCAATTCACTCCATGTGTTTGATATCCATCAATATATAACCCCTGAGCTCGTACGTATCAGAGAAGGGCGTTAAGCAAGAGAATAAATTCTCCGCCGCCAAACAGATATATATTTAATAGAGATCAATCACACGGACTAAAATCCAATGTCAGACACACAGTCCATTTACAAGTCCGTTCTGGGGCTGAACGAAACCGGAGGCACCTAGTACCCCGCATATCCATCGATCTCCAAGTACGTCTGGACGATCACTAACTGTTTCCATCTTCTTGGGTGTACATCCCAATCAAGATCATCAGTAATTACCCAAACGTCGTGAAGACCTCCGGTCTTCGACCGTCGTCTTCATCTTCGACTTATCGTCGTATCAGTTATTCAGAATGGGATAAACCCGGTCTTTCCGAATAACTCGCGTATACTTTAAATAAGTGTTACACAAACACAACATACGCCTCATTCCAATTCATCAGTCACTAACCGTAAATTAATCAAGAGAATAATTCCCCAAATATTAACCCCGAAGGCCGAAACCAACATCAGATCCAGAAAACCATTCTGCTTAGCTAACCGACAGTTAGTTTCTGTTTTCACATTCATAGGGAAAGGTTCCCATTAATTTTATCCAAGATAAATTTCTTGAATTTATTCTTTAATCTCCTTTTTGAATTTCGATTCAACTAGTCGGGATTTAACGACGCTTACCGAAGTAATCATTTGTTTTAATTTCCCAATCCCAACCTATTCATCACCACGGTGTTATCGGTAAATTCAATTACCATTTCACGTTCAAATCTAATTAAAGATTTAACTATCACTTGGAGCAAAACTGGTGATACTCCATTCTCGATCATTTCAATCTAATTAAAGATTCATTAAAACTCCACTTAGTTTTAATCGTTAACTGGGTTAAAGAATCAGTGTCATTTAAAACACAGTTCACGATAAACCCCAAAATCACATTCCATTAATTATTGGGTTAAAGAACGAGTGTTATTTAAAACACTGTTCACGATAAACCCAAAAATCAATATCACTTCAATTCCAATTAAATATTATTCAATTGGTACACTTCATTAAATCTAAATAAAAAGATTTAATCTTTTCACAACTGGGTTCAAGAACAGTGTTAGTGAAGACACCATTCACGACAAACCCAAATCACATTTGATATTCAATACAAGGCTCTGAATAGAAAATATATCGGCTTATATTCAATATCAAATTCTACGATTAACAAATGTCGTATTGAAATAACGATATAAATGTATATCTTTCAAATTCCCATAACAACATCTGTATAATCACGAATTCCAACATCGAAATATTCCGAAGACAATTTTGATTCAAATCCACTCCAGTGCAATCATTGGAAATTTTGGTTATTTTTAAAACCCTTTTCAAATTCAATTTATTTATTTAAAAATAAATAGAATTATATTTCTAGTTCAAAACTAGTTCATTTCGATAAAAATCTATTTTTATCTTTTCAAATATGGAGTTTTTCATCCCAATTTTTCACAAATCATTTCTTATGATTTTACACGAATTATTACTATTTTTAATAATTATATCAAGGCCCGTACAGTCGATTTCCACCAATGGCCATCGAACTGCACGTATAGCGACCTTTTTCAAATTTGATTTGGACATAATTCCAAATCCAACCGTTAGATTTCTAATTTCTAATATTCGTTAGAAAGCTCTTTTCGATACGAACCCAACGGTTCCGGTTTTAGGAGAATCCGACGGTCGGATCTCCCGTAATGTCCGTTTGAAATCAATGGTCGAAATTCACGAACTGCCGCGGCGCGGCGCGTTCTATTCAGGCCATTATATTATATATATAATATATACTTCGTCGATTTCTATTTAAAACGAATTATATAAATAGTTTTAAAATTCGTTTCAAAAGCAATTTCAACTTCCTTTTCAACTCAAATCAAAATTGAATTCTTCTTTATAAATTCGTTTTAAAAATTCATTTCTATTCAATTCAAATTTCAATTCAATTTGAATTCATTTCAATTCGTTATATATTCAATTCATTTCGAAATCGTTATATATTCAATTCATTTCGAAATCGTTATATATTCAATTCATTTCGAAATCGTTATATATTCAATTCATTTCGAAATCGAATAAAATCGATATAAATATCGTTCACGTCAAAATGGCGTCAATCTAATCAACACAGCTTCATAAATATCTATTTTCAAATATTCTATTTCAAATATTTCTTTTTCAAAATAGTTGCTATTATCAAAATATTTCGTTCAACACATGACCAATCTCAATGGATGAGTACTGTCAACACATGAACCTTTATTTTATATTATAAAGATGTAAATTTTATTACTAAAATATTTCGTTCAACACATGACCAATCTCAATGGATGAAACTGTCAACACATGAACCTTTATTTTATATTGATAAAGATGTAAACTTTATTACTAAAATATTTCGTTCAACACATGACCAATCTCAATGGATGAAACTGTCAACACATGAACCTTTATTTTATATTATAAAGATGTAAATTTTATTACTAAAATATTTCGTTCAACACATGACCAATCTCAATGGATGAAACTATCAACACATGAACCTTTATTTTATATTGATAAAGATGTAAACTTTATTACTAAAATATTTCGTTCAACACATGACCAATCTCAATGGATGAAACTGTCAACACATGAACCTTTATTTTATATTATTCTTTATTTTCTAAATTGGAATGAGGCCCAATCAATCACCATATAAGGTTAATTATATGGATTTTCATACAACACATGTATATAATAGCATTGAAAAATAATCAACCATCAACCAAAGTGCACTACACTGTATAAGCATCAAATATAGATATCTAACGCTTATAACAGCCTGTCAATCAATCGATCGACATATTAAATCAATCAGGATGAGTGAACTTCAAATTTCATCCCAACACCCGTGTGGGGTTTCAAACAATCAAACGCATATTTTATTTGTGCAGTTGGGCGATGTGTAAAATCTATCGACCCAATCAGTGTCCTTCAAATAGGTGTACATAAACAAACCGTCTGGTTTGTAAATGAATATTTATTCACATTCATATTAAAAATTATATTTTTAACGACAAAACATTTTATTCCAACATATGAATTTCTATTCAGTTCTTTCTTTAAATAAAATGATATTTTTATTTTTCTAACTTATTTTAGAAAATTTCGGTGGCATAACGGCACGATACTAGAAACGGGACGAGGCCTAGCCTTATCCCCGGTCTAGTGAAGGCCCACGCCATTCACACATCAATCAAATCAATTTCATTTCACCAAACCATTCAATTCAAACCAAATAATCTAATTTTTGCAATCAAACAAACAAGTCCATGGTCTGTGGACGATTGTGTCGGGTGCTACTAAGCACCGTCTGCATCCTAGTATATATATATAACTAGAAAAAGAAATTGAAAGGTGAGAAATTCTCACTTATAGCTATCCAGCTCCACGACTCTTCCTTTAGAGAAATCTTTATCGTTATCGCGTCTTTGTCAACTTCGTTGCCCGTAGCCACTACATATATAAAAATCGAATTTTTACTTTGCTATTCAATATATAAAAATCACATTTTTATTTCGATGTTCAATATATAAAAATCATATTTTTACTTCGATGTTCAATATATAAAAATCATATTTTATTTCGAAGCTCAATATATAAAAATCACTTTTTTATTAGTTTAAAAATCGAATCTTTTATAGTTTAAAAATCGAAACTTTTATAGTTTAAAAATCGAAACTTTTATAGTTTAAAAATCGAAACTTTTATAGTTTAAAAATCAAAACTTTTATAGTTTAAAAATCGAAACTTTTCCTATTCAACTTATCTATTCTACTTATCACATTTATATATACAAATATATAAAGTTATTAAAAAAAACTTACATTTATCTCGGCAGGAAGGGGTTCAACATCGTTTCTGGATCGGGGGGGGGGGGGGTCGCTTCAGATCAGCAGCGCGGAAGGGGGGGGGGGGCACGGTAGCGACTGGCGGCGGAGGGCGGGCTTGGAGCTGTGGCGGCTTCAGCTAGGGTTTCGGTACTGGGTTGAAGCGGGGTTCGGTTTTGGGTTGGGCTGAGCGAATCTGGCGCGAGCGTGGTCTCGAGATGGTGAAGGAAAGACGGAGAAGCAGAGGAAGGGGATGGTGGCGGTTGCGACGGAGGAGGGTGGGCCCGGCGGCGTCGGGGCTGTGGTGGCGCGATTCGTCATCGAGTTTTTTTTTCTTTTTAAAAAGTGAATTGAAATTATCGGGGGGGGGGGGGGGGGGCTGGTAGTTAAGGGGAGAAAAATATATATATATATATATATATATTTTTATTTAATTAAAAAGTTGACTTTCACATACGACCTCTAAACGAGTTCCACCGCCTGTCGCCCATAGCGTTTCACCCCCATTCCGAACCCAATGGGATATGTATTGCACTCTGATCTGATCGTTTCGATCAGTTTCCGTTGAATTTTCATTTAAATCACTATATTGAATTTTAAACGTACATTTCAAATTACCGGGGTCACATACTAACTAGAAAAATTCCAGAAAAATATTTTCTAGCTTCGTATTGACGATACGGTCCTATCAAAACTAGTTTCGTCAAATTCTGAGACCGTTTGAAAAATGGCCAATTTCCAGTCGATTTAAAATCAACTGAAACCGGTCAAACGCGTTTTCCTTTGCCGCGCTCACATATTGATTCGAAAAATTATGAAATTTAAAACCTAGCAATAACCTTACATCCCGAACCCAACAAAACTGGTTTCGTCAAAATCCGAGGTCATTTGCAAAATGTCCATTTTTAAGGGCCTGAATTCCATAGCGACTATTCAGAATTTTCAACTGGACATATCTTTTGATTCCCGCTATCAAACTTCTATTGGCCGGATTCGTTGGAATGATATTACCAATTAGATCATAATGTTTTTGGTTTCACTAAAATCCGGATTGTTTTGCACCCGGTACATTCAATTGAAGTTTGAAATCGAATTATCGAATACCGCGCCATTTTCAATTCTATTTATAATTATATATAAATATTTATATTCTAACGACGACGCGTATAATATATACGTTCTAATTATATTCAAAATAAATTTCTCGTCGATATTATTTAAAATATTTCATTTTAAATAATTAAAATTCGCTAAAATTGCCAAAATAAAAATTTTAAATTGGCCCAGATTTTCCGGGTTATTACAATTTCCATTGTGTAATATTTATTCATGCTCGGATTTATTCTTGTACTCAGATGTAATTGTTGTAATAGCAATGAAATGTTCTATTGTTTGTGTTCTAATGCGTCGCGTTCTCAAAGCAATCCGGGCTTTCCCATACCGGGGAGGTTTTGGTCATTTCATTTAACAGAAGTATTAAATTGAGTTTTGATTTCAGCACAAAATGAACAAAATATTGAATACAACTCCAATCGATTTTTCGTAAGAAACAACCATGTCATACGTCAATAACCATCTACAAAGGTAACAAAGTATATAAATTATGGTTTAGAAATCACAGATGATGGATCCCAAATATCAGAATGAACAAGTTCAATAGGACAATTAGCGATCTTTTATTCATTTTAGGACTCAAACTTACATGATGATGTTTATCATATTGACATGATTCACAGTTCAAAGAATGCAATGATTTAAATTGTGGACACACCTTCTTTAAAAATGGTAAAGATGGATGCCCTAATTGAAAGTGTGTCTTTAAGTCTTGAGAAATACTTGAACAAACAAATGATCGTTGATTTATGGAAGGAACATTGAGTACATACAGCCCCTTTGACTCATTCCCTCTACCAATGATTTTTTGAGTCACAAGATCCTGAAATATACAATGAAACGGAAAGAATGAGATAAAAAAATTCAATTGTTGTGTTAGTTGATTGACAGAGAGTAGATTGAATGCGAGTTTAGGCATAAGGCAGATTTTGATAGAGAAGGTGAATAGGTTGGACTTATTGTTTCAAACCCTTGAATGTTTGAAGAGGAACCATCAGTTAAAGTGACATTACCAGTAGGAGTTTGTGATTGAAAACTCAAGAAAAGAGTACGTTTACCTATCATATTATCTGTAGCACCAAAATCAATTACCTATCGATTTCTTCTGGATTGAAAAACTTGCTATTATCTGCAATGGTTGAAACAGATTGAATTTACTTGTTGAGACCATTCTGATATTCGTAAATTTAGAAACTTCTTCAGCTGAAACCATAACATTTTGGCTAACTTGATCTTGAGTCTTCACAACATTAGCTGCTTGTTGATTTGCAGACGGTTTTTGCTTATTTTGTTGCTTCTAACATTCAAATTTAGTGCGCCCTTGTTTCCTTCAATATGCAAATGTGCTCATTGTCTGATTCTCATATCCAAGCATACTAACCTCCCTTTTGTATGAGTTCTGATTAGGTTTCCATGATTGATGTTTATTACCGGTACCAATCAAAGCATTGTTATGTTGAACTGATGGAGCTGATTTTAAACTTGAGACTTTAGTTCTAAGAATCCTCCTAAACACATCATGCAATGATGTCACATATGATCTAGATAAAACTTGAGATTTATCAGATTCATACTTAGAAGGAACGCCTGCCAAAAAAACTCAAAATAGCCATTTGTTCCCTCTGCTTCTATTGTACTTTAACATCAACACTAATAGGAAGTAACAAATTGAACTCTTTATAAATCTTCTTGAATGTCATAAAATAGTTCACCAGTGTCTGTAACACCCCATAATTTACTACACTACAAGTATATGATAAAGATAATAAAATGGGTATTACTTAATGAAATGTTCATAATTAAGTAAAACTGACATTACCGTTGTGTTCGTCTCGGAATTATGGTTTAGATAGACCTCAAGTTTGCGTAAAGCGGATAACGTATGAAGAAGTTTTGGACATAAGAAGATTGTGTATATACATATATAACGAGATTATATATAAATAAATTCAAAATAATTCAAATCGGGGTCAACCAATTAACATGCAGGTCGGATTCTGAGTTTTGAATCTGGACTGTTTTTAATTTCGGGTTCGTTCACTGACCCAGCATTACGTGTATGGCCAGATTTGAAAACCTAATATCTAATGGTGGTGGATTGTCCTAGATAGTCTAAATAAAGGCATACAACCTCATTTGTTCTACGCACACAAAAACATTCTTCCTCCTTCTTCCTCTAAACCTTTTTCTAAGATTAATATATACATAGAACTACTGAGGTGCTGCCCAAATATAAAATAGCGAGGACAATTCAGACTACTCTACAACAACAAACGATTAAAGTGGACTTTTTTTATAAAGGCATATTCATACAAAAAGAAACATCTTCTTCTTTCCCAAGCCTATCGCTATGAGTTTCATGTCATTTTTAGATCCGATTATTTAAAAACGTTTTCGACAGTGAATAGTTTTGGATCTGAAATAAATAGCGCCTATTAGTAATTCTTATATATGTAATTTTACTATTAATCTAGCTCTACTTGTTATACATGTTCTTTTATTTAGATCTACAGTTAAATTATGTACTACCATCTTCCTTATCTTATTATGCCTTTCATTTATTTACAGTCCTTTTATATGCCTTTTTATTCAGTCTGAGATCTGTTTTCTCCCTTTTTCCTTTTTATTTACGCTGCACCTAGGCTACTCAAAGAATAGGCTATTACCGTTGAAATAATTAAATAATGAGATTTAAATGGAGAAAGTTGGGCATATTGTAAATTGGAACCTCTGACTGTAAGATTGGGTTAATTACATTATAGTAAGAATATGCGATATGTTAATCTGTAAGATTGGGTTAATTACAATAAAGAAAGAATATGAGAAATGTTAATATATTAGATTGGACTTAATGTAAGACTAAGTATAACATGTAAGGGTATATGAGTACCAGATGTAAAAATTATGTAAAATGAATTACTGTAAGTCTAATTATACATCTGGGCAGCTGCTTGTTGGGGAAGGGGTTGCACACCAATAACATTTAAATAAAGTTCATTTTACAATCGTCCTTATTAATGAACTTGAACCTGCTAAGTTACACTTGTTAATTAATAAGCTAAAAGTTCCTAAGTCTAGTAATTTGTATCAGGTTTTTAAGGACTCTTAAATCCTAGGTACACGGGGACACAAGCCTTGGGGTGGCTTGTTTCAAGTTGTTTGGAACCCATATCAGTCAGTATCCCTGTTGGTATTTCGGTATAGGCCCCCCCTAGGTAGGGGTCAGGGTGCGCTTTACTAAACTAGATTATAAGAGGTTCAAGGTTTAGGGGTAGGCACGGGCGCATTTCGATGGAGTCATGAACGTGCATGGATCCGATTATGGGAAACTGAGACGCTGTAACACCAACGAATAAGTCTGTGTTCTATAAAGTTGTTGGGTTAAGGACAAATACACCCTACTGTCGGGTCTAACACATGATGGGTAATAGGGAGCCGATCACATAGGTAGCAATTAGGGTAAACCTAATCCTATTAATACTAGTAATTTGGTGCAGTAACTTGAATCTTAGGATATGAATGAGAGAAGTTTAATTTATCTCTATCTTGTTTTGACATCTCGTTTACCTCGCACTTATATACACTTTTATTGTACTTTCTCATCCAATATTATTTATCTGTCTTGACACCTTTTCATATGCTTATATTAAAAAATACTGGAACTTTCCAAACTTTATGTCTGACCCTTTTTGTTTTTCCTTCTCTCTCTTCCTTTTCCCCCCTCAGGTTCTCAGGGTGGGAGTGGTTAATAGTTGAGATCGTGATTTTGCTTGGACTTGTATAACTCTCCTTTTTCAGGTACTTTCTTCTGTTTATTCATTTATGTTATTTTTAATGTCACTTGAGGGATATTGTTATGGTTTTTGTACTCTGATATTATTGAGATAGATGATTATGGTTTTTTACATTTGAGATGTAACGGCATGTTTTAAATTGAAATAAAAGTTTTAAGTTTTCCGCTGTATTATTTATATCTGCCTTGTAAATTTAGTTGCTGGTTACCTATTGTGCTCCACGAAACTTAATGCATTCCCTTAAAAATGACATTAATGGATGTGGGGTGTCACAGTGACTGATCTTCTTTCTCCACTCAATAAATGACTTGCAAATCTCATACACCCAGTTTATATTTTCTTTTCCAAAAAATAAAAACTCTAGATAATCCATAGGTTCTTTCAGAACTCACATTGATTCACCAAGCTGATGATATTACTCTCAATTGCATTTTGGATTTGAAGAAACAAATGAGCATCATCCTGAAGCCACATCACCACGCCCTTGTTAGATGGATCAACTTTAGGTGGATCTTCAACTAGATGATTATCTCAATCAATACACCGTAAATACAATCGAATTGTTTTACTCCAATCGAAGTAATTCAATTCATTCAACTTGTGCTCAGTTATCATAGAAATCATCGGCATGCCCTCCATCACAGATTTGGTCTCTCCCATGATTCACGAATACAATTGAGAAACAGATTTAAGATCTTGAAATTAATTCAAGGATCGTTGCTACGATACCATGTTAAAAACTAAGAAAAAATAAAATTAAAGAGAAGATAAACTTTCTCATTATGTAACACCCCGTGTATTCTATAACAGTGAAATTGACAAATTAAAGTATAACTAATTTCAAATCAAATAATTAAGGGAAACGGGATACGCCATTGCATTCGTCGCGGAAAAATACGCGAAATAGAGTCCGAAATTTTGTAAATCGGAGTCCGTATGACCCAATTATGGCCCGATGAAGTTTCAGAAAATTCAAATTTCGAAAACAGATTTGAATTTCAGCCCAATCAGAGTAGGCGGGAAAAGTTCCCGCCCAACCCACTAAGTCGACCTGGGGGTCGACCTGCCAGGCCAGGTCGACCTGGGAGTCGACCTGGGGGTCGACCTGCCCCAGGCCAGGTCGACTCTAGAGTCGACCTGCCCCAGGCCAGGTCGACTCTAGAGTCGACCTAGGGGTCGACCTCCCCGGTCGGGCCATTTTGGCCTGGTGCACCTGCTTGTGTTTTCTGGCCTGGTCTGTGCTTAGCCGAATTCTTGAGCCTTGCCTTGTCACTAGGGATAGGTGTCAGCTCCTGATTGGTCTCTCCTTCAAACGAATGGCCAATATTAATCCAAGCTCCATCGACAGTCCTAATCAATTCACAAACTCTATAAAAAGGACCTAAGACTCCACCTAATTCATACAAACAAAAATAAGAATGAGACCGTCATGCTGCTGAGGAAGGACTAGAAATAGCCGTCAAAATTGAGAGACGATTAGGAGACAATTCAAAAGCTTAAAGCAACGACAACTAAATCAAAACAACGCCTACAACAAAGGATAGCATCTCCAAATTCAGAATCCTGAATTGAAGATTCGTCATACGTTGTAAGTAGAGTGCTATTCCGATATGAATAAATAATTGTGTTTTGATTTGTTTAAAATGAGAAATAGAATTGTATTTGATTTGTGGTGATAATAATTCATATTTGTATGTTGTTTTGATTCTAAACGATTTGGGATGTTGTGGTATAACGATTGGATATTTGTAAGTATGTGATTCATGTTGAAAGTTAACAACTACATGTTTGTGGTAGTTTATTTGAGATTCATGCAAGTATATGATTCACTACTATGCCAACATAATATATATTATAATCACTTTTAGTGTAGTTGGATCCATTTGGGTATTATGACTTATGTGAATTTATGTTGGAATTGGCATCATGATTCAAGTGTAAAACCATACTTTTGCATTAGAGACAAAAGTAAGCATCTTTGTGAACTTGTGTTGACTCTATGAACAATGACTAGACTATGTTTGGTGTTATGCCTAATTGAAATACATGTTTTAGGCCTATATTGTTATCAAAATCATATGATAATATATGTGACACATAGCTAAGTTAGATTTACATTCCAATTGCAAGTTTGCATGAATAGATTAAAAACCATGATTTCATGTTTAGGTATGTTTATGCCATGATTATATGCTATTACAATGCAAGTTCACAAGTGCCAAATTTATGTTAGTTAGTTCGCTATGTTGCAAGTTCATGCGTTCACACTCCCCTTTTTATGTTACTTAGAATATATAAACACCATGTTCTAATCCTCCCCTTTTTCATGTGGCTAAGTTGGGTTTAAATGTTAAACCCAACATATGTTATATTGTAGCGAACGTATAAAATGGGGGTAATGACGTTTGGGTTAAAATATAGAACATATGTGTTGGCATGTTTGACGCATGCCAACGACCTTGAAAAACAATTAAGTGGTGTAAATTAATTTTACCTAATAAAGATGAATTTAAATAATGGGCCGCAAATATTTACATATAAAAAGAAAAGAGACAAAATATGTAAATTTAGAAAATACGATGTGTTTAACCCGAGGTTGGATTGAGTTGTGATGTAAACCTGCCCGGACCCGCCCGGCTGTCCTGTAGTCACAACAATACCTATCCAATGTGGGTGGTTAAACACGGAGCCCAATAAGGACCCGAGGTTAGACTGAGTTGTGGCGTAAGACAGCCTGGACCCAACCGGCAATAGGCAGCCACAACAATATCTGTCTAATGTGAGAGGTCGAGGCTTTAATAAGACAATTAAGGCTGAGTCAGGATTGATAGGATTAAGTAAGTTGAATTAATACTTAGTCAAAATGGAACATGCTAAACTATACAGACTGATTGGGGGATAGGTTTACAAAACACTTAACCAACTTAGCATGTTGGCTAGAAATAGAAAACCTAGTAGCGGGGGATCCTTTTCAGCAGTAACCCTACAAGGTGTATCAGGATACCCTGAACTAGGCAGGGTGGGGCACGATTACTGGGCTGACTGTAAGAGTTCAAATCGACGGCGGTGGTACAGCAGTGTAGGTTCTAACGGGGTGCAGGCATGCACACACTCCAGCGCAGAAAAATAAGGCACTGGGCACCAGTAGTACACCTGTGCATTCTAGGATTGTGTCGGGTCGCCACCATGGGACTTGATACATTCGGTGGGACCAGCATAGGTAACTACAACAACGGGGGCCGTAAGACACATGTAACTATGCGAGTAGGAGCCGATCATTAGAAACGGATCACTTCACCCTGATTTTGGGGTGCCTGTTGGGAACTAGTTTATATGGGTACAGAGATTAATATGGGGTACGATAGTACATTCGACTCTAGACAACTTAACCTAGTTTATAGTGCTTTCCCATTTCCAGTTTATACTTATCATGCCCAATTCTTTATTCATAGACTGAATAGTCCTAGACTTACTCAGTCTTTATGTCTGACTCTACTTTTCTTTCATCTTCTTTTCTTTCGTTCCCCCCCCCCCCAGGTCCACAGGGAGGGAATACTGCAGCTTGACCAGTTTTCACATCCAGCTTGAAGAGGAAAAATGTATTGCTTGGATCTTTTTCGTTTTGGACTATGGCTTTGGACATCAATTATGGGACTTATGCAGTTTACTTATGTTTTTATGCTTCTTTAAATAATGTAATCAAGACAGTTAGGAAGATGTTATGTTTTTTTGTAAGACAATTATGACATTGTTTGTGTAACACGTATTTTGCTGAAATAAAAATTGCTGTTGTTTTCCGCTGTTCAAAAATATGTGTATTTATATCTGTCTTGTGTATCTATGACTTATACTTATAAACCTCCACCAAAATTAGGGCATTCCCTTTGAGAGTGAGCCTAACGGAGGTGGGGTGTTTCACTTGGTATCAGAGCATAGGTTTACCAGATAAGATAAAAAGTTTTGAAAATTTATTTTCAAAAGAAAATTTAAAGAAGCATTTTTAAAGATAAAATGTTATTTTATTTTAAAAAGGCAAAGTCCCCCAAAGCCATAGGTACTATCTTTTATCCTTCATTTTGAATCTATCCTTTTTGTTTCAGCATGTCCGAAGAACTTAACTTGCCAGAGGGTGTACCAATACCTGGTTGGTTTAGACGATTCTTAGAAGCGAGGGCCACTCAGCCAGGTCCTACCGTTCCTCCTCCCCGGCTACAGGAAATCATCCAGCTGCAGCAGCACCTCTTCCTCCACCTCCTCCGCGGGGTAATACTTTTGCTAAGATATGTAAAGATTTTAAAGCTATGGGAGGAAAGGACTTTTATGGAACCGAGTCCTTCGTGGCAGCCAGGAATTGGCTGAAGGAAACCGAGGACTTATTCGTCATCTTTGAGGTAGAAGATAGGCAGAAGGTACAACTGGCAGTATGGCTACTTAAAGGTGAGGCTTCCTACTGATGGGAAGTCACCATTGCAGAAAGGCCAGTGGAAACATGGGAGAGTTTTAGGGCAAGGTTTGAAGCTAAATTTCTCTCAGAAGTTGAAAGGAGTCTTCAGTTGGAAAAATTCTTATTTCTTAAGCAAGGGAACATGACAGTCAAAGAGTATGTTAATCAGTTTGATCAGCTGGCTAGATTCGGACTGGACCTAGTCAACACTCCGCACAAGAAGGCTCTCCGCTTTGTCAAAGGATTGAATGAGCCATTACACAGTTTGGCCATGACCCATATACCCATGGGAGCTACGTATGAAAGGTTGGTGTAGATGGCATTGCTGAACGAAGAGGATAAGGGCAAGAAGGAGACAAAGGCAGAAAGCTCTCAAGGGAAGAAAGAGGGTTTACAGCCTAAGAAGACAGACTTTAAGAAGGGCGGGAAAGAAAACAAAGAGAAGAGGAAGTGTAATTTCAGTGGCAAAGTGGGGCACTTGGTGAAAGATTGCCGGAAAAAGAAGGCCAAGATGAATGGTGGGTGCTTTTCTTGCGGTGAAATAGGCCATATGGCTAAGGATTGCCCAAAGAAACGAGGGCAGGGGCAGAGGGCTGGATCCACCTCAGGGGCACAGGTTCATGTGCTAGAAGTGCCACCTCTGCAACAGCGAGGTACAAATACTTCTGTAGAAAGTGTTGTTTATCTTTATGATCACCCAGTTCGCACTTTATTTGATTCTGGTGCATCACACTCCTTTATCTCATCTGCTTTAGTAGAATCTCTGCATCTAGAAACTAGTATGGTAGAGGACCCCTTAATTGTTTCAAACCCAAATGGGGGCCCAGCTCATTTGTCTATGATCTGTGTGGGATTGAAAATTTCTATTCTAAGCGTAGAATTTAGATGTAGTGCCTTTGTTTTGGGCTTCTCGGGATATGGTTTGATTTTGGGCATGGATTGGCTGTCCAGTAATGGTGCCATCCTTGATTGTGAGAAAAAGGTGGTTAGGCTTCTGACCCAACTCGGTAACACTCTGGAAATTACTTGTAATCCCTCGTATGCGGTTATGCTTAGTTACCTTGAATCGCTAGATGCCTCTGTTGATAGTTTGCAATCGGTTAGAGTGGTCCGGGAATATCCGGATGTCTTCGAAGAGGTAAAGGGCTTACCTCCGAAGCGGGAGATAGACTTCCGCATATATCTTGTAGATAATGCAAAGCCCGTTGCGTTGCCCGTTAGACACATGGCTCCACGGGAAAGGAAGGAGCTCGGTAAACAGATTAAAGAGCTTCTAGAGAAGGGGTTCATTAGAAGGAGCATTTCAGAATGGGGCGCTCCAGTGGTGTTCGCTACAAAGGCGGATGGATCACTCCGTCTATGTGTTAACTATAGGGAGCTCAACAAGCTAACGAAAAAGAATAGGCACCCTCTCCCCAGAATTGACGATCTGTTTGATCAGCTTGTAGGAGCGTCTGTTTTCTCCCAACTCGATTTGGCGACCGGTTTCCATCAGATAAGGGTGGCTGAAGATAGCATCGATAAAACGGCATTCAGAACCCCAGACGGCTTCTTTGAATGGCTTGTCATGCCTTTTGGCTTGACAAATGCACCCGCTTACTTCGTGGACCTGATGAGTAGGGTGTTCAGAAAATTCCTCAACAAGTTCGTAGTGGTTTTCGTAGACGATATCTTGATCTTCTCAAAGAGTGAAGAGGAGCATGCTCAACACCTAAGGGCAATCATGGAAACTCTGCGAGTCCATCAGTTAAAAGCCAAATTCTCCAAATGCCACTTTTGGAGAGAGGAAGTAAGGTTTCTTGGGCACATAGTATCCAAAGAAGGGTTAGCTGTGGACCCTGCTAAGGTAGTAGCGGTACAGGATTGGATGACACCAAGGAATGCAACCGAGGTCCGAAGTTTTTTAGGACTAGCAGGTTTCTACCGAAAATTCATAAGGGATTTTGCGAAAATCTCAGCTCCGCTCACAAAGCTGACCAAGAAGAATCTAGTGTTCGATCGGGACTTGGATTGCGAGTTTGCTTTCCAACGACTGAAAAGGGCTCTTACAACAGCCCCAGTTTTGACGTTGCCAGATGGAAGCAAGATGTTCACAGTTTATACAGATGCATGTGGGACAGGGCTAGGCGCTGTCTTAATGCAAGAAGGAAGGGTAGTAGCTTATGGTGGAAGGCAGTTGAAAGTGCATGAAAAGAACTACCCGACCCATGATCTTGAGTTAGCTGCCATCGTCTTTGCACTCAAGTCTTAGCGACACTATCTCCTAGGTGAGATGTTCGAACTTTACACTGACCATAAATCGTTGAAATATCTTTTCTCGCAGAAGGACCTTAACTTGAGGCAACAGAGATGGATGGAGTTTCTTGCCTCGTACGATTTCGAGATCTCCTACATTCCGGGCAAAGGCAACGTAGTGATAGACGCGTTGAGCCAAAAGAAACTAACCCTAAGCCCGCTGTTTGTTGAAAGACAAAGCCTAGAGTTTATAGCCAGCTTTGACTTTAGGACCTCCTCCGATTTTGTACCGGGCTTGCTAGCATCTCTCGAAGTACGCCCGACTTTAGTGGACTCAATAGGGACAGCACAACACGAAGACCCTCAGCTTGTGGAGACGATTGATAGGCTAATTAGGGGTGAGACTTCAAGTCACCTCAGCAGATACTCCATCGATGATAAGGGTCGGCTAAGGCGAGACGGAGGACTATGTGTCCCACAGACAAGGGATTTGGTAAAGACGGTTCTCGAGGAAGCACATCACTCCAAGATGACGATACACCCAGGCGGAGATAAAATGTACAAGGACATAAAGAGAACTTTCTTTTAGAACGGCATGAAGAAGGACGTGGCAGAGTTTGTTTCTAAGTGTATGGTGTGCCAACAGGTTACAGCGGAACAGAAAAAGCCTGGCGGTCTGCTCCATCCTCTAGAGGTCTCGCAGTGGAAGTGGGATAGCATCTCAATGGACTTCATTGATGGGCTGCCTAGGTCTAGAAGAGGCAACACTAGCATTTGGGTAATAGTGGATAAGCTTACTAAAAGCGCCCGCTTTTTACCTGTCAAGAGTAAAAGAACTGCCTCATCCCTAGCATCTCTTTACCTCAAGGAAATTGTTCGACTCCATGGAATACCCTCCAGCATTGTTAGTGACCGAGACCCTATCTTCACAAGTGAGTTTTGGCGAAGTCTGCAAGAAGCGGTAGGCACACAGTTATGCTTGAGCACAGCCTATCATCCCCAAACCGACGACCAGACGGAAAGAGTGAACAGAGTTTTGGAGGACCTTTTAACACTGTGCGTCCTTGACTTCGGAGGGATGTGGGAAGACCATCTTCCTTTGGTAGAATTTGCCTACAACAGCTACCAAGCCACCATCGGAATGGCACCCTTCGAAGCTTTATATGGAAGACTGTGTCGATCGCCCACTTGTTGGTGGGAGTCTACTGACAAGCTCATACTTGGACCCGATATGATCCGAGAGACTTCAGAAAAAGTAGACTTAATACGGAGAAGAATGAAGACATCCCAAGACAGACAAAAATCCTACGCCGACAAGAGGAGGACCGACCTTGAATTTGAGGTTGGGGACAGAGTTTTTCTTAAGGTATCTCCGCTAAGGAACGTTATTCGTTTTGGAACCACAGGAAAGCTAGCACCAAGGTTCGTAGGGCCATTTCCTATCATCGAGAAAATCGGGAAAATGGCCTATAGATTAGAGCTACCCGAAAAGCTGGCCGGAGTTCACAACGTCTTTCACGTTTCGCACCTCCGAAAATGTCTACATGAATCTGCTGAAGTGGTAGAGCCAAGCATCCTAGAAGAAGCTGAAGTGTAACGCGAAGCAACCGTGAGGAAAGTTCCAACCCGCATCTTAGGGACTGAAGTGAAAAAGCTACGCAACCGCGAAGTCAAGCTCGTCAAAGTTCAGTGGAGCGACGCCGAGGAGGACGCAACTTGGGAAACTGAAGCTAGAATACACGCAGCCTACCTTTTTCTTTTCGAGGGTACATTTTTGATCTTTCTTTTTCCTTAAGTCGCGCTTTTTAGGTATATCTCCTCGACCTTATCTTTTACGAAGAAACCCTTTGGATGAAAACATGTAATTGAAACATGTTATGGATGATGGTTGCAAGTGGTTGCAAGTGATTGCTAGTGGTTGCTCGTGGTTGCATATACACACAATCTAGGTTTTAGATCGGCTCAGTCACTTCATACTGCATATGCATATATGTATTTATATTCGTATATGGTTGAAGTTTAATGTGTTGTCATATGGATGTTGCATTTATATATGAATGATTGTGCACTCATGTAGAATCATGAATAGGAAAATTTGCATACATAATGGATTCATGACACAAACATATTTTGCATCAAGGAGGTTTACTGAATCAGTAGACCGACTGATTTTGCATTAGATAAGTACATGTACACACACTTCGCATATGATCATGAAGCATTAGAAGTCTTTTAAGGACAATGGATGCTCGTGTTTGATGGATGAGTAGATGGATGTTTGGATGTTAGGATGTACATTCTTCCTGAACTTGAAGATTTCGGGAACAAAATCCTTTTAAGTGGGGGAGAATGTAACACCCCGTGTATTCTATTATAGTGAAATTCACAAATTAAAGTATAACTAATTTCAAATCAAAGAATTAAGGGAAACGGGATACGCCATTGCGTTCGTCGCGGAAAAATACGTGAAATAGAGTCCGAAATTTTGTAAATCGGAGTCTGTATGACCCAATTATCGCCCGATGAAGTTTCAAAAAATCCAAATTTCGAAAACAGATTTGAATTTCAGCCCAATCAGAGTAGGCGGGAAAAGTTCCCGCCCAACCCACCAGGTCGACCTGGGGGTCGACCTGCCAGGCCAGGTCGACCTAGGGGTCGACCCTAGAGTCGACCTTCCAGGCCAGGTCGACCTGGGAGTCGACCTGGGGGTCGACCTGCCCCAGGCCAGGTCGACTCTAGAGTCGACCTGGGGGTCGACCTCCCCGGTCGGGCCATTTTGGCCTGGTGCACCTGCTTGTGTTTTCTGTCCTGGTCTGTGCTTAGCCGAATTCCTGAGCCTTGCCTTGTCACTAGGGATAGGTGTCAGCTCCTGATTGGTCTCTCCTTCAAACGAATGGCCAATATTAATCCAAGCTCCATCGACGGTCCTAATCAATTCACAAACTCTATAAAAAGGACCTAAGACTCCACCTAATTCATACAAACAAAAATAAGAATGAGACCGTCATGCTGCTGAGGAAGGATTAGAAATAGCCGTCAAAATTGAGAGACGATCAGGAGACAATTCAAAAGCTTAAAGCAATGACAACTAAATCAAAACAACGCCTACAACAAAGGATAGCATCTCCAAATTCAGAATTCAGATTCCTGAATTGAAGATTCGTCATACGTTGTAAGTAGAGTGCTATTCCGATATGAATAAATAATTGTGTTTTGATTTGTGTAAAATGAGAAATAGAATTGTATTTGATTTGTGGTGATAATAATTCATATTTGTATGTTGCTTGGATTCTAAACGATTTGGATGTTGTGGTATAACGATTGGATATTTGTAAGTTTGTGATTCATGTTGAAAGTTAACAACTACAAGTTTGTGGTAGTTTATTTGAGATTCGTGCAAGTATATGATTCACTATTATGCCAACATAATATATATTATAATCACTTTTAGTGTAGTTGGATCCATTTGGGTATTATGACTTATGTGAATTTATGTTGGAATTGGCATCATGATTCAAGTGTAAAACCATACTTTTGCATTAGAGACAAAAGTAAGCATCTTTGTGAACTTGTGTTGACTCTATGAACAATGACTAGACTATGTTTGGTGTTATGCCTAATTGAAATACATGTTTTAGGCCTATATTGTTATCAAAATCATATGATAATATATGTGACACATAGCTAAGTTAGATTTACATTCCAATTGCAAGTTAGCATGAATAGGTTAAAAACCATGATTTCATGTTTAGGTATGTTTATGCCATGATTATATGCTATTACAATGCAAGTTCACAAGTGCCAAATTTATGTTAGTTAGTTCGCTATGTTGCAAGTTCATGCGTTCACACTCCCCTTTTTATGTTACTTAGAATATATAAACACCATGTTCTAAGCCTCCCCTTTTTCATGTGGCTAAGTTGGGTTTAAATGTT
The DNA here is from genome assembly GCA_030737875.1 of Allium sativum. Classification (NCBI taxonomy): domain Eukaryota; kingdom Viridiplantae; phylum Streptophyta; class Magnoliopsida; order Asparagales; family Amaryllidaceae; genus Allium; species Allium sativum. Next base: position 308,566,438 of record CM060912.1, on the reverse strand, counting down.
AAACCCAACATATGTTATATTGTAGCGAACGTATAAAACGGGGGTAATGACGTTTGGGTTAAAATATAGAACATATGTGTTGGCATGTTTGACACATGCCAACGACCTTGAAAAACAATTAAGTGGTGTAAATTAATTTTACCCAATAAAGATGAATTTGAATAATGGGCCGCAAATATTTACATATAAAAAGAAAAGAGACAAAATATGTAAATTTAGAAAATACGATGTGTTTAACCCGAGGTTGGATTGAGTTGTGATGTAAACCTGCCCGGAACCGTCCGGCTGTCCAGTAGTCACAACAATACCTATCCAATGTGGGTGGTTAAACACGGAGCCCAATAAGGACCCGAGGTTAGACTGAGTTATGGTGTAAGACTGCCCGGACCCAACCGGCAACAGGCAGCCACAACAATATCTGTCTAATATGAGAGGTCGAGGCTTTAATAAGACAATTAAGGTTGAGTCAGGTTTATAGGATTAAGTAAATTGAATTAATACTTAATCAAAATGGAACATGCTAAACTATACACACTGATTGAGGGTTAGGTTTACAAAACACTTAACCAACTTAGCATGTTGGCTAGAAATAGAAAACCTAGTAGCGGGGGACCCTTTTCAGCAATAACCCTACAAGGTGTATCAGGATACCCTGAACTAGGCAGGGTGGGGCACGATTACTGGGCTGACTGTAAGAGGTTAAATCGACGGCGGTGGTGCAGCAGTGTAGGTTCTAACGGGGTGCGGGCGTGCACACACTCCGGCACAGAAAAATAAGGCACTGGGCACCAGTAGTACACCTGTGCATTCTAGGATTGTGTCGGGCCGCCACCATGGGACTTGATACACCCCATGGTGGGACCAGCATAGGTAACTACAACAACGGGGGCCGTAAGACACATGTAACTATGCGAGTAGGAGCCGATCATTAGAAACGGATCACTTCACCCTGATTTTGGGGTGCCTGTTGGGAACTAGTTTATATGGGTACAGTGATTAATATGGGGTACGATAGTACATTCGACTCTAGACAATTTAACCTAGTTTATAGTGCTTTCCCATTTGCAGTTTATACTTATCATGCCCAATTCTTTATTCATAGACTGAATAGTCCTAGACTTACTTAGGCTTTATGTCTGACTCTACTTTTCTTTCGTTCCCCCCCCCCCCCCCCCAAGGTCCACAGGGAGGGAATACCGCAGCTTGACCAGTTTTCACATCCAGCTTGAAGAGGAAAAATGTATTGCTTGGATCTTTTTCGTTTTGGACTATGGCTTTGGACAGCAATTATGGGACTAATGCAGTTTACTTATGTTTTTATGCTTCTTTAAATAATGTAATCAAGACAGTTATGAAGATGTTATGTTTTTTTGTAAGACAATTATGACATGGTTTGTGTAACACGTATTTTGCTGAAATAAAAATTGCTGTTGTTTTCCGCTGTTCAAAAATATGTGTATTTATATCTGTCTTGTGTATTTGTGACTTATACTTATAAACCTCCACCAAAATTAGGGCATTCCCTTTGAGGGTGACCCTAACGGAGGTGGGGTGTTTCACATTACCTAAAAAGTTAACACTACACCACTATTTATAGGGGAATAAGATGGGTTACAATATTACAACTACGCCATTTACATTTTTTCTTGGTATCGCCTTCCGGTACCGCTTACATTTCCTCTTAGTATTGCCTGCTTATATTGCCTCCTCGGCTTTGGTGTAGGCTTCATTACTTTATAGTCGGCTTTAGTATCTGCTTCGGTATTGACTTCGACATAGGTTTCGGTATCGCCTTCAGCTTCGGTACCTTTTCTTCTTGGCATTGGCTTCAGTATCGTCTTTGGCTTCGGTATTACCTTCTTGGCACTAGCTTCGGTATTGTCTTTGGCTTTGGTACCGCTTCTTGTATTACCTTCTTGGTATCAGCTTTGGTGTTGGTTTGCATTTCTTTCTTGTATCTTCTTGGCTTGTTTCCCAGGTATCGTTTTCTTGGGTTCGGTGTCGGCACCAAGCTGTTTGTTCCAACAGCTTGATGTCGATATCATATTTACAACACTATATACATATTACATGTATATGCAACTTCTACTCACAACAATAATTTCATAAATACCCCTTTTAAAATCAAATTAGTATTTTAAATATATTTATTCGGAATTGAATTAATATTTCATACTTATTTGAATTAGAATAAAATTAACAATTTCCAAATATCATGCTTACGAAATATATTTAATATTATGATTGTCAGGAAATTATTATTATTTCCACAACCATTTCATATTAAATTTATGGATTTGCTAAACATTTTAAACAAATCTCTTAAAAAATTGTTATAAGATATTATGGACCATCTTCACTTATATTTTTATTATGCGAGTTTACACAAAACAGAGTTATAAATTTTTGTTTAAATATCATTCCCCTTTTCTAACAATATTATACATCTATAAACTTAAATTTATAAATCTTATTTATTTCCTTAATATAGCATTTATAAAATTTTAATTATATTAATTCTTTACCAATTTCTTTCAAAAGAAAATCTATTTACTAAACATTACAACTTCTCTTTTAGAAAATTTATACCATAGGCAACTTTCAAAATATCTTATTTTTAATCAATGGTTAATAAAACTAAGTGGTTGTTACCTTAGTTATTAACATTCATATTTACAAATTACTAAACTTTTCTTCATTTATTCCCATATAATTTATAATTGTATTTATCCTATTAAGCCAAAGATAGGTTTTATAGCATGAGTTAAAACTGAAGTAAAGAAGAAACCTAATCAAAGGAAATTCTAATAAGGCACTTGGATTTAAATGGAATGAAAATTTTGGAAAAATATTTAAAATTTTAAAACAATTTATATTTTCAAAATTCACTCTCTCAATTATGATTCCACTCATTCTAGGGTATTACTATTATATCTCTAACCAGTTTTACCTTAGGGTTCTCTCAACCTGAGCTCTGATACCAACCGTAGTAACTTTCTTTTCAAACCGTTCAAGTCGACAATAAAACCACACATGTCCAATTTAGTTCGTTCAAAACAAAATATTATTATTGTTTTAGGGTTCAATAAGAATCAATCATAGGATCATAAACACTGAATAATACAATATCTCACAGTGGACTAAAACAAAACATAAGTAGTTCATGAAGCTACTAAATAAAACTTCAGAGTCTCAAAGCAAATACAGAGGAAATCAAATATATAGTAGATTGCTAATGCATACTAGCATAAATAAACAAATGACCAAAACAGGAAAATAACTATAATAGATAAATATATAGAATCTTCGACAAGTCTTCAGCTCCATGGATACTCCTTAAATATTGTGATACTCATGTTGTCCTAAGCATAAAGTAAAAAAATACTCGAGTTAAGATTAACATTCTTATGTAAGTAAATCAACTCAACTGAAATGATCAAGTGAATGTACAATTAACTCAAAGGATGTTCGGGATTTCCATCCTTTAAAGATCCATTAAACTATTTACGTATAATACAATACGCTATAACATGTAATGTCTATCAATAAAATATAGCATTGAAAGTAATGTTAAGGCATTACCATCATCTCCATTGACACATTTTATAACATTGTCGTATATTTTACATATAACACACCGATTAACTATTAGTAGATAGGGATATGCCATGATACAATAACACTGAATCAAACCGATAGTGGGGTCGATCAGGATAAATATGATAACGCATGTGAGGCAATGCCTAAGAGCATCTCCAACAAAGGTCAATAATTACAAATATGTAATATATACCCATTTTCACCTCCAGTAGAGTGTATATTTCGTAACCAATCAAAAATTCAACGTTTTTGGTTATAAAATCGTAATCAGGAGAGGCACTGGTTGAACAGGTCCCATGGTAGAGCTCCTGTTCAAACATTGCCTATATATATAAAATAGGCTTCATGCGCATGTTGAACAGGTTCCTAAGCTCCAGGCGCCTGAAGTTTTCTTTTTGACTGGTCCGCTGAAGCATAGGCGCCTGTTGAATAGGAGCCTGACTCATACTTCGTTGGGGGAGATTGTGTGATTACATTTTTTAATTGATCAATTTTTAATATTCAATTGAAAATTTGTTGGAGACGCTCTAAGGTAGGATACTACCGTTTCCCCCTTTTAGACTAGTGGTAACGCATAGTCGCTTCTACCGACTACCCGAACAACACTCCCATATCGAGGATGCGCACCAATTAGTCATAAAGAAATGATATAAAATACAAGAAGTACATCCGATAAGGGTAGCTAACCCACTTGGAATGGTATAGATCCTGTTTAGTGATTCTAATTATGAAACGAATGTCAAGGTTATCCATCATCATTCTCTTACCTCATTCAAATAATCGTTCGCTAAGCCAACCAGTTCGTTCTGGATCAAACTCCATGTACATAGTTGTTACAGTGGTTCTGGTATTGACAGAGAGTATGCCAATATCCACAACACCAAAGTTGCCATTTTCCAACCATTATAACTGTTTCAAATGCTATTCGTAACAGTTACAACATTAGTAGTAGCTAATTTTCATAATATTTCTCCCAGTGGTTATAACCGTTTGGTTAGTCCTCAATCCCAGCTGTTATAACTATTGAAAATTATAATTTTACCAACTATAATAACAGTTAGGGAATTACAATTTCCAAATGGTTATAACCGTTGGGAATTGGGAGTTCGTTTTTGAAGTTGCTATTTTCAAAACAAATTTTCAATAATTAAATTATGATTTGCAATACTCCTGGGTCCTCTACTCAAGGGTTATCGTCCTATAACCCTTCAACTCCACGATCACTTTAGACTAATATAAAAATATCAGTATAATTCAATTTTTATAATTGTATATTAGCAAATAATAGCTTGCATCAACCACGAACATGTGCGATCAATTTTCAAAATAACTAACATCAAAGATGTCAAATTGTAGCTACTTCAGCATATATGGAAACTTCAAGTATATCTTACATCCACAACTTTGGACAACATAGTGTATTTTTGAATCCGTATGTTTCTAATTGGTTTTAAGGATGAGAAATCAATGGGAATAACAATACAAAGAAAATCACACACGTGATAATATTAAATACAACTTATAGACTACAACCCATGCTAGTCCTGCCCACATAACCAAAAAGGGAAGGGCCTGACCCTGGAAAAGTGCATCAAGCCCCAAATCTTAACTGACTTATCTAAATTCACGTTGAATCTCCCACCTCAGTCCTTACACTTCTCTTTATAGACCACCAGCTAACATTCAACGCCCCACGGTGAGGTTCTACACCGTTTCCCTTTACATGCATATCATCTTCACTCTCGCTGAACACCATTACCATTTACCCCAGTAGTTGCCAGGTAGAGAAATGCAACTTGTTCCCTTTTAACCTCTCCTTCTGCTTGTACCCCCTCCATCCAATTCCCATAAAGTAATCACTAAGAATATGAAGCCTGTTCGAAAAGTAGACTGTAAGTTCCAAAAATTATTGCGTAGTATGGTAACATCAATTTAATATATACTTAACCAAAAATGGAGAGCTATTCTATTGTATAATGCCTCATGTAGAAACAACAAACACATACTAAACCAGACATGCAAAATAGTAATTTTTTCAAGTATTAAAATAAAACATTATTGTAAATCGTCCATACAATAATCTACTCTATTGAACAATAAATAAACAGAAGGAGACTTCCATCAGAATTTATACGTTGCCAAATGCATATAAATTGATAAAAACATACGTGCATGCATGAGGAATATATAAACATGAATATTTATAGAGGTGAAAATAAGATTGCACACATGAAACGCAAAGCGTAGGCATATTGTAACATTGTTATACATATATAACTAGCTGCTCACGTACATTCAATTGACCAAAGATGGTATATCAAATGATGAACAATATATAAAAGCTTCGGAATAAATTTTTCATACGAGGAAAACAAAAAAGTTGTAAAATTTAAGTACGCACATATATTTGGGTGTATATGCTAGCACATTGATCATAAGGTCTGGAAATAAGTGCAACATGAACACATGCTATAAAACACGCAAGCATAAGTGGATGTCCATACATAGATCTCGGTGTAATTCTTTTTTATAGACAAAAAAGCACATGCCGTGTTGAGACTTGAAAATATGAACTTGCTCTATGCAAAATTTAGAACAGAGGACGTGCAAACGAGCAAGGCTTTCTTTAGTACGAGTGTAACAACTCATGTTTTTATAACATGTAATAACCATAAATCAAGGAAGAATTAATTTTCAAAATAAGAATCAATGGAAATGGTTTACGCCATTGCGTTCGTCTCGAAATTCTGCTTGGAAACGAGTCCAAGTTTTCGAAAATCGGAGTCCGTATGACCGAGTTATGACCTTTCAAAGTTTTCAGAAATTTTCAAGTTCAAAATACACTCAATTCGAATTCAAACTTCGAATTTCAAACCTCCAAATGGACTGGGCGGGAAATTTCCCGCCCAGGACCAGGTCGACGTGGTGGTCGACTATGTAGTCGACCTACCCAGGACCAGGTCGACCATAGTGTCGACCTGGGGGTCGACCTGGTGCCCGAGCCCATTTCTGAAGCTGGATTCACTCTGATGTATTTGGCCTCATTTTTGTGCACATTCGTTGACCTGACCCTATAAATACAGCCCCTAACACCAGTCTCTGTACACAAAATTCTTTCTGACTTTATGCTGCTCTAATTCTGGTTGAAAAGTTTGAGAGAGTGACTGCTTCTACTACGTTGAGACTGCGTTAAGGGAATTGCTGATTTGGGGACTTCTATTAGGACTTGACTAGGCATATTCAACATCGACTCTCTTTTCCTAATTCTCGAACCACTATCTGTAAGCCCCAGTTATTTTCAGATTTAAACTGTAAATGTATTATGAATATGATGTAAATTGAAATTGGGCCTATGTATGATGACTATTTACATTCATTCTCGTTCATCTTGGATCTTGACTCTTGAATATTACCATGACATTGATTTGGGGCCTATTCATGTTGTAAATCAAAAGAAACCCCTCTTATTATCATGTTGAATATGTTATTAGTCACATGTTTATGACTATCACCTTATGACAGTCGTTACCATGACTATACTATCACCTTATGTCAATCGTTACCATGACTATACTATCACCTAGTGACAACTGTTATTTTGACTAGTACCTTATCTTGCTAGATTTGGAATCTTTATGTTCGAGGCCAATATTTCATATGCCAGTAATGTTTTAATCTTTTATTTCAAGTCATATCATGCTATGCTAGTAATCACCTTTGCCACATTATACCCGTTCCTTTTTTATGTTATTCCCTATTAGATTTATTTGTATCGATTCGAACTTACGTGCGATGGGAATACGATTTGGGTAGAATAGGTAAAACATAAATTAGCTTTAAACTTGAACATGAACGTTACTATGACTTGAACCTGAATATGGACATGAACTTGACACGATTTGACATGAAACATGACCTGAAAAACTTGACATGAATCTAGACATGAAAACTTGAACGTGGGCATGGCAGTTAGATAAACTTGAAAATGGCCAACTCGAGGTTGGGTTGAGTTTGCAGTGTAAATCTGCCAGGAACCGCCCGGCAAATCCAGTGTCTGCAAACAATAGGATCCAATGTGGGTAGTTGGTCGTATTGCACGTAAAAACCCGAGGTTAGACTATGTTGTGGTGTAAATCTGCATGAAAACCGCCCGGCAAATCCAGTAACCACAACAGTTAGTCTAATATGAGAGGTTGGCGTGCACTAATGAATTAATGCCACATGATAGGGTTAAGTCATGAACCACTTGAGTATACTTAACCAACTTGACACGATGACTTGATAGGGTTAAGTCATGAACTGCTTGAACACACTTAACTAACTTGATACACGATCTGGATAGGTTTAAGTCACGAATTTGAATGACAACACTTAACCCATTAGAAACCCTAGTTACGTGTCCTTTTCAGCAGTAACCCACTTAGTTGTATCACGATACCCTGGGACTAGGCAGGGTGGTGCACGATTACTGGGCTGATTGTAAGCGACCAGAACGACGGCTGAGTAGGTGCGTCATTGTAGGTTCAGGCGGGCTATGGTCGTGCACGTAGTCCGGAGTTGAAAAAGCAGGCATTGGGCACCCGCAGATTTACACTGTGCGTGCTTAATTCGTGTCGGTGGTTGGCACCATAGAACTTGATACACCCTATGGTGGACCTAGCACAGGTAACTACATTTCAGGATAGGGCCGTATGACACAGACACATGATGAGCTAGGACTTGTAAGGAGCCGGTCGATTAATAGATCATATCGTAGGACCCCGTAACGGGTCACTTCATGACACTGGGCTAAGGGATCATTTCAGGATTAATACTTGACATGTGTTAGAACACTAGTACAGATGGTGCAGCGAATCTTGAACATGTGATGCCAGACTTCACTTATCTTGTTATCTTGATTATCCTACCAGTTCTGTTATCACCCTTATGTTTAATTCCAGTTTTCACATATCATGTTACCTTTACTAGTTTTCATACTGAAAGTCACTAGGGCTTACCAGTCTTTATGACTGACCCTTTTTCTTTCGCCTCTTTTTCTTTCGTTTCTCCCCCCTCCCCTCCCCCCAGGTTCTCAGGGAGGAAACACTAGCTCTTAGCTTGGATTCAACTTGCTTTCTGACAGCTCATGTACGGTTTGGTCTTGGGCTATGCTATGGCTGCTTCTGCTATTTATGGGGAATAATTTACTTTTTTTTAAAGTTTATGCTTCTTTATTATGAACTGGATGTAATGGAATAATTTGTATTTTGGATGTATGATCTTTTGACTCTTTTCTTGGAAATAATAAGAAGTTGGTTTTTGATTTCTACCGCTGCTTTATCTTTATTTATGTTCTGCCTTGTGATATCTCTGTGCATGTTTACCTAGATAATACTCCACCAAAACTAGTGCATTCCCTTTGTGAGTGACCCTAGCGGAGGTGGGGTGTTACATTTGGTATCAAAGCAGAAGGATACCAGGCGGGGCAAAAGTTTTAAAAACCTTCTGAAACTATTTTCAAAACCATTTATAAAGAAGCATTTTTCAAGAAAAGTTTTATTTAAAAAGGTTATTCCCCAAGAAGCCATTAGCACTTCCCTTTGTTTCCTCGTTTGAATCTTTTCCTTTCGTTTTTCAGCATGGCCGATCTTAACCTTCCTGAGGGAATACCCATGCCTGGATGGTTCCGAAGGTACTTAGAAGCCAGGGCCAACGACGCGGGCACGGCATACATCCCTCCTCCTCCTCCCCTAGTGGCTGCGGTTCCTCCTCCTCCTGGTACCACCTTTGCCAAAATATGCAAAGACTTTAAAGCAATGGGCGGCAAGAACTTCGTTGGAACTGAAACCTTCGTTGAGGCACGAAACTGGCTAAAGGAGACAGAAGACTTGTTCATTATCTTTGATATGGAGGATCATAGGAAAGTTCAATTGGCAGCATCGTTGTTGAAAGAGGAAGCTGCATTTTAGTGGGAAGTCACCAACGCTACCAGGCCAATTGAGACTTGGGTAGACTTTAGAGAGAGGTTTGGGCTTAAATTCCTATCGTCAGCAGAGGAGAACCTTCAGATGGAGAGGTTCCTAGCACTCAAGCAAGGGGATATGTCTGTGAGGGAGTACGTGAATAAGTTTAATCAGCTTGCTCGGTTCGGTTTGGATTTGGTCAACACAGCCCATAAAAAGGCTGTACGCTTTGCTCGAGGATTGAACGAGCCACTACACATCTTGGCCCTAACTCATATACCCATGGGGGCGACCTTTGAAAGCTTGGTGGATATGGCTCTACTTCATGAGGAAGACAAGAATAGCAAGAAGGAGGTTAAGCCTAACGAGACTCAGAATAAGAAAGCTGATTTCAAGAAGGGGAACAACAAGAATAACAAGAATAACAAGAGCAACAACAAATCATGTGAGATGAGGAAGTGCAACTTCTGTGGTATTACTGGGCATCTAGCTAAATACTGTAGAAGGAAGAAGAGGAAGTTGGGTGAATGCTTTCATTGTGGAGATACTTTACACATTAGCAAGGATTGCCCTAAGAAGCAAGGACAGGGGCAAGGGCAGACCCAGCGAGCAGGACCTTCTGGAGGGCAGTTGCATGCTCTCAACACTACTCCAGCTCTTGACCGAGGTAGTACTATTTCCGTAGAAAGCCTTGTTTACATTTCTGACTTTCCTGTTCGAACCTTATTTGACTCTGGCGCATCACATACTTTTATTTCTTCTGATATTGTTGAAAATCTACACCTAAGTACTAGTCTGGTTGAGGATCCCGTTATAGTTTCAAATCCAATTGGGGGCTCCGCCCATTTATCTATGATGTGTGTGGATTTGAGGATCTCTAACTTAAGCGTAGAATTCACGTGTAATGCTTATGTTCTCGGATTCATAGGATACGGTTTGATCCTAGGGATGGATTGGCTGTCCGATTATGGAGCCATTCTTGATTGTGAACGAAGGGTAGTAAGGCTCATGACTCGCCTTGGCAATACCCTTGAAATTTCTTTTAACCCGAAGGGTCCGGTCATGTTATGTTATCTTGAATCCCTTGACACGTCCGACGATAATTTGCAATCTGTAAGAGTGGTCCGAGAATATCCAGATGTCTTTGATGAAGTGAGGGGATTACCTCCTAAACGCGAGATAGAGTTCTGAATTTATCTTGTTGATAATGCCAAGCCAGTTTCATTGCCCGTTAGTCATATGGCCCCGCGAGAAAGAAGAGAGCTCAGTAAACAAAATAACGAGTTGCTTGAGAAAAATTTCATAAGACGAAGCATTTCTGATTGGGGTGCTCCGGTGGTATTCGCTACTAAGGCGGATGGATCGCTTCGTCTGTGCATAGATTATCGTGAGTTAAACAATCTGACAAAGAAGAATAGGCACCCGCTACCAAGAATCGACGATTTGTTTGGCCAGCTTGTGGGAGCATCTGTTTTCTCTCAACTCGATCTAGCCACAGGATTCCGCCAGCTTAGAGTAGCTGAGGATAGCATTGACAAAACTGCGTTTAGGACTCCAGATGGGTTCTTCGAATGGCTCGTCATGCCGTTTGGGTTAACAAATGCACCCGCATACTTTTTAGATTTGATGAGCAGGGTGTTTCGGGAGTTCCTCAACAAGTTTGTGGTAGTTTTCGTGGATGATATTTTGATCTTCTCAAAAGACGAAGAAGAGCATGCTAGGCATCTCCAGGAAGTCATGGAGACGCTTAGAGCACACCAGTTAAAGGCTAAGTTCTCCAAATGCCATTTTTGGAGGAAGGAAATTCGGTTCCTTGGACATGTAGTTTCTAAGCAAGGCATAGCCGTGGACCCCGCAAAGGTAGTTGCGGTACAGGACTGGGAAATTCCTAAGAATGCAACGTAGGTGGGGAGCTTTCTCGGTTGGCGGGCTACTGCAGGAAGTTCATTAAGGACTTCGCTAAGATTTCATCCCCTCTTACTAAATTAACAAAGAAGAACCTACCTTTTGCATGGGACATAGAATGTGACGCTGCTTTTCAGAGGCTTAAGAGAGCCCTCACCACAGTTCCAGTTTTAGCATTACCCGATGGAGGTAAGATGATTACCATGTACACAGATGCATGCGGCACGGGATTAGGCGCTGTCCTAATGCAGGAAGGAAGAGTAATATGCTACGGGGGCAGACAACTTAAAGTTCATGAGAAAAACTATCCCACGCATGACTTGGAGTTGGCCGCGATTGTTTTTACACTTAAAGCTTGGCGCCATTATCTTCTAGGGGAGAGGTTCGAGCTGTATACCGACCACAAATCGCTTTAAGTACCTCTTCTAACAGAAAGACTTGAATCTAAGACAACAGTGGTGGATGGAGTTCTTGGCATCATATGACTTCGATATAGCTTATACCCCTGGCAAGGGTAATGTGGTGGCGGACGCACTAAGTAGAAAAAGGTTGACTTTGAGCCCCTTGTTTGTTGAAATGAAAAGCCTTGAGTTTATAGCAACCTTTGATTTTACACCTGCTGTTGAGTCATTGACCGCTGCGATAGCATCTCTTGAGCTAAGACCTACACTTCTAGATCAAGTACGGACTTCACAGAAGGAAGACCCACAGATGGTCGAAATCATGGACAAGCTGATTAGGGGTGAGACGTCAAGTCACCTCAATAGGTATGCCATAGATGACAAGGTATGGCTAAGGCGCGATGGAAGACTATGTGTCCCACAAGTGGGAGACTTAGTAAGGAGAGTTCTCGAAGAGGCGCATCACTCGAAGATGACTATACATCCCGGAGGGGATAAGATGTACAGGGATATGAAACGCATTTTCTTTTGGGCCGGAATGAAAAAGGATGTGGCAGAGTTCGTTTCGAAGTGCATGGTGTGCCAACAAGTAAAGGCCGAGTCTAAGAAGCCTGGTGGACTATTACATCCTTTGGTGGTTCCGCAATAGAAATAGGAAAGTGTCTCGATGGATTTCGTGGATGGATTGCCTAGGTCAAGGAAGGGAAATACTAGCATATGGGTCATAGTTGATAGACTCACGAAAAGTGCTCACTTCATTCCGGTGAAGAGCAAGAGGACCGCATCAGGGTTAGCGTTTATTTACCTTCGAGAGATAGTACGGTTGCATGGAGTCCCTTCTAGTATAGTTAGTGATCATGACCCGATTTTCACTAGCCGGTTTTGGAATAGTCTGCAAGAAGCAATGGGAACACGACTGAACTTGAGCACGGCCTATCACCCATAGACAGGTGGACAAACCGAAAGGGTAAATAGGGTACTAGAAGATCTCCTGAGGTTATGTATTCTTGACTTTGGTGGTACTTGGGAAGACCACCTTCCTCTCGTGGAGTTTGCGTATAATAATAGTTACCAAGCTAGCATCGGAATAGCACCGTTCGAAGCCCTGTATGGAAGACTGTGCAAGTCGCCAACTTGTTGGTGGGAGACGACAGACAGGCTTATACTTGGCCCTGATATGATAAGAGGCACTTCTGAGAAGATTGAGTTGATACGAAGACGGATGAAAACGGCCCAAGATAGACAGAAATCTTATGCGGACCAGAGAAGGACAGACCTAGAGTTCGAAGTCGGAGATATGGTCTTTATAAAAGTTTCTCCGTTACGCAATGTAGTTTGTTTTGGATCAGTTGGAAAGCTAGCGCCAAGGTTTGTAGGACCGTTCCACATCACTGAGAGGATTGGACGGATGGCCTACAAGGTAGACTTACCCGAGAAGCTGGCTGGGGTGCACAACGTCTTTCATGTCTCGCATCTCCGGAAGTGTTTGCATGAGTCAGCCGAAGTGGTTGAGCCAAGCATCCTCGAAGACGTAGAAGTGGAAAAAGAAGCAACATTGAGGCGAGTTCCGATTCGTATCTTAGGAATGGAGATTAAGAAACTAAGGAATCGAGAAGTCAAGCTAGTGAAAGTGCAGTGGAGTGAGGCCCAAGAAGACGCAACTTGGGAAACCGAAGAGAAGATATGTGCGCTTTACCCATTTCTTTTTGAGGGTACATTCTCGATCTCATTTTCCTTTAAACTTGAAAACCTTTTCGTATCACGCTTCTAATATCTATGTTTGTCTTGTTATCTTCTCGATCTTATCTTGATAACCTTAGCTGGAACCATATGGGTGTAAACATGTGATTGAAACATGTTATGGTTGATGTTTGCAAATGGTTGCAAGTGGTTGCTAGTGGATGCATGACACACATTAGGCACTAGATCGGCTCAGACACATTTTCATGTTGCATATGAATGAGTGCTTATACTTGTACATGGATGAAACTTATTATGCTATCACTTGGATGTTGCATATGGATGGATGTTTGTGCACTCATGTAGAGATTATGAACTATGCTAGGAATTTGCATACATGTTGGATTCATGACACTAACATATTTTGCATTAAGAAGGTTTACTGAATCAGTAACCGCCTGATCTTTTGCATTAGATAAGTACATATACACACACTTTTTGCATATGTTCATATAGCACTAGAAATCTTTTAAGGACAATGGTAGCCCATGGATGATGCTTTGAGTAGATGGATGATGGATGGTAGGACACATCCTCCCTAACTTAGAGATTTCGGGGACGAAATCCTTTAAGGAGGGGAGAATGTAACAACCCGTGTTTTTATAACGTGTAATAACCATAAATCAGGGCAGAATTAATTTTTAAAATAAGAATCAAGGGAAACTGGTTATGCCATTGCGTTCATCTCGAAATTCTTCTTGGAAACGAGTCCGAGTTTTCGAAAATCGGAGTCAGTATGACCGAGTTATGACCTTTCAAAGTTTTCAGAAATTTTCAAGTTCAAAAACAGACTGAATTCGAATTCAAAATTCGAATTTCAAACCTCCAAATGGACTGGGCGGGAAATTTCCCGCCCAGGACCAGGTCGACCTGGGGGTCGACTATGTAGTCGACCTACCCAGGAACAAGTCGACCATAGTGTCGACCTGGGGGTCGACCTGGTGCCCGAGCCCATTTCTGAAGCTGGATTCACTTTGATGTATTTGGCCTCATTTCTGTCCACATTCGTCGACCTGACCCTATAAATACAGCCCCTAACACCAGTCTCTGTACACAAAATTCTTTCTGACTTTATGCTTCTCTAATTCTGGTTGAAAAGTTTGAAAGAGGGACTGCTTCTACTACGTTGAGACTGCATTAAGGGAATTGCTGATTTGGGGACTTCTATTAGGACTTGACTAAGCATATTCAACATCGACTCTCTTTTTCTAATTCTCGAACCACGATCTGTAAGCCCCAGTTATTTTCAGATTTAAACTGTAAATGTATTATGAATATGATGTAAATTGAAATTAGGCCTATGTATGATGACTGTTTACATTCATTCTCGTTCATCTTGGATCTTGACTCTTGAATATTACCATGACATTGATTTGGGGCCTATTCATGTTGTAAATCAAAATAAACCCCTCTTATTATCATGTTGAATCTGTTATTAGTCACATGTTTATGACTATCACCTTATGACAGTCGTTACCATGACTATACTATCACCTTATGTCAATCGTTACCATGACTATACTATCACCTAGTGACAACTGCTATTTTGACTAGTACCTTATCTTGCTAGATTTGGAATCTTTATGTTCGAGGCCAATATTTCATATGCCAGTAATGTTTTAATCTTTTATTTCAAGTCATATCATGCTATGCTAGTAATCACCTTTGCCACATTATACCCGATCCTTTTTATGTTATTCCCTATTAGATTTATTTGTATCGATTCGAACTTACGTGCGATGGGAATACGATTTGGGTAGAACAGGTAAAACATAAATTAGCTTTAAACTTGAACATGAACGTTACTATGACTTGAACCTGAATATGGACATGAACTTGACACAATTTGACATGAAATATGACCTGAAAAACTTGACATGAATCTAGACATGAAAACTTGAACGTGGGCATGACAGTTAGATAAACTTGAAAATGGCCAACTCGAGCTTGGGTTGAGTTTGCATTGTAAATCTGCCCGGAACCGCCCGGCAAATCCAGTGGCTGCAAACAATAGGATCCAATGTGGGTAGTTGGTCGTATTACACGTAAAAACCCGAGGTTAGACTATGTTGTGGTGTATATCTGCCTGGAACCGCCCGACAAATCCAGTAACCACAACAATTAGTCTAATGTGAGAGGTTGGCGTGCACTAATGAATTAATGCCACATGATAGGGTTAAGCCATGAACCACTTGAGTATACTTAACCAACTTGACACGATGACTTGATAGGGTTAAGTCATGAACTGCTTGAACACACTTAACCAACTTGAGACACGATCTGGATAGGGTTAAGTCGCGAATTTGAATGACAACACTTAACCCATTAGAAACCCTAGTTACGCGGTCCTTTTCAGCAGTAACCCACTTAGATGTATCACGATACCCTGGGACTAGGCAGGGTGGGGCACGATTACTGGACTGATTGTAAGCGACCAGAACGACGGTTGAGTAGGTGCGCCATTGTAGGTTCAGGCGGGCTATGGTCGTGCACGTAGTCCGGAGTTGAAAAAGCAGGCATTGGGCGCCCGTAGATTTACACTGTGCGTGCTTGATTCGTGTCGGTGGTTGTCACCATAGGACTTGATACACCCTATGGTGGACCTAGCACAGGTAACTACATTTCAGGATAGGGCCGTATGACACAGACACATGACGAGCTAGGACTTGTAGGGAGCCGATCGATTAATAAATCGTACCGTAGGACCCCGTAAGGGGTCACTTCATGACACTAGGCTAAGGGATCATTTCACGATTAATACTTTACATGGGTTAGAACACTAGTACAGATGGTGCAACGAACCTTGAACCTGCGATGCTAGACTTGACTTATCTTGTTATGACTTATCTTGTTATCTTGATTATCCTACCAGTTCTGTTATCACCCTTATGTTTAATTCCAGTTTTCACATATCATGTTACCTTTACTAGATTTCATACTGAAAGTCACTAGGGCTTACCAGTCTTTATGACTGACCCTTTTTCTTTCGCCTCTTTTTCTTTCGTTTCTCCCCCCCCCCCCCCCCCCAGGTTCTTAGGGAGGAAACACTAGCTCTTAGCTTGGATCCAACTTGCTTTCTGACAGCTCATGTACGGTTTGGTCTTGGGCTATGCTATGGCTGCTTCTGCTATTTATGGGGAATAATTTACTTTTTTTTTAAGTTTATGCTTCTTTATTATGAACTGGATGTATTGGAATAATTTGTATTTTGGATGTATGAGCTTTTGACTCTTTTCTTGGAAATAATAAGAAGTTGGTTTTTAATTTCTACCGCTGCTTTATCTTTATTTATGTTCTGCCTTGTGATATCTCTATGCATGTTTACCTAGATAATACTCCACCAAAACTAGTGCATTCCCTTTGTGAGTGACCCTAGCGGAGGTGGGGTGTTACAACGAGCAAACAAAAGTGTACAAATGTTTACACTTATATATGTGTAACGTTGGGCAAGAATGGGCTAAAAAGAAGATAAGTTACACTATCGAAAGCTAGCCCAGCCCATATATCAACTTATACAATATATTCTCTCTAAACAAACAACCGACTCATTCTAATACCCCCCCACAATAGTTAGGGTTTCAGAAACCCTAAATTTCGCCATTTCAAGCTGAAAGATGGATCGATAGAGCTAGCACTATGATATTATCTTCTTCTATTAACCTTTTCTAACCTTGATTTATGCTCTCTGATGCTATCTGACGGCTTGCTTGCTTTAATTGACAGATTCGAGAAGTCGCAGTCTTCAATTTCAAATTTTTGAGCTTCGTGTTGCTTCCTTTTGACTACAGTGATAATAAGATTAGCACTATCTTTAGTATTGATCTTCAGAGGGCTGGTTTGACTTATGACGTTGAGATCTTCTCTGAATCTGATATAATTTTTTAATGATATTGCTTTAGTTAACATGTCAGCTCTTTGATAAAAACCAGGTATATGATTTACTTGTATTTCTCCTCTTTGAACTGATTCTCTGACGAAATGAATATCTATCTCAATATGCTTTGTCCTAGCGTGTTGTATAGGATTCTCTGTCATGTATACAACACTTCTATTATCACACCATAGTGTAGGTTTAACTCTAGGTTGTAGTTTAAGCTCAGACAGTAGGGATAGTAGCCACTTGATCTCTGTTGTTGCATTTGCTATGCTCCTGTATTTGGCTTCAATGCTGGATCTAGAGATTGTGGGTTGTTTCTTTGAACACCAGGATATCAGACTTTGACCAAAATATATATAATAACCACTGGTTGATCTTCAATCATTGGGTTCTGACGCCCAGTCAGCATCTACATATCCAGTTATGTGTAAATGCTGACTGGCCTTTAGTTTTAATCCATAGTCAATTGTCCCTTTTAAATAGCGTAGAACTCTTTTAACTGCCTTCCAATGTATGTCCATAGGATTCTGCATAAATTGAGAAAGTTTATTCACACTATACGATATATCAGGACGTGTTATTGTTGCATACTGTAGTGCACCAATAACACTCCTGTATTCAGATACATTTGAAATAGCCTCTCCCCCATACTTTGAATAATTCTGACTCCTTATCATTGGAGTAGGTTGGGGTTTGGCATTTATCGTATTTGTTTTGGCAAGCAACTCAGTTATATATTTTCTTTGACACAGAGTTAATTCAGATTCTGTTCTGAGTACTTCTATGCCTAGAAAATAGTTTAGCTCACCTAAATTCTTAATAGAGAACTGTTTATCTAAGTACTGAGTGAGCTTGTCAATCTCATCAATATTATTCCCAGTTATGATTAAGTCATCCACATATATTAGTATGTAAATTGTTGTAGAGCTATTTATTTTGATAAATAATGAACTGTCTGATTTGGTAGACTGATATCCTAATTTAATTAGAGTATTTTTCAGTCTATCAAACCAAACTCGAGGGGCCTGTTTTAGACCATAAATAGCTTTATTAAGTTTACATACTAAATTTTGATTGAAAATGTAGCCTTATGGTTGCTGCATATATATTTCCTCTTTAAGAATACCATTCAAGAAAGCATTGTTAACATCTAAATGTTTAACATGCCATCTTTTACATAGAGCCACAGTAAGAATGAGCCTAATAGTAGTAGGTTTTACTACAGGTGAGAAGGTTTGATTAAAATCAAATCCATACTCCTGAGTAAAACCTTTCGCAACTAACCTGGCCTTATATTTATTTATTGATCCATCTGGGTTCTTTTTAAGTTTGTATGTCCATCTGCACCCAACAATATTTTTATTGGTAGGTGGGCATACAAGCTCCCAGGTTTTATTTCTAATGAGAGCATTATACTCTTCATCAATGGCTTTCTTCCAGTTTTTGTTTTTGATAGCCTTTTCAAAGGAATCAGGTTCACAATCACTGGATGAAGCTATATATGCTTTTGGTTTGAAAATATCACTTTTTGGTCTAGTAACCATAGGATGGCCAGTCTGAATTGGTTGTTCAGATGATGGTGAGCTGCTGTCATTATCTGAATCTGATGAATATTCTGATCTGGTAGTTTGAGAACCTGTGTTTTCTTCTAACCCTTGATTTTCTGAATTTTCAGGATTGTGTATGGCAAGGCTGGGTGACTGTGATTCATCACCTTCTTCAGAATGAGTTTGTGATGTTCCATTGGACTCAGCAGCCTCACTCTCATCATTTTTGTCCCATTTTTCAGAGTAAATTGGGATTTCAGGTATGGAATCACCTGGATTTCTTACTTTACTAGTAGTTGAAATTTGCCTACTGCTAAAAGGAAACATAGTTTCATCAAATACAACATGTCTGCTTATGTATATCTTACCAGTCTCATCCAGACACTTGTGTCCTTTTTGTCTAGTGGTATAACCCAAAAATGTACACGGTTTAGATCTGAAATCTAATTTGTTTGAATTGTAGGGCCTTAAATAGGGAAAGCACAAACAACCAAAAGGTTTTAGACTACTATAATCTGGTTATGTATTGTGTAATCTTTCTTTTGTTGTCATACCTTTCAGTACCTTTGTTGGTTGTCTATTGATCAAATGCACAGATGTACTGAAGGCCTCTGGCCAAAACTTTAGGGGTAGTTTTGCTTGTGCTAGTAAAGTTAAACCAGACTCAACAATATGTCTGCGCTTTCGTTCAACTAGCCCATTTTGTTGAGAATTATAAGGACAAGTAATTCTATGGATGATTCCTTTCTTAGTAAAATATTGGTCGCTTCCACCATCTGATTGAACTATTTTAACTAGAGTATTAAATTGCCTTTTAGCCATAGAGATAAAGTTAGTGACAACATTAATAGTTTCAGATTTGGCTTTCAGAAAATAAATCCAAGTGTGTCTACAGTAAGCATCTACAAAAGCAATATAGTATTTAAATCCAAAATATGAATTTATAGGAGCAGGACCCCGTAAGTCAGTGGCAATTAACTGCAATGGTTCAGTATACACAGTTTCAGAGTCAATAAATGGTAGTTTATGACTTTTTCCAACTTGACAATACTCACAAATGTATGGTAAAGAAACATCGTTATATTTGATATTATTTTCATCTAAGACTTTCATTATAATTTTTGCACTAGGATGACCAAGTTTATAATGCCAAAGATCAAAGACTGTTTTATTGCTATCAGTCTTGTCAAGAACATTCAAATTACAGCGTTTTTCCCTTTTTACCACACTGTTATTTTCAACAGTGTTGAACTTGTAAAGGCCTCCTGTCATGTTACCCTGCAAAATGGGTTCCCTAGTTAGAATGTCCCTAACTAAACAATATTTAGGGTAAAATTCAAAGAAGACATTATTGTCATGTGCAAACTGGGAAACACTTATTAAATTTTTCTTGATCTTTGGAACTCTTAAAAGATTGATTGGATATAATTTTCTCTTACCTTTTAAACTAGCATTGCCAGTGTGAGTGATGTTAATACTTTTACCATTACCTAATAAAATTGAGTGATTACCTCTATAATCTCTACACCCCAGGTTTAAACTATCAAGATTGTTTGTAATATGATGAGTAGCTCCAGAATCTGGATACCAACCATCATCTTGCACATTTTCAAGCTTTGCAGTGTCATTTTGATTGCCACTTTTTCTAGTATTATCTTGATTGCTATTTTCAGATTGAGATAAGGCCATGTTGACATTAGGATTACCATTATTTCTCTGATTCTGATTAGCAGTGTAATTAGTGTTGAATCTGAAGTAGCAGTTCAATGCTGTGTGACCCATTCTTTCACAAATTTGACACTTTGGCTTATTGACATTAGTCCATCTACCTCTGCCACGTCCTCTTCTTACACTACCACCTCTTGGGTAAGATTGATCATTCCTGTTGTTATTAAAATTCTGATTTTTTCCTTTAAACCCTGTAGTGAGGTTTACTGCATAATCAGTTTCGTGTGGTTTCTTGGCATTTATTCTTGCTTCATGAGAGAGTAGTATAGAATGTACTTCATCAATAGCTGGCATTTCTTTTTGAGAAGTTATAACGGCAACAACAGCTTCATAATCATTGTTAGGCCCATTGACTAAATACAAAAGTTGATCACTGTTAGAAACTCTGTTTCCAGTGGCATTTAGCAAGTCACATAGTCTTTTAACTTTTGCAATATACTCTCTCATAGACAGATTTTCCATTTTAACACTTTGTAGTTGATTCTTGTAGTGAAGAACTTTTGCAGAACATTGATTATTGAATTCTTTTTCCACTGTAGTCCAAATGTCATAGGCAGATGAACATCCAATGACTTGTGGTAACAAACTTGCACTTATAGATGACAACAGCCAAGAACTGATGAGTCTATCTTGTCTGTGATAATGTATGTACTTTTCATTTGCAACTGTTCGATTGTTTTCATCTGTAACATACTTGGCTGGTATATCGACGGTACCAAGAATATATCCTTCAAGGCCATATCCTTGAATGGCTGTTTCAACTTGTGATTTCCAGAGAAGATAGTTATCTTCTTCAAGATGTATGGTGATTGATTGACTCTTAAGACTAATGATAGTCTTTGCTGCTGGATTTACAGGTCCGGATTCATTGGAAACGGCTTGACCATTGTCAGATGCCGCAGAGGGTGTTGGATCAACCATGATGACAACAATAACAAAAAAAATCAGGACAAATGAATGCTGCTATCAATCAAGAATCTGAGGAATCCTTAAACAGGTATGCAGCAGCCAAAGGTCTCTAGTGATGAATGTTCACTAAAACAAAAGGTACCTTATTCTGAAGATATCTCTTGGCATGGCTCTTACTTGTCTTGATGATTTTCTTGAATTCTTGACTTATTTCCTGGCGATCTTTGTAACTGATATTTGAGGGTATATCTGATTGTTCAAATGCAGCCTTTCACAGGTGAGGAACTGAACGATTGCGGTATATCTTCACTCAAATGATGAGGAATCTCCTTTGATGAGTCATATCCATGTGATGATGCTATAATCTGATGGATATGAAGATTAAAGAACTCAATTTCAGGACCTTGCAATGTCGTGAGGCTGTGTTTCTTTTATTTCGTTCTGATACCAAGAAAGACTTTGAGTAATAATGTTTTGTTTTCAAAGCAGAGGTTGTTTTTGAGTTTTCAGAATTGTAATTGATTGAATTGAAAAAGTGTACAAATGTTTACACTTATATATGTGTAACGTTGGGCAAGAATGGGCTAAAAAGAAGATAAGTTACACTATCGAAAGCCAGCCCAGCCCATATATCAACTTATACAATATATTCTCTCTAAACAGACAGCCAACTCATTCTAATAACTAGCCATAGTGTAAATAATTAAATGGGTTATGTTACTTTCGATTATCTTATTTGTATCATATAAAAACGGTGTAACTAACTTATTTCTAAGCATGCACTGACAATGCAATTTACAAATGCATAATTTGCACCATTAGTATTGTTGCATTTCCCCATAAGTAGCATGAGAAAGTAATCAGGTACAACATAATGTCATTTTTCCATATGTTACATCATATCATTTTCGATGGATATTTGATATAACTGCACCGATTCAAACATTTTCATAAGTTACTTAATTACTTACTGATGGTCATTGAAACATTAGTTTATATCTTTTTCAGACTAACAAAAATACTAAATATTCTAAATTATCATGTAAAAGAGTGTCGAAAAATAGTTTTCGATTCAGTTATATGTTATACTGATTGATATTTCTATAACTAAAGCCACTCCTGCCTACTCATAAGCTTATTAAGTCACAAAATTGCTCTCATAAAAATCAAACAAAACAGAAGTAAGAAATATAATTATTAGTACCTGAATACCATGCTTTATGTAGCAGTACTATTCAAGGTACATGTTGCAACATAGATGGCTCGAGAACAACAAGAATGGTATGTACTCCAATGCATTGTATTCATCAAGGCATATCTAAAAAGGTGAAAGCAATTGTACCATAAGAGTGGGGACTTCTTGCATCAGATGAAATTTAGGCTGTTTTATTTTGTTTACACTTTTTTTTTGAAATGTGAACAAAACACTTTCCTCTTATTGGAGGAATTTGGTGGATCATACATGGACCCCCTGAATTCCTTCAATAGGATCCGAATGTTTTGTTCACCCTTCATAAAAAGTGTAAATAAACTCGGTTTTAAATTTAGGTCCCGATTCACTGAAGAAAAATGAAAATAATAATATGTAAAGGAATAAAATAATTCGGATTTATTTCAATTAAAAAGGGCATATGGCGAACATTATATTACAATTAACAAATCGGTTCACAAGAGTACCTCTCATGCTAGGAGTAATATCCAACTGTATCAACATGTAATTTGCAAGCAATGGATCTTGTACCTGATGGCCAAATGACAACAAACAAAATATGTACATGTAAGAACTTAGATAAAGGAATGCCAAAATGATAGTAAACACAATATACAATAAGCTGAATACCACAAGGTGTAGTAAGCTATTATGCCATAAAGGTGCCCTGAAATAGGCCTTAGAGCACTTACAGCAGTGCGATTTTGGTGAAAAAGAGGAAGAATTCCCCCTTTTTACCTTCCCTCGTGCTACAACAATGTAGATTTGACGTGGGGAAGGAAGAGAAGCGGGAACTCCCCATATTTTTTGTTGAGTGAGGATCCCTAAATGTTAAACTGAAAATCGTTTACGGATTAAATGGTTTTTCAGATTACCGTTTAGGGTAGAAAAGAAGAAAAAAATACTAAATGGGAAACTGATTCTCATTTAGTATTTTTTTTGGCACCGTACGCTTTTTTTGTTCTTCCTCCCCATAGAATCCACCACTAAAAGGTCATAAAGTCAGACAAACATAAGCAATAAAAAATAGGAATACCTGATTAATCATGGTGGACAAGAAAAAAATTAAATGGGATAAAACATTGGTTTGACACAAATAACTATAGTAAGACCAAATAGAACAATTGAACAAATTTTCTAGCGCAACTTATGTTGTCAAGTATGGAAGAGCTTCAATAAAAAAAATAGTCACCAATAGCATACTCTACAAAATAGGACCAACTGTCTAAATTTGGCGAAATGTAAAAAACCAACATAAGTCATGATTTCAACTGATGTTTATGAACATCACATTTATTGATAAATATGTATGATTAAGAAAGAATCAAGTTAATCTGAGTAATGAAACTGAACTCAACATATTATATTATATGGTTAAAAATCAAGGTCGGCCTTGGGCGTGGGCTAGCCAGGCGACGACCTAGTTCATTCGAAGGGCCCAATTTTTTTTACTGATGTTTTATTATCAGTAACTAAAGAAAAACTTATCCATTTAAAATGCTAATAACAGGAATGTGGTTGAGTAGAAAAGTGTTGCTTTTCTATGTCAGGTGATGAGGGTTTAAATCCTAGCAATGCTAATTTTTTGTTTTGCAACTTATCTGTTTAGGGCCCAAAATTACACTGGGCCAGGCCTGTTAAAAATTATATTGCAGGCCTAAAGTATTGCATAGGTAGAGAAAATGAACTACATGCAAACATAAAATAACATTACAAGTTTATAATACAATATTCAAAATTTTCCTATTGTCCAAGTATTAAATAAGATTTAAATAACACTATACTTATTGAGAAAGGCAGGGACAACAAAGTTGACATACTATATTTGAGTGTTTCAACTTAATAATGCAAAGTTAATACTATCCAAGTTACAACTTAATAAATGTAGCAGGCTAAAGAAAAATGAAAGAAATAAATACTTTTGATTATAATGCAGTTGTGTGGTAATATGTAAAAGTAATAAAGGTGAATATGTTAAGGGACTTTACTGCAATTTACATGGCATGTAAACTCTATAAATAAAGGGATTGTTTACATTGTAATATACTATTGAATCAATAAAAATGAAAAGTCACTCCCTAATATCTTATGTTCTCTTTAGTGGCTTCTCCTCTTTTATCTATTTTGTTTTTTTATAACATGTTAACAATACGAGATTCCATTAGAGCTATTTTTTTGAAATCTTCTAGATCTACATCTATGGATTTGTCATGTAATTAATTTTCATTTGAAGATGATTAATCCATGGATTTTTAGTTTTGTTCTGCAATTAATTTCTGTTTGAGAATCCTTGATTAATGTACCTATGAATTTGTTATATCTTCTGTTCTTTTATATCCGATTCAAACTTCTAGATATGTTTTTCTATTTTTTTTTTTTTTGTTATTTGTAGTTCTTGATTGGGTTCTAATGGATCTATTTTTTAGATCTAATTATTTTTATTGACCCTAAATATGTGTCTAGATTTATTCTTTTAGTTCTTAGCGGATCTAATTTTGAGTTTTCCTAATCCAATTTGATGGAAATTTGATTATATATGTATTGTTTACATTATTGATGATATAGAGGTAGATCTAATTTTATCTTTCCCGATCTACTATTATTTTTCATATGTAATTCTTTTGAAAATATTGAGGACAGAATATCTCTTGATTTATCACTGGAAGTGAAATTGAAAAATCATGATGTAAACAAATTCTTTCAAATAAGGAACTTGAAGTTCATATGCTAAAATAAAGCCTTCAAATGTGCCTTTAAATGCAAAAATAAAGCCTCAAAGCACATAAGTGTGCTTAATATTGGCTTATAACAAAGGACATAGAACTCAATAATATGAAAGGATTTGAAAAATCAATGAAAGGAAAAGTTTCAATAAAAGACAAAAGGCTTATATTCCAATTTAATGCTACGCATAATTTCCTGAAGAAATTTATTTTAGAAGAGATTGTTATGTTCATAATAAATACTATTTTCTTGAAGAAACCCTCATATGTGAATAAAGCACTTTCTAGAGAAATTGCTTTAATTTAAAATATATAATAATATATAAATTATAATAAAAACCGAAGTTTTATTATAGTAATTTTAGAACATATCATATTTTCAGAAGAAATATTTTATTGTTCCTTAGAAAAAAAATTATAAAGAAAATATGCAAAGTTAAGATCTAATACTGATCTTAATTAAGCACTTCTGAAGTGACTGCAAAAGCAATTTTTTTAGCAAGGTTTTTAATGAGGCATTATCTTGATCCTGATGTAACAACCCTCATTGTAACATTGTAAAACATGTTACCTAAAGATGAAATAAAATTGCACTCTTTTCCTTATTTATGATTTTTCCCACACGGTTTTTCATAAGATGGTTTTTAATGAGGCAAATTAATTTGATCATCTTTGCATACGCATATTCAAGGGGGGAGTGTTGTAATATATAAAAATAATAAAGGTGAATATGCAATTTATATGACATGTAGACTCTGTAAATAAAGAGATTATTTACATTGTAATATACAACTGAATCAGTAGAAATGAAAAGTCTCTCCCTAATATCTTATGTTCTCTCTAATGGCTTCTCCTCTTTTATCTATATTATTTCATAATAGTGATATATTCAAGGTATCCAATATTAGTAGTATATATAAGATAACAATTCAAGGTCACTTGGTTGGCAGATTACTTCCTTTCTTCCATATTCTAATTTCCTCTTTAACTATTTTCTCAAAGGATGCAATTAATGCAATTGCTATTTTTTATACAACAAATACTATCATTCAAAATTAAAGAATTACTACTTTATATAATGTCGCAACATCTAAACTTATCATTTAAATATTGTTACTTTATCTAATGTCGCAACGGCTAAACAAGACTGTATTTATAGCTAACCCGACTCCAATTACATATAATTTGAATATTAATGTAAATTATGGTAACTTCACAAATTTAGCATGCGTAATTAATTATGTATCAATCTGTTCCTTAATATTTTTCAGCTTGAGGAAAATATGCAGTAGATTTTGATGATAGATTCCTTCAAAAATATATTCTATTTCCTCATTCGTGATTATTTTTCATAACCATTTCTAACAAATTATTAGTACATTTAATTATTTTCAAAGATTACATACTATTCAAAAATATAAGCTAAGGGAAGTATTAGAATTCAAATGTCAACTGTGTGACATTCCATGCTTATTGAATTGTTGGACTAAATTCGTCGCTGATTCTCTGAAAACTAAAATCTCCGAGGCACGATGTGTTGATTGCTATCTTGTGTGCACGAGTAATGGCAAATCTGTTCGAAGATACAACGGAGAAGATATTGAATATCTTTAATCGACGTGGTTGCACAAACACGACGATTCACTATCTGGATTTATCGCTATAGTAACAAGATAACAGAGTTATAGCCTGCAGAACTATAACTTGTATAATTTATTAGAAACTTGGTAGATCAGAGAGAAGATGATGTTAGAGAAGAAATTCAAGTGGTTTAAAACTGGAGTTTAGTACGGTTTTTATAGAACTGAGGAGATACAGGTGCTTCTGCTCAGAAAAGTTGCAATTCTTTGAACAGTAGCGGCTGTTTCTTTTCAGAAATAGTCGCAGCTCTTCGTACCAATCGACTGGTCAATAAGATACCAGTCGACTGGTACGTATGTAAGGCAATGTGTTCGAAAATTCGTGTATGTCTGTATTTAAACAGACACTATCATTTCACCTTGACCAGTCGACTGGTATAAATGCCACCAGTTGACTGGTAAGGTGTAAAACTGCACCAGTTGACTTTTGTTAAAAAATAAAACAGTTCGAAGTGCAGCAAGCCCATTGACATTCCAAGGCCCATCTAATCACGAGACCCCAAGAGCCCCAAGGTCCATCTTTTGACCTTTTAAATATTAATATCCATGCCAATGCCATGCTCTCGCTTCCTCTTTCTTTTGATATAATATACCATGTGTTTACATATATAGAGGTAAGAACATGTATATTTAATGATATAGGACAAAAGAACTTGCCCCTTCTTTATTTTTATTTCAAATTTCCTCTAACAATCCTCCACCAAATTTCAAATAAATTCCTCTTGTTATTTTACATGCAGGAAAATTTGTGCATAAGTATAGATGTCTTATAGACTTGAATCTATACATAGTGGAAACCCATCAAAGTATATCAGGATGGAGTGGCTGACTAAGCATTTAACCATCGATCCTATATGATCTACCGGATGTGATTATCACACACCCATTTTCATTTTTTTAGATAGTAGTTTGCCCGACCTGTGGATTGGCCTTGAGTATGTATCTTCTTTCATGAAATGCCCTTAGAGATCAAGCCAAAATCTCGCAGAAGGCGGCACCACCTTGTTTGCATTCATATAGGTAGGTTTATCAGAAGTGAGTTATAACACACACCTCAATGGTATATCTGTTATAAACCTATTAAGTTGTAACACCACATATTTTTATTGACACTATAAGAAGAAAATTAAATAATAAATAATTTAATGTTCAGAATTAAGGAAAACGGACTGTTCCATTGTGCCTATCTCGAAATTCTTGTCAAGATAGACATTTGGTTTATGTAAAACGGACACCATATGAAGAAGTTATGAGGGTTATAAGTTTTTATACGCACAGAAAGATTATATATATACACATGAGTCAGAGATGGGTCAGAATTTTATCCAAAACCGTTCGAATTTGAAAAATAAAAAGTGGCGGCAATTTTCCCGCTCTAGGGGGTCGACCCCTCTTGAGGGGAGTCAACACTAGGGTCGACCCCCCTTAAGGGGTGTCGACACCAGGGTCGACTCACCTATAGGGGTGTCGACATCCCTAAAGGATGACGTGGCAGTCGGTTTCAAAGGGGCTGGCAGTTATATATACACGGTCATTCCTCTTGTTTTCTTCATTGAGAATCCATAGAGGCCAAACTCTGCTGGTGTCAGAACTGAACTAGATCCGTTATCTTCTACAAACAATCAACTTTGCAAATCAAATTGAAAGATTCGAGTGTAGATCTAACCTCTGCAATCTTCTACCTTTTCTTTTAAACCAAAACACTGTGAGTTCCTAGTTGCTTTTAGATTTAAATATCCTAAAAGTAAACGTGACATGATGATAGTTTGGATTTGTCCATATGACTAAATTATATCAGATCCGTTGTAAATTATGAACATATGACATTCTCAATTGGTTAGGAATTGGATCTAAATCTTTATCTTATTAGATCTATTGTAACTTCTATGACATGCTATGATGTGGATCTTAATCTTAATTGTGTTAGATCTACTTTTAACTATTGGATCTGAATTATGTGGACATTTGAATTGTTAATCAGATCTAGTTTATCATCTTGCTAGGAGTTGCTTTCGAAGTATGGCTCAAGTTCTTATCTCTACTATGGCTTAGCTCTTTTTCTTGAGGAATTATGTTATGCTTTTTATATTTATGTACTCTGATGGTATAAGACAGAAGTTGTATTATTGTAATGGTTTTTGTGACTTATGGTATTTTGGACCACGATGTTATGATTTATGTTTGAAATAAAAATTTGAATTCCTGCTGCTATCTTATTTATATCTGTCTTGTAATTATTCTCTGTCTGTTTACCTATTACTCTTCACGGAACTTAATGCATTCTCCTTGTAAGTGACATTAACGGACGTGGGGTGTCACACTTGGTATCAGAGCTGAAGGTTACCAGATTGGATAAAGTTTTTGAAAACTATTTTCAAAAAGGTTTTTAAGGAAAGCATTTTCAAAAAGAAAAGTCTGTTTTGAAAAACATTCCCCAAAAAGCCATATGTAATATCCTTTGGTTCTTTGTCTAAATCTGTTCCCTTTTTCGTTTCAGCATGTCTGTGGAACCAAACATTCCTAATATCCCAGAGGGCGTCACGATACCCGGATGGTTTCGTAGGTATTTGGAAGCCATAGAGCCTGCCGAGGGCCAAGGAAACGTTCCTCCCCCTGCTGCACCAATCATTTCTCCTCCTCCCCCTCCAAGAGTAGATAATTTCGCTAAGATCTGCAAGGACTTCCGTGCAATGGGAGGGAAGCCATTCCATGGGAACGAGACATTCGTAGAAGCACGGAATTGGCTCAAGGAGATCGAGGACTTTTCCATAATCTTTGAAGTAGAGGATAGAAGGAAGGTTCAGTTAACCGCCTGGCTACTGAAAGACGAAGCCTCATTTTGGTGGGAAGTTACCCAAGCTAGACGTCCGATGGAAACTTGGGAAGATTTTAGACAAAGATCTGAAATGAAATTTCTCTCCCAAGCTGAGAGAAACATGCAGATGGAGAGTTTCTTAGCGCTCAAACAAGGAAACTTGACGGCGAAAGAGTATGTGAACAAATTCAACCAGTTAGCAAGGTTCGGGTTAGAGTTGGTGGATACGCCGCACAAAAAGGCTTTGCGGTTTGCTAAAGGGCTGAATGAACCCCTTCATGGGTTAGCTATGTCCCATATTCCAATGGGGGCCACTTTTGAAAAGCTTGTTGATATGGCCCTAATGCATGAGGAAGACAAGAGAGAAAGGAAGGAAGTAAAAGCTGAGGAAACAATGCAAATTAAAAAGGTGTGGCCCAAGAAGGGACAATAACAACAACAGCAGAGGAAAGTTGGAAAGAATGAAAAGGCCCAGGACAAGAGGATATGTCACAGTTGTGGGAAAGAAGGTCACTTGATCAAAGACTGTAAGAGAAGGAAGAACACTTGCTTTAAATGCGGAGAGGTCGGACACTTCGCTAGAGAGTGTCCGAAGAAATAGGGATCACAGGGACAAGGTCAAAGGACAGGGAATCCTGGAGGGTAGGTGCATGATCTCGCGATCAGTGCTCCCGATAGAGGTAGAAAAATTTATGTAGAAGGTTTAATTTCTCTTTCAAACCATCCTATTATAACACTTTTTGATTCTGGCGCTTGACATTCATTTATATCCAGTTCTGTAGTTGAATCTCTACACTTAATTACCAGTATGGTAGTGGATCCCATAGTTGTCTCAAACCCCATTGGTTGCTCGGCTCATTTATCCATGATTTGTCGGGGTTTGAGGATATTTGTGTTAGGCGTCGAGTTTGAATGCAACGCGTATGTGCTCGGGTTTATGGGCTATGGGTTGATTCTAGGAATGGATTGGCTTACCACATATGGTGTCATTTTGGA
Organism: Allium sativum; assembly: GCA_030737875.1. Taxonomy (NCBI): domain Eukaryota; kingdom Viridiplantae; phylum Streptophyta; class Magnoliopsida; order Asparagales; family Amaryllidaceae; genus Allium; species Allium sativum. The sequence goes on along the minus strand of CM060912.1, from coordinate 308,535,405 downwards.
TTGTGAGAGGAGTGTCGTTAGGCTTCTGACTTGTCATGGGAGGACCCTCGGGATTTCTTGTGACCCACAAGTGTCGGTTATGCTTAGTTTCCTATAGTCTCTTGATGCATCTATCGATGATCTGTAATCTGTTCTAGTAGTCTGACATTATTCTGATGTTTTTAATGAGGTACGGGGTTTACCTCCGAGGTGCGAGATCGATTTTCGTATATTTTTTAGTGGACAATGCAAAGCCAGTTGCATTGCCAGTGCTCCATATGGCTCCGAGGGAAAGGAGGGAGCTGAGTAAGGAAGTAGGGGAGCTACTTGAGAAAGGGTTTATCAGACGAAGCATATCTGAATGGGGTGCTCCAGTTGTATTCGTAACTAAGGCGGATGGTTCACTTCGTTTGTGTGTTGACTATAGAGAGTTGAATAAACTCACTAAGAAGAGTAGGCACCCGTTCCCATGGATTGATGATTTATTTGATCAGCTTATTGGTGCCTCGGTATTTTCTTAGTTAGACTTGGCCACGGGGTTTCATTAGTTGAAAGTGGCTGAGGACAGCATAGATAAGACCGCTTTCAGAACTCCGGATGGTTTCTTTGAATGGCTAATTATGCCTTTTGGTTTGACGAATGCACCCGTCTATTTTGTTGATCTGATGAGTACGGTGTTTCGGGAGTTTCGGGAGTTTCTAAACAAATTTGTCGTGGTCTTTGTTGACGATATTTTGATCTTCTCCAAAAGTGAAGAAGAGCATGCCCAACATTTGAGAGACGTCTTGAAAACTCTCCGTGTTCATCAGCTTAAAGCGAAGTTCTTCTAATGCCATTTTTGGAGAAAAGAGGTGAGATTCTTAGGGCATGTGGTCTCCAAAGAAGGGATAGTTGTAGATCCTGCAAAGGTGGTTGCAGTGCAAGATTGGCAGATCTCTAAAAATGCAACTGAGATGAGAAGCTTTCTTGGGTTGGCAGGTTATTATAGGAAGTTCATTAAGGACTTCGCAAAGAAATCAGCCCTACTCACCAGGCTGACAAAGAAGAATTTGGTGTTTTCATAGGACACGGATTGTGATGTTGCTTTCCAACGACTGAAGAGGGCTCTGACAACAGCCCCGGTCTTGACCTTGCCTGATGGAAGTAAGGTTTTTACCGTTTACACTGATGCATGTGGTACAGGGCTTGGTGTGGTTCTGATGCAAGAAGGGAAAGTAGTGTGTTATGGGGGTAGACAGTTGAGAGTTCATGAGGAGAACTACCCCACCCATGATCTAGAGCTAGCTGCCATAGTATTCGCGCTCAAGACATGGTGCCATTTTTACTTGGAGAGAAGTTCGAGTTATATATTAATCATAAATCTCTCAAGTATCTGTTCTCGCAGAAGGATCTTAATTTAAGCCAACAACGGTGGATGGAGTTCCTAGCTTCTTATGATTTTGAGATTGCTTATACCCCTGGCAAGGGGAATGTGGTGGCAGACGCACTAAGTAGGCAGAGGATGGCCTTAAGTCCTCTGTTTTTTTTTGGAGAGGAAGAGCTTAGAGTTCATATCAGGTTTTGATTTTAGACCCTCCATCGAGATTTTTCCTGATTTGTTTGCATTCTTAGAGATACGACCAACTCTTATGGGGCAGATAGGAGCTTCGCGGCAAGGTGACCCATAGATTTTAGACATCATGGAAAAGCTTAGAAAATGGGAGACTTCTAGTCACCTTGGTAGATATGCCATACATGAAAAGGGGTGGCTGCGACGAGATGGAAGACTTTGTGTTCCTCAAACTGGAAGCTTGATAAAGGCAGTCCTAGAAGAAGCCTACCATTCTAAGATGACCATTCATCCTGGCGGTGATAAGATGTATAGGGACATGAAGAGGGTTTTCTTTTGGGCTAGGATAAAGAAAGATGTGACAGAGTTTGTTTCTCAATGTTTAATTTGCCATCAAATTAAAGCTGAGCAAAAGAAGCCTGGAGGTTTACTTTATCCTTTGGCAGTTCCGCAGTGGAAATGGTAGAGCGTCTCTATGGATTTCATAAATGGTTTTCCTAGATCGAAGAAAGGCAACACCAGTATCTGGGTTGTGGTTGACAGACTCACTAAGAGCGCTCACTTTATTCCAGTTAGGAGTAATAGGACGGTATTATGGTTAGCAGCAATTTATGTTCACAAGATAGGTCATCTTCATGGAGTACCTTCCAACATCGTAAGCAATCATGACCCCATTTTTACCAGCGAATTTTGGAGGAGCTTGCAAGAAGAATTAGGTACATAGTTGTGTTTGAGCACCGCTTATCATCCTCAGACTGATGGGCAGACCAAGAGGGTGAATAGAATTCTAGAGGATCTTTTGAGGTTGTGTATTCTAGACTTCGGAGGGACTTGGAAAGAGCACCTTCCTTTAGTAGAGTTTGCCTATAACAACAGCTATCAATCCAGCATCGGCATGGCACCCTTCGAAGCATTATACGGACGACCATGTAGATCATCAAATTGTTAGTGGAAATCTATAGAAAGATTATTACTTGGACCAGATATGGTTAGGAAAACATCCGAAAAGATTGACCTTATTCGACGGAAGATGAAGACAACGCAGTATAGGCAGAAGTCCTATGCATACAGGAGAAGGACTAACATCGAAGTTGAAGTGGGAGACTTAGTTTTTGTCAAAGTGTCACCTCTGAGGAATGTGGTTCGCTTCGGATCAGTAGGGAAGTTGGCACCTAGGTTTGTGGGACCATTTCCCATAACCAAGATGATTGGCCAAATGGACTATAGAGTAAAGCTCCTAGAAAATCTATCCGGAATTCATGATGTTTTCCACTTTTCCCATCTGCGGAAGTGCTTTCATGACACCGCAGAAGTTGTTGAGCCAAACATATTGGAAGAGGTAGAAGTGGAATGGGAGGCGACAGTCAGGCGAGTCCCTACCCGTATTCTTGGATCAGAAGTTAAGAAGTTACGCAATAAAGAGTTCAAGCTAATAAAGGTTCAATGGGGAGATAACCCAGGGGATGCGACTTGGGAGACCGAAGACAAGATTCGTGCTTCGTACCCTTTCCTTTTCAAGAGTATGTTCTCAACTCCTGTTTTATCAGTGCTTGTTTCTATCATTTGAATATATCCTATCCATATTATTTTCGACCTTTAGATAGGAATCCTATAGATGTAAACATGTTTTTGAAACATGTTATGTTTGATGGATGCAAGTGTTTGCTAATGGCTGCCTGTGGATGCATATACACACACATTAGGCAGTAGATCGGCTCAATCACTGTCATACTGTATATGGATGTGTGTGCATTTTCTTTTCTTTTATGGATGGAAATGGATGTATTAGCATATGGATATTGCATTTGGACGAATGAGTGTGCACACATATAGAACTTACATGTTATAATAGGATTATTTGCATACATATTGGATTCATGGCACTAACATACATTGCATTAAGGAGGTCAACTGAATCAGTAGACCGCCTGATATTCGCATTAGTATTGGGACATATACACGCACCTCTGCATATATTCAAATAAGCATTAGAAGTCTTTAAGGACAATGGATGCCAGTGATTGATGGATGAGTAGATGGATGATGGATGGTAGGATATGCATTGTTCTCAACTTAGAGATTTCAGGGACGAAATCCTTGGATTAAGTGAGAATGTAACACCCCGTATTTTTAACGACACTACAAGAGGATAAATTATTAAATAATAATTAATTTAATGTTCAGAACTAAGGAAAATGGACTATGCCATGCGCCCGTCTCGAAATTCTGGTCAAGATAGACATTTGGTTTACGTAAAACGGACACCGTATGAAGAAGTTATGAGGGTTATAAGTTTGTATACGCGCAGAAAGATTATATATATACACATGAGCCAGAGATGAGTCGGAATTTTATCCAAAATCGTTCGAATTTGAAAAAGAAAAAGTGGCGGCAGTTTTCCCACTCTAGGGGGTCGACCTCCCTAGCGGGGTGTTGACACCGGGGTCGACCCCTCTTAAGGGGTGTCGACACCCCTGGGGCTGACGTGGCAGTCGGTTTCAGAGGGGCTAGCAACTATATATACGTGGTTATTCCTCCTGTTTTCTTCATTGAGAATCCATGGGGGCCAAACTCTGCCCGTGTCTGAACTAAACTGGATCTGTTATCTTCTACAAACAATCAACTTTGCAAATCAAATTCAGAGATCCGAGTGTAGATCCAACCTCTGCTATCTTCTACCTTTTCTTTTAAACAAAACGCTGTGCGTTCCTCGTTGCTTTTAGATTTAAATATCTTTAAAATAAACGTGACATGACGATAGTTTGGATTTGTCCATATGACTAAATTATATCAGATTCGTTGTAAATTATGAACATATGACATTCTGAATTGGTTAGGAATTGGATCTAAATTTTTATCTTGTCAAATCTATTGTAACTTCTATGACATGCTATAATGTGGATCTTAATCTTAATTGTGTTAGATCTACTTTTAACTATTGGATCTAAATTATATGGACATTTAAATTGTTAATCAGATTTAGTTTATCATCTTGTGCCTATCATGTCAAACCTGAAATAGTTGGACGTCTAAATTGCTAATTTAGATCTTATTATGCTTATATGAAATCATAGTTGTGTTAGAACTAGTAACTGCTGCAAGTTCATCAGATTTATGCTCATATGTCCCCTTATTACCATGCTAGTTTATGTTATGCCAAGTTATGTTATAACATTCACTCTTGTTATATTCCCATCACCTTCCCCTTTTATCGTTTTTGACTAGGCTATTATCTAGCCTAGGCATGTCGCAAATTATGTGAATGCCCTGGTTAGGGAACGGGGGAAAAAGTTTAATATTGGCATAATTTGAATATAAACATGAATTGGACATATAATTCGGTAATTGGGTAAATGGGCATTAACACCTATAAAGGCATAGGTTTAAATAATTGATTAATAATGAATGCCTAGGATTACAATTAGAAATTGTAACTGCATTTATGGCACGAGGTTAGGTTGCATTAGTGGTGGAAGTCTGCCCGGACCCGACCAGCATATCCAGCAGTCACTAATGTTGAACCTAATGTGAGAGGCCTAAGTGCGCAAATACGAGATGGACTATGACACGAGGTTAGGCCCAACTTGTGGAAGAAGTCTGCCCGGACCCGACCGACATATCCATCATTCACAAGTTGTAGGCCTAATGTGGGAGGTCTACCCATTATAGACCATAAATGGACATGGTAATGAATTGGACTACTTAACCTAATCTAATCCATAGGGATTGTGTGAACTTAAACTTAAGTTGGGGTTAAGTAAACTTGGGTGAACAAAAGGGGGTGGGTTAAGTAAATTTGAGGGGGTGGGTAATATTCACATATAGGCCTACAAACTTAACCCGTTAAGGTTATGTAATTAAAGACACCTAGTGCTATACATAACCGGAGGAAATAATAAAGTTATGTAATTAAAGACACCTTTTAGGGTAAGCATAACTAGTGGAAATTAATAAGGTTATGTAATTAAAGATACCTAGTGGTATACATAGTCAGTGAAAACCTAGTGGGGGATACAAGACAAAGGGGAGAGCTTGTATCATATTGTGTGGGACCCATTTCAGTCAGTAACCCAGAGTATGTATCAAATAGAGAACTCCGAACTAGGTCGGAGAAGGGGCACGCTTACTGACTGATTGTAAGAGATCCAAACGTGGAGGACGGTGTGGGCGGCGCAAACCGACCGGGCCATGTGCGTGCATGAGCCGGGCAGAGGGGGACAAGACGACCGTGACACCAGTAGATATGGTTGTGCACATTATTACGACAAGGGGTTGCCACTTTAGGAAGTGATACCTTATACTGTGGGGCCAACATAAGGTATCTACACAGATTAGGGAGCCGATCGATTAGGGTAGTAGTTTAGATACATTTGGACGTATGCCTAAGTCTACCACCATATAGTTGAAGGGACCATCTCATTCTGGTTATACGAGTAATAGTGCAGAGTAATCATTAGAAGCGTATACACCTTATCCTGTCTACCTTGTCACACCTGCCTTTTTATATAGTAATCTCTCTTGTCCACTTTATATGCCTGTCATGCTACTAATATTTATTTACTTTCTAAAAGTAACTAGACTCGCCAGACTTTATGTCTAACCCTTTTTGTTTCGTCTTCTCTTTTCCGTTCCCCACCTCAGGTTCTCAGGGCGGGAATACTCAGGCTTAGTCAGGACTCAGTTATCATCTTGCTAGGAGCTACTTTCGAAGTATGGCTCAAGTTCTTATCTCTACTTTAGCTTAGCTCTTTTTCTTGGGGAATTATGTTATGCTTTTTATATTTATGTATTCTGATGGTACAAGACAGAAGTTGTATTATTGTAATGGTCTTTGTGACTTATGGTATTTTGGACCACGATGTTATGATTTATGTTTGAAATAAAAATTTGAATTTCCACTGCTATCTTATTTATATCTGTCTTGTAATTATTTTGTGTATGTTTACCTATAACGCTTCACAGAACTTAATGCAATCCCCTTGTGAGTGACATTAACAGACATGGGGTGTCACATAAGTTCTAATCAGAACATCCTCTCCTTGTCATTATAAGTACCAAGCACTTTTCTTTGGAATGTATGATAATATTTCAGTTTTTTAGACTAAATATTAAGTGCTTCCAACCGCGAACATATTAAGTACTTTTTCTCTTTAAACTCAGGATAGCAAATTTCTTTATTATGTTGAGTAGAGTTTCTTTCACTGGCGATTGTATTGTATAGGCTTTAAACCCAATTCCTGTGATGTTTTTATCACTAAGTTCTTTGCAAGTCCTTTAGTAAATGGATCTGCCAAATTCTGGCTAGATCTCACAAAATCTATGATAATTACCCCTTCAGTGAGCATTTGCCTAATCAAACTGTGCCTTAGACCAATATGTCTAGATTTACCATTATATTCCTGGTTGTAAGCTTGTGATATGGTTGATTGACTATCACGGTGCACAGATATTGGTGGCATAGGTTTTGGCTATACAGGAATTTCTAATAATAAACTCTTTAACCATTCCGCTTCTTTACTACCAGAAGCCAGTGCTATAAACTCAGCAGTTATGGTTGAATCAGCAATACATGTTTGTTTCTTTGAGTCCCAGGATATCGCTCCCCCACCAAGAGTGAATATCCATCCACTAGTTGATTTATTATCTTCACTTCCAATGTTCTAACTAGCATCTGTGTATCCTTCTATTACACTTGGATAACCATTGTAATGTATACCATAATTTATGGTACCTTTCAGATAATTTAAAATTCTATGTATTGCATTCCAGTGGATATTAGGGTAACTAGTATATCTACTCATTTTGCCAACAGCATAGGAAATATCTGGTCGTGTGCATGTCATTGCATACATCAAACTTCCAATAACTCTAGCATATTTCAATTGCTCTATAGCTCTTCCAGTATTAGTGTATAACTGCATATTTGGATCAAACGGAGTAGACATAGGTTTACAATCGAATAGATTGAACCTTTTCAAAATTTTCTCAATGTAATGCGACTGGGCTATTGATAACCCATCTTTTGTTTTCATGACTCTTATTCCAATAATCATTTCAGCTACTCCCATATCTTTTATGTCAAAGCATGAAGATAGATATCTTTTAGTTTCTTCAATACTCGAAGTATCTGTTCCAAATATAAGCATATCATCCACGTAAAGGCATATAATTACACCTTTACCTGAATTAAACTTACTATAGACACATTTGTCAGATTCAAAGATCCTAAAACCATTGGATATAATAGTTTTATCAAACTTTTCATGTCATTGCTTTGGTGCTTGTTTAAGACCATAAAGTGATTTGACAAGTTTACATACTTTATACTCTTGTCCAGGCATTACAAAACCTTTTGGTTGAGACATATATATCTCTTTATCAAGTTCTCCATTTAGAAATGCAGTCTAGACGTCCATTTGATGAATTTCAAAATTATATATAGAAGCTAATGCAATTAAAGTCCTAATAGTTGAAATTCTTGCTACTAGGGCATATGTATCAAAATAATCTATTCCTTCTTTCTGTGTGAATCCTTTGGCAACTAATCTTGCTTTAAAATTTTCAATTGTGCCATATGCTTTTAACTTTTTCTTAAATATCCACTTACACCCTATTGGTTTAGAACCAGGAGGTAAATCTAGTAGTTTCCATGTTTTATTTCCCATAATAGAATCCATTTCTTCATTTATGGCTTCTTTCCAAAATGATGAATCTTGAGATTTCATTGCCTCATTATATGTTAAAGGATCATACTCAATATTTGTAGATATCATTAATTGATGCTCTATATTATTTCTAGATCCTTCAACCAAATACACGACAAAGTCTGGTCCAAAAGATTTTTCTACCCTTCTTCTTTTACTTCTCCTAAGAGAATTGCCATTTTCATCGATATTTCCATCAGTTTTTTCTACAGGTTCAATAGTTGGTTCGTTAACCTCCACCATTTCATTAATAGGTGTATTGACCTCCACCATTTCATGAATCTATTTACTTTGAATAGATGTAAATCTATTCTCATAAATCACTGCATCCCTTGATTCTATTACTGTATTTACTTCAATAGAGCTATTATGTTCTATTACTAGAAACCTGTATCCTTTGCTATGTTAAGCATATCCTAAGAATATGCACTTGATAGCCTTTTGTCCTAATTTCCTTATTTTTGGTTCAGGTAATCAGACAATCGCTCTACATCCCCAAACTCGATAATAATCAAGATTTGTTTTTTTCCTTCCAAAGTTCATAAGGAGTAACTTTACTTTTCTTATGAGGTATTCTATTTAGAATATAACATGCAGTAAGTAAGGATTCTATCCAGAAACTAGTATTCAGCCCAGAATTACACAACATTGCATTTACTATTTCGGTAAGTGTTTTATTTTTCCTTTCAGCCACTCCATTTTGTTGTGGGGTATAAGCAATATATGTTTCATGTATAATTCCTACTGATTCACAGTATTCAGGAAATTAATACTCGCCTCCCTTATCAGATCTAAGTGTTTTTATTTTAGCATCACACTGGTTTTCTACTTCAGTTTTATAAGACATAAATGAATTTAAGACTTCCCTTTTAGCATGATTAAGATAAACATAACAATATTTTGAATATTAATCTATGAATGTGACAAAATATTTCTTTCCACCTCTAGTATGAGTACTATGCATATCACATACATCACTATAAATAAGTTGTAACAATTTTTTTGCACTTTTCGCCTTATTAGGAAATGGTTTTCTAGTGATCTTAGCTAATGAACATATTCTACACTTATCTAGCATATTATTTTGGTGTTTGGGAATCAGATTCAATGATATCGTATCAAGCATACGTTTATGATTAACATGTCCTAATCTATTGTGACATAATGAAAATGAGTCAACTATATAAGTAGAATTCAGGATTTTATTCATATCAACATTCAGTTTAAACATACCATCAAATATGTACCCTTTTCCTACAAACACGCCGCCTTTGGTCAACACATATTTATCTGACTCAAAGGCTTGCTTGAAACCATACTTATTAAGAAGACTTCTCGAAACAAGATTATTCCCAATTTCAGGTACATAATACATATCATTCAATGTCGGAACTTTTCTGGATGTGAATTCCAAATCCACAGTCCACTTCCCTTTGACCTCCACCTTTGCTGAATTTCCCATGTATAAGTATTCTTCATCTTTGGTCGGTTCTAGTTTCTTGAATTGATTCTTGTCTATGCAGATATGCTTAGTAGCGCCAGAATGGATCCATCAAGAGTTGTCTTGTTCAATCATATTCACTTCTGATATGACTGCTGCAAACTTTTCTTTTTCAAATTGCTGCTTCTTTTTCTAGAAGCGACAATCCCTTTTAAAATGTCCTGGTTTGACACAAAATTAGCAACCATTTTTGCTTTTCTTGTTCTAGAAATTATTGTTGTTCTGCCCTTTCCTCTTCTTATTAGAAGAGTTATTCGAAGCGTTATTTGCTTTCTTTTCCTCCACCATATGGACTTTTGATGTATCAACAACTGTTTCATCTTGAGCATCTTTCTGCCTCAGTTGTTGTTCAACTTGCAAATACTGAGCAGGGCCGTCTAGACTCATATCCTCCTTCTTGTGTTTCAATAGTTTCCTTTGTCTTTCCAAGAAGGGGGTAATTTGTCTATTATCGATGAGACCTTAATCTCCTCATCCATATTTTATTTATATTGACTGAAATGGTTAAGTATGTGCATGATATCATTGAATTGCTCTACCACTGAACGATAATCAGTCATTTTGTAATTAAAAAATTTAGTAGCTAGAAATTTCTTACTAGTTGTGTCCTCCATAAGATACTTTGCTTCTAATGAATCCCAGATGTCTTTTGCTGTGGGTTTGTTGATGTACATATCGAAGAGTGTATCCGTCATTGCATTGCATATATGCCCCTTGCAAATATAATCATCCTGTTTCCAATTGATCCTCTCACGTGTTTGCGCAATCGTTTATCTTCAGTCTCCACTGGTTTTGGCGTAGTTAGAACATATACCAGTTTCATTCCAACCAGCAAGAAATGCATCTTTCTCTGCCATCGAAGAAAATTAACACCATCGAATCTCTCTAACTTTGTAAAATCAGCGGCAAATTCCTTAAGACTGTTAGGAGCCATTGCCAAAATACTGTTTTAGATTGTTGGACTAAATTCGTCGCTAATTCTCCGAAAACTAAAATCTCTGAGGTACGATGTGTTGATCGCTATCATAAAACAGTATTTGTCCTCTTATCTTGTGTGCATAAGTAATGGAAAATATGTTTGAAGATACAATGGAGCAGATATTGAATATCTTTAATCAACGTGGTTGCACAAACACGACGATTCACTATCTGGATTTATCGCTGCAGTAACAAGATAACAGAGTTATAGCCTGCAGAACTATAACTTGTATAATATATTAGAAACTTGGTAGATCAGAGAGAAGATGATGTTAGAGGAGAAATTCCAGTGATTTAAACTGGAGTTTAGTTCGGTTTTTATAGAACTGAGAAGATACAGGTGCTTCTTTTTGGAAAAGTCACAATTCTTTGAACAGTTGCGACTGTTTCTTTTCAGAAACAGTCGCAGCTCTTCGTACCAGTCGACTGGTATGTATATAAGGCAATGTGTTCGAAAAGTCGTGTCTGTCTATATTTAAACAGATAGTATCATTTCACCTTGACTAGTCGACCGATATAAATACCACCAGTCGACTGGTTAGGTTGTAAAACTACACCAGTAGGCTTTTGTTAAAATACAAAACAGTTCGAAGTGCAGCAGGCCCATTGACATTTCAAGGCCCATCTAATCAGGAGACCCGAAGAGCCCCAAAGCCCATCTTTTTACCTTTTAAATATTAATATCCATGCCAATGCCATGCTCTTTCCTTAAAATGCTCTCCCTTCCTCTTTCTTTTGATATAATATAGCATGTGTTTACATATATAGAGGTAAGCACATGTATATTTTCACTATTTTCAAAATGCGTTTGGTTATCCTTTTTTCGAAAACAAGTTTTCAAAACTAAAAATTGAAAAATGCGTTAGGTTTGAAATACAGTTTTCAAATTTTGAAAATTTGAGTTTTCATTTTGGCAATTCAAACAAATTTTACGTTTAAATATAACACATAATGTATAACATGAAAAGTATATTTAGACACGAAATATGGATATAATTGATGACATAACAACATGGTTGTTACGGCGGCAAGTCGAGTCGAGTCAATAGAGGTCCAACAAGTCGACTAGTCGGACTAGTCGTAGACTAGTTGATAAATAAATAAATATGTACGTATATATTAATACACGATCACTGTAGTACGTATTCCACTTCGGGTTACTTCTTCTCCAGGTCGTATTCCACTTCGTGATTTGCGGTCGATTTCGGGTTTATTAAGATGAGATCCTAAGTATAAATAATCGACTTCGAGTTAATTCTTCTCTTGTTCGTATTCGACTTTGTGATTTCAGGTGAATTCTTCTAGATTTCGACTTTAATTTCACGATTTGGGGTCGATTTTGACTTCATGATTTCTTCGTTAGATTTGTGGAACCTTTATTTTTATCAACTTGAACATAAGATCAGTGAGTAATCAAAATTCAGCCATGAGTGTATAACATTCAACTTTTGAAATAATCACCGCATCACTCATTTATTATAGGCAAAAAACCGTTGGACATCTAAAATTGAGCATTAACTTGTTAAAAAGTTACAATTAGCATGAATATCTTTGCTCTTGCTTGAACTTTTCCTGAATTTTTAATTTACATATCTTGAAATGAAAGTTAAAGCACCTAGCATTTAAATTTCAAAGCAATCAATTAGCGAGAACATATTTAACATATTAACTAACTGATAGCGATAGGTATTTGTATACAAATCTTAATCCACACTATGCCTTTTTCTTGCTATCACTTTATCATGTCAAATATTTTTTTAATCAATACATTGCAAATTAGATGCTAATAAAATAAAGGAAATTTTATGTATGTAGAATTGTAGATCAATTTGTGAACATGCATGTTTGCCAATTCGTACGTTATCAAAGAAATGAAAGCTAGAATACTCTAAATCTTTTTCTAGTGTAGCATATATACGAAGAACAAAACATTTCTGTCACTCATCAACAATTCACAAACAAGTTTGATAGTATTGAGCAATAAACAACAACAAAATATACATAGGATTACCATAAATAGGTTTAAACCAAAAAAGTTTGATAATATCATTAAATTCTGGTTCATGGGACCAGTTGTTAAAAAATTATCATTATCATTCAGTACTTTTGTCAACAACTTGCTACAGTTCAACAACATTTTCATCTATTTCTACTTCTGTATTGAACAACTTCTCTTTCTATTAACAAAATTCCTCATCTTTCTATTAACATGGCCATAACGTATTAAAAACTATTAAAAAATTGTATTGTTTTGTTGGTTTACAGGTGCATTTGCTCAAGCAATTAGAGGGAAAAAGTGCTAAGTATTTCATTCTGCAAAGAATCGACGAATACATAACCTTATCGCTGTGAAAAGGGACTCTTCTCTACATCACAGCTACAAACATCAATTCGCATATATAGGAGCCAGTATGCATTGATGCACTTTACAAAGATACTATATCATTAAATAACATTAAATTACAAAATTTTCAATTAAGTGCAAAACTTAGGAAAATGCTATTTTTCAAAAAAAAAAACCATTAAAGCTTCATTTCGACTATTGAAAGATTCCAAGAATAGTATGTCATAATCGCTCTTAAACATATAGGGATCTCAAGCATAACTAGAAATACAAAAGTCGCTTTTTGGAAGTATTTTTCAATTAAGTGCAAGACATTTTTTCCCCTAATCAAATGTATAAAAAAATTGTTGGTCTTATTTGTGCATTATTTGAAAAAAAATTAGCTGTCGTTTCCCCGTTCGTGAAATAGAAAATTAACGAATTACATACTCCGTTACAAAATCAAAAGCATTTTTGCTTATGACATTCCTTAAACTGCCTTAAAAATATATTAAGATGGTTTATATTGTTTATATCAAACTGTACAGCTGCCTTAAATAATTGGTAAATTTGGCTACCAAACTGGAGTTATGAAATTTTAATATTGTAAAGATAATGAACATGGTTTTTTCCAATGACAAGATGAAGTTATTTATGTCTGGTAATCCAAATGAACCATTCTTTTTTTTTCTTTTTGGTTGTAGTCTTATTTCAGGTGTAGCTAGCATTAGTTTGATCATCACTGACATTTTATTTTAGGTCAAAGAAACTTTGAATGCAAGTGCTGATTTATGCAATCAAGGAGATCAGGAAAATTACATCAAATAAACACTCCCAAATGGAAAACGTATTCATTAATGTGATGAATAAATGCATTAGTTTGAGCTTTCAACCAATATCTTTTACTAATATTTTTTTCTTTTTGGGTTTTAACTATGAACAAAATTAAAAGATAGAAAAATCATTATTTGTGTATTCGTTATCAAAGTGTAAAGAATTTCACTAAGCTCATTTATTTATTTTCAAAACAATTTCACATATGTCGCCTTAAATCACCAATTTTAATGTATGACAAATTGTCCGACTCTACGGTTTAATTAGCTTAATCACCAATATACACTACCCATAAATGCATGACATGCTCATTAAATGAGCAGCTCCTACAATTATGTTTCAGTTTTTGAATAATATCCTAAATACACTCACTTCATCAATAATAACTGGTTGAATTTATGCATGACTGCATTACCAAAGAAACTTCTGTGAAGTATGCTAGGTCCCTGTTTAGCCTAATCTTCCCAATTGATTAATCTTCCTATGATTTATCTATCAAATTAATTTTTCTTCCAAAATAAATGGAACATACAATTTAAATAAAATATTAGTGCATATGTTACTGTTTGTCACATTACAAAGTTCTGAGGTTTATTATTATTAACATGTGAGTTAAAAATATGGTATATTGATCTCTTGAAAAATAAATCCCACATGAAATAGAGTTGAACCATTTTAGACACACAAATGTTAAATTTTGTGATACTATATGGTAGAATTGAAGTGGTTGAAAGTAGCTTCGTGTCAGAGAAGACGTTTCGCAAATTGGAGCTCGTAGGTGAAAGCGACAGCTGAAGAAGTGTTTGGTTTCAGCAGGAAGGTGCGACAAACGTTTGTCATGGGGTGTGACAAACGTCTGTGTTGTCAGGGAATTTTTTACGAGACTGGCAACAGACGTCTGTCACTTTGATAGACATCTGTGCTGAAGCAGGAATAATTCTTGGTTATGGACATACGTCTATCCTACTCCACGACAGACGTCTGATCGGGTATTTCGGCTATTTCGGACTGCGGGCATTATATGTTGATTTGTGAAGATACCAGGGGAAATTCGGGAAATCGCTACATTCTATTCCCTCCCTGAATAAGCTATTTTCAGGATTAGGTTATGGACACTAGAACACAAAAGAGGCTAATCAAGAGATTAAGACCTAGGTTTATTTTAATTAGGGTTTTGGCAACCCTAATCTTCTTCAATTCTTTTCTCCACAAAATCAAAAATTTCTGATGAATTCGATCATTGTAATCAATCTCTTGTTCTCTTCTATTAATATTAATAAAGAGTTCTCTCTCAAAGTGGACGTACACTGACAAGATGTCGGCGGAACCACTATAAATCTCTGTGTGGTTTATTTTATCGTTATTGCTCTATTATTTCTCTTATTTGATGATTGTTATTAGCTTGGATTGGATTGAGATTGTTTTGATATATTGATTGGTTGTTTTTGCACGTTTACCACGATCTCGTCTTTCGTTGGGTTGAGTTTTTGATTTGTGCGTTCTTGAGTTGAATTTCTCCACAACTTTTGGTATCGTAGCATTGATGTTGGTAGATAGTTGTAAAAATGTCAGAATCAGTTTCAAATAGTGCCTCAGCAGTTGGTTCAAGTAGCGTAGCTCCTTATGTACGTGGGTTGTACGCAGTTGTTGGTTCATAATTGGTTATTGACAAGTGGAATGGTGATAATGTATAATGTAAATATATTTAATGGCAGTAATTATTCATATTGGGCATGTATAATGTAAATATATTTAAAATCTGTAGGATTAGACGCATGGAATAACATACAGACTAAATATGTTGAACCCACTACTAATTTTGCACAATGGACTAATGAACAAAATGTTGTTGCACAAAGTAACTCTAAAGCCATGAATATGTTGTTCTGTTCATTAGATAGAAATGAATTTAATAGAGTGTCATTTTGTAAATCTGCTTATGAAATATGGAGAACATTACAAATTGCTCACGATGGAACCAATAAAGTTAAACAGACAAAGATGTCAATGTTAATCAATCAGTTTGAGTTATTTAATATGAACGAGAATGAATCTATCTTCGATATGCATTGCAGATTCCAGGAGATCGTGCATTCATTAATAGCATTGAGAAAAACTTATTCAGAAGAAGACTAAGTCAGAAAAATACTTAACTCCTTGACTCCAGAATAGGATCAGAAAACATTGGCGATTGAAGACGCCAATAATGTCAATGAAATGAAGATTGAGGAATTAATCGGAAATTTGATGTCATTCGAAGTTCAATTACAAAACAGAAAAGAAAATAAGCCCACAGAAAAGAAATCTATAGCATTCAAAGCAACCACAAATGGTTCTGATTCAAGCAGTGAGGATGACGAAGAAATTTTTTTAATGACAAGGAATTTCAGAAAATTTCTAAGATATAAAAGGAGATAATTTTCAGAGAAACAATCAAGGGAGTTCGGGAAGGAACGATGATAGATTTTACAACTGCGACAAACCAGGTCAAATAAAGAGAATGTGTCCATATCGAAATAACACAAATCAACAAACAGAAAATAGTAATTTGTCAAAGAAGAGAAAGAGAGCATATGCTGCAACTTTAGACGATTTAGATTCATCGTCAAGTGATAAAGTGCCAAAAACCGGATATTTAAATATGTGTTTCACAGTGATTCAGAAAACATCGAAGAAATGGATCTAAAAACCAGGTACACCTTAATTATTTTTAATTTTTTGATGATTTGGATGAATGGATGTTTTGTTTCACTACCTTGTTTGAATTTGAAATTTAAATTCTAAAATTCAAACTTGAACTTAAAAATTCAAATTTGAAATTTGAAATTCCAAATAATAATAAAATAATAAATAGTAAATATAATAATAAAATAAAGTTTAGATGTTTTTTTGGATTAATATTATTTCAGGAAATAATTAATTTGAAACATAAAACATTAAATAAAACAAAGTCAAATCATCATGTCTTTTGAAAATCAATATGTATGTCGACATACAGAAATAGACATGTCGACATATAGGCCAGAAAATGAAATTCAAATTTTGA
Organism: Allium sativum; assembly: GCA_030737875.1. Classification (NCBI taxonomy): domain Eukaryota; kingdom Viridiplantae; phylum Streptophyta; class Magnoliopsida; order Asparagales; family Amaryllidaceae; genus Allium; species Allium sativum. Next base: position 308,518,491 of record CM060912.1, on the reverse strand, counting down.
ATTTCAAAATTTTGAACTTTCAAACTTCCCTCCAACTTTTCACAAACACCCAAGGTCTGAAAAGGTATCGTTAATTTCAGAAAAGTTGTGCTCATTCAATCTCTATTTATTAACCTATTCAAACTTATTCTCTCTACCTCTCATTCAAATTTCAAACAATTTTATTCATATCTATACCCTTCAATAACAACTCTTTAATGACTTCCTCAAGCACACCTCAAACAATGAGATTAAACAAAACCACAAAAGGTTATCTCTACAATGATAAAGAAGCAATCAATACCTATGTTGACTACTTAGCAAATGCAAAAGGCAGTACAGGAGCCTTCGCTATCTTTGACGATTTTCCATCTTACGGTCTTCCTTCTCTTTTCAATTAAAATGAAGTTGTAAGATTAGTTGACACTCGGGATAACAATAAAGTATGTTACCCGAAACTCATCAAAATGTTCTACGCAAATTTGAATCGTGGCTTTTACGAAGGAGATGAAAATCAAGTATAGAGTAGCGTAAAAGGCACTCAAATCGTTTTGGATTGTGAAATTTTGGGTACTTTCTTAAATTGTAAATGTACGGGCTCGGATATTTTGGAATTCAATATTGATGAAACGGATTTGGAAACCTTTCATCACATCTTTGAAAGTGAGGATCATTTAGAATTCAAAAATCATTTTTTCGCCCAAAAGCAAGAATTGTCAACCTCCTCCTTCAACATACCATCACTCCTCGTTCTGGAAATTTCAACAACCCTACCCTTAAAATTCAAAAAGCTCTCTTTGTTATTTTTGGAGTTTATGATATTAACTGGGCCGATATGATTTGAAAGAATTTAAGCCCAAAGAAATGTCCACAAGAGAAAACACTCTTTATTATGGAGTTTATCTTACTCGATTTTTTAAGTATTTTGGAGTGGATCTCAAAGGAGAAGAATTTGTGTCAAGAAAGGTGTTTGACTCAACAAATATACATCTTATGCAGATTCCAATCATCTTTAAGCCTTACTAAATATTTGAAAATAAACAAGCTCGAATGCAACAACAACAATCCTATGCATATTGAAGAAGAAGAAAAAAAACCTCTTTGGAAAGTATAGTGTGTCCATCTAACACTAGAACCATATCTAAAGAAATGCTTGTTCAAAATCAAGTCAAGAACCAAAAGAAGATCAAAAAGCCTCTTACCCATATGTCTAAGTTCAATGAAAAAATAGGAAGAAAACCTGGAATATCATCTTCCTCTTTCTCATCCACTGAAATCTAAGCTTATCTAGTTTATGCTATCTTTCGTATTTGTTTGTATTTGCTTTCGAATCTCGTATCTAGTATCTTGTATTATTTGAATGTATTTGCTTTCAAATAGTAATGGATTGTGTTTATTTCGGTCAAAACAATCTTTAATTTACTATAAAAACACATTAGAAATAAATAAATTAAAATAATATAATAAGAATTAAACTAAAAATTAAAAAAACCACAAAATTACTAGGGTATGTGGACATACATTTTTAAGCATGTCGACATATAACTGCCAGTTTTCAAATTTGTTCAAAATTTGAAATTTAAATAACTAATTAATGTCTATTCATTTCCAACGAATTCGAGACCCAATAAATACCTCTTTCTTCCAGAAAAATTTGTTCTAACCTTTCTCCTTCTTCTCTAATCATTTCTTTTCTATAATATCAAATTATGGATAATCCTATTCGTAATTTGAGTGAGAATCTTGAAGGAACATTGAACTCATTCAAGAATATCCTATCTATGTTAGTACGTAATCAACATCATCTCGAATTGAGTCAAATGAAGATGGTTGAATATTAAGAGAAACACCTTGATGTTATTCGTTGGCCAATTTCTTCTCATTTCAGAAATGAAAACAACATCATTGCTAAAGCACCACCCACAAAAGAAGATGAAGATTGGGAAGTCATCAAGAAGGATCCAATCTTTGGAGGAGACGGATGGATGAAAGTTCCAAGAGATATTTGAATTATTTGGTATGATTTGTTTGATTGATTAAACATGTCTGTAATTATTGCTTGGATTTAAAATATGTATATATGGATTAAAATATTGTAAATATTGACTATAATACTTGGATTGTTAGATTTTTTATATTTTAGGATATTATATAGGCATGAATTTAGGGGGAGTCATGTGTATTAGAATTAGAATCTTAGAATAGATAGATATAGGATGTAGTTATTTATGTTATAGGTTTAGGGGGAGTATATTTAGAGTTTGTTTTTGTTGATGACAAAGGGGGAGAAATTATAAAATAAGGATTAGTTAGGCTTAGTTTAAGGGGTAGTATGTAGGATTCATGGTGAAAGGGGGAGTATTCGAAGGACCAGATCAAAAAGTATCAACAGGTATGAATATTTTATAATTTAAGGTTGTTATCATCAAAAAAAGGGAGATTGTTGGAGAATGGAGTTTTGATGAAAACAACCTTATTTCAATTATTATTTATTATAAAATATATATGCTAACATCTCTATCTAGAATATATATATGTATGCATGGTTTGTATACAGGACTTAAATATTGAAGACTGTACAGTTTCTAGAGTTTCAAGAGATTCAGGATTCAGAAGATATTCAAGACTCATGAGTTATCAAGTTATCAAGATTTCAAGAAAAATATAGTAATAGAGTCTAGTTTATATGTAAGACTCTGAATATCAAATTCTGATTTTCATATTTCAAATTCTGTTTTCAAAATTCAAATCCTGATTTCAAATTATTTTTAGACTATTATCTTACTTATGATTTCAAACATGTATGTTTATAAAGTTTTAATATTTATATAAGTTTATAATATATATAGTTTTATAGTTTTAAATCTTATAACTTTATAAATATGTTTATATAATATATTACTATGTTTCCATATGATTTTACTCTTTAGAATATTCATTTAAATTACTAAGTTTTGATTAAAGAATTTCAGATTAATATACATGTTTAAACACTTGAAAAATAGTTTTAAAAATAAAAATACAACACATATATCGACATACATTTATGGCTATGTCGACATAGAACTGTCAAAATTTCAATTTTCAAAGGAAATGTTTTCACTATTTGCAACGTTTCTGAAACGTTGCAACCATTAAGACACTACAAATAGGGGTTGATTTCAAATTTTTTAATTCTTCTTCTTCTCCATCTTCACCCCTTTACATACCACCATTAATATACATCATTTTCTTGATTTCTACACTTATACGTCGCCAATTTCTACTCAAATTATATCAAACTTCTTCTCTTCTCAATCTCTATCAAATACTCTCTGAATTGAAGTGCTATTGAAATCAAGGAAAGGGAGCGGTGTTAACCTTGTAGCCGTGAAATCAAGGGGTTGTACTTGGATATTGATAATAATAAAACTTTGCGCAATCCAACGTTGTGTGGGACTGGACATAGGAGTAATCCGAACCAGTATAAAATTCGATGTGTTCTTTCCTTTTCTGCATTTTATTTTATCTATTTCGGTGTCTGTGTTTGTGATCGTCTATGGTTCAATAATCATTATGTGATTCATATAGTAGATCAATTAAGTTTAAGATTTTCATAAGTTCCTTATAAACACTATTCACCTCCCTCTAGTGTTTGTTTTGCCTTAAGATCTGCATTCTACATCCCCTGACAGTCCAGACAAGGGGAAGAAGGAAGTAGCATCTTCATCAGTGGCGGTGGAGAGAGATGTTGGTGAGGGAGACATAGATGCTTTGTCGTCTGTAGCATCGAATATTTCGGACAGTGAATGGGTGCTTGATTCAGGGGCTTCATATCACATTACGCCTAATAGGAATATTTTTTCTTTTTATGCCATCGGGAAGGAAATTCAATTGTTATGGGAAATGGTGCAGTTTGCAAGTCAAAGGGCATTGGATCCGTGCAAATTCGAATGTTTGACAGAGTGGTTTGTATTCTCACTAATGTGCATTATGTTCCAGGACTATAAAAGTCACTTATCTCTCTGGGGCAGTTGGATTCTTTAGGTTGCAATATCATTATTGAGAGTGATAGCTTGAGGGTTTGGAAGGGTGCGCTTGTGGTTATGAAGGGTGCTAGGACTCATGGTATTTATTTGCTTCAAGGAGTGACCGTGGATGGAGAAACTTGTGTGGGTGTTGATAGTTCTCGTGGCTTAGACGCAACACGGTTGTGGCATTTGAGATTGGGTCATGTCTCGGAGAAGAGTTTGGATGTTCTTCATAGAAGGGAGATGACTAATGGTAAGAGTTTCAACAAGTTGGAGTTTTGTGAGGAACGCGCCATGGGGGATCAAACTAGAGTATCATTCGGAACATGATTCAATGGGGATTCTTCAGTATGCGCGCACGGATGTTTGGGGACCGGCACCAGTAGTTTCTTTGGGAGGAGCAAGATATTATATTTCTTTCATTGATGATTTTTCTCGGAAGGTTTATGTGTATGTAATGAAGGATAAGTCGGAGGCATTTGCAAGGTTCAAAGAATGAAAGGCTCTTGTTGAGAATGAGAGTGGAAAGACTTTGAAGGTTCTTAGATCCGACAACGGCGGAGAGTATGTTTCTGAAGATTTTCTGAAATTTTGCAAGCATCATGGTATTTAGAGGCATTTTACTGCATCGGGAGATCCGCAATCTAATGGAGTGGCAGAGAGAATGAACCGACCTCTAGTAGAGAAAGCTCAATGCTTGAGATTGACATCGAGTTTGTCTAAGGAATTTTGGGCCGAAGCTTTGTCAACTAGGGTGCATATTATTAATCGAATTCCGTGCTCAGCTATTGATAACAGAATTCCAGAGTAAGTGTGGAAGGAAAAGAGCGTTGACTTGAGTTAGCTTCATGTATTTGGCAGTCCAGTTTGTGTGCATGATCCGGGGAATGATAATATTTTACCTAGAGCTTTCAAGTGGATTTTGCTTGGTTATATGGACGGAGTCAAAGGCTATCGGATTTGGAATCCAGAAACGAAGAAGGCAGTGGTTTCTCATCATGTTACTTTTGATGAGTCGGCTATGTTCAAGGAGAATGAGGGCTCGTCGGATGTTCCGGATTTGGTTCATAAAGAATCAAAGGAGAAGGAAGTTATTCCCACTTTTAGGTCTAGAGAGAGTAGAGTTATTGGAGGTGCTTGCGAGGTGAATGCGGTTGACATTACATCACATAGTCCACAGGGTTCCTCTAGTAGTGTTGGTGATGTACACGAGCCTAGAGAAGATCCAATTCAAGGTGGAGCTGATGGAAGACCAGGTGATGGTATTTCTACTCGGGTTGGTCGTCGTGCTATAAGGCCACCCAAAGATATGGTGATTGGAACTATCTTAGCTTTTGTGAGAATTTGGACTATGCCATGTAGTTCAAGATGAGCCGATGGACCTTGATGACGTCATGAGTTCGAGTGATAGCTCGAAGTGGATTTGTGCCATGGAGGAAGATATGCAATCGTTTATGAAGAATTAGACTTGGGAGTTGATTCCACTTCCTAATGGAAACTGTGTTATTAGGTGCAAATGGATATATAAGGTGAAGGACGATGGAAGATACAAAGCTAGGCTAGTGGATAAAGGGTTTGCACAGAGAAAGGGGAAGGAGTATGATGAGATCTTCGCACCAGTTGTGAGACATACTTCTATCCGGATATTACTTGTCATTGTTGGTATTCACGATATGGAGTTGGAGCAACTTGATGTGAAAACCGCCTTCTTGCATGGTGACTTGGATGAAGACATATACATGGAGCAACCGGAAGGGTTTGTTGTAGATGGTAAGTCAAAATTTCTTTGCAAGTTGAAGAAATTACTATATGGTTTGAAGCGATCACCTAGGCAATGGTACAAGAGATTTGATCATTTCATACTTGAATGTTGCTTCCATCGAAGCATCAAAGACGCTTGTGTTTATTTCAAGAGGTTAGGAAATGATTGTTGGGTTTATTTACTCTTACATGTGGACGATATGCTCATTGCTTCTAAGGCAAGGCGGAAATCAACAAGTTGAAATTGAAATTAAAGGCGGAATTCGAGATGAAAGACCTTGGAGAAGCAAAGAAGATTTTGGGCATGGAGATTGAAAGAGATCGGAAGCGTTTTGAGTTGAAATTAACTTTAAAGGAATACATTAGAAAAGTGCTTTGCCGGTTTAGCATAAAGGATGCAAAGGCATCAAATACACCTTTACCTTTGCATGTAATGCTTTCGAGTAAGGGATCACCTGTCGAGGAGAAATACAAGGCTAATATAGAAATGGTGCCATATGCTAGTGCGATTGGAAGTTTGATGTATGACATGGTGTATACAAGACTCGATATTGCAAATGCCGTCGGGGTGGTTAGTCAGTATATGGCTAATCCGGGGAAATCGCATTGGGAATCGGTGAAGCTTATTTTGAGATACTTTAAAGGTACAACATCTCATGGTCTTGTTTTTAAGGGTAGTAAGGAGAAGAATTGCATGTTGTTTGGTTACTGTGATTTAGACTACGCTGGTGATAGGATCGAAGAAATCAACTTCTGGATATGTCTTCACTCTTGATGGTACAGCCATAAGTTAGAGATCGAGATTGCAAACTGTAGTTTCTTTATCCACTACAGAGGCAGAGTTGATAGTTGTGGTGGATGCAGCAAAGGAAGCACTCTATTTGAAGCGATTGTTGTGTGACTTGGGTTTTGAACGTGACGGCGTTGATGTTCAATGTGATAGCCAAAGTGCTAACCATTTGGCGGAGAATTCGGCGTTTAGCTCACGGACTAATCATATTGAAGAGAGGGAGTCATTTCTAGTAGCCATGGACGAAGACAAGCAAGTATGCCTTCGGAAAGTGCACACAAAGGATAATGCGGCGGATATGTTCAGTAAGGCATTGTTGGTTGGGAAGTTCGAGCATTGCTCGAACTTAATTCACTTGGAGAGGTGCTAGGTGCCACGAGGTGGCACGGTTGAGAGAGAAGCTTGGTTATGTATGTAGAAGAGTATCGGTGAGAGGTTGGTGTTCTATCTTCTTGTTATATTTTTCTTTTGGTGAGACTAGTTTAGGAATTAAATGGTTTCAACATTTCATTGGCCGGTGAGGGCTTTGCTTGTACTCGTTGGTGGAGTGCAATGGGCGGTGGCTATGCGGGAGCTTATTGAGGATACATTCAAGCTTACTTGGTTGAAGATAGAAGATGGTTTGGTACTATCAATATTGTTGTTGGAGAAGGATATAGTATCGAGGTGGAGTGTTAAATTTTGCGATACTATATGGTAGAATTGAAGTGGTTGGAAGTAGATTTGTGTCGTAAAATACAGTTCGCAAATCAGAGCTTGTAGGTGAAAGTGGCAGTTGAAGAAGTGATTGGTTTCAGTAGGAAGGTGCGACAGACGTCTGTCATGGGGTGTGACAAACATCTGTGTTGTCAGGGAATTTTTCCTGAGACTTGCAACATACGTTTGTCACTTTGATTGTCACTTTGATAGACATCTGTGCTAAAGTAGGATTAATTCCTAGTTATGGACAGACGTCTGTCCCACACCACGACATACATCTGACAGGGTATTTCGATTGTCTCTGACTACGGGCATTATATGTTGATTTGTGAAGATACCAGGGGAAATTTGGGCAATTGCTACATTTTATTCCCTCCCTATATAAGCTATTTTCATGATTAGGTTATGGACACTAGAAAAATATGAAAAAGAGGCTAATCAAGAAATTAAGACCTACGTTTATTCTAATTAGGGTTTTGGTAACCCTAATCTTCTTCAATTCTTTTCTCCACAAAATCAAATTTTTCTGGTGAATTTGATCATTGTAATCAATCTCTTGTTCTCTTCTATTGATATTAATATAGGATTCTCTCTCAAAGTGGACTTAAACTGACAAGATGTCGGTGGAACCACTATAAATCCCCATGTGATTTATTTTATCATTATTGCTCTATTATTTCTCTTGTTTGGTGATTTTGATTGACCTGAATTGGATTGAGATTTTTCAATATATCGATTGGTTGTTTTTGCACGTTTACCACGATCATGTCTTCCACTGGGTTGGGGTTTTTGATCTGAGCGGTCTTGAGTTGAAATTCTCCACAACAACAAACTCCGGAAAACACATGGTAAAAGCATATTAAAAGCATAACAAAAGAAACACACAAACTCTGGAAAATCGTTAGCCTAAAGATCAATTACTATATAAATCATTATCGAGCATATTTAAATCCAAAGCAAAGTAAGTACTAGAAAAAGCATGAAACATAAAGAGATTGATAGAAATTAGCTTATAATAGTTTAAACAGAAGTAGATAAAATTAAAAATAAAACTCTAACCCATGCCGAAAAGAAGGAGCCACTGTTAAATAATAATCTTGATGAACTAGTTCAATTGAATCGATGGAGGTATGAAAGAAAGAAAATGTTGCGATTTTACCTAAGTTTTTTAAGACGACGAAAATCGGAGAAGAGGAATAGAGCGGCCAGAAAATGATTATGGTTGTTTAACGCATTCACTTTGTTTTGGGATTTGGCTTTTCAATTTTTCATGTGGGTTTGAAAACGGGGAAACCAAGAAAAAACTGTTTTCTGTTTTCTTTGTTGGGCATATTTGAAAAATGATCATTTTTGAAAATAGTAAAGACAACATGTTTTCAGTGTTTTTCAAAATTGAAAACCGAAGACGAACCGAAAATGACAAACCAAACGCACCCTTAGTTTCTAACTATATGAATACTTTAATTTTACATTTAATAAAAAGTGAAACTGTTTTAATACACTGACCAAACATCAACATTAATTAATGCATAAATACTAAGTAAGATAACTCAAATAAGAATATAACTAGCATTATCCAAAAAAGTGATATGGAAACTATTATACTGAAACTATAAAATTTTCCTTTGCGGTAATGATTATTATTAATATAACAACAACATACACTAAAAATAGAATATACATCGTTAAAATAAAAAAAATTAGATAGGAATTAGTTATATCTTTATTACTGTAGGTATTTGGTTCGGTTTGGTTTAATACGGTTGGGTCAATGGTTCAAACCGCAACCAAATCATATCATTATGGATCGGTTCGATTTGGGGTATTTGCTTTAGAAAGAGTGATAGAAAAGCAGAATTGAGATGAAACAACATCGATTATTGAAAAATTGTAATACAAGATGATGCAAATTGAAACACCCCACCTCTGTTAAGGTCACTTTCAAAGGGAATGCCTTAATTTTGGAGGAGGTTTATAGGTACAAGTCACAGATAAAACACAAGACAGATATTAAACACAAGTATAAGCAACGGAAAATAAATCAACTTTCATTTCACAAGTACTTGTCCATACAAATCACTTCCATAAAATAAAACTTTCCACTATTACAACAAATACTGTCTTGAATTTAAAACAACTTAAAGAAGCAACATAAACCAAAAACTGCATAAATCCCCACAACGTGTCCAAAAGCCATAGCCATGCAAAGAAGGTCCAAACCGTACATCACTATCCTGAAGCTTGCAAAGAGTCTGACTAGGCTGAATTGTTTCCTCCCTGTGGACCTGGGGGGGGGGATGAAAGACAAAGGGGCGAAAGAAAAGTAGAGTCAGACATAAAGCCTGGTAAGTCTAATGGTACTTCGGTATATGAATAAGAAAAAGGATATGATTGGCATAACTGAAAATGGGAAAATACTACAAGCTAAGACAAGTGGTTTAAAACCGAAATTACTATCGCACCCCATATTAATCTCTGCACCTACTAGTACTTGTTCCGACTGGCACCCCATAAGTCTGGGTGAAATGATCCCTTTCTAATGATCGGCTCCTACTCGCATAAACACCTGTGTCTAACGACCCCAAAGAGTGTAACTACCTATGCTAGTCCCACCATGGGGTGTATCAAGTCCCGTGGTGGCGACCCGACACAACTCTAGAATGCAAAGGTACACTACTGGTGCCAAGTGCCTAATTTTTCAATGCCGGAGTGTGTGCACACCCGCACTCCATTTGAACCTACACTGCTGCACCACCGCCGTCACTTTGACCGCTTACAATCAGCCCAGTAATCGTGCCCCACCCTGCCTAGTTTCATGGTACCCTGATACACCTTATTGGGTTACTACTGAAATGGGTCCTCATTACTAGGTTTTTCTAGTCTACATGCTAAGTTGGTTAAGTGTCTGTATGAACCTAACCCCCAATCACTAGTTCAGTTAGCATGTGAATTTGGTTAAGTATTTTCTTAAGTGACTTAACCCTACCAGTCATGACTTAGCTTTTTAATTAAAGCACCAACCACTGACATTAGACACGTGTTGTTGCGGTAACTGGATATGCCGGTCGGTTCCGGGCAGGTTTACACCGCAACTCAGTCTAACCTCGGGTCCTTATTGGGCTCAATGCCTTAACCACCCACATTGGATAGGTATTGTTGTGATTACTGGATAGCCGGGCAGGTCCGGGAAGGTTTACATCACAACTCAATCCAACCTCGGGTTAAGCATACTCGTATTTTTCTAATTTACATATTTTTGACTATTCATTTTGTATGTAAATGTTTATGGCCCAATTATCCAAATTCACCAGTTTTGGGTATAACAATTTATACCGCTTAATATGTCACTAGTCATTGGCATGTGCCAAACATGCCAATACAGGTATTTTAATATAAACCCAACGTTATTACCCCCGTCCAAACGTACGCAACATTATAACATATGTTGGGCTTAACAATTTAGCCCAACTTATAAATATGAAAAGAAAAAAGAAAAAAGGGGAACAAAGAATCATGACATATTCTAGAATTACATAAAAGTATGTGGTGCATGAACTTGCAGTATAGCGTTTACACTAATATAGATTATGGATCAGGTAAACTTGCATTCAAATGAGAACATAGCTAACTTGATGTCACATGAAATGACATACTTTTAAACTTGCCTAAACATGGTTCTATACACGTATAACTAGGCATAATGTCAAGTATGTTACATGTCATAATTTGTCCACTATTTGTCCTGAACCAAGGGTGCAAACTAACTTTATATCAAGTAGTCTATTTTTAACATGAAACTAGCATAGTTTGTGTAACTAGAAGGTACTTACATAAACCAAGTTATGACTTGCAAATAAACCCAAGAATATATATACAAGTTTTGGAGTCGTGTGGGCATAAATGGTCACAATTCTAGAACATGTTTACATAAGCCTTAATTTAGACTTAGAAAATGTGTACAGCTCATACTAGTTACATAATCACAAAGGTGTCGATTTAAGTTTTTGGTCACAAACTTGCAAGTGTCGTTATTTTCATACCCAATTATCCAATAGACTTGCATCAATCAACTTATGCCACAAACGTCAGTCACAAACTATGACAGAATCATCACAGAACATAGAATTTACATTATTATATACAAATAAAAAGCCCCAATTTCATTTATAACAAATTACATCGCAATTTCTATTCATACTCAGAAATTCCATTATACTTACGACGGGCGCAGAAACTTGTTTTCTGGTTTCTATTATTCTGAATTTGCCAAGCGTTCCCTTGAAGTAGAAAACGATGCATAGAAAATAGAATAGATTGTTGTGTTCTTATTTGAGTTGGCCTGTCTTTAAGCTTTTCCTCTTGACGGCTATTCTCAAACTCCTCTCAGCAGCATGTCATCTCAAGGTTTATTTCTTTGTGTGAATTTTAGTTGAGACATAGGTTTTATATATAGAATTTTAAGTTGATTTGAGCCGTTCGATGAAGACAGAGGAATCCAAGCCATTCAAGCCAAGAGTAGCCAATCAAAATTTGACACGTAAGCCCCAGTGACACACTGGAGCTCAGGAATTCGACCAGAACACAGACCAGGCCAGCCAAGTCGACCAGGCAGGTCGACAGGCAGGTCGACACCCAGGTCGACACTATGGTCGACCTGGGGTGACCAGGTCGACACCATGGTCGACCTGGTCCCTGGGCGGGAATTTTCCCGCCCAGCCCCGTTTGAGCCTGTTTTTTTCGAAATTTGAACTTGAAAATGAGCTGTTTGAATTTTCAATTTAATTCTGAAACTTCTGAAGGTCATAACTCCTTCATACGGAGTCCGATTCGCGCAAACTCGGACTCTATCTCAAGTAGAATTCCGAGACGAACGCAATGGTGTAAGACATTTCCCTTAATTCTTAAGTTTTGAATTAAGTATACTTTAATTTATCAATAAACTGTTAGCCGCAAACTCGGGGTGTTACATTCTCCCCTCCTTAAAGGATTTCGTCCCCGAAATCTTCAAGTCTGGAAGAACATATAACCTACCATCCAATCGTCTATCTACTCAACCATCAAACCCAGGCAACCATTGTCCTTAAAAGACTTCTAATGCTTCATGATCATATGTAGAGTGTGTGTATATGTCCTTTATCTAATGCAAAATCAGTCGGTCTACTGATTCAGTTGCCCTCCTTAATGCGAATTATGTTTGTGTCATGAATCCATTATGTATGCAAATTTTCCTACTCAAGATTTTCTACATGAATGCACAGCCATTCGTACAAATGCAACGTCCATATGACAACTCATCAAATACAATCCATATACAAGTGTATGCAAATGCAAGATGAAAGTGACTTGAGCCGATCTTACCCCTAATTGTGTGTGTGTATGCAGCCACGAGCAACCACTTGCAACCACGTGCAACCATCAACCATAACATGTTTCAAATACATGTTTACATCCAAAAAGGGTTTCTACCTAAGGATAACAGATATGACCAAGGAGATACACTAAAAGATAGGTACAAGTATAAACTTATGGAAAAAGAGAGGTTATAGATGTACCGTCAAAAAGAAAAGGGTAAGCCGCGCGTATTCTATCCTCAGTTTCCCAAATTGCATCTTCCTCGGCGTCGCTCCACTGAACTTTGACGAGCTTAATTTCGCGGTTGCGTAGCTTTTTGACTTCAGTTCCCAAAATACGAGTTGGAAATTTCCTTACGATTGCTTCTCTTTCTATTTCAACCTCTTTTAGAATGCTAGGCTCCACCACTTCCGTAGACTCGTGCAAACACTTCCGTAGATGAGAGACATGAAAGACATTGTGAACTCCTGCCAACCTTTCGGGAAGCTCCACTCTATAAGCCATCTTCCCAATCTTCTCAATGATAGGGAACGGCCCTACAAATCTTGGTGCTAGCTTTCCTCCTGATCCAAAGCGAACGACGTTCCTTAAAGGGGACAACTTAAGAAAAACTCTGTCCCCAACCTCAAATTCAAGGTCGGTCCTCCTTTTATCGGCGTAGGACTTCTGCCTATCTTGGGCAGTCTTCATTCTCCTTCGTATCAAGTTTATCTTTTCTGAGGTCTCTCAAATCATGTCTGGTCCAAGTATAAGCTTGTCTGTTGATTCCCACTAACAAGTTGGTGATCAGCACGGCCTTCCATATAAGGCTTCGAAGGGTGCCATGCCGATGATGGCTTGGTAACTGTTGTTGTAGGCAAATTCCACCAAAGGAAGGTGGTCCTCCCACGTCCCTCCAAAGTCAAGGACGCACAGTCTTAGAAGATCTTCCAATACCCTGTTCACCCTTTCTGTCTGACCATCCGTCTGGGGGTGATAAGCCGTGCTCAAGCATAATTGTGTGCCTACAACATCTTGCAGACTCCGCCAGAATTCACTTGTAAAGATAGGATCCCTGTCACTCACTATGCTGGAGGGTATCCCATGGAGTCGAACAATTTCCTTGAGATAAAGGGATGCTAGAGATAAGGCAGTCCTTCTACTCTTGACAGGTATGAAGTGAGCGCTTTTCGTCAGCCTGTCTACTATTACCCAAATACTGGTATTGCCCCTTCTGGACCGAGGCAATCCATCAATAAAGTCCATTGAAATGCTATCCCACTTCCACTGCGGGACCTCCAGAGGATAAAGCAGTCCTCCAGGCTTTTTCTGCTCTGCCTTGACTTGTTGGCATATCATGCACTTGGAAACGAACTCGGCCACATCCCTTTTCATGCTGTTCCAAAAGAAAACTCTTTTCAAATCCTTGTACATCTTGTCTCCGCCGGGGTGTATTGCCATTTTGGAGTGGTGTGCTTCCTCAAGAACCACCTTTACTAAATCTCTTACTTGTGGTACGCACAGTCTTCCATCCCGCCTTAGCCAACCATTTTCGTCGACGGAGTACCTGTTGAGGTGACTAGAAGTCTCACCCCTACTTATCTTATCAATCACTTCAGCAAGTTGAGGGTCCTCACGTTGTGTTGTCCCTATCGAGTCCAAAAGAGTGGGCCGCACTTCTAGTGATGCTAACAATCCGGGTACCAAATCAGATGAAGGCCTAAAGTTAAAACTGGTTATAAACTCCAGGCTTTGCCTTTCTATGAAGAGAGGACTTAAGGTCAGCTTCTTCCTACTCAGAGCGTCTACGACCACATTGCCTTTTCCAGGAGTATAGGAAATCTCAAAGTCATACGAGGAAAGAAATTCCATCCACCTTTGCTGCCTTAAGTTAAGGTCTTTCTGTGAGAAGAGATATTTCAGAGATTTATGGTCAGTGTATAGTTCAAACTTCTCACCTAGGAGATAATGGCGCCAAGACTTAAGCGCAAAGACAATGGCGGCCAACTTAAGATTGTGGGTTGGGTAGTTCTTTTCATGGACCTTTAACTGTCTCCCGCCATAGGCTACTACCCCCCTGTCTTGCATTAATACAGCGCCAAGTCCCGTGCCGCACGCATCTGTATACACTGTAAACATTTTGCTTCCATCTGGCAAGGTCAGAACTGGGGCTGTTGTAAGAGCACTTTTCAATCTTTGGAAAGCAAACTCACAATCCAAATCCTAAGCGAACGCTAAGTTCTTCTTTGTCAATCTCGTGAGTGGGGCAGATATTTTTGCAAAATCTCTTATGAACTTTCTATAAAAACCTACTAGCCCGAGGAAACTTTGAACCTCGGTTGCGTTCCTTGGCGTCTTCCGGTTATGCACCGCTATTACTTTCGCGGGGTCCACTGCTAACCCCTCTTTGGACACTACATGCCCAAGAAACCTCACTTCTTCTCTCCAAAAGTGGCACTTGGAGAATTTAGCCTTTAACCGATGCACTCGAAGAGTCTCCATGATTTCTTTCAAATGCTGAGCATGCTCATCCTCATTCTTGGAGAAGATCAGAATATCGTCTACAAAGACAACTACAAACTTGTTGAGGAATTCTCTAAATACTCTGCTCATCAGATCCACGAAGTAACGGGGGCATTCGTCAAGCCGAAAGGCATGACAAGCCACTCAAAGAAACCATCTGGGGTTCTGAATGCCGTTTTGTCAATGCTATCCTCAGCCACCCGCAGCTGATGAAACTCCGTAGCCAAATCAAGTTGGGAGAAAACCGATGCTCCTACAAGCTGATCGAACAAATCATCAATTCTGGGAAGAGGGTGTCTATTCTTCTTAGTCAGCTTGTTTAACTCCCTATAGTCAACACATAGACGGAGCGAACCATCCGCTTTCGTTGCGAATACCACTGGAGCACCCCATTCTAAAATGCTCCATCTAATGAACCCCTTCTCTAGAAGCTCTTTAACCTTCTTACTGAGCTCCTTTCTCACCCTCGGAGCCATGTGCCTAATAGGTAAAGCAACAGGCTTTTCATTATCAACCAGGTATATGCGGAAGTCAATTTCCCGCTTATGAGGTAAGCCCTTCACCTCATCAAAGAGATCCAAGTATTCACGGACCACCCTAACCGATAGCAAGTTTTCAACAGAGGCATCTAACGATTCAAGATAACTAAGCATAACCGCATTCAAGGGATTACAAGTAATTTCGAGAGTGTTACTGAGCCGAGTCGAAAGCCTAACCACTCTCTTCTCACAAACAAGAATGGCACCATTACTGGATAACCAGTCCATGCCCAAAATCAATCCATATCCCGAGAAGCCCAAAACAAAGGAACTACACCTAAACTCTATGCTTAGAATAGAAATTTTCAAATCCATACAGATCATTGACAAATAAGTTGAGCCCCAAATTGGATTCGAAACAACCAAGGGATCCTCTACCATACTAGTGTCTAGGTGCAGAGATTCTACTAAAGCAGACGAAATAAAAGTGTGCGATGCGCCAGAATCAAATAAAGTGCGAACTGGATGATCATAAAGATAAACAACACTTTCTACAGAAATATTTCTACCTCGCTGTTGGGGAGGCGCCACTAATGCATGAACATGTCCCCCTGAGGTTGATCCAGCCCTCTGTCCTCAACTTCGAAGATGACGGATAAATCTTCTGTAACGACCCGCATTCTACGCATCATAGGATCGTAGAATATTTATTTCTTTCACATACGAAGTCGTATGGTCATGTAACTTTGGGAGACGACTATTGGGGTCATTTCCCATGTTCATGATTTTTCCCGATTTTTAAATGACCATTTTACCCCTAGTTGGCACTGTTTTGGCCATAACTTTTGACTGGAAAGGAATTTTGACCTGAAACCACTTCCATTGGCTTCGGATGATGGTTTCTCTTTCCGTAGAGTGGTCACATTAGCCAAACGGACTTACCGTTTGGGAGATATGGCTGAAACAAGTTTCAGATGGTTAAAAACAGCTTAATTGGGCTTAACCGGGTGATTAGCAGCTAGGCCCAAGGGGAATTTCGGGTTTAGGGGTATATGGAGGCTGATTAGGGTTAGAAAACATTTCTTTAGACATTTCCCAGCCGCCACTTTCATTTCTCTTGACATAGCCATGGCCTCCACTCTCTAAATCTCTCCAAAACACCCAAAAATCACTCACTAATCAAGGATTAAGGCTTAGAGGCATCAAATTAAGGAGAAAAGCACCAAAGCAAGGTTGGAGCTGCTGTTGGACGTCAGTACTCGCCCAAATCAGAGGAGTTTCAGTTCTGAGGATTTTGTTTGTGGCCAAGGTGAGTGATTTGCATAGTTTTTGCGCTAATTACGGTGATTAGGGGTAATTAGTGAAGATTAGCGAATTTATACGTAAATAAATTCTGGAAAAATTCTTAAAATTCTAAAATAATGTTTTAAGGCTCTGTTAGAAATTTGGGTTAATTTCGATGTGTTTTGCTAATCGTATGCTTAAACATGATTAAGAGGGATTATGGGAAAATGTGAGGTTTTAGCCACTTTTGATTCATTTTGATTCATTTAAATTGTTGTTTGCTGTTTGTGGTTGCTATTACATGTTGCTATGACTCTATGGTATGTCTCATGATTGATTAGAATAGTTGAATTGCTCGAAAACGTCGTCGAATGGCGTAGAAAGCTCGCTGGAAAGTTGCAGAAGTGTGCAGGTTCCGAACCGGTTCGGATCGGAGAAAGGGGTCGGATCGGACTAGGGAACTGACCAAGGGAATCCGAACTGGATGGGGACTTGCCACTGGAAGAAGTCTGGCAGGAAGGAAGGCCGTTTACTTAGAGTTGGAGTGGACAAGGGGATCGGATCGGAGTAAAAGGGAGCGGAGCGGATCGGACTGAAGTAAAGCGAAGTGAACGGATCGGATCGGAGTAGAAGAAACGAGGGAGCTGATCGAAGAAGGAGCATGAGCTGGAAGGAGGAGGACACCGACCCGACCCGGAGGAGGACACCGACCCGACCCGGAAGAGGACACCGACCCGACCCGGAGTGAAGAAACCCGAACCGAACAGACGAGGGCAATGATCACCGAACCGAACCGAACAGACGAGGGCAATGATCACCGAACCGAACCGAATTCCAGGACTGTTACTGCGTGACAACTCTTCTGAAGACCCACTCCAATCCGACCAAAACCCGAGATGCAAAGGAAGTCCAGATGAGAAGTTAGAGCTCAAGATTTAGATGGGAATCAATGAGTTCGCTTCATGGTTGGGCTTTGCTGCGGGACGCGTGCCAAGGAGTTATCGACGTCTATAGCTTTGAACCACTATGGTAGGAGGTACGAAGGCGGATTCAGGGCCATTATGGCATCGGTAGAACCAAGGGCTACGACCAATGAAGTGGGTCATTGAAATGTTTGGTCATGACTCCAAGTGTTTGGCTTGGTCATAGCAGGGTTTCTACAAGTCGGGATTCGTCGTTACCTCAGTTTGTCTAGTGTTCCAAAGTGGTAGATGTCGTACGCTTTACGCACTGAGTGAGAGATGTGAGGATGGTTGCTATGGATGAATTGTTTGCTATCATTGTGACATGCACACCCCACCCCCGTATTCTTACACTATTTACTATTGGCACCTTGGAGTATTGTACGGTATGTGGTACTAACTCTTTGGTTGCAGGTCCAGGTTCAGGTATGGTTTAGTATACCTGTTATTATTCTGTTTAGATGCTTATCGCTCATACCAGGCTTTATGTCTGACCCAGAGTTTTATGTCTCTTCTTATTACTCTGGGTGCTCACACGAGCAGACTAGAGACAGGTTAGCTGGTGATGCACGGGTAGATGATCCGGAGACGAGCAGGAGGCTTCCACGTACTATGTACATAATATTCTCCCTGTGTTATTGAAGATCACTGCTTGGGCATTGTTGGTGTATCTTCTACTTCAGCTTTCTTTTGTTTAGAGACAGTAAATTTGGAAAATTGTAATAAGCTGTATATGGATTTCCGCTGCTCTGATGATTGATGTTGATTTTAGTTATCAGCTTATGCACTGTCTCGCCTGTTTTATGTCAAGTATGTTATTATTATATTTTATCCCATGCGCTGTGAGACATTCTACAGGTTCCTTGATTAGTTCACTCTCTTCTTTCTTTTCTTCTGATGACCGTTCTGTGCTAGCTGGGCATGTGTACAGCGCACTTTCGGAGGAAACGCAGGCTGGTGCGGGACGGGCCGTCACACTTGGTATCAGAGCTCTAGGTTGCGTAGTTAACCTAGGGAAGTTATCAGGGAGAGATAATATACGTATACGAGAGAGCGTATTTGTGATTACTTTGGTTTTTAAAAGATATATATATATACTATTAGTAGTATAAGAATGAAGTCGTACTGCACTAGCACCACTATGGAATCGTTAATCGTTTCCTTTTTCAGATTGACGATGAGCCGAGATACTAGAGGTGCTGGTAGAGGAGCCAATAATGGGAATGCTGCTGACATGAGGACGATGTTTACTGACCTCATGAGAGAGATGCTTAGAGATGTTCAGAGGGCAGCTCCCAATGGCGGAAATGGTGGTGGTCCAATAGTGCAGGCGCCGAGGGTCGACTTCGCCAAGCCGAATAAGGACTATACTAGCCTTGGTGGGAAGCCGTTCCACGGAACGGAGTCGGCCACGGATGTTCAAGATTGGTTGGATAGTTGCGAACGTATCTTCGAGGATTTGGGTATCGAGGATGCGATGAAGAGAAAGCTAGCGTCCCGTCAGCTGCAAAGGCGGGCAATGAATTGGTGGAATGCTATAAAAGCAGCTACTCCCGAAGACCAGATTACTTGGGTTCAGTTCAAGGCTCGCTTTAGCGAGAAGTTCATTCCAGCGGCCCAGAAGTCAGTGTTGTTCAAGAGGTTCTTGGAACTCAAGCAGAATGGAAGGGCAGTTTCTGATTATATTGCTGAATTCGACACTTTGTCAAAGTATGGGTTATCTCTTATTGATACTGCCGAGAAGAAGAATGAGAAATTCATAACTGGGTTAGATCAGTACTTAGGGGAAAGGCTTATTAACCACATCGATGAGACGTTTGAGTCGATTGTGGGGAAAGCATTAAGATCAGAGAGTCTCTACCCTAAGTCGAAGACTGAGGTTACACCCGCAGATGAGCCAAAGCCACAAGCTAGTGGTGGAGGCAAAGGTGGTTCTCAGAATAAGAGAAAGCAGAGTCAGACTAAGGATGGCCAGAAGAAAAAGAATAAACAAGATGTGGAGTGCTTCAGCTGTGGTAAGAAGGGCCATTATGCTAGTAATTGTCGGGCCAAGCCAGCGGATAGGAAGTGCTTCAATTGTGGCCAATTGGGACATCACAAGGACAAGTGTCCACAGCCCCCTAAGGAAAAGCAAATGGTGAAAGCATATGCTCTTAATGCTATTCCTTCTTCGTCGAATGCCCCAACTGCGGCGGAGAAGGAAAAGAATGTCGTCATTCAAGGTATGCTTTCTGTTTATGATGTTCCTGTTAGAGTTTTGTTTGATACCGGAGCTTCCAGTTCTTTCGTATCTAGTGACCTGGTAGATAGGTTGGGATTGGAGCCCGAGATTGTCGATAGACCTTTAATAGTGACGAACCCGATTGGTGGTTCGACTAGCCTTAGCATGATTTGTCGCAATGTGGTCTTATCGAGTCATGGATGCATGTTTGTTTGTGATTGCTTTGTTTTGGGCTTTACTGGGTTTGGCATTATTTTGGGAGTAGATTGGCTCCAAAGATACGGGGTGGTGGTAGACTGTGAGGGCTTGTTGGTGACAGCTAGAGCGGATGATGGGCGGAGGATAGTGTTTGGTGGTCTACCCAGTAAAGGGGTATTGGCTAGTTTTCTAAACTCCCTTGACATTCCGCATAGTGAGTTGTCAGGTTTGCCCGTGGTTAGCCAGTATCCGGATGTTTTCGAAGAAGTGACCGGACTCCCACCACACCGAGAGATTGAGTTTCGTATTGATTTGGTAAAGAATGCCAGACCTATAGTGATGCCACTTCGTCGTATGGCACCTAGAGAGCAGCGAGAGCTCGAGGTGCAAGTCAGCGATCTTTTGAAGAAGGGATTTATCAGAAGGAGTGTTTCTGAATGGGGAGCACCAGTTGTGTTTGCTACCAAGGCGGATGGTTCCCTTCGTTTGTGTGTAGACTACCGCGAGTTGAATAAAGTGACGAGGAAGAACAAGTATCCTCTACCGCGGATAGATGATTTGTTTGATCAGTTGAGTGGCGCGAGAGTATTCTCTCAGTTGGATCTCGCGACAGGTTTTCATCAGCTTAGAGTGGAAGCTGAGAGTATAGCTAAAACGGCATTTCGAACGCCGTCTGGGTTTTATGAGTGGTTGGTCATGCCATTCGGGCTGACCAATGCCCCAGCATATTTTGTGGATCTTATGAATAGGGTATTCAGAGATCAGTTGAATAAGTTTGTCCTTGTGTTCGTTGATGATATTTTGGTCTATTCGAGGACAGAGGAAGAACACAAGGAACATTTAAGAGTAGCGATGGAGGTGTTGAGAAAACACCAATTGAAAGCAAAGTTTTCTAAGTGCCACTTCTGGAAGAGGGAAGTGAGGTTCTTGGGCCATGTTGTATCAGAAAATGGGATTGCCGTGGACCCGGCGAAGGTGGCTACGGTACAGGATTGGCCTACGCCCAAGAATGCAACAGATGTAAGAAGTTTCTTGGGGTTAGCGGGATATTATCGTAAGTTTATCCAAGGTTTCTCCAAGATAGCAGCACCATTGACCCAGTTGACCAAGAAGAATCAAGCTTTTGTCTGGGATGAAAGGTGCGAGGATGCATTTAAAAGTCTAAAGGACAAGTTGACAAACGCCCCAGTGTTAGTCATTCCTAAAGGGGATGAAGAGATGACGGTATACACGGATGCCTGTGGTACCGGACTGGGTGCTGTATTGATGCAAGGCGGTAGGGTTGTAGCTTATGCAAGTCGGCAATTGAAACCGCACGAGAGAAGATACCCTACCCATGATTTAGAATTGGCAGCAATTGTATTCGCATTAAAGATGTGGAGACACTATCTCTTGGGAGAAAGATTTGAGTTGTTTACAGATCATAAGTCGTTAAAGTATCTATTCTCCCAGAAGGATTTAAATCTCCGTCAGCAGAGATGGTTAGAGTTCTTGGCTTCCTATGACTTTGACATCGCATACACACCAGGAAAGGGTAATGCGGTGGCCGATGCATTGAGTAGAAGACATGCCAGCTTAGGGGCTATGTTCCTTGAATGGAAGCAACTGGAGTTTATCGCGGGGTTTGATTTCAGACCAAAGTGCGAATTGGATCCAGAAATGTTAGCAAGTTTGACGATCAGACCCACTTTGATTGAGCGGATCGGCTCTAGTCAGAGGGACGATCCTAACCTATTGGAGATCATCTCCAAGTTAGAGATGGGTATCGATGAGGAGATGAACAAGTATGGGCTTGATCGAGATAGATGGCTTAGAAAGGATGGAAGACTAGTCGTACCCAATGTTAATGGATTGAGAGATGAAGTGCTTAGAGAATGTCATCACTCAAAGCTAACCATACACCCCGGTGGTAATAAGATGTATCGAGATATGAAGCATACTTACTACTGGGAAGGGATGAAAAGAGACGTTGGGAAGTTTATATCCAAGTGCATGAATTGCCAGCTAGTTAAAGCCGAGCAAAAGAAGCCTAGTGGGTTGTTGCAACCATTAGAAATTCCCGAATGGAAATGGGAACAAGTCTCGATGGATTTCATCGATGGTTTACCAAGGACTAGATCGGGATATGATAGCATTTGGGTGATTGTAGACCGACTGACTAAAAGTGCAAGGTTTATACCAGTCAAATCGACAAGAACGGCAGCTAAGTTAGCAGAATTGTATATGAAGTGGGTAGTGAGATTTTATGGAGTACCTAAAAGCATTGTGAGCGACCGAGACCCTTTGTTCACTAGTGGGTTTTGGAAGAGCTTACAAGAAGCTCTAGGGTCAGAGTTACATCTCAGTACCGCATATCATCCTCAGACCGACGGTCAGACGGAGAGGGTGAATCGTATTTTGGAAGACCTCTTGAGAGCATGTGTATTGGATTTTGGTGGATCATGGGACGACCATTTGCATCTAGTAGAGTTTGCATATAATAATAGCTACCAATCCAGTATCGGTATGGCTCCGTTTGAAGCTTTGTACGGAAGACCGTGCAACTCACCATCATGTTGGATAGAGACTGGCGAGAAGTTTGTGCTTGGACCAGATGTGGTGAGAGAAACGTCGGATAAGATTAAGATCATTCAGCAACGAATGAAAGCTGCTCAAGATAGGCAGAAGAGCTATGCTGATAAGAGGAGAAGAGACTTGAAATTCTCCGTTGGCGACTTGGTGTTTGTCAAGATTTCTCCGTTGAAGAGCGTAATACGATTTGGCAGGAAAGGCAAGTTGGCACCAAGATTCGTTGGCCCATTCCCTGTTCTTGAACTAGTCGGAAATTTGGCATATAGAATTGACTTACCAGAGAAGATGGCGGGAGTTCATAATGTATTTCATGTTTCCCAACTAAGGAAGTTCGTTCACGACTCAGATATGACTATTTCACCTGATCAGTTAGAGGACTTCGAAGTAGAACCCGAGGCGGTTGGGAACCGCAGGCCGGCCCGTATTGTCGAGCACGACATGAAGCAACTTCGAAGGAAGGCGGTGAAACTAGTCAAGGTACAGTGGAGCGAGGACGAGGGTGATTGTACTTGGGAGACAGAGGAGGACATTAGGAAGACACACCCAGAACTCTTTGCCTGGTAAGATTTTGACTTCGATTTAGTTTTCCGCATGCTAGGATAGGCTTATTTGCTTGTTTTGCATGTTTGATTGTTGTATGTGGTTGTTAGGCATGCGGGATCCTTTGTATGTTTTGGGTTAAGGAATTTCGGGGGCGAAATTTCTTAAGGGGGGGAGAGTGTAACGACCCGCATTCTACGCATCATAGGATCGTAGAATATTTATTTCTGTCACATACGAAGTCGTATGGTCATGTAACTTTGGGAGACGACTATTGGGGTCATTTCCCATGTTCATGATTTTTCCCGATTTTTAAATGACCATTTTACCCCTAGTTGGCACTGTTTTGGCCATAACTTTTGACTGGAAAGTAATTTTGACCTGAAACCACTTCCATTGGCTTCGGATGATGGTTTCTCTTTCCGTAGAGTGGTCACATTAGCCAAACGGACTTACCGTTTGGGAGATATGGCTGAAACAAGTTTCAGATGGTTAAAAACAGCTTAATTGGGCTTAACCGGGTGATTAGCAGCTAGGCCCAAGGGGAATTTCGGGTTTAGGGGTATATGGAGGCTGATTAGGGTTAGAAAACATTTCTTTAGACATTTCCCAGCCGCCACTTTCATTTCTCTTGACATAGCCATGGCCTCCACTCTCTAAATCTCTCCAAAACACCCAAAAATCACTCACTAATCAAGGATTAAGGCTTAGAGGCATCAAATTAAGGAGAAAAGCACCAAAGCAAGGTTGGAGCTGCTGTTGGACGTCAGTACTCGCCCAAATCAGAGGAGTTTCAGTTCTGAGGATTTTGTTTGTGGCCAAGGTGAGTGATTTGCATAGTTTTTGCGCTAATTACGGTGATTAGGGGTAATTAGTGAAGATTAGCGAATTTATACGTAAATAAATTCTGGAAAAATTCTTAAAATTCTAAAATAATGTTTTAAGGCTCTGTTAGAAATTTGGGTTAATTTCGATGTGTTTTGCTAATCGTATGCTTAAACATGATTAAGAGGGATTATGGGAAAATGTGAGGTTTTAGCCACTTTTGATTCATTTTGATTCATTTAAATTGTTGTTTGCTGTTTGTGGTTGCTATTACATGTTGCTATGACTCTATGGTATGTCTCATGATTGATTAGAATAGTTGAGTTGCTCGAAAACGTCGTCGAATGGCGTAGAAAGCTCGCTGGAAAGTTGCAGAAGTGTGCAGGTTCCGAACCGGTTCGGATCGGAGAAAGGGGTCGGATCGGACTAGGGAACTGACCAAGGGAATCCGAACTGGATGGGGACTTGCCACTGGAAGAAGTCTGGCAGGAAGGAAGGCCGTTTACTTAGAGTTGGAGTGGACAAGGGGATCGGATCGGAGTAAAAGGGAGCGGAGCGGATCGGACTGAAGTAAAGCGAAGTGAACGGATCGGATCGGAGTAGAAGAAACGAGGGAGCTGATCGAAGAAGGAGCATGAGCTGGAAGGAGGAGGACACCGACCCGACCCGGAGGAGGACACCGACCCGACCCGGAAGAGGACACCGACCCGACCCGGAGTGAAGAAACCCGAACCGAACAGACGAGGGCAATGATCACCGAACCGAACCGAACAGACGAGGGCAATGATCACCGAACCGAACCGAATTCCAGGACTGTTACTGCGTGACAACTCTTCTGAAGACCCACTCCAATCCGACCAAAACCCGAGATGCAAAGGAAGTCCAGATGAGAAGTTAGAGCTCAAGATTTAGATGGGAATCAATGAGTTCGCTTCATGGTTGGGCTTTGCTGCGGGACGCGTGCCAAGGAGTTATCGACGTCTATAGCTTTGAACCACTGTGGTAGGAGGTACGAAGGCGGATTCAGGGCCATTATGGCATCGGTAGAACCAAGGGCTACGACCAATGAAGTGGGTCATTGAAATGTTTGGTCATGACTCCAAGTGTTTGGCTTGGTCATAGCAGGGTTTCTACAAGTCGGGATTCGTCGTTACCTCAGTTTGTCTAGTGTTCCAAAGTGGTAGATGTCGTACGCTTTACGCACTGAGTGAGAGATGTGAGGATGGTTGCTATGGATGAATTGTTTGCTATCATTGTGACATGCACACCCCACCCCCGTATTCTTACACTATTTACTATTGGCACCTTGGAGTATTGTACGGTATGTGGTACTAACTCTTTGGTTGCAGGTCCAGGTTCAGGTATGGTTTAGTATACCTGTTATTATTCTGTTTAGATGCTTATCGCTCATACCAGGCTTTATGTCTGACCCAGAGTTTTATGTCTCTTCTTATTACTCTGGGTGCTCACACGAGCAGACTAGAGACAGGTTAGCTGGTGATGCACGGGTAGATGATCCGGAGACGAGCAGGAGGCTTCCACGTACTATGTACATAATATTCTCCCTGTGTTATTGAAGATCACTGCTTGGGCATTGTTGGTGTATCTTCTACTTCAGCTTTCTTTTGTTTAGAGACAGTAAATTTGGAAAATTGTAATAAGCTGTATATGGATTTCCGCTGCTCTGATGATTGATGTTGATTTTAGTTATCAGCTTATGCACTGTCTCGCCTGTTTTATGTCAAGTATGTTATTATTATATTTTATCCCATGCGCTGTGAGACATTCTACAGGTTCCTTGATTAGTTCACTCTCTTCTTTCTTTTCTTCTGATGACCGTTCTGTGCTAGCTGGGCATGTGTACAGCGCACTTTCGGAGGAAACGCAGGCTGGTGCGGGACGGGCCGTCACATCTTCGGTCACTTTCAGCCAGTTCCTAGCTGCCACAAAGGATTCTGTTCCATGGAAGTCTTTTCAACCCATAGCCTTAAAATCTCTACAAATCTTAGCAAAGGAATTAGCACGAGGAGGAGGAGGAGGTGCAGCAGCTGGGGGAGGTGGAACATTTGCTGGGGCCGCTTCGTTGGCCCTCGCCTCGAGGTACCTTCTAAACCAGCCAGGTACCGGTACACCTTTGGGAAGGTTCAGTTCCCCAGACATGCTGAAAACGAAAAAAAAGGAAAGATTCAATATCTAAGGATAGATAGATAGTGCATATGGCCTTGGGGGATTATGTCTTTTTTTTTAAATAACTCAACACTTTTTTCTGAAAAATGCTTCTTTAAACTTTGTTTTGAAAATTAGTTTCAAGAACTTTTTACCTGGTCTGGTAAACCTATGCTCTGATACCAAGTGAAACACCCCACCTCTGTTAAGGTCACTCTCAAAGGGAATGCCTTAATTTTGGAGGAGGTTTATAGGTACAAGTCATAGATAAAACACAAGACAGATATTAAACACAACTATAAGCAGCGGAAAATAAACCAACTTTCATTTCACAAGTACTTGTCCATACAAATCACTTCCATAAAATAAAACTTTCCACTATTACAACAAATACTGTCTTGAATTTAAAACAACTTAAAGAAGCAACATAAACCAAAAACTGCATAAATCCCCACAACGTGTCCAAAAGCCATAGCCATGCAAAGAAGGTTCAAACCGTACATCACTATCCTGAAGCTTGCAAAGAGTCTGACTAGGCTGAATTGTTTCCTCCCTGTGGACCTGGGGGGCGAAACGAAAGACGAAGGGGCGAAAGCAAAGTAGAGTCAGACATAAAGCCTGGTAAGTCTAATGGTACTTCGGTATATGAATAAGAAAAGGATATGACTGGCATAACTGAAAATGGGAAAAACACTATAAGCTAAGACAAGTGGTTTAAAACCGAAATTACTATCGCACCCCATATTAATCTCTGCACCCACTAGTACTTGTTCCGACTGGCACCCCATAAGTCTGGGTGAAATGATCCCTTTCTAATGATCGGCTCCTACTCGCATAAACACCTGTGTCTAACGACCCCCAAGAGCGTAGCTACCTATGCTGGTCCCACCATGGGGTGTATCAAGTCCCGTGGTGGCGACCCGACACAACTCTAGAATGCAAAGGTACACTACTGGTGCCAAGTGCCTAATTTTTCAACGCCAGAGTGTGTGCATGCTCGCACTTCATTTGAACCTACACTGCTGCACCACCGCCGTCGCTTTGACCGATTATAATTAGCCCAATAATCGTGCCCCACCCTGCCTAGTTTCAGGGTACCCTGATACACCTTATTGGGTTACTGCTGAAATGGGTCCTCGTTACTAGGGTTTTCTAGTCTACATGCTAAGTTGGTTAAGTGTCTGTATGAACCTTACCCCCAATCACTAGTTCAGTTAGTATATGAATTTGGTTAAGTATTTTCTTAAGTGACTTAACCCTACCAGTCCTGACTTAGCTTTTTAATTAAAGCACCAACCACTCACATTAGATACGTGTTGTTGCGGTAACTGGATATGTCGGTTGGTTCCGGGAAGGTTTACACCGCAACTCAGTCTAACCTTGGGTCCTTATTGGGCTCAATGCCTTAACCACCTACATTGGATATGTATTGTTGTGATTACTGGACAGCCGGGCGGGTCCGGGCAGGTTTACATCACAACTCAATTCAACCTCGAGTTAAGCATACTCGTATTTTTCTAATTTACATATTTGTCACTATTCATTTTGTATGTAAATGTTTATGGCCCAATTATCCAAATTCATCAGTTTTGGGTATAACAATTTATACCGCTTAATATGTCACTAGTCATTGGCATGTGCCAAACATGCCAATACAGGTATTTTGTTATAAACCCAACGTTATTACCCACGTCCAAATGTACGCAACATTATAACATATGTTGGGCTTAACAATTTAGCCCAACTTATAAACACGAAAAGAAAAAAGAAAAAAAGGGGAACACAGAATCATGACATATTCTAGAATTACGTAAAAGTGTGTGGCGCATGAACTTGCAGTATAGCGTTTACACTAACATAGATTATGGATTAGGTAAACTTGCATTCAAATGAGAACATAGCTAACTTGAGGTCACATGAAATGGCATACTTTTAAACTTGCCTAAACATGGTTCTATACACATATAACTAGGCATAATGTCAAGTATGTTACATGTCATAATTTTTCCACTATTTGTCATGAACCAAGGGTGCAAACTAACTTTACATTAAGTAGTCTATTTTTAACATGAAACTAGCATAGTTTGTGTAACTAGAAGGTACTAACATAAACCAAGTTATGACTTGCAAATAAAACCAAGAATATATATACAAGTTTTGGAGTCGTATGGGCGTAAAAGGTCACAATTCTAGAACATGTTTACATAAGCCTTAATTTAGACTTAGAAAATGTGTACAACTCATACTAGTTACATAATCACAAAGGTGTCGATTTTAGTTTTTGGTCACAAACTTGCAAGTGTCATTATTTTCATACCCAATTATCCAATAGACTTGCATCAATCAACTTATGCCACAAACGTCAATCACAAATTATGACAGAATCATCACAGAACATAGAATTTACATTATTATATACAAATAGAAAAGCCCCAATTTCATTTATAACAAATTACATCGCAATTTCTATTCATACTCAGAAATTCCATTATACTTACAACGGGCGCTGAAACTTGTTTTCTGGTTTCTGTTATTCTAAATTTGCTAAGCGTTCCCTTGAAGTAGAAAATGATGTGTAGAAAATAGATTAGATTGTTGTGTTCTTATTTGAGTTGGCCTGTCTTTAAGCTTTTCCTCTTGACGGCTATTCTCAAACTCCTCTCAGCAGCATGTCGGCTCAAGGTTTATTTCTTTGTGTGAATTTTAGTTGAGACTTAGGTTGTATATATAGAATTTTAAGTTGATTTGAGCCGTTCGATGAAGACAGAGGAATCCAAGCCATTCATGTCAAGAGTAGCCAATCAAAATTTGACACATAAGCCCCAGTGACACACTGGAGCTCAGGAATTCGATCAGAACACAGACCAGGCCAGCCAAGTCGACCAGGCAGGTCGACAGGCAGGTCGACACCCAGGTCGACACTATGGTCGACCTGGGGTGACCAGGTCGACACCATGGTCGACCCTATGGTCGACCTGGTCCCTGGGCGGGAATTTTCCCGCCCAGCCCAGTTTGAGCCAGTTTTTTTCGAAATTTGAACTTGAAACTGAGCTATTTGAATTTTAAATTTAATTCTGAAACTTCCGAAGGTCATAACTCCTTCATACGGAGTCCGATTCACGTAAACTCGGATTCTATCTCAAGTAGAATTCCGAGACGAATGCAATGGCGCAAGCCATTTCCCTTAATTCTTAAGTTTTGAATTAAGTATACTTTAATTTATCAATATACTATTAACCGAAAACTCGGGGTGTTACACAAATTGTATAGAGGAGTCCTCTATTTATAATACAAGAAATAAATGTAAATGGCTTAAATAATGGGTATGTCACCGTTGCTTGAATAATGGGAATGTGACCGTTGCTTGAATAATGGGCATGTGATCATTGCTTTATTATATGTGAAAGTGTACAACTGGATATGGATATAATATCATATACGAAAATGTACAGCTGGATATGGATATAATACCATATACGAAAACTTTTCCATTATTCTTTCTTTCCTTTATTACCGCCCCTCAACTTAGGGTTAGGTTTTGCAATCCTAATTTTCAATTTCGTGGACTAACGTTGGTAAAGAGCAAACAATTTCAATCCTTCATCATACTGGTGAAGATACAAGTAAGATCCAGGCATGAAAGTTCCATTTTTTTACTTGGTAATTATTTGTTACTCTTCGATTCCAAGTGCATCTCTGAATCTGTGGAAATTTTTGGCTGAGAGTAATTTTGTAAGTATGTCGGCTCTCTGATAGTAAGATGGAATATGATTCACTTATAAAATTTTCTTTTGAACTTGCTCTCGAAAAAAATAGATATCGATTTCTATGTGTTTGGTTCAATTATGCTGAATAGGATCTGTTATCATGTAGATTGTGCTCAAATTGTCACATAAAATCATAGGGTTTCTATTAGATGATAGTTTTAGCTCCTTCAATAATGATTGTAGCCCTAAAATTTCAGTCGTAGTACTAGAAACACTCATATATTCCACTTCTATGCTTGATCTCGAGATGGTTGTTTTCTTTTTAGAGCACCAAGAAATAAGACTTCTCCTATATAAATGAAATAACCAGAAATTGATTTTCTATCATCTATGTCTGTAGCCCAGTCTGTATCTTAATATGCTTTAATGTTTAAGTCTTCGCTGCCTTTCAATGATATGCCAAAGTTGATTGTTGCTTTCAAGTAATCTGAGTATTCTTTTCACTGTTGTCCAATGCTCACTTCTGGGTTCCTACAAAAAATGAGATACTTTATTAACACTGGAAGAAATATCAGGTCATGTTATAGTAGCGTATTGTAATGCTCCTACAACATTCATGTATTATTTGATATTTGAGATAGCTTCCCCCCTGTTCTTTGACAAGTGTTGGTTTGATATCGTAGGAGTTGGTTGGCCATTTGCTTCTATCATGTTTGTCTTGTTTAGAAGCTCTGTAATATACTTTCTTTGGCAAAGATGAAATCCTTTATCTGATTTTCCTATAACTTCTATTCCAAGGAAATAAGATAATTCACCCAAATCTTTTATCGAGAACTGATTGTTCAAATAATCTATCAATTTTCTGATTTCAGTTTCACTATATATTAATTTATATATAAGTGATAGATAATTCACTGATTTTTGTGAATAGGGATGTGTCGGATCTAGTAAGTGAATAGCCTAGTGTTGTCAAACTTGCTTTAAGTCTTTCAAACCATGCTCTGAGTGCTTGCTTCAGACCATAGATTGCTTTATTCGGTTTACATAACCATGTTGGGTCTTGTGTATAGCCTTGTGGATGTTGCATGAATATTTCTTTATGTAGATTCCAAGTTAAGATTGCATTGTTGACATCTAACTGCTTGATCTTACAGTTATTGCTTAATGCTATAATCAATATAAGTCCAATAGTTGAGGGTTTTACCACTGATGAGAAAGTTTCATTATAATCAAAACCAAATTCTTGTGTGAATCCTTTTGCAACAAGTCTTGCTTTATATCTATTAATGGATCCATCTGGATTCTTTTTCAGTCTATATACCCACTTGCATCCAATTATATTCTTGTTGTTTGGTGGACTCACTAGTTCATATGTACAATTGTTCATCAGTGCTTGATATTCTTCATCCATTTCCTTTCTCCATTCTTTGTTTTTGACTACTTGTTGATAATTATTTGGCTCTTCTTCAGTAATGACTATAGTATAAGTCTTTGGTTTGAGTATGCCTCTTTTTGTTCTGGTTGTCATTGGATGTCCAGTTTGATGCTGTGATGGTTGAGTTGGTGAGTCATTTTGTCTGCTGCTAGAGTTTTGATTGCTATCACTGCTAATTTCTTCTCTTATTTCTTCTGATTGTATGTAACTTGATTCTGTATGTGATTGAATGGTGTGGCTAGTTTGCTCTAGAAGATCATCATTAGTTTCATTATCACTGTGGTGGCCTCCAGAGTTACTAGCAGCCTTGTCACCATTCTCTTGATACCATGTGTCAGCAATGTTGTGCAGATCAGGTATACTAACCTTTGGATTATATATTTTGGTTGTGGTTTGTATATCTGATCTGCTATAAGGGAAATATTTTCTTCTAAAATAACATGTCTGCTTGTAAATATTCTACCAGACTTGTCTATACATCTAAACCCTTTTTGATTATTGCAATAACCTATGAAAGTGCAGGGTTTAGATCTATAATCAAGTTTATGACTATTACAAGGTCTTAATTAAGTAAGGGAAACACAGGCAACCAAATGTTTTTAGACTGTTGTAATCAGGTTTGATATTAAATAGTTTTCTAGAGGTGTTATGTCTTTCAGTACTTTAGTGGGCATTCTATTTATTAGACGCATAGCAGTACTGAAAGAATCAAGCCAAAATTTAAGTGGCAAAGATGCTTGAGCTAACAAAGTTAAACCTGATTCAACTATGTGTCTATGTTTCCTCTCAACTATACCATTCTGTTCAGAAGTATAGGGACATGTTACTCTATGTATAATACCCTTACTTTTAAAATAATATGTCAGGGGCTTGTATTCTAATCCTCCATCGGATTGCATGACTTTAATTTGACAGTTTATTTGGTTTAAAACATATTGATAAAACTGATGACAATACTTTTATTATCAGATTTAGCTTTAAAGAAGTATATCTAAGTATATCTAGTGTAAGCATCAACAAATGATATGTAGTATTTATATCCATAATAAGAAAATATAGGGGATGGACCCCAAATATCAGTGGTAATTAATTGACCAGGTTTGGAATACATAGTTAACGAATCAGAGAATGGTAATTTGTGGCTTTTCTCCATCTGGCAATAAGTACATACATAAGGTAATTTTATAGGAATAAATTTTGTTTTATTGTCATTAAATTTTTTTGTTACAATGTTAGCCCTAGGATGTCCTAACTTATAATGCCATAAGTCAAAATTACTTCTAGTTTGAACTTCATCAGCTATATCAGTCAGATTACAATGTGGGTGATCACTGATAGTAGTATTGTGGTTACTGAGATTGAATTCATAGAGTCCCTTCATAGCATTAACCTACAGAAGAATTTTCTTAGTTATTATGTCTCTAACTACGTAATATTTAGGGAAATATTCAAAGTACACATTATTATCTTTAGCAAATTGAGACATACTAATTAGGTTTTTCTTAATAGTGGGTACTCTTAGTAAACTATGCAAAAATAACTGCATATTGCCAATGATACTACCAGTGCCAGTATGAGAGATTTTAACACACTTACCATTGCCCATGCTTATAGTTTGATTACCTTTGTATTCTTTGTTCCGAAGATTCAGGTTGTTCAGATTGTTAGTGATATGATGGCTGGCTCCTGAATCTGGGTACCATGATTCATCTTGAATATGATCATCTCTGGCTTGTTCATTGTGATTCCTTGTGTTGTCAGTATGATTAGTTGCATCTCCCTGTCCTTGTGCTAAATTGGCAGTGAAATTGGTGTTTCTTTGACTGTTGTTGCTGGCTTCCTGCTGAGTAGTTTGAATTGTATCTGAAATATCACTTGATAGCAGTATGGCCAATCTTCTCACATATTTGACACTTTGGTCGATTGTTGTTGTTGTTACTCCAGGGTCCTCTTCCTCTACCACCTCTGCCTCTGGTGGTGGGGTTTCCCCTTTGAAAGGTTTGCTCATTTCTGTAATTATTACTTATTTGATTTCTGTTATTGTCATTACTTTTATTAACATCATAGTTAATAGAGAAGTCACTTTCTTGAGCTTTATTGCCTTCAAGCCTAGCTTCATGTGCTAATAAAACAGAGTGAACATCATTAAGAGATGAGAATTCCTTTTGTGAGGAAATTGTGGCTTCTACAACCTCATATTCTTCATTTAAGCCATTGAGAATAGTCAAGATTTGTTCAGAATCTTGCACTTTATGGTCAGTAGCTTCTAACATGCCACAAACAGATTTAATTTTGCTTAAGTACTCTCTCATGGTAATGTTGTCCTTTTTTATTTTTTGTAGTTGTCTTTTATAAAACATGACTTTAGCAGCTGACTTGCTATTGAAGGATTTTTCTATTGTTGTCCATATCTCGTTAGCACTTTTGCAGCCAATCACTTGTGGTAATAAGCTTTGATTGATAGAGGATAGTAGTCGTGAACTGATTAAACGATTTTGCCTATGGTATTTCATGTATTCTTCATTACTGACTATTTTATTCTCTTGATCAGTAATGAATTTTGTGGAACTTATAAAGTCCCCATTATGAACCCTTCAAGGCCATAACCTTGGATTGCAGTCTCGATCAGAAGTTTCCAAAACAAGTAATTGTTTTCGTCTAATTGCATTGTAATTAATTGTGATTGAGGAATAATTACAGTTTTGGTGAGTTTGTCAATAGCAATGAGGCTTTCAATCGTTCCAATAGCATTATCAGAAGCTAATGAAGCAATATCATTGGTGATTTGTTCAGTTCGGCCATTACTCTGGTATATGATTTGTTCAGTTTTCATGATCTCGGTTTTCCTTTGGCTTTCTTAAAGAGCAATGTTCATTGTATATTTGAGACTGTCTTGAGCCATGCACCTAAGATTGAGTTTGCTTATTGACATTTGCATGTACCTTGTGAATCTGACTTGAATTGCTTTGTCATGCTTGTTTGTGTCCAGCACAATGTGTACATGAACTTGAATAGTTGGCTCGACCATGGTGTATGCTGATTTGTCATTGTTGTACACCTGGATATTTTGAGTATGCTGAACCATTGTTCCTACTGTGTAAATACATACATACATATACATATACACACACACATGTGTTTGTATATATATATATATATATATATATATATATATATATGGGTGTGTCTGGATATTAACTGGATTTCTTGATTCAGTCCGTTCACGATGTTTGACCGAATTGTCCCTGCATAGAAATATGTGTATATATATACATTGTATGTGTATACATGTATAGTGCACTTGCAGTATATATATGTGAGCACTAGAAATACTGTCTACCTTGTGGTATTTATAGTGTATCACTGTGAATATCACAAGCTGTCTAGACACAAATGGATGTTCATAGAAATCGGATCAAGTCATGAAATATGACGAGAAAGACACCAAAATTCTAAGGCAAATAAATTTTTAAAATAAAAATTAAATCTACTAGAATTTAAAATATTTTTGTTCCAGTTTACTGTGTGTTTCTTTTGTGACTGGTAAACAGAAGATTGGACTAACTGTGATGCTGGCAGAAGACAGAAGATAAGAGTGATAGTGTCAGTGTATGTGAGAGAGAATCTGAATGTAAACGTATATGAGTGACTGTATATGAGAGAGAGAGAGTGTTTGTACAACTGAGTATGTCAATGTATGTAAAAACTGAGTGAACTGTAGTGATGAGCAATGTATACAAATGAAATATTGAATGTGAATGTATTGTATTACAGCGAGTTGTGCAAATAGTGGAGTTATAAATTTGTATTGTTTGGAATGTTGAAATAAAACATTATATTTAAATAAAATACTGTTTGAATATTCAAATTCTTGTGTAGTAGTATTCTATTAATTATTCTATCTGTGATGTAGTATAATAGTACAATAGTAAACAGATTTATAATGTGTGTATATATATATATATATTTCTGTTTGTTATCATCAAACAAAAATCATAGAATTGTTAGATACAACATCTTCAGCAGATCTATCTTCCAAATCATCAAAATCATTGTCTAGTGGTTCGTTATTTATGTCCGTACTATCTATCCAAGAAGCGTCATTTTCTGGTATGCTCACTACATCCATACTACTAATAGGGGGATCCTCGTATGCCGCCTCATGTATTCCAACTGTGTATTTTTTTAATATTGCCTACTGCCTCACTTGCTACAATGGCCTCATTTACTACTTGGGTATTTGATTGTGTAGCAATGTCGAGGATTTGAGCACTAAAGATTCAAAAAAATGACACATGAGAACTATATGCATTACTTGACATACAAAATCAACAAGTTAAATGTAAATATTTCACATACCTCTAACTTAAATGTTGTAACTCTAATTGCATATGATGCATGAAAGGGGACATGTAATAATTTGACAGTTCAGCGGAGCAAAAAGGATTCGAATGTTGAGTAACAAAAATGCATACAAAACAAAGTACATATGAACTAGAATAATAACATATGGTTATACATCCACGAAATATATAACAATGCAATCAACCTTTCCATCATATGTGCGAAGCTTCCTTGAGTAGAAAATGAGCCATTGTATAGAATATCATGTTGACAATTTGTAGACGGTTGAAAACAAAAGGTAGAAGTATTAAAGCTCGACAGATTAGATCCCGTCGATACATTTTGATGACCAATCCTTTCATCAATATTTTGACATTCAACGTTATCTACTACTGGAGTTGTTTCTTCTACTACTTGAACCCGTTTGCTCTTTATAACAAAAAGCTCCATGGATTTTGTTGTCGTTGAAAACATTATATCCACATCACCATCATCGACTATTTTAATGGCTTTCGATCCAGAATCCGTAGTCCAATTACATACCAAATCAATGTCAAATTCATCGGATTTAATCTTTGTCGCTTTATATACTGAATCGTTCAACTATACCAAGTTACATCCTTGAACTATTTTAGCCGGTTTATACAACCCTCCAATGTGTTTGTCGAAGTTCTCATCGTCTACCACCAATTTACCATCATAATAACATATAGTAGGAATACATTTAGGCATCATTCTACATACAAAACAACAACAGTTTCACTATATATAATGAACCAGCATTCACAACAACCCTAAAATCAAATATTATAAAATTATAATGTAAATGGCCGCAATACCTTCAACACAAAATGAAATCTATAACTTGTTAATTGATGAGTAGATCTTCTAAAAAATTATGATTCAAATATTACAGGAGTTTTAAAAAATGGGAAAACAAATTTAATTTTTTGAGAGAAGGAGTTATGAAAGAACAACCAAGGAAGAAATGGGAGAGGAAGAAAGGGGGCTGAAGGGTTATTGGCCTCCCACGTTTTATCAATGAAGGCGTGATTCAAGATTACTCCTTTGTTAAAAAAATTTAAACTGTGTTATCTAGGATAACGCCAGTGTACGAAAAAGTGGTCTATATCTGTAATTAGTTTTGAAACAGGCATATTCCTGTTATTGCTTTTCAAAAGTAGCCTAAATCAAAAAAAAAAAATCCTAGGAAAAGAATTTCATTTGAGCCAGTTTTCAGAAGTTATAACAATACTAGACACGTTACAAACTATTTACAAAAATATGCCAGTTTTGACCATAGCTGGCAGCATCTCAGATGTCATCGGTTTATTATTTTTTATGAAGGCGGCATCCAAGATGCCACTTTTTTAATCAAATTGGTGGCATCCGTAATAGCGCCATTGTTTCGGATGTTTCCACGTTCTATAGGCTAAAACCAGCATGCCCCCTTCTTTCCCTTTCACTTCCTCTTAAACCCAAATAACACCAAAAACGAAAATATACCTCTTCACTTCAAATTTAGTCCAAAAAACACATTTTTTCTGTAAATTCACTTGAATGACCTCCTCATCTTATGAAGTTCCTCCAATTGCTAACTACTCTTCACTTTTTTTGATTAAAATTGTGATTTTTCATATTTAGGATTTTGAATTATAATGTTGTATAGGTTTAACTGATTTGTTGTATAGTTCCTATAGTGTTCTATTTGATGTTTATATTAACAAATTCATGAATTTGGTTATAGTTTGTATGACTTTGTATGACAATTGGATAGAAATTATGATAAATGTGAGTGTATTGATTGTATGTGTATATTGAGTATGTGTGGAAGGAGAATGTGGCATATAATATGTTGAAAATATGACGCCCTAGTATTACTTAGTTTCGTTAAGTTTTATTTGTATAATGAAAACATGTTTTTTTGGGTAAAACAAGTTTGTATGTAAATAGTGTTTTCTTGTGAAAATTTTGCGAAATTGATAGTGAGAAAAACTTATGACATTTGATAAATGTACGAATGTGTGGATTATTAACATTATTTGAATAGCTTTTCAAAAATTAGTTGAGTGTTTGTTGATGGATTATTAGATTGATTTGTGTTTCTTAGTTGTTGATAGAATATGAAGAGATGGAAGCTGGCCGGTATATCCAAGCGTCCTATACTTGCAGGCACAACATCAGATTAATTACCCGAACCTGATGGCGATAGCACTATTTCATTAATTTATCAAAAAAAATGATCATGTTCAAGTTTATGTGTTTATTTGTACTAGAATATATTATTGCTAGATGGAGGCCTATGATCCAAAGGGGGATATCAACCATACTTCCACAATTAAGCAGGTTATGTCGAAGCATCCAGAGGTATTGACACTACTAGATAGAGCAGGATTTGGCTTAGTGCATAAGTTAGAGTATGCACAGCTTGATCGCAACTTGATCATGGCTTTTTCTTGATAGGTGGAGGCCTGAGGCATCCACATTTTAACTTCGAGTAGGTGAGATGACGATTACCTTGAGGGGTGTGGTCGTGTTATTTGGTTTTCCAATAGATAGAGATTCGATTATTCAAGACGATATTTCCCACGATTATATGGTCTTTCTTGAGGAATTGCTTGGTATGAATCCTTCGAAAGAGGCTAGATGGGGTAATGAGATGGTGATGACTACTTGGTATCAATTTCAGTTGGTCGGTGATATTCCAATGAATGCAACTCTACAACATATAGCACAACGAGCTTGTGCTATCATATTGCATATTATTAACCAGCGCCTGTTCTATGATAGGTCAAAGACTAGAGTTTCTCTTCACTAGCTCCCTCTAATAAACAACTTTGATTCATCTCAACAATATGCATGGGGCACTACGGTGCTAGCTTCCATTAGATCTCACTAGGACAACTTTAATACAACAAAGGTCTATTGGTGATTGTTCGAGCCTCGTTCAGGTATGGTTTAAGAATTTAAGTAAATTATTGTGTCTTATAAGTACTGTACAAAATCTAAATACAACACATACCACTTTTGCAGCTGTGGTCTTGGACTTACCTTCTGGTTGGTCGTATTTTTAATGAAGAGACTAGTAGTAGAAAACACAAAGCCATATAGAGCTAGCTAGGTAAATGATTATTGATTTTTTGGTTTGATAAACAAGTACGTACACGCGAAATTGTCAACAAAATTGTTTATGTGTAGGTGGATTGGACCAAAGAACACAAAATTGGCACCGAGGTGCAGTTTGTTGTTTTACAGGAATGAATTCGATATTCTTGTCTATGATACGGTGACATGGAACCCTTATAGTGAAAAAGACCTGGCGGCGCTTCGCCCACTGTGCACCGCGTCTAAACCGCTGTGGAGAGCCAGATTACTTCTGTTTTCTTTGACAAATTGTGCATTTCATCTTTCGGACATAGTGATGAGGCAGTTTGGGTTACGTCGACATCTCCCTTCTCCTACTATCTATTATTATGTTGCAACTAACAAAGCTTTGTATGACGAAATGATAATACTGTGGAATAATCATTTTGGTTGTGAGGAACCAGAACATGAGGTCACACTTACCGATCAACAATACATGGAATGGTATTGGGGCATTATGTGTCGATGTATGCCGCCAAGACCACCACCAACCCCTATTGCATTTCCTTCATCCTACGCTCCTCGAGCTCCATTAGAAAGAAATGAAGTACATATTAAATTTTGGCATTGTATAAGCCTTCTAAATGATTTAATATCATATGTTATTTATAGGTGGATGGAGTTTACTGGGCACTTCAGTTGGTGGATGAGCTTCAAAAAGAAATTCCAGAAAAAAGCAAAGTGAAGTGCATGTCCATTAAACATATCTTGTGTTCTTGTTTGTCAAAGAAAAAAATGGATAGACCACACCATTCATCTACTCCTCCACCTCCTCTGCCTCCTGCTGCTCAATTAGATATTGCGCAACAACCGCCAGCTCCCAAGCCACGGAAGAAGTACGAAAGCCGCAGGAAAGGTAAGGGTCAAGCGTCCAGTGAGTTGCCTTCGCAACATACGGTAGCAGTCGGAAGTTTCCAAACACCCGAAGAGCATATCGAGGAAGAGTCGACACTAGAAGAGTTTGAACTTAATCCACGGCCAAAAAGGAAAATACCTCGAATTTAATTAAGGCACTTGACAGATTAAGATTTGGTATTTGGGATGTTACCGATTGAACTATTAGTTTATTGCTATGTTGTGTGGTTGGAGCGTTTTAGTTTGTTGTTATGTCATGTGTTTGGGATGTTACAGTTTGAACTTGTTTGATTGTTATGTATTTGGAAGAATTAAGTTGTGTTGATGGTGTGTGTTTGAAGTGTATGAACGTTGATGTTTATGCTACTTATGTTGTATGTAATTTTCATATTTAAGGTTATCTTTGCATGTTTCTTTTTACATTAAGTTGTAATTTCTAAGTTCATGGTTCTCTTTGCATGTTTTGATTGCTATGTAGCCGGGAATAGGATGCCGTTAAATTGCTTACTCTCTACCTCCATTTGGAGGTGGAGAGTAAAAACAAAATGGCATCCCAGATGCCGCCTGTTGGCATTGGTGGCATCTTGGATGCCATTAAATTTCTTACTCTTTGCCTCCGGTTGGAGGCGGAGACTAAAAACAGAGCGGCATCCTAGATGCCGCTAAATTTCTTACTCTCTGCCTCCGGTTGGAGGCGGCGACTAAAAATAGAGCACATACTAAAAGTTATGAACATTTTAATTTTTTAGACTTATAATAGTTTAAATTCAAATAAGTGATTAATTTAAATCTTGAATTTTAGAAATTAATTAATTAGATTGGAGGTTAAGAAAATGATTAATGTTAAGAAATTAATGTTCAATGGAGAAAACAAAATGAATTACTAAAAATTAATTATGTGATCGCTTCTTTCCAAAAACGGCCCAAGGGGTCAACCCACCAACCCAAGCAATCGACCCTAGTAGTCGACCATCTCTGTGGTGACGGTTAGAGTTTGTTTTTTATTTATTTTAAGGGTCTACGTTCATTCGTTTTTAACTAATTTCATTCTATAGCTTTGTTGTGTTTCAACAACTATAAACAAAACCCAACCCTTTCACTTTATTCCCACAAATTATTTGAAAAAGACTAACAAATTTCCACCATTTCTTCTTTGGTTTGATTTAAAATTCAGATTCAGGTCAGCATTTCAAATCTCCTTTATCTATTTCTTTTAGACTTATTTTTTCTCATCCTCCTTATCCGAATGATATATGTATATATATATATATATATATATATATATACACACACACACACACACGCTAATCATGTTATGTACGTATATGTATATATAACGAAAGAAGAAAATCTAAAAGGATAACATGTATTTTGCGTGGGTATTTTGTGGTATCACAAATCCATTCAAGAAGACTAGGACAGTTTGTGAATGGAAACCTTAAAATTCTTATTTTTAATAATTGATTAATATATTTGTGGATTTGAATATGCCTTAGCAATTTTGGAATTACGAAAAATGAAACAATAATAAATCCCTCAAGATTCCTACATGTGAAATGTCAATTTTTAGTTATGAATCACAATTTTAATTACATTAACTAAGTTTTACAACTCCTTTTTGTAATTCAAGCTTTATTTGATTCCCTTCTACTTAAGTCCCACCATTATGGAACTAAGCGCAAAATACATATATATTTCTTGTAGTTTGTATTTTTTTATTCCGCAAAATTTCACCAAAATAAGGGTGTTGAATAGAAACTAAATGAGGGTTGTGATATCTATAGTTTTGAATCAGTTTAATTATCACTATAAAAAAATTATATTGTTTTACAGAAGTTTGCGTTTATTTGGATCACTGTTTCAGATCTCAAAAATATCGCCCGAGATCTCCTCCGAGATCTCATTTTGGGCTCCTTCCGAGACGAAACAACAAATATCACTATAAATCTCCTTTCAAGTATATCGCCCGAGATATTCCGATATCGAACGATATACGACCGAGACGAGATACTGGAATATCGTCCGAGATCTTGGTTTTTCTGGTTAAAATTTAAATTTGTGCCTGAACCAGAACAAATAATTATGAAACTCAAATTTAACCACGATAATCTCCTATAATTTCATATTTTGCATGTTAAATGACCATATTGTATGTTCATATATTATCTACAATGCTTATGATTTTCATATTCGTCTTTTTTTACATACATGTAACCTATAAAATTATGTATCTTATGTTCTGTTTATGCTGAGCTTTTTAATGTTTTGGATCTTTTTATGTTTTATGTCTAAAAATAATTCGTGTTCATGGATCATATGTTGTAAGCACTAATCTATTTTGCATTGTGTTATATTTCTGCTTTAAGCATATTACGATTTAGAGTATATTGATCTTTCGTGAATTAAGAATAATAAACTGATTTTGCAATTCAAGTTTATGTTACTGTGTTTTCAATAGCATTCATAAAAATCATTGTGTAAGAATATCGGTTTTTAACATATCATATACCCCGAGATTGTTCCGATATGAACTTTCAGATCCGATATTGAAATCCGAGACGAACTCCCGAGTTAGACTCATCTCGTCCGAGATCTCTCCCGATACGAGATCAAGTCTATAAAATCTCCGAGACGAAATGAGACCGATATCCGAGATTTAAAACCTTGATTTGGATGAAACTAAAATCCCTAATATTAGAGATGTTGGAAAATTGAATGTCCTGAACTCCGCTGAAAAGAAGAAAAAAACTTGTATTATTTTGGATAATAATAATTATGGTAATTGGAAGAACTGTCATCTACTAGAGCAAGGTCATAAATCATGTACACAAAAATCTTTGATTTAGAAGTGTGTGTATACGTATGTGCACATGTGTGCATATATCAAAATTAACATATTATTATAGCGTACAAATTTCATAACAAATTAGGAATTCAAACTAATTTCTCCCATTTAGAAGGTAAACTGATTGGTTGTTTACTTAGTGAAAGTCTGAAATACCCCACCTCCGTTAAGGTCACTCACAAAGGGAATGCCTTAATTTTGGTGGAGGTTTATAAGTAAAAGACACAGATAAAACACAAGACAGATATAAACACATATAAATAAGCAGCGGAAAAACCAACAGACTTTTATTATCATAAATACGTGTTCATACAGAACATTTCCAACATTGTCTCAAAACAAACTTCCGATTATTACAACCATAATACTGTCTTGATTTTAATAGTTAAAGAAGCATGAAACATAAATAAAGCTGCATAATCCCCATAAATGATATCCAAAGTCATGGTCCAAATGAAAGAAATCCAAGCAATACATTCTCTCTCTTCAAGCTGGATAAAAAACTGACTAAGCTGCGGTGTTTCCTTCCTGTGGACCGGGGGGGGGGACGGAAGAAAAGAAGACGAAAGGAAAATGGGTCAGACATAAGTCTGGTAAGTATTGCTATATTCCTAGAATGTTAATAATAAAAAGATCATGACTTGCATAAAGTGAGAACAAGATGATATCAGGATAATAGACTATCCTAGAACTAGGTAAGGTGTCCTAAAACGAACATCCCTTCGCACCCTATTTTAAATCTCTATCTCTGCACCTACTAATTCTTATACCAACAAGCACCCCGTGATTGGGGTGAAGTGGTCCTTTTCTCTTTCTTTAAAAGATCGGCTCCTACTCGTATATTCACATATGTCCTACGGCCCTATATGGTAGATACCTTTGCTAGTCCCACCATGCGGGTGTATCAAGTCCCATGGTGGCAGCCCCGACACAATTCTAGCATGCATATGGTATACTACTGATGCTCCAGTGCCCTGACTTGTCTGCTCCAGAGTGTGTGCATGCCCACACTCTGTTAGAACCCACACTGTGCACCAACCACCGTCGCTTTTGACCGCCTACAATCAGCCCAGTAATCACGCCCACCCTGCCTAGTTCAGGGTACCATGATACCTAATTGGGTTACTGCTGAAACGGGTCCCCGTTACTAGGTTTTCTAGTCAAACATATTAAGTGGTTAAGTGTCTGAATGAACCTAACCCCCACCCATCCAAATTATTTAACATGTTGAATTTGGTTAAGTATTTATTAAATTGACTTAACCCTATCAGTCCTAACTCAGCTCTAATTGTCTTATTAGAGCACCAAACTCTCAGATTAGACAGATATTGTTGTGGCTGCCTGTATGTCGTTTGGGTCCGGGCAGTCTTACGCCACAACTCAGTTTAACCTCGTGTCTTCATTGGGCCCCATGCCTTAACCTCTCACATTG
Source organism: Allium sativum (assembly GCA_030737875.1). Taxonomy (NCBI): domain Eukaryota; kingdom Viridiplantae; phylum Streptophyta; class Magnoliopsida; order Asparagales; family Amaryllidaceae; genus Allium; species Allium sativum. Next base: position 308,474,390 of record CM060912.1, on the reverse strand, counting down.
GATAGCTATTGTTGTGATAACTGGACAGCCGGGCGGATCCAGGCAGGTTTACGTCACAACTCAATCCAACCTCGGGTTAAGCGCGTTCGTATTTTTTAATTTACATTTTAAGTATGTAAATTATTCAAATTCAAATTACTGTCACATTCATTTCCAATTAATCTCATTAATTAAGGTAATTAATGCCTTTTTATGCCATAAATCACTTATGTGATTAATGACCAATATGTAAATTAGAAAATATTCAAATTACTGTCACATTCGTTTCCAATTAATCTCATTAATTAAGGTAATTAATGCCTTTTTATGCCATAAATCACTTATGTGATTAATGACCAATTTATGGCAAGTTTTCCTAAAATTATCATTTTAACCCAACGTTACCCCGTCCAATATTAGGCTAACCATATCAGCCTAATTTACGTTCGCATGGTTTTTGGTGTAAAGTATTAGGCTAAAAACAGCCTAATTTAATATACGCAAATTGGCATAAATTAGCATAAACATGACAAGGGTATAACTTTGGTATTGATGGCATAATCAATATGAACATAATAGGGTGTACTTGCAAAATAACTAACATGAACATTTTAGGGGCGAACTTGCAAAATAACTAACATGAACATTATAATGTCATAGGTATGAACTTGCACTTATAGGCTAACTCAACATATATGTGTTTTTAACATAGGCCATATTAACAACATACATGAGAATTAGCAATATGAACTAATCCATATACATATGTTAATTTGCAACATAGGCAAATCAACATACGTATATGTGAGTTAGCAACATAGGCTAATCAACATACACATGTGTTAATTAGTAACATAGATTTAAACATACTTGCAAATTAATCCCAACATATGATAAGTGTGAACATGGCATAAGTTTTGCATAAACATGAACATATAGATTTGACAATTGGTCGCATAACTTCACTACATAAACTTGCATAATAAACTACACAATTCTCATAAGATGTTACAATCCAAGTCCATGCTTATACAAATAATCTAATCCAATAATCCCAAATTTAACATGATAATAGAATCAAGTCACTGGCATAGATTAATATTATAAAACATAATAAACATCATAATTAATAATTCTCAATTCAACATGATAATAGAATCAAATCACAAACGTATATTAATAACATAACGAGTATCGTACTATTATCATTTCATCGCAACACATGATATTCATATTAATTCGCATTCTAAAAATGTAGCTAAACTTACAATCGTAGACGGTCTTGTTTTCTGAGTTCTGAAATTCTGAATTTGCAAAGCTTTCCTTTGGGAAGACGTTGCTTTGATTCTAATTTGTTGTTGCTTTTTAATCTTTTAGTTTGTATTCGCTATGTTGTTCGTCTCTTTCAAGTGGAGGCTCCCTCTAGTTCTCAGCGGACAGCATGGTGGCTCCAATTCTTATTCTTTTTTTTTTGTGAATTTTTAGTTTGAGACCTAGGGTCTTTTTATAGAGTTGCAAGTTAATTTGAGCCGTCGATGAAGCTAGGGTTAACCAGAGCCGTCCGTTGTAAAGAGAATCCAATTATGTTCACCATTTCTTTCTTAATGTACATTTACTATTATTTGTCAATCCATATAAATACATACGCATTAGATACATCTCCCCTTTACACAATTATTATTATTTTTGTATGCACATTACATACATCTCCCCTTTACACATTTATTATTATTCTTGTATGCACATTAGATACATCTCTCCTTTACACATTTATTTTTGTATTAGAAACTTTAGTGTTAACAGAAATACAGGGTGTTACATTATCCCCTCCTTAAAGGATTTCGTCCGCGAAATCTCCATGTCTAGGAGAACATATATCCTACCATCCAAATGTCCATCTACTAAATCATCAAACACGAGCGTCCATTGTCCTTAAAAGACTTCTAATGCTTCATGATCATTTGCATTGTGTGTGTACATGTCCTTATCTAATGCAAAAATTAGGCGGTCTACTGATTCAGTTGACCTCCTTAATGCAAATTATGTAAGTGTCATGAATCCATTATGTATGCAAACTTTTTCCTATTCATAATTCTACATGAGTGCGCAATCATTCAAACAAATGCGACATCCATATGACAACATATTAAGCTTCAACCATATACAAACATAAACACATATATGCATATGCAATATGAAGTGACTGAGCTGAACTAAAACCCTAGATTGTGTGTGTATATGCATCCACGAGCAATCACTAGCAAACATTTGCAACCACTTGCCACCATCATCCATAACATGTTTCAATTACATGTTTACATCCAAAGGGGTTTCCACCTAAGGATAAAAGGGTAAGGTCGGGGAGATATACCTAAAAAGATAGATACTAACATGACTTTAAGGAAAAAGAGAGATAAAAAATGTACCCTCAAAAAGAAAAGGGTAGGCTGCGCATATTTTATCCTCAGTTTCCCAAGTCGCGTCTTCCTCGGCGTCACTCCACTGAACTTTGACGAGTTTGACTTCGCGGTTGCGTAGCTTTTTCACTTCAGTTCCTAAGATGCGAGTTGGAACTTTCCTCACAGTTGCTTCGCGTTCTACTTCAGCTTCTTCTAGAATGTTTGGCTCTACCACTTCCGCTGACTCATGTAGATACTTCCGGAGGCGAGAAACATGAAAGACGTCGTGAACTCCGGCCAGTCTCTCGGGTAACTCTAACATGTAGGCCATCTTCCCAATCTTCTCGATGATAGGAAACGACCCTATAAATCTTGGTGCTAGCTTCCCTGTGAATCCAAAGCGAACGACGTTCCTTAAAGGAGATACCTTAAGGAAAACCCTGTCCCTAACCTCAAATTCAAGGTCGGTCCTTCTCTTGTCTGCGTAGGATTTTTGTCTGTCTTGGGCTGTCTTCATTCTTCTCTGTATTAAGTCTACTTTCTCTGAAGTCTCTCGGATCATATCTGGTCCAAGTATGAGCTTGTCAGTAGACTCCCACCAACAAGTGGGCGATCGGCACAGTCTTCCATATAAAGCTTCGAAGGGCGCCATCCCGATGGTGGCTTGGTAGCTGTTGTTGTAGGCAAATTCCACCAAAGGAAGATGGTCCTCCCAAGTCCCTCCAAAGTCAAGGACGCAAAGTCTCAAAAGGTCTTCCAAAATCCTGTTCACCCTTTCTGTCTGACCATCGGTTTGGGGGTGATAGGCTGTGCTCAAACATAGCTGTGTGCCTACAACTTCTTGCAGACTATGCCAAAACTCGCTTGTGAAGATAGGATCTCTGTCGCTAATAATGCTGGAAGGTATTCCATGGAGTCGAACTATCTCCTTAAGATAAAGAGATGCTAGAGACGAGGCAGTCCTTCTACTCTTGACAGGTAAAAAGTGGGCGCTTTTAGTAAGCCTATCCACTATTACCCAAATGCTAGTGTTGCCTCTTCTAGACCTAGGTAGCCCATTAATGAAGTCCATTGAAATGCTATCCCACTTCCACTGTGGGACCTCTAGATGATGGAGCAGACCGCCAGGATTCTTCTGCTCCGCCTTGACTTGTTGGCAAATCATGCACTTAGAAACAAAATCTTCCACGTCCTTCTTCATGCCACTCCAAAAGAAAACTCTCTTTAAGTCCTTGTACATTTTGTCCCCGCCTGGATGTATTGTCATCTTGGAATGATGTGCCTCCTCAAGTACTTTCTTCACCAACTCCTTTGCCTGTGGGACACATAGTCTTCCATCCCGTCTTAACCACCCTTTGTCGTCGATGGTGTATCTATCGAGGTGACTAGAAGTCTCACCCCTAACGAGCTTATCAACCACTTCTACAAGTTGAGGGTCTTCTCATTGTGCGGTCCCTATTGAGTCTAAGAGAGTGGGCTGCACTTCTAGCGATGTTAACAGACCGGGTACAAAATCAGAGGAGGGCCTAAAGTCAAAACTGGCTATAAACTCTAGGCTTCGCCTTTCAACAAATAGCGGGCTCAACGTTAGCTTCTTTCTACTCAAGGCATCTGCGACTACGTTGCCCTTGCCAGGAGTTTAGGAAATCTCGAAATCATACGAGGCAAGAAACTCCATCCACCTTTGTTGCCTTAAGTTAAGGTCCTTCTGCGAGAAGAGATACTTCAAAGATTTATGGTCAGTATACAGTTCAAATTTCTCACCTAGGAGATAGTGGCGCCAAGACTTAAGCGCAAAGACGATGGCGGCCAACTCAAGGTCGTGGGTTGGGTAGTTCCTTTCATGAACTTTCAACTGTCTTCCGCCATAAGCTACTACCCTTCCTTCTTGCATTAGGACAGCGCCTAGTCCTGTCCCGCATGCATCCATGTATACTGTAAACATTTTGCTTCCATCCGGCAAGGTCAGAACTGGGGCTGTTGTAAGAGCCCTTTTTAAGCGTTGGAAAGTAAACTCGCAATCCAAATCCCAAGAGAAAACTAGATTCTTCTTTGTTAGACTTGTAAGAGGAGCTGAGATTTTTGCAAAATCTCTGATGAACTTCCGATAAAAGCCTGCAAGCCCGAGGAAGCTTCGGACCTCGGTTGCATTCCTTGGTGCCTTCCAATCCTGCACCGCTACTACTTTTGCGGGGTCTACAGCTAACCCCTCTTTGGACACTATATGCCCAAGAAATCTTACTTCTTCTCTCCAAAAGTGGCACTTGGAGAATTTAGCTTTTAACTGATGTGTTCTAAGAGTCTCCATGATTGCCTTTAGGTGCTGGGCATGCTCTTCCTCATTTTTTGAGAAGATCAAAATATCGTCTACGAAGACCACCACGAATTTATTGAGGAAATCTCTGAACACCCTACTCATTAGGTCCACGAAGTAAGCGGGTGCGTTTGTCAATCCAAAAGGCATGACAAGCCACTCAAAGAATCCGTCTGGGGTTCTGAAAGCTGTCTTATCGATGCTATCATCAGCTACCCTTAGCTGATGAAATCCGGTCGCCAAATCAAGTTGGGAGAAAACCGACGCTCCTACAAGCTAGTCAAACAAATCGTCAATTCTAGGGAGAGGGTGCCTATTCTTTTTAGTTAACTTGTTTAGCTCCCTATAGTCAACACATAGACGGAGTGAACCATCCGCCTTTGTAGCGAACACCACTGGAGCGCCCCATTCTGAAATGCTCCGCCTAATGAACCCCTTTTCTAAAAGCTCTTTAATCTGCTTACTGAGCTCTTTCCTTTCCCTAGGAGTCATGTGCCTAACAGGCAAAGCAACGGGCTTCGCATTCTCAACAAGATGGATGCGGAAGTCTATTTCCCGTTTCGAAGGTAAGCCCTTCACCTCATCAAAGACATCCGAATATTCTCGGACCACCTTAACTGACTGCAAATTCTCAACAAAAGCGTCAAGCGATTCAAGATAACTAAGCATAACCACATTCGAGGGATTACAAGTAATTTCCAGAGTGTTATCGAGTTGGGTTAAGAGCCTAACCACTCTTTTCTCACAATCAAGGATGGCACCATTACTGGATAGCCAGTCCATGCCCAAAATCAATCCATACCCCGAGAAGCCAAAAACAAAGGTACTACATCTAAATTCTACACTTAGAATAGAGATTTTCAAATTCATACAGATCATTGACAAATAAGCTGGGCCTCCAATTGGATTGGAGACAACCAAGGGATCCTCTACCATACTAGTTTCTAGGTGCAGAGATTCTACTAAAGCAGATGAAAAAAAAGGAGTGTGATGCACCAGAATCAAATAAAGTGTGAACTGGGTGATCATAAAGATAAACTACACTTTCTACAGAAGTATTTCTACCTCGCTGTTGCAGAAGAGGTGCCTCCAGTGCATGAACTTGTCCACCCGAAGTGGATGCAGCTTTCTGCGCCTGCCTTCGCCTCTTAGGGCAGTCCTTAGCTATATGTCATGTTTCTCCACAATGAAAGCAACCACGATTCATCTTTGCCTTCTTCTTCCTGCAGTCTTTCACTACATGTCTAACCACACCACAGAAATTACACTTTCTTGTTTCGCGAGCTTTGTTGTTTTTTCCGCCCTTCTTAAAGTATGTTTTCTTAGGCTGTAAAGCTTCTTTCTTTCCCTGAGACCCTTCCGCCTTTGTCTCCTTCTTGCCTTTATCCTCCTCATGTAGTAACGCCATCTGTACCAGCCTTTCATATGTAGATCCTATAGGTATATGGGTCATGGCCAGGCTATGAAGCGGCTCATTCAGTCCCTTGACAAAGCGGAGAGCCTTCTTGTGTTGGGTGTTGACTAGGTCCAGTCCGAACCTAGCCAGCTGATCAAACTAGTTGACGTACTCTTTGACGGTCATACTTCCTTGCTTAAGGGATAGGAACCTCTCCATTTGAAGACTTCTCTCAGCTTCTGAAAGGAACTTCAGCTCAAATCTAAATCTGAAATCTTCCCACGTTTCTATTGGTCTTTCTGCATTGGTGACTTCCCACCAGTAGGAAGCCTCTCCTTTGAGCAACCACAGTGCCAGTCTTACCTTCTGCCTGTCTTCTACCTCGAAGATAACGAAAAGATCGTCGGTCTCTTTCAGCCAGTTCCTGGCTGCTGCGAAGGACTCGGTTCCATGAAAGTCTTTCCCACCCATAGCTTTAAAATCTCTACTAGTCTTGGCAAAAGCATTTCCTCTCGGAGGAGGAGGAGGAGGAGGAGGAGGGGGAATTTCAGCAACTGAGGGAGGAGGAGGAGGAATTGCTGCAGCTAGGGGAGGAAGATTCGCTGGTCCCGCCTCATTGGCCCTAGCTTCCAAGTACCTTCTAAACCAACCAGGTACAGTCACACCTTCGGCAAGGTTAAATTCTCCCGACATGCTGAAACGAGAAAGGAAAGATTCAAAACGAAGGATAGATAATTCACATGTCTTTGGGGGATTATGCCTTTCTAAAACTATAAAACAATTCTTTTTCTTGAAAAATGCTTCTTTAAATTTTAATTTGAATATAGTTTCAAAAACTTTTTATCTGGTCTGGTAAACCTATGCTCTGATACCAAGTGAAACACCACACCTCCGTTAAGGTCACTCACAAAGGGAATGCCTTAATTTTGGTGGAGGTTTATAAGTAAAAGACACAGATAAAACACAAGACAGATATAAACACATATAAATAAGCAGCAGAAAAACCAACAGACTTTTATTATCATAAATACGTGTTCATACAGAACATTTCCAACATTGTCTCAAAACAAACTTCCAATTATTACAACCATAATGCTGTCTTGATTTTAATAGTTAAAGAAGCATGAAACATAAATAAAGCTGCATAATCCCCATAAATGATATCCAAAGCCATGGTCCAAATGAAAGAAATCCAAGTAATACATTCTCTCTCTTCAAGCTGGATGAAAAACTGACTAAGCTGCAGTGTTTCCTTCCTGTGGACCTTGGGGGGGGGGGGAACGGAAGAAACGAAGACGAAAGGAAAATGGGTCTGACATAAGTCTGGTAAGTCTAGCTATATTCCTAGAATGTTAATAATAAAAAGATCATGACTTGCATAAAGTGAGAATAGGACGATATCAAGATAATAGACTATCCTAGAACTAGATAAGGTGTCCTAAAACGAACATCCCTTCGCACCCTATTTTAAATCTCTATCTCTGCACCTACTAATTCTTATACCAACAGGCACCCCGTGATTGGGGTGAAGTGGTCCTTTTCTCTTTCTTTAAAAGATCGGCTCCTACTCGTATATTCACATGTGTCCTACGACCCTATATGGTAGATACCTATGCTGGTCCCACCATGGGGTGTATCAAGTCCCATGGTGGCGGCCCCGACACAATTCTAGCATGCATAGGGTATACTACTGATGCTCCACTGCCCTGACTTGTTTGCTCCAGAGTGTGTGCACGCCCGCACTCTGTTAGAACCCACACTGTGCACCAACCGCCGTCGCTTTTGACTGCTTACAATCAGCCCAGTAATCGTGCCCCACCCTGCCTAGTTCAGGGTACCATGATACCTAATTGGGTTACTGCTGAAACGGGTCCCCGTTACTAGGTTTTCTAGTCAAACATGTTAAGTGGTTAAGTGTCTGAATGAACCTAACCCCCACCCATCCAAATTATTTAACATGTTGAATTTGGTTAAGTATTTATTAAATTGACTTAGCCCTATCAGTCCTAACTCAGCTCTAATTGTCGTATTAGAGCACCAACCTCTCAGATTAGACAGATATTGTTGTGGCTGCCTGTATGCCGGTTGGGTCTGGGCAGTCTTACACCACAACTCAGTTTAACCTCGGGTCTTTATTGGGCCCCATGCCTTAACTTCTCACATTGGATAGCTATTGTTGTGACAACTGGGCAGCCGGGCGGGTCCGGGCAGGTTTACGTCACAACTCAATCCAACCTCGGGTTAAGCGCGTTCGTATTTTCTAATTTACATTTTAATTATGTAAATTATTCAAATTCAAATTACTGTCACATTCATTTCCAATTAATCTCATTAATTAAGGTAATTAATGTCTTTTTATGCCATAAATCACTTATGTGATTAATGACCAATATGTAAATTAGAAAATATTCAAATTACTGTCACATTCATTTCCAATTAATCTCATTAATTAAGGTAATTAATGCCTTTTTATGCCATAAATCACTTATGTGATTAATGACCAATTTATGGCAAGTTTTTCCTAAAATTATCATTTTAACCCAACGTTACCCCGTCCAATATTAGGCTAACCATCTCAGCCTATACGTTCGCATGATTTTTGGTGTAAAGTATCAGGCTAAAAACTTAGCCTAATTTAATATACGCAAATTGGCATAAATTAGCATAAACATGACAAGGGTATAACTTTGGTATTGATGGCATAATCAATATGAACATAATAGGGTGTACTTGCAAAATAACTAACGTGATCATTTTAGGGGTGAACATGCAAAATAACTAACATGAACATTATAATGTCATAGGTATGAACTTGCACTTATAGGCTAACTCAACATATATGTGTTTTTAACATAGGCCATATTAACAACATACATGAGAATTAGCAATATGAACTAATCCATATACATATGTTAATTTGCAACATAGGCAAATCAACATACGTATATGTGAGTTAGCAACATAGGCTAATCAACATACACATGTGTTAATTAGTAACATAGATTTAAACATACTTGCAAATTAATCCCAACATATGATAAGTGTGAACATGGCATAAGTTTTGCATAAACATGAACATATAGATTTGACAATTGGTCGCATAACTTCACTACATAAACTTGCATAATAAACTACACAATTCTCATAAGATGTTACAATCCAAGTCCATGCTTATACAAATAATCTAATCCAATAATCCCAAATTTAACATGATAATAGAATCAAGTCACTGGCATAGATTAATATTATAAAACATAATAAACATCATACTTAATAATTCTCAATTCAACATGATAATAGAATCAAATCACAAACGTATATTAATAACATAACGAGTATCGTACTATTATCATTTCATTGCAATACATGATATTCATATTAATTCGCATTCTAAAAATGTAGCTAAACTTACAATCGTAGACGGTCTTGTTTTCTAAGTTCTGAAATTCTGAATTTGCAAAGCTTTCCTTTGGGAAGACGTTGCTTTGATTCTAATTTGTTGCTGCTTTTTAATCTTTTAGTTTGTATTCGCTATGTTGTTCGTCTCTTTCAAGTGGAGGCTCTCTCTAGTTCTCAGCGGACATCATGGTGGCTCCAATTCTTATTATTATTCTTTTTTGTGAATTTTTAGTTTGAGACCTAGGGTCCTTTTATAGAGTTGCAAGTTAATTTGAGCCGTCGATGAAGCTAGGGTTAACCAGAGCCGTCCATTGTAAAGAGAAGCCAATTATGTTCACCATTTCTTTCTTAATGTACATTACTATTATTTGTCAATCCATATAAATACGTACGCATTAGATACATCTCCCCTTTACACATTTATTATTATTCTTGTATGCACATTAGATACATCTCCCCTTTACACATTTATTATTATTCTTGTATGCACATTAGATACATCTCCCCTTTACACATTTATTTTTGTATTAGCAACTTTAGTGTTAACAGAAATACGGGGTGTTACAAAGTCCTTATTAATGTTAGGGCATAATAGTGAATTCCTTATAACATCTTAATTGTATCCGATGAGGTGAGTATTATATATATAGTGGACTGTGAATATGACTAAGTCATGGTAATATTATCCATGATAAGTACTATTTCAACGCGAGGTTAGTTTCAATTATGTAGGGCAAATATGGTTACTAATACCTACAAATAGTCGGACTAATGTGAGGTACCACTGTGGTATAGGTCATAAGATTACGGACCTGCTTCGAGGGGTTGTTGAGATATTAAATGGTTATTAGAGAGCTTACGTCTAAGTATTAAATGGTTAGGATTGTGATAGTAACAATTTCCTTGTAATGTCTGCTTCAGTTAGATATTACATGGTTGATTATGGGTCTGTCCAAGAAATATTAAGTGGTTGAAATGATTACCGTATAATGTAAACTAGATAATCATCTAGAAGGGTCCACCTGGAAATAAAAGATAGTGTTTTGCCTTCATTTAAGTATTAAATGATCAAAGTCTACCTAGTTTAAGCATTAAGTGACTAGAATGATATCACTTGGACTGCATAGATATTTTTTGCATTTAAGGCTATAAGATTAGAAATATGTTCTGGAAGGGAAGGTCTTAAATGACGGAGGGCCTATACCTCTACTAGAGGTCTTAAGCAAAATTGTTAGAAATTGAGATATTGATGATGATGGTTTTGATGACAACCACTACACCAAAAATGCCAATTTGGCAGTGTTTATGGCCGTATCAAAATGAATTTGATACGGTTTTAAGCCGTATCAAAAAATGGCGTCTCTGTTGCTTTGATACGGTTTAAAACCGTATCAAATTAAAAAATTGATACGGTCTAAAACCGTATTAAATTGATAAATTGATACGGTCTAAAGCCTTATCAAATTATCGAATTGATACGGCCTAAAGCCGTATCAAATTGATAATTTGATACGGCTTTAGACCGTATCAATTTGATAAGGCTTTAGACCGTATCAAATTTTAAAAAAAATATATAAAAAAAATTATAATTTGTTGGCATGCATCAATTCTGCTTTCATCATCATACAATATTGTAACAAGACTAGTCATTCATAAACTCAGCTTACATAATTCATGACAGCTTCAAAACTTTACCCTAAAGCCCTATAGCTTACATAATTCATCAACAAAGACTTTACCCTGTAGCTTCCGGTCCAACAAAATACATGACAGCTTCAAAACTTTGCTTGAAATCCACTTGATAGCGATTCATCTTTTTTTTTTTCCACACTAAGTCCGACCATCATTTAGATAAAAGTCGCAGGACATAATACTCTGCTGCAAATGCTTTGGACAGTTCTACGATATCATACAAATGCCACTCTAAGATGATAATGCAATAAATCAGAAAAAGAAAAACTATCATGTTATTTGGAAAATAATACACTAAGCAACCTTACATTATAACCAAACTTGTCCATGATATTGAGTGCAGGCTAAATCCATTTCGCTATATAACTTCATTCAATGTCATCTGAGGATCCCAGATGTATCGTGTCTATCACAAGCGACTGCCAAAAAAAAAACTTGTTACTTGAAAAATGCTATTTAAAAGTAGATGACAGTCAATGCTAAATGCAAGTAAACTTGATGAAGATGTAAATATGGGATCATCAAATTTTGATAAGCAGAAATTCAAGAACATTAAGAACTATAATACCTGCCATGCTGAAGGCATGCAATCATGATATAGAAAATTTCTATTCAAGGACATTAAGAACTTATAATATTTCATTTCATAAACTGACATTTTATTGTTTCTTAGTCATGGTATCAATGATTTGAAATTAAACTTTAACTAAAATGCAGATTAAACAAATTTTTATCAATTAAATTTATATCTGCACAATATAAATAAAATCATGAAATAAAAAACTTATATCAAATATCTATAGTTGTGTAGTTTAAGCAAAATTCCAAAATCAATGTTCGTTACGTTTCAATTCTTTTAAAATGCCACTAAAAATGTGAAGCTGTTTTTGGATGATTATGTTGACATATACAAACTCAAACCCACATTCTGACCAAGCCAAAACAGCTTTAAAACTACTTGAACAGATGTATCAAATTTTATGATATAAAGAGAGTTCCCCGAATCACAACATCAAACCAGGTGGTCTACACTAATTTCTCCTAGTCAACCTGCACATCATTTGAAAGCAAAACACCAGTGTTGTTCCATTTTTTCCTCAGTATTCTCTTCCTTAAAAAAGCATAGCAGGTTATGCATTTTTTGCATTATTTTTTAATTTTTATTACTGCTTTTTTTTGGAATATTTTTCAGAATTACTTTCTTGATTTCTTGTATTTTCAAGAATTACTTAAACACATCTATTGCATTGTATATGTACCATAATCAATTGCTGTTCGGAACTGCAATTGCTTACTGTTCCAAACATCAAGCTCTTAGGCTTGCTGTTCCAGAACTGCAATTGCTTGCTGTTCCGAACAGCAAGCTCTTAGGCTTGCTGTTCCGAACAGCAAGCTCTTAGGCTTGCTATTCCAGAACAGCAAGCCATTGTTGTTCCGAACAGCAAGCCTGCTGTTCAGAACAGCAATGGTTTGCTGTTCCGGAACAGCAAGCCTAAGAGCTTGCTGTTCGGAACAGCAAGCAATTGCAGTGTACTCCCAAATGTTGCCCTCTATTAATTAATAGATCATTTGGATCCCATCAAAAAATATATCAGTGTACTCCAAAATGACTGCACTAAAATTACTTCAATGTTAAACGCATCATGCTTACATAGCAAGTACTTTTGAATACAACAAACCGACAAATGTGCATGTCATATTAACATATAAATTTTGCACTAAATGTAACACACATAGATAAATACCAAAAAAATTATATTGATTCTAGTTAACCATCAATGACCCAAAACTGAAATTAAATCGGCTTACTTACAGCAAAAGGTGTGTATCAGCAGTTATACCTTTTTTCCATCCTCCCAAACAGTGCCCTTCAGATCATTTTGTGAAGCTGCAGGATATACGGACATGAGAATTACTTAGAATCAACATCAAAAAGGTTGCTATGCCAACTCAAACAGTTAATGGTCGATATGTGTTTAGATCATTTTGCCAAACAACCAACACATAGACAAAATAAAAAAAAGCATATCACTCTTGTGTGTATACTATGTCCAAGCTACTCCACTTCTAAGTAACTAATGTAACTATCTGGGTTAACTTCCACCGAAGTAACAAGGTTAGTTCTTAGTAAGATCTTAAAACATACAGATTTTAATCATTCAGTTATCTAGGCGTGGAATTTATGTAAGATCTTACTGAAAGAAGTCGAAATGACTCTAAAAAACATTAAGAGTAAATGAAAGAGTACCACATCACGATGAAGCTTCTCCAAACTGTTCAAAATTTTCATAAAGCAGTTCGTTCTCTTGTTCAACAATTTATATGTCAGTATCGATACACAATGAAGATACATCTGTGCATATGAAGAGTCACTCGCGCTCATCCAGCAACAATTCAAAATCTAGTGTGAATGTACCTTATTACGATGCTGGGTTTGTAAATATATCTGGCATCAATCTCCGTACCCGACCATCCAAGCTACCTCCACCTTCAAGAGAACCACCAAAAATAGCTATGAAGCAAGAAAGTACTCTGTTGAAGGAGCCTAAATTTTCGAGAGGTGATCAGGGAGGAGATTTTTTTCGAGAGGTGAAACATAAGCTGAAAATGCATCGGTTTAAGACCTCGGAAAACAAATTAGTTTCAACCCCCATAGATCTCATGACTTGTGGTGGGCCAATCCAGGTCTTACAAAAGGTTTCAGATTAGAAAAGTTTGGTTAAATAAATACTAGAATTTTGAGCAGAATTTTACATGTCGTTTGAATAACCATTACAATGAAAAATACATGTAGTGTCATTCTTAATTCAGCAGCTTTTGAGATCTGAAAGAAGAACCATAAAGCAGAAACTGGGTTTTGAGTTACTATTATATGAACATGAAATTTTTGGAACTTCAACGCGAATAAAATTCACACAACTTACGATGATCAGTTAGTGAAGAAACTGGAAGACTAGAGCTAGAATGATTGGTATTCACCATATGTCCATTCTCATACTACTACGGCTCAGGGAAAGGGATGTGGATCGGGCTTGATATTCTCATACCCTTATGAAAAAAGCCTATAATTTGATTAGTCCAAAAGTTAATCAATCAATAATTACCATAGAGGGGATGCTGATTATATTATTAAAAAAAAGAATGATGAATGAAGTAACCTGCATTATGTGGCACTGAAGAAGCAAGAATGGCAGCAAAGAGCCACTGAACACTGAAATATTGATTCAAGTTGGTTTTATTACATCTTATTAGTCATGGTAGATAAAATATAGTCTATTGAAACTATATACCACATCCTTTTGTGTTTGGGTCATTGTCAAATATTTTCTCATTATTGAACATCAGCATACGCGCACCTAAGGATCAGAGCAGGAATTTTACTATTAAGTCATAAAAAGAAGAAATAACTTGTACTCCTGTGTAAGGATCAGAGCAGAGCAGTAAAGCAGTAGAAAACTATGGTTGAATTGTGTACATCGTTAGCTGCATTTGAATTATGTACGTTCAAAGAGACGCAAGAAGAAGAGTACAGAAAAATGTTGTTATTTTCAAAACCTTGTATGACATACTATGTCGTTGGTTCATGGACTATAGACATAGGAAAAAACCGAGCAAAGAATAATAATAATAATATGTAAAGTTAGAATGTACAGTATAGCCATATCCATATTCATATCATTGCTAGCTCTTGGTTGAGTATTTCGCTCATTAGTATATAAATCATTGCTAGATTTAATAACAGCTTTTATGCTCACTATTAATATTTCAGGCCTACTCATTTTAATATAAAATTAGTAAACGTACATGATAGAATATTTCTAAAAAAACGAGGGTATATCGAACATCGTTTACCTCAGATCTAACAATTATACCCCATATAATAGTTGCAGCCTTGTAATATGCAAAGGGAGGAGGTCTGATACGGGAACCCAGAGTCTTTCCATTAACACGAACTTCTTTGTTCTCCCCAATTCGCAGCGCCTGCACATCATGTATAAATTATACTGATAACTGATAGTCCATGAGGAAGGCCAACGAAACCAGAATTATATAATAAAAGCAAAACCAGAATTATATAAATTATACTGATAACTGATAAACCATTCACTTTTCTATTATTAAAACTTGAGAAATTGTTAGAGCATTAATGGTCCTTTTCGGTTTTCTACTGCAACATAAACAAGTCTGTGACAAAAACAAAAATAAATACATGTTTCGATATTCACTCCAGAGTAACCATCCCAGGAATCGTCCATTTTAGCTTGGAAAGTAACTTTCTGTCTGTCTACATATGAGTTGTTTTACAATGTTATAGATAGAATCAGGTCGCTCTAAAAAGTATTTTCCATATATATTAATGTATCTTAGTGTTCACTTTGACTTCTCATAGAGCAGAAACTGTGGAAGACCTGGGATATACATATACAACTCATATATGATATATGATGTCTCGTACTTACTTTTTTACTGCACAGAACCTCCATTTTTGAGATATACAGTGCAAAACCAATCAATTTTATCTGTCACTTTAATTGGCATCTTTGATCAAGTTAACAAATAGTTAAAATTAAAGGAGCAGAAACTTCTGTTACTTTTTGCATCCAAATTTCAAAACCATTGTCTTTCTTCTGATCTTTTTATTTTTATTTTTTTAAAGTATTTTCCAGTTTTTGGTCGAACATCAGCTAAAAATCTATTGCATGGAATACAATTTTCACACTTAAAGCATTATAAATAAACGTATACCACAATTAAGTATAAAGTAGATAATAATAATAATAATAATAATAATAATAATAATAATAATAATAGTAAGGAAAGGAGAACAGATTATTCATAAAATACCTGATAAGAATGCTGAAAAGTTCAGTAGTTCTAAATAATAAAATCATAACTCTATTAACATATTTCAATACCATGCTTGTAAATTGTAACAACATAATGAGCCATCCAGCATTCTTCTTTCTTTCTTTGTTTAATCAGAATCATTACTCAAAGATCCTGCAATAATTGCAAAATGCAAATATATTATGTTGATAATTATGTATAATGGAACATGAAACCAATATCTTCATTAATATTAGCTCTTGGAATCTTGAATTCAAATATAAAGCTATGAATATCAAGGCCACAGTGCGAATTAAACTGGTATGCGTTAATTTTCCTTTCCTTTTTCTATTAACATAATTCAGTTCTTTCACTCCACCTGTTGATTTCTTTATTACCGAATTTACCCAATTACAGTTGGATTTGTAATTGATTTGTGCTTCTTACCCATTTCTCATCACTGACAACAACTAATTCTGCCGCTAACTGATTGATTTGTAGCAAGGCGGTTGTAGGTACGTACATATTCAAATATAAGGGTTCAATCCATTATGCATAAATTTCTTGTTTGAATGATACTGTCCTTTGCAATTTTAATTTTCAGCCAAAGTTCAGACAGTAATAATTAGTCTTTACACTTATATGAAGCATGTTTACTTAGTGTGCATTTATGGTAAACGGTAACGGACCATTTTAGCGGAGTGTTTAAATGGAGTTGAATGGTAAACATGGAATGTGTTTGCGGCGTCAAACAAAGGATTTAAATAGGGCATTTAAATGTGATATTTTAGTTTATATGTCAAACGGATTATTTTAGTTTATAAGTCAAACATGGTATTTATGGGTTAAACAGATTATTTATAGGTTAAACGGACTAGTCAAGGAGGAGAATTAAAAAAACCATTGGAGTCGGATGCATCCGATGCGTCGAACGTCAACGGAACGAGGTAAATACCCAGTTTTGTTGTTTGGACGTGTCCGATGTGTTGGATGCAGCCGCCCTTCCAAAAAGAGCATGTAAGGAGCTTCAGTTTGATATCATCCTTCTTTTTGTTTCCCTTATACTTCAATAATATAATGTTCAATGCCAAAGATATCAAGTAAGATATAGTATATATTGGTGAATGGTCAGCAGTAAAGTCTCTTCCTATACCAAGATCGTTGGTTGTGGGTTGAATATTTGAAATCAAACATTCTTATGTAACAGATGTACTTTTGATATCACAAACTCTAGACGTGGTTCAGTGTTCCTCCATTAGTTTTAATATTATAACATATTTTCTCAGTTGATATATCATCACTTGCTACAAAAAAGCCACCAGTGGCCTCTTATACATTAGATAATACATTACATCAATGTTGGACACTTCAATTATAGTACAAGAAAGGTCAATTAAGTTAAATCTTTTATCATTATACTGTGTCATCTTACCATTCATGGTAGGACTGGCATACATTAAAAACGTGATAACGTGATATGCTAGTGTGTGTAATAATGTCTTAGACTCATCCATCCCAAATAGGATTGGCATGGCTAAAATGAAAGATGGATTTCCAACAGAATCAATATTTACAACAGACATATAAGCAAGTTGCTGTGAAGTAAAAGACTGTAAAGTATTGATACCCTATCCAAGACCTTAATACTTCCACGGCTGGAAGGGTTTTATGTGTACCGAATCTGCTGGTAAACGTGGAAACAAATAATAATTAACAAGACTTTGATTCAAATTACATATTACCATTCATGAAGTTTCTTCCATACTTCAAGAGGCACTCATATGTAAACTTCTCCTTCCTATAGGTTTTTTCTAAGAGTACTTCCAGTACTTTGCTCGGTTTCATATAAGACAAGCTTAGAATTATCTATCTTTCCTGGTCTTAGAGGAGCTTGTACCATTCAAGTAGGAATTGTCACAGATATATCCAACATATTATTGCCAGCCTCTTAACCAACTACACCGCATTAAATCTAAACATTTGATGGTGTAATATAACAAGTATTTACAAGTTTTGTTCAAAGACTAGTTAATCGATCTAAAAATACACCAAGGGTTTACCAATAATTCAACTATAACACATAATCACCAATGATCACTGTCTAATAAAACTATACAGAAAATAAATTAAAACTCACATCAATTCAAGCCTTCTAGGGTTAGAGCTGGAAAAATTAAAACATCCCGCTTGATTCCAGCACGGTAGGAAAACCCTAGGTAACGAAACCACACAAAGGCGAAGGGTTAGGGATTTTTCAAAATGAAGGTAGTAACAAATGCTTCTTCACTAGCCGCAGCGAATCTTACTGGGGAAGAGAGGATTTCATTTTCGTACGTAGGGTTTTTTTTTCATCCAGAGGGGGAAGATGGGGAAAAGATAATTAGAAAAGTAGCGGCCAATCTATTTTTGGGTTTGTGAGAAACGAAAATCAACGGGGAAAAAATATGATCTGATTTGATACGGGGTAAATCAGTGTTAAATGGAACGATCCAAAGTCTTCAAGATCAACGGTTAGATTAAAGGGGTTGAGGAAGGTGTGGATAGGTAGAGGGGTAGCAAAGAAATTTAACACGGTTAAGAGCCTTATCAAATTTGATACGGCTTAAAGCCGTATCAAATCTCTACATCGCGGTGCGCCAAATTTGCTGTTTTGGTGTAGTGAACAACCTTGTTTCAGCTTTCTCTAAACCTGGTTTCAATTATTATTGTTATAAAATATATATACTAACACTATTTTCTAGAATATATAT
The DNA here is from genome assembly GCA_030737875.1 of Allium sativum. Lineage (NCBI taxonomy): Eukaryota > Viridiplantae > Streptophyta > Magnoliopsida > Asparagales > Amaryllidaceae > Allium > Allium sativum. The sequence goes on along the minus strand of CM060912.1, from coordinate 308,455,634 downwards.
ATATATATATATATATATATGTATATACATGAAATCTACGCAGGTATTAATTATTGAGACTGTATAGTTCAGAGAATCAAGATTTCAAAAGACTCATTAGTATCAAGAGTTCAAGAATTATAGAGTAAATGTATCTTGATATTCTGTTAAAACTCTGGTCAGCATTTGATTTTGATTCCAAATTTAATTTTTGATTTTAAATTTAATCTTGATTTCAAACTTCCTTTCAAAATAATTTCAAAATTATTTACTTGATTTTAAGTCTGGTTTTCATATGATTTCAAAATTACTTCCTTATTTACAAATTTATACTTCTCTATTTTAAGAAATATTTTAATTCCTGAAATTTATTTTTTATTTCAAATTTATGTTTAATAGATTTTTAACTTACGTTTTACTTACAAGTTTATTACTTATAATTACTTATGTTTTCAATTTTCTTGTTTATATTAAGTTTAATACATTCATAGTTTTATAGTTTTATATTTATACTTTAACAACATTTGATAATTAGTTTCTTAAATATTTTTATTACATCTATAAATAAGTTTTTAAAATATATTTTACTTTGAATAGAATGTTTTAATATAAAGGAATATAGTTTGTTTTAACTCCGGATTCATCATAATTTATTTAAACATTATTTACTTTGTTTTAAAATTCATTTTTTGAATTTACACTAGCATATGTCGACATAGGCAATTGTATAGGTCGACATACTAGCCCTTAGTTGACTTTAAATTTTGAAAAGAAGCGTCTTTTAAATTCAAACATTTTCTGAAAGGTTGTGATTGTTGGAAACCTATATATACCTTCCAGAATTCAAAATTTTTAATTACTTTTCATCTCCTTCTTCCTCTTTAAACATTCCACCATTATTATACTTAATTTCTTAACTTTCTGCACTTATACTCTGCCAATTTCAATAGAAATCACATCATTCTTCTTCTCTTCCAATTCTAAATCAAAATCTCTCTGAATTCAAGTGCTACTCAAAAATTATAGGCTATTTGTAATCAAAGATCTCAAGATCAAATCCTATCGAGTCAATACCACAAAAACTGATAAGAGAAGGATGTGGTCCTGTCCCGTATAAAGTGACTGGTGCGATTGGGTCCCGGAATTCGATTGGGTATAAAGTTGTAGCTCGTAAATTAACTAAGTCTCACTGTACTTGGAATCAGTTGGGGGTTGCCCTCATAGCCCTAAAATCAAGGATTGTAATTGGATATTGTTGAATAAAAATCTGCATCAACCCAGCGTTGTGTGGGATTGGATGTAAGGGAGTCCCGAACCAGTATAAAATCCCAAAGTTTACTTTCCTTTTACTACTTTTACTTTTATTATCTGCATTATGTGATTGATTCTAAGTTTAATATCGTATTGGAGTTTCTTATATTTCAATTTCCGCATTTATATCTTAAGTTATGTAAATGTTTCATATATCGTTATCGTTAGTTTGAAATGAAGTTCTTTATTTCTGTCAATTCTTGTTTAAACATCTCTAAAATAGCTATCGAAACAATAAAAATAAGTTTATATAAATCAAAACGTAACACAAAATAACAAAATTCTTCAAAAACTGAAAACATACATGCGTATGTCGACATATAGGTTTATGTATGTCGCAATATAACCGTGTAATTTCCAGAATTGTTTGAATTTGAAACTGCTATAACTAACTCATGTCTATTCAATTCAAACGAATTTTTGAGCCTATTTATACCATTCTCTTCCAGAAAAACTTATCCATATATTCCTCCTATATTTCCATTCATTATTTCTTAATAAATTCAAAACTATGGCTACTCAAATCCATAATCTAAGTGAAAATCTTGAAGAATTCTTAATTCTTTAAAGAATATTCTCTTAATCATTCTCCGAATTTAGTATCACTTAGAATTAAGTCAAATACAGATGATCAAACAATAAGAGAAACATTTTGATACAATTCGATGGATGATTGCTTCTCTTTCAAAAGATGAAGACAACATCACTGCAGCACCTCTCACAAAAGACAACGAACACTGGGATGTTATAAAGTCTGATCCAATATTCGGTGGAGATGGTTGGGTTGTAGTTCCTCGAAATGTATGAATTTGTTTTCATTTGTGTGGTTTGTTTGAATTACTTCAAAATTTTAAAACTTGTATATAAACAACTTTAAGTATGATGTGGTTTGATTTGATTGATTGTATTGACATATATTGAACATATATATATAGAATTGGCTTGGTGTGATTTGTATGTAGTATATAGTTTATAATCATTCAAGTTATAATAGTTAAAATATTATAGTTATTTAGTTTAGTTATTGATAAAATTATTTTTAGATGTTAGAATTATGTCTTAGTTTTAGGGGAAGTATTGTAGTTTAGTCAGAACTATAGTTTTTGTTGATGACAAAAGGGGAGAAATATAAAATAAAGCTTAGATTAAAGGGGGGGGGGGTGGTTAGTAGTTTCAAGGGAAATTAATGGAGTAAGGGGGAGTAACCGAAGAATCAAGACATCATTTATGAATATTTTATAACCAAGGTTGTCATCATCAAAAAGGGGAGATTGCTAGAGACTAAGATATTGATGATAATGGTTTTAATAACAACAATCTTGTTTCAACTTTGTTTCAATTATTATTGTTATAAAATATATACTAACACTATTTTCTAGAATATATATATATGTATGTATGTATATACATGAAATCTATGCAGATATTTATTATTAAAGACTGTACAGTTCAGAGAATCAATATTTCAGAATAGAAGAGTTCAAGTTTCAAGACTCATGAGTATCGAGAAATCAAGAGTTCAAGAATTATAGAGTAAATGTGTCTGGATATTCTGTTAAAAATTTGGTTAGCACTTGATTCTGATTTCAAATTTAAATTCTGATTTTAAATTTAATCCAGATTTCAAACTTCCTTTCAAAATTATTTACTTGATTTTAAATCTAATTTTCAAATGGTTTTAAAATTACTTCCATATTTATAAATATATTTCTTTATTTTAAGAAATATTTTAACTTTTGAAATTTATTTTTAATTTCAAATTTATGTTTGATAGATTTTTAACTTAAGCTTTACTTATAAGTTTATTACTTATAATTACTTATGTTTCCAATTTTCTTATTTATATTAAGTTTTAATATATTCATAGTTTTATATTATGGAAAACAGGCATAAGGACAAACATAAAAAAATAGACTAAAGGACACTAAGTTTTACTTTTTGTCTAAAGGACAAACTTTGAGGAAAAAAAATAGGTTGAAGGAAAATGCTAAATATAACTAGCATTTTGTGCAGTGTAAAACTGAATAATGCTAGTTACAACTAGTATTTTCTTATAGTGTAAAAAACTGAATATGATGCTAATTACATTTTCTTTCAGCTTAATTTTGGTCCAAAGTTTGTCCTTCAGAATAAAAACAAAACTTGGTGTCCTTCAGCCTAATTTTTTTGCAAAGTTTGTCCTTCTCCGTAATAACCTCTTTTATATTTATACTTTAATATCATCTTATATTTAGCTTCTTAAATATTTTTATTACAATTTTATATAAGTTTATAAAATATATTTTACTTTGAATAGAATATTTTAGTATAAAGGAATATAGTTTGTTTTAACTCTGGATTCACCGTAATTTATTTAAACATTATTTACTTTGTTTTAAAATTCATTTTATGAATTTACACTAGCATATGTCGACATAGGCATTTGTATATGTCGACATACTAGCCGTTAGTTGGTTTTTTAAATTTGGAAAGAAGTGTTCTTTGAATTCAAACCTTTTCTAAAAGGTTGTGATTGGAAACCTATAAATACCTTCCAGAATTTGAATTTTTTAATTACTTTTCATCTCCTTCTTCATTCTAAACATTTCACTATTATTATACTTAATTTTTTTTCTTTCTGCACTTATACTCTGTCGATTTCAATAGAAATCATATCATTCTTCTTCTCTTTCAATTTTAAATCAAAATCTCTTTGAATTCAAGTGTTACTCAAGAGTTTTAGGTTGTTTGTAATCAAAGATCCCAAGATCAAGTCCTATCGAGTCAATACTACAAAAACTGGTAAAAGAAGGGTATGGTCTTGTCCCGTATAGAGTGACTGGGTGCGATTGTGTCACGGAAATCGATTAGATGTAAAGTTGTGGTCATTAAATAAACTAAGTCTCACTATACTTGGAATCAGTTGGGGTGTGCCGTTGTAGCCCTTAAATCAAGGATTGTAATTGGATATTGTTAAATAAAATTCTGCATCAACCCAGCGTTGTGTGGGACTAGATGTAGGGAAGTCCCGAACCAATATAAAATCTCGGTGTGTACTTTCCTTTTACTGCTTTTACTTTTATTATCTGCATTGTTATTGATTCTGTGTTTGTTTATATCTGTGATCTGCATATTGTGTTGTTTAATCCAAAAGGATTTCAAGAAATTAATAAATTCCATAAAACATTATTCACTCCCCCTCTAGTGTTTAACTTGCCTTTAGATCCTTAATTCGCATCTCCAACAAAAATTTCATATATGCTTCCTTAAGACGTTCTTATTACTGAATATGTTGCTCATGTAGTGTTATAAGAAGGCTCGAGGTCACCAATACTTATTGCTTTAACCGGCTCATTATTACAACACAAGATAGGTAGGAACGATGCAAGTGTAACACTTAGAGAAGATGTTGGAGTAGCTTGTGGTGGCACCTTCATGTAGTATTATTTGTATTTCATCTGTTGTACCCATAAAATTCTTTTTGAATAATTGTTGTAATATGCGATTAAGATACTAAGATGTTTTCTCTAACTTTTGGATATTTCAAGACGAAATGGGTATAGGTTTTATTAACATATTTTGTTTCCTACATTGTGAGCTTTAAAAGTATAGTTATTGCTGTATACTTTTTGTTAACTAACGTCCAGAATGAGTCTAACTTCCGATGGGGTCTTTCTATCCCGGGATTTAGGCTTATTTTAAGGCGATTTGTTACACATGACTTCAGGATGAAACAAAATTGGCACATTCAATATACATTTAGAACCAAAATTTAAAAATTTAACCACTTTGGTTAGTGCTCAATAACTCGTATTTGTTGTAACACGTTAACTTTTTATAGGTTTTTTAATATTCTAAGGATATTTTGTAGGAACGTCCTTTCAAACACCCTTCAAAAAATGAAATTCACTTTCGCCCCTATCAAAAATCAATTTCATGAAAAAAATCTATCAATTTTCAATGAAAAAGTGCATATGTGCATTACGTACTTTAAATATTTGTAATTCACGCTGAAAATGTTTATTTTACAAATATGTGCATTTAAACTGTACATATTTGCATCTTAAGCAGAAACATGTACAGTTTAAAATGCATATTTTCACTAATAACATTGATAGAAACATTTCATGAAACATGTTCTTAGAAGGTTCTTCATGTATTAAGTTTTAAAATAAGGGTTGGATCATAATTTCCATATATATTTTTAATTATTAGCGTTAACTTTTACATCAAATGGGCTAAGATCTTGTACTTATTATCATACTATTAGTCATGCCATCGTCATCGAAAAAAATGAATTCTTTAAATCCCAAAAATCAAACGTCAACAATCACTTTGTATTTAACATGCCTCCTTAAATTTGTTCAAATTTTATGTAATGAAGTCTCTCGATGAAGCCTCCTTAAATGTGAAGATTTAAAGTTGTAGCCATTGCCATTTGCTTTAACGAGCGTGCTCTAAATTCTTTAAAAAGACTTACTACTTAGCCTGTTTGATAATACTCTAATAATGATTTAGGGAGGAGCTCACCGGTCGAAGTCCCGCCCGGTTCCGAGGCAGTATGAAGAAGTAACTGCCGTTTGAACAAAAATAATAGTGATTTCATGTGAAGGCGGGGTCTAAATATGAGAATGCAGTCAGTTATTTTCTAAGTACAAGTGTTAGTCGCCTTGAAGAACTATAACGTTCGTTCACAAAATGAAGTATCAGAGTGTTCCACACCGTCCGTAATTTAGATGAGAGTTCATCGACCGAAGCCTCGCTCGGTTCCAAAGTAGTATGAATAAGTTATTGCAGTTTGAAGTTTGAACAAAAAAATAACGAATATGTGTGGGCGGGTTTCAAATATGAGAATATAGCCTGTTATTTTCTAAGTACAAACGTAAGTCACATTAGATAACAACGTTCGTTCACAATCTGAGTTCCATACCGTCCGTAATTTTGACGAGAGTTTATCGATCGAAGCCTCAGTCGGCTTCAAGACCGTGTGAAAAAGTTATAGCGTATTTGTGTGTAGGCAGAGTTCAAATATGGAAATGTAGTCTGTTATTTTCTAAGTTTAAGAGTCAGTCACCTTAGAGAACTATAATATTCGTTCACAAGACGAAATATCCGAGTGTTCCATGTTGTCCGTAATTTAGGTGAGAGTTTATTGATCGAAGAATCGTCTGGTTCCGAGACAGTATGAATACGTTACTGCAGGTTAAACCAAAAAATTAAGGAATTTGTATTTAGGCTAAGTTTAATAGGTTATCCATTTATAACCTTTTAAAAATTGGTCAACCATTTTATGATCCATTTAATAAAAATTTGATAAATGAGTTGATCCAACTGAGTTGTATGTAGGATAAATAGGTGGGGTAATTGGATAGGGTCGTATTTTGATAGGTCTGGATTGGAATATATCACGAAAACAGTGTGTCTAAAACTCACGAGGAGATTTGACAACAAGAGCGTTTATGGTCTAAGTGGATCACAGGTAAGTATTTGCAAAAAACAAAAACCTCTGGGCTATTTGTAGGATAATAATGCATCTTATTCGTGGGAGGTAGTACTCAAACAAAGGAGGCAAATAAAGAGCCTGAGAGTAAGGAAAATATAAAGTGGCGATAATACAAGTTTATGGCTCGATCTGTGCATAAATGGACAATCTCTGTAGAAATATTGGGTTCGCATACTGTAACAGTCATTCTAGGTGCCCAAATGTTTTTCTCTCACATTTCAAGTGGACAAAGGAGTGTAACCGACACATGGTTGCCTCCATGTATTATTCGGCTAATTATAACTAGGGTGCTATCATTCACACCCCGATTTACACTTCTGGCCACCAAAACTAAAAGCACCCCAAATATTTTAAATTTTCTCTGCTGACCACCATCCTAAAAATGGAGAGACCACCAACATCTTCCGCTACATGAACGCATCATTCCTCACGTACATTATGCATTTATGTTTTTTGAGTCATTTGATCGAACATCTTGCATTATATTATCATAACCATCATGTTTATCGTCCAATTTATCATCATTATAATACTTCATATATCAAATGACAAAACAAGTTAATGTATCAATTTGTAAAAGAAATTACGTAAGTTATAGGAATAAAAACACTACAAATCTAAACTTACATTGTCATTGTCTATTACAACATCATTCAATTTAATGTCCTCCAAGCTTGAAATTTCTAACGGAGCGGAAAAAATATCCTAAAACGTAATGGAAAACCCTAACCATTAAAAAAAACCTAACTGTAACACCCCGCGAATTCTATAACTGTGAAATTCACAAATTAAAGTATAATTAATTTCAAATCAAAGAACTAAGGGAAACAGGATACGCCATTGCGTTCGTCTCGGAAAAATACGCGAAATAGAGTCCGAGTTTTCGAAAAACGGAGTCCGTATGAAGAAGATATGGCCTTCGGAAGTTTCTGAATTAAGTTTAAAATTCGAACAGAATAAAACAGCTCAGAAAAACAAGTTTAAAATTAAGAATCGGGCCCAATTGGCCAGGGCGGGAAAATTCCCGCCTAATGCACCCAGGTCGACTGGGCTGTCGACCTGGTCTAGCCAGGTCGACAGGGCTGTCGACCTGGTCCAGAGCCAGGTCGAACCCAGCCCAACCTGGCTGGCCTACTCTATGTTGGTCGATTTTCAGGGGTCTGCTTTGTCATTAGGGCTAGGTGGCAGGCTCTAATTGGTCTCTCTTTAGAATGAATGGCTACGATCAATCCAAGCGACATCGATGGTCCTAATCAGTTCATAAACCCTATAAAAATGACCCTAGACTCAACCTAATCTATTCATTCAAAAATAAGAACAAGGCCATCATGTTGCTGAGGAACGACTAAGAGTAGCCACCAATTGGAGAGAGGATTAGGAGGCAAATTCTAAAGCATAAAGCAACTTAATCAAATCAAATCAACAAGGAATCGCATCTCCAAATTCCTAAATTGGAGAATTCGCCACACAATTGTAAGTAGAGTATTATTTTGGTATGAACAAATAATTGTGTTGGTTTGTATACTTGATTTGTGGCGATAAAGTAATTCATATTTGTGCGTTACTATGATTCTTATCGATTTGGAATATTGTATACGTTTGGATATTCTCGAATTATGTTATTCATTATAAAAAAACTACATATTTGCGGTAGTTTTATGCAAGTATACGTTTGGAATATTCGCAAATTATGTAATCCATGTTGAAGCTACATGTATATAGTTGATTAATTGAAATTCATGCAAGTTTGGGGTTTTGCTACTATGCCATCATAATGTATATTTTTGTACAAAAATCATTTTGTACGTAATTGGAACAAATTTGGGTTATTATAGTTCATATGAAACTATGTTGAAATTTTGGCACCATGATCTATGTATTAAGCCATGCTTTTGTACTAGAAAACCTATTTGCAAACTTGTGAATATGGCTAGGCTATGATTGATATTTTTGCATAATTGAAATCCATGTTAGGTCTATATTGTTAACAAGAATTATATGATGACATATGTGGTACATAGCTAGGTTAGATTCAAAATCCCCTTTGCAAGTTTCCATGACTAAAGCAAAAATCCTGATTTCATGTTAGAAATATTTATGGCATGGTTAGGTGAATAGATTTAAAATCATGATTAAGTTGAACTATACTTTTGTGTTAGTAACAAAAGTAAGCACCTTTGTAAACATGTAGTAATCTTATGAACATGATTTGCTTATGTTTGACATTATGCCTGAATAAAAATATAGGTTTATGTTGTAGTCAAGCCTATGTGTCAATAGTGATATTCTTAACTTAACTACAAGTTTACATGGTTTGATTCATGTCACTTATGCTTTATGACCAAAGTATATGTTACCACTATGCAAGTACACCAGTTTCTATTTTGTAGTTCTAACGTCACATTGCAAGTTCATGCGTTCACATTCCCCTTTTTGTGTATGTAATCACGCTTTAAGCCTCCCCTTTTTCTCATGGCTAAGTTGGGCTTAAAAGCCTAAGCCCAACATATATTATGATAAACGAACGTATTAAACGGGGGAAAATAGCGTTGGGCCAAATTAATTAATAAATGAAAATATAAAGTAGAAGGGCCCAAATTCAAGTATGGGTTGGGCCCATGATTGGTGTAACCTTTACACCATTAACTTAATAATGGGCCGCAAATATTTACATATAAGAAAATAAAGAAGAAAGACAAAATATGTAAATGTAGAACATACGATGTGTTTAACCCGAGGTTGGATTGAGTTGTGATGTAAACCTGCCCGGAACCGCCCGGCTGTCCAGTAGTCACAACAATACATATCCAATGTGGGAGGTTAAACATGGAGCCCAATAAGGACCCGAGGTTAGACTGAGTTGTGGCGTAAGACTGCCCGGAACCAACCGGCAACAGGCAGCCACAACAATACCTGTCTAATGTGAGAGGTCAAGGCTTTAATAAGACAATTAAGGCTGAGTCAGGATTGTTAGGATTAAGTGAACTAAAGACTTAATCAAAATGGAACATGCTAAACTAAACGGACTGGTGGGGGTTAGGTTAGAAAACACTTAACCAACTTAGCATGTTGGCTAGAGATAGAAAACCTAGTAACGGGGGACCCTTTTCAGCAGTAACCCTAGAAGGTGTATCAGGATACCCTGAAACTAGGCAGGGTGGGGCACGATTACTGGGCTGATTGTAAGAGGTCAAATCGACGGCGGTGGTGTAGCAGTGTAGGTTCTAACGGGGTGCGGGCGTGCACATACTCCGGCGCAGAAAAATAAGGCACTGGACACCAGTAGCATACCTGTGCATTCTAGGATTGTGTCGGGCCGCCACCATGGGACTTGATACACCCCATGGTGGGACCAGCATAGGTAACTACAACATCGGGGGCCGTAAGACACATGTAACTATGCGAGTAGGAGCCGATCATCATAGAATGGATCACATCACCCTGATTATGGGGTGCGAGTTGGGAACTAGTTTATATGGGTTCAGAGATTAACATGGGGTACGATAGTATATTCGACCCTAGACAACTTAACCAAGTTTATAGTGCTTTCCCACTTCTTGTTTATACTTATCATACCCAGTTCTTTATTCATAGACAGAATAGTCCTAGACTTACTCAGGCTTTATGTCTGACTCTACTTTTCTTTCGTCTTCTTTTCTTCTGTTCCCCCCCCCCCCAGGTCCACAGGGAGGGAACACTGCAGCTTGACCAGCCTTAACATCCAGCTTGAAGAGGAGAAATGTATTGCTTGGACCTTTTCGTTTTGAACTATGGCTTTGGACAACCACTATGGGGCTTTTGCAGTTTATCTATGTTTTCTTTATGCTTCTTTAAATAATGTAATCAAGACAGATTATGAAAGTGTTATGTTATGTTTTTGGAAAGGATGTAAGACAATCATGGTGATGTTGTTGTAACACGTATTTGCTTTTATGAAATAAAAGTTGTTGTTTTTCCGCTGTTTACAAATATGTGTTCTTATATCTGTCTTGTATATCTGTGACTTATACTTATAAACCTCCACCAAAATTAGGGCATTCCCTTTGAGAGTGACCCTAACGGAGGTGGGGTGTTTCACTTGGTATCAGAGCAAGGTTTACCAGATAAGATAAAAAGTTTTGAAAAATTATTTTCAAAAAGGAAATTTAAAGAAGCAATTTTAGAAAATAAAATAAAATATTATTTTAAAAAGGCAAAGTCCACCCCCCAAAGCCATAGGTACTATCTCTTATCCTTCGTTTTGAATCTATCCTTTTTGTTTCAGCATGTCCGAAGAACTTAACTTGCCGGAAGGGGTACCAATACCTGGTTGGTTTAGACGGTTCTTACAAGCAAGGGCCACTCAGCCAGGTCCTACCGTTCCTCCTCCCCCAGCTGCAGGAAATCATCTAGCTGCAGCGGCACCTTTTCCACGGGGAAACACTTTTGCTAAGATATGTAAAGATTTTAAAGCTATGGGAGGAAAGGATTTCCATGGAACTGAGTCCTTCGTGGCAGCTAGGAATTGGCTGAAAGAAACTGAGGACCTATTCATCATCTTTGAGGTAGAGGATAAACAAAAAGTACAATTGGCAGTGTGGCTATTGAAGGGCGAGGCTTCCTACTGGTGGGAAGTCACTAATGCTGAAAGACCAGTGGAGACATGGGAGGACTTTAGGGCAAGGTTTGAGACTAAATTTCTCTCAGATGCGGAAAGAAGTTTGCAGTTGGAAAAATTCTTATTTCTTAAGCAAGGGGACAAGACAGTCAGAGAGTATGTGAATCAGTTCGATGAGCTGGCTAGGTTTGGGCTTGACCTAGTCAACACCCCGCACAAGAAGGATCTCCGTTTCGTCAAAGGGTTGAATGAGCCATTACACAGTTTGGCCATGACCCATATACCCATGGGAGCCACGTATGAAAGATTGGTGCAAATGGCATTGCTGAATGAAGAGGATAAGGGCAAGAAGGAGACAAAGGCAGAAAGCTCTCAAGGGAAGAAAGAGGGTTTGCAACCTAAGAAGACAGACTTCAAGAAGGGCGGGAAAGGCAACAAAGAGAAGAGGAAGTGCAATTTCTGTGGCAAAGTGGGGCACTTAGTAAAGGACTACCGGAAAAAGAAGGCCAAGGAGAATGGTGGGTGCTTTTCTTGCGGTGAGACAGGCCACAGGGCTAAGGACTGCCCAAAGAAACGAGGACAGGGGCAGAGGGCTGGATCCACCCCAGGGGCACAGGTTCATGTGCTGGAAGCGCCACCTCTGCAACAGCGAGGTATAACTACTTCTGTAGAAAGTGTAGTTTATCTTTATGATCACCCCGTTCGCACTTTATTTGATTCTGGCGCATCACACTCCTTTATCTCGTCTGCTTTAGTAGAATCTCTGCACCTAAAAACTAGTATAGTAGAGGACCCCTTAATTGTTTCAAACCCAATTGGGGGCCCAGCTCATTTGTATATGATCTGTTTGGGATTGAAAATTTCTATTCTAAGTGTAGAATTTCAATGTAGTGCCTTTGTTTTGGGCTTTTCGGGTTATGGTTTGATTTTGGGTATGGATTGGCTATCCAGTAATGGGGCCATCCTTGATTGTGAGAAAAGGGTTGTTAGGTTCCTAACCCAGCTCGGTAATACTTAGGAAATTTCTTGTAATCCCTCGTATGCGGTTATGCTTAGTTACCTTGAATCGCTAGATGCCTCTGTTGAAAATTCGCAATCAGTTAGAGTGGTCCGGGAATATCCGGATGTCTTCGAAGAGGTGAAGGGCTTGCCTCCGAAGCGGGAAATAGACTTCCGCATATATCTTGTAGATAATGCAAAGCCCGTTGCATTGCCCGTTAGACACATGGCTCCACGAGAAAGGAAAGTGTAACACCCCACATCCGCCAGGGTCACTCGCAAAGGAATGCACTAGCTTTGGAGGGGTATTATTGGTAAACATGCATAATGATATAGCAAGGCAGGACATGATATATGTATATATATGTAAATAAACAGAGTAAGTAAATAAATAGCGGAAGACTTTTAAACTATTTCAAAACACAAGTCTGGTACATCAAAATGTCAATTTCCCAAGTAAACAAGTCTAGTACATAAGATAACATCATCTGAAACTGATAAGAAAAACATAAAAGTAGCTATCCCCAAAGTGGAAGAAACCATAGCGAGCTCAAGTCCAAAGCATACATGAGCTGTCCAAGAAAACAGCTAAGATCCAAGCTAGGCTCCTGTATTCCCTCCCTGAGAACCTGGGGGGGGGGGGGGGGAACGGAAGAAAAGAGGCGAAACAAAACGGGTCAGTCAAAAAGACTGAGTAAGCCCTGCTACGATCAGTCTATAAACTAATAAAGTTAACATCATGATGGGAACTGAGATGATCATAGATAACAACATACTGACATGATAAATTAACCACAAAATAGATAGAGGTGTCATCGCATAAACATGGTTAAGTTTTTGCACCACGGTGTACTAGCAAACCAACATAACAGGTATTGATCCCTTGGCCCAAGCTTTGGCCCGATAACATGAGGTGACCTTAATACAAGGTCCAGCCCAACGGTCTAGTCGATCGGCTCCCTATAAACCTAACACGTCAAGTGTTGATGTCCATACGGCCCACATATGGATGTAGGTAGTCTGTGCTGGGCCCACCTTTGGGTGTATCAAGCCCTCGGTTGTCGACCCCGGACACTTAAGCAATAATGCACAGCCCTAACCTACTGGTACCCGTGCCTCGAGTTTGTCCAACATCGGACTACGTGCACGTCCGTAGCCCGCCGGACCCGCACCGCTGTACCACTCAGCCGTCGCTTTGGTCGCTTACATCAGTCCAGTAATCGTGCCCCGCCCTAGCCTAGCCCCTAGGGTTGTGAATGATACCAAACTGGGATTACTGCTGGAACAGACCACGCTGCTAGGGTTTCCTAAGGAGGTTAAGTGTGATTTAACCCTTCACTAATCCTGGATTAAACTGGTTAAGTGTGGCTTAACCCCGTTCTAATCCCTTGAACTCCCAAATGGATTAAACTAGTTAAGTGTAACCAATGGTTCACAACTTAACCACATTCTAATCCCTCGAATCCCCAAATTGGTTAAGTATTAGTGGACCCTGACTTAACCCTAATCATGAGGCATTAATTAATTTTATGCACCTTAACCTCTCACATTAGACCTTGTTGTGGTTACTAGTTAGGCCGGGCAGGTCCGGGTAGGTTTACACCACAACTTAGTCTAACCTCGGGTTTTTGGTACCACATGACCAACTTCTCACATTGGGTCCTATTGTTTGTAGCCACTAGTTAAGCCGGTCGGTTCCGGGTAGAATTACGCTACAAACTCAACCCAACCTCGAGTTGGCCACACTTTTGTTTTCTAAGTGTCATGTCCACTTCATTTCAAAACATAATCACAAGTCAAACAATTACTTGGGTAGACCTAACTTAATAGGTAAATTCCCAAGGGGTAGACCTAACTTAATAGGTAAATTCCCAATCTTATATATTCATGTATTTTAAGTTTACCCCAAAACCCCCAACGTCATTCTATCGCTTACATATTCGTAGTAACGCATAAAGGATAGGAAGAGGGAACTTGGCACAACATACATGATAAACTTGCACAATAATCATGCATAACATGTTAGACTTGCACAACTTAGCATAGTGAACTTGCATATTACCATAAACATGCATAACATGTTAAACTTGCATAACTTAGCATAGTGAACTTGCATATTACCTTAATCATGCATAACTTGTCAAACATGCACAACTTGCCATTTTAAGCTTGCATAAACATGCACAACTTGTCAAAACATGCACAACTTGTCAAAACATGCACAACTTGCCATTTTAAGCTTGCATAAACATGCACAACTTGTCAAAACATGCACAACTTGTCAAAACATGCACAACTTGTCAAAACATGCACAACTTGTCAAAACGTGCACAACTTGTCATTTTAAACTTGCATAAACATGCATAACTTAATAAACATACAAATCATGGCTTCACAAACTTGCATAATCATGCATAACTTATTAATCTTGCAAATCATGGCTTAGTATACATGCATAACCCAATAGATTTGCAAATCATGGCTTAGTACCCTTGCATAACATGCATAATCCATTAAACATGTAGAACATGACATAGTAAACTCGCATATGCATGTATAACTTATGAAACATGTAAAACATGGTATAGTGAGTTCGCATGAGCATGCATAATCAACTAAACTCACATAAAACTCAACTTTCACCACATATTAACTTTAGAGTTCGTAAAGTGAAGGTAAGAGGGCTTACAATGCTTATGCGGACTCAAATGAGTATGACAAATGCAAGAAACCCCTTATGCAACTAATTAAGACCCCCAAATGCAAGCAAACTTGATCAAGACTCCTCCTTTATGATGCCAATTGAAAAACAAGCCTTTAATGCAAGCTAAGGAGGATCATACAAGCCTAAATATGCTTGTATGCATGGAAAATTACTTAGGAATTATTAATGAAGAGATTGGAGGCTAGGGTTTTTAGGTGGAGGCCATGAGAGTTTAGATTTTGGCATAGTTTTGTTGCTAGAATGATTTATGGGGTTTAAGGGTAGGATTAGGAGCTTATTTATAGATGATTAGAGTGATTTAGACCATAGGATTAACCCTAGGTGAATTTTGGCCCGTCAGATTTCGGAATGCTCTAGAACCAAGCCCTTAGACCCAGCCCAAATCAAAAATGGTGCACCAGGCTAGACTGCCTGGGCACCCCCTGTCGACAGGGCTGTCGACAGGGCAGTCGACATGCCTAGACCCCTGTCGACAGGCCTGTCGACATGGGGTCCTGGGCGGGATTTTTCCCGCCTTGGCCCAGCTGGCCCAAACCCTTGTTTCTAATTTCAAATTTAAATCTGTTTTTACTTAGGATTTTTCTGAAGACTTCAATGGGCCTTAACTGGGTCATACAGACTCCGATTTTCGAAAACTCGGACTCTATTTCGCGTATTTTTCCGAGACGAACGCAATGGCATAGCCCATTTCCCTTGATTCCCATTTTATAATTTAATTCTGCCTCAATTTATGTTATTACAGGTTATTGAAAATACGGGTTGTTACATTCTCCCTTCCTTAAAGGATTTCGTCCCCGAAATCTTCACGTTGGGAAGAACGTATCCTACCATCCAATCATCCATCTACTCAAAGCATCATCCACGAGCAATCATTGTCCTTACAAGATTCTAAATGCTGGATGAACATATGCAAAAGTGTGTGTATATGTACTTACCTAATGCAAAAATCAGGCGGTTACTGATACAGTAAACCTCCTTAATGCATATGTATGTAAATCAGGCGGTTACTGATACAGTAAACCTCCTTAATGCATATGTATGTCAGTGAAATGAATCCATATGTATGCAGAGTCCTAACATAATGTATAATATCTACATGCGTGCTCAATCATACATCCATATGCAACATCCATGTGATAGCATACGAATTTCATCCAAGAACAAGCATAAACACTCATGCACATGCAATATGAAGAGTGTGTGAGCCGATCTAGTGCCTAATCGTGTATAATGCATCCACGAGCAACCACTTGCAAACACTTGCAACCACTTGCAACCATCAAGCATAACATGTTTCAAACACATGTTTCATCCAAAGGGTCTCTACCTAAGGATCTCATGATAAGATAAACTAGGTAAACTAGGTAAACATGGACAGAGAGACATGCTAAAAAGAGATCTTAGCAGGATAAACTCCTTTTTGGATTACAAGAAATCCATTCAAACTTTGACATATAGTACTAACCGATGAGTCTTAACCCCCTTATGTAGTTTACAACAGAAATAAGATCGAGAATGGGACTGAGAGGATATATACCAAAGATAACTTGCAAGCAAGCTCCACAGAAAAACAAGGATCAAGGGTGCACTCTTAAAAAGAGATATGATGCGTGTATCTAGTCTTCATTCTTCTTAGTCACGTTTCCTTGGGCTTAACCCCACTGTGCTTTGACTATCTTTCACTTCATGATTCCTTGGCTTCTTAACTCCTATTTCCCAAATTCGAGTTGGAACTCATTTCATTATTGCCTCTCGTCTTTCTTTCCCACTTATTCTTTTTTTTCTGTATACTTGGCTTAAACTTACTATAACCTCATGATTTCATGCAAGCTCTCCAAAATTCACTAGTGAATCCTGGATCTCGTCTTCTTACCCTAAGGTATTCCATGCAGCAGAACTTTTCTTGGAAATACCACTCCACGTTGCCACTTGCCCTTATAAACGTGATTTCCTATAACTCAGGCTTAATCGACATGAACCATCCGCCTATAGGTCGTACCTAGATTCAGTTGCCTACCCATGGTTTTCTGTAGGCTATTTCAGAACTGGCCAACTTCTTGAGGGTAAACCGTTGCTGACCATGATGCAGTCCTCTCGCTCTTCACCGGACTGAAATGAGCACTCTTCGTGAGTCTACCTATTATGACCCTCATACCCGTATTCCCTTTCTTTGATCTAGGCAGTCTATCCACATAATCTATCGAGATGTTTTCACACTTCCCCTGCGAAACTTCTAATGGAGGTAATGGCCCACTGGGCTTCTATGACTTGGCCTCAACCTGGTGGCACAACATGTATTCCGAAACCAACTCGGCCACCTCCTCGAGTGATGCGCATCTTCAAGAACCTTCTTTACCAAGTCTTTCACTCGAGGAACACATAATCTCTTATCGCGCCTTAGTCATCCTTTATAATATTCCTATCGAGGTGACCTAACATCTCGCCTCGAGTCGACTGGTCCATGTTCTTGACCAACTGCGGGTCTTCTTCCTGTGAAACTCCCTTCTTGATCCAGAAGAGTAAGTCTAAGCTCCGGGAATGCTAACTAACTAGCCAAACGGAGAAAGCTTCTTACTTCAATTGCCCTTCTCAGAGCTTTCCGGTCTCAAACCGCAGCCACTTTAGCGGAATCCACCGCTAAGCCTTACTTAAGAACTATGTGCCCAAGAAATCCAACTTCTTTCCTCCAAAGTGGCATTTGGAGAACTTGACCTTCAACCGGTGGCTCAAGCGTATCCATCTCCTTCTTGAGATGTCTAACATGTTCTTCCTCGTTCTTTTGAGGAGATCAAAATATCGTCTATGACGACCATGACAAACTTGTTCAAGGACCCCCTAAACACCCTACCCATCGAGTTCGCGTAATATGCGGGTGCCTTAGTCAAACCAAATAGCATGACTAACCATTCTAAAACCCATCCAGAGTCCTAAACGCAGTCTTGTCAATTCCATCCTCAGCCATCCTAAGCTGATGGAATCCGGTAGCTAGATCAAAAGAAAGCGGATGCTCCTACAAGCTGATCAGACAAATCATTGATCCTTGGTAACGGTTACCTATTCTTCTTACGAAGATCAATACATAAGCGAAGCAAACCGTCCACATTAGTAACGAATGCTACTGGAGCACCCTACTCGAAAATGTTTCGTCTCAGGAAGTTCTTCTCAAGCAACTCCTTGACTTGCTTTCTTAACTCTCATTTCGTGAGGTCATGTGCCTAATCGGCCACGAAACTGGCTTGGCATTACCAACCAGATACTACGGAAATCTATCCCCAAATATCAGGATATTCCCGGACCACCCTCACAGATTGCAAACTATCGATAGACGAGTTGAGGGATTCAAGATATCATAACATGACGGGACCCATAGGGTTGCTAGAAATTTCTAAGGGTACTGCTGAGGCGAATCATGAGCCTCACAACCCTATATACAAAAACCCAGAATGGCTCCAAAACAGGATAACCATTCCATGCCCAAAACCAACCCATATCCCCTGAAACTGAGAATAAAACATCCCACGAGAATTCTATACTCAAGATAGAAATTTTCAAATCCACTCAGACCACAGACAAACGGGCAGAACCCCCAATTGGATTTGAAACACATACGGGATCATCAACTACACTAGTACTTAGGTGCAAAAACTTTCAACTGGATCAGATGAAATAAAACTATGCGATGTGCCAGAATCAAACAAAGTTCGAACAGGAAAAAACAGAAAATGTAAACAAGATTTTCAACAGAAACACTACCTCTATCATGAGCTGGAAGAACGGGGTTGAGGGGATGAATTCGCCCTCCAGATAGTCCTGCACACTGAGTCTGACCTTGCCCTCGTTTCCTCGGGCAATCCTTGCTGAGATGTCCAAACTCACCACAAATGAAGCATTCGCCCCGCTTTCTCCTTTCCTTCTTCCTACATTCCCTGGCTATATGTCCAACTTTACCACAGAAGTTGCACTTCCTATTCCCTCTTGGCTTGTCCTTGCGGTTGTGGTTATTCTTGCCCCGTTTCCCGGAATTTACTCTCTTGTCTTGAGACTCATTCGCCTTGACCTCTTTCTTGTCATTGTTATCTTCTTCTTGAAGTAGGGCCAAATTCACCAAATTCTCGAAAGTCGCCCCCAAGGGTATGTGAGACATGGCCAAGCCGTGTAATGGCTCGTTTAATCCTAGAGCAAAGTGTAGGGCCTTCTTCTGAGCTGTATTAACCAAGTCTAAATCGACACGAGCCAATTGATTAAACTTATCTATGTATTCCCTAATAGTCATGTCCCCTTGCTTTAGTGATAAGAATCTCAGTCCAAACCTTCCTCTAAAGTCATCCCAAGTCTCAATTGGCCTGGTCGCGGTGGTGACTACCCACCAACGTGCAGCTTCTTCCTTTAGCAACCATACTGCCAATAAAACCTTCCTGCGGTCACCTATATCAAAGGTGGCTAAAAGATCTTCGGTCTCTTTCAACCAATTCCTTGCCTCTACAAAAGTCTCGGTTCCAAAGAAATTCTTGCAACCCATCGCCTTAAAATCTCGGCAAATCTCGGCGAAGTCAATTTGAGGATGCTGAGGGGAAGGAGGAAGAGGAACATCAACTACGGGAGGAGGAGGAACAACGGCCTCGACTGGGGAGACAACATTAGAGACACCCGGGACCGGTGCCGTGACTTCCAAGTACCGACGAAACCAATCGGGTATCGTTACTCCTTCGGGCAAGATGAGATTACCAGACATGCTGGAAACGAAAAGAAAAGAGTTCAAACGAGGAGTCGAAGGATAGTGCTAATGGCTTTTGGGGAATAGCCTTTTAAAACAACTAGACTTCTCTTTGGAAAATACTTTATACTTGGTTTTGAAAATAGTTTTTCAAAAGTTTTTTTTTTAAAACCTTTTTATCCCTTCTCGTAAACCATATGCTCTGATACCAAAATGTAACACCCCACCTCCGCCAGGGTCACTCGCAAAGGAATGCACTAGCTTTGGAGGGGTATTATTGGTAAACATGCATAATGATATAGCAAGGCAGGACATGATATATGTATATATATGTAAATAAACAGAGTAAGTAAATAAACAGCGGAAGACTTTTAAACTATTTCAAAACACAAGTCTGGTACATCAAAATGTCAATTTCCCAAGTAAACAAGTCTAGTACATAAGATAACATCATCTGAAACTGATAAGAAAAACATAAAAGTAGATATCCCCAAAGTGGAAGAAACCATAGCGAGCTCAAGTCCAAAGCATACATGAGCTGTCCAAGAAAACAGCTAAGATCCAAGCTAGGCTCCTGTATTCCTTCCCTGAGAACCTGGGGGGGGGGAACGGAAGAAAAGAGGCGAAACAAAACGGGTCAGTCAAAAAGACTGAGTAAGCCCTGCTACGATCAGTCTATAAACTAATAAAGTTAACATCGTGATGGGAACTGAGATGATCATAGATAACAACATACTGACATGATAAATTAACCACAAAATAGATAGAGGTGTCATCGCGTAAACATGGTTAAGTTTTTGCACCACGGTGTACTAGCAAACCAACATAACAGGTATTGATCCCTTGGCCCAAGCTTTGGCCCGATAACATGAGGTGACCTTAATACAAGGTCCAGCCCAACGGTCTAGTCGATCGGCTCCCTATAAACCTAACACGTCAAGTGTTGATGTCCATACGGCCCACATATGGATGTAGGTAGTCTGTGCTGGGCCCACCTTTGGGTGTATCAAGCCCTCGGTTGTCGACCCCGGACACTTAAGCAATAATGCACAGCCCTAACCTACTGGTACCCGTGCCTCGAGTTTGTCCAACATCGGACTACGTGCACGTCCGTAGCCCGCCGGACCCACACCGCTGTACCACTCAGCCGTCGCTTTGGTCGCTTACATCAGTCCAGTAATCGTGCCCCGCCCTAGCCTAGCCCCTAGGGTTGTGAATGATACCAAACTGGGATTACTGCTGGAACAGACCACGCTGCTAGGGTTTCCTAAGGAGGTTAAGTGTGATTTAACCCTTCACTAATCCTGGATTAAACTGGTTAAGTGTGGCTTAACCCCGTTCTAATCCCTTGAACTCCCAAATGGATTAAACTAGTTAAGTGTAACCAATGGTTCACAACTTAACCACATTCTAATCCCTCGAATCCCCAAATTGGTTAAGTATTAGTGGACCCTGACTTAACCCTAATCATGAGGCATTAATTAATTTTATGCACCTTAACCTCTCACATTAGACCTTGTTGTGGTTACTAGTTAGGCCGGGCGAGTCCGGGTAGGTTTACACCACAACTTAGTCTAACCTCGGGTTTTTGGTACCACATGACCAACTTCTCACATTGGGTCCTATTGTTTGTAGCCACTAGTTAAGCCGGTCGGTTCCGGGTAGAATTACGCTACAAACTCAACCCAACCTCGAGTTGGCCACACTTTTGTTTTCTAAGTGTCATGTCCACTTCATTTCAAAACATAATCACAAGTCAAACAATTACTTGGGTAGACCTAACTTAATAGGTAAATTCCCAAGGGGTAGACCTAACTTAATAGGTAAATTCCCAATCTTATATATTCATGTATTTTAAGTTTACCCCAAAACCCCCAACGTCATTCTATCGCTTACATATTCGTAGTAACGCATAAAGGATAGGAAGAGGGAACTTGGCACAACATACATGATAAACTTGCACAATAATCATGCATAACATGTTAGACTTGCACAACTTAGCATAGTGAACTTGCATATTACCATAAACATGCATAACATGTTAAACTTGCATAACTTAGCATAGTGAACTTGCATATTACCTTAATCATGCATAACTTGTCAAACATGCACAACTTGCCATTTTAAGCTTGCATAAACATGCACAACTTGTCAAAACATGCACAACTTGTCAAAACATGCACAACTTGTCAAAACATGCACAACTTGCCATTTTAAGCTTGCATAAACATGCACAACTTGTCAAAACATGCACAACTTGTCAAAACATGCACAACTTGTCAAAACATGCACAACTTGTCAAAACGTGCACAACTTGTCATTTTAAACTTGCATAAACATGCATAACTTAATAAACATACAAATCATGGCTTCACAAACTTGCATAATCATGCATAACTTATTAATCTTGCAAATCATGGCTTAGTATACATGCATAACCCAATAGATTTGCAAATCATGGCTTAGTACCCTTGCATAACATGCATAATCCATTAAACATGTAGAACATGACATAGTAAACTCGCATATGCATGCATAACTTATGAAACATGTAAAACATGGTATAGTGAGTTCGCATGAGCATGCATAATCAACTAAACTCACATAAAACTCAACTTTCACCACATATTAACTTTAGAGTTCGTAAAGTGAAGGTAAGAGGGCTTACAATGCTTATGCGGACTCAAATGAGTATGACAAATGCAAGAAACCCCTTATGCAACTAATTAAGACCCCCAAATGCAAGCAAACTTGATCAAGACTCCTCCTTTATGATGCCAATTGAAAAACAAGCCTTTAATGCAAGCTAAGGAGGATCATACAAGCCTAAATATGCTTGTATGCATGGAAAATTACTTAGGAATTATTAATGAAGAGATTGGAGGCTAGGGTTTTTAGGTGGAGGCCATGAGAGTTTAGATTTTGGCATAGTTTTGTTGCTAGAATGATTTATGGGGTTTAAGGGTAGGATTATGAGCTTATTTATAGATGATTAGAGTGATTTAGACCATAGGATTAACCCTAGGTGAATTTTGGCCCGTCAGATTTCGGAATGCTCTAGAACCAAGCCCCAAGACCCAGCCCAAATCAAAAATGGTGCACCAGGCTAGACTGCCTGGGCACCCCCTGTCGACAGGGCTGTCGACAGGGCAGTCGACATGCCTAGACCCCTGTCGACAGGCCTGTCGACATGGGGTCCTGGGCGGGATTTTTCCCGCCTTGGCCCAGCTGGCCCAAACCCTTGTTTCTAATTTCAAATTTAAATCTGTTTTTACTTAGGATTTTTCTGAAGACTTCAATGGGCCTTAACTGGGTCATACGGACTCCGATTTTCGAAAACTCGGACTCTATTTCGCGTATTTTTCCGAGACGAACGCAATGGCATAGCCCGTTTCCCTTGATTCCCATTTTATAATTTAATTCTGCCTCAATTTATGTTATTACAGGTTATTGAAAATACGGGTTGTTACAGAAAGAGCTCAGTAAACAGATTAAAGAGCTTCTAGAAAAGGGGTTCATTAGGAGGAGCATTTCAGAATGGGGCACTCCAGTGGTGTTCGCTACAAAGGCGGATGGTTCACTCTGTCTATGTGTTGACTATAGGGAGCTCAACAAGCTAACGAAAAAGAATAGGCACCCTCTCCCTAGAATTGACGATTTGTTTGACCAGCTTGTAGGAGCGTCTGTTTTCTCCCAGCTCGATTTAGCAACCGGTTTTCATCAGCTAAGGGTGGCTGAAGATAGCATCGATAAAACGGCGTTCAGAACCCCAGACGGCTTCTTTGAATAGCTTGTCATGCCTTTCGGCTTGAGAAATGCACCTGCTTACTTCGTGGACCTGATGAGTAGGGTATTTAGAGATTTCCTCAACAAATTCGTAGTGGTCTTCGTAGATGATATCCTTATCTTCTCAAAGAGTGAAGAGGAACATGCTCAACACTTAAGGGCAATCATGGAAACTTTGCGAGTCCATCAACTAAAAGCCAAATTCTCCAAATGCCACTTTTGGAGAGAAGAGGTGAGGTTCCTTGGGCACATAGTATCCAAACAAGGGTTAGCAGTGGACCCTGCTAAGGTAGTGGCGGTACAGGATTGGAAGACACCAAGGAATGCAACTGAGGTCCGAAGTTTTCTAGGACTAGCGGGTTTCTATCGAAAATTCATAAGGGATTTTGCGAAAATCTCAGCTCCGCTCACAAAATTGACTAAGAAGAATCTAGTGTTCAATTGGGATTTGGATTGCGAGTTTGCTTTCCAACGACTGAAAAGGGCTCTTACAACAGCCCCAGTTTTGACGCTGCCAGATGGGAGCAAGATGTTCACTGTTTATACGGATGCATGTAGGACAGGGCTAGGCGCCATCTTAATGCAAGAAGGAAGGGTAGTAGCTTATGGCGGGAGGCAGTTGAAAGTGCACGAAAAGAACTACCCAACCCACGATCTTGAGTTAGCCGCCATCGTCTTTGCACTCAAGTCTTGGCGACACTATCTCCTAGGTGAGAAGTTCGAACTTTACACTGACCATAAATCGTTGAAATATCTTTTCTCGCAGAAGGATCTTAACTTGAGGTAACAAAGATGGATGGAGTTTCTTGCCTCGTACGATTTCAAAATCTCCTACACTCCGGGCAAAGGCAACGTAGTGGCAGACGCGTTGAGCCGAAAGAAATTGACCCTAAGCCCGTTGTTTGTTGAAAGACAAAGCCTAGAGTTTATAGCCAGCTTCGACTTTAGGCCTTCCTCCGATTTCGTACCAGGCTTGCTAGCATCTCTCGAAGTGCGCCCAACTTTAGTGGATTCAGTAGGGACAGCACAACGCGAAGACCCTCAGCTTGTGGAAACAATTGATAGGCTAATTAGGGGTGAGACTTCAAGTCACCTCAACAGATACTCCATCGACGATAAGGGTTTGCTAAGGCGAGACGGAAGACTATGCGTCCCACAGACAAAAGATTTAATAAAGAAGGTTCTCGAGGAAGCACATCACTCCAAGATGACGATACACCCAGGCGGAGATAAAATGTACAAAGATATAAAAAGGACTTTCTTCTGGAACGGCATGAAAAAGGACGTGGCAGAATTCGTTTCTAAGTGCATGGTGTGCCAACAGGTTAAGGCGGAACAGAGAAAGCCTGGCGGACTGCTACATCCTCTGGAGGTCCCGCAGTGGAAGTGGGATAGCATCTCAATGGACTTCGTCGATGGGCTGCCTAGGTCTAGGAGAGGCAACACTAGCATTTGGGTAATAGTGGATAGGCTTACTAAAAGCGCCCACTTTTTACCTGTCAAAAGTAAAAGAACTGCCTCATCCCTAGCATCATTTTACCTCAAGGAAATCGTTCGACTCCATGGAATACCATCTAGCATTGTTAGTGACCGAGACCCCATCTTCACCAGTGAGTTTTGGCGGAGTCTGCAAGAAGCAGTAGGAACGCAGTTATGCTTGAGCACAGCCTATCATCCCCAAACCGACGGCCAAACAGAGAGAGTGAACAGAGTTTTGGAAGACCTTTTAAGGCTATGCGTCCTTGACTTCGGAGGGACATGGGAAGACCACCTTCCTTTGGTGGAATTTGCCTACAACAACAGCTATCAAGCAACCATCGGAATGGCGCCCTTCGAAGCTTTATATGGAAGACCGTGCCGATCGCCCACTTGTTGGTGGGAGTCTACTGATAAGCTCATACTTGGACCAGATATGATCCGAGAGACTTCAGAGAAAGTAGACTTAATACGAAGAAGGATGAAGACGGCCCAAGACAGACAAAAGTCCTATGCCGACAAGAGAAGGACCGACCTTGAATTTGAGGTTGGAGACAGAGTTTTTGTCAAGGTGTCACCGCTAAGAAACGTTGTTCGTTTTGGAACCACAGGAAAACTGGCACCAAGGTTCGTAGGGCCATTCCCTATCATCGAGAAAATTGGGAAAATGGCCTATAATTAGAGCTACCCGAGAAGTTGGCTGGAGTCCACAACGTTTTTCACGTTTCACATCTCCGAAAATGTCTACATGAGTCTGCTGAGGTGGTAGAGCCAAATATCCTCGAAGAGGCCGAAGTGGAACGCGAAGCAACCATAAGAAAAGTTCCAACCCGCATATTAGGAACGGAAGTGAAGAAGCTACGCAACCGCGAAGTCAAGCTCGTCAAAGTTTAGTGGAGCGACGCCGAGGGAGACGCGACTTGGGAAACTGATGCTAGAATACGCACTTCCTACCCTTTTTTGTTCGAGGGTACATCCTTGATCTTTCCTTTTCCTTAAGTTGCGCTTTTATCTATCTTATCTTTTAGGTAGAAACCCTTTGGATGGAAACATGTAATTGAAACATGTTATGTATGATGGTTGCAAGTGGTTGCAAGTGATTGCTAGTGGTTGCTCGTGGTTGCATATACACACACAATCTAGGGTTTAGATCGGCTCAGTCACTTCATATTGCATATGCATATATGTTTGCATTCGTATATGGTTGAAATCTAATGTGTTGTCATATGGATGTTGCATTTGTATTGAATGATTGTGCACTCATGTAGAATCATGAATAGGAAAATTTGCATACATAATGGATTCATGGCACTTACATAATTCGCATTAAGGAGGTCAACTGAATCAGTAGACCGCCTGATTTTGCATTAGATAAGTACATGTACACACACACTTCGCATATGATCATTAGAAGTCTTTTAAGGACAATGGATGCTCGTGTTTGATGGATGAGTAGATGGATGATTTGATGTTAGGATATACATTCCTCCTAACTTGAAGATTTCGGGGACGAAATCCTTTTAAGTGGGGGAGAATGTAACACCCCGCGAATTCTATAACTGTGAAATTCACAAATTAAAGTATAATTAATTTCAAATCAAAGAACTAAGGGAAACGGGATACGCCATTGCGTTCGTCTCGGAAAAATACGCGAAATAGAGTCCGAGTTTTCGAAAAACGGAGTCCGTATGAAGAAGATATGGCCTTCGGAAGTTTCTGAATTAAGTTTAAAATTCGAACAGAATAAAACAGCTCAGAAAAACAAGTTTAAAATTAAGAATCGAGCCCAATTGGCCAGGGCGGGAAAATTCCCGCCTAATGCACCCAGGTCGACTGGGCTGTCGACCTGGTCTAGCCAGGTCGACAGGGCTGTCGACAAGGCTGTCGACCTGGTCCAGAGCCAGGTCGAACCCAGCCCAACCTGGCTGGCCTATTCTATGTTGGTCGATTTTCAGGGGTCTGCTTTGTCATTAGGGCTAGGTGGCAGGCTCTAATTGGTCTCTCTTTAGAATGAATGGCTACGATCAATCCAAGCGACATCGATGGTCCTAATCAGTTCATAAACCCTATAAAAATGACCCTAGACTCAACCTAATCTATTCATTCAAAAATAAGAACAAGGCCATCATGTTGCTGAGGAACGACTAAGAGTAGCCACCAATTGGAGAGAGGATTAGGAGGCAAATTCTAAAGCATAAAGCAACTTAATCAAATCAAATCAACAAGGAATCGCATCTCCAAATTCCTAAATTGGAGAATTCGCCACACAATTGTAAGTAGAGTATTATTTTGGTATGAACAAATAATTGTGTTGGTTTGTATACTTGATTTGTGGCGATAAAGTAATTCATATTTGTGCGTTACTATGATTCTTATCGATTTGGAATATTGTATACGTTTGGATATTCTCGAATTATGTTATTCATTATAAAAAAACTACATATTTGCGGTAGTTTTATGCAAGTATACGTTTGGAATATTCGCAAATTATGTAATCCATGTTGAAGCTACATGTATGTAGTTGATTAATTGAAATTCATGCAAGTTTGGGGTTTTGCTACTATGCCATCATAATGTATATTTTTGTACAAAAATCATTTTGTACGTAATTGGAACAAATTTGGGTTATTATAGTTCATATGAAACTATGTTGAAATTTTGGCACCATGATCTATGTATTAAGCCATGCTTTTGTACTAGAAAACCTATTTGCAAACTTGTGAATATGGCTAGGCTATGATTGATATTTTTGCATAATTGAAATCCATGTTAGGTCTATATTGTTAACAAGAATTATATGATGACATATGTGGTACATAGCTAGGTTAGATTCAAAATCCCCTTTGCAAGTTTCCATGACTAAAGCAAAAATCCTGATTTCATGTTAGAAATATTTATGCCATGGTTAGGTGAATAGATTTAAAATCATGATTAAGTCGAACTATACTTTTGTGTTAGTAACAAAAGTAAGCACCTTTGTAAACATGTAGTAATCTTATGAACATGATTTGCTTATGTTTGACATTATGCCTGAATAAAAATATAGGTTTATGTTGTAGTTAAGCCTATGTGTCAATAGTGATATTCTTAACTTAACTACAAGTTTACATGGTTTGATTCATGTCACTTATGCTTTATGACCAAAGTATATGTTACCACTATGCAAGTATACCAGTTTCTATTTTGTAGTTCTAACGTCACATTGCAAGTTCATGCGTTCACATTCCCCTTTTTGTGTATGTAATCACGCTTTAAGCCTCCCCTTTTTCTCATGGCTAAGTTGGGCTTAAAAGCCTAAGCCCAACATATATTATGATAAACGAACGTATTAAACGGGGGAAAATAGCGTTGGGCCAAATTAATTAATAAATGAAAATATAAAGTAGAAGGGCCCAAATTCAAGTATGGGTTGGGCCCATGATTGGTGTAACCTTTACACCATTAACTTAATAATGGGCCGCAAATATTTACATATAAGAAAATAAAGAAGAAAGACAAAATATGTAAATGTAGAACATACGATGTGTTTAACCCGAGGTTGGATTGAGTTGTGATGTAAACCTGCCCGGAACCGCCCGGCTGTCCAGTAGTCACAACAATACCTATCCAATGTGGGAGGTTAAACATGGAGCCCAATAAGGACCCGAGGTTAGACTGAGTTGTGGCGTAAGACTGCCCGGAACCAACCGGCAACAGGCAGCCACAACAATACCTGTCTAATGTGAGAGGTCAAGGCTTTAATAAGACAATTAAGGCTGAGTCAGGATTGTTAGGATTAAGTAAACTAAAGACTTAATCAAAATGGAACATGCTAAACTAAACGGACTGGTGGGGGTTAGGTTAGAAAACACTTAACCAACTTAGCATGTTGGCTAGAGATAGAAAACCTAGTAACGGGGGACCCTTTTCAGCAGTAACCCTAGAAGGTGTATCAGGATACCCTGAAACTAGGCAGGGTGGGGCACGATTACTGGGCTGATTGTAAGAGGTCAAATCGACGGCGGTGGTGTAGCAGTGTAGGTTCTAACGGGGTGCGGGCGTGCACACACTCCGGCGCAGAAAAATAAGGCACTGGACACCAGTAGCATACCTGTGCATTCTAGGATTGTGTCGGGCCGCCACCATGAGACTTGATACACCCCATGGTGGGACCAGCATAGGTAACTACAACATCGGGGGCCGTAAGACACATGTAACTATGCGAGTAGGAGCCGATCATCATAGAATGGATCACATCACCCTGATTATGGGGTGCCAGTTGGAAACTAGTTTATATGGGTTCAGAGATTAACATGGGGTACGATAGTATATTCGACCCTAGACAACTTAACCAAGTTTATAGTGCTTTCCCACTTCTTGTTTATACTTATCATACCCAGTTCTTTATTCATAGACAGAATAGTCCTAGACTTACTCAGGCTTTATGT
Organism: Allium sativum; assembly: GCA_030737875.1. Lineage (NCBI taxonomy): Eukaryota > Viridiplantae > Streptophyta > Magnoliopsida > Asparagales > Amaryllidaceae > Allium > Allium sativum. Next base: position 308,426,138 of record CM060912.1, on the reverse strand, counting down.
CTGACTCTACTTTTCTTTCGTCTTCTTTTCTTCCGTTCCCCCCCCCCCCCCTCAGGTCCACAGGGAGGGAACACTGCAGCTTGACCAGCCTTAACATCCAGCTTGAAGAGGAGAAATGTATTGCTTGGACCTTTTCGTTTTGAACTATGGCTTTGGACAACCACTATGGGGCTTTTGCAGTTTATCTATGTTTTCTTTATGCTTCTTTAAATAATGTAATCAAGACAGATTATGAAAGTGTTATGTTATGTTTTTGGAAAGGATGTAAGACAATCATGGTGATGTTGTTGTAACACGTATTTGCTTTTATGAAATAAAAGTTGTTGTTTTTTCGCTGTTTACAAATATGTGTTCTTATATCTGTCTTGTATATCTGTGACTTATACTTATAAACCTCCACCAAAATTAGGGCATTCCCTTTGAGAGTGACCCTAACGGAGGTGTGGTGTTTCACTAACAATATGTTCTGTAACTTAATAGAAAATAATAAAAATCAAGCAACTCTTACCTCTCTTTTATCTTTCATCTTGCTTTTGTAAGGGTTTAGGGTTTGAAACTGTAGAGAAGTACGGTGGTGAATAACTGATCGAAACAATAATATGTGGTGGCAAGAAGAATATAAAAAATAATCATTTGTACTAAATTTAGAAAGGTGACCAAAAGTGTAAGCCGGGGTATGAATAATAGCTCCCTATAACTAATCTCATCTTCCAAAAATGTGATGCCGCTGTATGGCAATGGAAGCAAAAAACAAAAGTATTTTAGATGTTTTCATTAACAAGGGATCATGTCAGGGATAAACACACAAATCTTGAATTGTGTCCACAGGTATAGAACAGTGTTTGTGGCCCAAAAAGTCAGTGTTCATTACTTGCTAAGACAAAGTAAACACCAAAATCAAAACTGGTAACCGGAATCCGAACATAGAATTACAGTGCAGTTTATGGGGTCAAAAGAGTTGTAACTAGGAATCATATTTATTTTCACTGTTCCTATTAACATTCACTGGAGCATAGCATTAAAAACAAGCTCTAGATGCATTCAAATATACATAAACTCAAACATAGAGGAAAACTTCTTATATATTTTAGCAGACATTGGAGGTGACCAAACACTTAAACAAGCTCTAGATGCATTCAAATATATAAAGCAATCATCTTTGATTTCTATTTTTTTTCTTCTTTGGTTTTCCTTCAGTTTTCTTTTCTTGAAAATTGGATCAAAGGTTAGAGCTTTATACGTATTCTAGTTAAGTTGATAACTGATTTTGGATACTTCTTGTAGTTATCATCATCTAGAGAGCACACCGTCATCTTTTCATAAGTTGCTAAAAACTCATTAAATCGATTCGGTTTAGTATTATCAAATGGAACGCTATTTTTTGTTCTGAAGGCTAAAGGCACAAATGAGAATCTTAGTATAAAAATAATAGTTATGTAGCATAGAAATCAAACTAGATTAACTGAAAAATAAATAGTTAAGCAAATTCATAGTTAAAAATATATTTAGATAACAATGATACCTGACAATATAAAATTAAATCTATTAAACCAAAAATATAATATTTTATTTCAATTTTTGACACCTTTGACAATTGGTACTGCCATTCAAATAGTACATGAAGCAAATGTGAAGTATTGTGTTTTCTAAACATTTAGAAAGTTGTGCCGTTAATTACTACAGATAACCCTTTATATCTTAGCATTTGCAAACGATAACAGAATATGACATCTTTATATCTTTGAATAGTAAACAGTAGGAAACCAACATTCCTGCCTGCCTTTATCTCCTTAGTTGAAATCAGCTCCCTTGTATGTTGTTGGTAATCTACATGATATGGATAGGAGCTTTAGGTATAGCCAATATGAAGCATCCATTGTACTCAACATATGTAGTTATGAATAATCTTTTGTGGAAAGAACATTGAAGTGGAGCACTGCAGTAAAGAGAAACGAAACTAATTCAACATATCGCGATTTTTCATGTGTATAGGACTTGTAGTTTTTGCAGAGAAAAAGACAAATTATAATGTAAAAATCTAAGTAAAATTATTAGTAGTGTGTATCTTACATTTCATAAAACCAAAATTCTCGGTTTCCCCCAAACAATACGATCTTGCCGAACCCATTTTCTCGACAACGAGATTTGCTTCATCAACTATTCTACTGCGTAAATTAGTGAAAGAATCAGGTAAATTCATATTATTGTTCCCTACTTGCAGACTTAATGATTAATTTCTGTAGTTCGTGTGGATCTTCAAGTTTGGTTTCGACTTTAATTTAGCGAAGTTACTAACTGATCGTAATTGAATTTGATTGTTGATGCTAGGAACATATCGAAAGAACTTTGAATATATACCAACCCCTTCGTCATCGCGGATTGCTTTGAAATAGTCAGATCTGAACATTGAGACCAAATAGTTAGCGCTGACAGCCCTAAATTTTAATTATTATTTTTACTAAGTTATCCGTTCTACATTTTTTTCCAGGAAGTCCTCCATGTTATTCAGAGCAAACTAAAACTGTGCACTTGATAATTGAAAGCCCCAGAATTAGTGAAGCTGACGGGACGAAATGCTCTTGACTGAAAGTTAATGGATATAAAGTTGAATGATTTACTCAATGATATGTGGTGAGCCTTTTTCACCATATTACTATTATTTTTGAACTGATTTATGGATCCAGTTATAATTAAACCGAATTTAGTAACCATGCTCAATTTTTTTTCCTAAAAATAGCATTTAACATATTTTACAGATCTTGACTATTGCTGTTTTCCATAAAATTTTCAATTTAGACAAAGCATTTGGTATTCATTTTAAATGACTAATTTTCTTTGGGAAATACTGGTTAATTTTCAATTTACAACCATCAAAGCATGGTAGCTTGCAATCATTAATGGCAATATGGTGCCCGGGTGTTACCTCAGTTTGAGATTTGGTTATTGTTCACAGTAAGAAGAGGAAACTGAATGCGAAGATTGGAATCAAATTCATATCTAGAGAGGTAATTTTTTTATTTGTTTGACATGAACTGATACTTCCATCAAGTAATATTATTACATGATAAACCGTGTGCATGTGTTTGGAGACCATAATTGATCAGTAGAATATTTTCTTGGTATTAATCTAAGTTTTTCTTGCACGCTTGTATCAATTGGCAAAAGTGACATCAGCTGAAGCTGCAGATTGTTTGTAATATGGATGTATATTATGTTAGTTTTATGATGGAGGAGAAGTACTTGTTGAATTGTTTGAATAAGTAATTAGTTCCACTAATTAGGTTCATCATAGTTTAGGTACTTAGTATATCTACAGGTGCAGCTAATTAAGGTTTTTGTATGACAAACTACAATCCATCCATCCAAGCGTGAAATGGTAATAAGCAAAGATACATGTCAAGTTTTCACTTGTTTATGATACTGTTCTTGTTGGATATATGAACTCATGTATGGTTATTTTCACTGGAAATGCTTCTGATGTTATTTCGCTTCAAAACCATGCATTTCTATATTGTTTATTCTATATTGAAAAAAAACTACGAAACACGAACTGTTCCATCGACGGAAGATGTAATCATGCAACTATTCTAACTCACACTATATAATTACGTGTATTAATTACTTTTTGAACCCACCTGAATAAAACATGCATGGTATATTTCTCATCATTGGCCGTGTATGACCGAATTTACCATGCATTTAACAGGGATTTTATTTATATGAAAATAATGCTTGTTCATGCTTGTTTTCCATGTAAAATTTAGTTTTAATTTTATTTTCTCATAAAGTATCCTATATTTTTTTAAATTAAATCTAATTTAGAATATGTTTTAACTAATAAATTTGTATTTCATGTTGCTTACCTTAACGATCGGTTTTCCCACCGTTGTGCGGTAATACTAGTTAAATATAATTGTTTTATCTTATTAAGGACCGCCCTCCTATAGCATGTGTCAACTTCTCCTCCTTAAATATAGTCTTAAATATATTTTTTCTAAGGTCGAAAGTACATTATTTCATTAAAATTGTTTTATTTTATCTACGAATATTGCTTATGTTGTAAAATTCTGTTGTTCACTGATGTTTTGTCAAATTTGCCTAATTTTGTCTCGATGTAATGACAATTGTGGGTTATTGCATGACTGCCTCTGCTATGAAATTTTGTAAGCACAACTGATGTCAACCTATTGGAGATTGCAGAAGTATTTATGTCCACCAAATTTCCTGGGCTCTATCTAATTACTAAAATTTGCAGTAGTAGTTTCTTACTCATTAAGCATGTACACTATAATTCATATTAATTTCATGATCCTATTTTATGTCGTATTCGGCGAATCGGCGATCTTACCTTTATCACATCGACTATTTAGCGGGTTTGTATTCTAACACATACTGAGTCAGGTATTATTTCCATATTTGTATGAAAGTATGTTTGTCTCATCCACTATATCATATTGGTTTATCTTCTAGCTAAGATTCTGTTACCTCTCTAGGTCGTACAAATGGAAAGAAATGTTGGGGCTTTGGCTATGTTATAGCATTCGTACATTGAAGTTGATTATGTTGTATTTCCTTGCATTTAAATACACTGCATTATACATATACATACACATGTACACAGTACACACACAAATATCTATATGTATGTGTATACATGTGTGTACTGCGCGCGCGCGTGTGTGTTTGTATATATCGTGACAACATTGACATTTATATTTGCTTTAGGCATGTTATAAAAGCTTATAGCAACTCATGTCATGACAGTAGACAGTGTTTTGTTTTGTTCTCTTGAGTATTTATCAAAGTTTTATGCTTTCTAACTGTAGTAATAATATTATGCACATGTTATAGAATTGGCCACTGAAAAGTGTTATACGTTATAAGTCATTTTTATTACACATGTAAGCATTCAGCAATCAAACAAATCCAAGATTACCGTGACAGTAGTTGCAAAGATCAGCATTATCTCGCTGCGCATCTTCTGGATGTTATTGTAAGTTAAACTAAATCTGGGCAGAATCTTCTTGAATTTCTGATTTTGTAAAGGTTACGTTGATGTTTTCTTCTTGTGAAATTCATGTTTAAACTCCACTTGAGATTCAATGTTTTTATTTCCTTTTTAGTTATTTGATTTCTTCTATCTGAGCAAGAAAACATCTAAGAAATGAACAAAATATAACCTACTTGATCACGTGTGTAAGATTCAGAACATAACATCAATAACAAATCAAACAATATAAAAGCTACCTAACTACATTATTATAGATCAGATTTTGGTGTTCCATATCCTTCTTTCCTTTTTGTTAAGAATATGTATTCTGCTGTAATCTTTCTTACTGAATTTGGATTCTTAGTATGCTTAATTGGTGTAAATTTGTATTTTATATTGTCAACTATCTTAATGCATCCGAGTTTTATGATTTGTATAATAGACCAATTTTTCATTCATTTGAAAGGCCTATAATTCATACAAATCGTGTCTGACAAGTGACAAGTACGTGATGAGAGGTTTTTTTCTTTTTGTATGACTATTATTTAAGGAATTTGTGGACATCTCAATGTCAACCCAATCTCCAAATTGTCAAAGTTGGAGATAACTGCATTTAGGGACTTCTATAACTTTTGTAGAATAACAGGTAAATTTCGGATAGTATTTACGGAAAGGATGCTGAAATGAGTTTTATAATAATTTGATTATTTATTTTTCCTTCCAAATGATCAATTCCTAATCTATTATTGTGATCAACTTCGTTTGTCTATGTTATGTTAGTATTACTTAATTTGTGTTAGTTTACGTGTCCTGATTTGATGCTCGGATTCGGTCGGAAGAAAATAGAAGAAGAGGAGGATTGTGTAGTTTGTAAGTGGAGAGGTAGAAGAAGGAGGGAGTTGTAATATAGGGGATGGATCAGAACATTAGAAATTGGGTCGTTGGCGTTCGACGCGTCAGATGCCAACGGTCCAATTTCTAACGTTTGCAAGTGTGGAGTTAGGATGTTTATGGACGTTGCACACGTCTAAGCAAGCCCAAGGGTAATATGTCAAATTCTCACTGCAAACGTACCCTTAGTAGTGTACGATCTGACTAGATTTTTCTAAAGGTGTTCAACTCAATTTTTTTTTTTACTTTTGTATAAATTTTCAGCCATTTTATGGATTATCTTCTATCTTCTTTTCTTATGTCAAAACAATTGTACTTATAATCGAACAGTAGAAATAAAAAGTTACACAGAGTGGACATAAACGAATTGTCGAACTTCTATAAATTTGATGTCTTTCTATTGCTTTTTGCACTTCTTTTTCTATGATCAGTGGATATATCTTTTAGATTGTCCATTTAAGTATTTATAGCCAAAAATATCGTTAACGTTTCGGTGCTCTTATGTAAGGTCGAACTACGGACCTCCATTTTACTAATTTGGATATCTAAACATTTGATTTGAAGTCATGATTATGACTGTAACGTCCCAGATTTTTAAACGTTAATTACAAATACTTAAATCCATTTTAAATATTAATTTGGTAATATAAATAGATTTTATATCAAAATTATTTATTTAAAATGGTGTTCGAATATATATATTTATAATATGATTAAAATGAGCTTGAAACGACGTGATAGTTCGTGATTTACGTTTTGTAATTTAATTGAATATACAAGATCTGATATAAGCCGGATTCTTGTGAAACATAAAATGTTAGAATCTATTTGATGATAATTTTCTAATAAAAGAGAAAAATAGAGATTTTACATTATAGACTACAAGTTATGTCCAAATTAAATTTTCAAATAGTCGCTATGGAATCGTTAATAAATTATAATGATTTAATAAATAAATAAATATAAAGGAATTTTTATATATTTGGATATCGTTTTAACCCGAATTTATGGATATTGAGTTTTAAAATCTATATTAACTGAAACTGAAGATATTCGTATTGATAAATACGATAATATTAATTTATTATCGTTAAAATGAGCTGTTTTGGAATTAATTTAGGGTGCGTTTTTTAGAGGTCCCTATTACGTTTCAAAATAAATAAAAAACCCGCTCATAGTTTCACATATGTTTCCGCCCCCTATTTTTGAAAATCCGCTTCCTAAATTCATGGATCCGCTCCCACATTTCATGTCCACCCTATCCACTTCGCCTCCTGCACTCCTTCGCTTTTTTCAAAAAAAAAAAAAAAATGTGCGGCCTTGAGTAAAAAAAAAAAAAAATTCTAAAATCTGGAAATAATCGTAGAAGTCCACGCCAAGAAGAAAAAAAAACTTGCATATATGTATGCAAGTATTGCCAATACTTGCATAAATATATGCAATTATTGCACAAAAGTAAATTATGCTAAATTTTTGTCTGCATATATATTGCACACATATGTGCATGTTTCTGATTTAATTGCATACTTGAATGCCAAAAAAAATGAACTGAGTTACACTTGCATATATATATATATATATATATATATATATATATATATATATATATATATATATATATATATATATGCAGAAAATTGAAATTCTTGCATAACAAAATGCATTTAACTGCAATTTTTCGCTGTTTTTTTCCTGTTTGATTTTATTTTATTTTTTACATGTCTTTGATTTTTTTAAGTGAATTTATGGTCGAATGAATAATTTATTTAAATAATAATTTTCATATTTTTTTTACATTTTTTTCCATTTATTTCGCAACTTTTGAAAAATAGGGACCTAATTTATAATAAGTTTATCACTGGATGTGAGCCTAATTAAGTTTGTAGGGACCTGAGCCTTATTTTCACATTAATTTATATTATATCGATATTTATAAGCCTTAGGAATGATTGTTTTTTCAAACGATCTCCGTTTTTAATGAAACGAATTTTATTGGAATGCGTATCGCTAGTTATTGCTAGATTTCCAGTTTGGAGCCAATTTGAGTTATTTTGTCGGTGTACGAAATTTAACAGTGAACGGATGAATAAATTGAAATCTAAATAGCACCGTTTTTCAAACGGATTCCCTTTTCAATGAAATTTATTTCATTAGGATCGAAACATGGAGACGAAGTAGTATGGCCATTTTCATTGTGATTAGAGTTTGCATGTGGCCGTACGAATTTAACCATTTATATGCAGTAAAATTGAATACCCTATAAATAAAATAAAATAGGACTTGACTCCTAAGGAAATGAAAACTCATGTGCGTGCAAGCTACCTCTTTTGCCTAACCTATACGTCTGCAATTCACACATCAAAATTGTAACGACCCGGATTTTTGGTCGATTAATTTTAAATATTTAATATTTATTTTAAATATTGATTTGATAATATAAATGAATTTTATGTTGATTTATCAATTTAATAATCGAAATACGATTTATTTCAAATATATAATCATCGTAATACGAAAAACAATATATAAAAATAAATTTGAAGTCAGAACTGAATCAAGATAATTAAAATGATCTGTATAAATTCTAATTCGAATATAAACGATAATATTATTTTATTATCGAAGAATATATTGTTTTGAATCTAATTTATATCTATTTAAATTAATATCTTCAACAGATGATCAAATGAGGCTTTGAATACTGTCCCAGTGTGTCCAGAATATGGGAATAATCCTAAAAATGTCAGTTGTTGGGTTCAGTACGGAGCTCAGGATCAAGGGTTATTTAAATTTTTAGGATACAGATTTTTAATTAAAATAAAATATCATAGTCTGGTGGACAGAAACGAAACTACAAGGCGAAAATCAAATGGCTTACTGTCTTCATTTTCCACCACACGAAAGCAAGCAAGCGTGGCCTTTCTTTTTCCCTCTCAACCGTGAATCCTTCTGTATAAATCGTGCTCCCACTTCCATTCCTTTTTCTGAGAAACCGATCAAAACTTCAGAATCAAATAAATGGCCACTGTAAAATCAAAAGGGATCCCACTAAAAATCCGTTCCTTCTTCTGATTTTAACATCAACGAGTGTCCCTTTTACTAATTCCAATTGAAGACTGTTCGGTCCCTTAAAGCTCGAGCCCAGCCTCGAGGCGTTCGCGCTGAGTTGAAGGTTGTCAAGATTGTGAGCTAGGGTGTAACAACCCGTATTTTTAATAACCTGTTATAACGTAAATCGAGGCAGAATTTAATTCTAAAATCTGAATCAAGGGAAACGGGCTATGCCATTGCGTTCGTCTCGGAAAAATACGCGAAATAGAGTCCGAGTTTTCGAAAATCGGAGTCCGTATGACCCGATTAAGGCCCAACGAAGTTTTCAGAAAATTCAAAGTAAAAACAGATTTCAAATTCAAGTTTGAATTTGGAAAATTAGGGCAGATTGGGCCAGGCGGGAAAATTCCCGCCAGAGCACCCAAGTCGACAGCCCTGTCGACTTGGGAGTCGACTTGGTTGGACCCAAGTCGACAACCCTGTCGACTTGGCTGTCGACTTGGTCCAGCCGGGCAGTTTTGCCTGGTGCACCATTTTGGGTTTGTGTTGAGTTTGGGGGCCAGATTCGGTTTTAAGGGCTGAGATTGGAACTAGGGTTTAATCCTAAGGCTAGAACTAGTCCTAATCTCTATAAATAAGGCCCTAACCTAACCCTAAATCATCATTATTCATTCAAGTAACTAAACTATGGCAAAATCAATCCTCTCATGGCCTCCACTCTCTTCATAAAAATTCCTAAGTTATTTCTATGAGAGATTTTCCATGCATACAAGTGTTTTCAAGCTTGTATGAGTGTCATTAGCTTGCATTCAAGTCAAGTTTCTATATTTGCATCATAAAGAAAGAGTTTTGATCATTTTGGCTCAAGGGTCTTTCTATTAGAGCTTGCATTTTGGGTCTATTTGATTGCATAAGGGCTTTGTCATATTTTTGTGCTTTCATAAGCATTGTAAGCCCTATTCTACTTTCATACTTAAACTTTAAAGTTAAATGTATGATATGCAAGTTTGCCATGATATGCAAGTTTACTATGTCATGTTATGCAAGTTTGAGATGTTATGATATGCAAGTTTACCATGTTATGCTATGCAAGTTTGCCATGTTATGATATGCAAGTTTATCATGTTATGTTATGCAAGTATGCCATGTTATGATATGCAAGTTTATCATGTTATGTTATGCAAGTTTGCCATGTTATGATATGCAAGTTTACCATGTTATGCTATGCAAGTTTACCATGTTATGCTATGCAAGTTTGCCATGTTATGATATGCAAGTTTATCATGTTATGTTATGCAAGTTTGAGATGCAAGTTCGTCATATGATATGCAAGTATGTTATGCAAGTTTGGGGTGATCATTTTGTTCATGTTATCATGCTATGCAAGCTTATCTTGAGTATATGAACATAAAGCTTCAAGCTTTATGCTAAAGGTTGCATTTTGGCAACATGTAAGTTATCATATCCATTATGATAACTTGCATGTGAGGCTAAATGCGAACTTATGGCCATTTCTACATGTCATTTATCACCATGTATCACCAATATGCTAAGTTTGGTTTTATGCATGCTTTTGAGACCTAAAAATGTAATATGCAAGTATATGGACACATGTACATTTCATATGCCACCATGTTGAACTTGTGGCTTCAACATCTTTATGTCATGATTATGCCAAGTTCCCTCTTTCCATCCTTTATGCGCTATTGCGATATGTAAACGATGGGATTGCGTTTGGGGTTGGGTAAACTTAAAAGACATAAAAACATAAGATTGGGAATTTACCTATTAAGTTAGGTCTACCCATTGGGAATTTACCTATTAAGTTAGGTCTATCCAATTGCTTGAAAACTTGTAACATGTTTTGGAAACATGATGGACATGACACTTAGAAAATATAAGTGTGACCAACTCGAGGTTGGGTTGAGTTTGTAGCATAAATCTACCCGGAACCGACCGGCTTAACTAGTTGCTACAAACAATAGGACCCAATGTGAGAAGTTGGTCATGTTGTACCTTGAACCCGAGGTTAGACCAAGTTGTGGTATAAAGCTACCCGGAACCGACCGGCTTAACTAGTAACCGCAACGAAGTCTAATGTGAGAGGTTAAGGCACGTTAATTAATGCCTCGTGATTAGGGTTAAGTCATGGTCCACTTAATACTTAACCAATTTGAGCTTGGTAGATTAATCAGGGTTAAGTCGTGAACTCATCGTTACACTTAACCAAGTTAATCCATGATTAGCAAGAGGGTTAAACCGTACTTAACCCACTAGAAAAACCTAGCAATGGGGGTCCACTCCAGCAGTAATCCCAAGTTCGTATCATCATGACCCTAGGGTCTAGGCTAGGGTGGGGGGCACAATTACTGGACTTGAGGTAAGAGACCAAAAGCGACGGCAGAGTGGTACGCCGGTGTAGTTCCGGGCGGACTTATGGTCGTGCACATAGTCCGAAGCCGGGGAAAACATGCATGGGTACCAGTAGATCGAGACTGTGCACGCATGTTTATGGTGTCCAGGGGTTGCCACCCTAGGGCTTGATACACCCGACGGGAGACCCGACACAGTTTGACTACAATTATGTTTGGGCCGTATGGACACCAACACGTGACGAGTTAGGCTTATAGGGAGCCGATCGACTAGACCGTTTGGTTGGACCGCGTATTAGGGTCACTTTATGTTATTGGACCTCGTATTGGGGTCACTTCATGTTATTGGGCCAAAGCTTGGGCCATGGGATCAATACTTGTTTATTCAAGTCATGTTAGTTTGCTAGTACACCTGTGGTGCAAAACCTTAAACATGATTATGCGATGACACCTTTATCTACCTTGTTGGTTAATCATCATGCTAGTATGTTGTTATCCTTATGATCATACCTGCTTCTCATGCCAGTTAACTTTATCAGTTTACATTGATTGTAGTAGGGCTTACTCAGTCTTTTTGACTGACCTGTTTTCCTTTCGCCTCTTTTCTTCCGTTTCCCCCCCAGGTTCTCAGGGTGGGAATATTGGAGCTTAGCTTGGATTTCTGATCGCTTGCTTGTGGGATTTTAGCTCATGTACGGTCTTGACATGAAGCTAGCTATGGTTATCACTTATTTTGGGGATAGTACTTATGTATTTCAGTTTTTCAGTAATGTTGTTTTTATCTAGACTTGTGTATTTGGAAAGTTGACATTATGTTGTACCAGACTTGTTTTGAAATGGTTTGAAATCTTCCGCTGTTTTATCTATGTTATTTACTCTGTTTACATATATACATATGTTCTTGTTCTGCCTTAATATATCATTATGCATGTTTACCCGGTACAAACGCCCCTCCAAAGTCAGAGTGCTTGCAAGAGCCATCTTGGCGGAGGTGGGGTGTTACATTTGGTATCAGAGCATATGGTTTACGAGAAGGAACAAAAAGGTTTTTAAAACTTTTGGAAAACTATTTTCAAAACCAAGTATAAAGTATTTTCCAAAGAAAAGTCTAGTTTATTTTAAAGGCTATTCCCCAAAAAGCCATTAGCAAAATTCCTTCGTTTTTCTCCATTCTGAATCTATCTTTTTCTTCGTTTCAGTATGGCCAATAACTTTGCCATTCCGGAGGGAGTACACGTACCTGTTTGGTATAGGAGACTTTTGGAGGCTAGCGCGACCGAAGCCGGCCCCGCAAATGTTACTCCTGCTCCGGTAGTTAATGTTCCTCCTCCTCCTGTCACTGATGTTCCTCCTCCTCCTGTCACTGATGTTCCTCCTCCTCCTGTCGCTGAGGTTCCTCTTCCTCCTCCCCCTCAGCATCCACAAGAGGATTTCGCGGAGATTTGCAAAGACTTTAAGACGATGGGTGGCAAGAATTTCATTGGAATCGAGACTTATGTAGAGGCAAGGAATTGGTTGAAAGAAACCGAAGATCCTTTTTCCTTCTTTGATATAGATGATCGTAGGAAGGTTTTATTGGCAGTGTGGTTGCTAAAGGAAGAAGCTGCACGTTGGTGGGTGGTCACCACCGCTACTAGGCCAATTGAGACTTGGGATGACTTTCGGGGAAAGTTTGGACTAAGGTTCCTATCACTGAAGCAAGGGGACATGACTATTAGGGAATACATAGATAAGTTTAATCAACTGGCTCGGGTCGGTTTAGACTTGGTTAACACAGCTCAGAAGAAGGCCCTATACTTTGCTCTAGGATTAAACGAGCCATTACATGGTTTAGCCATGACTCATATACCCTTGGGGGCAACTTTCGAGAGCTTGGTGAATATGGCCCTACTCAATGAAGAGAATAGGAGTGACAAGAAAGAGATCAAGATGAATGATACTCAAGCCAAGAAGACTGATTCCCAGTGGAAAGGAAATCAGGGTAATCCAAGTGGTCAGAACAGTCAAGGCAATCAGAGCAAGAACAAGAACAAGAGTCAAGGCAACAAGGGGAACAACAACAAGGGCAAGAACAACAAGGGGAAGTGCCATTATTGCGGTTCAGTTGGGCATCTTATTAAGGATTGTAAGAAGAGGAAAAGGAAGAATGGTGAATGCTTTTTCTGCGGTGAGACTGGACATTTCAGTAAGGATTGCCCGAAGAAGCTAGGGCAAGGCTAGGGTCAGACTCAGCGTGCTGGACCTTCAGGAGGGCAAGTTCATGCTCTCAATACCGCTCCAATTCCCGATCGAGGTAGTATTTCTTTTGAGAGCCTTGTATATATTTCTGATTTTCCAGTTCGTATCTTGTTTGATTCTGGTGCATCGCATAGCTTTATCTCATATGATCTTGTTGATAGTTTGCACCTTAGTACTAGCTTGGTAGATGATCCCGTCTGTGTCTCAAATCCTATTGGGGGTTCCGCCCATTTGTCTATGATATGTGGGGATTTGAGGATCTCTATACTGGGTGTAGAGTTCTTGTGTAGTGCTTATGTTCTTGGTTTTAGGGGATACGGATTGATGTTGGGCATGGATTGGTTGTCCAGATATGGAGCCATCATTGATTGTGAGCATAGGGTTGTGAGGCTCGTGACTCGCCTCGGAAACACCCTAGAAATTTCTTGTAATCCGAGAGGTCCCGTCATGTTGTGTTATCTTGAATCCCTCAACTCGTCTATCGATAGTTTGCAATCGGTGAGGGTGGTCCGAGAATATCCTGATATCTTGGGTGAAGTGAAGGGGGTTACCCCTAAACGAGAGATAGATTTCTGCATTTATCTGGTTGATAATGCCAAGATAGTTTCGTGGCCGGTTAGGCACATGGCCCCGCAAGATGAGAGTTAAGAAAGCAAGTCAAGGAGTTGCTTGAGAAGAACTTCATCAGATGAAGTATATCTGAATGGGGAGCGCCTGTAGTATTTACTACCAAGGCAGATGGTTCTCTTCGACTTTGTGTCGATTATCGTGAGTTAAACAAAGAGAATAGACAACCATTGCCAAGGATCGATGAATTGTTTGATCAGCTTGTAGGAACATCTGTTCCATCAGCTCAGAATAGCTGAGGATAGTATAGGCAAAACTGCGTTCAGAACTCCAGATGGATTCTTAGAATGGCTGGTCATGCCATTCGGTTTGACTAATGCACCCGCCTACTTCGTGGACTTGATGAGTAGGGTGTCTAGGGAGTTCCCGAACGAGTTTGTGGTAGTCTTTGTAGACGATATCCTGACTTTCTTAAAAATGAGGAAGAACATGCTAGACATCTCAAGGAGGTGATGGATACGCTTAGAGCGCATCAGTTGAAGGCCAAGTTCTCCAAGTGTCATTTTGGAGAAAAAGGAGTTAGATTTCTTGGGCACATAGTTTCTAAGCAAGGCTTAGCGGTGGATCCCGCTAAGGTAGTTGCAGTTCAGGATTGGAAGACTCCAAGGAATGCAACCGAAGTAAGAAGTTCTCTCAGTTTAATTAGTTAGTTAGCGTCCCTTGAGCTTAGACCTACCCTTCTGGATCAAGTAGGGACTTCGCAGAAAGAAGACCCGCAGTTAGTCGAGATCATGGACAAGTTGATTCGAGGCGAGATGGTAAGTCACCTCGCTATAGATGACAAGGGATGGCTAAGACACGATGAGAGAAAGAAGGTTCTTAAAGATGCACATCACCCGAGGAGGTGGCCGAGTTTGTCCCAAGGTGCATGTTGTGCCAACAGGTTAAAGGCCGAGTCATAAAAGCCCGGTGGGCTATTACATCCATTGGAGGTCCCCGCAATGGAAGTAGTAAAGCGTCACGAAGGATTCCGTGGATGGACTGCCTAGGTCAAGGAAAGAGAATACGAGCATATGGGTCATAGTAGGTAGACTCACGAAGAGTGCTCATTTCACTCCGGTAAAGAGCGAAAGGACTGCATCATAGCTAGCGACAGTTTACTTTCAAGAAATAAAGCGGTTGCACGAGGTTCCCTAAAGTATAGTTAGTAACCATGACTCAATCTTCACTAGCCAGTTTTGAGATAGTCTACGGGAAGTCATGGGCAAGCAACTGAATCTAAGTACGACCTATCATTCACAGGCGGATGGTTCATTTCGTTCAAGCATGAGTTATAGAAAATTACGTTAGTAAGAGCAATTGACAACGTGGATTGGTATTTCCAAGAAAAGTTCTGCTGCGTGGAATACTTTATGGTAAGTAAACGAGATCCAGGATTCACTAGTGAATTTTGGAGGGCTTGCATGAAACCATGAGGTCATAGTTATATTTAAGCCAAGAATGATAGAAGAGTAAGAGAAAAAGGAAGACGAGAGGCGACAATGAAATGGGTTCCAACTCATATTTGGAAATAAGAGTTAAGAAGCCAAAAAATCATGAAGTAAAAGACGGTCAAAGCACAGTGGAGTTAAGCTCAAGGAAACGTGACTTAGAAGATTGAAGGCTGGATACGCGCATCATATCTCTTTCTAAGAGTATATCCTTGATTCTTGTTTTCCGGTGAAACTTACTCGCATGTTATCTTTTTACGTATATCCTCTCGGTCCCATTCTCGGTCCTATTTCTGTCGGGAGGTATGACTTATTGGCTAGTAATACATGTCAGGGTTTGAAGGGGTCCGTTAGGTTGACTAAACCTTTTGGGCTTTTATAGAATATGGGTTGGGTTAGGAAGGGATTTCTTGTAATCCAAAAGGAGTATATCCTGCTTATCTTTCCGATCTCTTTGTAGCATATCTTTTGCTATCCATGTTTGTCTTGATTATCTAGTTTATCATGTTAATCTTATCATGAGAACCTTAGGTAGAAACCATTTGGATGAAACATGTGTTTGAAACATGTTATGCTTGATGGTTGCAAGTGGTTGCAAGTGTTTGCAAGTGGTTACTCGTGGATGCATTATACACGTTAGGCACTAGATCGGCTCACACACTCCTCATATTGCATATGCATGAGTGTTTACGCTTATTCATGGATGAAAATTTGTGTGTTATCACATGGATGTTGCATATGGATGTATGTTATGTGCACACATATAGATGTTATACATTATGTTGGGAATTGCATACATATGGATTCATTTCACTAACATAATTTGCATTGATGATATTTGCATTAGATAAGTACATATACACACACCCTTGCATATGTTCATACAACATTTAGAATCTTGTAAGGACAATGATTGCTCGTGGATGATGTTTTGAGTAGATGGATGTTGGATGGTAGGATACGTTCTTCCCAACTTGAAGATTTCGGGGACGAAATCCTTTAAGGAGGGGAGAATGTAACAACCCGTATTTTTAATAACCTGTTATAACGTAAATCGAGGCAGAATTTAATTCTAAAATCTGAATCAAGGGAAACGGGCTATGCCATTGCGTTCGTCTCGGAAAAATACGCGAAATAGAGTCCGAGTTTTCGAAAATCGGAGTCCGTATGACCCGATTAAGGCCCAACGAAGTTTTCAGAAAATTCAAAGTAAAAACAGATTTCAAATTCAAGTTTGAATTTGGAAAATTAGGGCAGATTGGACCAGGCGGGAAAATTCCCGCCAGAGCACCCAAGTCGACAGCCCTGTCGACTTGGGAGTCGACTTGGTTGGACCCAAGTCGACAGCCCTGTCGACTTGGCTGTCGACTTGGTCCAGCCGGGCAGTTTTGCCTGGTGCACCATTTTGGGTTTGTGTTGAGTTTGGGGGCCAGATTCGGTTTTAAGGGCTGAGATTGGAACTAGGGTTTAATCCTAAGGCTAGAACTAGTCCTAATCTCTATAAATAAGGCCCTAACCTAACCCTAAATCATCATTATTCATTCAAGTAACTAAACTATGGCAAAATCAATCCTCTCATGGCCTCTACTCTCTTCATAAAAATTCCTAAGTTATTTCTATGAGAGATTTTCCATGCATACAAGTGTTTTCAAGCTTGTGTGAGTGTCATTAGCTTGCATTCAAGTCAAGTTTCTATATTTGCATCATAAAGAAAGAGTTTTGATCATTTTGGCTCAAGGGTCTTTCTATTAGAGCTTGCATTTTGGGTCTATTTGATTGCATAAGGGCTTTGTCATATTTTTGTGCCTTCATAAGCATTGTAAGCCCTATTCTACTTTCATACTTAAACTCTAAAGTTAAATGTATGATATGCAAGTTTGCCATGATATGCAAGTTTACTATGTCATGTTATGCAAGTTTGAGATGTTATGATATGCAAGTTTACCATGTTATGCTATGCAAGTTTGCCATGTTATGATATGCAAGTTTATCATGTTATGTTATGCAAGTATGCCATGTTATGATATGCAAGTTTATCATGTTATGTTATGCAAGTTTGCCATGTTATGATATGCAAGTTTACCATGTTATGCTATGCAAGTTTACCATGTTATGCTATGCAAGTTTGCCATGTTATGATATGCAAGTTTATCATGTTATGTTATGCAAGTTTGAGATGCAAGTTTGTCATATGATATGCAAGTATGTTATGCAAGTTTGGGGTGATCATTTTGTTCATGTTATCATGCTATGCAAGCTTATCTTGAGTATATGAACATAAAGCTTCAAGCTTTATGTTAAAGGTTGCATTTTGGCAACATGTAAGTTATCATATCCCTTATGATAACTTGTATGTGAGGCTAAATGCGAACTTATGGCCATTTCTACATGTCATTTATCACCATGTATCACCAATATGCTAAGTTTGGTTATATGCATGCTTTTGAGACCTAAAAATGTAATATGCAAGTATATGGACACATGTACATTTCATATGCCACCATGTTGAACTTGTGGCTTCAACACCTTTATGTCATGATTATGCCAAGTTCCCTCTTTCCATTCTTTATGCGCTATTGCGATATGTAAGCGATGGGATTGCGTTTGAGGTTGGGTAAACTTAAAAGACATAAAAACATAAGATTGGGAATTTACCTATTAAGTTAGGTCTACCCATTGGTAATTTACCTATTAAGTTAGGTCTACCCAATTGCTTGAAAACTTGTAACATGTTTTGGAAACATGATGGACATGACACTTAGAAAATATAAGTGTGACCAACTCGAGGTTGGGTTGAGTTTGTAGCATAAATCTACCCGGAACCGACCGGCTTAACTAGTTGCTACAAACAATAGGACCCAATGTGAGAAGTTGGTCATGTTGTACCTTGAACCCGAGGTTAGACCAAGTTGTGGTATAAAGCTACCCGGAACCGACCGGCTTAACTAGTAACCGCAACGAAGTCTAATGTGAGAGGTTAAGGCACGTTAATTAATGCCTCGTGATTAGGGTTAAGTCATGGTCCACTTAATACTTAACCAATTTGGGCTTGGTAGATTAATCAGGGTTATGTCGTGAACTCATCGTTACACTTAACCAAGTTAATCCATGATTAGCAAGAGGGTTAAACCGTACTTAACCCACTAGAAAAACCTAGCAATGGGGGTCCACTCCAGCAGTAATCCCAAGTTCGTATCATCATGACCCTAGGGTCTAGGCTAGGGTGGGGGGCACAATTACTGGACTTGAGGTAAGAGACCAAAAGCGACGGTAGAGTGGTACGCCGGTGTAGTTCCGGGCGGACTTATGGTCGTGCACATAATCCGAAGCCGGGGAAAACATGCACGGGTACCAGTAGATCGAGACTGTGCATGCATGTTTATGGTGTCCAGGGGTTGCCACCCTAGGGCTTGATACACCCGACGGGAGACCCGGCACAGTCTGACTACAATTATGTTTGGGCCGTATGGACACCAACACGTGACGAGTTAGGCTTATAGGGAGCCGATCGACTAGACCGTTTGGTTGGACCGCGTATTAGGGTCACTTCATGTTATTGGACCTCGTATTGGGGTCACTTCATGTTATTGGGCCAAAGCTTGGGCCAAGGGATCAATACTTGTTTATTCAAGTCATGTTAGTTTGCTAGTACACCTGTGGTGCAAAACCTTAAACATGATTATGCGATGACACCTTTATCTACCTTGTTGGTTAATCATCATGCTAGTATGTTGTTATCCTTATGATCATACCTGCTTCTCATGCCAGTTAACTTTATCGGTTTACATTGATTGTAGTAGGGCTTACTCAGTCTTTTTGACTGACCTGTTTTCCTTTCGCCTCTTTTCTTCCGTTTCCCCCCCCCCTCAGGTTCTTAGGGTGGGAATATTGGAGCTTAGCTTGGATTTCTGATCGCTTGCTTGTGGGATTTTAGCTCATGTACGGTCTTGACATGAAGCTAGCTATGGTTATCACTTATTTTGGGGATAGTACTTATGTATTTCAGTTTTTCAGTAATGTTGTTTTTATCTAGACTTGTGTATTTGGAAAGTTGACATTATGTTGTACCAGACTTGTTTTGAAATGGCTTGAAATCTTCCGCTGTTTTATCTATGTTATTTACTCTGTTTACATATATACATATGTTCTTGTTCTTCCTTGATATATCATTATGCATGTTTACCCGGTACAAACGCCCCTCCAAAGTCAGAGTGCTTGCAAGAGCCACCCTGGCGGAGGTGGGGTGTTACATAGGGTTTTGAACTGAGGCATAAAGGGACGATGGTCTTGTGGGTGTTCGGAGAGTGGTGAGGCTCACGTCGACCAAATCGGGAAGGTTGCGAATGCTGAATTGGGGGTGGAGGACGTGCTCGAGATCTTGGGAAGGATTGTTAGATGGTGTGGTTTAGATTTGGAGGACGCGATTGTGACAGTCGCAGTATAGTCGACATCGTGATTTTTTTGAGAGGTGAAGTTCGACAGTTGGATAATCCGAGGAGTTTGTTTTGTGATGGTGCGTGAAACCTGATGCTGAGATGAAGAATGGTCGATGTTGGTTTCTCGGTTAAAGAAGCATACGAGATTGAAGTGGTACATGGTGCGGTGGATTCTGGGGTTCCATTCATACTGTAGGGTGAATAGATGGGATGGAAATGTGGTCGAAAGGGCAAAGGAGTGAGTTGTTTGGTGAAGCCGCATGTTTGGTTAAAGGGCAGAGAAAGATTCAGGTGTTTGTGAATGTAGTTGTGAGTTTGGTTTTTATACTATGGATGGTAATTTGGAAAGCTCACAGTGAATAAGGAGATAGGCATGGTTTAAGGTAAATAAGTTATTAATAAATTTTTAACTATCTAGTTAATAACCATTCCATTTGAATTGCATCGAGATATAACGCATATATATATATATGTCGTAGGTGATCAAAATCAAACAAAATGGGATTCATTGAAATCGTA
The DNA here is from genome assembly GCA_030737875.1 of Allium sativum. Lineage (NCBI taxonomy): Eukaryota > Viridiplantae > Streptophyta > Magnoliopsida > Asparagales > Amaryllidaceae > Allium > Allium sativum. The sequence goes on along the minus strand of CM060912.1, from coordinate 308,405,584 downwards.
TCGAAAAAGGCTACACATTGAGATTGATTGAGAGTATTTTGAAGCTTCCTGGAATTTTTCTCTAATTTTAAACAGTTGTTTAAAATTAGATAAGACAACGTAAATCATCGATTAAAAATCACGGTGAGTAAAATCTCACTCATTTTTATTTATAATTATTTTATTCGTTAAAATAATTGTTTGTTGGTTGTTTGGTTGCATTAAAATATTACTATGGCTATTATAAATATATATTTGTTATTTAGGATTGGTGTTTATGGTTATTATATATATATTGGTGGTTGGATTCCCGCAGTATCATTAGCGGATGCCAGCGTTATCATTAGCGGATGATTCCCCTATGCGCCCCATAATATATATAGTGGATGAGCTTCATACCGCGATATCCTGCCTCGAAGCAGGATGGGTATTATTTATGTGGCTAACGTCTGTGGATGCAAGAAAAACAGGTTGGAGGAATCCAACTGGATTCCTCAAAAATATTATTATCTGTTTGTTTATCATATATGATGTGTTGATGGATAATTGAGTGGTTTGATTGTTTAAATACCACTAGGCCAAAATGTTGATATATATAAACATCAAGGAAAAGGATATTTGAAATTTAAAGGGAAAAATCTATTTATCGAAAATAGAATTTGAATTTCAATCGGGCTATAAATATATGAACTTGTTTTGAATATATAAAACAAGTAGTGAATTTATAAATGTGTTTATAAATTAACAATGCAGAGAATTGAAATGAATTTATAAACAGTGTTTATAGATAAAGTGTAAAATATTATCAAGAGATAATTTGAATATTTATTTTCAAATATGAATTTAAAAATAGAATTTTTGAAATCATTTCGAAAAGGGAACGGTGGCTTTTATTTCGAAATTCGAAATATAAAAGGAATAGAGTTTTAAATTGAATTTTTGAAATGAACTCGTTGTTAATATATATAAAACAAGGAAGTTGAATTTATTAACGATGTTTATAAATTTGGTGAAAATAAATTATCATGAGATAATGTAGCAGTTTAAATTCAAATACGAATTTAAAAATGAATTGGAAAGTGTTTTGAAATGGGGCGATTGATTTTATTTCGAAATTCGAAATATAAACTGAATTGAGAAAATCTAAAGGAGTTATAATTGGAATTCGATTATATCGAATTTTATAAATAATTTATTTATAAAAGGAATTGGAATTAAATATAGAAGATGAAGTATAAATAAATTTATTACCGAATAAGGAAAAATCAACAATTATAGATAATCGGAAATATTATGTTGAATTGGGAAAAGGTGATTTAGTATATATTAAAAGTATATTAGAATATATTTTAAATTTATTATAAACGAAGTTTAAAATTATATATATATAAATATAAGTAAAACGAACTCGCCGCAGCGCTGCAGTTCGTAAATTGGCATTTCGAACTTCAATTGAGTATACATGACCCAATTTAAGTCAGAATTCTTTGAAACAAGAATCATCAGGACCGTTGGAATAATAGTTTTCTAATGGAAGAGAAAAATCTGGATTTCATCTTATAGATTTTGAGTTATGTCAAAATCAAATTTTCAAAAAAACAGCGCCATAACCATTATAAAACCATAACGGTTTATTTAAATAAATAAAAGGATTTTGAAGAAATAAAATCTGAATTTGCCATTAGAAAAATCCAGACTGGAGACATAAAATAAATATGAACTCCAGTGAAGTAAGTGAAATGATTTTTGTGACAAAAATTAGATTTTTAGTTATTGATTAAAACTAACTAATTTGAATAATAATTAGTTAATCGAAATTCGATATGAAAATGGACTTTGAATAAGTAAAGGAGATTTGAGAACTTTTATTCGAAATCGAATATGGAACTTGAGTTGAAATGGAATTAAATTAATTCATAAGCAAGATAAAATGATAATTGAACATGATATGTTCAAATATAAAGTGAAATGGGCAAACGAGCTAATAAAAAGATTAATTAGCGAGTTGAGTTAAAATTGACCGGATTGAGTTGAAATAAATTAGAAATGGACACATATGTGTTAGATAGGTATGGAATGAAGTATATGAAGTGTATGAAGTTTATAGATTTAGTGCCCAAAAAAAAGGTACACGTTTAAATTCGGTATGAGGTTTTATGCGCCGAATCGGCAAGCCACATGGCTTTTTGATTTTCTTTTTGAATGGAAAGGGCCTAGAGAGGCGAGTTGTGGTTTGAACTATTTGCCGGTACAAAGGAGGTTATGGCCAATTTTTCTGGAAATTTAAGGAGTTAGAATATTTTTAATATAATTTGATAACTAGAATTCAATGTATCGATATATATAAAATTTGATAAGGAAATGAACTTAAAAATAGAATATTATAAACAAAAAGGAAATCTATAAATTAGATTTGTTAAAAATAGAAAGAGAAGCATATACGTATTTTAGAAATGGAAAATTGGTTTAATATAGTGTTGATTATTCGACTTAGTAGTCTTGTCTGTTTTGAAGTTAATAATATGTTCAGTCAAGGTCTGAGAGGTAATTATACCCCAACTTGATTGATTTCATTATTAGCTGATAAATAGCAAGATTCAGTCTCGAAGAGAAATGTTTAAAGAGATTTAGTCGAATGTAGTATTTTGGCTTGTTGTGACGATGTTTTACATAACATTCGTTTTAACCCAAGTAAGTAAATTCTGGAAATATAATAATTAATATTTCCTAAGTATAGAAATGAATGGTCGTGAAAGAGATTAGAAATTGGAATATTTTCCAATTATTAATAGAAGATATTTTCTAAGTACAAAAAATTAAAGAAGGCGATATATGGAAATGTTTTCCAGTGTTAATAACATATATTTTCTAAACATAGAAAATAAGGAAATATGAATATATATATATATGTATATGTTTGATGATTTGATCGATAATTCCATTTGGAAATAAGATCGTTGTGTGTACATGGACATTTTTCATTTGATAGTTAAATCATCAACTATCAAAGTTTTTGACCATTTTAACGTTGTTAACATGGAGAGACTGGTTGGATTATTATCCGAAGAACCACTCCGTATTGGCATAAGCGTTGCAAACCAAGTATGTTGAATATATTGAAGACGGAGTAAAGTGAAAGGACTGTTGTATAAGTCCTAGGTAGAGTTGCCTAAAATGGATGTACGGAATAGTGCCTTCGATTTCGTTCCGTCCCAGAACGAACGTGTATGGACGAATGTCTGACAGAATATTTCCAATGATCGCATTTTGGACTGCACAAATATATATGGTGGCAACAGATTTATTCCCTTAACATAATATCCAGAATATATTTGTGCAAATCAATTAATGATTAACGGATCTGACAATGTGACATTCAAAGTGATTGTGCTATCAATGAATGACATGTAAGCGTAGCCTCAGGCCTCAACAACCGGGAAATGACAAAAATCGGGCCGGCAGCATGGCTATGTGGGTAGCTCACATTAGGGTGTATCATCACCTATCTAGAGATTCATTTAAATTCCTTATTCTATTCGTTGTTGTTCCATTCGGGAAAACGGTTGCTGATCCCAACCGTTTGTGATATACATTCGATACACTCAAGCGAAATGAGTGGTCGGTCATGTGTGGCCGGGATACAAGATGTTCTTGTTGAACGAATTGTATTCTCCTCTAGAGATACACTATCGGAAGGTGGTTCCATACCTTGTCATAGTTGGAAATTCATTACCCAATAAGTGCTTGCGGTTTTGATTGTATATTATATATGTGGAACGTGAGATGCAAACGTTCCACTAGATTTCTATTTATTTGATTTAGACACTATTATAATATCAAAAGAGTTTTGGTATAAAGATTATCATTTTCTCTCAAAATGATTTGAAAGTTAAACCAAGTGTTTGGATTCTCAGAAGGGAAAAACCCGTTCCGTGTTATACGGCGTGGTCTTATGAGATATCATTTAGTTTCTGAAACTGTTTTAAATTGTTTACTCATACCAGTCCCATGACTGATCCGGTGTTTATTTTGTTTTTTTACCTAAACTCTTGGGTGCCAAAATTTGTACGGGCAGCCAACTAGTTCAGGATTTTACAGATTTATCTAAAGGAGCTTGGAGCAGGAGGCTTCAGCGTTATCTAGTTATTGATATTTCCGATGTGTTGTAAGTTGTACTCTGATTGTGATACTCTGATAATGATATGTTATACAGTTAAAATTTTGTATTTCAAAAGTTATGATATATTATATTTTGTTCCGCTGCGATGTGAGATTATGTGTTGTTATTTCTGTTCTTCTTCTACCTTTTCTTCTAAAAAAATGATTCGTATTTTTGTGGTATTTGGGTTGGATGTTTGATGTATGTAGTCAACACTGATATTACGGATTTGCGGGCCATTACAGTTGGTATCAGAGCTTAGGTTGAGCGAATACCTAGGCTTTGGTGGGATTGTGCTCATTAGAGATAGGGTCAGTAGTACCCTAGAATGAGTTGAGCGTATATCTATGAGAGCCCGTATTTGTTAATTGATATAAAAACTATTTATATTGTGTTGGCTAGTCTGTTGAGTAGTTTATGAATTCTGGTCGAATCGTGGGGCGCCACGAAGTTGATAGGAACTTATAAACACTTAAACAGAAAAATTTGACACAATATTGTTTAATGTGGGTAAATGGAATAATTTTACCCAAAAATTCTATTTTTGATAGAAAAAGAATAATTTTCTGAAATTATTATATTATATGGATGTGTTGAATTTAATATTATAATCAAATTAGAATATAAAATTGGAATGGTTATATATAACCAAATAAAATTTGTATATAAAAGAAATATACAAGTAAAACAAATTAAAATTTGATTCAGAACTAGAATTTGGAATTTAATCCTAGGTAGTTGGAAAATATTTTATGAAGTAAATATATTGATTGTTCAAATAAGAAGAATGTAAACCAAAAGCTTTGGTAGAACTGAAATTTATTGAATTATGAAATATTGAATTTCAACATTAGTGCATTTTGAAAAAGTTAATGGGTTTGTAGCACTTTTCCTACCTTACTAATTTCGGGGACGAAATTCTTTTAAGGTGGAAGAATGTAACGACCCGTATTTTTGGTCGATTAATTTTGAATATTTAATAGTGAAAATTAGTGTCACATCCTTATAATTAAACTTAATTAAGCTCACATCCTCCCCTATAAAAAAGTATAAAACACATCCTTCTTTTTAAACTAACCGCTTATATGTGACTAATTTGCCCAAATTCAATGATTCGGCTGGACATACGGATGTCATTATAGTCATTTTTTTTTTCTTTAATTATGTTATAATTACGCATTAATTTTCGTCAATTTTAAAAAACTTGCGATTAGTTCTGAGGATTTTTCGTGAATAAGGTTTTTTCATCCAAAATTTACTCCTGGTAATGGCGGCTGCATTTTGTTTTTGAGGTTCCATTTCCGTCCAGTTCATATTCAAATTGGTTGGCAAATTTTCCACTGATTTTTAACATCGAACGGCTGGTTTTGGAAATGGCTTCATCTTGTCTCAGGTAAAATATGCGTTTATTTTTTTAATTTTTTTTTGCTGGTTTTCATTCTTCAATATGTATTTGTTGATTCAATAGATTTAGTTCACGGAATTGTCTACATTGTTATTGATGTGTGATTTCAATAATTTACAAAGTTTCATTTATTTTTTTGATGTATTAACAGTATTATAAATTAGTCTGGCAAATTTTCTGTTCATCTGTTGTACGTACATGTATGAAAGTATGCATATATATTGAATACGAGCATATGTAAAAGCAAATATTTTTAATATCAAGTCTGTTAGGATGTTCTCAGCAAATTCGTCTGAAAGTATGTAAATTTTATGTTTATAATTATGCAAACTACTGAAATTAATATTTTTTCTCGGCCTGTCTGTTTATTAGTTCTATCATTCTGTTGCTTTTGGGTTAATTTATGCATAATACATGGGTTCAGTTTTTCTTAAAATTCAAAATTTCTATGTAAATATAATTTTTGCAGATATATATGCAGTTATTACTGTGTATTGCATCTCTGTATGCATTTAACCGTATTCCTATGTTTTTTGCTATTTTAATTTTATTTGGCTACTGCTGATGTTACTGTTTTTTTTTTTCATTTTTCCTCCAGTGGTCCTTCAAATATTGGTGTGTTGGTGTTGCTCAAGTATGGGAATGACAGTTTTTCTATTCGACTCTATTTTGATAGTACAGTTGATACCATTATAGATGCTGCTTGTGGTAAATGGTTTGAATTAAGTCCGTTGTCGTTGTGCTTTTATCACATTAGAGATGGTTTGCGAAGAAATATAGAAAATAATTCTGATCTTCATTCCATCCTTTTATTGGCTACACATTATCGTGAAGATTACTTGGTTTTTTTTGTAGACGTTAATCGAAATAATTCTTCTGCTGCTCCTGATAGCCATTCATCTTTAGTTAGTGATTCATCTTTTGGTAGTAGCAGTGAGTCAAACAATCAGTTCAAGCAATTGTTGAAAACTGATTCGAATCAATCTGTTTTCTCCGGTGTTGGTCAACAATTTAAAGGAGGTGTCACTGAGTTTAGACTTTATTTGATGATGTATAGCATGAAAACTGGATATAAGCTTAACTTGATTAAAAATGATAAAGAAAGAGTTACTGCTGTTTGCTTCAAAAAAAATTGTTCTTTCCGGATTCATGCTTCACTCAAGTTTAATCTTCCAGGATTTTTTGTTGTAAAGCGTTTACAACCTGAACATAATTGTGGTGCTGGTATTCATGATATAAACAATCCCGTTATATCCAGTAAACTGATTAAGCTTTTGGTTTGTGACCATATTCATGCAAATCCTTTAATGAAAACAAAGGACATTATGAACTTGTTCCAAACTGAGTACAAAGTCATCTTGAAGTATTATTACGCTTATACTGGAAAGAAATTGGCATTAGATGATTTACATGGTAGCGACGTAATGTCCTACCATCACTTGCAGTCTTTTTGTGATGCAGTTCTTTCTACTAATCCTGGAAGTACAGTTTTGTTGGAGTGCAATGATTCTACCCGTCAATTTGAGAGGGTTTTTATTGGATTTGAGGCCTGTGCATTTGGATTTCAATTTTGTAGACCATTAATTTTTGTTGATGCTACCTTCATGAAGGGCCGAGCTCAAGGCTGTTTAATGGCTGCTACCGGTAAAAATGGAAATGAAGGTATTTTTCTTTTATTTTAATTTTTCTTTTTTCGTCTATTAATATTCTTATTTTTTAGCGCTTAAAAATGATGTTTATTTGAAATTGTGCATTTATACGTTCCATTATTTAAAATTGTTGCATCCATTTATGATATTAATCTGAAGTTACAAAAATAACCATTATTCCTCAGTTTCAGAATTTCTTAAAATGCTGTAAAATTAATTAACATACGGGTTCAATTATTTCAATTTCTGTGACCTTTCCTGAAATATTCGAAACTCTTTCACATTAGTATGCAAATTATATAAATATATGCATTCTGTCATGCTAATATTCTGCCTGTACGCCTCTCAAGCAACTGTTTTTTACATTTTCAACTCTAAATGGAATTTTTTTTAAAACCTGCATCAACTTTTACATTTGTTATTACTTATGTACCTTTGAAAAATAAATTGATTGTATTTTTTTCCACGAAAAAAGATACTAACATTTAACATCTACTATATTATTCCTACTCAATTTACTGCATTCATCCTTTTTTAAAAAACAAATAATACGCATCCATATTCCACTATTAAAGAATTTTTTTCAAAACCAGGTTTTTACCCTATAGCAATTGCAATTGTATCTGGCGAAGATGAAGCTAATTGGATTTGGTTTTGTGAACAACTGCGTGAATTTCTTAAAGAAGATTCTAGAAACTATGTTTTCATATCTGATCGTCATCCAGGTATTCTTGCTGCAATTCCACAGGTGTTTCCAAATTCAATCCATGGATCCTGTTTTTATCATCTGACCAACAATTTAAAAGTTGCTTTAAAATCACAATTTTCTAAAACGAATAAACGGATGTTGCTGGATTCATTCTCCAGAATTGCTTATGCATATAATTTGACTGATTTCAATGCTGCTTTGAAGAATTTTAGAGATGTAGGTGGATCAACTGCAACAAACTTTTTGAGTGGAATTCCATTTGAGAAATTTTCTAACGTATTCTTCCCTGGTTGTCGTTACGGTGAATTGTCTTCTAATTGTTCAGAAAGTTTTAATAAGTGGATTTTGGAAGAACGACATTTACCAATCACTGCTTGTTTAGATAAAATAAGAATGAAGTTAATGAAACTCATGTCTGATCGTCGTGAAGTAGCTTCGACTTGGAACAGCGTTTTATGTCCTGCTATTGAAACTCGATTAAGAAGTCTACATTTGGAAGGTTCTTCTTGGTTTGTTATCAAATCAAGTGAACATAATTTTGAAGTTCATTCTCCCGTACATCAATTTGTTGATTTATACAATCGAGTTTGTACATGTAATGTGTGGCAAATCAGCGGTTTTCCTTGCGCGCATGCTGTTAGAAGTATATTAAGCTGTGAAACCTTGTCTGTGTACGACTACATTGAATCATATTTCAAAGTTGGACATTTTCAGCTCTCCTACTCACATCCAATCAATCCTGTTATAAATTACATGGGTGAAGATGTGGCTTTTGAAGATGCAATTATACTTTCTCCAAAAGGTAGAAGAATGCCTGGTCGTCCATCATCTTCTAAAAGGCTGAAATCGGCGGGTGAATTTACAAAGACAACTAGATGTGGATTGTGCAATAAGTTGGGTCATAATAAGAGGACTTGTTCTTCAATACCGAAGTAATTTTTTTTTTGAAAAACAAATAAATGTACATTTTGTTCAACTTAATAAAATTCTGAACTTCTTCCATGCACCTTTGCTTTTAGTTCATTATATTTGATGTAAATTCTAGCTTTTTACCACTTAATTCAGTTCATTTCTTTTGTTTCTCCTATTCTAGAATTTATCTGATTACAAATACGCAATTATTAAATTTTGTTGCATACATAAATGCAATTATATTTCATACTTGTACCTACTTTGTTTCTTATTCACAATACTGCGTGATTTAACATTATTCCAACAAACTAATTATCCGTATACTATTTATGAACCCAATTTTATACAGTATTACAGTTTTATTTATATTGGCATACAATTGTTCAACTAGTTTAATTATTGTCAACAACATACTCAAATATTTGGTTTCTTACAATCTCTGGTCTACCTGTCAATTATAAATACTTTTTTAAACTTGAATTAGTTAACTTTCAGATCAAAATCAATTTTTTTTCAAATGGCTTTCAATACACAATTTATAACCTGCTTAATTTGTAAATTGAACATCAACTTTTCAACACACATTCAACCAAGGATCTAAAAAATTTTACAACTGATAACATAAATATTTTTACTGAATGTTGCTTCAATACTGGTAATATGATCAACATTTTGGACTCTTATCTACTAATCTTACTATTTCTGGGAAAAAATATCCTTTCCCTCTATATTTTATACGTAATGCTTTCACAAAAGTAGACAACTATTAACAAATAATTGCACAGAAGAATGCTTCAACACATAATTTCACATCAACCAAATGAAACTTAATTCAGTGCAGAAAAATACAATCTACTTCAGTTCAAACAAAAGAAAATCATTTACACGTAGTCCGTCAAACAAAACATCAATCATTAGTACCAAATCAAAGTAAAATTCCATGTTCTTTCATTTCAAACAGCATGTTTGTTATATTCTGACTTGAGATATTTCTGTGTTAGCTGCGTCTCCTCAGTCCAGCTATACAGTTTGCAGCTAAGGATTTCATGTGCCAACTCAGCACGTTGCTTACTTATTGCTTCAGCACCAAATATTCCTTCATCTTTAACAATTTCATTCCCCTCGCATCTTTGTTTCATTATGTTGATAACAAACATCCCACAATCGACACTGCAGGAAATTAATAATCAATAACACTTTGTTTGACAGTTCTTGATCATAAAAAATGCATAATTGTACGCAATTACTTACATTAACTGCATACAACTACGAAGTTCTTACTAATTTATTGAAAAAAAAAAAAAGTTTAACTGTGTATAATTTTTCATTTCTTCATTATAAGCTTATGCCACCATTTATGAAATATACGAAAATAATAGATACTTGTATACTTGTATGCTAATACATGTATATTTTGTACAGAAACATGCAGATATTCAAATTTTTGATTTTCTAATACTAAAAAAAACTAATCTTATTATCTTACGTGTAGCCTTGTTGTGGGCAATCCGCTATTTCGATTTCTTTTGGTTCCTGAAATTTTTTCTTCTCCAGTTTTTTCATCACTCCACTAACGTAATTTATCTGCATACAACAATATATAAACAATCACACACATATTAAATTTTTAATCAAGCAAATATAAACATATATATACATATACATTCATATATATGTATACTTATACTTTCTTATATCTATACATTTTTATTACGGTATAAACCAGAACTTGAAATCAAAATTTTAACAATTTACATACCATATCTTTTGCAAATTTTATATGCGCTCCTTCACGCCGTGGTTTGTTGGAATCATAATGGATCCATTTTCTCTCATCTTTAACGAACTCTAATACAGAAAAATGATTTTTTTGATGAATAGGAATTAACATTTTCTTGCAAGCTTTGAATCCCTTTTCAAGCGGTTGATCTATAAAATGCTCCAGCTGAATTACTGAATCCGTATTTACAAAAGCCTGTAATTGTAATGTACTCAGTGGCCAAATGTAACTACAAACACGACTTTACGTAACAAAAAAAATATAAAACTACTTACAGAAGCTGAAACTCTAATGTATACCAACTCCGGATGTTTTTTCTTCAAATTGAATCCCACATAGTCAATTATCTAGCACAACAAATAGAAAATTTTAATAAACTAATATTCAAAGCAAAATATTTATAATATACTCATACCTGTCCGTCGATAAATCCTCCGGCTAACAAATCACCCAATGAACTACCAACAATGCAAATTGAATCTTCACCGTTCAAATACGCACTTTTTCTGAAAATATACGTAATATCAAATTATAAACTGATACATATAAATAAATTTTTCTACTGTATAATTGTCTACAATATGTTTCAATATTTGCCTACGACAATCATCACCAAATACTTGTTCAATTTTCAGCTACTAGATTTTTTTTTTTGATATCCATTCTTTACAACGATTTATATTAACATATAGGCACGCAATCATTTTCCTGATATACATCATTAAATCAGACATAAACATTACATCTTCATACATGAATGCATATATTATCAAAATATGCACACAAATCTGCACTTGTTTTTACTCATCTGCATACAATTTCGCATATTAAGTTCAAATATGTATACTAGAATACAAATTAGACTACTATCTGCATAATTTTATGCAAAAATTTATAAAACATTGCTTCATTAGAAACAAAACTAAAAATAAACTTAAACAAAAAATAAGTAAATTATGAAACCTATATACCTCATGTTCGTTTTTGCAAAAAAATGCTCTAATACTTCTATTTGGTTCTCCTTCAACTCCCGCACATTCTTAAATTTCCTTATGTTCAGTTTAGCTTTCATCGGCATTTCTTTATCTCGTGGTCCTTTTCCATAATCTTCAACTTCAACAATTTCATCCGCTTTCCTTTTTCCTTTTCCTACAACTACAAATTACATTACATTTATCATGCATTACACCTTGGAAATTATATTTCATAAATATAACTAAATCAATAAAATGTCGCTCACCTTTTCTGCTTCTTAAATTAATACGCCTATTCAATTTTTCTGTATCATCGATCTGGTTCATCACACTAACTTTTTCTTGCTCTTTTCGGTTTCTTACATTTTTGGATTTTTCTTTCATTCTATTCGATGCTTCAATCACCTCTTGCTGCTTCTCCTTTACATTTTCTTGGTCTGTCTCATTTCTTCTACTAGCAATTTGATTATTTTCCCTCATTTTTTCTTCTTCATTTTTTTCTGCTGCTGTCCTGTCAATCTCACTCACTTCAAGCTCATCCACTACATTCTTATTTCTATCCTTCTCTACACAAACACCTAAACTGTCATTACCCTGAACATCTTCAACATCTCTTCCTTCATCATTTTTATCATTAATATCACCCAAAATTGTTAATTTTCCTTGCTTCTTCTTCTTCTGCACGTTTTTTTTACTATGCATCTTATCAATTTTCTCCACTAGATTATCAATCACCTGATCAATGTTTTCGTCTTCCACTTCTTTATCACTTCTACTTTTCTCATCATCTTCATCAATATTCATTTCATCATGATCTTGATTTTCATTTTCATTGCCTTTATGACTCTCCTCACTGTCACTACTATCCTCGCCAGCATTTTTCTTACTTACATCTACATGATCTTCAACACTTTCTGATGTCGTGCAAGCAGTAAGCTCTTTTATTTGTCTTTTTAACATTGTGTTTTCTTCTACTAATTGTCTATTCTCTTGTTTCAAATCGGTTATCATATCTTTCAAATGTTTTTCCCTCTTTTTGAAATATGCGTCATATTGTTCATCTTTATCCACGGCTTGTTTCAGCAACTTCAATTCCTTTCGCTGAACATCCTGCAAACATATCAAACATCTTATATTCAGTACATACTACATAATCACTATTCAGTATCGTGTTATCTTGTTTATGACAATCCACCTTAAAAAATTACACGTGTACAAATTAAATGAACTTCAATTTGTAAATATTTCAATTACTTTTTCAATATTCCTAGTATTACATTTCAATATTTCTCAAAAATTATATGCATAACTCCTTATTGTTTGCACTACATCGAAAAAAAAGTTCTAGTTATTTTTTGATTTTACGAAACAATTTCTACTACATAAGACTATAATCCTTCTTAAAACAAATTATCTAGATATATTACTTCAAATATTGATCATTTTTTCAGTCAAACATTCATCTTTTAATTTTTCAACTTTTTATAACAATGTAGTTGTCCCAATTACAACATATTACAAATATGATACATTTGTTAATTTTTGAACATATACATGCAAATATTGTGATAACATGTGTACAAATTATCAAGTATAGGTAACATCTCCATAAAATTATGCATTCCTTGAACAAATTTGCATTGACTGATGCAACTATATCTCATATCTGCTTTCAAATATGCAGATAAACCTTATATCTGCATACACGAATGTATATATTGGCATTATTTCCAACCAACTATGCACATAATATCCAATATCATTACAGTTATTTATATTACTAATTTTACAGAAATACATGTTAACAATTTACACTAAACTTACATGGTTGAATTTAATATCCAGTATCATTGCTGGCTTTAGCAATTTAAGGTCCCATTTTCCTGCTCGTGGAAAAACATCTTCATTGTAATTAGGTTTCGATCTTGGCAAAATATGAGTTTTGTCACAAACCCACCACTGCAAGTACACAAATTAAACATAACATTACAAATAGCAAGACTAATATTTTTTAAACAATCAGAAATAATAAGTAAGATATTATTACCAAAAACAATGTCACACAACCCGTAATTTTCCTTGGTGCCTCATAATATTTATCAACTTGACTGATTATATGGTGATGAACAGTTTTTGGCCAAGATATCGTACGTAATTTTCTCTCACACACACAATATGGCACCAAAGTCCACGGTAAAGAATAGTTTGGAGTAGATACCAGGAATGTGGCTACTAGATACAGAAGCAAAAGCTTAACAGTATCAAAACATGCTACTTCTGTCTGCACTTTAACTGTTGCAAATATTTGTCGTTCTAAGTTTCTCTTGTTAATCGTAGCTTCTCCACCAAAATGTCTTTCTATAAAAGCTTTATAATCTTCATCTTCTTTGTCATCATTTTTAATATGTCCACTTGTTTTAATCAACTCACCTTCGACAGGAGCACCCAAAAGATTTCCAACATCTTCTTCTGTAAATGTTAGCATCAAATCTCCAAACTGAAAATATTTCAAATCCTTCTTATAACCTTTAAAAATAATATCTAAAGTTGTCGAATTTTTAATGGCTTCTGCAGCAGAGATGATGCCATCGATAATCATGTCTATGAATTTACTCAACGGTAATTTCTCAAGAAATATAGAATGATGATGCGTATACAAGTCTTTTTTCTTCAAATCCTCAATCAGCTCTATAAATGCTTTTAGATTGTTTCTATACACCCCTTCTTTCTTTGGTTTATTTTTTAATTCATCAACTTTTCTCTTTTTTAACATTCTGTCCAGTTCACACGCTTGCTCAGAGAGAACTATAGCTTTCTCTTTTTCTACATTGGGACTATGGTCCGCTTCGACCAATGCTCTCTGTTACAAGAACGTTCAATGTAATCACATATATGCATACATCTATACAATTATTCTGAATATATTCATATATGAATGCTTGTACTCATAAAATATGTACAAAATTTCTGCCTAGTGTAACTTCTGTCTCAAATATGTCCAACAAAACCTAATATGTGTAAACATATGTGACAAAATTACTACACATTTACATAACGTTTGTGGGATGATGAAAAAACTGGAGAGAAAAAATTTCAAGAACCAAAAGAAATCGAAATAGCTGTTTGTCCACAACAAGGCTACATGTACGAAAATATGATAAATTTGTTTTAGTATTAGAAAATCAAAATTTTGAATATCTGCATGTTTCTATACAAATATTTCATAAATAATAACGCATGCATGCAATTAATACATACATTAGCATGCAACTGTCCACTCATTCTGTACATTATCACAAAAGAATGCAAGTAAATATAATACTTGCATCAAAATCTGCAGTTAACATTCTAATGTATACATTAGTTCATTCAATCTTGAATTACCCATAAATTTGTCCAATACTTTTACTATATCAACATACATATTTCAAATTACACCAGAATAATAATTGATATTACTTACACAATTCATTTTTAGATTTACTCCACTATATCTCCCTTTCATAATACTGGTCAACCATCTACTCATGTTTCTTTGAGATTATTAATTCAAAACTGCGACCAATTCATAAATATGCACACAATCAAGCAAAACTTATGCAATTGAACATTTCCGCATGCATATATTTCGAAAACATGCAGTCAAACCTTTATTACCCTATCTTCGATACAGCTATACACATCATACGCATGAATATCATACATTTATTCTAACAAACCTTACAAATTCATAATCATATTTATTAACCAGGTTATAATAACTTACACATCCCTTTGGGTATTCAGATTTTCGAAAACAAATTGTACAATCCCAAAAAAAAATTCAAATTAACATATATTACGAATACCAATCACCCAATTGCAAAGTTTTTTCCACAAATACCACACTTTTTCACAAGATGATATCAAAAATTAGTCGATTACGAACGAAAAAACGTTTGTTTTATACCTTTTTTCTCGCCATTTTTTACTTTGACGGTGACGTCTTAAAATTAGAATCGATGACTGACGATTCTGGAAGAAGCTTCAGGACGGCGGCTTTCACTTCTCAAACTTGAATAATCGTTTTAGGGTTTTCTGGAATTCTCTTTCTAGGGTTTAGGGAGAAATTATAGGAGCAATGACCGATTAATTGTTTAAGTCGATTTTAAATGTTTTGAACGGTCGCAAGGGTATTTCTGGAATATTTACGCCGCTATTTCAAAAATAAGGATGTTTTTTATATGCTTTTTATCACCGGGTTTTTTTCCCATTTAGAAAGTTTATAGGGACTTGTAAAAAACGCACCCTATTTAATATTTATTTTAAATATTGATTTTATAATATAAATGAATTTTATATTGATTTATCAATTTAATAATCGAAATACGATTTATTTCGAATATATAATCATCATAACACAAAAAACGATATATATAAATAAATTCGAAGTTAGAACTGAATCAAGATAATTCAGATGATCTGTATAAATTCTAATTCGAATATAAATGATAATATTATTTTATTGTCGATGAATATATTGTTTTGAATTTAATTTATATCAATTTAAATTAATATCTTCAACAGATGATCAAATGAGGCTTTGAATACTGTCCCAATGTGTCCAGAATATGGGAATAACCCTAAAAATGCCAGTTGTTGGGTTCAGTAAGGAGCTCAGGATCAAGGGTTATTTAAATTTTAAGGATATAGATTTTTAATTAAAATAAAATAAAATATCATAGTCTGGTGGACAGAAACGAAACTACAATGAGAAAATCAAATGGCCTACTGTCTTCATTTTCCACCACACAAAAGCAAGCAAGCGTGGCCTTTCTTTTTCCCTCTCAACCGTGAATCCTTCTGTATAAATCACGCTCCCTCTTCCATTCCTTTTTGTGAGAAACCGATCAAAACTTCAAAATCAAATAAATAGCCACTGTAAAATCAAAAGGGATCCCACTAAAAATCCGTTCCTTCTTCTGATTTTAACATCAACGAGTGTCCCTTTTACCAATTCAAATTGAAGACTGTTCGATCCCTTAAAGCTCGAGCCTTACCTCGAGGCGTTCGCGCTGAGTTGAAGGTTGTCAAGATTGTGAGCTAGGGTTTTGAACTGAGGCAGAAAGGGACGATGGTCATGTGGGTGTTCAGAGAGTGGTGAGGCTCACGTCGACCAAATCTGGAAGGGTGTGAATGCTGAATTGGGGGTGGAGGACGTACTCGAGATCTTGGGAAGGATTGTTAGATGGTGCGGTTTAGATTTGGAGGACGCGATTGAGACAGTCGCAGTACAATCGACGTCGCGATTTTTTGAGAGGTGAAGTTCGACAGTTGCATAATCTGAGGAGTTTGTTTTGTGATGGTGCGTGAAACCTGAGGCTGAGATGAAGAATGGTCGATGTTGGTTTCTCGGTTAAAGAAGCATACGAGATTGAAGTGGTATATGGTGCGGTGGATTCTGGGGTTCCATTCATACTGTAGGGTGAATAAATGGGATGGAGATGTGGTCGAAAGGGCAAAGGAGTGAGTTATTTGGTGAAGCCACATGTTTGGTTAAAGGGCAGAGAAAAATTCAGTTGTTTTTGAATGTAGTGGCGAGTTTAGTTTTTGTACTATGGATGGTAATTTGGAAAGCTCGCATTGAATAAGGAGATAGGCATGGTTTAAGGTAAATAAGTTATTAATAATTTTTTAACTATTTAGTTAATAACCATTCCATTTAAATTGCATCGAGATATAATGCATATATATATATATATATATATATATATGTCGTAGGTTATCAAAATCAAACAAAATGGGATTCATTGAAATCGTATCGGAAAAGGCTACGCATTGGGATTGATTAAGAGTACCTTTGAAGCTTCCTGGAATTTTTGTCTAATTTTAAACAGTTGTTAAAATTTAGATAAAACAACGTAAATCATCGATTAAAAATCACGTTGAGTAAAATCTCACTCATTTTTATTTAGAATTATTTTATTAGTTAAAATAATTGTTTGTTGGGTGTTTGGTTGCATTAAAATATTACTGTGGCTATTATAAATATATATTAGTTATTTAGGATTGGTGTTTATGGTTATTATATATATATATTGGTGGTTGGATTCCCGCAGTATCATTAGCGGATCCCCGCGGTATCATTAGAGGATGATTTCCCTATGCGCCCCACAATATATATAGTGGATGACCTTCATACCGCGATATCCTGAGCAGGATGGGTATTATTTATGTGGCTAACGTCTGTGGATGCAGGAAAAACGGATTGGATTCCTCAAAAATATTATTATCTGTTTGTTTTCACATATATTATCGTATAGGATGTGTTGATGGATAATTGAGTGGTTTGATTGTTTAAATACTACTGGTCCAAAATGTTGATATATATAAATATCAAGGAAAATGATATTTGAAATTTAAAGGGAAAAATCTATTTATCGAAAATAGAATTTGAATTTCAATCGGGCTATAAATATATTAACTTGTTTTGAATATATAAAACAAGTAGTGAATTTATAAATGTGTTTATAAATTAATAATGCAGAGAATTGAAATGAATTTATAAACAGTGTTTATAGATAAAGTGGAAAAAAATTATCAAGAGATAATTTGAATATTTAAATTCAAATATGAATTTAAAAATAGAATTTTTGAAACATTTCGAAAAGGGAACGTTAGCTTTTATTTCGAAATTCGAAATATAAAAGGAATAGGGTTTTAAATAGAATTTTTGAAATGAACTTGTTGTTAATATATATAAAACAAGGAAGTTGAATTTATAAACGATTTTATAAATCTGGTGAAAATAAATTATAATGAGATAATGTTGCAGTTAAAATTCAAAAATGAATTTAAAAATGAATTGGAAAGTGTTTTGAAATGGGACGATTGATTTTATTTCGAAATTCGAAATATAAACTGAATTGAGAAAATCTAAAGGAGTTATAATTGGAATTCGATTATATCGAATTTTATAAATAATTTATTTATAAAAGGAATTGGAATTAAATATAGAAGATCGAAGTATAAATAAATTTATTACCGAATAAGGAAAAATAAACAATTATAGATAATCGGAAATATTATGCTGAATTGGGAAAAGGTGATTTGGTATATATTAAAAATATATTAGAATAGAGTTTAAATTTATTATAAACAAAGTTTAAAAGTTATATATATATATATATATATATATATATATATATATAATTAAAACGAACTCGCCGCAGCGCGGCAGTTCGTAAATTGGCGTTCAGAACTTCAATTGAGTATACAGGACTCAATTTAAGTCGGAATTCTTTGAAACAAGAATCGTCAGGACCTTTGGAATAATAGTTTTATAATGGAAGAAAAAAAATTTGGATTTCATCTTATAGATTTTGAGTTATGTCAAAATCAAATTTTCAAAAAAACAACACCATAACCATTATAAAACCATAACGGTTTATTTAAATAAATAAAAGGATTTTGAAGAAATAAAATCCGAATTTGCCATTAGAAAAATCCAGACTGGAGATATAAAATAAATATGAACTCCAGTGAAGTAAGTGAAATGATTTTTGAGACAAAAATCAGATTTTTAGTTATTGATTAAAACCAACTAATTTGAATAATAATTAGTTAATCGAAATTCGATATGAAAATGGACTTTGAATAAGTAAAGAAGATTTGAGAATTTTTATTCGAAATCGAATATGGAACTTGAGTCGAAATGGAATTAAATTAATTCATAAGCAAGATAAAATGATAATTGAACATGATATGTTCAAATATAAAGTGAAACGGGCAAAAGAGCTAATAAAAAGATTAATTAGCGAGTTGAGTTAAAATTGACCGGATTGAGTGAAATAAATTAGAAATGGACACATATATGTTAGATAGGTATGGAATGAAGTGTACGAAGTTTATAGAATTAGTGCCCGACAAAAAGGTACACGTTTAAATTCCATATGAGGTTTTATGCGCCGAATCGGCAAGCCACTTGGCTTTTTGATTTTCTTTTTGAATGGAAAGGGCCCAGCGAGGCGAGTTGAGGTTTGAACTATTTGTCGGTATAAAGGAGGTTATGGAGAATTTTTCCGAAAATTTAAGGAGTTAGAATATTTTTAAGATAATTTGATAACTAGAATTCAATGTATCGATATATATAGAATTCGATAAGGAAATGAACTTAAAAATAGAATGTTATAAACAAAAAGGAAATCTATAAATTAGATTTGTTAAAAATAGAAAGAGAAGCGTATACGTATTTTAGAAATGGAAAATTGGTTTAATATAGTGTTGATTATTTGAGTTAGCAGTCTTGTCTATTTTGAAGTTAATAATATTTTCAGTCAAGGTCTGAGAGGTAATTATACCCCAACTTGATTGATTTCATTATAAGCTGATAAATAGAAAGATTCGGTCTCGAAGAGAAATGTTTAAAGAGATTTAGTCGAATGCAGTATTTTGGGTTGTTGTGACGTTGTTTTACGTAACGTTCATTTTAACCCAAGTAAGTAAATTTTGGAAATATAATAATTAATATTTCCTATGTATAGAAATGAATGGTCGTGAAAGAGATTAGAAATTGGAATATTTCCCAATTATTAATAGAAGATATTTTCTAAGTACAGAAAATGAAAGAAGGCGATATATGGAAATGTTTTCCAGTGTTAATAACATATATTTTCTAAACATAGAAAATTTGGAAATATGAATATATATATATATATATATATGTTTGATGATTTGATCGATAATTCCATTTGGAAATAAGATCGTTGTGTATACACAGACATTTTTTTCATTTGATAGTTAAACCACCGACTATCAAAGTTTTTGACCATTTTAACGTTGTTAATATGGAGAGACCGGTTGGATTATTATCCGAAGAACCACTACGTATTGGCATAAATGTTGCAAACTAAGTATGTTGAATATATTGAAGACGGAGTAAAGTGCAACGGTTGTTGCATAAGTCCTAGGTAGAGATTGCCTAAGATGGATGTACGGAATAGTGCCTTCGGTTTCGTTCCATCCCAGAACGAACGTGTATGGACGAATGTCTGACAGAATATTCCCAATGATCACATTTTGGACTGTACAAATATATATGGTGGCAATGGATTTATTCCCTTAGCATAATATCCAGAATATATTTGTACAAATCAATTAATGATTAACGGATCTGACAATGTGGCATTCAAAATGATTGTGCTATTAATGAATGGAAAATACGCGTAGCCTCAGTCCTCAACAACCGAGAAATGACAAAAATCGGGCAAGCAGCATGGCTTTGTGGGTAGATCCCATTAGGGTGTATCATCACCTATCTAGAGATTCATTTAAATTCCTTATTCTATTCGATGTTGTCCCATCCGGGAAAATGGTTGCTGATCCCAACCGTTGGTGATATACATTCGATACACTCAAGCGAAATGAGTGGTCGGTCATGTGTGGCCGGGTTACAAGATGTTCTTATTGAACCCAGTGTATTCTCGTCTAGAGATACACTATCCGAAGGTGGTTCCGTACCTTGTCATAGTTGAAAATTCATTACCCAATAAGTGCTTGAAGTTTTGATTGTATATTATATATGTGGAACGTGAGATGCAAACGGTCACTAGATTTCTATTTATTTACTTTAGACACTATTATAATATCAAAAGAGTTTTGATATAAAGATTATCATTTTCTTTCAAAATGATTTGAAAGTTAAACCAAGTGCTTGGATTCTCATAAGGGAAAACCCGTTCTGTGTTATACAGCGTGGTCTTATGAGATATCATTTAGTTTCTGAAACTGTTTTAAATTGTTTACTCATACCAGTCCCATGACTGACCCGGAGTTTATTTTGTTTTGATTTACCTAAACTCTTGGGTGCCTAAATTTGTACGGGTAGTCAAGTAGTTCAGGATTTTACAGATTTATCCTAAGGAGCTTGGAGCAGGAGGCTTCAACGTTATGTAGTTATTGTTATTTCCGCTGTGTTGTAAGTTGTACTCTGATAGTGATAATCTGATAATGATATGCTATACAGTTAAAATTTTGTATTTCAAAAGTTATGATATATTATATTTTGTTCTGCTGCGATGTGAGATTCTATGTTGTTATTTTTGTTCTTCTTCTAAAAAAATGATTCGTATTTTTGTGATATTTGGGTTGGATGTATGATGTATGTAGTCAACTCTGATATTACGGATTTGCGGGCCATTACAAAAATCATCTCAAACCAAAGGAAAACGTAAAGTCTAAAGCCTAGTCTACCCTGAGATTTTTAGAAGTGACAGCCTACCTTAAGTTGAAAAGAAAACTCACTATATAAAATATTGGTAGACCTACCCAACGCAGGCACCTATGTGTATATGATAAGAAAACTCATGCTACATCTACCCTCTGCAAACCTTGTCATGTTCGAATATACATCCTACCCCTATTTATTAAGTATACAGATAACGTCTTCTCTTTTCACTTCAAAAATGTAACGCAGCTATCTTACTATTTTAAAATGCACAGCTACCCTATTGTGTACAGCTGATGGACATGGTTCTTGTCCCATGGGTTTTCACTTCTATAAATACCGCACGTTTCCTTCCTCAGTGTAAACCATATCAATGAATCCTCCAAACTTTCAAAACATAACCATTCACGAGATCAACAAAGCTCGATCAACATCAGATGAGCTATGGATATTCGAAGTGCATACAGTTCGTGCATGAGTGCGATGCTGAAAAGGGATTTTCTAATCAAGGTGCGGGACGGCGGTCAGAGGAGGTGGCGTTCGATGTGTGCGTGGCGATGGGCAGAGCATGGATATGCGGTGGAAGTGCTGCGTGAGGAAGGTTAAAAGTGCTGCGTGAGTTTGGAGCCTGGATATTTAGAAGTGCGTATGAAATATTTTAAAGAAAAAAGAGTGGGGCGGAGCATAAAGAAGTGACGTGTTGCATGGGAGTAGCTGAATCGAGTTCATCAAAGAAGGGCGGTGAACTGAAGGGTGGAGCAGCGGGTCGATGGGGGCCGAAAGCTGAAGTTTGGTGGAGGAGCAGGAGATATGCGGCGGTGGAAAGCTGTGAAGGAGGAAGTCTTTCCAAACTTGCAGCAGGTAGAAGACGTATGGATTAAGTGTGCCTTATCCCTTATTTAAAATACCTGATTATGTTATAATATGCCTAACCCTACTTATATAAAAAACGTAAGCTAGAATGTGCAAAATCGAGTGTAACATGGTGCTTGGAAATGTTTTCTAGTATGCCTATACCCATTTTTAATGTGTGGCCTGAATAGTTAAAAGAATATTACACGTTTGCCTAAGGTGCCCAATTCGTTTTTAATGATGACTAATTGCAGTTTAATTAACATAAGGTAATATTTAGTTAATATAATATATTATATATTAATAAACGATGTTT
Source organism: Allium sativum (assembly GCA_030737875.1). Taxonomy (NCBI): domain Eukaryota; kingdom Viridiplantae; phylum Streptophyta; class Magnoliopsida; order Asparagales; family Amaryllidaceae; genus Allium; species Allium sativum. Next base: position 308,382,645 of record CM060912.1, on the reverse strand, counting down.
GGGGAATATTAACGTGAATAGTTTCTAACGTGACCGTGATATATAACAGAAGGTGACGGATTTAAAACGCCTAGTGTAGTTTAATATGCCTAGGCCATATTATATATAACATAAATTAAAAACTTGGAATTTAAAATACTATTTAAAGTTTCAAATAACATTAATTTTAATGGTTGAATACTGTATTAAATTTATAAAGTTGTCGTACAGCGACGGAATCAGATCAATCAAGGAGCAATGGAGCCGTATTGTAACACCCTGTAATTTTAAAGAATACTATAATGATAAACTAAAGAATACTTAATTAAATATTGTGAATTAAGTATAATGGACTACACCATTGCGTTTTTCTCGGAATTCTGCTTATGATAGACTCCGAGTTTGCGTAAAACAGACAATGTATGAGGAAATTATTAAACTTAGAAGTTTGTATGCGTATAAGAGAATTATATATAAACAAATGAAGTTCAGAATTCAAAATAATTCAAAAGTCAAAAAGGGAAATCAAAGTGGGAGTCTGGCCCATTGGGGGTCGACCCTAGGGTCGACGCACACAAGGAGGTGTCGACCCTTGAGTCGACCCTGGGGTCGACCCACCCCGGATCGAGGGCAGATCCCTACCCTGCACTTGGACGTGTTTCTGAACGAAATTCATTGGCGGTAGCCTATAAATAGGACAACATTTCTATTGTTTTATTCACCTAAAACAATGGTGACACCGAGATGCTACCCCAGCTTGGATTGAATTAGCCTATTCTTTTGCAACAACTACTTATACGTATCCAAGAATCTCGACTACAACAACAACATTCATTTCTCTGTTCTTTAGATCCAGTCTCTGTGAGTTCATGTTACTTTTAATACAAACATTTAAAGTAATCCTGACATGTTTATTAGTTTGGATCTAAACCTATGCCTGTGAATAACCTGAATCATAACTAAACAGATATGCCATTACTTGTACACCTGATCTACTGTTTAGTCCTTACATGCCTATCTCTATTATGCTCATTCCTATTATCATATTCCTATTCTGTTATTATGCCTATTTCTATTCTTTTCTCTCCCTCCTTCCCTTTTTATTTTTATAGCCAAGCTACCTTCGAGCCTAGGCCTATCGCTGAAATATGCGAATGAACGAAATTGGAAATGGTTGGGAATGATATATTGGGGCATAACTTGTGTTATTAAAATATGACTGGATTTTGGGGTTATAACCTATATTGTGATCTAAGACTTTAATTTGTGGCATATCTTATATGATGATTTATGACTTAAGGGTAGGGGCATGAAAAACCGATGATGAACATAAATAATTGTTTAAGAATGAATATGCCTAAATTTATAGTAAATAGAAATTGTAACCGCACTTAGACACGAGGTTAGATTCAACTTGTGGTAAAAGTCTGCCCGGAACCGCCAAACAAATCCAGCATCCACGAGTGTTTAATTTAATTTAAGGGGTCTAGTGCATAAATGTACACGTAACGGTGATAAGACACGAGGTTAAGTCCAACTTGTGGTAGAAGTCTACCCGGAACCGCCCGGCATATCCAGCATCCGCAAGTGGTCAACTTAATGTGAGAGGTCTGGTGCATTAACATACATGAACGGGGAATGATAATAACCTATTAACCTGTAATACTTAACCTGTTTTAATCTGTGGGGGTTATATGAAACTGTCAAATTGTGTAAGGATTAAGTAAACTTGCTTGAATCAATGGGGGGTTATGTAAATCTGTTAAATCTATGGAGGTTTATACGAACCCGATAAACTTAACCTGTTTTATATGTTAGGGTTATGCGGGCTTGCTAATCTATTAGGCATAACCTGTCAAAATCCTAGTAGTGTGGATGTAAGCCTAGGAGGTGGCTTGTATCATCTGTTGTGTGGGACCGGTATCAGTCAGTAACCCATACTGGTATCCAAAGGGGGACCCTGAACTAAGTAGGGGCCATGACATGCTTGCTAAGCTGATTATAAGAGGTTCATATGAGCGAAGGTGTCTGATGGCGCATTCCACAGAGTCATGTGCATGCATGGATCTATTTGCTCGGGAAAATAAGATGTTATAGCACCAGTAGATATGGTTGTGTCTATTTGGGAGGTTGCCACTTTAGGAACAGAAAGTGTTGCATTATAACCCTATTGCAACAGTATATGCATGTAATGCAACAATATACAGCGTTGCCTTAAGTAAAAGCCAGAGCCTGGCTTCCAGGTCATGGTAGTGGGGGCCACATGCACTTTCCACATTAGTTGTCAATGTGTCACATGCCACGTCATCACTCCACGTCAGCTGCACATGTGTCACATGCCACGTCAGCTATCCACGTGACACCACGTAAGGTGTGGGCCCCACATGCCGTACTATTGTGAAATTAATAATAGTACACTTAATGCAACACCACAGCACAGTCTAATGCAACAACACATCAGTCTAATGCAACACCACAGTGCCATATAATACGACACCACAATATTGTACTGCAACACCAGAAAACATCAATTGCAATGGTAAAAAAAAATCAAATGCAACACCAGAAAAAAATCAAATGCAGCTGTAATACAACCCTATAATTACAATCTGCAGTACATGTATTCAATCCAAAACATTGTACCATTTTCATACATATATACCAAAATATTCATGCAATAAATCCTCCCAAAACATTCATAACCACAGTCAGACCAACCAATTATATATACCAACTCACAAGTGTCATCACCAACACATACCACAACCACAACCACAAGTGCCATCATCCGAACATACCAAAAGTGCCATCACGAACACATACCACAGGTGCCATAATTTAAAAGAACAGAACATATCACAAGTTCTAACACATACCATCCAAATACTTCAGTCAGTTGCCGGGGTTACAAATTCATCTTCATCACTTGTTGTGGTGACACAAAAGTCTCCGACATCTAAATTAAGATCTAGATTGGCTTCACTAAGCTTTTTTAACACCAATGACACATTCTCTTTTACTTTTCTGTTCACCTTTTTTCCAAATCCGCCTCAAGCTCTTGCCTTATTTTTTGGGCCAGCTCTTGCACATAACTGTCCGAAGAACCAGGAGTTGTTGGAGACTTTTTGGCCATTTTTCCTCGCCTTCCTACAAGCCAGTTCCACGTGTGGTTCTTCCCACCAGAAACAAGTACATCTGCCTCAACGATGTTTCCTGCATCCACCATTGCTTGAATCTACGCCTACAAAATGAAAACCAGGCAAGCATATATATAAATAGGCAGCTGACAGGAATGAATTTATTAACAGAACTTGTTTTCTTTCAAACTAACTATGTGTTCGATTTAATAAGCAGCTCCAACAAACGTACAATGTCCCAATTAAACTGACACAAAGTATTGCTATTTCAGTATCTAATTATATATGAACTTACATATTTGGCCTTTAGTTCATCCGTGTTAGTCATGTAACTTCTACCCTGTTCTCGTTTATATGTTTCCAAATAAACCAAGGCAGCGGATGGGGAGGCTTTTTCTGGGTCCTTCTTTCTCTGTCAAGTATTAGAATTACCAAAAATTAAACACAATTTTTAACATTCAATGTTAAGAATTTACAGATCTAGCTGCTGCCTATAAACATTGTGACATTGATATATAAAATATAATTTAATGATAAAACAAAATAGAATTATCATGTGGCCAATTCAACTCAATCACAAAAAAATAACTTAAGTTCAAAAAAAACACATACTATGTTTTCTTTGGCTACTGCATGAGTTTTGGGACCCATGGTATGTGTCTCATTTAGTGAATTACGATTGCGGAATTAGTATCAGCTAGGGCCTGGAAATCCAAAAAAAATATTACCACTAAACAAGGATAATGCGAACTACTAAAGAAAAGATTAGCACTAAACAAGATAATGTGAACTACTAAACATTATACAAATGTGAATATCATTAAAGCCATACCTGAACTGCTTCATCCCCCCAGTATTCCAAGAGCATTTTAAAATCCTCCAACGGAATTGTACTCGGCCTATTTGCAAGCCTTTCTTCATCAGTTGAATATTTTTTATAATACCTTGCTTTGATGCGAGACTTGTACTGCCTCCAAGGGTCGTTAAGTGTGTTCAAGACCCACTTGTGTCCTTCTTCCGGAATGACATACCTAGCCTACAATATATCAATTACAAAATTCAGGAAACAAACTAATTAATTAAAACCAAACATTTAGGAAGTCAGTTGATATGGTTAAGGAAATTAGATTATACTAGAGCAAAATCCAACATTTGTCGCTTTAATTGATCCGGAACAACGTGCCAATTGATGTAAGTTAGTGACACATTATCCTTTGCTAACGCCCCAAGAAAATTGCTTAACTCTATAATATTATTAGATATTGGCTGACCATCCTCATTCAACTCAATGACTACTTTATCATCAGGGGTTCTAGCATGCACCTTGGTCATTTTTGACTTCCCTCTAGGTTTTTTCGGACCTTATAGTACTTTATCTACAAGGTTCAAAGAAATTAATAGAAAATAGACACAATCAACAGTGCAGTGCGGAGCACAAATAAAGAAACATTATATTGTACCTGTACCTGCTTCATCTTCCTGTGAAATCCATTCTTGCTCTAATCGATCGGTAAGATTTCCCATTGTTTCAGGCGCTTCAACATTCTGCTTTTTATGTTTCCGCATCGCTAAATAAGCAGCAACTGAACCAGCAGCTTCACATGAAGTGGTTGATTGTATGAACAATTTGCTACATGTAGGTTTTAAAACAGATGGACGAGACGTTGTAGGTATTAAAACTACTGAAAAAGACGGTGTAGGTTTCGTCAAGTTCGTTAATGTTTCTGCGAATTTCTCCGGATCACTCATTTGCTTTGGTGTGGGAGTGCGTGTCTTGATCAACTCCCTGTTGGAGCCAGATTTCTTTAGAGGGGGGGGGGTGCAGGTCATCGCTTCCTTCTCAATGGATGCATTGGTTCACGAACAAGTTCTTAGTCCAAGTAAAGGCTCGTTCGACTTAACAATTTTGATTCTCTACAATTAAGTCGAAGGTCAAGATTTTTTACGTTCATAAAGGCAAAGACAATAAGTCATAAAAAAATAACTTCTTTATACCTCCGAATTCGATGAATCATCAGTGACGTCTTCGCCAGCATTTTCCGGGATGTATTCATCACGTCCAGCAATATCTTTACCTTTATCTTTCTTATTTCATGCGGCAGCCTCTTGCATACAACTAACCAATGAAGGCACCCCAAGTGATCTACTAACTGCATCGTTTTGTTGCATTCACGCGATTCGCTCTTGTTCGTACTTCGTCAAAACTGATGGTTGTGAGAACTGCAAGAAGATTAGCATTATTACGCACCATCGATGATAAATTTAAGCTAGTTAACCAAATAGAGTCGACGTATAAACAATTCTTGCTATTTTGATAGAATGTATGCACAAAGAACAAATAGTTACTTGAATTAGCTGTAGCCTTCATGGTCGGAATAGGACATCGACACAGTAATAGAAAACAACTAAAATCCAGTTTTTGCTTTTATGTGCAGAATTTTAATAAAAAGTAGTTTGAAATAAAAGATTTCATCCGGATTAATAAAGCTGAAATGAAAACTGAAAAATACCTGAACATCAGCTTCATTCTCTCGAGTATCATCGTCATTATCTGTTTCATTTTCTACAATTAATTTCCTCCTGGTTCCTTTGTCCATCACAGTAACATCTTCTTCATCCTTATTCATATCAGGCTCCGGCGATAGTTTCTTCTGACCAACTTGAGTTGGGTTGTTTTTCATCATTTTGTGTTGCTGCTGAAGTCTACGTGCAGTAGTATACCTACGCTTTGCAATCGACTTCTTAGCAGAACCTGGAACAAAAAAAACAAAACGATGGCCTCCTTCATAGTTCTTTACACACACAGCTATATATATATATATATATATATATATATATATATATATATATATATATAAGAATGGATCTATATTACATATACTATATACCTTGAATTATGTTTTTCCTTGGCCATATGATTACATGTGGCTGCAGTTGAGTCACCGGATCAATGTCTTTGTCAATGGTGTTTTTGATGTAAAAAACCACTTCTTCTTGCTTATTAATGCAGCCCTGTACGTACTGGTTTACGTCCTTGTCATTCAATATTAGCTGCCAGCTACCCCTCGTTCCTTTGCTGATGATATAGACTCCTCCTATTTCAGTGTAATGGAGAGCATCTTTAATAAAGTCCATAAGCACACTGTAAGAAAAGCCGTCTACATCATAATTTGTTACTACGAAGGGTTCTTCACCAACGTAACATGTCTTTCGAAACTGCCCGCCATGTTGCAATCGGATATTAATAATTTCATCCATCCTGTACAAAATAAATACATTAGAACAAGGTACATGCATGTTTAAGTGGACAAAAAACAACAACTATAACATTTTGGTCCATAGCCACAGTTAGATGGCAGTAAAGAAAGACATTTAGTCATAAAATATGTGAACAGTGTAGATTGCATTATGAGAAAAGAGTGACAAATACATTCATCAAAGATAATAGTTCCCAGCTAAAACAATAAGTGGCAAATACATCATAAATTAGATCAAATTAAAGCAATAAGAAAGAGGAATTTTTTATCCTAATGAGACGGAACAGGATCAGGAACTTCTACTTCTGTTTCTAGTTGTATTACGGGGACATCATCCCTAATCCAACCCACATCAACAACTTCTGGTTCTAGTTCACCACCTATGCCCATATCATGTGATTGCGTATTTCTCATGTCTTCTTCCATTTCATTCTGATTTTCAGTATCACACCAATCTCACGGCAATTTTTTAATAATGTAATGACTGTTCTTTTCAACTGCATCTTCCATATAAAATACTTGCTGCACTTACGAAGACAGGACATAAGGCTCAGTTTTATGGCACTTGCTAAAGTTTACTCGAGTGAGACCATATGAATCTTTTTCCTCTTGGTACCAGCAACACTTAAAAAGGACCACTGTGAAAGCTCCCCAATAATCAAGCTCAAAAATTTCTTCGATTGATCCATAGTAATTGAAATCACCCACTACTGGGTTTTGGTCTTTCGGACTGGCAAAGTTGGTGGTTTTGGCAATCAAAAATACACCACTTTGTGTGGTACATCGAGAATCTCTAAATTTTGTGTAGAATCTGTATCCATTTACTATATAACCAGTAAACTTCCTAGTTACTCGATTATGACCTAATGCAAACACCTCTAAATCTGTTGAAATATTGCCCTTTTTCAGAACCTCTTCTTTAAGCCAATTCCAAAACTCTTTGAAATGTTCTCGTTCCCTCTTGTATCTTCTTGGATTTGCAAGACCATCCACAATAGCTCGATGAACCCTAGATAACAATTAAGGTCAAAAAACTACGAAATGCAGATGTTAATTTATAGTTAAGGAAAATGATATAGGAACTTAAGAACTTACTCGATCAAACTCTCAATTTCTTTATTACTAGAATTGAACAGAATATAGCGATGCGTTGCCTTCCACTCTGCATCTTTCAAATTGAACATCTTCCCATCTTTATTCTTTTTTGTTCCAATATGATATTCCAAATTTGTTGGACATCTTCCAAAATCAATCGACGTGTTTTCTGTTCCTCCATCAACGCTTAAAAATCTTGAACAGAAGGTCACACACTCTTCTGCCAAGTAACCTTCTACAATCGAACCTTCCGGTCTGTTTCTATTTCGCACATAAGATTTCAACTTTCCTAGATATCGCTCAATTGGATACATGCACCCAAGATGTTCAGGCCCACCGTATTCGATTTCTCTGCATAAATGAACAAGCAAGTGTACCATTATATCGAAAAAAGCCTGTGGAAAAATCATTTCAAAATGACAAAGTATCTCGATAATTTCTTGTTGCAGCCTATTGATATCATCCACTTCGATAACCTTGCTCCATAGTCCTATAAGGAATGCACTAAATATGATCATTGATAACGCAACCTCGGGTTTTGACGCTTTCTTCACGGTAAATTGTAACAAATAGTGGAGTATGAAATGAGCATCATGCTCTTATATCCCACAGCCGTTCTCTTTTTTATGTGCACGTACCGACTAACATTCGAGGCACAACCGTAGGGCAGTTTGGCGTTCTTCAATACAGAGCAAAAGATTTCTTTTTCCTTGTTTGTCATATCAAATATTGCAGCTCTAATTTCAACATGCTTTCCGTCACCACATTCAACACGATGAAGTTCCTTCCTTATGCCCAATTCCTGTAAATCCAAACGAGCGTTTAGGTGATCCTATGACATGCGACCTATATTAAGTAAAGTGCCTAATATTTTGTCGCATATGTTCTTCTCTATGTGCATGGCATCCAGGTTATGTCGAAGGGGATTATGACACCAATATGGTAAGTCAAACAGTATTGACCTTTTTTTAAAAGGGCCATCACTTTTACCAGGTTTCTTCGTCTTATCTCCGAACCATTTTTGAACCCCCGCAATAACTCTTCAATATCAGTTCCTGATAATATTTCTAGAATGCTCCCCATTTCAGTTTCGCCATTAAATCTCCTCTTATCCAGCCTCCACTTATGTGTCGGATCAAGAAACTTTTTATGGTGCATATAACACATTTTTTTGCTATACTTCAAATAATTTGAAGAAGTTTCATAATGGCATACTGGACACGCTAGTTTCCCCTTCGTGCTCCAACCTGACAACATGGCATATCCCGAAAAATCACTAATGGTCTATAAGATGCTTGCACATAAATTAAAATTCCCATCAGTCAAGGAATCATATGTTTCGACGCCAACATTCCGTAACGCTTTCAATTCCGCAATTAAAGGCTGCATATATATGTTAATACTGTTCTTTGGAGAATCTGGACCAGATATTAATGTTGAAAGAATCAAATTCTCTTGTTTCATACATAACCAAGGCAGAAGATTGTAGTTTACCAGCAGAATTGGCCATGTACTATAACTTGAATTCATTGAACGATATGGATTAAATCCATCAGATGCTAGACCGAATCTAACATTACGATTTTCTGACGAAAAATCAGGATAACGAGCATCCATCATCTTCCATGCCACACCATCAGCCGGATGTCTTAGTTTTCCATCTTCTTTTCGTTCCACTTGGTGCCATCTCATAAGTTTGGAAAATTCTTTACACATAAACATCCTTTGTAACCTCGATCTTAGAGGAAAGTACCTCATAACATTTGTCGGCAGTTTGGGAATCGACTTTGATGGATCATTATTATCAATGATGTCTTCTTTTTCTTTTACAGCACACCTCGAAAAACCACAAATGTCATAAGCCTCTTTATCTTTATTCTCTGCCCAAATAACATGCAATGGTTTGGGCAGGCATGTATTTTATGGTAATCAAGACCTAAATCCTTAATGACATTCTTTGCAGCGTAGGAAGACAAAGGCAACTGAGCATCAGGAAAGGCTTCTTTTATAAGCTTTAGTAATTCCCCAAACGCAGACTCGTTAATTCCATAAGCACACTTTAAATGATAAAGCTTGATCAAGAAACTTAGTCGAGAAAATTTAGAGCAGCAAGGATATAATGGTTTTTTTCCTTCTTTAACATGCCGACAAAATTTCTCGGCCTCTGGATTTGGTTCTACTACAAAGTCCCTGGGATTTTGACCAAATTTGTAACCCGCACATTTGAACATCACATCCAAATTATCCTCAAAATCCATCTCCATTGCACAATCCATATGGTCATCAACACCTAATAATTTTGCTTGTGAAACTTCACAAATCCACCCGGTATGTAATGGAGAAGGACCATTAAAAATAAAATGATCATATATGACATTTTCACAATACCAATTACGTTCTGTACATTTTTTGCAGGGGCACTTCATCTCATCACCTACTTTATAAATGGGAAATGCATTTCTTAGAAAATCTGTTACCCCTCTTACATATTCTTCACTCGATCTCGGAAGTCCTATCCATATGTGATACTCACTATCCATTGCCACAATCTAACCACGGCCTAGCAAGACCAAATTTGATACCACTAATAGTTTCAAGACACGAACAAGGGCTACCCTATAAGGTTTGACTTAATTAGGAATAAAAACAAAACAAGTTAATAATTTACAAATATACATAATCAGTGTGATGATACAAAGACGATTGTTTTGATATGAATTATCATTAACTTTTGGAACTGAGTTATCAGGATAATACATAAAAGAAGCAACTAAGGATACTGAACACAAATTCATAACAGTACGTGACTGCACCAAAACAAAACAATACAGATACAAAGACCATATAGGTGACACAAAGACGATGCAGTTGTACCTAATACAAAGAACGATGCAATAATTTAATTTTGTCTTCTAATGTTTAGCCCTTGAAGCTGGTCGTTAAGTCTACTAACGTCAGTTCGAAAACCAATAACTCGATTTTGCAGCATTGTAAGTTGATGTTGTAATTCATTTGCGTACTCAGCGGCTCAACTTGGAAACTGTTGGTCAATCCACTGCCAAAAGGTACACCCTGTGGGATAAAAACGACATCTAAAATAATGACGACCAATGTTGAATCCAATCGAAATAACATCTTCTACACCAGCATACCCACAATCACACTTTATGATTGATAAGTCAGCTTGATGTTCGTTAACCACTTGGTTGTTTTGATGCGGACGACGCAAGGCAGCACGACTATGTCATCGCATCGCCCTTTCTTCACGTCATTCTTCTTCTAGCCGTTGTCTTCAGAGTTCTTCTTGCTATAGTTCTTACTCAAGCAAATCATTGTAGTGCCTTTCTTGCAACTCTATATAAAAATCAGTAGGAGTTTCTGGTGATGATGGGTTTGACAATCCTAGATCACCCATGCCCAGGGTGTCTTCGTAGTCATATGATGTAGGAAGAGAAATAGGCATTATTTAACTACAAACAGAAATAGACATTTAAACATTTAAAATGGATTTCTTTTGTCCTCTAAATTTTGTTTCCACCTGTCGAAATAAGCATTATTTACCAATACATCAATGGTTTGGCAAACATAAAAATACAGAACTTGCATAATTTTAACACATGCAAACATACAAATACAACACTTCAAGTATAAAAAACCCTAATTTAAGGCAATAGGTATACCCAAATCACCCGAAGACTTTGAACGTAGACCAAAATAAGTTAGCGATGAAATCAACTAAATAAAACCGAAATGATGAAGCCCTAACTACCTGTAATTGTCCTAAATGATTCAAATTGGAGGTGTAAAGTTTGTAAAAAAGAGCAATCGAAGGTTTATAGTTTGTAACTGGAGGTACAGACTTACAGTAGCAATCAGATCGAGGTGTTCTTGAACTGATTTCGTGGAGAGAGAAACGGACCGAAGGAGGAGTACGAGAGAAATTTGTTTTGAGGGGGAAGTATTTCGTGAATGGGGAAACTATCGCGCCAAATTTTCACTAAGCTGTAGCAAGGATCGGCTTGAACCGTTGGATTTATCTACATCTCCGGTTCTTTATTTTTTTTAAATTAATAATGCGGATCGCTGACTTGGCATGTATTTATTTAATGCAACACTTTGAACTGGTGTAGCAAGGATCGGCTTGAACCATTGGATTAGTCTACATCTACGGTTATATATTTGTTTAAACTGATAAGGCGGATCGCTGACTTGGCATGTATTTATGTAATGCAACACTTTGACCTAGTGTTGCACGTTACAGCACAAGAATTCCAACCGCAACACAGCGTTCACATCTAATGCAACAACAAATGAATGTTGTTGCAGAAGATCAAATAATGCATAGCTTTCGCCACACTTTTCATGCAACGCACACAAATTAGTGTTGAATATGCGCACTATTGTAGCAGTGGACACAAGGTATTTACGGCATAGGGAGCCGATCGATTGGGTAGTAATTAGGGTACATCTAGTCCTGCCTGTTTAGGAGCCCGTTATTATCGTTTGGAGTAACACAAATTATTTCTGTTGGGTTCTGTTATTATCATTTGGGGGTAAAACCCGTTACTAGAAGTGCACCTAAGTATACCATTATGTTTTTGTTGGGATCATTATGTTTCTGTTATAATAGTATTAGTGTAGAGAAAGTATTTGGGAAGCGCAATATATTCTTTTTTGTTCATTCAGCTTATCCTGCTCAGTCTGTTATACCTGTCTTATGATACTGTTATCTCTCATCCAGTTTATATGTCTGTCATGATACTTTTACTTATTTATATGCTAAAAGTAACTGAACTCGCCGGACTTTATGTCTGACCCGTTTTATTTCCTTTTCCCTCTCTTCCTTTCCCCCCAGGTTCTCAGGGTGGGAATACTCATGCTTGATTAGGATTCTCTCTTCTGTTTCTGCTTGGAGCTGCTTAAATGTACCCTTTTATTTCCTATCTACTTTGTTATGACTATTTTTGGGGCTTATATTACTGTACATTGATGATTTTAGTACAAGGCAGATAATTTAATTTAATGTAATGGGTTTTCTGTATTTCAGACTTATGTTGTGACTGGATTTTGCACCACGATGTTTTCTGTTTGGAAAATAAAGTTTTAAATTCCGCTGCTATTTTATATCTGTCTTATGATGTTTCTATTTCTGTTTACCTATAACGCTTCACGGAACTTAATACATTGTGTTAAAGAGTGACACTAACAGATGTGGGGTGTCACATTTGGTATCAGAGCTGAAGGTTACAAGATTAGATAAAAGGAAGAAAAGTCTGTTTTTGATAAACATATTCTCCATAGCCATATAAAATATCTCTTGATTCTCTGTTTGAGTCCTTCCTCCTTTTCGTTTCAACATGTCTAGGGAACCGATTCTTCCCGAGGGCATTACGATACCGGCTTGGTTTCGTAGGTATCTCAAGGTTACGACACCAGCCGGAGGCCAGGCAAACGCCCCTCCCCCGGCTGCAGTCGCTTCCCCTCCTCCTTCGCGAGCAGAAAATTTCTTCAACATATGAAAGAATTTCTATGCTATGGTAGGAAAGCCTTTCCAAGGAACTGAGATCTCTGTAGAAGAAAGGAATTGTATTACAAAGACGGAGGATTTTTTTGGGATTTTTGAGGTTGGCGACCGTAAGTAGATTCAGTTGGTCGTTTGGCAGCTGAAGGATGAGGCTTCATTCTGGTAGGAAGTGATGCAAGCAGGACTTCCATTTGAGACTTGGGATGATTTCCGATAGAGATTCAAGATGAAGTTTATTTCTCAAGCCGAAGAGAGTATGCAAATGGAAAGGTTTCTGGCACTTAAGCAAGGAGGCATGTCAGTTAAGGAGTATGTTAATAAGTTCAATCAATTGGTGAGATTTGGTTTGGAGCTAGTGAATAGCCCCGCACAAGAAAGCTTTGAGGTTTGCAAGAGGGTTAAATAAACCCCTCCATGGGTTGGCTATGTCTCGTATTCCGATGGGGGAAACTTTCGAGAAACTCGTTGATATGGCATTGATGCACGAAGAAGATAAAGGCAAAAAGAAAGAGGGTAAGATTGATAAGGTACAAAATAAGAAAGTGTGGCCCAAGAAAGAACAACATTAGCAAAAGAAGGGCGGAAAGAACAACAAAGCTCGAGACAAGAGGAAATATCATAGTTGTGGATGCATGGGTCATTTGAGCAAAGATTGCAAAAAAAAGGAAGAATGCTTGTTTTCACTGTGGGGAGGCCAGACATTATACTAAGGAGTGCCCGAAGAAGCAAGGACAGGGCCAAAGGGTAGGATCTTCTGGAGGGTAGGTGCATGATCTCGTGGCCAGTTTACTGGACAGAGGTAGGAAAATTTCTATTGAAGCTTTGATTTCTCTTTCCGATCATCCTGTTAGATCTCTTTTTGATTCTGGCACTTCACATTCTTTTATATCTAATTCTGTGGTTGAGTCTCTGCACCTTAGTGCTAGTATGTTTTGGATCCCGTTGTTGTCTCAAACCCTATTGGGTGCATGGCTCAACTGTCTATGATTTTTCGGCATTTGAGAATATCTGTGTTGGGCGCCGAGTTTGAGTGCGAGGCATATGTTCTTGGATTCATGGGCTATAGTTTGATTCTAGGGAGATTGGCTAGCCATGTATGGTGCCATTCTAAACTATGAGAGGAGGGTCGTTAGGCTTTTGACTTGCCATGGGAGGACTCTCGAGATTTCTTGTGACCCTAAGGGGTCTGTCATGCTTAGTTTCCTAGAATCACTTGATGCTTCTGTCGATGATTTATGATATGTACCAGTAGTCTGTGAGTATTCAGATGTTTTTGAGGAGGTTAAAGGCTTACCTTCGAGGCGCGAGATAGATTTCCAGATATACTTGGTGGACAATGCAAAGCCAGTTGCATTGTTTGTGCGCCACATGACTTCTACAGAAAGGAGGGAGCTCAACAAGCAAGTATGGTGTAACACCCCACCTCCGCTAGGGTCACTCATAAAGGGAATGCACTAGTTTTGGAGGAGCGTTATCGAGGTAAACAAGCATAGAAATCTTACAAGACAGAACATAGATAAAACAGCGGAAGAATCAAAAGATAAATTTCATTACTTTCAAAAATAGTTAAAGCCTTTTACATCCAAAGCACCAAATTACCAAAGTCATTATTTTCCATTACAACAAATTCTGTCTTGCATAAATAAAGAAGCATTAACTTAAAAACAACAAAAGTAGCTTAATTCCCCAAAGGTAGCAGAAATGCAGCCATAGCATAGCTCAAGACCAAATCGTACATGAGCTGAACCGAAAGCAAGCGAAATCCAAGCTAAGCGCTAGAGTTTCCTCCCTGAGAACCTTGGGGGGAGGGGAACGGTAGAAAAAGAGGCGAAAGAAAACGGGTCAGTCATAAAGACTGGTAAGTCCAAGTGACTTTCAGCATAAAAACAGATAAAGGTAACATGACATATATAAACTGAAAGTAACCATAAAGATGCTGTCAAGATTGGCAAGATAGACTAAGATAACATGATAAATCAAGTATAAATCAAGTATAGCATCACGTATTCAAGGTTCACTACATCAACTGTACTAGGATCCCAAACCAATGTCTTATATTAATCATGAAATGATTTCTTGGTCCAATATCATGAAATGACCCATTTCTAGGTCCAACGGAACGATCTGCTAATCGATCAGCTCCCTACAAGTTCTAGCTCATTGTGTGTTTGTGTCATACGGCCCTATCACGAATGTAGTCACCTGTGCTAGGTCCACCATAGGGTGTATCAAGCCCTAGGGTGCCAACCACCAACATGAATCAAGCATGCACAGATAAACCTACTGATGCCCAATGCTTGCTTTTTCAACTCCGGACCACGTGCACGACCATAGCCCGCCTGAACCTACACTGGCGCACCAACACAGCCGTCGTTTTGGTCGCTTACAATCAGCCCCGTAATCGTGCCCCACCCTGCCTAGTTCCAGGGTACCATGATACATCTAGTGGGTTACTGCTGAAATGGACCGCGTAACTAGGGTTTCCGTCCAATAGGTTAAGTGTTGTCATTTAAATTCGAGACTTAACCCCTTATCAGTCTAGCATGTCAAATTGGCTAAGTGTTGTCTTTTAAGTTCGTGACTTAGCCCTACAATTCACGTGTCAAGTTGGTTAGGTGTTGTCGTTCAAGTTCATGACCTAACCCTACCAATCATGTTTCAAGTTGGTTAAGTGTTGTCTTTTATGTTCATGACTTAACCCTATCATGTGGCATCAATTCATTAATGCACCTCAACCTCTAACATCAGACCTGTTGTTGTGGTCACTGGATATACTGGGTGGTTCCGGGAAGATTTACACCACAACCCAGTCTGACCTCGGGTTTCAAGCGCGATATGACCAACCACCCACATTGGATCCTATTGTTTGCAGTAACTGGATTTGCCGGGCAGTTCCGGGAAGAATTACAGTGCAAACTCAACCCAACCTCGAGTTGGCCATTTTCAAGTTCATTCTAGTGTCATGCCCATGTTCAAATTTCATATCAAGTTCGTGTCAAGTTTCAAGGCATGTTTCATGCCCATATCCAGATTCAAGTTATAACAATGTTCATGTTTCAATTTATGCCTATTATCTAGTTCATGATTCATGTTCATAACCAATTCATTTTTTGCCTAATCTACCCAAATCGTATTCCCATCGCACACAAATGTGAATAGATCTATACTACAAGTAAATCCAATTCCCAAAATAAAGGGAATAATATCAAAATTTTGATAGGCAAATGGGACGAGCATAAAGCGATAAGAGGGAATACAAGACTACCATGATATAACTTGAGATAACTGGTTACAACATCACTGGCATATAGAAAATAATACGATTTCAAATGTAGCAAAATAAGGCGATAGTCATGATAAAAATTGATATAGAAGAATAGGCATGCAAAAGCAAGCCAAATACAAGGATAATGGATCAATGGTTTTGGTGTACGTAATAGTGAATAAACTAAGGAAGTCACACCCTAGGTATGAGATCCAACAAAATGTCAAATTCGGCGTACAACATGGTTTTTAGCTATAGTGTTGTGAACAATCAACTATAATAGTCAATTAACCACAATAGTCATAATCATAGTGAATCATAAGCAGTTAATCACAATAGTCATGGATAATTATCGAAAATAGTTCTAGGCAACTAACCTAAATAGTCATAGGCAATTAACTGTAATAGTTTCAAAGCCATGGTCATAGACAATAATCTTATGTTCATAATCATAGGCAATAATTCTCATAGTCACGAGTCATAGGTGATTAACCTCAATTGTCCTTATCATAGTCATAGGCAATAGTCTTATGTTCACAGTCATAGGCATAGGCATAGTCTTATGTTCATAGTCATAGGCATAGGCATAGTCTTATGTCCATAGTCATAGTCTTAGGCCATTAACAATAGTTTCAACGTCATAAGCATGATAATGTTATGAAAGCGTTTGATTTACAACGTGAATAGGTCCAAACTGATTTCATAGCAATATTCCCAAAAGTCAAGATCAAAGATGAACAAGAATAGATATGAATCGATTATCATGCATAGATCCAATTCCAATTTACAACATGTCCATATTAAGTTTATAGTTTTTATCTAAAAGTAACTGGAACTTACAGATCGTGGTCTAAGAAATTCAGATGCATAAGTCGAATCTATAAACTACTCATTGAATTGTTGAATCTTGATTTGATTGTAGAAGCAAATCCCCAAATATGCAATTCCTAGCCGTAGTCTTCAAGAAATAGTCTTCGCGTTTTAATTTAATTTAATTTAATTTAGAGGAAGAAGAAGAAGCCATGTCCATCAAGAATTTAAGCAGCATAAGGTTAGAGAAGAATGGTGTAAAGAGAATGAGGCTAGGTGGCTGTTTATATAGGATTAGGCAGACGAATCTGGACAGAAAATGAGATCAGATACATCAAAATGCATCAGGTTCGAAAACTGGGTTCGGGAGGCAGGTCGACCCCCAGGTCGACACTATGGTCGACCTGGTCCCTGGGAGGTCAACACTATGGTCGACCCCCAGGTCGACCTGGTCCATGGGCGGGGATTTTCCCGCCCAGCCTGTTCTGGGGTTTGAATTCGAATTTCGAATTCGAATTTCGAGCTATTTTTTATTCTGAAAATTCCTGAAACTTCAGAGGGTCATATCTCCCTCATACGGACTCCGATTCTCGCAAACTCGGACTCGTTTCCAAGCAGAATTTTGAGACGAACGCAATGGTGCAACCCGTTTCCCTTGATTCTTATTTTAAAATTTAATTCTGCCTTGATTTATGGTTTTAACACGTTATTAAAATTCGGGTTGTTACATATAGGAGCTACTTGAGAAGAGATTTATTAGGCGAAGCATATCTGAATGGAGTGCTCCAATCGTATTCGCAACTAAGGAGGATGGCTTGCTTTGCTTATACATGGATTTCAGGGAGTTGAATAAGTTTACTATGAAGAATAGGCACCCACTTCCAAGGATAGATGATCAGTTTGACCAGCTTGTTGGTACATCTGTTTTCTCCCAGTTAAACTTGACCATGGGGTTTCATCAGTTGAGGGTGGACGAGAACAGTATAGACAAGACCGCTTTTAGAACTCCAGATGGTTTCTTTGAGTGGCTTGTCATGCCTTTTGGGTTGACGAATGCACTCGCCTATTTTGTGGATCTGATGAGTAAGGTGTTTCGGGAGTTTCTAAATAAGTTCGTTGTGGTCTTTGTTGATGACATCTTGATTTTTTCGAAGCATGAAGAAGGACATGCCCTGCATTTAGGAGAGGTCTTAAGGACTCTTAGAACACATCAGCTTAAGACGAAATTCTCCAAGTGCCACTTTTGGAGAAAGGAAGTGAGATTTTTAGGGCATGTAGTTTCTAAGGAAAGGATAGCGGTGGATCCTGCAAAAGTAGTTGCAGTTCAAGATTAGAAAGCCTCAAAGAATGCAACAGAGGTGAGGAGTTTTCTTGGTTTAGCGGGCTACTATGGGAATTTTATTAAAGACTTCGCGTGGATATCAGCCCCACTCACCAGGCTGACGAAGAAGAATCTGACCTTTGCTTGGAACGTTGATTGTGAGGATGCTTTTCAGCGATTAAAGAGGGCTCTGACAACAGCCTCGGTTCTGACATTGCCTGACGGGAGAAAGGTGTTCATAGTGTACACTAATGCATGTGGTACATGACTCAGTGTCGTTTTGATGCAAAAGGGAAGGGTGGTATGCTACGGGAGTAAACAGTCGAAGGTTCCTGAGAAAAACTAGCCCACTCACAATTCTGAATTGGTTGCTATTGTAATCACGCTTAAGTCTTGGTGATATTATCCACTTGGAGAGAGGTTCGATTTATACACGGACCATAAATCTCTCGAGTATCTATTCTCGCAAAAGGATCTCAATTTGAGACAGCAGAGATGGATGGTGTTCCTAGCGTCCTATGACTTCGAGATTGCTTATACCCCTGGCAAGGGTAATGTGGTGGCAGACAAGTTGAGTACGAAGAGAATGACCTTGAGTCCTCTATTTGTAGAGAGGCAGAGCTTGGAGTATTTATCGACCTTCAATTTTAGGCCCTCTACCGAGTTTATGCCTAGTTTATTGGCATCGTTAGAGGTGCAACCTAATCTTTTGGATCAAACAAGATCTTCGCAGCGAAAGGACCCATAGATAGAAGACAATTTCGATAGGCTCAATAGAGGAGAGACTTCTAGTCACTTTAGCAGATACTCCACGGAAGGCAAATGGTGGCTACGAAGGTATGGAAGGCTTTGTGTTCCCCAAGTTGGGAGTCTGTTGAAGATAGTCCTTGAGGAAGCCTATCGTTCTAGAATGGACATCCATCTAGGTGGCGCTAAGATGTATATAGATATGAAGAGGGTTTTCTTTTGGCCTAGGATGAAGAAAGATGTAGCAGAATTCGTAGCTCAATGTTTGATATGCCAGCAAGTTAAAGCTGAACAGAAAAAGCCTGGAGGGTTGCTGCACCCTTTGGAGGTCCTTGGAGGTCCCATAGTGAAAGTGGGAGAGCATCTCTATGGATTTCATTGATGGTTTGCCTAGATCGAGAAAGGGCAATACCAACATCTGGGTTATAGTAGTCAGGCTTATTTAGAGTGCTCATTTCATTCCTGCTAAGAGCAAGAGAACGACAACATGGTTGGCATCAATTTATCTTCATGAGAAAGTATGTCTACGTGGAGTACTTTCCAGCATAGTAAGTGATCGTGATTCCATCTTTACCAGTGAGTTTTGGGGAAGCTTGCAAGAGGCACTTGGTACGCAATTATGTTTGAGCACCGCATATCACCCTCTGATCGATGGGCAGACTAGGATGGTGAATAGAGTTCTTGATGATCTTTTGAGGCTGTGTATCCTAGATTTCAGAGGGACTTGGGAAGAGCATCTTCAATTGGTGGAGTTCACCTACAACAGCAGTTAACAGGCTAGTATTGCCATGGCACCCTTCTAGGAATTGTATGGACGACCCTGTAGATCACCGACTTGTCGGTAGGAATCTACAGATAGGATTCTACTTGGACCTAAGATGATTAGAGAGACTTCAGAGAAGGTTGATCTTATTCGCAGACGGATGAAGACTGCTTAGGACAGGAAGAAATCATATGCAGATAAGAGAAGGACTGATATTGAGTTTGAGGTGGGAGACATGGTTTTCATCAAGGTATCACCTTTGAGGAATGTGGTTCGCTTTGAATCTGTAGGGAAATTAGCGCCAAGGTTTGTATGGCCATTTCCCATAACAGAGTGGATTGGCCAAATGGCCTATAGGGTAAAGCTACCAGAGGGATTGACAGATATTCATGATATTTTCCACGTTTCTCATTTGCGGAAGTGTCTACACGATACGACATAAGTAGTTGAGCTGGGCATGCTTAAGGAGGTAGAGGTAGAAAAGGAGGCAACAGTTAGACGAGTTCCTACCCATGTACTTGGATCAGAAATTAGGAAGCTCCGCAATCGAGAGGTTAAATTGGTGAAAGTTCAATCGGGAGAAGATAGCAAAGATGCAACTTGGGAGACTGAAGACAAGATTCGCGCTCAGTGCCCTTCTCTTTTCAAGGGTAAATTCTTAGCTTCTTTTCCCAAGCTTTTATCTGTACTTGTTTCTATAATTCGTCTGTATCCTATCGATCAAACCTTCGAACTTTAGGTAAAAAACCAATGGGTGTAAACATGTGTTTGAAACATGTTATGTTTGATGGATGCAAGTGTTTGCTAGTGGTTGCTCGTGGATGCATATACACACACATTAGGCACTAGATCGGCTCAATCACTCTCATACAGCATATGGATGAGTATGCATTTTTCTACTTTTTATGGATGGAAATGAGTATGTCATCATATGTATATTGCATTTGGATGAATGGTTGTGCACACATTTAGAGTTTACATGATATATTAGGATTATTTGCATACATGATTGGATTCATGGCATTAACAAACATTGCATTAAGGAGGTCAACTGAATCAGTAGACCGCATGATTTTTTACATTAGTATAAGGACATATACACACACCTTTGCAAATGTTCATATAAGCATTAGAAATCTTTTAAGGACAATGGATGCTTGTCATGGGTGGATGAGTAGATGGATGATGGATGTTAGGATATACATTCTTCTTGACTTGGAGATTTCGGGGACGAAATCCTTTAAGTAGGGGAGAATGTAACACCTGGTAATGTTAAAGAATACTATAATGATAAACTAAAGAATACTTAATTAAATATTAGGAATTAAGTAAAACGGACTGCACCATTGCGTTCGTCTCAGAATTCTGCTTAAGATAAACTCTGAGTTTGCATAAAACGGACATCGTATGAGGAAGTATTTAAGCTTGAAGTTTGTATGCGTATAAGAGAATTATATATAAACAAATCAAGTTCAGAATTCAAAATAATTCGAAAGTCAGAGCGTGAAATCGAAGAGGGAATCTAGCCCATTGGGGGTCGACCCGCACCCCATGGGGTCGACCCTAGGGTCAACCCACCACAGATCCGGGGCATATCCCTACCTTGAACTTGGACGTGTTTCTGAACGAGATTCGTTGGTGGTAGGCTATAAATAGGACAACATTTCTATTATTTTATTTATCTAAAACAATGGTGACACCGAGATGTTGCCCCAACTTGGATTAAATTAGCCTATTCTTTTGCAACAACTACTTATACGTATCCAAGAATCTCGGCTACAACATCAACATTCATTCTTATATTCTTTAGATCTAGTCTATGTGAGTTCATGTTACTTTTAGATGTAAGCATTTAATAAGTAATCCTGACATGTTTATAAGTCTAGGTCTAAACCTATGCCTGTTAATAACCCGAATCATAACTAAACAGATATGCCATTACTTATACACCTGATCTACTGTTTATTCCTTACAAGCCTATTACTATTATGCTCATTCCTATTATCATATGCCTATTCGTTATTATGCATATTTCTGTTCTCTTCTCTCCCTCTTTCCCTTTTTATGTTTATAGCCAGGCTACCTTCGATCCTAGGCCTATCACTGAAATATGCGAATGAACGAAATTGGGAATGGTTGGGAATGATTTATTAGGGCATAAATTGTATTATTAAAACATGACTGGGATTTAGGGGCATAACCTATACTGTGATCTATGACTCTATTTTGGGGCATATCTTATATGATGATTTATGATTTGAGGGTAGGGGCATGAAAAACTGATGAAGAACATGAATAGTTGTTTAAGAATGAATGTGCCTAAATTTACAGTAAATAAAATTGTAACTGCACTTGACACGAGGTTAGATTCAACTTATGGTAGAAGTCTGCCTGGAACCGCCCGGCAAATCCAGCATCCACGAGTGGTTAATTTAATATGAGGGGTCTAGCGCATAAATGTACACGTAAGGGTGCTAAGACACGAGGTTAAATCCAACTTGTGGTAGAAGTTTGCCCGGAACCGCCCGGAACCGCCCGACATATCCAGCATCCACAAGTGATCAACTTAATGTGAGAGGTCTGGTGCATTAACATACATGAACGGGGAATGATAATAACCCGTTAACCTATAATACTTAACCTATTTAAATCTGTGGCAGTTATGTGAACCTGTAAAATTGTGTAAGGGTTAAGAAAACTTGCTTGAATCAATGGGGGGTTAAGTAAATCTGTTAAATCAGTGTGGGGTTATACGAACCCAACAAACTTAACCTGTTTTATATGTTGGGGTTATGCAGGATTGCTAATCTGTTTGGCATAACCTGTCAAAATCCTAATAGTGGGGATGCAAGCCTGGGGGTGGCTTGTATCATCTGTTGTGTGGGACTCGTATCAGCCAGTAACCCATACTGATATCCAAAGGGACCGCGAACTAGGTAGGGGTCATGGCACGCTTACTGAGCTGATTATAAGTGGTTCATATGGGTGGAGGTGTCTGATGGTGCGTTCCACGGAGTTATGTACGTGCATGGATCCACTTGCTCGGGAAAATAAGACACTATAACACTAGTAGATATGGCTGTGTCTATCTGGGGTTGTTGTAACAGCCCGCATTTTACGTATCGAAAGATCGTAAACTATTTTTATTTTATTCCATTAGGGTTGTATCATTCTCATATTTTAATATGTTGCTTATGGGGATGTGAGACATGTCCATAATTTTTACCAATTTTGTTTGTGACTATTTTGCCCCTATCAGTCTTGTATAGGGAACGACTTTTGACTGGGATCGAATCAGGTGCTAAAACCTATGCCATTGGAAAGAAAATGATGGTTCCTTTTCCGTAGAGTGGTCACATTAAAGATTTGGCTCAGCGGTTCGGGAAGAATCGCTGTTTTAAGGTTTTGCAGTTTGTTGTCTAGGTTTTGGGAGCCTTAATGGGTTGATTTGTAGAGGCCCATTAGTGGGTTGGAGGAAAGCTATAAATAGGGTGAGAGATATGGAGAATACTTTACTTTCTCCATTCTCTCATTTGGTGGCCTTGTGTTCCTCCTTCCTCTAACACCTTTCCACCATTAAAATCGAGACCTAAAGAAGGGAATCCAAGATCTAACCCATCTGAAGCTAGATCTACATCATTTAAAGTGAGAGTTCGTCGAATTGAAGGATTTGGATCAAGTTCTTTGTTATCTAGAATCTAATTTCACCGTTTTTTCTTTGATTTGGAGAATTGGTGAGTGATATGCATCTCTCACACGGATTCAATCAAGTATACTAGTTCTATGATCTTAATTTCATCAAATTCAATTTGTTTTCCTTAAATCTACATCATGGTAAGTTTATTTTCATATGAAACACTGTAGGAACTTGTTTAGCAACTTAAAACTAGTAAGTTTCACGTTATTTACATATGCTTATGCAAGTTAGATCCATAATTTAGTTCATATGTTCATTTATCATGATTTTGGTGAAATTGCATAATTTTGGTGAAAATCATCATATTCATGTTGTTAATGATTCCATAACATGCTTATGATTGGATTGGAGGAATTAGATGAGTAGATTTCGTCGAAATTATTATTTGGCGAAGTTTTGGTCGAAATTGGACTTGGATTGGGGCTGTACAGGCCACGGGTTGGTCATGTAGTACAATGGGTAGTACAATGGGAGTACAAGTCGGTCTGGTCGACACCAAAGTGGGTCGGCACCAATATGGGTATGCACCAAAGTGGGTCGGCACCAAAATGGGTCGGCACCAAAGTGGGTCTGCACCAAAGTGGGTCGGCACCAAAGTGGGTCGGCACCAAAGTGGGTCGACACAAAAGTGGGTCTGGTCGGACATTTCTAGTGGGACATTTCTGGTCGGATAGTGGGACATTTCTGGTCAGACGTTTCTGGGGATGATGTGACTTCGAAGTGAATCCAATGGGGAATGTCGAAGTGATGTGAAGTGTTCGTTGCCAGTCGTAATGCAACAGGTGTGATGACAACTCAAAACCGTTATGAGCTTGTCGGAAATGGTTGGATGGTCTCCGTCGATGACGACCAAAGATATTGAAGGCCTAGGAATTATCGTTATCGTAGGTTCTAGCGGGCTGAAAGATGAGGTTACTCGATTTCGTCGTATGGTCGAGTACCCTAGGCGTTGTGTATGGCCTAAACACATTTCGTCGTATGATGTGTGGGTTTTTTGCTAGAACCGGGGCTTACCATTGGCCCTTGACAATTAATGACAAACTGTTTAGCCAGTCATAAGATTAACGATGGTTTCGAAGCAGGACTGGCGGTGATAGACAGAGCTTGTCATGCGTATTGGATGTTCTACTTGTACCATCTCATGTAAATTATCCAACGTCGAAGGAGATGTTCCTTGAGTGCTTGTCTGATATTGGTTTAGGCCTTTAGGGCTTGTGCTTGGGGATGTTGAATCCGATTAGGATGGTTTACATGAGATATATAATCTAGATGTTATGAGTGCTATTGTTGGCTGCTTCTGATTGCCATTTTGGTTTCCATGGATGAATGGTTGAAATGTTTGATGTAAAGGCTATCACTGTCCGATGTGAGGAAGATGAGAGTTGTGTTCTTCCCTAGTGTTGTGGGTAGATTAGTTCGTTTATTTACCAATTCTCATATACTTTATTGATGATGTTAGTTAGCTTTTTTTTCATTCAATAAGACTGTTGTCTGACTCAAGGTTTTATGTTTCCCTCTTATTAACTTGAGCTGTTCATCCGATTGTTGGATGGGCCGATTAGGTGGCAGGTGACAGGTGATAGCTTAGTGAGGGCGATGTTGCTGTTAGGAGGCGAGCAGGAGGCTGGCGTGCTATCTTTCTTACTATATAGTATTTGGGTTTTCCGCTGTTTTCTATTCTTCTCTGAGTGCTATTGTGAGGCAAAATCGTATAGACACTATTGTTGAATCTAAGTGTATGGATATTACTTTCTAGTCGTTATGAAAGCTTAGTGTTTTCTACTTCACTAATATTACCTGTTGTATATGTTCTATTATATTTTATCCTTGCGCTGTGAGTTTTATGATAGGTACTGTTGTTTTTCATACCTTGATGATCGTCCATAGCTTCCTTGCACACCTTTCAGCGCATTATCTCTCTTGTTTAGTGCAAGGGCTGTGGGCGGTCGCCACATTTGGTATCAGAGCTCTGGTTAATGATTTTAGCCAAAGTTCGAAGATGTAATTACGTACTAGAGACATATTTTTAGATTTCAGTTGGGTGTATACTATAATATATTGATAATATAGTAGCGTTTGTACTTCTTTATCAGCTTTTCTTGCAAGTGGCTAATCATTCTAATTTGCAGATTTAGAATAAGTCGATGTACTTCAAGACATACTGCTAGGGATGGGGCTGTGCCTGGAGAGGTAATGGCGGTACACCAGACTACCCAGCCATGTTTGAGGCCATGATGGAAGCATTCATGCGAAGGGTACCTGCTCTGTAACAACCCGTATTTTCAATAACCTGTTATAATATAAATCGAGGCAGAATTTAACTATAAAATCTGAATCAAGGGAAACGGGCTATGCCATTGCGTTCGTCTCGGAAAAATACGCGAAATAGAGTCCGAGTTTTCGAAAATCGGAGTCCGTATGACCCAGTTAAGGCCCATTGAAGTTTTCAGAAATTTCCATATTAAAAACAGATTTAAATTTTAAGTTAAAAACAAGGGTTAGGGCACAACTGGCGTCAGGCGGGAAAACTCCCGCCAAGACCCCCAAGTCGACAGGCATGTCGACAGGGGTCTAAGGGTGTCGACTGCCCTGTCGACAGCCCTGTCGACACGGGGTGGCCGGGCAGTTCTGCCTGGCGCACCATTTTTGATTTGGGCTTGGTTGTGTGGCTTGGTTCTGGAGAATTCCGAAATCTGATGGACCTAATTCAACACAGGGTTAATCCTAGGGCTAAAAACACTTTAATCTTCTATAAATAAGACACTAATCCTACCCTAAAACCCCATTATTCATTCTAGCAACCAAACTATGTCAAATTGATTTCTCAAATGGCCTCCACTTAAAAACCCTAGCCACCACCCTCTTCATAAATCATTCCTATGAAGATTATGATGTTCATACAGCATTTCTAAGTTGTATGAATGATCATTAGCTTGCATACATCATCAAGTTGCAAGTTTTATTTGCTAAGCTAGAGTTTTTGGGATTTTTGTTAAGGGTGTTTCTTATTGGAGCTTTGTTTTGGGTTTTTATGCTTGCATAAAGGGCTTCTCAATCTTTACTTGTAGATTTGTGTCTTCTTAATATTTGTAAGCCCTCTTACCTTCATTTTAGAAACTCTAAAGTTAATATGTGATGCAAGTTGGGATTTTTGCAAGTTTATTTAGTTATGCATGTTTATGCAAGTTCACTAAGCCATGATTTGCAAGTTTATTGAGTTATGCATGTTTATGCAAGTTCACTATGCCATGATTTGCAAGTTTAACAAGTTATGCATGCTTATGCGAGTTCACTATGCCATGTTACACATGTTTGATAAGTTATGCATGTTTATGCAAGTTCACTAAGCCATGATTTGCAAGTTTATTGAGTTATGCATGTTTATGCAAGTTCACTATGCCATGTTATGCATGTTTAATAAGTTATGCATGCTTATGCAAGTTCACAATGACATGTTATGCATGTTTGACAAGTTATGCATGTTTATGCAAGTTCCCTATGCCATGTTAGGCAAGTTTAACATGTTATGCATGATTATGGTAATATGCAAGTTCACTATGCTAAGTTATGCAAGTCTAACATGCTATGCATGTTTGTTGCGATATGCAAGTTCATCATGTATGTTATGCCAAGTTCCCTCTTCCTATCCTTTATGCGTTATTACGAATATGTAAGCGATAGAATGACGTTGGGGGGGTTTTTGGGTAAAACTTAAAATACATGAAAATATAAGATTGGGAATTTACCTATTAAGTTAGGTCTACCCCTTGGGAATTTACCTATTAAGTTAGGTCTACCCAAGTATTTGTTAAACTTGTAATTATGTTTTGAAAATAAAGTGGACATGACACTTAGAAAACATAAGTGTGGCCAACTCGAGGTTGGGTTGAGTTTGTAGCGTAATTCTACCCGGAACTTACCGGCTTAACTAGTGGCTACAAACAATAGGATCCAATGTGAGAAGTTGGTCATGTGGTGCCAAGACCCGAGGTTAGACCAAGTTGTGGTGTAAATCTACCCGGAACCCACCGGCTTAACTAGGTAACCGCAACAAAGTCTAATGTGAGAGGTTAAGGCACAATTAAATTAATTAATGCCTCATGATTAGGGTTAAGTCATGGCCCACTAATACTTAACCAATTTTGGGGATACGAGGGATTAAATGGGGTTAAGTGGTGAACTGCTGGTTACACTTAACTAATTTAATCCATGATTAGTGAGGGGTTAAACCACACTTAACCCTCTTAGAAAACCCTAGCAACGTGGTCTGTTCCAGCAGTAATCCCAGTTTGGTATCATTCACAACCCTACAGGCTAGGCTAGGGCGGGGCACGATTACTGGACTGATGTAAGCGACCAAAGCGACGACTGAGTGGTACAGCGGTGCGGGTCCAGGCGGGCTACGGACGTGCACGTAGTCCGGTGTTGGACAAACTCGAGGCACGGGTACCAGTAGGTTTAGACTGTGCATTATTTCTTAGGTGTCTGGGGTTGACACCCGAGGGCTTGATACACCCGAAGGTGGACCCAGCACAGTCTGACTACAACCATATGTGGGCCGTATGGACACCAACACTTGACATGTTAGGTTTATAGGGAGCCGATCGACTAGACCGTTGGGCTGGACCTTGTATTAAGGTCACCTCATGTTATTGGGCCAAAGTTTGGGCTGAGGGATCAATACCTGTTATGTTAGTTTGCTAGTAAACTGTGGTGCAAAGCTTAATCTTCTTTATGTGATGACACATTTATCTATTGCCAGTATGTTCATCTCAGTTTCCATCATGCTGTTAACTTTATTAGTTTATAGACTGATCGTAGTAGGGCTTACCAGTCTTTTTGACTGACCTGTTTTCTTTCGCTTCTTTTCTTCCGTTCCCCCCCCCCCCAGGTTCTCAGGGAGGGAACAGTGGTGCTTAGCTTGGATCGCTTGCTTGTTTGCTGGATAGCTCATGTACGTCTGGACATTGAGCTCGCTATGGTTTATCATCTTTATTTTGGGGATAGCACTATGTATTTCAGTATTTCCGTTTATGATGTACTAGACATGTTTATTTTGGCAGTTGACTTTATGATGTACTAGACTTGTTTTGAGATGGTTTGAGATATTCCGCTGTTTTATTCTCACTTACTCTGTTTTACATATATATTTATGTTCTTGTTCTGCCTTGATATATCATTATGCATGCTTACCCAGTTCTAACGCCCCCCAGAAGCTAGTGCCCACGAAAGAGTGACCCTAGCGGAGGTGGGGTGTTACAAATTTGGTATCAGAGAATATGGTTTACAAGAAAGAACAAAAAGTTTTTAAAAGACTTTTGAAAAACTATTTTCAAAACAAGTATAAAGTATTTTCCAAAGAAAAGTCTAGTATTTTAAAAGGCTATTCCCCAAAAAGCCATTAGTGTTATCCTTCGTTCCCTTGACCTAATCTTATCTTATCTTTCGTTTCAGTATGGCTGAGAATCTTGCCATCCCGGATGGAGTAAACGTACCACTCTGGTATAGGAGACTTCTTGAAGCTAGGGCGGTAGCTGGCCCCGCAAACCCTACTCCCACTCCTCCTCCTGTAGTTGAGAATCCTCCCCCTAATGTCCCTCCTCCGGTGGTTCCTGTCCCTCCTCCTCCAGTTGCTGAGGCTCCTCTTCCTCCTCCTCCCCCTCAGCATCCTCAGGTTGAGTTCACGAAGGTTTGTAAAGACTTCAAGGCGATGGGAGGCAAGAATTTCCTAGGCACGGAATCTTTTGTTGAAGCTAGGAATTGGCTGAAAGACACTGAGGACTTGTTTGCTATCTTTAGGATTCATGAAGAAAGGAAGATCTTATTGACAGTGTGGCTTTTGAAGGACGAAGCAGCCTATTGGTGGGAGGTCACCAATGGGACGAGGCCCGTCGAGACTTGGGCCGATTTGAGGGCTAGATTTGTGGCCAAGTTTCTATCTTCTGCTGAGGCGAATTTACAGATGGAGAAGTTCATTGCATTAAAGCAAGGTGATATGTCTGTCAAGGAGTATGTGAACAAGTTTAATCAGCTGGCCCGTTTTGGTTTGGACAAGGTGAACACTCCTGAGAAGAAGGCTCTTCGATTTGCTAGAGGGTTGAATGAGCCGCTGCAGGGTTTGGCGATGTCACATATTCCGCATAGGGCTACTTTTGAGAGTTTGGTCGATATGGCTCTACTTCAGGGAGATGGAAAGAAAGAGGTCAAGTCGAGTGGTACTCAAGCAAAGAAGACTGATTCTCAGGGTAAAGGCAATCAAGGTGGTCAAAGCAGTCAGGGGAATCAGAGCAAGAACAAGAAGGGGAACAACAACAAAGGCAAGGGAAAGTGCAATTACTGTGGTGCGCCTGGACACTTATCTAAGGATTGTAGGAAGAAGAAAAGGAAGCTTAGTGGTGGATGTTTTTCCTGTGGTGAGACTGGACACTTCAGCAAGGAATGCCCGAAGAAGAAAGGGCAGGGTCAGACTCAGCGTGCTGGACCTTCAGGAGGGCAAGTTCATGCTCTCAATACCGCTCCAGTTCCCGATCGAGGTAGTGTTTCTGTTGAGAACCTTGTTTATGTTTCCGATCTTCCAGTTC
The DNA here is from genome assembly GCA_030737875.1 of Allium sativum. Taxonomy (NCBI): domain Eukaryota; kingdom Viridiplantae; phylum Streptophyta; class Magnoliopsida; order Asparagales; family Amaryllidaceae; genus Allium; species Allium sativum. The sequence goes on along the minus strand of CM060912.1, from coordinate 308,352,469 downwards.
GTACCTTGTTTGATTCTGGTGCATCACATAGCTTTATTTCATCTGATCTTGTTGATAGTTTGCACCTTAGTACTAGCTTAGTAGATGATCCCGTTTGTGTTTCGAATCCCATTGGGGGTTCTTCTCATCTATCTATGATATGTGAGGATCTGAGGATCTCTATACTCAGTGTAGAGTTCTTGTGTAGTGCGTATGTTCTTGGTTTCAGGGGATACAGATTGATTTCGGGCATGGATTGGCTGTCTAGACATGGAGCCATTCTTGATTGTGAGCATAGGGTTGTGAGGCTTGTGACTCGCCTTGGCAACACCTTAGAGATTTCATGCAATCCGAAGGATCCCGTCATGCTGTGCTATCTTGAATCTCTCGACTCGTCAGAGGAAACCCTTCAGTCTGTAAGGGTGGTCCGAGATTATCCAGATGTTTTTGAAGAAGTTAAGGGGTTGCCCCCTAAACGAGAGATTGATTTTCGCATTTATCTGGTGGATAATGCTAAGCCTGTTTCTTTGCCCGTTCGGCACATGGCTCCGCGTGAGAGACGGGAGCTCAGCAAGCAAGTAAAGGAGTTGCTTGAGAAGAACTTCATCAGATGAAGTATATCCGAATGGGGAGCGCCTGTGGTGTTTGCTACTAAGGCAGATGGTTCTCTTCGACTCTGTGTGGACTATAGAGAATTGAATAAGCTGACTAAGAAGAACAGACACCCATTACCGAGGATTGATGATCTTTTTGACCAGCTTGTTGGTGCTTCTGTTTTCTCTCAGCTTGATCTTGCTACTGGATTTCATCAGCTCAGAGTGGCTGAAGATAGTATAGACAAGACTGCATTCAGAACTCCAGATGGATTCTTTGAATGGCTTGTTATGCCATTCGGTTTGACGAATGCACCCGCGTATTTCGTGGACTTGATGAGTAGGGTGTTTCGAGAGTTCTTGAACAAGTTTGTCGTGGTCTTTGTGGATGATATTCTGATCTTCTCTAAGGATGAAGAAGAGCATGCGAGGCATCTTGTAGAGGTGATGGATACGCTTAGAGCGCATCAGTTAAAGGCCAAGTTCTCCAAGTGTCACTTTTGGAGAAGGGAAGTTCGGTTCCTTGGGCATATAGTATCTAAGCAAGGCTTGGCGGTGGATCCCACTAAAGTAGTTGATGTGCAGGATTGGAAGACTCCAAGGAATGCAACCGAAGTGAGAAGTTTTCTAGGTCTTGCAGGTTTTTACCGGAAGTTCATCAAGGACTTCGCGAAGATATCCGCTCCTCTTACTAAGTTGACGAAGAAGAACTTAGTTTTTGCTTGGGATATGGACTGTGAGCTTGCTTTTCAGAGACTCAAGAGAGCCCTTACCTCATCACCAGTTCTAGCTTTACCCGATGGTGGTAAGATGTTTACCGTGTACACTGATGCTTGTGGCACGGGATTGGGCGCCGTTCTGATGCAAGAAGGCAGAGTTATATGTTTTGGTGGTAGACAACTTAAGGTGCATGAGAAGAATTATCCCACTCATGATCTAGAGCTGGCAGCGATGGTATATGCACTCAAGGCTTGGCGTCATTATCTTCTGGGAGAGAGATTTGAGCTGTATACTGATCATAAGTCTTTGAAGTATCTCTTTTCGCAGAAGGATCTGAACTTGAGGCAGCAAAGGTGGATGGAATTCTTGGCGTCCTACGATTTTGATATTGCCTATACCCCTGGCAAGTGGAATGTTGTAGCGGATGCGTTGAGTAGAAAAAGGTTGACACTAAGTCCTCTATTTGTTGAGATGAAGAATTTAGAGTTCTTGGCAACCTTTGATTTCTCTTTGGCGATGGAGTCGACGACCGGTTCTTTAGCATCCCTGGAACTCAGGCCTACCCTTCTGGATCAAGTTGGGGCTTCGCAGAAGGAAGACCCTCAGATGATTGAGATTATGGATAAGCTGATTCGAGGGGAGACATCTAGTCACCTTGCTCGATATTCTATAGATGATAAGGGTTGGCTGAGGAGAGACGGAAGGCTTTGTGTTCCGATGGTGGAAGACTTGGTGAGGAAAGTTCTTGAGGAAGCACATCGCTCCATGTTGACTATACATCCGGGTGGAGATAAGATGTATAAGGATATGAAGCGCATTTTCTTCTGGCCTGGAATGAAGAAGGATGTGGCAGAGTTTGTCTCTAGATGTGTTGTTTGTCAGAGAGTAAAAGCCGAGTCGAAGAAGCCCGGTGGGCTATTGCATCCTCTAGAGGTCCCGCTATGGAAGTGGGAGAGTATTTCTATGGACTTTGTTGACGGATTGCCAAGGTCAAGAAAAGGGAATACAAGCATATGGGTCATTGTGGATAGGCTTACGAAGAGTGCTCATTTCATTCCGGTGAAGAGCAAAAGGACCGCATCTGGACTAGCATCAGTATATCTTCGTGAGATAGTACGACTACATGGAGTCCCTTCTAGCATAGTCAGTGACCGAGACCCCATCTTTACTAGTCAGTTCTGGAACAGTTTGCAGGAAGCTCTGGGCACGAGGTTGAACCTGAGTACGGCTTATCACCCACAAACGGACGGTCAGACAGAAAGGGTGAATAGGGTACTTGAGGACTTGTTGAGGCTTTGCATTCTGGATTTTGGTGGTACTTGGGAAGACCATCTTCCTCTTGTGGAATTTGCTTATAATAACAGTTATCAAGCGAGCATTGGGATGGCACCATTTGAGGCTTTATATGGGAGACCGTGCAAGTCACCTACATGTTGGTGGGAGCCTACAGATAAGCTTATACTTGGACCTGACATGATTAGAGATACATCCGAGAAGGTCGAGTTGATTAGAAGACGGATGAAGGCGGCCCAAGACAGACAGAAATCTTATGCTGATAGGCGAAGGACTGATTTGGAGTTTGATGTTGGGGATATGGTTTTCATGAAGGTTTCTCCTTTGCGGAATGTGGTTCGGTTTGGAGCAGTAGGAAAGTTAGCACCAAGGTTTGTTGGACCGTTTCCAGTGGTAGAGAGGATCGGGCAGATGGCCTATAGAGTGGAATTGCCTGAGAAGCTAGCTGGAGTGCATAATGTTTTTCATGTTTCGCATCTCCGGAAGTGTTTGCATAAGTCAGCAGAGGTGGTTGAGCCAAGTGTTCTAGAAGATGTGGAAGTAGAGAAAGAAGCTACCTTGAGGAGAGCTCCGATTCGTATCTTGGGGACAGAGATCAAGAAGCTAAGGAATCGTGAGGTCAAGTTGGTGAAGGTTCAATGGGGTGAAGCCGAGGAAGACGCAACTTGGGAAACTGAAGAGAAGATGCGTAGGCTTTATCCATTCCTCTTTGAGGGTACACTCTCAATCTCTTTATCTTTCCATGTCTATCTAGTTTATCTAGTTCATCGTGTCTATCTTATCATGAGAACCTTAGGTAGAATCCTTTGGATGAAACATGTGTTTGAGACATGTTATGTTTGATGGTTGCAAGTGGTTGCAAGTGTTTGCAAGTGGTTACTCGTGGATGCATGATACACATTAGGCACTAGATCGGCTCACACACTCCTCATATTGCATGTTCATGGGTGTTTATGCTTATTCTTGGATGAAATTTGTATGCTCTCACATGGATGTTGCATATGGATGAATGATTGAGCACGCATGTAGATATTATACATTATGTTAGGGATTTGCATACATATGGATACATTTCACTAACATATTTTGCATTGATCTTTGCATTAGATAAATACATATACACACACTTTTGCATATGTTCATACAGCATTTAGAATCTTTTAAGGACAATGGTTGCTCGTGGATGATGTTTTGAGTAGATGGATGTTGGATGGTAGGATATGTTCTTCCTAACTTGAAGGTTTCGGGGACGAAATCCTTTAAGGAGGGGAGAATGTAACAACCCGTATTTTCAATAACCTGTTATAATATAAATCGAGGCAGAATTTAACTATAAAATCTGAATCAAGGGAAACGGGCTATGCCATTGCGTTCGTCTCGGAAAAATACGCGAAATAGAGTCCGAGTTTTCGAAAATCGGAGTCCGTATGACCCAGTTAAGGCCCATTGAAGTTTTCAGAAATTTCCATATTAAAAACAGATTTAAATTTTAAGTTAAAAACAAGGGTTAGGGCACAACTGGCGTCAGGCGGGAAAACTCCCGCCAAGACCCCCAAGTCGACAGGCATGTCGACAGGGGTCTAAGGGTGTCGACTGCCCTGTCGACAGCCCTGTCGACACGGGGTGGCCGGGCAGTTCTGCCTGGCGCACCATTTTTGATTTGGGCTTGGTTGTGTGGCTTGGTTCTGGAGAATTCCGAAATCTGATGGACCTAATTCAACCTAGGGTTAATCCTAGGGCTAAAAACACTTTAATCTTCTATAAATAAGACCCTAATCCTACCCTAAAACCCCATTATTCATTCTAGCAACCAAACTATGTCAAATTGATTTCTCAAATGGCCTCCACTTAAAAACCCTAGCCTCCACCCTCTTCATAAATCATTCCTATGAAGATTATGATGTTCATACAAGCATTTCTAAGTTGTATGAATGATCATTAGCTTGCATACATCATCAAGTTGCAAGTTTTATTTGCTAAGCTAGAGTTTTTGGGATTTTTGTTAAGGGTGTTTCTTATTGGAGCTTTGTTTTGGGTTTTTATGCTTGCATAAAGGGATTCTCAATCTTTACTTGTAGATTTGTGTCTTCTTAATATTTGTAAGCCCTCTTACCTTCATTTTAGAAACTCTAAAGTTAATATGTGATGCAAGTTGGGATTTTTGCAAGTTTATTTAGTTATGCATGTTTATGCAAGTTCACTAAGCCATGATTTGCAAGTTTATTGAGTTATGCATGTTTATGCAAGTTCACTATGCCATGATTTGCAAGTTTAACAAGTTATGCATGCTTATGCGAGTTCACTATGCCATGTTACACATGTTTGATAAGTTATGCATGTTTATGCAAGTTCACTAAGCCATGATTTGCAAGTTTATTGAGTTATGCATGTTTATGTAAGTTCACTATGCCATGTTATGCATGTTTAATAAGTTATGCATGCTTATGCAAGTTCACAATGACATGTTATGCATGTTTGACAAGTTATGCATGTTTATGCAAGTTCCCTATGCCATGTTAGGCAAGTTTAACATGTTATGCATGATTATGGTAATATGCAAGTTCACTATGCTAAGTTATGCAAGTCTAACATGCTATGCATGTTTGTTGTGATATGCAAGTTCATCATGTATGTTATGCCAAGTTCCCTCTTCCTATCCTTTATGCGTTATTACGAATATGTAAGCGATAGAATGACGTTAGGGGGTTTTTTGGGTAAAACTTAAAATACATGAAAATATAAGATTGGGAATTTACCTATTAAGTTAGGTCTACCCCTTGGGAATTTACCTATTAAGTTAGGTCTACCCAAGTATTTGTTAAACTTGTAATTATGTTTTGAAAATAAAGTGGACATGACACTTAGAAAACATTAGTGTGGCCAACTCGAGGTTGGGTTGAGTTTGTAGCGTAATTCTACCCGGAACCTACCGGCTTAACTAGTGGCTACAAACAATAGGATCCAATGTGAGAAGTTGGTCATGTGGTGCCAAGACCCGAGGTTAGACCAAGTTGTGGTGTAAATCTACCCGGAACCCACCGGCTTAACTAGGTAACCGCAACAAAGTCTAATGTGAGAGGTTAAGGCACAATTAAATTAATTAATGCCTCATGATTAGGGTTAAGTCATGGCCCACTAATACTTAACCAATTTTGGGGATACGAGGGATTAAATGGGGTTAAGTGGTGAACTGTTGGTTACACTTAACTAATTTAATCCATGATTAGTGAGGGGTTAAACCACACTTAACCCTCTTAGAAAACCCTAGCAACGTGGTCTGTTCCAGCAGTAATCCCAGTTTGGTATCATTCACAACCCTAGAGGCTAGGCTAGGGCGGGGCACGATTACTGGACTGATGTAAGCGACCAAAGCGACGGCTGAGTGGTACAGCGGTGCGGGTCCAGGCGGGCTACGGACGTGCACGTAGTCCGGTGTTGGACAAACTCGAGGCACGGGTACCAGTAGGTTTAGACTGTGCATTATTGCTTAGGTGTCTGGGGTTGACACCCGAGGGCTTGATACACCCGAAGGTGGACCCAGCACAGTCTGACTACAACCATATGTGGGCCGTATGGACACCAACACTTGACGTGTTAGGTTTATAGGGAGCCGATCGACTAGACCGTTGGGCTGGACCTTGTATTAAGGTCACCTCATGTTATTGGGCCAAAGTTTGGGCTGAGGGATCAATACCTGTTATGTTAGTTTGCTAGTACACTGTGGTGCAAAGCTTAATCTTCTTTATGTGATGACACCTTTATCTATTGCCAGTATGTTCATCTCAGTTTCCATCATGCTGTTAACTTTATTAGTTTATAGACTGATCGTAGTAGGTTCTCAGGGAGGGAACAGTGGTGCTTAGCTTGGATCGCTTGCTTGTTTGCTGGATAGCTCATGTACGTCTGGACATTGAGCTCGCTATGGTTTATCATCTTTATTTTGGGGATAGCACTATGTATTTCAGTATTTCCGTTTATGATGTACTAGACATGTTTATTTTGGCAGTTGACTTTATGATGTACTAGACTTGTTTTGAGATGGTTTGAGATATTCCGCTGTTTTATTCTCACTTACTCTGTTTTACATATATATTTATGTTCTTGTTCTGCCTTGATATATCATTATGCATGCTTACCCAGTTCTAACGCCCCCCAGAAGCTAGTGCCCCCGAAAGAGTGACCCTAGAGGAGGTGGGGTGTTACATGCTCCAGTGGCATCCACGATAGATGTAGGTGTTCAGTTGCCTAGGGTTGTGGATTTTGCGAAGTTGTTCAAAGATTATACATCTCTAGGAGGGAAACCATTCAAAGGAGATGAGCCAGTTGAAGAGGTTCAGAGGTGGATGGATTTTTGTGTCCGTATTTTTGGAGACTTGGGTTTGGATGATGCAATAAAGAGAAAGCTTGCGTCAAGGCAGCTGCAAGGCAGGGCCATGGAGTCGTGGAATTCTGTTACACCTAAGACTCCAGAGGAAGAGGTATCATGGGAGCAATTCCAAGTTAAATTCAAGACAAAGTTTATCTCCACTGCTCAGAAGTCAGCTTTGTTCAAGAAGTTCGTAGTGCTGAAACATAATGGTTGTTCTGTGCTTGATTATGTTTCTGATTTCGAGGCCTTGTCCAGATATGCTCGTTCATATATTGACACACCCTATCATAAGAACGAGAAGTTTGTTGTAGGTCTGCATGCCTACGTAGGAAGACCGTTGGTGGAACATCTTGAAGACTCATTTGATAAGCTTGTGGAAAAAGCCGTGAGACATGAGAGCTTGTTTCCGAAAGAGGAAGTTGTTGTAGTTGCATCCAAGGAAGCTCCAAAGCCACAACAGGGTGGTAATAATATGAAAACGAAGCAGCAACAACAGAAAGGATAGGATGGCCAAAACAAGCAGAAGGGAGAGTAGACTTGTTTTAACTGCTGGCAGAAGGGCCATTTCTCTAGTGAATGCAAGAACCCCAGAGCTGAGAAGAAGTGCTTCAAATGTGGAAAGTCTGGGCATGAGAAGAAAGATTTCCCAGAATCAGCTAAGGGTAAACAAATTGTGAAGGCTTATGCTTTGGAAGTCGTGCCGTCTTCTTCAAGAGCTTCTACAACAAAGGAGAAGGGAAAGGGTGTCGTCGTTCAAGGTACTCTTTCTGTTCGAGGTGTTTCGGTTCGAGTTTTGTTTGATACTGGAGCATCGCATTCATTCATTTGTAATGAGCTAGTTTGTCGTTTGGGTTTGGAACCCGAAATTTGTGATAGACCTTTCGTAGTGACTAATCCAGTTGGGGGTTCATCCAGTTTTTGAATGATTTGTCATGGTCTAGTGTTGTCGAGTCATGGTTACTTTTTTGTGTGTAATCGCTTTGTTCTTAACTTCGCTGGGTTTGGGATCATCTTGGGCATGGATTGGATCAAGAGGTATGCGGCAAGGGTGAATTACGAGAAGCTAGAGGTGAAAGTCGGGGATGTGGAAGGGCGAAAGTTGTTGATTAGATGTAAGCTCGAAGACGGGGTCTTCCTAAGCTATCTATATTCTCTTGTGATTCCACAGGAAGACTTGTCATCAGTGCTGATCGCGAATGAGTTTGAGGATGTCTTTGACGAGTGCAAAGGTTTGACGCTGCATCATAAGATCGAGTTTAGAATCGATTTGGTCAAGGGTGTTAGACCAATCATTATGCTTCTTAGGCAGATGGCTCCTAAGGAACAACGAGAGTTAGAGGTGCAAGTGCAAGACCTTCTAGGAAAGGGATTCATTCGGAGAATTGTTTCCGAATGAGGTGCACCAGTAGTATTTGAAACCAAGGCGGATGGCTCGTTAAGATTGTGTGTGGACTATCGTGAGCTGAATAAGGTGACCAAGAAGAACAAGTACCCATTGCCAAGAATTGATGACTTGTTCGATCAGCTTCACGTAGCCAAAGTCTTTTCTCAGATGGATTTGACAACGGAATTTCACCAGTTGAGAGTGGCAAAGGATAGTGTGCCAAAGACTGCTTTTAGGACACCATTTGATTTCTTCGAATGGTTGGTAATGCCATTTGGATTGACTAACGTGCAAGCGTACTTTGTGGATCTTATGAATAGAGTTTTCAGAGATCAGTTGAATAAGTTCATGCTTGTGTTCGTGGACGACATTCTGGTTTACTCTCGGAATGAGGAAGAGCACAAGACGCACTTGAGAGTTGTTTTGGAAATCTTGCGAAAGCATCAGCTGAAGGCTAAGTTTTCGAAGTGTCACTTCTGGAAGAGCGAAGTGAGGTTCTTAGGCCATGTTGTTTCTGGATATGGTATAGCGGTTGACCCCGCTAAAGTAGCAGCAATCCAGGACTGGGATAGACCTAAGAATGCAACAAATGTGAGAAGTTTCCTTAGTTTAGCAAGGCATTACCGATGATTTATCAAGTATTTCTCAAAGGTAGCTGCACCATTGACAGGATTGACGAAGAAGAACCAAGTGTTACGTGGGATGCAAAGTGTAAGCCAACATTTGGAATCCTGAAGGAGAGACTGACTAGTGCTCCTATTTTGACCATTCCAAGTGGGAATGAAGAAATGGTTGTGTATACCGATGCATGTGGTACTGGACTTGGAGCAGTACTGATGCAAAAGGATAAGGTTGTGGCCTACGCGAGTCGACAACTAAAGCCGCATGAGAGGAATTACCCAACCATTGATTTAGAGTTGGCAGCGATTGTGTTTGCTTTGAAGACGTGGAGACATTATCTATTGGGAGTTCGTTTCGAGTTGTTCACGGATCACAAATCACTAAAGTATCTTTTCTCCCGAAAGGATTTGAATCTTCGGCATCAAAGATGGTTGGAGTTTCTAGCATCGTATGATTTCGATATAGCCTATGCTCCTGGTAGAAGTAACGCGGTTGTAGATGCGTTGAGTCGAAGACATGCAAGTTTGAGAGCAATGTTTTCGGAATGGAAGAGCCTCGATTATTTGGCAAGGTTTGATTTTAGGCCAAGGTGCGAGTTGGAACCTGAAATGTTGGCAAGCTTATCGGTAAGAGCTACTCTTATCAAAAGGATTGGCGAGAGCCAAAAGCAAGATTTGAAACTTGTCGAGTTTATCCAGAAGCTGGAACCAAAGAATAAACAGTTCGAAGTCGATCAAGAATGTTGGCTTCAAAAGCAAGGGCGATTAGTTGTTCCTGCTATCGACGGATTGAGAGATGAGGTTATGAGAGAATGTCATCACTCTAAGTTGACGATTCATCCCTGTGGTAATAAGATGTATCAGGACATGAAGCGAGTCTACTGCTGGGAGGACATGAAGAGAGATGTTGGAAAGTTCATTTCCAAGTGCATGAACTGCCAGTTGGTGAAAGCTGAACATAAGAAGCCGAGTGGTTTACTTTAGCCATTGGAAGTTCCTACATGGAAGTGGGAGAAGATATCGATGGACTACCTAGAACCAGGGCAGGAAACGAAGGAATTTGGGTCATCGTTGATCGCTTGACCAAAAGTGCAAGGTTCATTCCTGTCAAATCGACTAGGACAACATCTAAGTTGAGTGAACTTTATATGAAGTAGGTAGTTCGATTCCATGGTATCCCAAAGAGAGGAAACTTTGGGAACCGAGTTGTGTTTGAGTACGGCTTATCATTCCCAAACTGATGGTCAAATCGAGAGGGTTAACCGAGTTTTGGAAGATCTCCTAAGGGCTTGTGTGTTAGACTTCGGGGGATCATGGGAAGACAATCTACATCTAGTTGAGTTTGCATATAATAATAACTACCAGTCTAGCATTGGGATGACACCATACGAGGCGTTGTATGGGAGGCCATAAAATTCTCTGACATGTTGGTTAGAAACAGGAGATAAGTTGATTCTTAGGCCAAAGATGATAAGAGGGCAACAAATGAAGGCAGTCCAAGATCGTCAGAAGAGTTATGCTGATAAACGTCGAAAAGATTTGGAATTCGACGTTGGCGATATGGTTTTCGTGAAGATTTCACCATTGAAGCATGTGGTTAGATTTGAAAGCAAAGGGAAGTTAGATTCTAGGTTCGTTGGACCATTTCCAATAGTCGAGCGAATGGGAAAGCTCGCATATAGATTGGAATTACCCGAGAAGATGTCGAGTGTGCATAATGTTTTTCATGTGTTGTTTCTACGGAAGTTTGTGCATGATTCAGATGTGGTGGAATCTTCAGAGTAGTACGAAGACCTAGAAGTAGAGACCGTAGTTGCGAGACCTCGTAAGCCACTTCGTGTTGTGGGGAATGACACGAAACAGCTTAGGAGGAAGACAATTAAGCTAGTCAAGGTATAATGGAGCGAGGATGGCGACGATTGTACATGGGAGACAGCATGAAGGCGACCCGTCCAGAACTCTTCGTCGGTATGACCCGTAAATATCATACCGCCTTACATCATTGTAACTTGTGCTATGGTTGTTTTTAGAATTCCGCGTGCTAGGATAGGTCTATGGATGCATGGTTTGATGGCTGCTAGTTTGGATGATAGAATTGGCTACTCATGAGTGATAGGCATGCAGAATTGTTGTGGTTGCTGTAATTTCGAGGGCGAAATTCCTAAGGGGGAGAATGTAACGACTTGCATTTTACGTATCAAAAGATCGTAAAATATTTTTATTTTATTCCTTGAGGGTTGGATCATTCTCATATTTTAATATGTTTCTTATGGGGATGTGAGACATGTCCATAATTTTTACCAATTTTGTTTGTGATCATTTTTCCCCTGTTATTCTTGTACAAGGGATAACTTTTGAGTGGGATCGAACCAGGTGCTGAAACCCATGCCATTGGAAAGGAAATGAAGATTCCCTTTCCGTAGAGTGGTCACATTAAAGATTTGCCTCAACGGTTTGGGAGGAATCGCTGTTTTAAGTTTTTTCAGTTTGTTGTCTAAGTTTTGGGAGCCTTAGTGGGCTGATTTGTAGAGGCCCATTAGTGGGCTGGTAGAAAGCTATAAATAGGGGGTGACAGGTATGGAGAATAGTTTACTTTCTCCATTCTCTCATTTGGTGGCCTTGTGTTCCTCCTTCCTCTAACACCTTTCCACCATTAAAATCGAGACCTAAAGAAGGGAATCCAAGATCTACCCCATTTGAAGCTAGATCTACATCATTTAAAGTGAGAGTTCATCGAATTGAAGGATTTGGATCAAGGTCTTTGCTATCCAGAATCTAATTTCACCATTTTTTCTTTGATTTGGAGAATTGGTGAGTGATATGCATCTCTCACATGGATTCAATCAAGTATACGAGTTCTATGATCTTAATTTCATCAAATTCAAGTCGTTTTCCTTAGATCTACATCATGGTAAGTCTTTTTTCATATGAATCACCATAGGATCTTGTTTAGCAACTTGAAACTGGTAATTTTCATGTTATTTACATATGTTTATGCTAGTTAGATCCATAATTTTGTTCATATGTTCATTTATCATGATTTTGGTGAAATTACATAATTTTGGTGAAAATCATCATATTCATGTTGTTATTGATTCCATAATATGCCTATGGTTGGATTGAAGGAATTGGAAGAGTAGATTTCATCTAAATTGTTGTTTGGCAAAGTTTTGGTCGATAGTGGACTTGGATTGGGGCTGTACAGGCCATGGGTCGGTCGTGTATTACTATGGATAGTACAACTGGAGTACAAGTGGGTCTGGTCGGCACCAAAATGGGTCAGCACCAAAATGGGTCAGCACCAAAGTGGGTTGGCACCAAAATGGGTCGTCACCAAAGTGGTTCGGCAGTCGGCACCAAAGTGGGTCTGCACCAAAGTGGGTCGGCACCAAAATGGGTCGGCACCAAAGTGGGTCTACACCAAAGTGGGTCGGCACCAAAGCGGGTCAGCACAAAAGTGGGTCTGGTGTGACACTTCTGGTGATGATGTGACTTCGTAGTGAATTCAGTGAGGGCTGTCTAAGTGATGTGAAGTGTTCGTTGCTAGTCGTAATGCAATGGGTGTGATGACAACTCAAAAGTGTTCTGAGCTTGTCAGAAATGGTTGGATGGTCGCCGTCGCTAACGACTAGAGATACTGAAGGCCTAGGAATTATCATTATTGTAGGTTCTATCGGGCTCAAAGAAGGGGTTACATGATTTTGTTGTATGGTTTCATACCTTGATGATCGTCCATAGCTGCCTTGCACACCTTTCATCGCATTATCTCTCTTGTTCAGTGCAAAGGTTATGAGCGGTCGTCACAGTTGCCACTTTAGGAAGTGATACATTGTACTGTGGGTCCGACACAGGGTATTTACGGGATAGGGAGCCGATCGATTGGGGTAGTAATTAGGGTACATCTAATCCTTCCTGTTTAGGAGCCCATTATTATCGTTTGGGGTAACACCTGTTATTTCTGTTGGGCTATCTGTTATTATCGTTTGGGGGTAAAACCCATCACTAGAAGTACACCTAAGTCTACCATTATGCTTCTGTTGGGATCATTTTGTTTCTGTTATACTGGTATTGGTGCAGAGAAAAGTATTTGGGAAGCGTAATCTATTATGTTTTGTTCATTCTGCTTATCTTGCTCATTCTGTTATACCTGTCTTATGATACTGTTATCTCTCATCCACCTTATATGCTTCTCATGATGCTTTTACTTATTTATATGTTAAAAGTAACCGGACTCGCCAGACGTTATGTCTGACCCGTTTTGTTTTCTTTTCTCTCTCAGCTTCCTTTTTCCCCTCTAGGTTCTCAGGGTGGGAATACTCAGGCTTGATTAGGATTCTCTCTTCTGTTTCTGCCTGGAGCTGCTTATATGTACCATTTTGATTTCCTGTCTACTTTGGTATGGCTATTTTTGGGGACTATGATTTTATATTACTGTACTATGATGATTTTAGTACAAGGCTTATATTTTAATTTGATGTAATGGGTTTTCTGTATTTCAAACTTATGTTGTAACTGGATTTTGGACCACGATGTTATCTGTTTGGAAAATAAAGTTTTAAATTCCGCTGCTATTTTATATCTATCTTGTGATGTTTCTATTTCTGTTTACCTATAACTCTTCATGTAACTTAATGCATTCTATTAAAGAGTGACATTAACGGACGTGGGGTGTCACATGTATCAACGAGCATAACAGATAGAGCTGGTTTGGACAGAATTGGGCGCAGCTAGAATGTTTAATTAAATTAAACACTTTTTTAATTTAATTAAAACAAATTGTTTCAACAACAAATGGAAATCAAGGTGAGTTTAACTCACTTAGTTTTATATAAGTAGGGTTTTTATGTGCGATGTTTGCTAATGGTTGATGACTGGATAACTGTTTGCTTGTATACTGAATATTTTTAATATTCAGTGGTTAAATTAAACGCTTTTTTAATTTATTGGAAATTGAATCCTTATTTTAACAATTAGATTCCAAACGAGGTAACTTACCTTGTTGTTTACATTAATAAAAAAATTGAATGCTTGATTGGATGTTATAAATTGTTTGTTGACTGAACTGTCTATTTATGTTTATCGTGATGAATAAATATATTTTCGTATTGAATTTGAGGTAACCCGTTGTGATGCAGGGAAGGACAAGTTGGAGGGATCCAACCAGATTCCTCAAATATATTGTTTATTTATATGAACTGTTTAATGAATTTGAATGGTTGTTGATTGCTGAAACCAAATTCAACACTTGTTTGATATTAACCAATGGGTGATATTGGTTGAGCAATTATCGGCAGATGGCCTGTAAATGAACCGTTTTATAGAAATTGATTTACCATTAGGTAATTCAATAGAAAGGAAGTTATAAAATTGTTTTTATAACTAAAGATAGATTTGAAATCTATTTTATATAGATTTTTTTTAAATGAATTTATTAAAGGAAATAAATGAATATTTTTATCTTGTAATTATAAAATGAGTATATAAAACGAGACTCGTATGTTAACGAGTTTTGTAAGCAAGTGAGCAGCGAATAACAAAATGGTTAAGGGTTGAATTGATTGTTTTTCAAGAAACAATTAAATGAGATTATTTAATGTAATTAGATTGTTAATTAAATCAAATGAAATTATTTAATTAATTTTATTTATTAATTTAAAAGAATAACTAAATGAAAATGGTTAACAAAGTAATGTTGTTTGAGATGACAAATCAACTACTTGCACGGGAATTGATTGTTAAAAACTATTATTGGATTGTTAATTATTATTGAAGTTAAGTATCATTTTAAAATAACCTTTTAAGAAAGATTATTTATTTTGTTTATATTCGATAAAGAAGTAAACTATGTGATGTAAAGGATATTAGAAAATTAACAAGGAATTGGCCTGTAAACGGGATTTTAAAAATAAAGTATGAATATGAATTCATAAAGTGACTCGATAGACATTATTCGAATATATAATAGTGTTTCCAAATGATACCAAGTTGTTTTGACATATCGAGCCCAAATTTCTATAAAAAGAATAATATTAACTTTTAAAGTGAATAATGTTTGAAAGAAACAGGGTTGAAATGGAAATGGTAATAAAGGGAATTAGTTGAGTAAGACCTTGTTTATAATTAAAAAGAATATTAATAAGTTTACTCGTATTTATATGAGTTAGAAGTTTGATTTATTCCTTGGAGGGAATTTTATAAAAAGGAAAGTTTAAACAAGATTCAGTATGAATTGAAATCGAATGGAGGCTTAAGTGGATCAAATTTGATTGAAAAAGTGAAAATCTAACGATAAGATCTAGAGATAAATGTTTTAGATATGAAATGGAGTTAATTGAAACAAAGTGGTTATAAATGGGATTCTATAGTAAATAGAAGTGTTGGGATAATTACTGAAATGGGATTTCGTTAATAAACTTCTATCTATTCCGAAGATAAGAATGTTGTCGACTCAAGGTCCGAGAGGTAAATAAAATACCCCAACTTGAACGACTTCATGATTATCCAAGGATGATATTAGTTTACAAACGAGGGTGGTTGAGGACATTAAAATTTATATTTCTGTGAAGGATATTTTAAGCCAAAATTTAAATATTTATAAGTTGAATAATTTGATTTGGAAATAAGAATTTAAAAGCGAGCTATATACTAAACTAATGAATCCACTTTATTTTTCTATGGATGATTATTGTTTATTTTGATAGTTAAATCACCGACTATCAAAATCTAACCAAATCGATTGTTGGTACGGGAAGACCGGGATCAAATTTATATTCGAAAACCATTCCGACCAGCAAATACATAAACGTTAAAAATGAATAATGTTGATCAAGATGGAGAAATTGAAGGCTGTGGATCTTCATAAGTGGAAGGATCGCTTATTGAATTTCTCTAGCTAGATACCAGAGGTTTTTAAACTGTGATTCAGTCGTGGTTGAGATTTTGTGGATTGCAAGGAATTATCGCTACTGATCCTTTGGATGCGGTTGGAGGGTGACTTCAGTTCATCCTTTTCTTGGATGACTAGTATGGACGAGTGTCTGACAGAGTATTTCCAGATAGTCACATACATTGATTTCTTCAAATGTGACCAGTGTAATTTTGAGGACGTCAATTAGTGATTTGACAAATCTGACGATATGGCATTCAAAGTTGATATGTTGATCTAAAAAGGTAGATAATTGTAGCCTCAAGCCTCATCAACCAGAAATGACAAAAATCGGGTAGGCAGCATGGCTAAGTGAGTCACTCCCAAGTAGGGTGTATAATCACTTATCTAGAGAAAATTCATTTCCTTCTTTAGTCTATTCGATGTTGTCCCTTTCAGGAAACGATTGATGATCCCAACCGTTAGTGATATACATTCGATACACTCAAGAAAAATGAGTTGTCGGTCATGTGTGGCCGGGTTTTAAGATGTTCTTGTTGAACCCAGTGTATTCCCCTCTAGATATACACTATCAGTAGGTGGTTCCATACCTTGCCATAGTCGGAATCCATTATCCAATAAGTGCCCATGGTTTTCGAAATTATATTATATATGTAGAGCGTGAGATGAAAGCTTTCTTCTAGATGCTTATTTATTTGATTTAGACACTATTATAATATCAGAATATGTATGATTTCAAATTTTTTTGGGTTATCATAAGGTTAAAACCGCCGTGTTTAGGTGTGGACTGGTCTTACGATTATCCTTTTTCTTTCAGAAAATATTTGTTAACTTTAAAATCAAGTTGGATGTTGCTTGTAAACCTAGTGGGTTTCTCACTCTGGTTCGCCAGACTGACCCGATGTTTGTAATGCTCGGGTTAGGCCAAGTTTTTTAGGTCAGGTTTGGATGCTACGAACTTCAGAAGATATACTGGAGGAGTTCAGACGTATGATATTGCCTAGTATTTATTCCGCTGTGTGATGTAAATGAGGACAAGTTGTATAACTGTCCAGATGTATTGATGTACTCTGATGTTTTGTAAGTATTTTTCAAGTTTCAATAAAGTTTTAGTTATATATTATATTTTATTCCGTTGCGATGTGAGACTCTGAATCTGTTATGTATTCTTCTTCTTCTATTCTAATATTTCTTTCTTTCTTATCCTGCCCTCTAATTTTCTTTCTATTAACTATCTCGTGTTTTCGATACTTGGGTTTCAACAAGTAATACAGATATTATGTATTATTGTCGAAATCCGGGGATCGAATCCGTTAGGTCGTTACATTGGTAACAGAGCTATTGGTTAAGTAGTAACCTTGGCTCTGTGGCATAACTCAGTAGAGATAGGGTTAGTAACACCCTAGATTGAGTTTGAGTGTATATACGAGAGAGCATATTTGTAGATTTTAAATAAAAATATTTTGTATTTTACTGATTGATTGGTCCAAGTGTTGGAAACCATATTGAATTAGCAATTGGCATAATATTGTTTTATAAAGACGGTAAATGAAATAATCTTGCCCAATTATATTTTTGTAGAAAAAGGAAATAATTTTCTATAATATATTAATATTGGTTGTTTTGCTTGATTTGATTGGAATTCAAATGGAATTGTGAAATAAGATCGAACTGATTATGGAAAATCAACCAGTTAATTAAAATAAAAATGAATATGGCAATAAGACTTAACCTGGTTAAGTGAAATTGAATCAAATAAATTTGGAATTTGGAATTTAGAAACCGAATGGATAATAATAGAAATCAATCGAATATTAATCGATTGATGCTAATGTATGATAAACCAAAGTGAATGCAGACTAGTAGGTATCGATATTGAATATAATTCAAATAATTTTTTTGTTTATTATTTGTATGTTGGATTGGTTACATTAAATTCAACGAGTTAATAAGAAATTGAATGAATTGGGAATAAAATCAGTTATGAAATAACTGAAATATTTAACCCTTTATTTGTTATTTGCATTGCAAGTTGAGTTAAGTGCAGATTCCAAAAGGCTATGGAATTAATTTGGTTTCTCAGATTGGAAGGCGAAGAACAGTTATGTGTTTGCTTCGAAATTGGAATTGATTTGCCCGACAAATAGGTAAACCTTAATATATATTGATTGGTGGGTGATTGATTTTATACCCTAGGTTGGGTTTCCATTTGGCTTTCTTTTGGAGAAATTGAGGCCCGGAGTGGCAGTTGTAGTTGTACCGATCAAGCCAGGCAGAGGTGATGCTGGAGAAATTTTCCAAAATTTTAAAGAGTTTGAATTTGTTTTGATGATAATCCAAAATTGTTAACCGGCCTTTTGGTCCGGTTCCCAAAATGTACACAGGACATGCTCAGCTCAGCCCATCGCGTGGAGACAAGGCCAGGAGGACGTTTAGGAGTAAAGGAAACAGGCTGAAGAGGGACCACATCATCGGAAAGCCTCGCAACCTGAGCCACAGACCACCATAGCATATGCGCCCAAGGCCTTCGTACCCTACAGGGTGCGAATTTCGCACCGCTAAGGGGTGCGAGATTCGCACCCGCAGGGTGCGAAGTTCGCCTAGCCGGGTGCAAAATTCGCACCCAGCAGGGGGTGAAGTTTGCATCCTACGGGGGTGCGAAATTCGTACCCTGGGGTGCGAAATTCGCACCCCTATAGGCCAGAGGCTCGCACCCCCAAGGGTTCATGCGAAATTTTGGCATGCATGCGGAGGGGGTGCAAATTTCCAGGTGTGGAGGTCCATTTCTACCTACTCCTACCTACTACCACCTACTCCTACCTAATCCTTGTCCTATAAATACCCTATGGCCTCACACTTCAGAAGGAGAATTTTTGAGACCTTGAGACTTCATGAGAGCTCCATTAATGGCATCTACTCTTTAAGGAAGAAGAAGTGCAAAAGTGTCTTTTTCCAATATTCCCTAATATATGCCGATTATGACATCATATATGATAATGATGACATCACCTAGCCTACAAGCAAATGTAATGAGGTGTCATGTTATGGACTCAACCTTGTAATCTTTTGTGATCAATAAAATTCCAACAACGCTTCAAAGTGGATGTCGGCCCCTCATTATAATTCTCTTGTGTCATTTACCTTTTTCATGCTGTTGTCTATACGACCTGATTAACTATTCCTGGTAATTGGAAATCTTTGGTGTTTACGACATTTTTTGCCGTCAGCAGTTGGTGCTTTCACTGAGAAACTGAACTCAAGATTTGCTTCTTTCTCCCATATTATCATCTCGGCTTCGACGAGCTTAAGGTTCCTTTCTCAACCTGCTGTCGAGTCTGCTTACGATGGCAAAGAAGTCAAAGAACGCAATGGTCGGCTCTTCAGCCACAGCCGAGGCCGGTACATCCCAACAACCTCAACCGATAGATATCCCGACCGCTAATGAAACCGTCCCTCCTATTGTGGACCCCGAACCGCCCGTTACACAAGCTCAAACTCGCGCGCTTAATGAAAGATATGAAAATACTGCGGTCGAGCTCAACCAACCATTAAGAAATAACATCGACCTTATGCGGCAACTACAAGAAAGTCAA
Organism: Allium sativum; assembly: GCA_030737875.1. Taxonomy (NCBI): domain Eukaryota; kingdom Viridiplantae; phylum Streptophyta; class Magnoliopsida; order Asparagales; family Amaryllidaceae; genus Allium; species Allium sativum. Next base: position 308,333,032 of record CM060912.1, on the reverse strand, counting down.
TGCGTCGTTGCTCGACTTTAACTACCTCGGAACAACGCTCAGCCCCGATCAACTATATCGCAAACTTCCTCTTTCGAGTCAGGGGCCCGCATCAAAGGACGAGGTTTAGCCTCATCAGCAACGTCGTCGCTCGCACCCACGCTCTTGGCAATGGCCATGGCAATGTTAACAGAAATGGGAAGGGCAACGGTGACCGAACTACAGTCACATATAGCGAGGGAGCACATTACCGAGACACTCTCGCTTGATCAACAACAACGGACCAGATCCTACAAACCAACCTCTTCCTCGACACAACCTGATGGTCGATAATCAGGGTGAGAGGCCCGCTATTCCAACGGCCCGTGCTCCTCCAGAACAGGATCCGCATCACCCCGCTCCACCTCACCGTCCACACCAAGACCCAATCATAGATGTCGAGGACATGGAGGAAGACGATCCGCAACAGAACTCTGGAACCTCGTCAAAACCCATAGGTCCCAATGGCGGACCCTCATCCAACTTACCTTCCCGACATGGTCCGAACAATTATAAGGGAAATTGTAACGACCCAGATTTTCGGCGACTTTGGTTATCGACATATGCTCGATGTCGATAACCAAGACATCGAAAAATCCCGGTAATTAATAAAAGAAATTAGAGGGTGTGGATAGATAAGATAGAAACTTAGAATAGGAGAAAAGAAGAACTTACATCATCAGAGTAACACGAACCTCACAACGGAATGAATAACATATAATATATAACATAACTTTGAAATATAACAGTTATGTATACAATAGCACTTATCAGAGTACAACACTTACAACACAGCGGAAATAAACTATAGCTATATGATCCAGAAGCCTCCTGCTCCAGCTCTTCAAGTATATCTGTAAATCCCGACTACTTGACTGCCCGTACAAATTTAGGCACCCAAGAGTTTAGGGAAAACAGCAAAGTAAACTCCGGGTCAGTCATGGGACTGGTGTGAGTAAAATAGTTTAACACAGGTATATGAACAAGTAAACGATATCTCATAAGACCACACCGCAGAACGGAACGGGTTTTTTCCCTTATGAGAATCCAAAATATCTTTATATCAAAAACCTTTTGATATTATAATAATGTCTATGTACAAATAGATATCAACTAGCAGAAACGCTTTCATCTCACGTTCTACATATATAGTATACAATCAAAATCGCAAGCACGTATTGGATAATGGATTTCCAACTATGACAAGGTATGGAACCACCTTCCGATCAGTGTACTCTAGGAACGATACACAGGAGTTCAACAAGAACATCTTGTGACTCAGCCACACATGACCGACCACTCATTTTGCTTGAGTGTATCGAATGTATATCACCAACGGTTGGGATCAGCAACCGTTCCCGTATATATATGGGACATCATTGATAGATTTAAGAAACAAATGAATATTCTCTAGATAGGTGATTATACACCCTACTTCGGTGCGACCGACTTAGCCATGCTGCATGCCCGATTCCTGTCATTTACCGGTTGATGAGGCTAGAAGCTACGCTTTATCATCACATCAGATTCACTTCGAATGCCACATTGTCAGATCCATCGAAAATCACTAATTGACGTCTACAACCATACATTACGTGTCAGCTAAAAGAAGTTGCCTTCTCCGCTTCCACTCTTGGTACGGTTGAAGAAATCGATGTACGTGACCTTTCTGGAAATACTCTTTCAGACATTCATCAATACTAGTCATCCTCATTCACTTAGAATGTCACATCGTCATACCCGCCAAATCACAAATTGATTTACCCAAAAGTAACACGGGTATACAGCTTAGAGAAACGAATTCCTCCGCCACCAAACGTGAATACGTTTGAACAGATCAACTTACGCGATCCATTGGATATACTCTGTCAGACCTTCGTCCATACAAGTTGTCCTGGGACTGGACAAACCGAAGGCACTATTCAGTATATCCATCTTAGTCACTGTTATCTAAGACTTATACAACAGCCCTTGCATTTTACTCCGTCTTCAATTATCTTAGGCATATATGATTCACAACGCTTATGCCAATATAGAGTGGTTCTTCGGATAATAATCCAACCGGTCTCTCCATATTAACAACGTTAAAATGGTTAAAACTTCGATAGTCTGTGATTTAACCATCAAAGAAAACAAGTGTGCAAACAACGATATTATTTCTAGATGGAAATTATATCAAACGAACATCATTTAACATTTATCTCTTTAGTTCATTTTACATCTCCTGTTTCCCTATATTCAACATTTGCTATTTTCTATATTTAGAAAATATACGTTATTAACACTGGAAACATTTCCATTCCTTGTTTTCTGTATTTAGAAAACATTTCTGATTCTTGTTTGGAAAACATTTCCAAACTCCTACGTTTGGATTAAACAGATGTTTAGATAAAACATCGCTATGCCAACTCAGCCATTTTCTTTAATTACTAAATTCACTTTACCATCCTTTACTGCCGAACCTTAACCATTCCTCAGTTAAAAACGAAGCCAATCAAGTTGGGGTAGAACTACCTCTCAGACCTTAACTGAACAACACTTCTAACCTTGAAATAGGCAAAGTTCACTTTATATTTCTTTAACTAACTTCCTTACTTAACCTTTCTTTCGAATAACTATATTCGACTAACTCTTTCACTTAACTCCTCTCGAATAAACTATATTCGATAACTCCTTTAATTCTATTCGAATAAACTATATCCGATTTACTACTTTACTCTATTCGAATAAACGATATTCGATTAACTCCTTTACTATATTCGAATAAACTATATTCGATTAACTCCTTTACTATATTCGAATAAACTATACTCGATTAACTCCTTTGATTTAACTCTAATCGATTAACCCTATCGAATAAACTATATTCGATAACTCCTTCGATTTAACTAATATTCTATAACTCACTTCGATTAACTAATAATCAATAACTTCTTCGATTTAACTAATATTCTATAACTCACTTCGATTAACTAATAATCGATAACTCCTTCGATTTAACTAATATTCTATAACTCACTTCGATTAACTAATAATCGATAACTCCTTCGATTTAACTAATTTTCTATAACTCACTTCGATTAACTAATAATCGATAACTCCTTCTAATAAACTATATTCGATAATCTCCTCTCGAATAAACGATATTAGATAATCTTCCCTTTCGATTTAACAAATCTATAACTCCTTTTTGAATAACTAAATTTGACAACTCCTTTCGATTTAACTAATCGATAACTCCTTTCGATTAAACTATAATCGATAACTCCCTTCGATGAAACTAACATCGATACTCCTTTCGATGAAATTAACATCGAATAACTCCTTTTGATGAAACTAACATCGATTAATTAAACTCGACGAACTTAACTCGACTCACTTATCTCGATAATCTAACTCAAGAACTTAACTCGATTAACTTATCTCGATAATCTAACTCAAGTTGATTAACTCCTATCGATTAACTAATATTCGATTTAACTCCATTCACTTAACTCTAGATCGCAGCGATCACAATGGTTACGCCTGACTCCCTCAGGAAACATCCGACCGCCGTAGGCTATTTACAGCCCTGCGAATTACGCTAGCAGTCGTACGAGATGGCAACTTATCCTGAATAACTCTATTTGACTAACTCTGTCTCAAATAACTATATTTGATTAACTCTAATTCGTTTTAACTCTAATCGATTAACTCTAACTGATTAACTCTAACTGGTTAACTCTAACTGGTTAACTCTAACTGGTTAACCCGACTTACTTAACCCAACTGGTAAACTCGACTTACTTAACCCAACTGGTTAACTCGACTTACTTAACTGGTTAACTCTACTGAACTGGTTAACTCTATTCAACTAACTCAACTCGACTAACCCCTTTTCGAATAGCATATTCGTTTTACTAACTTTCGAATACCATATTCGATTTACTCCCTTCGAATACCATATTCGATTTAACTCCTTTCGAATACCATATTCGATTTACTTTATTCACTTTATAAAGATTTCCTTTTTAACAACGTTTTATTCATTTGAAAAGATTTACTTTTAAATAACAGTTCTACACTTTAAAAATGATTTCCCTTTTATAACGTTTCCATTTCAATTCTATTTGTAAATGTTTACAAATATTTCCTTTTCAAATTTATTCTTGAAATATTCTAACTCCTTAAATTCTCTGAAAAATTTGCCATAACCTCCTTTGTAACAGGAGCATCGGGAAAATCCCCAAACCCGCCACACAGGCCTTGCCATTCAAAAAGAAAATGGTTTGTAATTATTTCCTTTTTGAATATCTCCTATTTATAAATATTCCAATTTATAAACATTTCTTATTTATAAATATTCCACTTTATAAATATCTCTTATTTATAAATATTCCATTTTATAAATATTCTATTTTCAATATCACTTTGAAAATCCCCTTATCAACATTTCGGTATGTTATGGTATTCAATCATATCAAATCACGATGTTCAATATCGTCCAAGCACATATAATCGCCCACAGATTTTATATCACATCATATAACAATATATGAAAAAAAATAAAATAACTATTGAGGAATCCAGTCGGATTCCTCCAACCTGTCTCCCTGCATCCACAGATGTTACACAATATGATTATCATCACTTTCAGTTCAATATAAATTATTCTGATAGCAGAATCAATATATAAATATTTAATGGTTTATATATATATATAATTACATATATATATATATATATATATATATATATATATAATTTTCACTAACTGACTAGCAGTTCAATCAATCAACCAACACACAGCAATCAACAGATGATTAACAGTTCTAAAAATACATTATAAAAATATAACTGTTCAGAGTTGGTGAGTTTTACTCACATTGGACGGTTATCGTTAAAAAACGATTAACTGTCTTTGATTTAGACGGACAATATATTTTGCAATAAATTGTAACGAGCTCGGATGGACTTCCAGTCAGTGTCATCGTGTAGTGTCTGTCCTCACGATCCCGACGCAACTTACGGTTCATGATTCTGATTTCGTATGTAGAAGATCGAACATTACAAGTTAATACACTTTAATTGGATATTAAATAAAAACTTAGCATCTTTATTTTGGAAACGGGCCTCACCTTCATAACCAAACCGGCCCATCCCCAAATGTAAAAGCCCAGACCCGCTGAAACATTTCTTCCCCAAAATTGAAATACACCGAAATCCTCAGCATCATTCTCCACCATTTCAACCACCACTTCCTTCCAGTGCTTCGCGAACCTCACAACCAGGACCACCGAACCACTCACTCACCCATCCTCTCCAACCCCGTCCTCATTTCAGCAAGATCGCACCTGCCAAGTCGACTTCGAGCTATAACTGTAGCCATACCAAGAACCTGCGACACTTGTTAACACCGAATAACCCAAAGTGATTCACACAAGTGCGGTTCCTCCCCATAAATCCCAATCCGCCCTCGATTTCTTCCAATAATCACCGAAACAATCACAAATTTGAACCCTAGTTTACTGAAGTACACTTCAGTCCACAGAAAAATCACGTCGAACTACCAATGGTTGATACCAGACTGATGTGAATTTGGGTAGGAACTCAACCATATAAGATTTGTGGTTTATAGTATTTGATTTGAATTCCTTTTTGATTTTTGAAGATCGAACATTTACTGAAAGAGGGAAAATATAGCAGCAGTGCATTTTTTGAGGATTAGGTCTTAAGGAATGGGATTTGGGGGTACTTATAGGGAGAGTAGATATTTTAGATATTTTTCCCTTTATTATTTTATTGATTTCTATTATAATAATGCCAGTATTCACCTTCTAAAAATCCGTGTGCTCACACACGATACCTAAAAATCATGAAACTGGACATGCAGCTACATCTCGACATCAGGGACCCAACGAAACTGGTTTCGTCAAATTCCGACTCCGTATGCTCACACAGCGTATTTTTAACTGTCAAAATACTGACTGTTTCTCACTCTAAAAATCCGTATGGCCACACAGTTACTCTAAATATCACGAAACTTGACATCTAAAAACTATTTGACATTGCGGATCCAACAAAACTGGTTTCGTCGAATTCCGACTTCGTTTGCAAAACCGGCTATTTTTAAAGCTTTGGATGACCCATTTAAATATATAAATATATTTAAATATAATTAAATTAAATATAAATAAATTTATATTATTGTATATCTTCACATATGATATCGTACAGCTCCAGAATATCATATCAGAATTTACAGTTTGATATTTCAGATTTTAGATTTATCGATATTCAGTTTATATCGAAAACCCTTTTATAACGTAAATAAAGCGTTGCAAAATATAAAAGAATTCTACAGTGACTTTTCTGAATTTTGATTTTGACGTAAATCAAAATCTACCCGACGAAATCCCGATCTTTCTCTTCCACTAGAAAGATATACTCCACCAGCTCCACACGTTTCTTGTTTCACAGAAATCCGATTTAAAACGAATCATGTACATCCAGTTGAAGTCCGAATCGCCAATTTATGAACTACAGCGCCATTTCGAGCTCGATTTTAATTATAATATAATTATACGTTCGAACTGACGTCGATTGAATATATTCGTCAATATAATTCAACTCTAAGCTGAATTAAATCTAAGGGACGACCCCGTTCACAGAATATTGTGATTTCCAATATTTTTGATTATTTCTGAATTAAATATATTATTAAATTATTTAATTTAATTAAATATTCACTATTATTTAATTAAACCTCTATTTAATTCACTACATCACGATATATATAATTAAATAAATTAATTATAATACCCCTGACAATGCGGGTCATTACATTCTTCCCCACTTAAAATAATTTCATCCTCGAAACTGCTAAGTTAGAGGACGACCCTACCTATTGAAATTCCTAAGATTTGTTTACCCCTTATTTCTGATTTTAACTGAACTAATTAATATCGACTAAAATATTTATTCATTCCGACTAACTAAAATTTTCAAAAATTCTGAAAATTTTCTAACACTTTAAATTTTCGGAAAATTTCGCCAGCACCTCCTTTGTACTGGTCAATAGCTCAAACTCCAACTCGCCTCTCTGGGCCTTCTTCAACCCAAAAGAAAATCAAAACGCCAAACAGCTTGCCAATTCGGCTCATAAATTCAAAACTCATATAAAATATAAACTTGTACCTTTTTGTTGGGCATATCATTATATCTCTACCATTTGTTACCAACTCGGCATATACAAATGCCATCCCAATCTACTCCAACCAAGTTATTCTTAACACAACCATTCGTTTATTGAAGCCGAATTCAATTTCAAATTCGAGTTTCAAATTCCAAACTCTCGACTTGTCATTTCAAATCCAAATCCAGATTATTCTCTAATCACTTCCAGTTTTTCTTAACCTATCATCTGAAGTAAAATTCTGGTTTATTATTTACTTTTACCATCCCATTCGAATTAACTTCACAAGTTAAATTTTAATTTCTAGAACTTAAATTCCTGGGTAAATTTCAAATCAATTTGAAATCATACTGCCAATTCAAAACCTTTGAATTTTCTAAACAACTTGTTTCCTCAAAACAATTCAAATTAAAATCTTTGGTAGTAATCCACCCCTTAGAACTCGAAAATCACACCGATGATACTGCGCAGTCATCATTGGAATTATTTTCCAGCGACCCAAGTGATTTCAATACTATATCATTTTCAAAACCATTACTAAATACTTTCATTTTGAAAACATTTCAAAATCTCGCAGGAACTTAAAATTTCCTTATTTTAATTCCAAATCTGATTTAAATTCATATTTAATTCATCTTATTTCATATACTTTACTTATATGATTCTGATTGGTCATATATAACCATTTCACATTTTATAATCTTATTCGATTATAATTACAACCAATATATCTAATATATGATAATATATTACATATCCATACTGTGTCGGTCCATCGTATTCAAGTATTTATTTACTCCTACTGATACAGTGGATCAAACTGATCGACCAGAATTCATAAACAACTCAGCCAATGAATCTCCACAATATAAAACAATTTTTATATCACACAACAAATACGTTCACTCGTATATATACACTCAAACTCAATCTAGGGTATTACTAACCCTATCTCTACCGAGTCACGCCACAGAGCCATGGTAATTCTTAACTTAAGCTCTGATACCAACTGTAACGACTCGGATTTTCGGCGACTTTGGTTATCGACATATGCTCGATATCGATAACCAAAACATCGAAAAATCCCGGTAATTAATGAAAGAAATTAGAGGGTGAGGATAGATAAGATAGAAACTTAGAATAGGAGAAGAAAAGAAGAACTTACATCATCAGAGTAACACGAACCTCACAGCGGAACGAATAACATATAATATATAACATAACTTTAAAATATAATAGTTATGTATACAATAGCACTTATCAGAGTACAACACTTACAACACAGCGGAAATAAACTATAACTATATGATCCAGAAGCCTCCTGCTCCAGCTCTTCAAGTATATCTGTAAATCCCGACTACTTGACTGCTCGTACAAATTTAGGCACCCAAGAGTTTAGGGAAAACAACAAAGTAAACTCCGGGTCAGTCATGGGACTGGTGTGAGTAAAATAGTTTAACACAGGTATATGAACAAGTAAATGATATCTCATAAGACCACGCCGTAGAACGGAACGGGTTTTTTCCCTTATGAGAATCCAAAATATCTTTATATCAAAAACCTTTTGATATTATAATAATGTCTATGTACAAATAGATATCAACTAGCAGAAACGCTTTCATCTCACGTTCTACATATATAGTATACAATCAAAATCGCAAGCAAGTATTGGATAATGGATTTCCAACTATGACAAGGTATGGAACCACCTTCCGATCAGTGCACTCTAGGAACGATACACTGGAGTTCAACAAGAACATCTTGTAACTCAGCCACACATGACCGACCACTCATTTTGCTTGAGTGTATCGATTGTATATCACCAACGGTTGGGATCAGCAACCGTTCCCGTATATATATGGGACAACATTGATAGATTTAAGAAACAAATGAATATTATCTAGATAGGTGATTATACACCCTACTTCGGTGCGACCGACTTAGCCATGCTGCCTGCCCGATTCCTGTCATTTACCGGTTGATGAGGCTAGAAGCTACGCTTTATCATCACATCAGATTCACTTCGAATGCCACATCGTCAGATCCATCGAAAATCACTAATTGACGTCTATAACCATACATTACGTGTCAGCTAAAAGAAGTTGCCTTCTCCGCTTCCACTCTTGGTACGGTTGAAGAAATCGATGTATGTGACCTTTCTGGAAATACCCAGTCAGACATTCATCAAAACAAGTAATCCTCATTCACTTAGAATGTCACATCGTCATACCCGCCAAATCACAAATTGATTTACCCAAAAGTAACATGGGTATACAGCTTAGAGAAACGAATTCCTCTGCCACCAAACGTGAATACGTTTGAACAGATCAACTTACGCGATCCATTGGATATACTCTGTCAGACCTTCGTCCATACAAGTTGTCCGGGGACTGGACAAACCGAAGGCACTATTCAGTATATCCATCTTAGTCACTGTTATCTAAGACTTATACAACAACCCTTGCATTTTACTCGGTCTTCAATTATCTTTGGCATATATGATTCGCAACACTTATGCCAATACAGAGTGGTTCTTCGGATAATAATCCAACCGGTCTCTCCATATTAACAACGTTAAAATGGTTAAAACTTCGATAGTCTGTGATTTAACCATCAAAGAAAACAAGTGTGCAAACAACGATATTATTTTCAGATGGAAATTATATCAAACGAACATCATTTAACATTTATCTCTTTAGTTCATTTTACATCTCCTGTTTCCCTATATTCAACATTTGCTATTTTCTATATTTAGAAAATATACGTTATTAACACTGGAAACATTTCCATTCCTTGTTTTCTGTATTTAGAAAACATTTCTGATTCTTGTTTGGAAAACATTTCCAAACTCCTACGTTTGGATTAAACAGATGTTTAGATAAAACATCGCTATGCCAACTCAGCCATTTTCTTTAATTACTAAATTCACTTTACCATCCTTTACTGCCGAACCTTAACCATTCCTCAGTTAAAAACGAAGCCAATCAAGTTGGTGTAGAACTACCTCTCAGACCTTAACTGAACAACACTTCTAACCTTGAAATAGGCAAAGTTCACTTTATATTTCTTTAACTAACTTCCTTACTTAACCTTTCTTTCGAATAACTATATTCTATTAACTCTTTCACTTAACTCCTCTCGAATAAACTATATTCGATAACTCCTTTAATTCTATTCGAATAAACTATATCTGATTTACTACTTTAATCTATTCGAATAAACGATATTCGATTAACTCCTTTACTATATTCGATTAACTCCTTTACTATATTCGAATAAACTATACTCGATTAACTCCTTTGATTTAACTCTAATCGATTAACCCCATCGAATAAACTATATTCGATAACTCCTTCGATTTAGCTAATATTCTATAACTCACTTCGATTAACTAATAATCGATAACTCCTTCGATTTAACTAATATTCTATAACTCACTTCGATTAACTAATAATCGATAACTCCTTCGATTTAACTAATATTCTATAACTCACTTCAATTAACTAATAATCGATAACTCCTTCAAATAAACTATATTCGATAATCTCCTCTCGAATAAACGATATTCGATAATCTTCCCTTTCGATTTAACAAATCGATAACTCCTTTTCGAATAACTAAATTTGACAACTCCTTTCGATTTAACTAATCGATAACTCCTTTCGATTAAACTATAATCGATAACTCCCTTCGATGAAACTAACATCGATACTCCTTTCGATGAAATTAACATCGATTAACTCCTTTTGATGAAACTAACATCGATTAATTTAACTCGATGAACTTAACTCAACTCACTTATCTCGATAATCTAACTCAAGAACTTAACTCGATTAACTTATCTCGATAATCTAACTCAAGAACTTAACTCGATTAACTTATCTCGATAATCTAACTCAAGTTGATTAACTCCTATCGATTAACTAATATTCGATTTAACTACATTCGCTTGACTCTAGATCGCAACGATCACAATGGTTACGCCTGACTCCCTCAGGAAACATCCGACCACCGTAGGCTATTTACAGCCCTGCGAATTACGCTAGCAGTCGTACGAGATGGCAACTTATCCTGAATAACTCTGTTTGACTAAATCTGTCTCAAATAACTATATTTGATTAACTCTAGTTCGTTTTAACTCTAATCGTTTAACTCTAACTGATTAACTCTAACTGGTTAACTCTAACTGGTTAACTCGACTTACTTAACCCAACTGGTAAACTCGACTTACTTAACCCAACTGGTTAACTCGACTTACTTAACTGGTTAACTCTACTGAACTGGTTAACTCTATTCAACTAACTCAACTCGACTAACCCCTTTTCGAATAGCATATTCGTTTTACTAACTTTCGAATACCATATTCGATTTACTCCCTTCGAATACCATATTCGATTTAACTCCTTTCGAATACCATATTCGATTTACTTTATTCACTTTATAAAGATTTCCTTTTTAACAACGTTTTATTCATTTGAAAAGATTTACTTTTAAATAACGGTTCTGCACTTTAAAAATGATTTCCCTTTTATAACGTTTCTGAGACGACCCCAAACCCCATGCTGACGACGGCAAGGGTAATCCGTGGAATATAACACAGAAACAGATAACAGCTGAACAGAATTAAATAAATACACCAGATAATGAACAATAGAATTTACTGGATAAAAGTAATCATCAGAGTTGCACAGTATACAGGATCAAACTTAGTACAAATACAGTTCAACTGTACATATATGTCTACAGCGGAAACAAACAAAATATGTACAATAGGAGATGAACAACATAAAAAGAGATTTATGATAGAATCCATCTTCAGCTCCAGCTATCTAGAAATAACCAGCTAAACCTGAATACAAGGCTGCCCATGTAGAAAAAGGGGCACCCGAGTTTGAAAGTGGAACAAACTACGAGTCAGTCATGGGACTGGTATGAGAAATCCGCTCAACACATATATAATTTGGCTAATCACAGGACCACGCCACTTTCGTGGAACGGGTTTACTCCATTGGATTGCCAGTGCTTTAAAACAAATCTTTCTTTTAAACAACGCAATGTATTTTATAAAGATGAAGCCATTATAAGACTCAGTTCCCATCAAACAATGCAACGCAAACCGGAGGATAGAGTTTTTACCTTATAACGGCCAAAATATGCTTGATACGAATAAAACAAAGGCATTTGATATTACTACTAGTGTTTATATGTTTCGAAAACAATTTCAAATCATAACTATCAATCATAGACAACATGAGCGTCCCATGCCACTATGTCGCCAAATATCTATACAATCGAAACCGCACGATCACGTATTTGAAAATTGGATTTCCGTCATGAACCAAGGCAAAAGATAGTCCTTACCGAATTCGTGACTCTCTAGCCCAAGCCACAGGCAAGCGCGCAGGCAAGCCTCTGAGCGACAGGGCCGGTCCACCGATGTAGATTATTATGCCTGAACAATACGTTTCCCCGCCCTTTGGGGCGTAAAACGAGCCAATGAATGACTCCATCGGACCCGGATCGTTCGATCAAACCGAGGCGCCTCGCAACAGCAACAACCACATAGGTGAAAAGTATATAAATGTCAGGGCTGGTAGGTCACTGACACCACCCTAGCTAGAAAGAAACGCATGCCCTCCCTGAGGTCCTTCTCCCGTTTCTGGTTCGCACCAGGGTGTGAGGCTCACGAATTCACGTTATACACAAAGCTACGCCACACAGGAGGTGCTTTGATCATCACCACACGACTTTGCTTTTCAACAGAAGCCCTGATCATTTGCCACTTAGGCATGCCACACTAGCAATTCATGCCATGCGACTGATGTCCATCGGTATACAACCTCTGAGCTCGTGCGTCTCAGAGAAGGGCGTTAAGCAAAAGAATAAATTCTCCGCCGCCAATCAGATGTATATTTAATAGAGATCAATCAACACAGAATAAAACCCAATGCCAGACACACCGTCCATTTACAAGTCCGTTCTGGGTCTGAACGAAACCGGAGGCACTAAATACCTCGCAAACCCATCGATCACCACGTACGTCTGGACGATCACCACTCATTATCCATATTTCGGGATGCCTCCCAATCAGGACCTCGGTTACCATCCAAACGAGGTGAAGATCTCCGGTCTTCGACCATCGTCTTCATCTTCGACTTTCAATCGTCGGTCAATTATTTGAAATGAGAATTAACTCGGCCTTTTCAATTAATTCACGTATATTTAGAATTTCAAATCAATTTATTTCAATGGTTAAATCATTCGACAACACCAATTTTGTTCTTTAATGTAATTTTCACACCAAACACATTCAACCATCAAATACCACATAAATCGAGCGAATTCAATTTATTTCCATTCCATATCGTTTATGATATTTTATAACGATTTATCGCTATTTTTATTTATTTTAAAATAGCCAATTTAGTCAAAACGACGCTTCGGGCCATAACGCGGCCGTGGCGCTGTTTCTCTTCAGATTTTATTTACACATATCTGAAAATCTAACCGTTGGATTTTCACAAAATTTACATCATTAGAAAGGTCTTTTCAAAACGAATCCAGCGGTTCCGGTTTCGGGAAAATCCGACGGTCGGATCTCCCGGTACAATCGTTTGAAGTTTCAATTTCAAAATACAAACTACAGCGTCGTTATTCGATTAAATATAATTATATTTATATATATATATATAAATATAATCGTTTCTGGCGTTGTTTTACTTCAGATTTGAATTAAACATTCCAGACAATCCAACCGTTGGATTTTTACAAAGTTGGTGCCGTTGGGAAGATATTTCCAAGGCGAACCCAACGGTTGCGATTTCAGGAAAATCCGATGGTCGGATCTCCCGAACTAATCGTTTGAAATCACGGTTTCAAAACACGAACTGCACGGCCACGTTTCGTTTCGTTTTAATTTTATTTATATTTATATATTTCTATAAATATAGTTCATTCAAAAATTCCTATATCGTTTTCACTTCAAATATTTCACTAACGCCTTTAAATTTCGGAAAAATTCGCCATAACCTCCTTTGTACGGGAGGGGCTGGGAAAATTCCCAAATAGCCACACGGTTGTCTCATGTCAAAAAGAAAAAGAAAAAGCCAAGCGACTAGCCAACAGGCTCATAAAATCATCACCCAGACAAAACAGTAAATGTGTACCTATTTGTCGGGCACAAAATTTTATTCCTCTTCTCTAGCCCCTTTGCTATACCTGTTCAATAAATATGCATGTACATATATATAGTTCTTATCATTTATCATTTTCCATTTAACTTCATATTTGATTCCATTTGGTTTAAAAAACACCATTCATTCTAATGTTGCATGCATAGGCAAAAATCATATCATTAGCTAATTAATCAATATTTCAACTCATGCATATTTGTTTGAACGAGTTGCTATTTTTAACACTTCACATTTCAACAATTCATATATATATATATATATATATATATATATATATATAATAAAAATGTGATTTTTATTGTAAAACAATTCATTTCAAAACACTATTACTTTATATAGTTTATATAGGTGATAAAGATAGGATTTTTATTGTAAAACAATTTATTTCAAACAGGATTATTTTACATAGCTCATATAGATGATAAAAAGGTGATTTTTATTATAAAACAATTTATTTCAAAATATGAATACCATTCAACACATGAATATTCTATTCAACGAATGAATATCGATTCAACACATAAAGGTTTTCTATAGTTTATATACATAAATAAAAATGTGATTTTTATATTTAAAACACGAAGACCATTCAACACATGAATTTCTAATCAACGAATGAATATCGATTCAACACTTGAAGGTTTTCTATTCAACGGATAAATATAGTTTCAGCAAATGCAAATAATTCAAACACATGAATATTATTCAAAATTTCGGCAGCATAGCGGCAGGGTAGTTAAAACCAGGACCGTCCCTAGTGCGGCTCCTCGCTCTACCTTAAAACCTCGCGGTTTTTGACAATGGGGATCATGCATCTAGTTCGCACGCAGGCGGCATGTATATATTTATTTCATTTCCACAAACTAATCCTATGTGGTTTCAACCAAATATTTCTCAACCGCAAATGGGTAGTTTTCAACCACAATCAATCAATATCAACCACAAACAATCCCAAACAATCATTCGCTATCAATCAATTTTCACACTAATCACAACCAATAAATATCGTCCATGGTTTATGGACAAGGGGCGTATCTATATATATATATATATATATATATATATATATATATATATATATATATTTATGTATAGCAATTCACTTCTATTTCAACACATATATAATTTTTACAATGCATATACAACTTATACATCGAACGTACGACTTATACAACGCTTATACAAGAGGTGTACAACGCTTATATAACTCATACATCGACTATATAATTTATACATCGTCGTTTTCCATATCGTTTATAAATTAGAAATCTCACATTGGGTTCCACTCCACCTAAAATAGCAGAAGGCTCAGAAAAATATGCGGTCTCTTCTAAAATGTAGAAGGCGTCCACACGGTCACGATGTTTCCTGTTTCATCGAATTTCGTTAACACAGTAAAAAGATATGATTTTTCAAAGTTTGCAACACTTAAAAGTGTAAAAACAGTTGAAAATATAGAGCAGCCGTTAGTTTTCAAACCTGGTTCGAAACTAGGTTTTGCAAATTCGCTCAAACCGTGAAGTAATCCAACGATCGGCCTTCACCACCGCGTAGAGCTTGGAGAAGCGCCTCCAGTGGGACCCACCGCTCTGAACTCGAAGCTGGCACGGCGGCGGAAACTGGGCGCGAGCGGGCGGACTTCGGGGGGTTGATTCCTCACAACCACTCGACGATAAAATTCAAGAGGGGTATGGATTTGAAGAGGGCGGCGAGGTCTTCAAAAAGCTCCAAAGGAGGGGGTGCTAATTCGGCGTGGATTCGCCAGAAAATGGAAGGGAAGGGTGTGCGGTTTTCCGCCTTCGATCGCGAGGCTTCAGGAGTTTTTTATTTATTTATGAAGGAATTTTCTGATTGGCCGATGTATATATTTATTCAAAAATTGGGGTTTTCTTAAAGAACTCGAAATCAAGCCCAACGACTGTCGCCCCTAGCGTTTTACCCCCATTTCGAACACAATGGGATATGTTTCGTAGGCCCATTCGACTGTTTCAGTCAGTTTTTCTTCAAATTAAAATATAATAATATTCAATATTTGATTTGAACGTACATTTCAATTTGCCAGGGCCACAAACTGATTCGAAAAATTCTAGAAAAATAAATCTAGCTATGTTTTGACGATACGGTCCCAACAAAACTAGTTTCGTCGAATTCTGAGACCGTTTGCAAAAAGGTCCATTTCTGGTCGATCCAATTTAACTGTAATTGGCCAAAACATGTTTTCTTTTGCCACGCTCACATATTAGATTCAAAAATTATGAAATTTGAAACCTAGCAATAACTTCACATTCCAGATCCAACAAAAGTGGTTTCGTCGAATTCCGAGGTCGTATGCAAAATGGCCAATTTCACGGGCTATATAAATTCCAAAGCGACCTTTCTGAAAATTCAATCGGCCATAACTTTTGCTTTCCGCTATGAAAATTCGATTTTTCAGATTCGTTAGAAAGGTATTCACTAACAGATTTAAATATTTTTGGTTTCACTAAAATCTGTTTTGTTCTGCACCCGGTACAGTCCGACAAAGTTTGAATCCAATTTTTGAAACTGCAACGCCATTTCAGGCCTTGTTTATAATTAGAATTAATTATATTCGTTTTCAATTGTCGATTCAAACTCACTTTTCATTGCCATTATTTAAAATATTTATTTTAAATATTTAAAATCCATTATTTTAGCCAATTAAAAAAAAATAATTGGTTCAGATTTTCTAGGTCGTTACAGTTTCCTTTTCAATTCTATTTGTAAATGGTATACAAATATTTCCTTTTCAAATTTATTCTTGAAATATTCTAACTCCTTAAATTCTCTGAAAAATTTGCCATAACCTCCTTTGTAACGGGAGCATCGGGAAAATCCCCAAACCCGCCACACAGGCCTTGCCATTCAAAAAGAAAATGGTTTGTAATTATTTCCTTTTTGAATATCTCCTATTTATAAATATTCCAATTTATAAACATTTCTTATTTATAAATATTCCACTTTATAAATATCTCTTATTTATAAATATCCCATTTTATAAATATTCTATTTTCTATATCATTTTGAAAATCCCCTTATCAACATTTCGGTATGTTATGGTATTCAATCATATCAAATCACGATGTTCAATATCGTCCAAGCACATATAATCGCCCACAGATTTTATATCACATCATATAACAATATATGAAAAACAATAAAATAACTGTTGAGGAATCCAGTCGGATTCCTCCAACCTGTCTCCCTGCATCCACAGATGTTACACAATATGATTATCATCACTTTCAGTTCAATATAAATTATTCTGATAGCAGAATCAATATATAAATATTTAACGGTTTATATATATATAATTACATATATATATATAATTTTCACTAACTGACTAGCAGTTCAATCAATCAACCAACACACAGCAATCAACAGATGATTAACAGTTCTAAAAATACATTATAAAAATATAACTGTTCAGAGTTGGTGAGTTTTACTCACATTGGACGATTATCGTTAAAAAACGATTAACTGTCTTTTATTTGAACGGACAATATATTTTGCAATAAATTGTAACGAGCTCGGATGGACTTCCAGTCAGTGTCATCGTGTAGTGTCCGTCCTCACGATCCCGACGCAACTTACGGTTCGTGATTCTGATTTCGTATGTAGAAGATACGAACATTACAAGTTAATACACTTTAATTGGATATTAAATAAAAACTTAGCCTCTTTATTTTGGAAACGGGCCTCACCTTCATAACCAAACCGGCCCATCCCCAAATGTAAAAGCCCAGACCCGCTGAAACATTTCTTCCCCAAAATAGAAATACGCCGAAATCCTCAGCATCATTCTCCACCATTTCAACCACCACTTCCTTCCAGTGCTTCGCGAAACACACAACCAGGACCACAGAACCACTCACTCACCCATCCTCTCCAACCCCGTCCTCATTTCAACAAGCTCGCACCCGCTATGTCAATTCCGACTTCGAGCTATAACTGTAGCCATACCAAGAATCTGCGACACTTGTTAACACCGAATTACCCCATAGTGATTCACACAAGTGAGGTTCCTCCCCATAAATCCCAATCCGCCCTCGATTTCTTCCAATAATCACCGCAACAATCAAAAATTCGAACCCTAGTTTACTGAAGTACACTTCACTCCACAGAAAAATCGCGTTGAACTCCCAATGGTTGATACCAGACTGATGAGAATTTGGGTAGGAACTCAACCATATAAGATTTGTGGTTTATAGTATTTGATTTGAATTCCTTTTTTATTTTTGAAGATCGAACATTTACTGAAAGAGGGAAAATATAGCAGCGGCGCATTTTCTGAGGATTAGGTCTTAAGGAATGGGATTTGGGGGTACTTGTAGGGAGAGTAGATATTTTAGATATTTTTTCCTTTATTATTTTATTGATTTCTATTATAATGCTGCCAGTATTCACCTTCTAAAAATCCGTGTGCTCACACACGATACCTAAAAATCATGAAACTGGACATGCAGCTACATCTCGACATCAGGGACCCAACGAAACTAGTTTCGTCAAATTCCGACTCCGTATGCTCACACAGCGTATTTTTAACTGTCAAAATACTGACTGTTTCTCACTCTAAAAATCCGTACGGCCACACAGTGACTCTAAAAATCATGAAACTTGACATCTAACAACTATTTGACATTGCGGATCCAACAAAACTAGTTTCGTCGAATTCCGACTTCGTTTGCAAAACCGGCTATTTTTAAAGCTTTGGATGACCCATTTAAATATATAAATATATTTAAATATAATTAAATTAAATATAAATAAATTTATATTATCGTATATCATCACATATGATATCGTACAGCTCCAGATTATCATATCAAAATTTACAGTTTGATATTTCAGATTTTAGATTTATCGATATTCAGTTTATATCGAAAACCCTTTTATAACATAAATAAAGCGTTGCAAAATATAAAGGAATTCTACAGTGACTTTTCTGAATTATGATTTTGACGTAAATCAAAATCTACCCGATGAAATCCCGATCTTTCTCTTCCACTAGAAAGATATACTCCACCAGCTCCACACGTTTCTTGTTTCACAGAAATCCGATTTAAAACGAATCCTGTACATCCAGTTGAAGTCCGAATCGCCAATTTACGAACTACAGCGCCATTTCGAGCTCGATTTTAATTATAATATAATTATACGTTCGAACTGACGTCGATTGAATATATTCGTCAATATAATTCAACTCTAAGCTGAATTAAATCTAAGGGACGACCCCGTTCACAGAATATTGTGATTTCCAATATTTTTGATTATTTCTGAATTAAATATATTATTAAATTATTTAATTTAATTAAATATTCACTATTATTTAATTAACCCTCTATTTAATTCACTACATCACGATATATATAATTAAATAAATTAATTATAATACCCCTGACAATGCGGGTCATTACAGAAATGCGAGGAAATGTGCACGATTCATGGAAAGCGCACATTAGGCGTAACCCCTTCACAAGAAGGGTAAATGAAGCTGACTGGCCACGACGCTTTAGCATGTCACAAATGCCACTATATGACGGCACCACTGACCCTTGTGTCTTCCTTAATAGGTATGAATGGAAAATGGACTCAAGTCGGGGCAACGATCCGGTCAAATGCAAGTGTTTCCTGGTCTTCTTGTCAGGAACTGCCCTGTTATGGTTCTCTCGCCTCCCACTTGATTCCATTAACAACTTCAGCCAGCTAGCGACGTAGTTGGTCAAGCGATTCAGGATGCACATACCAACTCCGAAGAATGCCCTAACCCTTTCCAACTTATACCAAGGGCCTGCTGAGTCACTCAAAATCTACCTCTCCAGGTTCAACATTACCCTCGTTGAGGTCAAGGATCCGTACCCTCGCACATCCTCTTCTAGTTAGCTAAAGGTTTCCTCCCTACTTCCGAATTCGGGGGAGTGGATTGATCGGAAGCAGCCAAAAAGCCTTAACGCGTTCTATGAGAAGGCGGATCAGTACTTGTGCCAAGAAGAGGCGAGACGCAACCGACTCTCAGCCACCACTCACCCCAATGGCTCTCAGGCAGACGCTGTAAATAAAAGCCTCAGAAGAAAACAAGTAGGAGAGCCTTTTGATCAAAACAAGGGGCAGGTCCCAGGAGGCGAAGGCCAAACAATGGTAGGAAAGGTGGTCGGACCAACGATCAAGCCCCGATCGAGCCAAGAAAGCCCGACTCTTACTGAGCCTTCGAGACATACACCCCGCTAAGCAAGGACCTAGAAACAATTTACTTAGAGACATGAAACACTTTGCCATATAAGAAGCCGCACACCAGGAAATCAACCAACCTTGAGAAGAATACTGGGAGGTACTTCCGCTACCATGACGTGTACAGCCTCAATACCAGTGAGTGTCGCCAGCTCAGGGATGCAATTGAGAAGCTCATCCGCGAGAAGCGACTTGAGCGATACACCCTAGAACTTTTCCCTCCGGAAGCAAATTCAAAGCCTCAGGCGCCAGCACCTCAAGCTGCCGCCAAGGAAGCTCCAGGTCCTTCTAATCCAAGGCGTGGGATCATAATCAACACTATATGTGGCGGACCTTATCCCACACATGAAAGCTTTCGAAAAATGCAAGAGTACATTAGTTCAATAAAGCATGCTACTTATGAAACTTGCTCTACGCTCAACAAATCCGTCCCTGCTAAGCTCCAAAAGACCATGCGAGATGAAATTGTTTTTTGAGAAAGAGATTCTGCTGGGGTGGAAATCCCAACCACTGATCCGCTAGTTATCATAGCTCAGATCGGTGCCGCTTCCGTCCGGAAGGTGTTAATTGATTCTGAAAGCTCAGTTAACATCCTTTTCAAAGCTTCTTACGACTAGATGAAGTTAGAAACAAATGTCTTGAAGCCGTTCCGTGCCTCCATCCATGGCTTCAATGGGGCTTCTAGTTCCCCAGTGGGAATGATCGATCTACCTGTGGAGCTAGACGAGGGGGATCGAAGCCGGGTCTGAATACTCGCTTTCGTGGTTATAGATATTGAATCCCCCTACAACGCCTTGGACGCCCTTTTCTCACAGAGTTCCGGGTCTGCATGTCGCTATGGTCCCTTAAAATTAAATTTCCAACGGAAAACGGGATCGGAACAATCAGAGGTGACCAAGTGAGCGCTAGAGAGTGTTATGTAATAGAATGGAAGAACACACGCAATAAGGACAAGGGAAAAGTAGCACCCACGCCTTCTTGCACCAAGACTATTTCTGCATAGCAATCAATGGCGTCTGGGCCTTGGCTCAGGCGCCACTGCCATCTTTCCGAGGACCTCGACCCTCGGAAGGACGAAGAGCCCGAGTACGAGAGGACTACCCCGGTCGAGTCTACGATGGATGTTCCAGTTAATCCTGATGATCCGTCTAGAGTGCTAAAGATAGGATCGCAACTCCATCCAGCAATCAAAGAAGATCTTGTGGATTTCTTGAAGACAAACATAGACGTGTTCGCATGAACTCATTCTGATATAAAAGGCATCGACCCTGCGATCGCTTGCCACTATCTAAGTATCGATCCTACAGCAATTCCAGTCAAGCACAAACGCCGCTTCTTGGGATCAGAGAGGTCCAGGGCACTTGAGGAAGAGGTAGACCGTCCACTCAACAACAATTTCATTCACGAAGCCGGTTACCCCGAGTGGGTCTCCAATCCGGTTCTGGTCAAGAAAGCCAACGGTAAATGGCGGACGTGTGTCGACTTCTCCGACTTGAACAAGGTGTATACCAAGGACAGTTTCCCACTCCCAAAGATCGACCGACTTGTTGATTCAACCGCCGGATACCAGCTACTATATTTCATGGATGCCTACTCAGGCTACAACCAAATTCCGATGAAACTTCACGACCAGGATCACACCTCCTTTATAACAGACCTCAGGCTTTACTGCTATCGCGTCATGCCCTTCGGCCTCAAGAATGCCGGCGCTACTTATCAGCATATGGTTAATCGACTCTTTAAAAACCAAATCGGAGTGTCCATAGAGGTGTATTTGGACGACATGTTAGTAAAATCTAAAGTATCAAGCGGTCACATCCACGACCTCTCTGAAATGTTCGATATCCTCTGCCGGTACGACATGAAACTCAGCCCCTTGAAGTGCTCCTTCGGAGTCGCTTCAGAAAAATTCTTGGGTTTCATCGTCAACTCCCGGGGGATCGAACCCAATCCAGAAAAAATCCAAGCTATTCAGGACATCCAAATCCCCAAGAACATCATGGACGTCCAAAGTTTAAATGGAAAGGTCGTCGCTTTAAGTCGATTCATATCCAAGGCCACCGATAAATGCATTCCTTTCTTCGATTTGCTTCGAAAAGGGAAACGCAATTTCAAGTGGACCCCAGAATGCATTTCCACATTCAAAGAACTGCTGGATCACTTAGAGCGACCTCCTTTCCTATCTTATCCCATAGACCATGAGGACTTATACATTTATTTGGCTTTTTCTACGCAGGCAATCAACTCGGCATTAATACGCCTCGAGGACCGCGTCCAACGACTCGTCTACTACGTAAGAAAACGATTGACAGGGGCAGAAAAGAACTACCTAAGATGGAAAAGCCGGCATTCTTCTTGCTAATCTCCTCTTGGAAGCTTCGACCATACTTCCAGTCTCATCCTATTAAGCATTTGGATGGCTATTGAAATGGAGTATGGAGCTAAGCCAGTTCGAGATAACATTCATCCCGCGCCGAGCCATCCTCGGCCAAGCTCTCGCTGACTTCATTGTTGAATTCACTGCCCCCGAAAAGGCTCCTGCAGAAAACACAGAGTCTCTTAGCACCCAATGGAAACTATTTGTGGATGAGTCCTCCAACATCAAATGCTCTGGGGCTAGAGTTGTGTTCATCACCCCGGAAGAACGCTCAATATGCTACGTGCTAAAACTAAACTTCCCCGCTACCAACAACAACGCGAAATATGAGGCCTTGATTTCCGGACTTAGAATCGCGATCGAGCTTAAGCTCAAAACGATCCAAATCTTCTCTGATTCGCAACTCATCGTGCGTCAAGTAAAAGGGGAATATCAGGCTAAGGGGGAACGACTTGCTTTATACTTAACCAAGGTTCAGGAATTACTCACGTACCTCGACCACTTCATCATCACTCACATACCCCGAGAGCAGAATAAAAGAGCAGATTCACTAGCCAAGCAAGCAAGCTCCGAGGATCCGCAACTCTTGGGATTCGCCCTGTCGAAGTGCTCAACTCTCCTAGCATCAAGCCGATTCAAGCTGAGGCAATCATGGACACTGAACCCGAGTCTGAGTCTTGGATGACACCATTCAAGAATTACCTACAATACAAGACCCTTCAGGGAACCTACAAGGAAAGGTGTGCACTCACCCGCCAATCGGCCCGCTTCCTTCTTATGGATGGGGTGCTCTACCATAGAGGTTTCTCCATCACATTGCTTAGATGTGTAGCCCATCATGACGCCATCAAAGTCTTAACTGATGTACATGAAGCGGAGTGCGGCGACCATACTGGAGGGCAAACCCTGGCCAGGAAAATCCTTAGACATGGTTACTACTGGCCCACACTCAATCAATATGCCACAGACTCTGCTCGCAAATGCGACAAGTGCCAGCGCTTCTCGAAGATCCCAAGATCCCCGCCTATAGAATTAACGCAAATGGTTAGCTCGAGGCCTTTCGCCATATGGGGAATTGACATCATTGGAACTCTTCCAATGGCCAGAGGCATGACACAGTATGCCGTCGTCGCAGTTGATTATTTTACCAAATGGACAGAGGCCGAAACCCTCGCCACAACCACCACCAAGAAGATGATCTACTTTATTATACGCAACATCGTTACTCGATATGGGGTCCCTCAAGCCATCATCTCTGACAATGGCACTCAACTAGAGAGCACCGAATTCAAAGCCTTCTACCAGCGGCACAACATGGAAAAAAGATTCTCGTCAGTAGCTCATCCTCAAGCCGATGGGCAGGTCGAAGAGGTCAACAAAGTCATTAAGCCTGTCATCAAGAAGCGCCTGGAAAGGATGGGGGCATATGGGCAGATGAACTTCCTCTAGCCCTATGGGCATACCGAACCACCCACAAGACTACAACCGGACATACTCCCTTCGCCCTGACCTATGGATCAGAAGCTGTCATTCCTATCGAACTCAAGCTTCCACCCCACCGAGTCACCTATTTTGATCTAAAGACAAACCAGGATTTACTTTTGGGATCACTTGACTTGTTGGAGGAAAAAAGGAATGAAGTTGATCTCCGAGCTGCTGCCCAACGGCAATGAGTCGCCCGATACTTTAATTCCAGGGTTCGTCATAAGAATCTCAACGTCGGTGACCTCGTCTTGAAACGGGTCTTTCCTCCACCGATGGGACTCGCCCCTCGTTGGGAAGGTCCGTACTCCACACAGCGAAAGCTCAGCAATGGATGTTTCAAACTTGCAACCATGGACGGAGCTGAACTCCCAAGGGCATGGAATAGTGAACATCTCCGCAGCTACTCTACATGACTTAGTACACAGCTATTTTCTCTTTTCAACAATGTTTTGTTTTCTGACAATTCAAGGCATTGTAAGGGCTGTTACTACCAAAGTTATTAGTGGAAATAATGTTCAACTTCCCATCTCTTCCTGACTGTGTTTACTCTGCACATGACGCATTTGATTAATCTTGACATCTAGCTTACATTCAAACAATCGGTTGTCGTATCGATCTCTGAGCATGGAGTCGGTACCGCCATCCGAATCTCGAGCCAGCCTCAGGACCCAAAGTACAATGGCTATGCTCGGCACCCCGGGCACGGGAGCGGGCAATGCCACTCGAGTCGCCGGCCCGCGGCGCGACCGAGTATTAATAACCACAAACTCGAATCTTGGCTCCGTGCCAAGGATAAATCATTCCGCGCCCAAGTCCCAAGCGACTTGGGGCCACCCAACAGTCAGACATGGGTGATGTACATCCCTCCCTCGGCTACGGGCACCGATCGAATCTTGGCGCAGCACTGAGACCGACCCTTAAACCGTTTCTTCCCCGAAGTTCTCAAGGATGAGGGGTAGCCCATGGCCACGATAAGACTATACAGGCTGATGATCCGGGCTTCAATTCTCTGGCGAATAAATGGCGCCTGCGGCTCGCCTTAACCCGATGAATGACGGGAGAGTCGTACGCCGGACGGACGGCATAACGCGACATCATACGCCTTCGCTACACTTGGGATTAACCCCGGGCAACCCAAACACAACAGGCGCTCAGCCTGGCTTCACAAGCTAAGGGTTTCTTGAGCTTAGGGAAACTTACTAGAAGCTTGCGCTCTATCATACCCCTCTGGAATAATGACCCAGAGCGTAGTACACAATCACACCCCTCTGGAATAATCAACTCAGAGCGTGGTACACAATCGCTTTTTTGTTAGGTGTAACGATAAGTATGTTTATGCAAGTACGGGACGCTCGAAAACATAAGAGGAACATCCGAACACTTAACAAAAATTGCGATCTTTACTAATTCATATTTCAATTACAACACACACACACACACTAGAACATACTACGTGTCTAAACAACTTTCTTTCTAATGACAGGGTGTACATGAGAACCACACCATGTCTTGACAAACCAAAAGCGAGGGCCGTACTCGCGTAAAATACCGGCCTACACTACCAAAATGAACGGTAACTCCTACTAAGGTTGCTAACACTAATCATGTTTCTTCCACTGGTGCTTGTTCTTTTTTTCAATTTTAGCGCTCGACATTTCATCCTTTGCACCGGGCCTCTTCTTACCAGACCCACTCTTTCCATCTCGACCCCTCGGAGAAGTGGTCGATTCGTGAGAAGCCTAGAGACGTCTTTCACCCGTCCTATTGCCACTGGAGACCTCGGTAATATCAATAAAGGTGGCATGCGACGTGGGCTTGGGGGGTACCCTCAGTAGTGAGGTCGACCACAACGTTACTCGTCTCCGGGACCACCTTGCCTTCCCGCTCAGCATTCTCCTTAGCCTCTTTGGCAGCCCTCCGCGCAGCGAGCTTTTAGGACCTATGCGGCGTGACGTCACGAGCTTTGGTTTTCTCTAGGGACTCAGTAGCCCTATGCTATGCTTCCTCATCTTCCCTCTTCTTCTAGGCCTTATCATTGGCCCTCTTCTTCTCAGCCTCCTCATCAGCTATCTTCTTTGCAACAGTGTCGGTGGCCCTCGCCTCAACATCCTGCCTGGTCTTCATTAGGACCTCCTTCCTGGCAGCCTCGTCGTGCTCTTGCTTCTCCCCCACTTCGCTCTTAACCACCATCTTGGCTTTCTGAGCTTCCACTATAGCCGCGTCAAAGTCATGTCGGCCTCCACTGGACCTCTGGCATGAAAGCTCTGTCCATCAACCGTTCCCCCTTCATCCATCAGACCCTCATTAAGGCTAGTGGTTATCCGTATATCCGAGAAGGTGTCAAGCTGATCCCCTCCTCCGCCAGACTGCGCTCCCGTAGGGTCTCGTCCAGACTCAATCACTTGTTGGACCACAGGGGCAGGGCCCGATGTCATTGTCAGTTCAGGTAGGGCTGCATGGTAAAAACACAACCGTTTAGTCTATGAATTCGGTAATCACACCATCCTCTGGGATGCATTGTAAAGGGAATTTACCTCCGGTCAGGGATGGAATGGAAAGAATAGAAGGGGCACTCGGTGTCGTAGGCAATGTGAATCTGGTCTCTCTCAGCTCGGGGCGATTCGGGTCATACTTAGTCGAAGTCCGAATCAAGGCTACGAGACCGCTTACCACCGCCGATTCAGAGACTATTGGCCGATAGGAGCTCGCCTCTCTAAATGTCTCTGTAACCCTGATGCTCTCAGTCATGGTTTTTTTCGCTTTCTCGGCAGTGAGCCTCTCCAGTCTCTCTCGGTCGGCATCCTCAAGCAACAACCTCTCACCCTCCTCTAGCTTCTCGTGCTCCTCAACAGTTAAAAGATCAATTCTAAGATCTTGTTCGTCCAAAGACCCAACATCACTTGGCATAAGTGGGCCTCATACGGAACCAACCTCTTCCATGTCCGAGCTAGTTCCCGGGGATAATCATTAACCCATGAGAGTCCATAGAACCTCAGAACTTTGACAAACATGTTGCAGATATCTCCCTCCATAGATGATTGCACTCGGGCCTCGGTATCCGCAAGCTCCTCATTCAGTTCCTCCACCTCTCTCTCAGATGAACAGCTCTTAGTCCATCCATCGTTTCCAACACATCCCCGTTACTGGCCTCCGTGGCCTTCTTCACCTCCTCAAGCTACCTCTTTAGGCTGTCATTCTCCGCCCTTAAGGCGTTGTTGTCATCCTAGAACCGGGAGACCCTTGCGTTCTCCTTTTCCAACTCGATGTAGATCTTATCCGTCTCAGCCTTGTCTTTCTTTAGGACCGTGTTCTGGGTAGTTAGGTCGGCAATAGTTTCCGTGTAAACAACACGGGAGTCATCAGCCTCCTTCTTGAGTGTCTCATACCCTTGTCTCATCTCTGCTGAAAACGATGAGATCTGAGAATTAGCATTCAAAGATACAGGAACGAGTAATGGAAATTTCCTAAATACTGGCAGGTAGACTTACCTATCTCCTTTTCTAGAGTGGCACCCGTAGTCTTCTCGCAATCAATAGTCAGTTGTTGGTTAAGCAGCTCCATGTTCTTCTTCTTGATCAACTCCGAGAGATGATGAGAATACTTGGTGAGTTCATTAGCCTGGTGATACATAGCCTTCATGTGCATCCATATTTCCCCAGACTCCCTAGATGGGGTGGGGTGGAGATCGGGAATAAATTTCAGCTCATCAAAGTAATGGTGCGGGAAGTACTATTTCAAGAATTCTTTCCATTCCTCAATTGAAAGTGCCGAAGCCTGAGCCTCTATCAGATCTCCCATCTCTATCATAGCCACCTCATCCGACCTTGGTCGAGCAAGCGATGGCTCCTTCCCTTTAGCAGGTTAAACAGGAGCCTCGGGAACGGTACAAGAAAGGGTTGCTGAGGGCACATGCCTCGAGCCCCCTAAGTCAAGACAGGAATCTCCCACAGACACTCAGATTGGGGGAGGGGGAGGAGGAGACGAAGGCAATTGAGGTTCATCGGGTTGACGACTCCCGCTACTACGATCCTGTGAAGGGGGGCCTCACCATACAAACTAGCCCCTCTCTTAAGGGCACCGAGAAAAGCACTCTGAGGTCGTCGCCGGTCTCCAGACCCGTGAATTCGTCCCCCTTGTCCTCTAGCTATGTCATCTGATAAGAGAAAGAAATAACACTGGTCAAGTCGCGCACTCAAAAGAATCGCCATGCTATGCAATGATTATGAGTGTATGCCCTAAGTGTTCTCTCAACAAACTGGGTTGTGCTTCACTCGAAGGAATCAACTCCCTCGCAGCAAGAGCTAAGTCATCCATGCCAGCCGGAGTCGGCTACAGGGATACGTCCAAGTCAAGTTTATTTAAGCCATCAAACTGGCGCCCATCTTCAAGAAGGGCCGCGGCTTCGGGAGCGACCACTGGAGACAATGGTCTGATAGACACTCTCTCCCACCTTCGGAGGCGGGATGGGAACACTCATCAAGCGCTTGTCCCCATATGCGGCCTCCTCGCCACGAGCCCCATCATCACCAACGTCTCCCTGGAACTTTACAACCTTTTTTGGCTTGGGCTCCGCAACGGGTAACTTCCTTTTCTGACTGGGAGTCACAAGGCTTTTCTCCATGACCGCCTCTGGCACGCTGCTAGCCACTGCAGGCCCAATTGTAGCCCGATCATCCGGGAGCAGCCCAGCTCAGCGAAGACGCTTTTGGCTTGTCACAGTATCAATTTTGCGAAACTCTTCGGGGATCGCCCGTAGAGCATTAAGACATTGCTGGTACTCCTCACCAGTAGGTGCCTTTGGGTTCCCTGCCATGATAAAAAATAATGAGATACGAGCTCCAGGAACTTTATAACAAGGAACGGGGTTCGAAAATACTTACTCCCTTCAATCCACCTCCTCGCAAATCCAGGGGGGCAGCGCACAAAGAACCAGTCTTGTCTGAACACCGGCGGCTGGGGCCACGACCCAATGAAGAATTTGGTAGTGGCCGACGCTTCCAGGGACCATTGGGATGTTCTCCTCAGGCTTAAAAAATACCGGATGTCCTCCTCGTTGGGCTCTATGCGCAAATATTCTCGGTATAGGACGTACGTTCCTAGGAGTGAGGAATAAGCATTTTGGATGCAATTGCGAAGGGGCAAGGCGGAAGTAGAAAAGCATGTCCCAAATAAAATCATTGGCTTGGGGCACGCAACCCAAAAAACAGGCCTGCCTATTCCAAGCGGTCAAGCCCTCGGACGGTGCGTGAGCTCTTTCAACCTCACCCGGTGTGTGGGGCATCGCCCATTGGAATATTGAATCACTGCGCCATTTTCGTAACCGCTGTGGAAACCAAGCGCGATGGTACCGAGTCCAATGGATTCTCCAAGATAACAATATCAGGCAGCATGTCCGGAGCTACTGGAGCCGCCGGTGCATCTCCACCCATAATGTCCACATTCTCCATCTCCTCGTGTATAACCGAAGAATATAGCTTTTCAATTTGTTCCCTGTGATCAGATACTTCGGACGAACTGGCCGATCAAGAAGAAATGGATCCTTTGGTATTCTCAAGCTTGCTGCCACTCGAGTTACCGTTGTCGGTAGAGTCAGATGTGTGTGACGACGGGGGGATGCCTTGGCCTCCAAGGTCTTCCCAGTCTTTGATCTTGTTTGCATCGCTAACTATACTTTAATATACTGGTATTAGACATCGCAAGAAAAAACCTGTACTCCTCGTGTAGGTGAAACTAATAAGTGCGTGCGGTGTCATGCATAGTCAAGATGTACTAAAAACATTTAAACAGCCAACAGTTCGGTTGCAGTTCAAGTATACGCGCTATCCTGTGCAGGGTCCAACCCCTTGTCTGCACAATTAACTGCGTGGGCACTAAGGTGCAATCATACGAGTGAGTAAGCGGTATGCAAAACTAAGGGCAGGGAGTCACGAGATCGAAGTTCTGCAAAGGAGAATCAACATCCCAGCAAAGGGTGGCTCGAAGCAACCACGCCAAAAGAACCTAACAAAGAGACCAAACCACTCCAGGATTCGAGAACTCAAGCCTTTCTCGGGGTTCAAAAATTCGAACCTCCTAGGGTTCGGAAATTCGAACCCCTGATGGGTTCGGAAACTCGAACCCATCAGGGTTCGAAAATTCGAACCCCAAGGTTTGAAAATCGAACTCCAGAGTTTTGGGTAATCAAACCCCACTAAGGTTCGAAAATTCGAACCCCGGAGTTCGAAAGTCAAACCCGGAGGTTCGGATATTCGAGCCCCTCCAGGGTTCTAAATTTTGAACCTCTTGGGGGTTCGAAAGCTCGAGTCTCTGATGGGGTCGGTTCTTCGAGGCTTCTTTGGATCTCGACCCTCCAACCTCCCTTCTCCCTCTCTCCTTCGACCCGCTCATTACCTAGGTTCGGTTTAAAGCATCGAGTTCTGAAGTTTTCACAACAACGACGACCAAGGAAGAAAATAACGGAAGGAAGAAAATGAAGGGGGTCTATTTATAGTAAAAAGGGAAAAGTCCCTTCGACTTCCCCCAGATTTCAAGCCCCGGGATCGAAATTTCGAACCTACGGGTTTTAAATTTCGAACCCACATGTCTCGAAATTTCGAAACCCCTGGGGTTTCGAAATTTCGAGCCCCCAGGGCTCAGAATCTCAAGGCTGCAGGGTTTGAGATTCCGAACCCCTTAGGTTCGAAATTCCGAACCTCTATGACTCAGAGGTTCGAACCATAAAAAAAAGAGAGAAAATAAGAGAGAGAAAATTCCACATATCTCCACACTTAAAGCGTCACGCCACATGCTCGTGTACACGTATTTCATGCACAAACCGACCATCGTAAACACGCGAAGGCCGCACATTGCGAATACTCGGCGAGCTGAGCACGTTGCTATGCCAACACCAACTCGCTCGCAAATCCGTGACGAGCAAACCCCAAAACCAATGTCTGTTCTTCTTTAACAGGACAAGTTGACAACCCTTCTACTATCTCAACCAATGCAAAGCACATCTTGTCAAGACAAGATGTGCTTTGGAGGGAAAATGTTAACCGTTCTTTTGGTTTGGTTCCCAAAAAGTACACAGGACATGCTCAGATCAGCCCATCGCGTGGAGACAAGGCCAGGAGGACGATTAGGAGTAAAGGAAACAGGCTGAAGACGGACTGCGTCATTGGAAGGCCTCGCAACCCGAGCCACATACCACCATAGCATATGCACCCAAGGCCTTCGCACCTCTCCAAGACGAACTTCGCACCCCTCAGGGTGCGAATTTCTCACCCCTAAGGGGTGCGAGATTCTCACCCAGCAGGGTGCGAAGTTCGCGCCTAGCCGGGTGCAAAATTCGCACCCAGAAGGGGGCAAAGTTTGCATCCTATGGGGGTGTGAAATTCGTACCTTGGGGTGCAAATTTCGAACCCCTCTAGGCCATAAGCTCGCACCCCCTGGGGGAGCGAATTTCGCACCCCACGAGGTGCAAAATTCACATCCCATGGGCGGGGTACGAAATTCTGGCATGCATGCGGTGGGGTGCGAATTTCTGGGTGTGGGGGGGGTCCATTTCTACCTACTCCTACCTACTTTCACATATTGCTATCTAATCCTTGTCCTATACAAAGGAGGATTTTTGAGACCATGAGACTTTATGAGAGATCCATTAATGGCATCTCCTCTTTAAGGAAGAAGAAGGGCAAAAGTGTCTTTTTCCAATATTCCCCAATATATGCCGATTATGACATCACCTAGCCTACAAGCAAATGTAATGAGGTGTCATGTGATGGACTCAACCTTGTAATCTTTTGTGATCAATAAAATTCCAATAACGCTTCAAAGTGGATGTAGCCCCTCACAAGGCCGAACCACTATAAATCTCTTGTGTCATTTACCTTTTTCATGCTCTGGTCTATATGACCTGATTAACTATTCCTAGTAATTGGAATCTTTGGTGTTTACGACATATTTTGCCATCAAAAAAATAATTATTTTAGAGTAATTGGGGTTGGAGCATTCTTCTTACCTTGTAATTTCGGGGACGAAATTCTTTTAAGGGGGGAAGAATGTAACATCCCAGATTTTTGAACGTTAATTACAAATACTTAAGTCCGTTTTAAATATTGATTTGGTAATATAAATAGATTTTATATTGAAATTATTTATTTATTTAAAATGGAGTTCATATATATATATATATATATATATATATGTATATATGTATATATATATATATTTATAATATAATTAAAACGAGCTCGAAACGACGTGGTAATACGTAATTTACGTTTTCAAATTTAATTGAATATACAGGATCCGATACAAGTCAGATTCTTATGAAACAAGAAACGTTAGAATCTATTTGATGATAGTTTTCCAATAAAAGAGAAAAATGGAGATTTCATATTATAGATTGCAAGTTATGCCCAAATTAAATTTTCAAATAGTCACTATGGAATCGTCAATAAATTATAACGATTTAGTAGATAAATATAAAGGAAGTTTTATATATTTAGATATTGTTTCAACCGAATTTCTGAATATTGAGTTTATAATCTACATTGACTGAAATTGAAGATATTCGTATTGATAAATACGTTAATATTAATTTATTATCATTAAACTGAGCTGTTTTGGAATTAATTTATATTATATTGATATTTATAAGCCTCAAGAATGATTATTTTTCAAACTATCTCCGTTTTTGATGAAACGAATTTTATTGGAGTGCGTTTCGCTAGTTATTGCTATATTTTTAGTTTGGAGCCAATTGGAGTTGTTTTATCGGTGTGCAAAATTTAAAGGTGAATAGATGAATAAATTGAGATCTAAATAGTACCATTTTGGCAAACAGAGTCTGTTTTCAATGAAATTTATTTCATTGGGATCAGAACATGGAGACGAAGTAGTATGGCCATTTTCATTGTGATTAGAGTTTGTATGTGGCGGTATAAATTTAACCTTTAACGGTTATATGCAGTAAAATTAAATACCCTGAAAATAAAATAAAATAGGACTTAACCCCTAAGGAAATGAAAACTCATGTGCGTGCAAGCTACCTCTTTTTCCTAGCCTCTACGTCTGTAATTCACACATCAAAATCATCTCAAACCAAAGGAAAGCGTAAAATCTAAAGCCTAGTCTACCCTGAGATTTTTAGAAGTGGTAGCCTACCTTAAATTGAAAATAAAACCCACTATACAAAATATTGGCAGACCTACCCAACGCACGCACCTATGTGTATATGATAAGAAAACTCATACTGCACCTACTTTATGTAAAACTGGTCATGTTCGAATATACATCCTACCCCTATTTATTAAGTATACAGACACCGTCTTCTCTTTTCACTTCAATAATACAACGCAACTATCTTACTGTTTTAAAATGCACAACTACCCTATTGTATACAGTTGACGGACATGGTTCTTATCCCCTAGGTTTCCACTTCTATAAATACCGCATGTTTCCTTCCCCAGTGCAGACCATAACAACGAATCCTCCAAAATTTCAAAATGCAACCGTTCACGAGATTAGCAAAGCTCGATCAGCATCAGACGAGCTGTGGGTATTTGAAGTTCATACAGTTCATGTGTGAGTGCGATGCTGAAATGGGATTTTCAGATCAAGGTGCAGGACAACAGTCAGAGGAGGTGGCGTTGGGGTTTGATGTGTGCATGACGATGGGCAGAGCATGGATATGCGGTGGAAGTGCTGCGTGAGGAAGGTTAGAAGCATTGCGTGAGTTTGGAGCCTGGATATTTAGAAGTGCATATGAAATATTTAAAGAAAAAAGAGTGGGACGGAGCATAAAGAAGTGACGTACTGCATGGGAGGAGATGAATCAAGGTCATCAGAGCAGGGTGGTGAACTGAAGGATGGAACCATGGGTCGATGGGGGCGGAAAGCTGAAAACTGGTGGAGGAGCGGGAGAGATGCGGCTGTGGAAAGCTATGAAGGAAGAAGTCTTTTCAAACTTGCAGTAGGTAGAAGACGTATGGATTAAGTGTGCCTAATCCCCTATTTAAAATACCTAATTATGTTATAATATGCCTAACCCTACTTATATATAAAACGTAAGCTAGAATGTAACAACCCTGAATTTTTGAACCAATTTAAATTTTTTATTTTTCCATTTTAATGGGTTTTGAATATTTATAATGATTTATTTTAAATAATAACAACTAAGGAAATTTCTTTATCCAAGTGGCATTCAAAAATGGTGACCTTCGAAACCCTAATGGAGAATTCTAAAAACGTGATCAACAATCTCACTTCCTCTTTCTCAAATCACGTTTCTTCTCAACTAGACGACAGACCAGATAAAAACAAAGATGTACTTCCATCGTATAAGGAGATCTTGTTGCGGCCAGGTGTAAAGCGTAACGCGTTTCCTCGAAATAATATATTTAAATCTCGCAAATTCCTCAGCCGCCGCCTCGTAATTCGATCAATTATTTTGAAAAATTAAAAAACATCAAATCTGATAATGGTTGCTTCAGATGCGGCTCTTCAGATCACTGGGCTAGGGGCTGTCGAAATCCTATGGTCTATTTTCGCTGTAACAAAATTGGGCATAAGGGTTTCAACTGCAAATCTCATCTTAAAAATCCGAAAAAAATGGAGAACCCTAAATCGTTCCTCCACTTTCAGCAACGTTTTACCCTGATGATTTTAAAAAGGCTAGATCGATGGTTGTTCTCTCCATCGCTCGTAGTGCTTTCTCAATCAATGAAATGGAGACTTTATTGGGAACTCATTTTGGCAAGCGTGCGCCTGGATGGGTGTGGATGGTGCGTAGATTCGGCGATGATTTCATAGTGAAATTCCCCCCTCTTTGTTGACTGAAACATTTTACTACTCGCTCTTCGACTTGAAGGGAGTAGTTAATCTGAAGCGATGGAGCCCACAAATTGGGAGTATGGTTAAAAAGAGGATTGAAGTTTGGGTTTCTCTTAAAAATATACCATTAGTGTGTAGAAGTGTAGATTCCCTTAAGTCGGCGCTGGGGGAGGTAGGAGAAGTGATTAGACTCCAGCATGGAGTGTGGAACGTAACCGATTTTTCCTCTTTGAGGGCGATGATGTGGATTGATGAGGATTTGGAGCTTCCACCTTCGATTGTAGTTCCTGTTGAGGGTTTTTCCACAATGTTTCCATTACAAAAGTTGACGACGAATCTTATGAGGAAGTGGATAGACAAGAACTTCGTAAAACGGTTTTTGTCAGAGGAGAGAATGGTAAGATGAAAATGCTGAAGGCTAGAGTGTTAGTGCTCCCATGGCTTATGTAGGGTTAGGTAGCAATTCTTTTGCTCCAATTTCAGTCGAAGGAGAGGGTGATGCTGTGGATCAAAATGTTGTAAATGATAACGTGGAAGCTCATGGCGTTGATGTTGATGCTGTTGAAGGTGGTAATGATGACGCTGGTAGGGAGGAGAGTGGGTATGATGGTTTGGGGAATATGTTTGGGGATGACAATAAAGAGAACTATGATTTTTGGGGGGACGATAATGATTATGATCTTGGTGGAGGGAGCAATGCTATGGTCATTTCAGATTCTGATGAACGCTCTTGTGCAACAAGTAGAAGGAAAGGCAAGAAGCCAGTGGACCCTGGTGTGGTTATCCTAAGGAGAAGTGCTCGTGGCCTTCCTCATCTTTTGGAAGTGATTTTTCTGAAGAGGAAATACTGAATGCTTTGAAGGAGATGCCTGGTGACAAAGCACCTGGACCTGATGGATTTCCTACCTTTTTCTTCAAACGCTATTGGGGCATGTTGAAAGATGATGTAATGCGTTTGTTTGTACAGTTTCACAAAGGCTCATTAAGGTTGGATTTGATTAGTTATGCTAATGTGGTTTTAATCCCCAAAAAGGAAGGTAATGTTTCTGCTGCTGACTTCAGACCGATTAGCCTCCTTAACACTAGTTTCAAACTAATCACGAAGGTGTTGACCAATAGGATGAAAACTAAGATGGATACGTTGATTGATAAGTCCCAAACTGCTTTTATTAAAGGAAGAAACATTCTTGATGGTGCTGCGTTGGTTGGTGAAGTGATTTCTCACTGTGATAGATTTGATGTCCCTTGTGCTATTCTTAAGTTGGACTTCGCCAAAGCTTTTGACACAGTTGACTGGCGATTTATGATTGAAGTGCTGAAGGCAAGAGGCTTCCCCACCAAGTGGATTGAATGGATTTCTATGATTCTTTCATCAAGTAGATCCAACATTTGTGTTAATGGAATTGCTGGCTTTACTATCCACTCCAAGCGTGGTCTGAGACAGGGCGACACACTCTCCCCTCTTCTTTTTGATTTGGCGGCAGATGTTTTTTCAAAAATTCTGAAGCTGGGCTATGCAAATGGGATTATTAGCGGCTTTGGCAGTGATCATGTGGTAGGGGGCATCAATTCTCTACAATATGCTGATGACACTATCATTTTTAGCAAACCAGACTGTAAATACCTAGCTGCACTTAAATTTATTCTCTATGCTTTTGAAAGCTTATCTGGCTTAAAAATTAACTTTCATAAGAGCAGTGTTTACACGTTGGGTTGTAGTGATGATTTACGCAGGTCATGTGCTGAGATGTTTAATGGCAAGGCTGATGCTTTTCCTTTGAACTATCTGGGTATGTACATTCGCCCCAAGAAATTAATGAAGAAAGACTGGCAGCATTTGATAGAGAAGGTGAACACAAGACTGGCGAGGTGGAATGGGAACTCATTATCAAGAGCTGGTCGTCTTGTGCTTGTCAATTCTGCTCTGTCGTTAATTCCTTTGTACTGGATGTCCTTCTACCAATTTCCTGGGTGGGTGTTGGAGAAGATTAACGCAATTCGTCGTAATTTTTTCTGGACTGGTACTAAAGAGACGAAGAAGCTTAGCTGTTTGATTTCTTGGGATCAAGTTTGCAAGTCTAAAGAGCAAGGGGGACTCGATGTCATTAATTTGAAGACAATGAATCATGCTTAACTTTGTAAGTGGCTGTGGTTAATGATCTCTGACAAGCACGCTTTATGGAAAGAATGGATTATTAGTACATGTTACAATGGCAATTTTAGTTGGAATACTGATTTCTCATTGTGCTCCGTGTTTTGGCGTAATGTTATGGCTCATGCGCAATGGATGAAGCTGGGTACTAAGATTGTGGTGAAGAATGGACACAACACATCTTTTGGGTTAGATAGCTGGCTAACTAATGTCCCTTTTTGTGCAGAGATTCCTGAGCTTTTTGGTATTGCACGCAATAAAAATTTCACTGTTAGAGAGATGTATGATAATGATGCAGCGGGTTTCAAATGGAGATTGTCTTTTTTGAGGCTGGTGGCTGGTAATGCATTGGTTCAGTTATGCAATTTGTTTGTTTCGCTTGAAGGGGTGAATTTGATTAATGAGAGGGATGAGTTTATTTGGATGT
This sequence comes from Allium sativum, assembly GCA_030737875.1. Classification (NCBI taxonomy): domain Eukaryota; kingdom Viridiplantae; phylum Streptophyta; class Magnoliopsida; order Asparagales; family Amaryllidaceae; genus Allium; species Allium sativum. The sequence continues at coordinate 308,295,142 of CM060912.1, read as the reverse complement.
TGGAGGGAGAGAGAAAGTTGTTTAGTGTTCGAAGAATTTACAAGCTGTTAAACTTTGCTGGGATTAGGAGGTTGGGGTTCGAACATATGTGGCGGTTCAAAGTCCCTGATAAAGTTAAAATTCACATGTGGATTGTGATACATGGTAGATTGAACACGGTTAGCAGAATTCGTCAGAGAGGTGTGTACGTTATGGATGGCTGTGTATTTTGTGGTCACGACATCGAGGACTATCATCATCTTTTTTTGGCTTGTGACTTTGCTTTTTACATTTGGACGAAATGTTTGGTTGCGCTTTGCCTTGATTTGCACTGGAGCGACTTCATTGCTGACCAATTTGATTTTTGGCATAACATTTACCCGACCTTGCATGCTTCTCATGATAGTTTTCTTTTCGCTTTGTTGAACTTTGCTTACATTTGGTTGCCTTGGCATGAACGCAATTCCAAAAAATTTAACCGCAAATTGAAAGCCCCTAACAGTATCATTTACTCTATTCTCAATATTGTCTATGACTGGGCAGGCATGGAGCGCAAGAGACAAGTCGAAAGCATTGCCGACCGAGTGCACAAGCGGGTGCGGAGCATCACTGGTCCACACGCTTGATGTGGATGTTCACTGACCTTGGCTTTTGTTGTTATGTTTTTTGCAATGTAATGTAAACTATGATGCTTGGTTCCTTTTTGTCAGGCTGTATGTAGTCGCTGGGTTGTAGCGATGGCCTGTTTTGGTTGTATATATGTTGTACATACACGAAATGCTACTTTATGCTACTTTATGGATGTTAATATATATTAGGCGTGAATTATGTTGATTCACTACCTTTTCCTTCAAAAAAAAAAAAATAACTAAAAATTTATTTAAATCGAAGTTAGAATGTATAAATTTAAAATTTTAATTAAATCGAACATGAAATAGCGCGTTAGTTTGAAAATTCGATTTTTAATTTCAAATGAATGTGCAGAATTCAATATAAGTCAGAATTAGATGAAACAAGGAACATTAGAAACTATTTAACTATATGTTTCTAATGAATGTGAAAAATTGAGATTTCACTTTATAAAACATAAGTTATGTCCAGTTTAAAATTCAGAATAGTCGCTATGGAATTTATATATATTTTAATATAATATATAAACCTTAAAAATAACCATTTTGCAAATGACCTCCGTTTTCGACGAAACCTTTTTTGTAGGATCCAGAATGTCAAATTACTGTTAGTTTCAAAATTTCATAATTTTGGAATTAATATGTAAGCACAGTAAATTTAAACATGTTTTTAGTTTCAGTTTAAATTTAATTGACCAGTTAAAAGGCCATTTTTCAAATTGTCTCCAAATTGGATGAAATTAATTTTTTTAGGATTGTATCGTCAAAACATAGCTAGATTTCAATATTCGTAATTTTTCGAGTCAGTATGTGGCCCCGATAAATTAAAATGTACGTTGGAGTTCAATTTTGACCGTTATATTAATTAATATTTTAATTTTGATAAAAACTAATCAAAATAGTCGAATTGGCTTAGAAACATATTCGATTGTGTCTGAAATGGGGGTATTTAGCTAGGAACGACACTCGTTGGGTTTGATTTGGAGTTCGAATGTAAAATCTCACTTTTTTGAATTAATTAATATTAAAAATATTGGTATAAATATAAAATTAAATCCTATTCCCCTTTATTATTTCTGAGCCGCCAACCTTTGAATAAACGACTGAAATTGTTCAATTTTTAATCCCCTAATTTCTTCCTCCACAAAGCGAATTACATCATGGTTTTAAACGAAAATTGTCGATCTCAGTTTGATCTTTCAATTGGTATAAGTTGGATGAAATTTAATTGAGTAATTTCGCCACAATCACTGCTCAAAGTAGTCGACTTCGCCGCCGTTTCCAGGCGCAAGTAGGTGGCTGAGGGTGACGTCGCTCTGTGCGACGGTGGAGGAGGCTGGTGGCTTTCGAATGGTGGTGGTCGATCGTTCTCCGGCGAAGTGGGGTGGCGCGCGAAGGCAAAGGTCGAAGTCGACGTTGGGTTTTTCACTGCAGGAAGTTAATAAAGGAGAAGGAAGGGTAATTAAGGGAGAAAGGTTAATTAATGATGTAATTAATTATTTTATTAATGTAATTAGTGTATAAACATGTATATCTTTTTCATACGAGCTCAAAATGCAACGAAACAAGTTGAAATGCGATCGTGACAACAAACTCTACACCATGGAACTGACCGGAATAGAAACGGAGCAAATTGGATTTTCAGCTAAATTAAACGCGCGTTTAATTTAGTTTGAAAATAAAATCACTAGTTAAATAATGACGGAATGGAAACAAAGGTGAGAAATCTCTCACTAAAATTTTGTACAGTTAATTATTTTATAACTGAATGTAGCAATAGCTAGTGTTGATTTTTATTTGTTTAATTATCATAAAATGTTGTATGGTGCCTGTTAGTTCACATTCATTGTTGTTTGAAACCATGGATGATTTAATTAACTGTGTTGTGTTGTGATTGTGATCATTAACATATTAAAAAGTGAAAATTCGGCACACATCCCTAAAAGCAAACTTAATTAGGCTCACATCCGGTTATAAACTTATTATAAATTAGGTCCCTATTTTCCAAAACTTTATAAAATAATAATTAAAAAAATTGAAAAAAATTCGTAAATTAATAATAAAATAAATTATACATTATACAAAAAATTCAATTCAAAAAACAACAAAAACCACGGCAGAAAGAAGTAAACAGCAAAAAATAGAAAAAACTGTAGTTAAATGCATAATATTATGCACAAATTTGGTTTTATTGCATGCATATGTGCATGTATTCTAGTTCTTCCATCCGCCTTGATTTATTTGCATATTTCTGTGCATGTATTGCATATTTCTTGCATAGAAAGATGCAATAATTCATAACAGTGAAACTCAGTTTATTTTTATTTGCATTCATCTGTGCAAATAACCCGAAAAGATGCACACATGTGTGCAACATATCTATAGGTAAAAACGTTAGCTGAATTTCCTTTATGCAATAGTTGCATACATGTATGCAACTATAGGCAATAGTTGCATACATATATGCAACTTTTTTTTGATTTGCGTGGACTTCTGGGATTATTTTATGATTTTAGGAAAAACATTTAATGCAGTGGCGCAAATTTTTTTTTGCTGGAAATGGAGGAGGGGAAGGGCAAGCAGCAGGAGGCGGAAGTTTCAAGTTGGATGAGGCGACTGTACAAAATAAGGACCGGGTTTGGATTAAAAAAAATGGGAGGGACGTGGAGTTTATTTCAAACCTTATTAGAGACCCCTAAAAAACGCACCCTATTAAAAATAATGTTAATATTATTGTGGTAGTTGAAATGAAATTATAAATATCTATTTATAATTTAAACAGTAAAAATTGGTTAAATAGAAAAATAATTCAAACCGAATTAGAATTGGTTAAATTTATTAACCAATGATTTATTTAAATAGACTGTTGTTGTTTGAAACCCCACACGGGTATTGGGATGATATTTGACATACAATGATCCCAATATTTAGTTGTATGTCAATCGATTGATTGACAGACTGTTGTGAGAGTTATTTATTTATTTCAATGCTTATAAAGTTGTAGAATGCACTCTGGATGATGTTTGAATGTTAAATGATTATTTATCATTATAGTTGAATACATGCAATGTATGAAATCCATATAACTGACATTATATGGTAATTGATTGAGTCGCATTCCGATTCAGAATATGAACGAATTTTTTAAAATAATATTCAGTGAATAATAAAAATATGATTTTGATGTCCGATTTTGGATGGACACGAAAATATCGAAATATATGAAGCCGAGTAAGTATAAGTGCGCCGTTTTAACTCGAACCTATTTTTCTGTCGATTTTATTCATTTTGTAATGAATTCAGAAAAGATTTGATTTCAAAAACTGATATTTTGAAAATATTATCTTTTTAATATTATAATGATATAGAACAGTCAATTTGGATTAAAATTGAAAATGAATTTGAAATCGTTTTTAAATATATTTATAAAATACGTTTTAAAAAGGAAATCGAAGAAATATATAATATATATATATTAATGTTTGAATAGAACACGGCGCACAGCGACCGGTTGCGAATTTCAACCATTGACTTCAAATTGATTTAACGGGAGATCCGACCATCAAATTCTACTAAAACCGAAACCATTGGGTTCGTATCGAAAAGATCGTTCAATGAATATAAGAGATTCGAATTTGAATGCTTGGATTTCAAATTATATCCAAATCAATTTCAGAAAAGGTAGCTATGGATGCAGTTCGGTGGCCGTTATTGGAAACCGACTGTACGGACCTTAATAAAATTACTAAAAATATGGAAAAATTGTGTAAATTCATAATAAATGATTTGGAAAGATTTTGGATGAAATATTCCATATTTGAAAGGATAAAAGATATTTATCAAAATTAACTAGTCAACAACTAAATGAAGAACTAAAAGGAATTATAGTGGTTTTGATATAACCAGAATTTTTCAACGTATGAATTGGAAAGGATTTAAATGGAAATAATCTTCGGAATATTTCGATATTGGATTCCGTGATTATAAGGATATTGTGAGGAATTTGGAAGATACAGATATCGTTATTCCCAATATGATATCCGTTGGTTTCAGAATTTGATATTAAATACAAGCCGATATTAATTTCTATTCAGAGCCTTGTATTTAATATCAAATGGGATTTTGGGTTGTTCGTGAATGGTGTCTTCAATAACACTGTTCTTAAACCCAGTAGAGAATAGAATAAATCTTATAACTAAAATTTAGAGAAGTTTGTCAATTAATTAATTTAATTGGATATTTTGGGTTTGTCGTGAACAATGTTTTAAATAACATTTGTTCTTTAACCCAATTAATAGTGAAGATATGATTTGGAATTAATAAATCCTTTAATTAAGATTTAATGGAAATTTTCCAAAGTAAAGTTTTCCAATTTAATACATTAAATTGGAATTGAATGGAATTCAATTTGGTGATAATCGAGATGAGCTTCTATAAAGGAAGACCGTTGCTATATATGGAATTTAAAAGGCTTTGCCATTATTCCATTTATATTATTATTCTGATACGAAAATTTATATCAATTATATATTGATCTGTTTTTCGCAAAGATTCCATATCTAATGGAAGTTGGTTTGGGTTTATTGTGAATTGTGTTTTTAATAACATTGAGTCTTTAACCTGGTTAAAGACAAGATTAATTTCTTAAAGTTGAATAATCATAAAGTAATGATTTTTGAGATTAAAACTGAACTAAGGTTTTAACGAATCTTTAAGTAGATTTAAATGAGAATGGGATAATTAAATTTATCGAATTCATGAAATGGCCGAGAATGGAGTACCACCAGTTTTACTCCATGCAATAGTTAAATCTTTAATTAGATTTGAAATGGGAAATGGTAATTAAATTTATCGATAACAAAGTGGGTGTTAGACATGGAGTACTACCAGTTTTGCTCCATGGGATGAATAGGTCGGCACTGGAAAAATAATAAATGATTACTTTGGTAAGGCTCGATAATCCTGACTATTTTTATAAACCTTAATTTGCTTTAGAATTGTTAAAAGATAATAAAATATTTTGAATTGATATCCAAAGGAAGATTTAAGAATAAGTTTAAAAGAACTTATCTTTGATAAAATTAATGGGAACCTTTCCCTAAAGATGGGAACATTTGAATAAAAGAATATTCTGAATTGGAGTGAGGCGTATGGTGTGTTTTTATAGCACTTGATTATTGATTATAAAATACGCGAGTTATTTGGAAAGACCGGGTTTATCCCATTCTGAATAATAGATACAGCGACTAAAAGTTGACGATGAAGATGGTGGTTGAAGACCGGAGATCTTCACATCGTTTGGATGATTGCTGATGTCTTAATTGGGTTGTACACCCAAGACTAGGTAATAAGTGGCGATCGTCCAGACATACTTGGAGATCGAAATATGCGAGGACCTCTCTCCTGTATTGGACATACGGGACGAGGAATAAGGTGCCTCCGGTTTCTTTCAACAACCAGAACGAACTTGCAAATGGATGGTATGTCTGACATCATATTCCTTTACACTTTATTTGTTGATCTTTGATAAATATAGATCTATTTGGTGGCGGAGAATTTATTCTCTTGCTTAACACCCTTCTTGGAGACATACGAGCTTAGAGGTTATATATTGGTGTAAATCAGTGGTACAATATGGATTGACAGTGTGGCATGCTAAGAAGCATATGATCAAGGCTTTTTTCGAAAAGCTGAGTCTTGTGGATGATGATCAAAGCACGACTTTAAGTAGCATATCTTTGTGTATAGCATTAATTCACCAGCCTCACACCTCGGTATGAGTCAAAAATGGGATAAGGGACGCAGTGAGTGCATGACGTTTCTTTCTAACTAGAAGTGGTGTCATGGTATGGAGCCCAGACATTTTTACTTATGTAGATGATGCATTGCGAGGCGCCTTGGATATATTGGTCGCAATTGGAAAAGTGATTGGTCCAACAGGACCGGGAAACGTGTGTTCAGGAATAATTAATCCACTAAAGTAAGTGTGGGCCGGCACTGCAGGATCCAAGGGTTGCCCGTAGGTGTGATCCTGGGACATCTTGCTAGAGGTGACCCGAATCGGTAAGGAGACCATCCCTTGCCTAGACTCATGATGGAATCCAATTTCCAATATGCGATTTTTCGGTTTTAGTTGTAAACCTATGTATGGCGGCATAATATATGGTACCTATGTCGTCTATGATTGAAACATTTATATTTGAAGTTGATTTTGACACTATGCACTTATAGTAGTATCAAATGATTTGTTTTAAACGTACCAAGCATGTTTGGCTATTATAAGAGAAAACTCTATCCTCCGCTTGCGTTGCATTGTATGATGGGACCTGAGTCTTATAATAGCTCCATTTTCCAAAAAAAGCATTGCGTTGTTTTATTTTAAACTGAGATTCATGTGGAGTAAACCCGTTCCGTGTTATACGGCGTGGTCTCATGATTTCCCAAATTTTAAAGTAAAGATTTAATAGCTGTTTTAGTTCTCACACCAGTCCCATGATTGACTCAGAGTTTACTGTTTCTACTTAAACTCTAGATGCTCATATTTTCCATACGGGCAGCTAGTAGTTTTGGTTTTCGCAGATATTTCTATTTCGCAAGATCCGGGATTACAACTGGAGCTATATTCGGAAAGATTTGTAGCAGTGTATCCCTTTTAGTTGAGGTAGTTTATGTATTTCCGCTGTATATTATGTTTATGTTTTTAAATGTAATTTAAATCTCTGATATTGTTTTTCCGCTGTGTAATATTTATCTGAACTCTAATATATTCTTGTACTCTGATGTAATTTTTGTAATAGCAATGAAATGTTCTCATGTTTGTGTTCTAAAGCGTCGTATTATCAAAACAACCCGGGCTCCTCCGTCTGTTCGGGGATCGGGGAAGTCAAGGTCGTCACAGTTTGGTACCAGAGCTTTGGTTTAAAAGCTCGAGAACAAGACACATTAGAACCAAACGAAAGAATTCATCAGAGATTGGATTAGTAATATCCTATAAGAATGACTCGTAGAGATAGGGTTTGTAATACCCTAGAATGAGTTTGAAGAGTGCTATTTATTAAAAAAAGAATTTAGTTTTGAAAAGAAAGAAAAAATCTTATTATACGTATATGTGTATTTTATTTTATATTTAGTTTGGACTATCGGGTATTAGAATATTTTGAATATACGTCTGATCCACGTGTATATGAAGTCTCCAATATACTGGGTAGATACAGAATCACACTTTAGTTGCCCAGAGATGATTCTGATGATCGCTATGGCATCATGAGCATTTATGTTCGAATTTCGAAAGTGGATATCTATATATTTCCAATTGACTGGTGTGAGAACCAAAACTTAGTTAGAATTTATTGTTTGTGATTTGGCATTGAAATAGGATTTTTAAGTATATTAAAAATTACATATTTGAGAAGTTAACCAACTAATTGATTACTAGTTGTGTTGTATGATTATTAATTTAACTAATAAAATTATTGGAATAATAATTAATTTAACCGATATGAGAAGGAATGTTAAATTAAACCAAATCAAATATAATATAGAGCTAAATAGAAAAATTTAGTTCGAATTGGATTTATATATTAGATAGATATGCATATATATATATATATATATATATAATATATGTAGACACATACACACATGCTGAGCAGGTTATGGATTTACTGTTGAGTAGAGAAATATATTGCGTGCCCGACAAACAGGTGCACCTTAATGAGTTGGTTGCGCAATTTTATTTATTATAAACTACTGTGAGTGTTTTTGGATGCATTGTGATGGTTGTTCTGTGTGATATTAAGAACATACGCCATAGAATAGCAACAAATAAATTATGAACTACACCGCATGACATAATACATGAAGACATCATAGCATATCATATTCTGTATAAGCCTTTGGCGCTTATATGACGAGGTTTGGATTACCATACGAGCGAGACACTTGTATGGCGATGACTGAATTACAGGTTGAACAGAAGTCTAATTATGGACTTAATAAAACATATAAAGGCGCTCGAGGAAGGATCTAATAAAAATCCTACATAGGATTGGAGATGACAAAAATTCACGTCTCTCTTGTTTTTAATTAAGGCACATGGATTATTTTATTTCCAACACTGGGGAAAGGTATGAGATTTGGACTTTTTACACGTCTCCCTTGGGCATAGATAGGTCACAAAAATTGTGTATGCTTTTTATTGATTTATTGGGTGCCTAATAAAATTTTCAAACCCTCCCCGTACAAAGTAGGTTATGGCGAAATTTTCCAAAAATTTAGGGTGTTAGCCAATTTTTTGAGAAATTAGAAAGTTCTTAGAAACTGAAAAGTTGAAGAGCTCAAGCTAGAATGAAAGTTGAATTGGTTAGTTAAGCAACTTTCAGCTCCATTCCTTTTCGAGGATGAAAAGATTTTAAGTGGGGGAGCTTGTAACAACCCGGAATTTCTGAACCAATTTAATTTTTTTATTTTAGCTGTCTTAATGGGTTTTGAATATTTAAATTGATTTATTTTAAATAATAACGAGTAAAAATTTATTTAAATCGAAGTTAGAATATATAAATTTAAATTTTAATTAAAACGAACTCGAAATGGCGTGGTAGTTTGAAAATTCAATTTTTAATTTCAAATGAATGCACAAAATTTAATATAGTCAGAATTGGACGAAACAAGAAACGTTAGAAACTATTTAACTATATCATTCTAATGAATGTGAAAAATTGAGATTTAACTTTATAAAACATAAGTTATGTCCAGTTTAAAATTCAGAATAGTCGTTGTGGAATTTATATATATTTTAATATAATTTATAGCCCTTAAAAATACCCATTTTGCAAACGACCTCCGTTTTCGATGAAGCTACTTTTGTTGGATCCGTAATATCAAATTGTTAGGTTCAGAATTTCATAATTTTTAGAATTAATATGTGAGCACAGTAAATTTAAACGTATTTTCAATTTTAGTTTAAATTTAATCGACCAGTTAAAAGGCCATTTTTCAAACGATCTCCAAATTGGAAGAAATTAATTTTGTTAGGACTGTATCGTCAAAACATAGTTAGATTTCAATATTCATAATTTTTGGAGTCAGTTAGTGGCCCCGTTAAATTAAAATGTACGTTGGAATTCAATTTTGACCGATATATTAATTTATATTTTAATTTTGATAAGAACTAATCGAAACGGGGGTATTTAGTTAGAAACGACCGTCGTTGGGTTTGATTTAGAGTTTGAATGTTAAATCTCACTTTTTCAAATTAATTAATATTAAAAATGTTGGTATAAATATAAAATTAAACCCTAATCCCCTTATTATTTCCAAGCCGCCAACCTTTGAAAGAATGATGGAAATTGTTCAATTTTTAATCCCCCAATTTCTTCCTCCACAAAGCGAATTACATCATGGTTATTAAACGAAAACTGTAGATCTTAGTTTGATCTTTCAATTGTTAAAAGGTTGATGAAATTTAATTGTGTAATTTCGCCATAATCACTGCTCAAAGCAGTCGACTTCACCGCCATTTCCAGGCGCAAGGAAGAGGCCGAGGGTGATGTTGCTCTGTGCGATGGTGGAGGAGGATGGTGGCTTTCGAATGTGGTGGCCGATCATTCTCCGGCGAAGTGGGGTGGCGCGTGCAGGCAAAGGTCGAAGTCGACGTTGGGTTTTTCGCTGCAGGCAGTTAACGAAGGAGAAGGAAGGGTAATTAAGGGGAAGGATTAATTAATGATGTAATTAATTATTTTATTAATGTAATTAGTGTATAAACATGTATATCTTTTTCATATGAGCTCAGAATGCAACGAAACAAGTTGCAATGCGATCATGACAACAAACTCTACGCCATGGAACTGACCGGAATGGAAACAGAGCAAATTGGATTTTCAGCTAAATTGAACGCACGTTTAATTTAGTTTGAAAATAAAATCATCAGTTAAAGAATGACGGAGTGGAAACAAAGGTGATACTCTCTCACTAAAATTTTGTACAATTAATTATTTTATAACTGAATGTAGTAATTACCAGTGTTGAGTTTTATTTTTTTATTTTTCATAAAATGTTGTATGCTTCCTGTTAGTTCACATTCACTGTTGTTTGAAACCATGGATGATTTAACTGACTGTATTGTGTTGTGATTGTGATGATTAACATATTAAAAATAACGTTAATATTAATGTGGTAGTTGAAATGGAATTATAAATATCTATTTATAATTTAAAGAGTAAAAATTGTTAGATAGAAAAATAATTCAAACCGAATTAGAATTGGTTAAATTTATTAACCAATGATTTTTTTAAATATACTTTGTTGTTTGAAAAACCAACACGGGTATTGGGATGATATTTGACATACACTGATCCCAATATTTAGTTGTATGTCGATCGTTTAATTGATAGACAGTTGTGAGCGTTATTTATTTATTTTAGTGCTTGTACAGTTGTAGAATGCACTCTGGATGATGTTTGAATGTTAATTGATTATTTATCATTATAGTTGAATACATGTGATGTATGAAATCCATATAACTGACATTATATGGTAATTGATTGAGTCGCATTCCGATTCAGAATATGAACGAATATTTTATAATAATATTCAGTGAATAATAAAAATATGATTTTAATGTCCGATTTTGGATGGACACGAAAATATTGATATATATGAAGCCAAGTAAGTAGAAGTGCGCCGTTTTAACTCAAACGGATTTTTCTATCGATTTTATTCATTTTGTAATGAATATAGAAAAGACTTGATTTCAAAATCTGATATTTTGAAAATATTATCATTTTAATATTATAATGATATAGAACAGTCAATTTTGATTTTAAATTGAAAATGAAGTTGAAATCGTTTTTAAAAATTTTTATAGACGATTTATAAAATATGTTTTAACAAGGAAATTGGCGAAATATATAATATACATATTTAAATGGTTTGAATAGAATGCGCTGCGCAGTGGCCATTCGCGAGTTTCAACCATTGACTTCAAATTGATGTAACGGGAAATCCGAGCATTGGATTCTCCTAAAACTGGAATTGTTGAGTTCATATCATAGCGATCTTTCTAATGAATATAAGAGATTTAAATTTTAATGGTTGGATTTCAATTTATGTCCAAATCAATTTCATAAAAGGTTGCTATGGATGCAGTTCAGTGGCGTTATTGGAAACCGACTATACGGGCCTTAATAAAATTATTAAAAATATGGAAAAATTGTGTAAATTCATAATAAATGATTTGAAAATATTTTGGATGAAATATTCCATATTTGAAAGGATAAAAGATGTTTATCAGAATGAACTAGTCAATAACTAAATGAAGAACTGAAAGGAATTATAGTGGTTTTAATATAACTAGAATTTTCCAACGTATGAATTGGAAAGGATTTAAATGGATATAATCTTCGAAATATTTCGATATTGTATACCGTGATTATAAGGATATTGTGAGGAATTTGAAAAAAACATATATCGTTATTCCTAATACGATACCTGTTAGTTTCAGAATTTGATATTGAATATAAACCGATATTAATTTCTATTCAGAGCCTTGTATTTAATATCAAATGGGATTTTGGGTTCATCGTGAATGGTGTCTTCAATAACACTGTTCTTAAACACAGTTGATAATAGAATAAATCTTTGAATTAAGATTTAGAGAAGTTTATCAATTAATTAATTTAATTGGATATTTTGGGTTTGTCGTGAACAATGTTTTAAAAAACATTTGTTCTTTAACCCAATTAATAGTGAAGATATGATTTGGAATTTATAAATCCTTCAATTAAGATTGAATGGAAATTTTCCAAAGTAAAGTTTTCCAATTTAATACATTAAATTGAAATTAAATGGAATTTGATTTGGTGATAATCAAGATGAGATTCTGTAAAGGAAGACCGTTACTATATATGGAATTTAAAAGGCTTTGTCGTTATTCCATTTATATTATTAGTCTGATATAGAAATTTATATCAATTATATATTGATTTTTTTTTCTGCAAAGATTCCATATCTAATGGAAGAAATGATTTTTGAGATTAAAACTGAACTAGAGTTTTAATGAATCTTTAAGTAGATTAAAATGAGAATGGGATAATTAATTTTATTAAATTCATGAAATGATCGAGAATGGAGTACCACCAGTTTTACTCCATGCAATAATTAAATCTTTAATTAGATTTGAAACGGGAAATGGTAATTAAATTTACCGATAACACAGTGGGTGTTAGATATGGAGTACTACCAGTTTTTCTCCATGGAATGAATAGGTTGGGATTGGAAAAATCATAAATGATTACTTCGGTAAGGCTCGATAAACCCGACTAGTTTTATAAATCTTAATTTGGTTTAGAACTGTTAAAAGATAATAAAATATTTTGAAATGATATCCAAAGGAAGATTTAAGAATAAGTTTAAAAGAACTTATCTTTGATAAAATTAATGGGAACCTTTCCCTAAAGATGGGAACATTTGAATAAAAGATATTCCGAATTGGGATGAGGCATATGATGTGTTTTTATAGCACTTGATTATTGATTATAAACTACGCGAGTTACTCGGAAAGACCGAGTTTATCCCATTCTGAATAACAGATATGGCGATTAAAAGTCGACGACGAAGACGGTGGTTGAAGACCGGAGATTTTCACCTCGTTTGGATGATTACTGATGTCTTAATTGGTCTGTACACCCAAGATTAGGTAATAAGTGGTGATCGTCCAGACGTACTTGGAGATCAACCGGATATGCGAGGACCTCTCTTCTGTATTGGACATATGGGATAAGGAATAAGGTGCCTCCGGTTTCGTTCAAACCCAGAACGGACTTGCAAATGGATGGTATGTCTGACATTGTATTCATTTATACTGTATTCGTTGATCTCTGCTATATATATAAGTTTGATGGCAGAGAATTTATTCTCTTGCTTAACACCCTTCTCTGAGATGTACGAGCTTAGAGGATATATATTACTGGAAATCAGTGGTACGGTATAGATTGACAATGTGGCATGCTAAGAGGAAAATGATCAAGGCTTTTGTTGAAAAGAAGAGTCTTGTGGATGACGATCAAAGCACGACTTTAAGTAGCATAGCTTTGTGTATAGCATTAATTCGCGAGCCTCACACCTCGGTATGTGTCAAAAACAGGATAAGGGACGTAGTGAGTTCATGATGCTTCTTTCTAGCTAGAAGTGGTGTCATGGTATGGAGCCAGACATTTTTACTTATGTGGATGATGTATTGCGAGGCACCTCAGATATATTGATCGCTACTGGCCAAGTGATAGGTTCGATAGGACCGTGAAACATGTGTTCAGAAATAATTAGTCCACTAAAGTATGTGTGGACAGGCACTGCACGATCTAAGGGTTGCCCGTAGGTGTGATCCTGGGTCATCTTGCTAGAGGTGATCCAAATCGGTAAGGAGACCATCCCTTGCCTAGACTCATGATGAAATCCAATTTCCAATACATGACTTTTCAGTTTTAGTTGTAAACCTATGTATGGCGGCATAATATATGGTGCCTATGTCGTCTATGATTTATACATTTATATTTGAGGTTGATTCTGACACTATGCACTTATAGTAGTATCAAATGATTTGTTTTAAACGTACCAAGAATGTTTGGCTATTATAAGGGAAAACTCTATCCTTCAGCTTGCGTTGCATTGTGTGATGGGACCTGAGTCTTATAATAGCTCCATTTTCCAAAAAACCATTGCGTTGTTTTATTTTAAACTGAGATTCATGTGGAGTAAACTCGTTCCATGTTATACGGTGTGGTCCCATGAATTCCCAATTTTTAAAGTAAAGATTATAACTGTTTTAGTTCTCACACCAGTCCCATAACTGACTCAGAGTTTATTGTTTCTACCTAAACTCTAGGTGCCCATATTTTCCACATGGGCAGCTAGTAGTTTTGGTTTTCGCAGATATTTCTATTTCGCAGGATCCTGGATTACAACTGGAGCTATATTCGGAAAGCTTTGTATCCGTGTATCCCTTTCAGTTGTGGTAGTTGATGTATTTCCGCTGTATATTATGTTTATGTATTTAAATGTAAATTAAATCTCTAATATTGTTTTTCCGCTGTGTAATATTTCTCTAAACTCTGATATATTCTTGTACTTTGATGTAATTTTTGTAATAGCAATGAAGTGTTCTCATGTTTGTGTTCTGGTGTGTCGTTTTCTCAAAACAATCCGGGATCCTCCGTCTCTTCGGGGATGAGGGAAGTCAGGGTCGTCACATAGAATGTGCCAAATTGAGTGTAACATGGTGGCCTGGAAATGTTTTCTAGTATGCCTAAACCCATTTTTAATGTATAGCCTGAATAGTTAAAAGAATATTACATGTTTGCCTAAGGTGCCCATATCGTTTTTAAATATGACTAATTACGATTTATTAACATAAGATAATATTTAGTTAATATAATATATTATATATGAATAAACGTTGTTTGGGGAATATTAACGTGAATAGTTGTTAACATGGCCATGCTATGTAACAGAACATAATGGATTTAAAACGCCTAGTGCAGTTTAATATGCCTAAGTCATATTATCTATAACATAAATTAAAAACTTGGAATTTAAAATATTATTCAAAGTTTTGAATATTATTAATTTTAATGGTTGAATAACGTATTAAATTTATAAAGTTGTCGTACAGCGACAGAACCGGGCCAATCAAGGAGCATTGTAACCATATCGACGGGCATAACAGATAGAGCTAGTTAGGACAGAATTGGGCGCACGTAGAAAATTTAATTAAATTAAACACTTGTTTAATTTAATTAAAACAAATTGTTTTAGCAACAAATGGAAATCAAGGTGAGTTTAACTCACTCAGATTATCCTACTTATATTTTATATAAGTAGGGTTCTTATGTGCGATGTTTGCTAATGGTTGATGATTGGATAACTGTTTGTATATATACTGAATATTTTTAGTATTCAGTGATTAAATTAAATGCTTGTTTAATTTAATCGAAATTGAATCGTTATTTTAACAACTAGATTCCAAATGAGGTAACTTACCTTGTTGGTTACATTTATAAATAATTGAATGCTTTATTGGATGTTATAAATTGTTTGTTGACTGAACTATTTATTTGTGTTTATCGTGATGAATAAATATATTGTTGTATTGAATTTGAGGTAACCTATTGTGATGTAGGGAAGGACAGGTTGGAGGGATCCAACCGGATTCCTCAAATATGTTGTTTATTTATATGAACTGTTTAATTAATCTGATTGGTTATTGATTATTGAAACCAAATTCAACACTTGTTTGATATTAACCAATGGGTGATATTGGTTGAGCAATTATTGCCAGATGGCCTGTAAATGAATCGTTTTATAGAAATTGATTAGCGTTAGGTAAATTAATAGAAAGAAAGTTATAAATTTGTTTTTATAACTAAAGACAGATTTGAAATCTATTTTATATAGATTTTTTTAAATGAAGTTATTAAAGGAAATAAATAAATATTTTTATCTTGTAATTATAAAATGAGTATATCAAACAAGATTTGTATGTTAATGAGTTTTGTAAGCAAGTGAGCAGCAATTAACAAAATGATTAAGGGTTGAATTAATTATTTTCAAACAATTAAATGAAATTATTTAATGTAATTAGATTGTTAATTAAATCAAATGAAATTACTTAAATCAAGTTTATTTATTGATTTAAAAGAATAACTAAGTGAAAATGGTTAACAAAGTAATCTTGTTTGAGATGGTCATGTCGACTACTTGCACGAGAATTGATTATTAAAAACTATTATTGGATTGTTAATTATTAATGAAGTTAAGTATCATTTTAAAAGTAAACTTTTAAGAAAGATTATTTATTTTATTTATAGTTGACAATGAAGTAAACTATTTGATGTAAAGGATATTAAAAAATTAACAAAGAATTGACCTATAAACGGGATTTTAAAAGTATAGTATGAATACAAATTCATAAAGTGACTCGATAGACATGATTTGAATATATAATACTGTATTCAAATGAGACCAAGTTGTTTTGGTATATCGAATCCAGATTTATATAAAAAGAATAATATTAACTTTTAAAGTGAATAATGTTTGAAAGAAACCGAGTTGAAATGGAAATGGTGATAAAAGGAATTAGTTGAGTAAGTCCTTGTTTATAATTAAAAAGAATTTTAATAAGTTTTACCCATATTTATATGAGTTAGAATTTTGATTTATTCCCTGGAGGGAATTTTATAAAAAGGAAAGTTTAAACAAGATTTAATATGACTTGAAATCGAACGGGGTCTTAAGTGGATCGAATTTGATTGAAAAAGTGAAAATCTAACAATAAGATATAGAGATAAATGTTTTAGATATGAAATGGAGTTAATTGAAACAAACTGGTTACAAATGGGATTCTATAGTAAATAGAAGTTTTGGGATAATTACTGAAATGGGATTTCGTTAATAAACTTTTATCTATTCCGAAGATAAGAATGTTGTCGACTCAAGGTCTGAGAGGCAAATAAAATACCCCAACTTGAACGACTTCATGATTATCCAGGGAAGATACTAGTTTAGAAACGAGGGTGGTTGAGGAGATCAAAATTTATATTTCCATGAAGGACATTTTAAGCTAAAATTTAAAGAGTTATAAGTTGAATAATTTGATTTCGAAATAAGAATTTAAAAGAGGGATTCCAAATATTGGAAGAAATTTAAAAAACACATTTTTGACTAAAGAGGCCAAGTGACGCTGTATATCGAACCAATGAATCCACTTTATTTTTCTATGGATGATGATTGTTTATTTTGATAGTTAAATCACCGACTATCGAAATCTGACCAAATCGTTTGTTGGTACGGGAAGACCGGGATCGAATTTATATTTGAAAACCATTCTGACCAGCAAATACATAAACGTTAAATATGAAGAATGCTGATCAAGATGGAGAAATTGAAGACCATGGATCTTCATAAGCGGAAGGATCGCTTGTTGAATTTCTCTGGCTAGCTTCCAGATGTTGTTAAACTGTGATTCGGTCATGGTTGGGATTTTGTGGATTGCAAGGACTTCTCGCTACTGATCCTTTGGATGCGGTAGGAGGGTGCCTTCAGTTCATCCTGTTCCTGGATGACCTGTATGGACGAGTGTCTGACAGAGTATTTCCAAATGGCCACGTACATTGATTTCTTCAAACGTGCCCAGTGTAATTTTGAGGATGTCAATAGTGATTTGATGGAACTGACGATGTGGCATTCAAAGCTGATGTGCTGATCGAAAAAGGTAGATAATCGTAGCCTCATCAACCGGGAAATGACAAAAATCGGGAAGCCAACATGGCTAAGTGGGCCGCTCTCAAGTAGGGTGTATAATCACCTATCTAGAGAAAATTTATTTCCTTCTTTAATCTATTCGATGCTGTCCCTTTTGGGAAACGGTTGCTGATCCCAACCGTTGGTGATATACATTCGATACACTTAAGAGAATGAGTGGTCTGTCATGTATGGCTGGGTTGCAAGATGTTCTTGTTGAACCTAGTGTATTCCCCTCTAGAGATACACTATCGGCAGGTGGTTCCATACCTTGTCATAGTCGGAATCCAATCTCCCATAAGTGCCCGCGATTTTCAATTTTATATTATATATGTAGAGCGTGAGATGCAAGCATTCTACTAGATGGTAATTTATTTGTTTTAGACACTATTATAATATTAGAATATATATATATATATATATATATATATATTTAAAAATGTTTTGGGTTATCGTATGGTAAAAACCGTCCGTGTTTATGTGTGGACTGGTCTTACGATTATCCTTTTTCTTTCAGAAAAGATTTGTTAACTTTAAAATCAAGTTGGATGTTGGTTGTAAACTTAATGGATTTCTCACTCGGGTTAACCAGACTGACCCGGTGTTTGTAATGCTCGGGTTAAACCGAGTTTTACAGGTCAGGTTTGATGCTACGAACTTCAAAAGATATGCTGGAGGAGTTCATACATATGATATTACATAGTATTTATTCCTTTGTGTGATGTATATAAGGACAGGTTGTATAACTGTCCAGTTGTATTGATGTACTCTGATGTTTTGTAAGTATTCAAGTTTCAATAAAGTTTTTAGTTATATATTATATTTTATTCCACTGCAATGAGAGACTTTGATTTCTATTGTGTATTCTTCTTATTCTATTCTAATATTTCTTTTTTTCTTATCTCACCCTCTAATTTTCTTTGTATTAACTATCTGGTGTTTTCAATACTTGGGTTTCGGTAAGTAATGCGGGTTTTGTGTATTATTGTCGAAATTCGGGGATCGAACCGCCAGGTCGTTACAATGACACTCAAGATGAAAGAACTTGACATGAAAGGAGTCATAAGGCTTCCTCCAAAGGCAATCCATTAGTTTATCTTACTAGAGAAGAGAGGGATGCTATGATGGATCAACTACATGCTAGGATGTCAAGACAAAAAGCGATGTCGGTAAAGAAAACCAAAATAATGACAAATTTTCTACAAAGGTATAGGTAAGATTCAGGATCCGAGACATCCAAAATTCACATCTGAGTGCATGAAACGAACTGCCAAATCAGGAGAACTAGATTGCAACGGTTGGAGCCAGCCCTCGGGATAGCACACCAAACTGGTATCGATCTCATCATGGAGATTGACGCATCCCTTTCATACATAGGCATGGCTCTGGTTCACTTCGGGATCTCAATTGGACTTGGACTTGCTGATGGAATGACGGTGAGAACTGAAACTTACGAGTAAAGACTACAAACTGAGCAACCGGGAGCAACCTCTGTCCAATGTGTTCGAATCAACATAGATTCCTGTAATGCCCAACCCTGATACTCACCCTAAAAAAGAGCATTATTGAGTAATATTGTCTATTAGAGTGAAAATTAGTGTTGGTTAAGGACGATCATACGTAAATAGCATTAGATGAGAATCGAATACATTGATTCGGTATATAATTTTTTTTCTTATCGGAAGTGAATCGACATACTTAATTCATGTTTAGTATATATCTACAATGGCTAAGGATCGTATTCAGAACAAAATATAAATGAAAACACATACAACAGATCAATGGGCATGTTACATATTTTATAGACAGGGAACTACAACAATACTATGTACATACTCGAATGTTTCAAAAGATCATATATAAATACAATAAATCTCAAAATGAATATACATGATGTGCCACAAACACTTGATTCAAGTAATAGCTCTAAAAAGGTTATGCTAGGAGAAAGCGAAGCAAACTCAAATTTACGGATATACCTAAAACATCTCGGTCTGACCTAAGTATGTATAGTTACACGGGTCATTCTAGCTTAAACATATCTGTTATAGATGATAAGTGAAGTATAAAATCATATAGATGAGAATTCCTTTTTATGGAAAGGAATAAGTTAAGCCCAAATCAATAAACAGTTCACAAGATGATTACAAACAAAACATAATATAATAGTCTCATGAAATTGGTATTGACACATGAATAAATATTCTCATAAAAACATGCCGCTTTAGCCCTAAGGCTAAGCAGTATGGTTAAAATCACCAAATCTTCAACGAACAATGTAACACCCCACCTCCGCTAGGGTCACTCACAAAGGGAATGCACTAGGTTTGGAGGAGTATTATTGGTAAACATGCACAGAAATATTACAAGACAGAACATATAAAAGATAGCGGAAGTAAAATCAAACTTTCATAACATGAATAAATAAGGTCTAAAGCCTTTTACATCAGAGTACATCGAAACCTGTCTTGCAATAATAAAGAAGCATAAAGACTTTTTCATAAATTATTCCCCAAGAAAAAGCAGTAAAGTAGCCATAGCCAAGAAAAATCCAAGCCATCCATGATGACCTTCAAGCAGAAGAAGTCCGAACTAAACAACAGTATTTCCTCCCTGTAACCTGGGGGGGGGAATGAAAGAAAAGAGGCGAAACAAAAACGGGTCAGTCAAAAAGACTGAGTAAGCCCTATCTACTATTAGTATAAAAACTAGTAAAGTTAACTGTCATGAGGAACTGAGATGAACATGAGCATGATAACAAGATAGACAAGCTAAATCAAAATAACAGGATGAACTACTGAACTCAGATAAACTAAAGTGTCATGATAAATTACGATGTCAAAATGAAACAAGGCATCACATTGTCAGGTTTCTATCAAGTATAATATCCCAAGATATCTATCACGCATAACGTCCCATGGTATCTATCTGTATGCCCGCTCTGCACCTACCGTACTAGTATCCCAACTGTATCACATGTTATCCGTGAATGACCCTTACTCAAAAGTCGTGTAATGGTCCATGTCAACCTAATATGCCGCATATATAGGTTACTCAACTCATATGTTTCTTTCCATGTATAAGTTCAGTTCTTTGCCGTAGGCTGTACGGGCTTTCCCATGTAAACGGTTTATCCTTGAAGTTGTTTTGGACTGCAACCCTTGATCTAGTTTTGTTTCCTTACCATGAACTATCGCGCGTCCACTTAGGATTTATGCCACCTAGGACCGCTAGGGATTATGCTACCTAATGAATGTTTCCATGTCTCGGTTTGGGTTTTGGCCACCTAGGACCACTAGGGATTACGCCACCCGTCAACCGCGCCCTTGATCCCACGTATGTATCGTGAATCGTTTTCCATGTCTAGATGCACATGTTCCCCAATGTGCCATCCGAGTTCCGTGCCAGGGCAAATCAAGAAATACGGAACTCGGTCGGGAGCTTTAAATCGTCTGTCGATGCAGATATTAAGGTCTATTTTTGTACCCGTGGCTATGGTCCCACGTGACCCCTCCCTCAACTACTGAAAGGCAATCCAAGAAAAATCATGTTTAAGAACCACTCCACGGCCCCACTATAGCCCACTTTCCTACGGGCCAACCTCACCCATGACTCGATAGCAAGCACATGGTCTGTTGGGGGTTCCCTGCCTTTCCGCACGTGCACGATTGACTAAAGATGGTAGGTAGTCAGCGATGCGCCATCCATGGAAAAAACAAGAATCGTCGACTCCACGCTAATCCATCCCAGTCTTTAGGTTGCTCGCATAGCAACCAAGGCAAACTCTTGGTCCTTCTAACGCAGACCTTAACCTATCATGGGCCTAACATAATTACCTGGCAGCCCACAGAGGGATCCCAAGAATATCCTCACGTCCCTCGAAGCTTCCACTTCGGCACCCAGTGCGCTGGAGCTTTTATCCAAGTCAGATAACTTGCTCCCCCTCGTATACTAAGTGATGACCTACCGTATCAGGTTACTCATCGTTTTGAGAATTAGTCCTATGTCCTTAGCTAAGAATTATTACTTAGTTACCCTTAACTAAGGTTTACCACTTAGCTTCCTTTCCCGTTATCCTTGATTAGCCACGGTTTTCTACCTAGTTCTTCTAGCTAGGGTTTGTCTATTGGGTTAAGTGTTATCATTCAAGTCCATGACTTAACCCGCCCACGAATCACGTCAAAGATTGGCTAAGTATTTAAGTTCAATACTTAGTCCCACAAGTTGGTTAAGTGTACCCAGAGGCTCATGACTTAACCCTATCAAGTCAAATTGGTCAAGTACTAGCTTACCTTAATCCTATTGGATTATCTTGCTAGATCGATTAAGCATAGATTATCTTAATCCCATCAAATTATCGAGTCGGATTGGTTAAGTATAGGTTGGCTTAACCTCATCCTCTAATCGTACTACAATGGTTAAGTATATTCTAAAAAGGTATTGTGACTTAACCTTATCAGGTCCGCGTATTAGATTGGTTAAGTGTAAGTTACTTAACCCCATCAAATCATCATGTATAATTGGTTAAGTATAAGTTGCTTAACCCCATTAAATTATCACGTTAAGTTGGTTAAGTATTGGTTACTTAACCTCATTGAATTACCGAGTTTAAATTGGTTAAGTGTTTAACTTAACCCCATCGAATTACCGTGTTTAGATTAGTTAAGTGTGGATTACTTAACCCCATCTAATTACCGTGTCGGATTAGTTAAGCGTAAATTACTTAACCCCATCCCCTAACCATCTTGTATGGTTAAGTGTCATTAAGAAAACTTACTTAACCTTGCCAAATTATCATGTTGGATTGATTAAGTGTTGGTTAACTTAATCCCCGTCCACTAGTCGTATAAAAATGGTTAAGCGTCATTAGGCAAATCAAATCACTTAACCTACCCAACCTTGTCATGTTTTGTTAAGTATCATTAGCCTAACCAATTTACTTAACCCATTTACCCATGTCATATTTGGTTAAGAGTCATTAATCAAATTAACTTAACCCTATCATGTGGCATTAATTACTTAATGCACCCCAACCTCTCACATTAGACTTTGTTGTGGTTACTAGTTAAGCCGGTCGGTTCCGGGTAGCTTTACACCACAACTTGGTCTAACCTCGGGTTCAAGCACAACATGACCAACTTCTCACATTGGGTCCTATTGTTTGCAACTACTAGTTAGGCCGGTCGGTTCCGGGTAGTTTTACGTTGCAAACTCAACCCAACCTCGAGTTGGCCACTTTCATGTTTAGTCTAGTGTCATGTTCATAGTCAAGTTTTCAAGCAATTGGGTAGACCTAACTTAATAGGTAAATTCCCAATGGGTAGACCTAACTTAATAGGTAAATTCCCAAGCTTATGTTTTTATGCATACTTACATGTCAACTTCCATGTTATATTTCAAGTCATGTTTTCAAGCATAAACACATGTCATATTTAACGTTACGTGTTGTCATGTTTATACCCACTTTCCCAAATCGTGTTCATGTCATTATATTTTCCTCATAATGCGACCCTAACGCTTTTAAACTCGCATATACGTTCGCAACAACGTAATGGACTAAAAGAAGATACTTGACAAAGGCATGACAAAAATGGATATTTTGCCACAAGTTAATCATGGTGGCAAATGAGGCACAAATGTGTTCATTAGCTTGCATGTTACATTCTTAAGCCTCAAAAACATGCATAAACCCAAACTTGGCACATAAGCGAATCATGGTGACAAAAGACATGGAATGATGACTAGAGACTCGCATATATCATCATATAAGGGTTATGACTTCATATGCAAGTTGACATAATGATTATGAAGGTTCTCATGTTGCATAATGCAACATTTCTACATAAAGGTTGTGGCTTTTCGCTCATAAGATCAAGATAATGACTTCATAAATTTGCATGACATGATAGCATATATCATTCTTAATGATCAAACCCAAATTTGCAACATGAACATTTAACTTCATAGTTAAAATCTAAGAGTAGGGAAAGGGCTTACATTGCTATGAAGGCCTAAATTGATTAAACTAAAGCTTGTGAGGAAGCCTATGCATGCCATCACCCAAAAACCCAAAGATGAACCCTCCAAATCAACAAAAACACTATCTTTATGAACAAAGATCAAAGCTTTTGCCTTGAAATCAACTTGAGAAGCTCTCATACTAACATAGGGACTCTCTAACACTCTCATGATCATGAAACCTCTCATAGAAATGAAGTGGAGGCTAGGATAGTTAAGTGGAGGCCATGAGAGTAGAAATTTGGCCATAGTTTGGTTACATGAGTGAATAATGAGGGATTAGGGGGGTTTAGGGGCTTATTTATAGAAGATTAGGCTAGTTAGGACCCTTAGATTAACCCTAGGACCAACCTGAACCGTCAGATTTCAAACCAGGCCCAAAAACCTAGCCAAGATAGAAAATAGGTGCACCAGGCCAGAATCAGCCGACAGGCAAGTCGACAGCCCTGTCGACTTGCCTGTCGACTTGCAAGTCGACAGCCCTGTCGACAGCCATGTCGACTTGTCTGGGCGGGAATTTTCCCGCCTGGACCCATCTCTGCATGTTTCGAAACTCAAATTTCCCGAAAACTTCTTTGGGCCTTAACCGGGTCATACGGACTCCGATTTACAAAATTTCGGACTCTATTTCGCGTATTTTTCCGAGACGAACGCAATGGCATAGCCCGTTTTACTTGATTCAGAATTTAAAATTAATTCTGCCTTGATTCTCGTTTTAACATGTTATCGAAATACGAGTTGTTACATTCTCCCCACCTTTTAGGATTTCGTCCCCGAAATCTCCAAGTTAGGAAGAACATATCCTACCATCCATCATACATCTACTCAAAACATCATCCACAAGCAATCATTGTCCTTAGATGATTTCTAATGCTATATGAATATATACAAAACGTGTGTGTACATGTTCCTTAGCTAATGCTAATGATCAGGCCTGAGTGATCTTTCTAATGCAAAATATGTTAGTGCCATGAATCCAACATGTATGCAAATAGTCCTAGTCATATAGATACTATATGCGTGCACAATCATTCATTCATATGCAACAACCGCATGATAACACATTCGATTTCATCCATAAACAAGTATAAATACGCGTGCATATGCAATATGAAATGTGACCGAGTCGAGCTAGTATCTAATGTGTATCCGCGCATCCACGAGCAATCACTTGCAACCACTTGCAACCATATCAATCATAACATGTTTCAAATACATGTTTACATCCATAGGGTTCTACCGAGGATTCCCTGAAACAGGGTCGAGAAGATAAACAAGACAAACTCCTTACGGGGTTTGTAACAGAAAATAGGACCAAGAGGACGTCCACAAAAGATAGCCTACAAGTAAGCTCTACAGAAAACAGGGATCAAGGATACACTCCCAAAAAGAGATATCATGCGTGCATCTAGTCTTTGACCATCAAAGTCGTACTTCCTTGAGCTCAATTCCATTGTGCTTTAACCGTCTTTGCGATTTCGTAGCTTCTTATTTCCTGTTTCCATAACATGAGCTGGAACTCATTTCTTCGTCGCCTCTCGTTCCACTTGCACTTATCCTTTTTCTAAAATATTTGACGCACACATGACTGCGTACTCATGATCTCATGCAAGCTTTCCAAAATTCACTAGTGAATCTTGGATCTCGTTTATATACTATAAGGCATTCCATGTAGAAGAACTTTCTCTTGAAAGTAAACAGATGTCAATCGGGTTATCATGCGCACTTACTAGGGTGATCTCTATAACCCATGCATAAATGAAGTAAACCATCCGTCTTATTGGCGAACACCACTCGATCGGGCTTCAAATTTCCAATAAAGGCATCAAGGGATTCTAAGTAACTAGTCATGACAGAACCTCAAAAAGGTTACCCGATACTTCGAGGGCATTACCAAGGCTAGTCAAAAGGTCTAACTACCCTCCTATCAAAACCGAGAGTGGCACCCCCTACTGGATAACCACTTCATCCCTAGAATCCATCCATAGCTTATAAACATAAGCATTATTTCCAAACTCAACACTTGGCATAGACATTCCCAAATCCAAACAAGTCATGTATAAATGGACTGATTCTCCAATAGGACTTTGAGACAAAAATGGGATTCTCTATTAAGCTAGTACTTAAGGTGCAGAGACTCAACTATCGAAGCAGACTTAAATGATACGATGATCAAAACAAAGTCCTAACGGGATGATAGAGAAGAAAAGATAAACCTTTAACAAGATCGTCACCCTCCTTCCGAGGTACCCCAGAAATGAGAGCATACTGCTGCCCTCCTGATGATCTTGTCCTTTTCCCATAATACTTAACTATCCGTCCCGTTTTACCATGCCAAAGGTACTCTCTCGTCATGGGTTTCATTGTTCATCCTTCTCTCTCATTCTGGGTTGAGCCATACCAACAAGTTGCTCATCCTTAAACTCGTATCCTTTATCCTCTTCCTCACTATCCTTTCTTATAACGCGACCACTGGTCTCTCGAGAACCACCTCCATCGTAAGGAAAACACTTTCGTAGATAGAAAAGACTAGTCGCAGTTAAAACCACTGTGACTACAGATGGAGGAAAGAAAGGAAAAGAGATTCAATTAAGGAAACAAGGATAGTGCTAATGGCCTTTGGGGAATAGCCTTTTTCTTTTAAAAGAAAATTTTCTTGAAAAAAAAAATGCTTCTTTATAAACGATTTTCAAATAGTTTTCAGAATGTCTTTAAAAACTTTTGCCCAGTCTGGTAACCTTCTGCTCTGATACCAAATGTAACACCCCACCTCCGCTAGGGTCACTCACAAAGGGAATGCACTAGGTTTGGAGGAGTATTATTGGTAAACATGCACAGAAATATTACAAGACAGAACATATAAAAGATAGCGGAAGTAAAATCAAACTTTCATAACATGAATAAATAAGGTCTAAAGCCTTTTACATCAGAGTACATCGAAACTTGTCTTGCGATAATAAAGAAGCATAAAGACTTTTTCATAAATTATTCCCCAAGAAAAAGCAGTAAAGTAGCCATAGCCAAGAAAAATCCAAGCCATCCATGATGACCTTCAAGCAGAAGAAGTCCGAACTAAACAACAATATTTCCTCCCTGTAACCTGGGGGGGGGAAACGAAAGAAAAGAGGCGAAACAAAAACGGATCAGTCAAAAAGACTGAGTAAGCCCAATCTACTATTAGTATAAAAACTAGTAAAGTTAACTATCATGAGGAACTGAGATGAACATGAGCATGATAACAAGATAGACAAGCTAAATCAAAATAACAGGATGAATTGCTGAACTCAGATAAACTAAAGTGTCATGATAAATTACGATGTCAAAATGAAACAAGGCATTACATTGTCAGGTTTCTATCAAGTATAATATCCCAAGATATCTATCACGCATAACGTCCCATGGTATCTATCCTGTATGCCCGCTCTGCACCTACCGTACTAGTATCCCAACTGTATCACGTGTTATCCGTGAATGACCCTTACTCAAAAGTCGTGTAATGGTCCATGTCAACCTAATATGCCGCATATATAGGTTACTCAACTCATATGTTTCTTTCCATGTATAAGTTCAGTTCTTTGCCGTAGGCTGTACGGGCTTTCCCATGTAAACGGTTTATCCTTGAAGTTGTTTTGGACTGCAACCCTTGATCTAGTTGTGTTTCCTTACCATGAACTATCGTGCGTCCACTTAGGATTTATGCCACCTAGGACCGCTAGGGATTATGCTACCTAATGAACGTTTCCGTGTCTCGGTTTGGGTTTTGGCCACCTAGGACCACTAGGGATTACGCCACCCGTCAACCGCACCCTTGATCCCACGTATGTATCGTGAATCGTTTTCCATGTCTAGATGCACATGTTCCCCAATGTGCCATCCGAGTTCCGTGCCAGGGCAAATCAAGAAATATGGAACTCGGTCGGGAGCTTTAAATCGTCTGCCGATGCAAATATCAAGGTCTGTTTTTGTACCCGCGGCTATGGTCCCACGTGACCCCTCCCTCAACTACTGAAAGGCAATCCAAGAAAAATCATGTGTAAGAACCACTCCACGGCCCCACTATAGCCCACTTTCCTACGGGCCAACCTCACCCATGACTCGATAGCAAGCACATGGTCTGTTGGGGGTTCCCTGCCTTTCCGCTCGTACACGATTGACTAAAGATGGTAGGTAGTCGGCGATGCGCTATCCAGGGCAAAAACAAGAATCGTCGACTCCACGCTAATCCATCCCTGTCTTTAGGTTGCTCGCATAGCAACCAAGGCATACTCTTGGTCCTTCTAACGCAGACCTTAACCTCTCATGGGCCTAGTATAATTACCTGGCAGCCCACAGAGGGATCCCAAGAATATCCTCACGTCCCCCGAAGCTTCCACTTTGGCACCCAGTGCGCTGGAGCTTTTATCTAAGTCAGATAACTTGCTCTCCCTCGTATACTAAGCGATGACCTACCGTATCAGGTTACTCATCGTTTTGAGAATTAGTCCTATGTCCTTAGCTAAGAATTATTACTTAGTTACCCTTAACTAAGGTTTACCACTTAGCTTCCTTTCCCGTTATCCTTGATTAGCCACGGTTTTCTACCTAGTTCTTCTAGCTAGGGTTTGTCTATTGGGTTAAGTGTTATCATTCAAGTCCATGACTTAACCCGCCCACGAATCACGTCAAAGATTGGCTAAGTATTTAAGTTCAAGACTTAGTCCCACAAGTTGGTTAAGTGTACCCAAAGGCTCATGACTTAACCCTATCAAGTCAAATTGGTCAAGTACTAGCTTACCTTAATCCTATTGGATTATCTTGCTAGATCGATTAAGCATAGATTATCTTAATCCCATCAAATTATCGAGTCGGATTGGTTAAGTATAGGTTGGCTTAACCTCATCCTCTAATCGTACTACAATGGTTAAGTATATTCTAAAAAGGTCTTGTGACTTAACCTTATCAGGTCCGCGTATTAGATTGGTTAAGTGTAAGTTACTTAACCCCATCAAATCATCATGTATAATTGGTTAAGTATAAGTTGCTTAACCCCATTAAATTATCACGTTAAGTTGGTTAAGTATTGGTTACTTAACCTCATTGAATTACCGAGTTTAAATTGGTTAAGTGTTTAACTTAACCCCATCGAATTACCGTGTTTAGATTAGTTAAGTGTGGATTACTTAACCCCATCTAATTACCGTGTCGGATTAGTTAAGCGTAAATTACTTAACCCCATCCCCTAATCATCTTGTATGGTTAAGTGTCATTAAGAAAACTTACTTAACCTTGCCAAATTATCATGTTGGATTGATTAAGTGTTGGTTAACTTAATCCCCGTCCACTAGTCGTATAAAAATGGTTAAGCGTCATTAGGCAAATCAAATCACTTAACCTACCAAACCTTGTCATGTTTTGTTAAGTATCATTAGCCTAACCAATTTACTTAACCCATTTACCCATGTCATATTTGGTTAAGAGTCATTAATCAAATTAACTTAACCCTATCATGTGGCATTAATTACTTAATGCACCCCAACCTCTCACATTAGACTTTGTTGTGGTTACTAGTTAAGCCGGTCGGTTCCGGGTAGCTTTACACCACAACTTGGTCTAACCTCGGGTTCAAGCACAACATGACCAACTTCTCACATTGGGTCCTATTGTTTGCAACTACTAGTTAGGCCGGTCGGTTCCGGGTAGTTTTACGTTGCAAACTCAACCCAACCTCGAGTTGGCCACTTTCATGTTTAGTCTAGTGTCATGTTCATAGTCAAGTTTTCAAGCAATTAGGTAGACCTAACTTAATAGGTAAATTCCCAATGGGTAGACCTAACTTAATAGGTAAATTCCCAAGCTTATGTTTTCATGCATACTTACATGTCAACTTCCATGTTATATTTCAAGTCATGTTTTCAAGTATAAACACATGTCATATTTAACGTTACGTGTTGTCATGTTTATACCCACTTTCCCAAATCGTGTTCATGTCATTATATTTTCCTCATAATGCGACCCTAACGCTTTTAAACTCGCATATACGTTCGCAACAACGTAATGGACTAAAAGAAGAGACTTGACAAAGGCATGACAAAAATGGATATTAAGCCACAAGTTAATCATGGTGGCAAATGAGGCACAAATGTGTTCATTAGCTTGCATGTTACATTCTTAAGCCTCAAAAACATGCATAAACCCAAACTTGGAACATAAGCGAATCATGGTGACAAAAGACATGGAATGATGACTAGAGACTCGCATATATCATCATATAAGGGTTATGACTTCATATGCAAGTTGACATAATGATTATGAAGGTTCTCATGTTGCATAATGCAACATTTCTACATAAAGGTTGTGGCTTTTCGCTCATAAGATCAAGATAATGACTTCATAAATTTGCATGACATGATAGCATATATCATTCTCAATGATCAAACACAAATTTGCAACATGAACATTTAACTTCATAGTTAAAATCTAAGAGTAGGGAAAGGGCTTACATTGCTATGAAGGCCTAAATTGATTAAACTAAAGCTTGTGAGGAAGCCTATGCATGCCATCACCCAAAAACCCAAAGATGAACCCTCCAAATCAACAAAAACACTATCTTTATGAACAAAGATCAAAGCTTTTGCCTTGAAATCAACTTGAGAAGCTCTCATACTAACATAGGGACTCTCTAACACTCTCATGATCATGAAACCTCTCATAGAAATGAAGTGGAGGCTAGGATAGTTAAGTGGAGGCCATGAGAGTAGAAATTTGGCCATAGTTTGGTTACATGAGTGAATAATGAGGGATTAGGGGGATTTAGGGGCTTATTTATAGAAGATTAGGCTAGTTAGGACCCTTAGATTAACCCTAGGACCAACCTGAACCGTCAGATTTCAAACCAGGCCCAAAAACCTAGCCAAGATAGAAAATAGGTGCACCAGGCCAGAATCAGCCGACAGGGCAAGTCGACAGCCCTGTCGACTTGCCTGTCGACATGCCTGTCGACTTGCAAGTCGACAGCCCTGTCGACAGCCATGTCGACTTGTCTGGGCGGGAATTTTCCCACCTGGACCCATCTCTGCATGTTTCGAAACTCAAATTTCCCGAAAACTTCTTTGGGCCTTAACCGGGTCATACGGACTCCGATTTACAAAATTTCGGACTCTATTTCGCGTATTTTTCCGAGACGAACGCAATGGCATAGCCCGTTTTACTTGATTCAGAATTTAAAATTAAATTCTGCCTTGATTCTCGTTTTAACATGTTATCGAAATACGAGTTGTTACAAACAACAAAGGCAAATTCATCAAATGACAACATATAAAACTCATATAAGAGTTTGTTCACCATGTAAGTGATCTACATACATTTATTAACATCAAATTAGCTCATAGGCTATAAGAGAATTTCAACATCAACAAATCATCATAAATTGGAACTAAAGCATTAATAGCAACAAAATCAACAATAACA
This sequence comes from Allium sativum, assembly GCA_030737875.1. Classification (NCBI taxonomy): domain Eukaryota; kingdom Viridiplantae; phylum Streptophyta; class Magnoliopsida; order Asparagales; family Amaryllidaceae; genus Allium; species Allium sativum. The sequence continues at coordinate 308,263,778 of CM060912.1, read as the reverse complement.
TCAAAACATGGATCCAAAACAGCAAAGGAAACAAAGTCTACAAAAGCATCAAAATGGATCCAAAACAATAAATGCAACAAAAACATCAAGGCAGATCCAAAACAATAAATTATTGCACGTGCATCAATAAATTTTCCCCCAAGCTTTGTTAAGTACCATATGGGTAGGCGCCCATTACTATGACCCTCCTTCCCTGACCGAATGCAACTTGACCCCTCTGGTCAGGAGAATACGTATATAAGACACCTCCTGAGTCTAACTTCCCTCCAAAGAGAGTACTGGCACAACAAACAACATATCTTCTCCTTGACTATAGCCTAATTAGGCTATTAATATTAATTTTAGGCTAGGTTTAGTTTAAAGAGCTATGTTAGGCCAAAATGTGTTGTTTAACACCTAATTTACCTCATTCACCCTATATTTCTTTTAGTTAATATCTAATACAAACTTTAAACTTCACTACAATTTTATACAACATATTTAAAGTATTAAGAAAACCTTCTAGATGAAAATTTGCACAAGTTGACATAAAACTTACATTTTACAATAAATTACACATATATACATTTTTGTGTACAAAATTTACATTTTAGGTTTATAATTACAAAAAACATAATGTTTTGACACAAATTTACTCACATAAACATATTAAAATTTATTTTCATACATAAATATTGATTTTCATCAATATTCACATTTTTTTGGCAAAGCCGACCGGTTTTTAAGGTGACCGCAAACACCTTTTATTATAACTAATAATAAAATATCAGTATAGTACAGGTGATTGTTTGTAGACAATCAGCTATTCGGTTTTTAAGGTGAACCGTCCACCACCTACGGAGTTTAAAGTGTTCGTCCACTCTAATTAATCAGGCTTATAACAATAGAGATAACTTAATACTATACTGCAATAAACATTCCACGTAGGGAGGATATTACATGTTATATTTCATACTTCAGATGAAGTTAATTACATGCTGTACACGAAAAAAATACTAAATCAAGTGTACATTGTGTACAATTACAAGGATACTGCTACATAAAACTAGCATGGACGTGATCACTAGGGTCGTCAATTTCTAACACGACTAGAAACACGGCTCGTAACCTGCATGAAAAAAACCCGACCCGACCAATTTATGAATGGGTTAATTTCGGGTCAACCCGCTCTGACCCGTTTAATAAACGGGTTGACCCAACCAGACCCGTGAACCCGTTTCTGACCCGTCATGAACTGTTTAGTATAAAACATATTTTTATTACTCTACAATCTGCAAAACATAGGCCCAGCCCAGTCGACTACCCATTTTCCGCTTTACCCTAATTTACCAATTACCAAGCCGCCACTCATTCGGTCATTCTAATTTCTGCAGTTCTACCTCTTCACTGATTCACTCCTTCATGTTTTCATATTTATTCCCACATTAACAACTTTTTACATTTTTATTCTCATCTTAGCTTGCAACAAGTTAATGACGACAACGACCTTCTTTCATGTTTTGATCTTTTTTTACAAATATTTTTCTTAATGGGTTACACGAATCAAACCTGAAACCCACACGATTATAAATGGATCAACCCGAAACCGACCCGTTTAATAAACGGGTTGAGCTGACACGACCCGAACTCAACCCGAACACTTGACCCAACCCGAACCCAACCCAACCCGACCCAACCCGATCATTGACAACCCTAGTGATCACATAGCTGCAACAGAGCTTTCTTAAGCTCCACACTATTGTAGTGTGAAGCACGCAAACCAAGGCAGACTAAAGGCTTGAAAGTCCTATCATTTGGCTAAAAACTGCGATTGACTAGAGATGGAGGGAGAGATATTCACCGAGATGAACCATAAAATGAACAACACCAATCCCTAAACAAACCAAATTTGCACTAGAACATAATATAATTGCACTACAAAAAATACAAGCCCGAGAAGCAGTTAACACAGACAGGCAAAAATACCACCAATAAACAGCAGATAAGATCAGTGCTTTCGTACCTCGTGTATAGCTGTCGTTCAAAGGAGATGACCCATCTATGAAAACACCAAACAAAACAATGGCTATTGCAGACAGCGATATTACAATATCCGATTCTAGGCACCATAAAACCAAGGGAAAACCAAATTCCTGAACAAAAACACTTCAACCAAAATTAAACAAGTTTGACGAACACGAACTACCAATTTAACACCCCACCTCCATTAAGGTCACTCACAAGGGGATGCCTTAACTTCAGTGGAGCGATTTTGGTAAATAGACACAGAATATCATAAGATAGATATAAAATTTTTGCAGTGGAAAATAAACAACATTATTAAATCACCGAAATACTTTGTTACATAATACCATGAGTCATAAAACCATTAAAACACTTCTGTCTTACATCATCAGAGTACATAGGTATTTAAAAGGAAAACATCATTCCCCATATTAAAGAGCAAGCCATATAAGAGACAGAGACTCGAGCCATACTTCAGAAGTAGCTCCTAGAAGATGATATCCAAATCCTGACTAAACCTGGGTGTTTCCTCCTTGAGAACCTGGGGGGCGGGGGGAACGGAAGAAAAGTTGCGAAACAAACTAGGTCATACATACATCTGGTGAGTCCAGTAACTTTAACCAGTAAATATATAAAGGTAAACATGACAGGCATACAAAGTGGATAAGAGGATTTACGGTACATATGGTAGGTATGACAGGACAAATAAGGTAAGATGTATGCTTCATTACAAACTACTAACTACTCTGCACTATTACTAGTAAAACCAAGATGGGGTGATCCCTTCCGCTAATGATAACAATGGTGGTAGTTTCATGTATTCCTAGCTGCCGTCATAGGTGCCGTCTGCTCCTATCTCAACTAGTCGTACCCACTACCCTCCTACTATAAATTGGTAGACTTATGGCATACGTCCGGGTATACCCTAACCACTACCCTAATCGATCGGCTCCCTATTTTGTAGATACTCTGTGCTGGTCCCACAACTAGGGGGTATCACTTCCCTAAAGTGGCAACCCAAGGTGTGCACATACTGGTGTCACGATCGTCTTGTCCCCCTCTGCCCGGCCCTTGCACGCACATGTCCCCGGTCGGTTTGCACCGCCCGCACCATCCGTCTCGTTTTGGATCTCTTACAATCAATCAGTAAGCGTGCCCCTTCCCCGCCTAGTACGGAGTTCTTTACTTTGATACCCCTCCGGGTTACTGACTGAAATGGGTCCCACACAACATGATACAAGCTCTCCCCTATGTCTTGTATCCCCACTAGGTTTTCTACTGACTATGTATACCCTAAGGTGTCTTTAATTACATAGCCCTCAATCAGTTATGCGTACCTATAGGTGTCTTTAATACATAACCCCTATTCTACCTATCGGTTATGCGTACCTATAGGTATCTTTAATACATAACTCTATCTATTCCCATTAGTTATGCGTACCCCTAAGGGTGTCTTTAATACATAACTTTACCATTTTGCCCCGGTTATGTATACCATTAGGTGTCTTTAATTACATAACCCTTTTTATCCGGTTAAGTTTGTGGGCCTATATGTATTAATATTACCCATCTACCCTTCATTTGTACTTAACCCACCCACAATCCAATTCGTTTTACTTAACCCTAACTTATGTCTATCATCATACTGTCCATATGTATTAAGTTAGGTTAAGTAGTCTTTAATCAGCATTAATTAATTATTGAGATACCTAATCGTATTTTACATGCCACCCAAGGCACCCACTTAACCCCTCGTGTCCCACTACATGTTTATCTGGTTAAGTGTTTCTTAATTCATTAGGACCGTAACCTTATAAAGACCTCCCACATTAGACTGGCATTTGTGGCAGCTGGATTTGCCGGGCAGGTCCGGGCAGTCTTGCACCACAAAAGAGCCTAACCTCGTGCCTTTACAACTGTCACGCATTTAATTTATGCCTAAGACCTCCCACATTAGACTGGCATTTGTGGCAGCTGGATTTGCCGGGCGGGTCCGGGCAGTCTTACACCACAAAAGAGCCTAACCTCGTGTCTTAGACGATTAATTACACAAGATTAATTATTCCCAAATTTGAATTAATCTCCTATACAAATTATCAATCAATTCCAAATTTAACTATGGCCATAATTGACTCAATCATGTCCATCTATTTATGATATGTAAAATCATACCAATTTCATTACAAATTTATTTTATGCCATTTAAGGCATTTATGCCAATTCTCAATATTAAATCTTCATACTTCAATTGCTTAAACATTCCTCTTTTGATTAATTAAGTTAATTAATTAATCCTTTCCTTTTTATAGGTGTCAATACCTATCTTATTAACCATTTGAATTTCCTATCTATAAATGGTCATATTCAAATTATACCATTTTTACCCAATTTTACCCATGTCATAATAAATAATTATTTATATGTTTCCCTACTAGAATCATGTGTCCAATTTACATAATCACTATGCCTATTACAAATTCCCTTTTTTCCTCATTTCTTAACTAGCGTAACCGTTTGCGTTTTTGGCGTCATCGAGGCTACAAGGTAGCCTCGCCATAATAATATAATAAAGGGAATGACAAGATGATTGTTTTCAGTACAATTTTGGCATAAGCATGACAACTAGGGAAAATGACATGATAACTCTGCATATAATTATGATTCATTACATAATTAACAACTTGCATAGAGTTATGATTTTGCAACATAACAACTCGCATAGGTTCATGAATTAACAACATAATTAACACTAACATAGGTTCAGGATTCACAACATAACAACTTGCATAGGTTCATGAATTAACAACTCACATAGATTCATGATTTACAACATATTTAACAACTTGTATAACATAACAACTTGCATAGTTTCATGAATAATAACTTGCATTGACTCATGAATTCATCACACAATAACTTACATAATTTCATGATCAACAATAACAATAAACTTGCATAATTTCATGATCCACAACAATAATAAACTTGCAAAACTACAAACAACATATACCCAAACCATAGTCTACCACGAGTCACTTTTATTTATTTAAACCTAAAAGTGACTAGAACTCACCGAAAAAGGGGACTTGAGTTCTGGGATCTGAATTCTGTAATTGATTAGCATTCCCTTGTTGTAAACAATTTCGTTGTTGTAATTTTAGGCTTGATTTGAATTGAATTATTTTCTTTAATTTGCTTTCTTCATCTCTAATTGGTGGCGGCTATTCTGAGTTGCTAGGTGACGGCATGGAAGCCATGAATCTAATTTTATTTTGATTTTAGGGTTTGAGTCTACATGCCTTTTTATAGAGTTTAGGATTAATTTAGGCCGTCCGATCAACCCGGAATTAATCCCAGCCAATCAGAGCAGATTAGAAACCCTAACGAGTCAGCATACATTCATAAACAGGTATCACTCAAATCTGCCCGGGGTGGGCGGGGGGGAGGGGCAGGTCGACCTGGTTAGGGTAGGTCGACCCCCGTGTCGACCCTACGGTCAACTTGGCCCTGGCGGTAATTTTCCCGCCTAGCCCATCTGACTCTGAATTTTGAATTTTCGAAATCTGTGTTGAAATTTCTGAAACTTCCGATGGCCATAACCTCTTCATACGAAGTCCAATTCGCAAACGAGGATCTATCTCAACCAGAATTCCGAGACGAACACAATGGCGCAACCTATTTCCCTTAATTCTTAAGTTTGAGATTAATTATTCTTTAATTTGTGAACATTAACATTGAAATTTTTGGGGTGTTACATCCAACAAGGCGAACCAAAGAAAACATTGAGTACCCAACAATCAATAAGTCACATCACAGACATAATATCGAGATGCGTAAACGAATCAAACCGGTGGGAGTTGCTACTTAAGATGGACCTCTTTGTTAGTGCCAGACTTCCAACTACAGGTGAGTCCACCAGTTGAAGAATAAGCATCCAGAAAAACCAGAGGCGAGCGGTTGCCAGTAGTGGGAACTAAGCTGTGGAAGAAAGATTTGTCGGAAGCTTTAACTGGGAGAAGAGGGATGAATAGAAGAGGTTGAAGATTATTGGAGTTAATCAATGCTTAGAAATGATTTCGTGTAAAAGCTTGGATCTGAAGGTGACTATGCGGTAAATCAGAGGAGCTAACACGCATTACGAAAGCAAGGAGAGAAGAAGAAGCAATTCTGTGGAGATGATAGTGAGAGAGGAAGAGAAAGACTAGAAAAGGAATGAATTCCTTGTCGCCATTAACGTTAGCTCCTCCGAAATGAAGCTATTTTTGCAATATTTACATTTTTACAACTTATTTACAACCCATTTATATTTATAAAACACAACTTTACACAAAAATTCGTTATATACATATGTATTGTAATCTATTGCAATATAACATAAAAGAATCTTATAATTGCTTATTTCTTCCTATTTTTACATTATAAAGTTTCTCCGCAAACTTTAATTTTCACTCTTTTTTATTTATTTACACTAATTTAACCACACAAAGATTCACTGTACTAGCCCAAACATCTTATTTAATCGTTTAAAATAATCAAACCACAAATTTTCTCTAATCTATAAAATAACACAAGCATAATTTTAAAATAAACTTTGATAATTATTAAATCATCTTTCAAAGTCATATTTACTTCTTAATTATCCCAAAACACGTTATTTAAATTTATTTTCCCCAAGTTCAGCCAAACTAACAGTATTTTCCTCAAAACTCCATATTTAGTTATTTTCAATGACTAAACAACCATTTCCCTAATTTTCCCAGAGTAAATTCCAAGATCTAAATTTTTAGATTTAATCATAGATAGTTATTTAGTTATCTATCCCATTTTTCTTCTCGGCCTACATAATTTTCGAATTTGGCTCTTGAACTTGTATTTTATTATTTTCAGACTTAAAATTACAAAACATGTCATAATTTGTTTATCACGGGTACCTAAATACCTGGGTTGTTACAATACCCGAGTTTGGTCAGTCCTGGTCCCCTTAACATGAGGGGGGTACCCCTCTGGTCGGATGAATTTTGAAGCTAAGAGGCCCATGATTAATGTTGTACTAGCTGGCACAGATCAACATACAAATATACAATAATAGGAGTACATGCTAGAATTCCTTCGTGGACACAAGGGGCAAGATATGGATATGCATCAAAGGCTGCCTGTAGATGAGAACAAAAGGCTGGTATAACAACCAAATGTGTAACGAGATGCAGACTGCCAAATCAAATTCTAGAAGACGTATTAAGAAGTCCTTTCACTCCGAACATCAAGATTGTGAAGGATCTACCGAAATTCTAGCTACCTACACTCAGAATGTATGATTATTAGATTGAGCCTACTATTTATCTGGTGACGTATATAAGGCCTTTAAAAGTATTAGGGCATCAGAAGAGGTTATGGCGGAGTGATTCCCCTTGTACTTGAAGGATATTATGGCACTTTTGCTTAAGTATAGAGAATGGGTCTAATAACACTTGGACGAAGCCGATTGATAAATTCATGAAGCAATTCAGGTCCACATGATGTTATAAAAATTACATCAATAAAGAAACGGAGTAAATAATCCTTTTGGAGATTTTCTAAACAAATTCAATGATGTGGTGGCTCATGTGGATCAACCGGATTCATCAACGGTTCTAATGGTAGTTGTGTCACATATGGCTGATAAAACTGATGTTTAGATATTATTAAAATGATATTTAATAAGGGATCTCTTAAGGTACCATCATAAGGACGCTAGATTCTTGCAGTAGGAGGTTGCAAAACCAATAAAGAGGAGTTGGAAGTTAGTGCAATTAAGGGGGAAGAACGCCCGCGTTGGGATCTGGAAAGGTTAACGGTAAGCACAAAGTTGATGATGGTTACAATGGATCTAAAAAGGAAAGGAGAGACAAAGTTAGTTTTTTACACGGATTCGAATGCATCTTTCAGAAAGGATATACTTGGGTTTGATGGAGCACCTTTTGTATTGGAGGTTGCCAGCGAGAAAACCCGCCGAACGCGAGTAGGCATCCAGAAACTACTCATTCAGTATGGACAAGCATGATATAAATGATTACAAACACATAAGGGACATAGTGAGGAGAATTTAAGGAATGGACAACTTCCACAATATATTAGGAACAAAACTACGGTGATAGGACATGACCTATCCGTCAACTACACTAAACAAGAGCGGGCCCAGCTCAACGGTAGGAATCTGCAACTAATGGTAGGAAATTAAATAATAAACTCGCACAATAAAATGGTTGAGTTGGTTACATATATACGAAATTAGGGCATAATCCTTAGGCATGCTTTGAGGAAATGATAAATCGCTAGCTTGTGGTTTTCTTAATGTGAAAATGAACTTGATTTTGGAAAGAATAAAATGCACACTTTCCAACTATATATGAATACTAGTTTTCTACTTTAATAATCCAATAGTCGTCAAGTATGGCTTATGCTTGTCAAGGGTCCAAAAAGATTAAGATCGTCAAGTGTGGACTATGCATGGTAAAGTGGAAGAACCATAAAATCGGTTGAAAGCTGCTAAAGTGGATGATTCACTTCTATTAAGGTAAGCAATTGTATTTCCTTATGTACTTCAATGATTGGTATAGTTTTTCCCACTTCAAGATCATATCGACTTAAATAAGATCTACATCGAAGTGTTTAAACTTTAAGCCTCCTAAAGCGGCTTCAAATGGTGACTGAGGCTTAATAACTTGAGCTCGAAGCAAGCATTTATCTTTAGAATATCAACCTATGTTTCAAATCAGGCATAAAACCTCAATTTTTGGCTTCGAACTAGACATTTGGGTGTTAATAAAGAAATTCGTTAATATTTTCAATGTTAGAATAAGGGCTTGAACCTCCAACTTTGTTGGACTTACTTGCATAGCTAAGGTTTAAAGGGCGTATCCCACCATTCATACACCTTATTTCCAATTCAAACCCAATCTTACATAGGCTACTCTTATAAAGGAAAAAGGGTCAATTAAACTGGTGGTAGTTGAACCACATTCCCAACATCAAATTACAAATTACATTCGAGAGAAAAAGGAGAAAGTGTTAAGATTGAAGGCATTACACGTCGTGAAACATAATAAGAAACTAATGAATCCCTATAATTTTGATAAGTGGAGCATCAACTTTGTAATGACCCGAATTTTTAGCCATTAATTTTAAACAGTTAAAATTTGTTTTAAATATTGATATGGAAATTTAAATAACTCGAATTTTACGATTTTGAGTATTAATTTAATTTGAATATTAAAATAATAAATTTAGTTCTGAAATAATTGAGAATAAAATTCGATTTGAGGTATAGTATGAATTAGATGATTTAGTAAGACCCAATTATGTTCATATTTGAATTATAATAGGGAATTTAATAATTAAACGAAGTTTGATTGTATTAATTTAAATTAATTTAAAATGAGCTCGTCGCATCGTGGTAATCCGTAATTTTTGGTTTTGAACTTCAAATGGATGTATAAGATCCAATATATGTCAGAATACTTTGAAACAAGAATCTTTCGGATCTTTTGGATTATAGTTTTCTAATAAAGGAGAAAAAAAATGAGAGTTCATTTGGTAGATTTTGAGTTATGTCAAAATCTAGCTTTTAGAAAAATTGCGGTATAGTCGTCTATGAACTAAAACGATTTATTAAATAAAATGGAAGGATTATGAATAAATCGGATATTGATTTAGCTTGGAATTTTAAATGTTGAGTTTAAAATCCAAATTAGTTTATTTTGAAGCTATATAAATTCCATTTACATATATATATATATATATATAATAATAATTTATTATCAATAGATTTTGTTATTTTGAAATCGATATCTATTCTATAAATCTAATTTAACACTTGAGAATAGCCAATTTTCAAACGACATTAGATTTCAATGAAACCAATTTTAAAAAATCCGTAATGGTTAATTATTATAAGATTTCAAATTTCAAGTCAATTGGAGTTATTATGTGATCCTACATGATAACGCATATCGATTTACAATGTGAAATTAAAGTAGGAGTTTTTCAAACATTCTCGAAATTCGAGGAAATCAGTTTCATTGGGTCTAGAATGTTAAACTATTTCAGGATCTCAAATTTCATCGTAATCGGGTTTCGTATATGGTCGTTTGAGCGTGAAAATTTCAACGCAAGTTTCGTTTGAATATTAAAATCAATGAATTTGCTACAAGATTCCCTTTCTTCGTGGTATATGCTATCTCGAAATCATAAGACACAAGGAACTCCATCCAATGTTGTTGTCGAAAATTAAGAGCTTTTGCGAGAACGAGTACTTGAGCGACTTATGATCCATATAAAGATCAAACCTCTCACCTAGTAAATAGTGTCTCCAAGACATAAGCACAAACACTATCACCGCTAGCTCCAAATCATGGGTAGGGTAGTTCTTCTCATGTACCTTCAACTGCCTGCTCCTATAGCAGACAACCCTACCTTCCTGCATCAAAAATTACACCTAAATCTATGTCACATATCCGTATAAACGGTAAACATCTTTGTACCATCAGAAAGCGTCAAAACTGGAGCTAATGTAAGAGCCTTCTTCAATCTTAAGAATTCATTGTCACAATCTACATCCCAAGCAAAAACTAGGTTCTTATTGTCAAACGGGTAAGCGGAGCCGGGATCCACGCAAAATCCTTAATGAACTTTCTATAGTAACCCGCTAATCCGAAGTAACTTCTAACCTCTGTCACATTCCTAAGGGCTTTCCAATCCTCAACTGTGACAACCTTCGCTATACCATCTTTAGAGACAGCATGCCTCAAGTACCTTAATTTCTTTCACCAAAATTGACACGTAGAAAACTTAGCCTTCAGTTGATGTGCTCGGAGAGTACGGAGGACCTCTCCCAAGTGCATGGCGTACTCTTCCCCTCTACTCGAGAAAACCAAGATATCATCAATAAATACCACCACAAACTTGTTCAGGTACTCCCTAAATACCCGACTCATCAAATCCACAAAGTACGTCGGTGCATTGGTTAGCCCAAAAGGCATAACTAGGCACAAACTTGGTCGCAAAGATGACTGGTGCTCCCCACTCATAAAAGCTTTGTCTAATAAATCCTTTCTCGAATAACTCGCTCATTTGCTTACTAACTCCCTTCTCTCTCTCAGAGCCATGTGGCACATTGGCAAAACGACTGGCTTGGCATTCTCCACTAAGTATATTCAGAAATCTATCTCACGCCTGGGAGGTAATCCTCTCACCTCCTCGAATACGTCCGGAAAGTCTCTAACTATGGGTACCAAACTAGGACCGTCAACAAAAGCATTTAGGGAATCTAAGACTGAGCATAACTGATCCTTGAGGGTCTTAGGAAATCTCGAGAGTCCTACCGTGGCACGTCAAAAGCCTAACAACTCTCCTTTCACAATCAAGGATGGCACCATACATGGCCAGCCAATCCATCCGTAGAATAAGCCTGTAACCCATAAAACCAGTACATATGTGTCATACTCAAACTCGACGCTAAGAACAGAAATCCTCAAACCCCTACACATCATGGATAGGTGATTCGTACCTCCTATAGAGTTTGAGACAACTACTGGATCAGAAAGTATAGAAGTATCTAGCTGCAGACTATCAACAAAAGAACTGGATATGAAAGAATGAGAAGAACTAAAATTAAACAAGGTCCTAATGGGAAAGTCGAAAAGAAAAATCAAACGTATGATAGTGACTTTCCTACCTAGGTCCTGACTGCCTCCACCAGTCTGGGTCGTCTCAAGCGCATGAACCTATGCTCCAAATGATCCTGGCCCCTTACCCTATTTCTGAGGGAATTAATTGTTGTAATGTCCCACCTGTTCACACTGAAAATAAGCAATCTTCTTTGTATTCCTACATTTTTTGACAAAGTGTCCCATAATTCCACAGGCAAGACATTTAACTTCCTTCTTTATTTGCGCCTTCTTAGGTTTAACAACCTGAATTCCGACAGAACGAATTTTTGTTCAAAAATTCAATTTGCCGAAACTCGAATTGGCTTGTTTTGTATCCTAACAGAAAAAACAGAGATATAAAATATATCAGAGCTCGGAAAACATCTTACAACGTAGTGGAATAAAATATAGCCTTACTAAGGTAGTAATACTGCCTAACCAGTATCCAAAGCTACCATATTTCTACCATAAACCTAAACTGCGAGTGTGTTATGAGGAGGGGGTTAGAACACAAGATCTGGTGACTGGTCTAAATTACACATTATGAAATAACCCTACATATACCGTTCAATTATGATTTATTGTTTATTATGTTAGTTTGGGTAAATAGCACTCAAGTCTTTACACACACGCCGTACCCGTCTACCTCCCAGTAGATTAACCTAATAAAGCATATATGTAGCTACCTCCAATATCAAGGCACTTCCCATGGTACCCTTCTCGCACGGTCTCCGCCGTCACACTTTGGAAGTGTCTTCCTACGTCGAACGATGTACATACCTTCATATTAATACGCCACATTCTGTACTTAACTACCCTTGCTATGCTACGTAAGCTTACGGACTGCCATACCCAGACTCCTCGGTCGAATCAAGTCTCATCGCGGAGTAATGCCCTAGCGTCTACGATACACCACCCGGTGCGGCACGCGCGTACCCCGTAGTACCGGATGCGGTGTTTGTGTACCTAGACCCTCACATGTACGTACTATCTACTATACCTCGAGTCCCGTAATTGGGTTGCATCCAATTCACAGAACTCTGTCGGAAGATTTTCCATATTGTATAAGTCGACTAACAGGCCTAAAGTACAAATATCTAAACTATAGTCTGAATTTTCATGGTTGCTATGGTCCTACATCAACCACTCCCTAAACTAGTGAAAAACTACATCAAGATCTAAGTGACATTCCCCTAGCAAACAATCTACATCCAAATAGGCGTGGTCCGCAACCAAAGTCTAGATAGTGAAAGATCGATGGTCTATAGGTTTAGCTCTACTGGCGATGATAGATGCCCGACGATTACTATCCTTTATTTGGTCCCGACCAACCTTCTTCCATGAGCAAGGAAAATCGCCGAATCACCTCAGTGCCATATAGCCACAGCCTTCTGACTTCCAAACTACTGTTGTAGTTAAGGTATACTCAACTCGTGGTAACGTGCAGACCCAACCTCTGCGAGTACAGCCTGAGCCATGCACCACAACAGAGGACCACCACGGAGTACCCTGCCATGTCCCTCGGAAGTCGCATGTTTCCTTCCAGTCCCGTAGACCCAGCAAGAAGAAAATCAAGCAAAAGAATTTGATGGACGTGCTCCTCTCATGCCTCTAGGCACCTCGATGATCTACCATGTTGGGTTCTTCACCTTCGTACATGCGGACTGGTCCAAGCGCATTACGCTAACATGTTATTAGACCCTATTTCTAATCTTTTAATCTTGTGCTTGTCTTATCTTATTAGATTTCCAATTAACTTGATTATCCACATTTTAACTTTTTGTTCAAGTTATCAGGTTTTCTCTGAGCCTCTTATATGTCGAAGGAACAGATCCCTCTTGCTTATTAATTCAGTGATATAACTTAACCCATTTAAGTTCATTAATAATCCCATAACATGTAATTCCCTAGATTGTAATTAACGAAAATAATCTATAACCTTTTTACATTATTATTATGTCATTCATTGTCCAAATTCATTTTTACAAGTTACAGTAACATGTTCTACCTAATGTATAATTAAGTATGTCTTATCTCAATCCACGTGTTTTTTTATTAACATGTTACTTAATTTAAGTACAACTTATTTCATTCCATAAATCTTCTTACTTTACTCTTTCTTATTCCATCATAAGTGTAACAGCTTATCGTTGTTGTTCACATATTAACTTAGTTCTCTCAACTAAGGTTTATTAATAAGTTTCCTTTTTATTTATTATAATCCATGTTATAATTACACTTATTCCTAAGACAAGCCTACATATCATACCTTTACTGTTGTAGCATCCATTTCTCTACAATCTTGTAAATTTTCACATATACCATTTATTTATTCATTCATTGCCTATTGTATACATATATGTTTATATATGTTTGTGCATCAGACCCCTCACATTAAGTTGACCATTTGTGGATGCTGGATTTGCCAGGCGGTTCCGGACAGGCTTCTACCATAAGTTGAACTTAACCTCGTGTCTTGATGAAGTTATCTATTATTTCCCAATCACTATAAATTTTCCATTATTCCCAATTTTATTGTTGTAATCTTTCTTTCTTTACTTATAGTCAGGTATATACCTTATTTCTTAAGGAAAACGCTTCACACACTTTATTAGTTTGATTTACAGAAAGATACATGGATTTATTTCCCTAATGTGCACCTACCTAGATCTGTAGTTGCAAGATATTTATTTTCTTTTCTTTGTGGTCTTCTTACAACTACGTTCTCAGGAATAGGCTACTTATGAAAATATATCATTTTTCCGCAAATCAAACTAACTCAGTCCACTACATATTTTCCTTTCTTATTTTCTAAGTTAGACATTGAATTTCTATTTCATTTAGTATTCACAACTACTACAATCTTCTCTTTTAACCAGAACAGGCATATTGATCCTTATTTGCATTTTTACTTCTTAATTCATGTTTCACAATCACAGTATTACAGAAGTTTCTCAATTCAAACGGAGGACGTAATAAAATTTGTGTCTATTACAACAGTAATAATTTCATCATATTTTAAACAGGTTTTATAGCCAATCTCCATAGTTACCATTTGTTTAGCATATTAAATATAATATGGAATGAAAACCATAAATATACCGTTATTTAAAAAGGTATAACTTAAATCCACTCACCTAACATCTTTCAATCCATGAATCTAATCTAGATTTGTTGTTCCGTGGCATCCTAACTGAATCTATTATTAAAACAACCACGAATTCACAAATTTGATGCTAAAAGAAGAGGGAAAAAGGAAGAGAAACCTAAACAAATCAGATTCAAGAACTTACCTCGTGTTGATTAGAAATTTGAACACCTATTTGTAGATTTATATCTCTTATCTTTAAATCTTGAATCAGAACCCATATGAACTATAATTCCAATTTTATGAAAAGATTTGGAGGAAGAAGTGAATGGTAGAGCCTAGACAGCATCTTAGAAAAAATGAGTTAAAAGCTAGGCTCTACTAGTATATTTATAGGTATACGAGAATGTATAGTCCATCAGATTTAATCAATCAAAATCTAAGCCGTTTATATCAAAAATCAATGCCACGTAGAAAATAGATCTGGGCCGACCAGGTCAACTCCTGTGTCGACCCACCTTAGAGGTGGGTCGACCGCTAGGTCGACACATGGGTCGGCCCAAGTATGACCTGGGTCGACCCATTTTGGGTCCAAGGGTGTTTTCTGCTGCGTTTCGTTTTCTGGTTTTAATGTTAATAAATAACATTGATTTTATTACTTGATATAACATATCCGATTTTGAATGTTAACTAATAACATTGTTCACTTACTTAATATAACTCTTCTGATTTATATTATTCCAGTTATAAACTATATTTACTTTGGAATTTCAAATCTACTTGTATATATATGCACAATCTCTTGATTATTTAATTCATCAATAACTTACCTTTCAATTCCTTGTGCTTTAATGGCTTCTTATTTAATGTAATTAATGATGCTATTATTTTTGCTATATTCGTTTTAATGCATTGTTTTATTTCCTTTTTAGTGCATGCATTCTAATTTCATACACAGCCAAATTTCTTTTCCACTTTTCATGCATGTATTTATTTATATGTTTATTTATTTCTTCTCTTAACTTGCACCTTTTATTTCAACATTAAAATTCTATGCATATATGCACTCTTTATTTATTACCCAATTTATTTAATTAAATGTGGGGTGTTACATTCTCCCAGCCTTAGGAAATTTCATCCCCGAAATTTGGTAAAGGTAAAATTAAGTAATCCCTTGCATAATATACCTCCATCATGTGTACATCCAACTTCTGCAACCATTTGTGCACTCGTATAAAGTGTAATACAACATAGTAATACATGAATGTAGTGTATGCCTAAGCAGTACCTCCTATATGAATGCAATTTTTTCTTGAAAATGTCTTGAAAATATGATGCGCACATCCTAAATATACTGAAAATTCTATATGAATGCAATATTTTGAAAATTAAAATACTTTATCACCCAAATTTTTCTACACCCTTACAGAGTAAGAGGGTAGTTCATCCAATTTACGCATCCAAAACCCTACTAACCAACTTTAAATTTTCGAATTTCAAAAAAAAAATCTAATTTTCTCAATTCGATTTCTCATATTACAAAATGGTGTAAAACAAAAAATGTCTACATTCGTTTGTAGTGCGACCGGGTTGATTATGGAAGCGGTCGCACCTTACAGAGTTAGCCTAATAATCACTTATCTTTAGAGGTTTTAGTGCTGGAAAACTTTCAATGTCCCTAGTAGTAGTAAAGATATTCTTCGGAGTATCTATCAATGGAGTCAATTCATTGGCTTTAAAGAGGCGAGACTTCTTGCCCTTTCAGATATTCATTACATCATTTCCTCTCTTTTGACCTCCGATAATCTTCTGGTTGACTTGAACACCATTGTCCTTTTCGGCACATCAATACTTTCAGCAACATCTAGAACAGGAGAATGTTCATCCTCCACACTGATGAACTTTTCTGCTTTCGTATAGAATCTATCTAGAGTTTTTGGCTTCTTCACCTTGATACATCTTATGAATTCCGTCTTCTTGTTTATAGCCCGGTTTAGTGCCATCAAGACTAACCGAGGTTCTAGATTTGCTATCTCTGATGCAGCAACATTAAATCGAGTTAGAAAGGCTTTAATTGATTTTCACGGTCTTTGATCCAAGTCATTTAGTGACATCACATCCTTGATTTTGGTGGTCTGCAGCCTAAACTGCTCTATGAATTTCTTTGCCAAGACAGAAACGTTATCCACAGATCTTGGTAGCAACTTGGTGAAACAGAGCGATGCCACTTATTCAAAATAAATAGGGAAGTATAATCATTTGATTTCATTGGTGGCTCGTGCACCATCCATGTGTTGGTCATATTTGTATAAGAACAAATTAGGATCACCAGTTCCACCATAAGCTGAAATCGTTAGTGGAGTAAACTTTTTTGGGAACTTGGCCTTCCGAATTATTTAAGTGAGTGAAGTCTTACAAGGGGCAAACTCCCACTCTTTCTAAACATCATTTCTTTCCATGTTTTCCTTCATAATCTTCCTCACCATCTCCAAAAGACGTACTTCTTTATCGTGTCGACTCATGGAGCGAGCACCATCACCTTTGTAGGATATTCGTTTAAGCGAACGATCTTAGTTCAAGATCCGAGGCTCTAGACCTCCTTTTTGGGGAGGATCCCCTTTGGTGAGACTATCCACGGTTCTAGAAGTTCCTCTTATGGAATGGTTCTTAGCAATCGATTTAGATTCTTCTTCATCGGCATTATCCGACTCATCGATCTCTTGAATAGAATGATCATGAATGGGACTTGAATAAGAAGAGTTGGCACTATCTTCGAGATTGTCATTGGCATTCTCCTTTGTCGCATTGGTTTGAGTAGCGAAAAGAGCTTCTATTCTATCTATCATAGCTTTGTTTGAGATCTCCATCTATTGAGTCAAACCGGCAACGGCTTCATTATATTCACTCCTAGTCGCACTAGCTCCTGCTTCTGAGGATTGGCCAACTTCATGAAGATTAGTTTGCGGAGTAGTAGGATTATCTGTGACATTCCCTGAGCCCGAAGCTCTTACGGACTTACTAGCCGGCTTTTTCGGTGGGATTATCTCAGTAAAGCTCTTGAACTTTGAAGACAATATCTTGACTGGCTTGGATTTTAGATTTTGAAAATCTATCGTAAAAACATGCTTTCAACTTCGAAATCTCTCACAAAGCACTTGACCTTTAGGATGTGGATGTGGCCCTACGGTAGGCACCAAAATGGGTTAATGCAAAAAATGGCACCAACACCCCCAAGGTGTTTTTCAATACTTCACAAACAATTTAGATCTAGAAAAGTGGTAGCCACAAACACAGAATGCAAGTAAAAACAAGGAGATTTATAGTGGTTCCGCCTGGATCTAGCCTACGTCCACTTCTAAGAGAGATTTCATTATCATACTTAAGGTTACAAGGTGCATGATTTCTCTCACTTTACTCATTTTCTCTCTTTTGCAATATTTCTCTCTACTTCTTCTTCTCTTTAATCTTTGGATTCACTCAATTTCACCATGAAAATGATGAGATCTCTTTAATTGCAATGATTGTTGGAGTAGATCTTCAACAATTTGAGCATTTAGACGATCTTCGATGATTTCATGGTGGTTGAGATGTTGAATCTAAGCTTGGAAGAACTTTAATGGAGATTGGAGTGATTTGGAGTGATTTGGAGTGGTAGAGAAATGAGTTTGGCAGCACTTCGTGGAGAGAAAATTCGGTCCCCTAAATGTGTGTGGTGACAGGGTATTTATGATGAAGGCGACAAGTGAAGTGGTAGCTTTGGAATAATGTGTGTGCGTAGATCGCTAGAATGGTGAGCGATCCTTCGTGGATCGTGAGGGATCCATGACTTCCTGCAATCCATAGGTTCCAGTGTTAAGACGAGACGTTTTCCATTGTTTTTGACCCTACACCTGAGTCACATGAATACAACCTCCTCCTGTCATTACCTATACACGGTCCACGTATTATCAAGACTACATGATCCAAGGTGCCAGTTGCCCCTCATACATTATGCCGTACCGTTTTCTTATATTATGCAATACATATACGTGGCGCCATTTACCCATCTCTTATGCAATGAACTGCCGATATATTCACATTACAATTACCACGTCCTTCATTATTTGATTGTGCCCATCAATATTTTATAGCTGCTGCCAATCCAGTTTTCTCGGTGAGCACTGTATCAAGATGGATCGTAGCCGAACCATCACGATGGATTGTTGCTGATCCATCGCTTCACTTTCCCATTGCCGCGTGATATTCTTCCTGGAGTGCGCTACTTTACCACATGCAATCCATCTTGTGTATTATTTGCGGTCCGTACAATATCCACGCATGCTCCATTCAAGTTACTAATCAACCCAGGATATAAAATGCGAATGGTCCATGATTGAAAGCAAGTACACGTGGCTCTATATTGGTGATCAGACCCATGCACTTTTACTCCACGGTCCAACCACATGCATCTAGCCCTTGCGTAATAAAATATTATACAATCCATGCCTAGAGATATTCACAAACCATGCTAAAATGTTGAACGATCCATGAGCCAAGCTTATGCACGATCCATTCTGGAGTTGAATGATATAGCCGATCCATTACTGATACACGTGCGCTCCATATATTTTATTAAATATGTCTGATCCAAGGACCATACTCACAAGCCATGATCCAGAAATTCTCCATATGCATATGATCCATAAAAATACCTCTAAACCGATCCATGCATATGTCTAAACGATCCATTTCCGCTCATTACAAACGATCCATTACATCTAAAAACCGATCTACATTTAGACGACCCAATATATTATTTCTTGGACCGTGTTTTACTAACTTAGATTAATAGTTTCAAAACTTTATTTTTTTTCTCACTAAAACTTACCCTTGTCAAACCATAAAAATATGTCATCCCATAAAAAAATGCAAAACTTTTTTTTAAAACATAAAAAATAGAGTAGATAAGGACAACTATTTCTCAATCAGTTTCACAACCGTTCATGTTTACAATGTCAGTTGAATAACTTACATCTAGGTGCAAACATTTACTCTATTCTTAATTCTTATAGCTTATTTTGTCTACCCAACAAAGTTTTATGTCAAAATAAATTTTAAAAAAATTATTGCCAAAAGAATAGAAATTTTCAAAATTTTCTTTACTGAAAATTTTAGTTTTTAACAAAACGCAATCTTTTCTATGTTTTGTTATTTAATCCTTTCGTACTTTAAAACTAGTGAGCTATACATGCTCTATAATGTACACATCTTTCTGAAAGAATTGAATTTTGACAAAAATTTCATAAGAAAAACACTGTTTTCAAAATATAACCAATTTTATTTTATTTTCTTGGAAACCCAATATGTACTTTTTTTCAAACATGTTCCTTACATATATTTTTCAAACATAAAAAATACTCCCTTTTTGTTTCATTAATTGTTTCTACACAATTAACTAGTACATATTTTGAAATTGTAACTTTTAACATCAAACTTGAAAAGCACCATAAAGTACCATCCAAAAGCTTTTAATATTTCAGATTCTTAAAAGTTAACAATGGGGCTAGACTCAAAGCGTATTTCCAACTTACCTAGACTTTCCTAGACATCGCCACAAAGTCATTTCTCTCAAATATATATATTCCTAATCCATTTTCCTTCTTACTCTTTTCCAGATTTATAAGGCTCTACTGCCAAACCCACTAATCCAAAAAAAATACTAGTATATCATATACCGATATATGGGATCCATCTTTCTTTATGTAACACCCCGAATTTCGGTTAATGCTAAAATTCACTAATTACAGAATTAATAATCTCAGATGTGAGAATTGGGGGAAAACGGGCTGCATCATTGCGTTCGTCTCGGAAAAATACGCGAAATAGAGTTCGAGTTTTCGAGAATCGGAGTCCGTATGAAAGAGATATGGACGAACGAAGTTAGGCAGAAGAACCCGGAACAGGCCAGAAATGCACTGGCGCACTTGTGAAGTGCGCCAGAACAAAAATGCACTGGCGCACTTGTGAAGTGCGCCAGTACAAAAATAGACTGGCGCACTTGGGAAGTGCGCCCGTGCCGAGCCAAGAAACCTGCACAGTTTCTAGAGAGTTCTGTGGTTGGGTGCACCAGTTTGGGGTTTGGGCTTGGTCTTAGGGCTGATTTCTGGAGAGTTCCGAGATCTAAGGGTCCTAAACTAATCTAGGGTTAATCTAAGGGTCTAAAATGCAACCTAATCCTATAAATAAGACCACAACCCTACCCTAATTCATTCATAATTAAACCTAGTAACTAAACTATGGCAAAATGAAACTTGATCATGGCCTCCACAAATCAATGAAGAGGAAAGCAAGCTAATCAACCTCTCTAATCAACTTCTAATCCATTCTAAGCATCTTAATCTTCTTCATTTGGAGTGCAAATTGCTAGTGGTGAGTTTCTATCACTTTGATGATCAATTGTTAAGATAAGTAGATTAGGTGTAATGAGACTTATGGTCTTGAATGCGGATTTGTGAGTTTGAATCATTTGTAATGATATGCTAATCTATGTATAATATTAATCCTATGTTGAATATGTAAGTTTATGCAAGTTGAATATGAGAGTTTATGCAAGTTGGATATGTGGGTTTATGCATAATAAGTAATTGATTTTATGCAATTTAAGTAGGTGATATTATGCATGATGAGTATGTGATTCTATGCATGCTAGGTATATGATATTATGCAAGTTTAGTATGTGATTCTATGCATGCTAAGTATATGATATTATGCAAGTTTAGTATGTGATTCTATGCATGCTAAGCATATGATATTATGCAAGTTTAGTATGTGATTCTATGCATGCTAAGTATGTGATAATATGCATGATTAATAAGTTGTTTTATGCATATTTAACAAGTGGGTTTATGCATGTTTAACAAGTTCATATGCAAGTTACATGTATGATAATATATGCTATGAAAGTTACATGTTTGTTAATATGCAAGTTACATGTATGTTAATATGCAAGATATGCTATGAAAGTTACATGTTTGTTAATATGCAAGTTACATGTATGTTAATATGCAAGATATGCTATGCAAGTTACATGTTTGTTAATATGCAAGTATGTGAATGCTTATGCAAGTTATGTGTATGCTTAGATGCATGTTTAACATGTTATGCAAGTTGTGAGAATGCTTATATGCAAGTTCAACATGTTATGCAAGTTATGTGTGCTTATGCAAGTTATGTGAATGCTAATATGCAAGTTCAACATGTTATGCAAGATATGTGTATGATAATATGCAAGTTCATATGCAATATGTTATGCAAGTCATGTGCGATAATATGCAAGTTTGGGTTAAATATAGTTGGGTTAATATATGCTCATGTATGCAAGTTGACATTCTCTTAACCCATGACAAAGTTATATGCTAAGATTTGGTTAAACCCATGATGTTGTGATGGATCTTCCCTTTTATTATGTCGTGAAATGAAAACGATTTGCGTGGGGAACGATGGGGTTAATAAAGATGTTAATAAAAGTATAATTGGGTATGATTAAGCATACCATAAAAACAAATTAACATAAGTGGGAATTTACCTATTGAGTTAGGTCTACCCCATGGGAATTTACCTATTGAGTTAGGTCTACCCATGTTATGAAAAACTTGATATTAATTAGGGATAATTAATATAAATTATGGGGGTGATTAATTAGGTGTAATTAATCGACTAAGACACGAGGTTGGACTCAGTTGTAGCGTAAAACTGCCCGGACCCAACCGGCTTAACCAGTTGCTACAAATGTTAGCCCAATGTGAGAGGTCTTAGGCACAAACTAAATACGTGATTAATGTAAAGACACGAGGTTAGACTCGGTTATGACATAAGGCTGCCCGGACCCAACCGGCTTAACCAGCGGTCATAAAAGATAGTCTAATGTGAGAGGTCTTTATGAGGATCACAGTCTTAATTAATTAAGAAACACTTAACCATATAAGCATGTAGTGGGGCTTGAGGGTTAAGTGGGTGCCTTGGGTGGCATGAGAAAACCAGTGGGTTGCCTTGGGTGGCAATAGAAAACACGATTAGAATACTTAACCAAAGTGGAACATGTAATTAAACATGATTAAGGGGTTAAGTAAGTGCCTCGGGTGGCATGTGGGAATTAAGTAAAGGACTTGGGTGTCATGTGGAAATCTAGTGGGTGCCTTGAAAGGTAATTAAAATATGATTAATGACTTAACCAAAGTATTTATAACATGTAAGTAGACATGGTTAAAGGGGTTAAGTGGGATACACTAGATAAAAAAATAACAAGCTTAGGTGGTAGCTTGTGGGGGCCCATCTCAACCAATATCCCAAACGTATCTTTGTGGGCTCGACCCAAGTCGGGTGACGGGACACGCATATTGGGCTTGACTATAAGAGGCCAAAAACGGGTTAGCGGTGGCAACGTAGGACCAACGGGTTTCATATGCGTGTGTGGACCCGGGCTGGTTAGTGAATCGTTGTTACATCGTGTAGATATAAAGCCGTGCACCGTTGATATTATCAGGTTGCCACTTTGGGGAAATGATACACCCCATTGTGGGACCAGCACGGGTATCTAAGTTAGGGAGCCGATCGCTTGGGAGTAGTGGGTACACCTAGTAATGATAGGGGCAGACGGCACCTATGTAGGGGTACTAGAAACTACTGGGTAAAAATTACTAAGTACATTTAGTGGGATCAACCTTTAAGTAGGAATTAATCTTAGGTAGGTAAAACTGGTGTGGTGCAGTGTAGGAATTATCTTTGAGTAGGTCTGGGGCGGTGTAATTTAGTAATTACCCTTGGGTGGGTAAATGCGTCTTTACGGTTATCTTAGTTTATCCTAAGTTTGCCAAGCTGCTTGGTGTAGCCATGCATCCCCAGGCGTTACCGTATATCGACTTATGTCTTCTCTGGTTATTTTAATGATTGTATTGTTAGGGTTATAGGACTCACTCAGACTTATGTCTGACCCCGTTGTTTTTATCTTTTTCCCCCAACCCCAGGTTATTAGAGTGGGTCTGGTGCTAGTGGGCTTTGATCGGATTGCTGTATCTATTCTTTGGAGCTTGGACCGTTGAAGTGAGGCCCAGTTCATCTTTTCTTTTATGGCTATTAGTTATGTAGTGGGATTATGTACTTCTATTTTATCAAGATGGATATTATGTACTTGACTTTGGTATATGGTTTTGTGATGTAACCAAACATGTATTACTTTCCGCTGCAATGAAATGATGTTTTAAATTTTCAAGTATTACTTATATCTGTCTTGTTGTAATTTTACTGTTCTATATTCACTTAAAATACTTCATCGAAACTAAGGCATTCCCCTGGTATGAGTGACCTTAGCGGACGTGGGGTGTTACACGTGGTATCAGAGCAAAGGTTACCAGAACAGATAAAATTTTTAGAAAAACTATTTTTCTAAGAAAATTTTTGAAGGAGTATTTTCGAAAACATGTCTTTTAAGAGAAAAGTTTTTGAGAGAAAAGCATAATCCCCGATAGCCATATCTTTATCTTTCGAATTCTCCGTTTGAATCTTTTTTTTTCTCTCGTTTTGAGTTTCCCCTCCGTGTGTAGATGATCTTTCTAAGATAGATAAGAATGGAAAACTGCTTCAAGGGACTTAGACGTAAATCAGATTAGAAGTTGGTTCAAGAAGGAGGAGGACTTGTAGGTACTTATTGGATGGACGATGGGAGGAAGGCTCTAATAGTTGTTTGGTTAATAAAGGACGAAGCCTCATTGATGGGAGGTTACGAGTGGAGAATGGGAAGGAGAAGGCTAGTAGTTATCCTTTTGGGAGGAATAGGACACCTTATTAGGATTGACCAAAGAAGCAAGGACAAGGTATGGAATCTTCTGGAGGGTAGTTGTATTCCCTCACGACTAGGGTGCCGGATGGGGATAAGACCGTCTAGGTTGGAATTTGGATTTCTTTATTATCCGATTCGAACTTTATTTGATTTGGACGCATTAAGTTCGTTTATCTCATCATTGTTAGTGAGTCACTGCACTTAGACACCAGTTTAGTAGATGATCCCTTAGTTGTTTCAAACCCAATTGGGCTCCATGATGTGTTTGGGTTTGAAAGTTTCTATACTTAGCATTGAGTTTGGATGTGATGCTTGTTGGGCTTCACGGACTATGGGTTAGTTTTGGGCATGAACTGGTTATCCAGTAGGGGTGCCGTTCTTGATTTTGAAGGGAGAGTTGTTAGGCTTATGACCCCCTTGGGTAACACTCTCGAGATCTCTAGTAATCCCATAGAATCTGTTATGCTAAGTTATCTAGAATCGCTGGACACGTCGGTCGAGAGTTTGCGATCTGTTAGAAGTGGTCCGGGAATACTCGGATGTGTTTGAGAAGGTGAAGGGCTTACCTCCGGAGCGGGAGACTGACTTCCGAATATATCTGGTAAACAATGCCAAACCAGTGACTTGGCCAGTGTGCCACAAGGCTCCTCGTGAGAGGAGGGAACTCCATAAGTAAGTAGGTGATTGCTTGAGAAGGGGTTCATAAGAAGAAGTATATCGGAGTGGGGCGCTCTAGTAGTTTTTGCCATGAAGGCGGATGGGTCCCTCAGACTTTGTGTAGGCTAAAGAGAACTAAATAAACTCACAAAGAAGAATAGACACCCATTGCCAAAGATTGATGATCTCTTTGATCAGTTGGTTGGCGCCTCAGTATTTTCGCAGTTGGACTAAGCCACATGGTTTCGTCAGTTGAGAGTGGCTGACGATAGTATAGAGAAGATTGCCTTTAGGACTCCGGATGGTTTTATGAGTGGCTGGTGATGCTATTTGGTTTGACGAACGCCCCCGCATACTTTGTTGATTGGAAGAGAAGGGTGTTCAGGGAGTACCTAAATAAGTTTGTGATGGCCTTTGTAAATGACATCTTGGTCTTTTCAAGGAGCGTAATAAGTTTTCGTATGTGCTCAATAGGGTGAGCAAAGCCAGTTATAGGATAAACGGTGGTTTTGGAGCGAGACTGGCGAGGACATCCAAAGTTGGTCAAAGGCTTAATTGTTTAGCCATTATTATTATTATTTTTAGTATCATCTCACGTAGGTTGCCTGAACTCGAAGGAGATGTCCCTTGGGTGTTTGTCTGATATTGGTTTCGGCCTTTGGGGCTTGCATTTGGGGGATGTCGAATTCGTCTAGGGTGGTCTGCGTGAGAGATGGACAGTTGTGACGATTTTGGATAGGATTCTTAGCATCTTATGAGTTTGAGATAGCGTATACCCCTAACAAGGGAAACAGGGTAGTAGACGCCTTAAGAAGAAAAAGGTTGTCCGTTGAACTATAGAGTTTAGAATTTATTTCTATGTTTGACTTTAGACCTTCCGTTGACTTTGTACCCGGTTTTGCTAGCCTCCTTGGAGGTTAGGCTTACTCTTTTAGGCGGATTGGCGGAGCACAGCGAGACGACCCACAGTTGGATGAGTTAGTAGAGAAGCTCACGAGGAGAGGGTCGTCCAGCATTTTGAATAAGATACACCCTAGATGGTAAGGGGTGGTTGCGTAGAGACGGTAGACTTTGTGTACCGCAAGACGAGAATTTAAGGAAGGCTATACTTGATGATACACATCGGTCGAAGATGACCATTCATCCCGGTAGGGACAAGATGTACCAAGACATGAGGCGAGTTTTCTTTTTGGCCAATATGAAGAAAGACGCGGCCAAGTATGTCGCTAGATGCTTGGTATGCTAACAAGTGAAAGTGGAACAGAAGAAACCCGGAGGGTTGCTTCACCCGTTGGAAGTTCCGAAATAGGAAGTAGGATAGTGCCTCGTTGGATAACCGAAATCAAGGAAGGGTAATACGGGGATTGGGCTTATGGTAGATAGACTTACTAAGTGTGCCCATTTCATACCCGTGAAGAGCAAGAGGACTATTCCATGTCTAGCTTCAGTTTACCTTCAAGGGATTATTAGATTGCATGGTGTACCTCCCAGTATAGTGAGCGATCGAGATCCTATCTTCACTAGTGAGTTTTGGAGAAGTTTGCAAGAGGCGGTAGGGACTCAGTTGTGTTTGAGCACCGCATCTCATCCTCAGACGGACGGTCAGACCAAGAGGGTGAACCGTATCTAGAACATCTTTTGAGGTTATGTATTTTGGATTTTGGAGGTACATGGGAAGAGCATCTTCCGTTGGTGGAGTTCGCATATAATAGCAGCTTTCAGTCCAGTATTGGTATGGCTCCTTTCAAAGCTCTTTATGGAAGGCCTTGTCGATCTCCTACATGTTGGTGGGAATCTACGGATAAGATCTTGCTTGGGCCAGATATAGTTAGAGAGACTCCAGAGAAGATGGGTTGGATTCGAAGAAGGATGAAAGCGGCGGAATCTTATGCGGACAAGAGGAGAACAGAGCTTGAGTTTGATATTAGGACATGCTTTTTATCAAGGTGTCTCCGTTACGGAATGTGGTTCACTTTGGATCTGTTAGGAAGTGAGTACCAAGGTTTGTAGGGCCATTTCCCATTAAGGAAAGAATTGGACGGATGGCATATAGAGTGGAGTTGCCTGACAGACTTAGTGGTGTACCGGATGTATTTCATGTGTCCCATTTGAGGAAGTGCTTACATGAGACCGCTGAGGTGGTAGAGCCGAGTTTGCTTAAAGAAGTAGAGTTAGAGCACGATGAGACGATTCGACGAGCTCCTACTCGCATCATTGGGCCAGAGACTAGGAAGTTGAGGAACATAGAAGTTCAGCTAGTTAGAATGCTACTTGGGAGACGGAAGCGAAGATGCGTTCTTTGTATCCATTTCTTTTGGAGAGTATGTCTTTTAACTTCTCCTTTATCGCTTGCCTAGTACTTATCTTATCTTTAGTAGGTCCTCTCGTTAGTCCTGTTTGACCTTTAGATAGGGAAAACCTATGGTTGAAACATGTGTTTGAGACATGTTATGGTTGATGGATGCAAGTGGATGCAAGTGTTTGCTAGTGGTTGCTCGTGGATGCATATATACACACTCTAGGCACTAGATCGGCTCAATCACTTCATATTGCATATTGCATAAAATTGTGTGTAGTTAGCTATATTGATGGATGTATAATGATTGTGTTATCATATGGATGATGCATTTTGGTGAATGATTGTGCACTCATATAGATACGGTATGTGTCGATAGGGTTATCTCGCATACATATTGGATGCATGGCACTATCATGGTTTGCATATGTTCGTACATTAGATAGGGAACATATACACACACTTTTCGCATATGCTCATACATCATTAGAAATTGTTTAAGGACAATGGATGCCCGTGTTTGATGGATTGAGTAGATGGTTGTTTGGATGGTAGGATATGCATTCTCCTTAGCTTAGAGATTTCGGGGACGAAATCCTTTAAGGAGGGGAGAATGTAACACCCCGAATTTCGGTTAATGCTAAAATTCACTAATTACAGAATTAATAATCTCAGATGTGAGAATTGGGGGAAAACGGGCTGCGTCATTGCGTTCGTCTCGGAAAAATACGCGAAATAGAGTTCGAGTTTTCGAGAATCGGAGTCCGTATGAAAGAGATATGGACGAACGAAGTTAGGCAGAAGAACCCGGAACAGGCCAGAAATGCACTGGCGCACTTGTGAAGTGCGCCGGAACAAAAATGCACTGGCGCACTTGTGAAGTGCGCCAGTACAAAAATAGACTGGCGCACTTGGGAAGTGCGCGCGTGCCGAGCCAAGAAACCTGCACAGTTTCTAGAGAGTTCTGTGGTTGGGTGCACCAGTTTGGGGTTTGGGCTTGGTCTTAGGGCTGATTTCTGGAGAGTTCCGAGATCTAAGGGTCCTAAACTAATCTAGGGTTAATCTAAGGGTCTAAAATGCAACCTAATCCTATAAATAAGACCACAACCCTACCCTAATTCATTCATAATTAAACCTAGTAACTAAACTATGGCAAAATGAAACTTGATCATGGCCTCCACAAATCAATGAAGAGGAAAGCAAGCTAATCAACCTCTCTAATCAACTTCTAATCCATTCTAAGCATCTTAATCTTCTTCATTTGGAGTGCAAATTGCTAGTGGTGAGTTTCTATCACTTTGATGATCAATTGTTAAGATAAGTAGATTAGGTGTAATGAGACTTATGGTCTTGAATGCGGATTTGTGAGTTTGAATCATTTGTAATGATATGCTAATCTATGTATAATATTAATCCTATGTTGAATATGTAAGTTTATGCAAGTTGAATATGAGAGTTTATGCAAGTTGGATATGTGGGTTTATGCATAATAAGTAATTGATTTTATGCAATTTAAGTAGGTGATATTATGCATGATGAGTATGTGATTCTATGCATGCTAGGTATATGATATTATGCAAGTTTAGTATGTGATTCTATGCATGCTAAGTATATGATATTATGCAAGTTTAGTATGTGATTCTATGCATGCTAAGCATATGATATTATGCAAGTTTAGTATGTGATTCTATGCATGCTAAGTATGTGATAATATGCATGATTAATAAGTTGTTTTATGCATATTTAACAAGTGGGTTTATGCATGTTTAACAAGTTCATATGCAAGTTACATGTATGATAATATATGCTATGCAAGTTACATGTTTGTTAATATGCAAGTTACATGTATGTTAATATGCAAGATATGCTATGCAAGTTACATGTTTGTTAATATGCAAGTTACATGTATGTTAATATGCAAGATATGCTATGCAAGTTACATGTTTGTTAATATGCAAGTATGTGAATGCTTATGCAAGTTATGTGTATGCTTAGATGCATGTTTAACATGTTATGCAAGTTGTGAGAATGCTTATATGCAAGTTCAACATGTTATGCAAGTTATGTGTGCTTATGCAAGTTATGTGAATGCTAATATGCAAGTTCAACATGTTATGCAAGATATGTGTATGATAATATGCAAGTTCATATGCAATATGTTATGCAAGTCATGTGCGATAATATGCAAGTTTGGGTTAAATATAGTTGGGTTAATATATGCTCATGTATGCAAGTTGACATTCTCTTAACCCATGACAAAGTTATATGCTAAGATTTGGTTAAACCCATGATGTTGTGATGGATCTTCCCTTTTATTATGTCGTGAAATGAAAACGATTTGCGTGGGGAACGATGGGGTTAATAAAGATGTTAATAAAAGTATGATTGGGTATGATTAAGCATACCATAAAAACAAATTAACATAAGTGGGAATTTACCTATTGAGTTAGGTCTACCCCATGGGAATTTACCTATTGAGTTAGGTCTAACCATGTTATGAAAAACTTGATATTAATAAGGGATAATTAATATAAATTATGGGGGTGATTAATTAGGTGTAATTAATCGACTAAGACACGAGGTTGGACTCAGTTGTAGCGTAAAACTGCCCGGACCCAACCGGCTTAACCAGTTGCTACAAATGTTAGCCCAATGTGAGAGGTCTTAGGCACAAACTAAATACGTGATTAATGTAAAGACACGAGGTTAGACTCGGTTATGACATAAGGCTGCCCGGACCCAACCGGCTTAACCAGCGGTCATAAAAGATAGTCTAATGTGAGAGGTCTTTATGAGGATCACGGTCTTAATTAATTAAGAAACACTTAACCATATAAGCATGTAGTGGGGCTTGAGGGTTAAGTGGGTGCCTTGGGTGGCATGAGAAAACCAGTGGGTTGCCTTGGGTGGCAATAGAAAACACGATTAGAATACTTAACCAAAGTGGAACATGTAATTAAACATGATTAAGGGGTTAAGTAAGTGCCTCGGGTGGCATGTGGGAATTAAGTAAAGGACTTGGGTGTCATGTGGAAATCTAGTGGGTGCCTTGAAAGGTAATTAAAATATGATTAATGACTTAACCAAAGTATTTATAACATGTAAGTAGACATGGTTAAAGGGGTTAAGTGGGATACACTAGATAAAAAAATAACAAGCTTAGGTGGTAGCTTGTGGGGGCCCATCTCAACCAATATCCCAAACGTATCTTTGTGGGCTCGACCCAAGTCGGGTGACGGGACACGCATATTGGGCTTGACTATAAGAGGCCAAAAACGGGTTAGCGGTGGCAACGTAGGACCAACGGGTTTCATATGCGTGTGTGGACCCGGGCTGGTTAGTAAATCGTTGTTACATCGTGTAGATATAAAGCCGTGCACCGTTGATATTATCAGGTTGCCACTTTGGGGAAATGATACACCCCATTGTGGGACCAGCACGGGTATCTACGTTAGGGAGCCGATCGCTTGGGAGTAGTGGGTACACCTAGTAATGATAGGGGCAGACGGCACCTATGTAGGGGTACTAGAAACTACTGGGTAAAAATTACTAAGTACATTTAGTGGGATCAACCTTTAAGTAGGAATTAATCTTAGGTAGGTAAAACTGGTGTGGTGCAGTGTAGGAATTATCTTTGAGTAGGTCTGGGGCGGTGTAATTTAGTAATTATCCTTGGGTGGGTAAATGCGTCTTTACGGTTATCTTAGTTTATCCTAAGTTTGCCAAGCTGCTTGGTGTAGCCATGCATCCCCAGGCGTTACCGTATATCGACTTATGTCTTCTCTGGTTATTTTAATGATTGTATTGTTAGGGTTATAGGACTCACTCAGACTTATGTCTGACCCCGTTGTTTTTATCTTTTTCCCCCAACCCCAGGTTATTAGAGTGGGCCTGGTGCTAGTGGGCTTTGATCGGATTGCTGTATCTATTCTTTGGAGCTTGGACCGTTGAAGTGAAGCCCAGTTCATCTTTTCTTTTATGGCTATTAGTTATGTAGTGGGATTATGTACTTCTATTTTATCAAGATGGATATTATGTACTTGACTTTGGTATATGGTTTTGTGATGTAACCAAACATGTATTACTTTCCGCTGCAATGAAATGATGTTTTAAATTTTCAAGTATTACTTATATCTGTCTTGTTGTAATTTTACTGTTCTATATTCACTTAAAATACTTCATCGAAACTAAGGCATTCCCCTGGTATGAGTGACCTTAGCGGACGTGGGGTGTTACACTTTATTACAAAGCACATCGTACACTTTCACCCAAACCTCCTGAGAGTCTCTGATTTACATTACTATTCCTTTAGTGCACAAAACTAATATCCCAACTCTTTACATCAACCGCTCTTCCTATTTAGTGGGTTCATTTATGGATCTATGTGTATATATAATATATTTATATTTTTAAAAATAGAAATACGTTCACTCACTATCTATACAGAAATCCTAAACCTAGGCTCTGATACCAGATGTAACATCCTGAATTCCGACAGACCATTTTTTCCCCAAAAAATTCCATTTTATCGAAAGTCGAATTGGCTTATTTGGTATCCTACAGAAAAGACAAAGATATAACATATATCCAAGCTTAGTAAACATCTCACAATGGAATAGAATAAAATATAATATAATCAAATATGTCATTACCAAGGTAGTAATATTGCGTAACCAGTTCCAAAGCTACCATATCTCTTTCATAAACCTAATTTGTGAATGTGTTATGAGGAGGGGGTTAGAACACAATTTCTGGTGACTGGACTAAATTACACGTTTTGAAATAACCCTTCATATATCGTTCAGTTATGTTTTCTAGTTTATTAGTTTAGTTTGGGTTAATAGCACTCAAGGCTTTACACACACGTCGTACTCAACTACCTCCCAGTAGATTAACCTAATATAGCAGATATGTAGCTACCCCAAAAATCAAGGTACTTCCCATGGTACCCTTCTCGCACGGTCTCCTCCATCATGCCTCGAAAGCGTATGCAACTCTCATCCTATGCCGATCGATGTACAGACCTTCATACTAATATGCCACGTTCCGCACAGAATACCCCTTGCTATGCTACGTAAGCATACAGACTTCCGTATTCAAACTCCTTGGCCGAATCAAGTCTCACCGCGAAGTAGTGCTCTAGCGCCTACGATACACCACCCGGTGCAGTGTGCGTGTACCCTCTAGTGTCTATGATATACCACCCGGTGCGGTGTGCATTTACCCAGAGCCTTACACGTACGTAATGTCTATTGTACCCTGAGTCTCATAACAGGGCTGCATCCAATGCACGAAACTCGCTCGGGTGCTTTTCCATATATGTTCAGGTCGACTAACAGAGCCTAAAGTACATATATTCAAACTATGGTCTGCATATTCACGGTGGCTATGGTCCCACCACGACCCCTCCCTCAACTAGTGAAAGACTACATCACGAGCTAAGTGACGTTCCCCTAGCAAACAATCTACATCCAAATTAGTGTATCCTGCAACCAAAGTCTCGATAGTGAAAGATCAATGGTCTATAGGTTTAGCGCTAGTCTTTCTGCATCCCACTGACTGCCGATGACTGGTACTCGACGATTACTATCCTTTCTTTGGTCCTGACACACCTCCCTCCACGAGTGAGGCAAACCGTTGAATCACCCCAATGCCATAGCGTCACAACCTCCTGACTTCCAAACTGCCGTTGTAGTCAAGGTATACTCACCGGATGGTAAAGCAAAGACCCAACCTCTACGAGTACAGCTGAGCATGCACCGCAACAGAGGACCAACATGCAGATTGGATTGGGTCATTCGTAACCAGAGCAATAACCGATGGTCCCTCGAAAGTCGCGTGCTTCCTTCCAGTCCCCTAGACCCAGCAAGTAGAAAATCAAGTAGAAGAATCAGACGTATGTTCTCCTCTCGTGCCTCCAGACACCTCGATGATCTACCCCATTGGGTTCTTTACCTTCGTACATGCAGACTAGTCCAAGCGCATCACGCTAACGTGTTACTAGGCCCTATGTCTAATTTTTTTAATCCTGCGCTTGTCTTACCGTATCAGATTGCCAGCTAACTTTATTACCCACATTTTAACTTTTTATTCAAGTTACCAGGTTTTCTATGAGCATCTTATATCTTGAAGGAACGGACCGCTATCGCTTTTAATTTCGGTGACATAACTTAACCCATTTATGTTCATTAATAAGGCCATAACATGTTATTCCCTATATTGTAATTAACGAAAGTAATCTACAATCTTTTTACATTATTACCATGTCATTCATTGTCCAATTTCATGTTTACAAGTTATAATAACATGTTCTATTGAATGAATAATTAAGTATGTCTTATCTCAGTCCACATGCTTTTCTATTAACATGTTACTTAAAATATAATTAGGTATAACTTATTTCATTCCATATGTCTTCTTATTTTATTCTTTCTTATTCCATCATAACCGTCACAACTTATCGTTGTTGTTTACTTATTAACTTAGTTATCTCAACTATGGTTTATTTATTATTAAGTTTCCTTTTTATTTATTATACCCATGTTATAATTACACTTTTCCCTAGGACAAGCCTACCTATTATATTACCTTCTCATTTATATAATTAGTTATAATAGGTTATATTTTCGTTCATCACATTTTCCCTTTCTAACTAAACCTTTGCTGTTGTAGCATCCATTTCTTTACAATCTAGTAAATTTTCACATGTACAATTTATTTATTCATTCATTGCCTGTTGTATACATATATTTCTATATATGTTTGTGCATCAGACCCCTCACATTAAGTTGACCACTTGTGGATGCTGGATTTGTCGGGCGGTTCCGGGCAGGCTTTTACCACAAGTTGAACTTAACCTCGTGTCTTGGTGCGGTTATCTACTATTTACTAATCACTGTAAATTTTCCATTATTACAAATTTTACTATTGTAATCTCTCTTTCTTTACTTACAATCAGGTATATCCCTTATTTCTTAAGGAAAACACTTCACACACTTTATTAGTTTGATTTACAGAAAGACACAGGGATTTATTTCCCTAATGTGCCCTTACCTAGATCTGTAGTTGCAAGATATTTATTTTATTTTCTTTGTGGTATTCTTGCAACTACGTTCCTAGGAATAGGCTACTTATGAAAATATATCATTTTCCCCCAAATCAAACTAACTTAATCCACTACATATCTTCCTTATTTTTTGAGTTAGACATTGAATTTCTATTTCATTTAGTATTCACAACTACTGCAATCTTCCCTTTTAACCAAAACCGTCATATTAATCCTTACATTCATTTTTACTACTTAATTCATGTTTCACGATCACAGTATTACAGAAGTTTCTCAATTCAAACGGAGGAGATAATAAAATTTATGTCTATTACAACAGTAATAATTTAATTATATTCCAAACAGGTTTAATAGCCAATTTCCACAATTACCAATTATTTAACATATTAAATATAATGGGGAATGCAAACTTAGATATACTGTTATTTAAAAAGGTATAATTTGAATCCACTCACCTAACAACTTTCCAATCCATGAATATGATCCAGATTTGTTGTTCCGTGGCATCCCTAACTGAATCTATTATTAAAAAAACCACAGATTCACAAATCTGATGCTAAAAGAAGAGCGAAAGAGAAAGAGAAACATAAATAAATAAAATTGAAGAACTTACCTTACGTTGATCAGAAATATGAACACTTATTTGTAGATTTATATCTCTTATCTTCAAGTCTTGAATCAGAACCCATATGAACTAATATTCTAATTTTATGAAAAGATTTGAAGGAATAAGAGAATGGCAGAGCCTAGGCAACATCTTAGAAAATATGAGTTTAAAGTTGGGCCCTGCTAGTCTATTTATAAGTGTACGAGAAAGTCTGGTCCATCAAATTTAATCAACTAAATTCCGAGCCGTTTATATCAGAAATCCAAGTCAGGTAGAAAACAAATCTGGATCGACCGGGTTGACCCAAAGGTCGATACATTAATCGACCCAAGTATGACCAGGGTCGACCCATTCCTGGTCCAGGCATGTTTTCTGCTGCATTTTTGTAACAACCACGTCCACTATTGTCACTCACTAAGAGAACGCATTAACTTTCATGGAGCGTTATAAGAGTATAGAACAGAACATCGCAAGACATATATGTAAAATAGTACTTTAAAATTTAAGATTTATTTATTGTAGCGGAAAAGCAAAATATGTCTGGTTACAACATCAAAACCATATACTAAAGCCAAGTACACAAATATCCATCGTGGACAAAATTATTATCAGAGTACATAAAAGAAAAACCATAATCCCACTCCAAATGGCCATAATGAAAAAAAGATAAAGCTGAGCATTACTTTCAACACTTCCAAGCACTTAAAGAAGAAAGAAATCCGAGTCAAGCTCCACTAGTCCCACCCTGAGGACCAGGGGGAAGAAAGAAAAGAGGCGAAACAAAAAGGGTCAGACATAAAGTCTGGCGAGTCCAGTGACTTTAACAATATAATCAGTAAAGTAACAGGATAAGAACATAAACTGGATATAAGAGATGACTGTAACATAAGCAGAAATGACAAGGTAAACAAGGTAAGCAAGATAAAACATCGACTGCGCTCCTGACCACTATAATATATGCTCTGCACCATACCAACATACCAGTTACATGCTAAAAGATGGTCCCTCTTAAACAAATATAATGATGGTAGTTTTGTGTACTTCTAGTTACTATCATAGGTGCCAACTTGCTCCTATTCCCACTAGTTGTACCCACTACCCTTCCCATTCGATCGGCTCCCTAACCTTGTAGATACCTGTGCTGGTCCCACAATTGGGTGTATCACTCCCTAAAGTGGTAACCCCGATACTACTGAAATGCACAGCTTATACCTACATGATGCAACAACGTCTTACCTACCATCCCGGACCCATGCACGCACATGACTCCGTTGTACTTGCACTGCCATCGCTAACTCTTTATTGACCTCTTACAATCAACTCCAGTAAGTGTGTCCCTATCCTCGACATAGTTCGAGCTCATATAGATACTAAAATTGGTACTGGTTGAAAAGGGTCCACACACTTGACACAAGCTTCCCTCCTAAGCTTGGTCCCCACTAGGAATTCCCACTTAACCCCTTTTTATCCCCATGTCCTATCACATGTCTCATCTTCGTTAAGTGCTTTTATTATGTTTTACATGCTACCCATGTACCCACTTAACCCTTTATTATTCCCATGTCTTACCACATGTCTCATCTTTGTTAAGTGTTCATTAATTCATTATAACCATAATCTTGCAAGACCTTTCACATTAGATTACCGTTGGCGGTTGCTGGATATCCCGGGCGGTTCCGGGCAGTCTTATACCGCAATCCGAATCTAACCTAGTGTCTTTGCATTATTAGGCATCTAGTTTCTGCCTTTGACCTTTCACATTAAATTACCAAATTGCGGTTGCTTGATATGCCGGGCGGTTCCGGGCAGGCTTATACCGCAATCCGAATCTAACCTCATGTCTTAGGCGTTCATTATCACTTTCTTAATTTAAGTCCCAATTTCAAATATTGGATTATAATATATTCCGATTACCCATAATTTCCAATCTAAATTATGTTTATAATTTTAGATCCAAATTATGCCTATATTCTCGTGTATACAAGTTATACAAAATTATGCCCAAGCCAATTTTCATGGTTATCAACAATTTATGCCAAACCTCATGTATACAAGTTATACTTAATTATGCTCAAACCAACTTATGCCAAATCTCATGTATACAAGTTATATTCAATTATGCCCAATCCACATTCATCAACAATTTTTGCCAAGTTTCATTTTATTACATATTTCCCAACTTTTCCCAATCGTTCCAACGTTATTCATATGCAAATCTCAACGTAATATATTAGGCTCGAAGTTAGCCTAATCTCGTTAAAAAAAGGAAAAGAAGAATGGAAGAGAATCAAAACACCAAAACTGGCATAAACACATAAATAGGCATGTGAAACGAATAGCGACAAAATAGATCAGACATGCATATGATAATAGCAATTAAGTATGAATTTAAAAGATAACAAATTACAAAACTTGATATGATTCATCTTATTTACAGGTATATACATTAGATCCAATTTACAATCCTATCACAATTACTTTTTAATTTAATTATATGTGAAAGTGATATAAACTCACAGTGATAGGATTCTTAGAAAAGATAATTAGGTGTAGTTGTAGCAATTCTGATCTTGAATAATCTCTACTTTGATTGTTTGTAGATCAGATCTTCTAATTGGAATACTCCTATTCTGATTTGTTTTGGCGGAGAAGAGAGGCTAGTTTAGATTAGAGCAGCATGGAGGCACCGTTGATGATAACAATGAGATTAGGGTTAGGTTTAGGTGTTTATTTATAGATGTACTTGGTGTAATAGGACCTTTAGATTAGATTAGGAACCATCTAAACTACCAAAATAGAAAAACAAGTCATCACCCAATCCCTGACCATAAAACACATCATCGGCCAGATCTGGGCCGATGGGGGTCGACACCTTATAGGGGGTCGACTCCCTAGTCGACACCTCTATAAGGTGGTCGACTCCCCGGTCGACTCCCTTGGGGGGTGGGGGGGTCGACACCAACGAGTGGGAAATTTCCCGCTCAGCTATTTTGGGTTGGATTTCGAATTTCGAACTGCTCTGGTCTTTTAATTATTATTTAATTAAATTCTACTTTAAACTGAAATCTTCTAAGCTTCATAACTTCTTCATACTATATCCGATTTATGCAAACTCGGACTCTAGCCCAAGTAGAATTCTGGGACGAACGCAATGGTGCAGCCCGTTTCCATTAATTCTTCTTCTAAAAATTAATTATTCTTTAATTTTTCATTTTAATATTTTAAAATTATGGGGTGTTGCATTCTCCCCTCCTTAAAGTATTTCGTCCCCGAAATCTCCAAGTTAAGGAGAATGTATCCTACCATCCATCATCCATAAGCATCCATTTTCCTTAAAAATTTCTAATGTTATATGAACATATGCAAAAGTGTGTGTATATGTCCCTTATCTAATGCAAAGATCAGGTGGTCTACCGATTCAGTTGACCTCCTTAATGCGAATTATGTTAGTGCCATGAGTTCAACATGTATGCAATTATCCTAATGCACTTTATAACTTCTATATGAGTGCACAATCATTCACTCAAATGCAACATCCACATGATAACACATCATATTTCAATCAATATACAAACATATGTATTCTTATGCAATATGCAAGATGAAAGCGACTGAGCCGATCTTAGTGACTAAAGTGTGCATAAATGCATCCACGAGCAATCACTAGCAAACACTTGCATCCACAAACATAACAAGTCTCAAACACATGTTTACATCCATTGACTTCTACTAAGGATCGAAGATATGATCGAGAGGTTATACTGAAAAAACACGCATAAACTTTTAAGGCAAAGGAGTTAAGGATGTACCCTCGAAAAGAAAAGGATATGATGCGCGTATCTTGTCTTTAGTCTCCCAAGTCTCATCTCCTTGGTCATCTCCCCATTGGACTTTAACCAACTTGACCTCTCAGTTGCGTAACTTCTTGACCTCCGATCCAAGGATGCATATAGGAACTCGTCTAACCATGGCATATCGCTCTACTTCCACTTGTATAAGCATGCTCGGCTCTACTACTTCCACAGTATCATGTAAACACTTCCTCAAATGTGACACGTGAAATACGTTATGCACACCGCTAAGTTTCTTGGGCAACTTCACTCTGTAGGCCATCTGTCCAATTCGCTCTATAATGGGGAATGGCCCTATGAACCTTGGTGCCAATTTCCCTACAGATCCAAAGCGAACTACGTTCCTCAATGGTGACACTTTAATAAAAAACCGTGTCTCCAACATCGAACTCGAGATCGGTTCGTCTCTTATCAGCGTGTGACTTTCATCGGTCTTGTGCTGTCTTCATGCGTCTTCGAATCAAGTCTATCTTCTCTGAAGTTTCCCTAACCATCTCGGGGCCAAGAAAAATCTTATCTGTAAAGTCCAACCAACAAGTCGGTGATCAGTAAGGTCGTCCATATAGAGCTTAAAAAGGTGCCATGCCAATACTAGTCAGATAGTTGTTGTTGTAGGAAAACTCTACTAATGGAAGATGTTCCTCCCATGTCCCTTCAATGTCCAAGATGCATAACCTCAAAAGATCTTCTAGAATCCTATTCACTCTTTTTGTTTAGCCGTCTATCTGAGGGTGATAAGCGGTACTCAAATACAATTGCGTTCCTACCGCCTCTCGCAAGCTCTTCCGAAACTTACTAGTGAAAATGGGATCTCGATCACTTACGATACCAGAAGATATGCCATGTAGACGAACTATTTCTCGAAGATAAACAAACGCTAACCATGCCGCTATTCTTTTACTCTTAACGGGAATGAATTGGGCGCTCTTGGTAAGTCTATGTACTACTACCCAAATCCCCGTATTACCCTTCTTTGACCTCAGTAACCTATCAATGACATCCACGGAAACACTCTCCCATTTCCACAGCGGAACTTCTAAAGGGTGAAGCAAACCGCCAGGCTTCTTTTACTCAGCCTTGACTTGCTGGCACACTAAGCATCTAGAAACGAACTCAGCCACATCCTTCTTCATTCCAGTCCAAAAGAAAACTCGCTTCATGTCCCTATACATCTTGTCACCACCGGAATGTATGGTCATCTTAGAATGATGTGCTTCTTCAAGGATTTTCATTCTCAAATTCTCGTCTCATGATACGCAAATTCTCCCATCCCTATGCAACCAACCTTTGTAATCTAGAGTATACCTACTAAGATGGACCGAAGACTCCCCTCTTATGTGCTTGTCTACTATCTCTGTCAACTGTGGGTCATCTCGTTGTGCCGCTCCTATCTGCCCCAAAAGCGTAGGTCGCACCTCTAACGATGCCAACAAACCGGGTACATAATCGATAGAGGGTCTAAAATAAAAGGTAGATATGTACTCTAAACTCTGCTGCTCAACAAACAATGGACTCAAAGTCAACCTCTTTCTACTCAAGGCGTCAGCTACAATGTTACCCTTGCCAGGGGTATATGCAATTTCAAAATCGTAGGATGCTAAGAACTCCATCCACCTTTGTTGCCTTAAGTTTAGATCTTTTTGAGAGAACAAGTATTTTTAGTGACTTATGGTCTATATACAACTCAAACCACTCTCCAAGCAAATAGTGACGCCAAGACTTAAGCGCAAAAACTATGGCAGCTAACTCTAAGTTGTGGGTAGGGTAATTCTTCTCATGGACCTTTAACTGCCTTCCACCATAGCATATCACCCTTCCCTCTTGCATCAAAACTGCGCCATGCCCTATCCTGCAAGCATCAGTATACACTATGAATGGTTTAATCCCATCCGGCAAAACTAAATCTGGAGTTGTCGTCAATGCCCTCTTTAAATGCTGGAAAGCATCGTCACAGTCAACATCCCAAGAAAAGGTCAAATTCTTTTTCGTCAACCGCGTAGGTGGGGCTGATATCTTTGCGAAGTCCTTAATGAATTTCCTATAATAACCCGCCAACCCTAGAAAACTTCTTACTTCTGTTGCATTCCTAGGAATCTTCCAATCTTGGATTGCTACCACCTTCGCGAGATCCACTACTATCTCTTCCTTAGAGACCACGTGCCCTAAGAACCTCACTTCTTC
This sequence comes from Allium sativum, assembly GCA_030737875.1. Classification (NCBI taxonomy): domain Eukaryota; kingdom Viridiplantae; phylum Streptophyta; class Magnoliopsida; order Asparagales; family Amaryllidaceae; genus Allium; species Allium sativum. Next base: position 308,222,528 of record CM060912.1, on the reverse strand, counting down.
CTCCAAAAATGACATTTGGAGGACTTAGCTTTGAGTTGATGTGCTCGAAGGGTCTCTAAGACTTCCCTAAGGTGTAGGGAATGTTCTTCCTCGCTTCTAGAGAAGATCATGATATTATCCACAAAGACTACCACGAACTTGTTTAGAAACTCCCTAAACACCCTACTCATCAAGTCTATGAAATATGCGTGTGCATACGTCAAACCAAAAGGCATGACGAGCCACTCGAAGAAACCGTCGGGAGTGCTAAAAGCAGTCTTATCTATACTATCCTCAGCTACCCTCAACTGATGAAATCCTGTAGCTAGGTCCAACTTCGAGAAAACCGAAACACCAACCAACTGATCGAACAAGTCATCTATCCTCGGTAATGGGTGCTTGTTCTTCTTCGTGAGCTTATTCAGCTCCATATAGTCCACGCACAATCTAAGCGAACCATCAGACTTCGTAGCAAAAACAACTGGAGCACCCCACTCTGAGATACTTCTTCGTACGAACCCTTTCTCAAGCAACTCTTTCACTTGTTTACTTAGCTCCCTCCTTTCTCTTGGAGCCATGTGGCGCACATGCAATGCAACTGGCTCTGCATTATCCAACAAGTATATACGAAAATCTATCTCGCATCTTGGAGGTAAGCCCCTAACCTCCTCAAAGACATCTGCATGCTCACGGACTACTCGAACAGATTGCAAATCATCAATATATGTGTCAAGAGATTCTAGGTAGCTAAGCATAACAGAACCCTTAGGGTCACATGAGATATCGAGAGTATTACCCAAACTAGTCAACAGTTTAACTACCCTCTTTTCACAGTCGAGAATGGCACCATACCTGGCTAGTCAATCCATTCCTAGAATCAACCCATAGCCCGTGAAACCAAGCACATTAGCATTGCATTCGAACTCAACACCATACACAAATATTCTCAAATCCCGACATAACATAGACAGATGAGCCGTACCCCAATAGGATTTGAGACAACAACGGGATCCACTACTATAGTAGTATCTAGGTGCAGAGACTCAACAACAGAAGCATATATAATGAATTTGAAGCACCAGAATCAAACAAAGTACGTACAGGATGATCGAAAAGGAAAATCAAACTTTCAACAAAAATGTTTCCACCCCTCTCTCGCGTAGCTGCCATGAGAGCATGAACCTGCCCTCCAGAAGTAGATCGTGTCCTCTGTCCTTGCCCTTGTCCTTGCCTCCTTGGGTAGTCTTTAATCATATGTCCTACCTCACCACACTGGAAGCAACTCGTCTTCTTCTTCTTCTTCTTCCTACAGTCCTTCTTCAAATGGCCAGGTATTCCACAATTGTGACACTTTCTTTTCTCTGAACCCTTGTTATCCTTACCTCCCTTCTTTTGTTGTTGTTGCGCTTTCTTTGGATCCCCTTTCTTATCTTGTGCCTTATCGACATTAGCACCTTTCTCCTCTTCATGTATCAACTCCATATCAACAAGATTCTCGAAAGTTGCCCCCAAAGGAATGTGGGACGTAGCCAACCCGTGTAATGGTTCATTCAGACCCTTGGAAAATCTCAAGGCCTTCTTATGTGGTGTATTAACTAATTCCATACCAAATCGTGCTACCTGGTTAAACTTGTTAACGTACTCCTTCACAGACAAACTCCCTTGTTTCAAAGCCAAGAACCTCTCCATGTATAAACCCTCCTCTCCTTGTGAAAGAAATTTCAACTCGAACATTTGTTTAAAATCCATCCACGTCTCCACTATACGTCCTCCATTAGTTACTTCCCACCAAAATGAAGCTTATTCTTCATCAATCAAGCAGCTAGTCGAACCTTCCTTCCATCATCTATCTCAAAGATACCAAACAAGTCCTCCACTTCCTTGAGCCAATTCCGAGCCTCAACAAACATCTCAGTTCCATAAAACGGTTTTCCGCCCATCGCACAGAAGTCTTTACATATCTTAGAAAAGCGTCTACACAGGGAGGAGGAGGAGCGGCTGCAGCTAGGGGAGGAGGAACGTCTGCTGGGCTTGCGGTAGTAGCCCTAGCCTCCATATACCTTCTGAACCAGCCTGGTATCTGTACGCCCTCGGGTATATCATGTTCCCCAGACATGCTGAAAGGAAAAAGGAAGAGATTCAAAATAGAGAATCGAAAGATAGATATATGGCTTTTGGGGATTATGTTTTTCATAATAAACCTTTATCTTGAAAATACCCTCTTTAAAAAGGTTTTTGAAAATACTTCTTTTTTTTAAATGCTTTTGAAAACGGTTTTCAAAATCTTTTATCTGTTCTGGTAACCTTCAGCTCTGATATAACATGTAACACCCCACGTCCACTAATGTCACTCACTAAGGGAATGCATTAACTTTCATGGAGCGTTATAAGAGTATTGAACAGAACATTGCAAGATAGATATATAAAATGGTACTTAAAAACTTAAGATTTATTCATTTCAGCGGAAAAGCAAAATATGTCTGGTTACAACATCAAAACCATATACTAAAGCCAAGTACACAAATATCCATCTTGGACAAAATTATTATCAGAGTACATAAAAGCAAAACCATAATCTCACTCCAAATGGCCATAACGAAAAAGAGATAAAGCTGAGCATTACTTTCAACACTTCCAAGCACTTCAAGATGAAATAAATCCGAGTCAAGCTCCACTAGTCCCACCCTGAGGACCAGGGGAGAAGAAATAAAAGAGGCGAAACAAAAAGGGTCATACATAAAGTCTGGCGAGTCCAGTGACTTTAACAATATAATCAGTAAAGTAACAGGATAAGAACATAAACTGGATATAAGAGATGACTGTAACATAAGCAGATATAACAAGGTGAACAAGTAAGCAAGATAGAATATCGACTACGCTCATGACCACTATAAGATATGCTCTGCCCCGCACTAATATACTAGTTACATACTAAAAGATGATCCTTCTTAAACAAATATAATGATGGTAGTTTCGTGTACTTCTAGTTACTATCATAGGTGCCGACTTGCTCTTATCCCCACTAGTTGTACCCATTACCCTTCCCATTCGATCGACTCCCTAACCTCGTAGATACCTGTGTTGGTCCCACAATAGGGTGTATCACTCCAGAAGTTGGCAACCCCGATACTACTGAAATGCGCAGCTTATACCTACATAATGCAACAACGTCTTACCTACCAGCCCGGACCCATGCACGCACATCACTCTGTTGGACTTGCACTGCCATCGCTAACTCTTTATTGACCTCTTACAATCAACTCCAGTAAGCGTGTCCCTGTCCTCGACCTAGTTCGAGCTCATATAGATACTAAAATGGGTTACTAGTTGAAAAGGGTCCACACACTTGACACACGCTTCCCTCCTAAGCTTGGTCCCCACTAGGAATTCCTACTTAACCCCTTTTTATCCCCCATGTCCTATCACATGTCTCATCTTGGTTAAGTGCTTTTATTATGTTTCACATGCTACCCATGTACCCACTTAACCCTTTATCATTCCCATGTCTTACTACATGTCTTATCTTTGTTAAGTGTTCATTAATTCATTATAACCATAATCTTGCAAGACCTCCCACATTAGATTACCGTTTGCGGTTGCTGGATATGCCGGGCGGTTCCGGGAAGGCTTATACCGCAATCTGAATCTAGCCTCATGTCTTTGCATTATTACGCATCTAGTTTCTGCCTTTGACCTCTCATGGTAGATTACCAAATTGCGGTTGCTGGATATGCCGGGCGGTTCTGGGCTGGCTTAAACCGTAGTCCGAATCTAACCTCGTGTCTCAGGCGTTCATTATCACTTTCTTGATTCAAGTCCCAATTTCAAATCTTGGATTACAATATATTCCAATTAGCCATAATTTCCAACCTAAATTATGTTTATAATTTTAGATCCAAATTATGCCTATAATCTCATGTATAAAAGTAATAACAAATTATGTCCAAACCAATTTTCATGGTTATTAACAATTTATGCCAAACCTCATGTATATAAGTTATACTCAATTATGCCCAAACTAACTTATGCCAAATCTCATGTATACAAGTTAAATTCAATTATGCCCAATCCACAGTCATCAACAATTTATGCCAAGTCTCATTTTATTACATAGTTCCCAACTTTTCCCAACTATTCCAACGTTATTCGTACGCAAATATCAATGCAATATGTTAGGCTCGCAATTAGCCTAATCACATAAAAAAGGAAAAGAAGAAGGGAAGAGAGTCAAAACACCAATACTGGAAATAGACATGTGAAATGAATAGCGACAAAATAGATCAGACATGCATATGATAATAGCAATTGAGTATGAATTTAAAAGATTACAATTTACAAAACTTGATATAACTTGATATGATTCATCTTATTTACAGGCATATACATTAGATCCAATTTACAATCCTATCACAATTACTTTTTAATTTAATTATACGTGAAAGTGACATAAACTCACAGCTATAGGATTCTTAGAAAAGAGAATTAGGTGTTGTTGTAGCAATTCTGATCTTGAATAATCTCTACTTTGATTGTTTGTAGATCGGATCTTCTAATTGGAATACTCCTATTCTGATTTGTTTTGGTGGAGAAGAGAGGCTAGTTTAGGTTAGAGCAGCATGGAGGCGCCATGGATGATAACAATGAGATTAGGGTTAGGTTTAGTGTTTATTTATAAATGTATTAGGTGTATTAGGACCTTTAGAATAGATTAGGAACCATCTGAACCATCCAGACTTGAAAAACACATCATCAGCCAATCCCAGACCACAAAACATGTCATCGGCCAGATCTGGGCTGATGGGGGTCGACACCCTATAGGGTGCGTCGACTCCCCAGTCGACACCCCTATAGGGGGTCGACTCCCCTAGGGGGGGGGTCAACACCCACGAGCGGGAAATTTCTCGCTCAGCTATTCTGGGTTGGATTTTGAATTTTGAACTGCTCTGGTCATTTGATTATTATTTAGTTAAATTCTGCTTTAAACTGAAATCTTCTAAGCTTCATAACTTCTTCATACTCTATCCGTTTTACGCAAACTCGGACTCTATCCCAAGAAGAATTCCGAGACGAACGCAATGGAGTAGCCTGTTTTACTTAATTCTTCTTCTAAAAATTAAGTATTCTTTAATTTGTCATTTTCATATTTTAATATTACGGGGTGTTACAATTTTGTTTTCTAGTTTTAACGTTTATTAATAACATTAATTTTATTACTTGATATAACATATCTGATTTTGAACTTTAATTAATAACATTATCACTTACTTAATATAATTCTTCTAATTTATATTATTCTAGTAATAGACTATATTCACTTTTGAATTTCAAATTTACGTGTATATACACACACACACAATCTCTTGATTATTTAATTCATCAATAACTTACCTTTTAATTCATTGTCCTTAAATGGCTGATTCAGTTTTATTATATCCCTTTTAATGCCTTCTTTTATTCCCATTCTAATGCGTGCATTCAAATTTCATATAAAACCAAATTTCTTGTCCACTTTTCATGCAAGTATCCATTTATGCATTTATTTATTTCTTCTCTTAACTTGTACCTTTTATTTCAACATTAAAATTCTATACACATATGTAACCTTTATTTATTACCCAATTTATGTAATTAAATTCGATGTGTTACATCAGTTTTCTCTCCTCTCTTCACTGCACCCTTCTTGGGACACAACCTTTCTTTCCAGTCTTGGGCTTGGCCTCCTAAGTCTTATCCTCTTGCTTACTCACTTTTCCATCTTCATGCATCAGAGCCATATCCACCAGCCTCTCAAATGTAGCTCCCATAAGGATAAGTGTCATTACCAGTCCTTGGAGGTGTTGGTTCAGCCCTCTCGCAAATCTCAAAGCTGTCTTGTGCGCAGTATTAACTAGATCCAAACTTTCCAATTCATTAAAGCTATTCACACAGTCCTTTACCGACATGCTACCTTGCTTCAGAATCAAGAACTTCTCCAAATGTATTCCTTTCTCTACTTGTGGTAAGGACTTCTTTTCAGATCTATCCTTGCCATCCCATGTCTCCACCGCCCGCTCCGCCTGAGCTACCTCCCAACAATAGGATGCTTCCCTTTTCAGTTTCCAAGCGGCCAATTGAATCCTTCTTCTGTTGTCTAGCTCCAATAATCTAAGCACACGATCCATCTCCCTAAGCCAATTACGAACCTCCACGTAACTCTATGATCCAAGAAATGGCTTTCCACCCATTGCATAGAAATCCTTACAGAGCTTAGAGAAGTTAACTACTAGATTAGGTGGAACTACCGTGGATGCTGCAGGGGGTAAGGCGTTTCCTTACCCTTCGGCATGTGTCATAGCTTCAACATATCCATGGAACCATGTTGGAATGGGAATGCCCTCTGGGAAATTGGGAGCCCCAGACATGCTGAAAAGAGAAGAGACAAGGATTCAAAAAGGGCTCAAAGGAAAATTGTAATTAACTTAAGTGGATATATTTTTCAAAAATAGGTTTTACTTGAAATCTATACTTTTGAAAACACTTTTTTTCAAAACTTTTCTCTGAACTTGTAACCTTAGGCTTTGATACCAAATATGACACCGCATATCCCTTAATGTTACCCATAAGAGGATGCGTTAAGTTTTGTGAAGCATGTAGGTGTAAAGTAATAACACAGAGACTAAAATCCACAAGACAGAAATGTAAAACATAGCAGAAACTTAAAAAAACATTTATTATTAAATTGAGCAGATCCAGTCACAGCATTGATTACAAATTAAAATACCATAGAGCAATCATCATAATACATCGAATTATCTCGTGGAAAAATATCAAAATGTAATAGTAAAACCACAAAAGTCATCTCCCTCATAAGTCAGTACAATAGTCAAAAAGCAAGTACCGAAGCAATACATTAAGTAAGAAACAATATGAATCCATGCCGAGTCAGAAGATCAAAAGTCACCATTGCATTCCTTCACCCTGAGAACCTGGGGGGAGGGTGTAACAACCCGGAAATGCGAGCCAATTTAAATTTCTTATTTTGGCAATTTTAGTAAATTTTGAATATTTAAAATGAATTATTTTAAATAATTCGACAAGAAATTTATTTTGAATAGAATTAGAACGTATATATTAATATACGTCGTCATTAGAATATAAATATTTTATTTATAATTATAAAAGGAATTGAAAATGGCGTGGTAGTTCGATAATTCGACTTCAAAGTTCAAATGAATGTACCGGTTGCAAAATAAACCAGATTTTAGTGAAACCAAAAATATTTGAATCTAATAGAGAATATCTTTCCAACGAATCCGAAAAATTGAAATTTCATAGCGGGAATCAAAAGTTACGCCCAGTTGAAAATTTTGAATAGTCGCTATGGAATTCAGGCCCTTAAAAATGGAAATTTTGCAAACGACCTCGGTTTTCGACGAAACCACTTTTGTTGGATCTGTGATGTCAAGTTATTGCTAGGATTCAAATTTCGTAATTTTTCGAATCAATATGTGAGCGTGGCGAAGGAAAACGCGTTTGACCAGTTTTAGTTGATTTTAATCGACCAGAAAATGACCATTTTTCAAACGGTCTCAGAATTTGACGAAACTAGTTTTGTTAGGACCGTATCGTCAATACGAAGCTAGAAATAATTTTTCGAGGATTTCGTGGTGGTGGAATGATGAGGTGCAAAAGGCTATCAAAGAGAAGAAGGAATGCTACAAACGCATGTACCGTCATAGAAGCGAAGAGAACATGCACAGATACAAAGTGGCAAAGAAGACTGCAAAGAGAGCAGTGAGTGAAGCAAGGGGACGAGCGTACGAAGATTTGTATCAAAGGCTAAGTACAAAGGAGGGCGAAAAAGACGTTTACATAATAGCTAGGCTACGCGAGAGGAGGACAAGGGACTTCAATCAGGTTAAATGCATTAAGGATGAGAATGATAGACTTTTGGTGAAGGCAGATGAGATAGAGAATAAGTGGAGAGAATACTTTGATAAGCTTTTCAACGAAGAAAGTGATAGCTCTTCGATCGAGTTGGAAGACTTAGCCGATAGCACCAATAGACATTTTGTGCGGAGATTTCAAGAAGCTGAGGTAATGGGGGCGTTGAAACGTATGAAATCAGGCAGGTCAGTAGGGCCTGATGATATTCCTATTGAGGTGTGGAGATGCATTGGAGATGCAGGGATAAGATGGCTAAATAAGTTGTTCAACAATATTTTCAAATCAAACAAAATGCCAGATGAGTGGAGGAGAAGCATTTTAGTTCGTATCTTCAAGAATAAAGGAGATATTCAAAGTTGCACAAACTATAGAGGAATTAAGCTTATGAGTCATACAATGAAGCTTTGGGAGAGAGTTTGCGAGCAGCGTTTGAGGAGGTTGACAAGTGTTTCTAGGAATCAATTTGGTTTTATGCCGGGAAGGTCAACCACTGAGGCGATTTTCTTGGTTAGGCAACTTATGGAGAGATACAGGGAGAAAAAGAAAGATCTCCACATGGTTTTTATTGACCTGGAGAAAGCTTATGACAGAGTGCCGAGGAGGGTTACGTGGTGGGTGCTAGAAAGGAAGAGAGTGCCATCAAAGTATATTACCCTTATTAAGGGTATGCACGAGGGGGTTGTGACTAGTGTTAGGGCATGCGATGGTAAGACCAGAGACTTTCCAATTAACATAGGGTTACTTCAAGGTTTGGCTTTGAGCACCTATATTTTTTCATTAGTGATGGATGAAATCACAAAAGATATACAAAGGGAGATTCCCTGGTGTATGCACTTTGCCGATGATGTTGTGCTGATTGATGAAAGTAGAATAGGGGTTAATTGACAACTGGAGTTGTGGAGGGAAACCTTGGAATCAAAGGGTTTCTGGCTTAGCAGAACTAAAACAGAGTATATGAAGTGTGAGTTTAGCAGTGTCAGGTCAGATGACGGAGATGTTACCCTGGCCAGTAGAGTAGTACCCAAGAAGGAATTGTTTCGATACTTAGGATATATGTTGCAGTTTGATGGAGAGATTGATAAGGATGTTAGTTTTAGAATTCAAGCAGGATGGGTGAAATGGCGACTAGCATCTGGCATTCTCTGTGATCGGAAGATTCCTCAGAAGCTTAAAGGAAAGTTCTATAGGACAGCAATCAGACCTGCAATGTTATATGGTGCAGAATGTTGGCCTACTAAGAGGCAACACGTCTAGAAGATAAGTATAGCAGAGATGTGAATGTTGCGTTGGAGCTGTGGGCATACCAGACGAGATCGGATTAGAAATGAGGATATTCGGGAAAAACTTGGAGTTGCACATATTGAAGAGAAGTTAGTCCAATACCGCTTGAGATGGTTTGGACATATCCAACGTAGACCATACGATGCACCTGTACGCGCTGGAATTCTAGGTCGCGTCGAAGGCCAAAGAGAGGTAGAGGTCGGCCTAAAACGACATGGGAGGAGATAATAAAGAGAGATTTAAGTAACTGGAGTTTATTGGAAGAGCTGGTAATTGATAGGAGCGCATGGAAATTGGCAATCCATGTACCAGAACCATAGTGTTTTTTTTAGACTTTATTTCACGTTTACTGAACCTTTTTACTTTTTATTTACTATTTTAGATTTTATTTCACTTTTATTGAACATTTTTACTTCTTCTTCTTCTTATTATTTAAAAAAACCCTTTATTGGACGACTTTTTATTTGATTGGTTATTTTAAACCCTTTATATATATATTATTATCATCATTATTAATTTTATTTTATTTTAATTTTGGGTTCCATATCTAGCCAACCCCAACTTGTTTGGGATATGTGGCTTTGTTGTTGTTGTTGTTTCAGAGTCTGTATGTGGCCCAGTAAATTGAAATGTGCATTTAAATTGAATATATAAAGATTTATATTTTAATCTCAATGGAAACTGATCGTAACAGTCGAATTGGCCTACGATACATATCCCATTGTGTTCAGAATGGGGTTAATTAGCTAGGGATGACAGTCGTTGGAACTAAATAGGAGTTCAGATGGAAAGGATACTTATTATGGAGAAAAATAAAAATTAAATAATAAAATAATAATATAACTCTCCACCTAACCCCCCTCTCTCTCTTACTTTTCCCGTCAGTTATAAAGAAATAAAAAAAAGAAAAGGATCGATCTCTCAAATCGATGGCGGATCGCCATCGCTCCTCCACCGAAGACCGCCGCCACTGGCGTGGCCCACCTCCGGCAAGAAGCCCCCCATCGCGACGCCCTCCCCTCCTCTTATCCATGCTCTCTCGCCACTTTCCCCCTAACGCCCACGAACCCTAAATCCCCAAATCCCACTGTGCCTCAGCCTAGCCCACGCCGCCGCTACTGGGGCTGCGCCGCCCCTCCACCAACTCGCGCCACCCCCATTTAGTCGTTGTCAACCCTTCCTCCCTACTTAGAAAGACAGTAAGTTTCTGATTTTTGTTTACTTTCAAAACTGATTTTTGCTTACTTTGAAAACTAATTTTTGTTAACCTTAAAAACAGAAAAAAATTAGATTTTTTTAAAGCGAGAAAGAATAGATTTTTGATACGATAAAAATTGAATTTTTATATGTAAGAAGAACCATAAAGATTTGATTTTTAAATATGAAGTTGAAGTTATAAAAATCCGATTTTTATATGGAGAATGGCAAAAGGAAAATATGATTTTTTATTATATAGTGAAGATTAAAAATATAATTTTTATATAGTAGAGATAATAAAAATATAATTTTTATATAGTAGAGACAATAAAAATATGATTTTTATATAGTAGAGATTATAAAAATATATTTTTTATAAGATAGAGAATATAAAATACGATTTTTATATATGTTGTAGCGAAATAAAAAATTCGATTTTTATAGGAGAAGCGGATTGAAAATAGAATTTTTATATAATAGAGAATATAAAAATACGATTTTTATATATGTAGCGAAATAAAAATCTGATTTTTATTATATATATATATATAGTGAAATAAAAATGTGATTTTTATAGCATAGAAATAAAAATGTGATTTTTACTATAAATAGTGTGAATCAGATTGAGATGGAACCACTGGAAACAAATTCAAGATGATCAGATGTTCAGAAATGTAAAGAATGGAGGAGTGGAACCCTCGTTGAGAATTCTCACTTTAAATTTCTTTTTCTGGTTATAAATATATACTAGGATGTAGACGGTGCTTAGCAGCACCTGACACCCGTCGTCCACAGATCATGGACGGCTTGTTTGTTTGATTGATGTGTTGTGAAATTGATTGTGTTGTGGAATGATTGAAAAATAAATATTCATGTGTTGAAATAAATTAATTATCGTTAAAAATATAATTTTTAACGTGAATGTAAATAAATAAATATTCATTTACAAATCGGACGGTTTGTTTATATACAACTATTTGAAGGACATTGATTGGGACGATAAATTTTACACATTGCCCAACTGCACAAATATTATTCAGTGTTTGTTGATTTGAAACCCCACACGAGTGTTGGGATGATATTTGGCGTACGCTAATCCCAATAATTAGTTGTATGTCGATCGTTTGATTAATAGGCTGTTATAAGCGTTAGATATCTATATTTGATGCTTATACAGAGTAGTGCACTTTGGACGATGGTTGATTATTTGTCAGTGCCATTATATACATGTGTTGGGTGGAATCCATATAATTAACATTATATGGTAATTGATTGAGCCTCATTTCAATTGGGAAAATAAAGAATATTATAACAAAAATAGTCATGTGTTGACGATGCTCATGTGTTGAGAATATTCATGTGTTGCAACTATCCATGTGTTGAGTAAAATATTTTAACAATAAAATTTACATCTTTATCATATTTAAGATTAGAAACTACTTGAGTCTGATTAAAAATCAAACGTTAGATACCATAATTTTATAAAATATATTACATAACAAAAATAGTCATGTGTTGACAGTACTCATGTGTTGAGATTAGTCATGTGTTGAAAGAAATATAGATTCATGTGTTGAATAGAATAAATATTTATTTGTTGAATAAAATAATGAATTTATTGAAATATATAAAGCCGTGTTGATTCGAGTTGCGCTATTTTGACGTGAACGATATTTATATCGATTATATTCGTTTTTATAATGAATATAGAAAAGGTATTGATTTCAAAATATAATGTTCTGAAAATATTATCATTTATATAGTAATGATAAGAAATATTCAATTTTGATTTGAAATTGAATATAGAGTTAAAATGGTTTTGAAAACGAATTTAAAACGATTTATAAAATACGTTTTAAAAGGAAATCGATGAAATATATAATATATATATTATATATATAATGTCCTGAATAGAACGCGCCACGCCGCGGCAAATCGTGAATTTCGACCATTGACTTCGAATTGACGTTGCGGGAGATCCGACCGTCGAATTCTCCTATAATCGGAACCATTGGGTTCGTATCGAAAAGAGCTTTCCAATGAATATTATAAATTTGAAATCTAACGGTTGGATTTGGAATTATGTCCAAATCAAATTTGGAAAAGGTCATTGTAAGTGCAGTTCGATGGCCGTTGATGGAAATCGACTGTACGGGCCTTGATAAAATTATTAAAAATATTAATAATTTGTGTAAAATCATAATATGTGAATTGGAAAGGACTAGGATGAAAAATTCCACATTTGAAAAGATAAAAATAGATTTTTATCAAAATGAACTAGTTTTGAACTAGAATTAAAATCAATTTATTTTTGAAATAAATAAATTGAATTTGAAAGTGGTTTTAAAAGTAACCAGAAATTCCAATAATTGAATTGGATTGGATTTGAATCGAAATTGTCTTTGGAATATTTCGATGTTGGATTCCGTGATTATACAGATATTGTTATGGGAATTTGAAAGATATATTTATATCGTTATTTCCAATACGATATTTATTGGTTTCAGAATTTGATATTGAATATAAGCCGGTATATTTTCTATTCAGAGCCTTGTATTTAATATCAAATGCGATTTGGGTTTGTCGTGAATCATGTTTTAGGTGACATTGGTTCTTTAACCCAGTTAAAGACAGGAAATTGATTTTTGAGAAAATTAAAACTAAGTGGAGTTTTAATGAATCTTTAATTAGATTGGAAGTGAATTGATAATTTAAACTATCAAATCTGAAAAGTGATCGAGAATGGAATATCACCAGTTTTGCTCCAAGGCGATAGTTAAACCTTTAATTAGATTTGAATGTGAAATGGTAATTAATTTTACCGTGGTGTTAGATATGGAGTATTACCAGTTTTGCTCCATGGGATGAATAGGTTGGGATTGGGAAATGAAATAAATAATTACTTCGGTGTGGTTCGCTAATCCCGACTAGTTTGGAAAACCATAATATGGTTTGAAATGATATCCAGAGGAAGAATAAAGAATAAATTTAGAAGAATTTATCTTTGATAAAATTAATGGGAACCTTTCCCTAGGAATGTGGAAAAATTTGAATAAAAGAATATTCGGAATTGGAATGAGCGTATGTTGGGTTTGTGTAACATTTGTTTATTATATACGTGGGTTATTCGGGAAGGCCGGGTTTATACCCATTCTGAATAACCGATTCGACGATAGGTCGAAGATGAAGACGGTGGTTGAAGACCGGAAGTCTTCACATCGTTTTGGCGATTACTGATGATCTTGATTGGGCTGTACACCCAAGATGAGGGAATCAGTTGGTGATCGTCCAAACGTACTTGGAGATCGATGGATATGCAAGGTAAGTGCCTCCGGTTTGGTTCAGACCCAGAACGGACTTGTAAATGGACTGTATGTCTGACATTGGATTTTATTCTGTGTAGATTGATCTCTATTAAATATACATCTGTTTGGCGGCGGAGAATTTATTCCCTTGCTTAACGCCCTTCTCTGAGACGTACGAGCTCAGAGGATGTATATCGATGGACATCAGTCACATGGCATGAATTACCTGTGTGGCACGCCTAAGTGGAAAATGATCAAGGCTTCTGTTGAAAAGCAAAGTCTTGTGGTTGATGATCAAAGCACGGCCAGTGTGGCACAGCTTTGTGTATAGCGTGAATTCACGAGCCTCACACCTCGGTATGAGTCAAAAACGGGACAAGGACCCAAGGAGTGCACGACGTTTCTTTCTAGATAATGGTGGTGTCAGTGCTTAAACTGGCTGACATTTATATATACTTTTCACCTGTGTGGTTGTTGGAATGCGAGGCACCTCGGATATAGGTCTGTTAGGATCAGGAAACGTGTGTTCAGGAATTGCCAATCCTCAAAAGTAAGAGAGGACCGACCTTGGAGGTTCCAAAGGATCATAGTGGGGTCCTGAGACATTTGCTAGAGTGTCTCGAATCGGAGAGGATCTTGCCCCTTGCCTCGACTCATGATGGAATCCAATTTCCAATATGTGATATTGCGGTTTTAATTGTAGAACTAGTATGGTGACATGATATATGGTACCCATGCCGTCTATGATTGATATTTATGGTTGAAATTGTTTTGAAACTATACACCTATAATAGTATCAAGTGATTTGTTTTAAACGTACCAAACATGTTTGGCTATTATAAGGGAAAACCCTATCCTCCGGCTTGCGTTGCATTGTGTGATGGGACCTGGGTCTTATAATAGCTTCATTTTTCCAAAGAGCATTGTGCTGTTTTGTTATATGCACTAGTATTCTTAAGAGGAAACCCGTTCCGTGTTATACGGCGTGGTCCCTTGAATTACTCTCTTTTAAAGAAAAGTTTTAAATAACTGTTTTAGTTCTCACACCAGTTACATGACTGTCCTGGAGTTTATTATTTTAATCTAAACTCTGGGTGCCCCTATTTTCTACACGAGCAGCTAGTAGTTTTGGTTTTGCAGATTTATGTTCACAGGATCCTGATTTACAGCTGGAACGATGCTTGGAAAGCTCTGTATCCGTGTATTACTTTCAGTTGTGTTTTGTATTGTTTTTCCGCTGCTATATAATTTATTGTAATCTCTGATATTTGTCAAATGTATATTTATTCGTACTCTGTATATTCTTGTATTTTGATGGAATCGTTGTAATAAACAATGAAATGTTCTTCTGTTTGCGTTCCGATGTGTGTCGTTCTCAAGGCCATCCGGGCTTTCCTTACCGGGGAAGTTAGGGTCGCTAAAGGTGGTATCAGAGCTTTGGTTTACAGAGCTTGAGAACAAGACACATTAGAATCGAACGAAAGAATTCATCAGATTTTGGATTAGTAATATCCAATTAGAATGACTCTTTAGAGATGGGATCAGCAGTATCCTAGAACGAGTGTGAAGAGTATATTTTTCAAATGAAAACAATATTGTTTTGAAAATTTAAACCATTATATACGTATTTGAATATTTATTTATTTTGAATTTGGACAATCGAGTATATAAAGATTTCGCGTATACGCATCATGAACGTATATTCGAAGTTTTAATATATTAGATAGATATAGAATCACACTCTAGTTGCCTGGGGATGGTTCTGATATTGCTGCAGCATTATCAGTATTTATTTTCGAGTATCGAAAGTGAGATATCTATACATTTCCATTAGACTGGTGTGAGAACCAAAATATAGATAGATTCATTGTTGTGATTTAGCATCAAAAACATGATTTTCTGCATATGTATCAAAATTATGAATTTGAAACATTAATCACCTAATTGATTGCTGATTGTGTTGTTTGATTAATTAAAGTTGAACCATTTAGTCAAATTGAATCAAACAGTGAATTGTATTGAAAATTTGTCGCATTTGCATGCATATACATGTACTTACACTGAATAGGTCATAGCAAGGAGGCTAGAGCAGAAGAATAAAATTGTATGCCCGACAAATAGGTACATGTTTACCATAATTTACTGTTTTGTTTGGGTGATGATGATTTTATGAGCCGATTGGCTAGCCGCTTGGATTTTTCTTTTACTTTCTGATTGAAGAAGGCCATGGGAGGCTATATGAAATATAGCGAATTCCCCGGTGCAGGGGAGGTTATGGCGAAATTTTTCAAAAATTTTGGGTGTTAGCCCATTATTTTGAAAAGTTCTTAGAAACTGAAAAGTTGAAGAACTTAAGCCGTAATGAAAATAATGGAAGTTGAGTTGATTAGTTAAACAACTTTCGGCTTCGTTCCTTTTCGTGGATGAAAAGTTTTAAGTGGGGGAGATTGTAACAACCCGAAAATGCGAGCCAATTTAAAATATTTATTTTGGAGATTTTAGTGAATTTTGAATATTTAAAATGAATTATTTTAAATAATTCGACGAGAAATTTATTTTGAATAGAATTAGAACGTATATATTTATATACGTCGTCGTTAGAATATAAATATTTTATTTATAATTATAAAAGGAATTGAAAATGGCGCGGTAGTTCGATAATTCGACTTCAAAGTTCAAATGAATGTACCGGTTGCAAAATAAACCGGATTTTAGTGAAACCAAAAATATTTGAATCTAATAGGGAATATCTTTCGAACAAATCCGAAAAAATGAAATTTCATAGCGGGAATCAAAAGTTACGCCCAGTTGAAAATTGTGAATAGTCGCTATGGAATTCAGGCCATTAAAAATGGAAATTTTGCAAACGACCTCGGTTTTCGACGAAACCACTTTTGTTTGATCCGTGATGTCAAGTTATTGCTAGGTTTCAAATTTCGTAATTTTTCGAATCAATATGTGAGCATGGCAAAGGAAAACGCGTTTGACTAGTTTCAGTTGATTTTAATTGACCAGAAAATGACCATTTTTCAAACGGTCTCAGAATTTGACGAAACTAGTTTTGTTAGGACCGTATCGTCAATACGAAGCTAGAAATAATTTTTCGTGGATTTTTAGAGACTGTATGTGGCTTCAGTAAATTGAAATGTGCATTTAAATTGAATATATAAAGATTTATATTTTAATCTCAACGGAAACTGATCGTAACGGTCGAATTGGCCTATGATACATATCCCATTGTGTTCGGAATGGGGGTAATTAGCTAGGGACAACAGTCGTTGGAACTAAATAGGAGTTCAGATGGAAAGGATCTTTATTATGGAGAAAAATAAATAAATAATAATATAACTCTCCACCTAACCCCCCTCTCTCTTACTTTTCCCGTCAGTTATAAAGAAATAAATAAATAAAAGGATCGATCTCTCAAATCGATGGCGGATCGCCATCGCTCCTCCACCGAAGACTACCGCCACTGGCGTGGCCCACCTCCGGCAAGAAGCCCCCCAATCGCGATGACCTCCCCTCCTCTTATCCACGCTCTCTCGCCCCTTTCCCCCTAACGCCCACGAACCCTAAATCCCCAAATCCCACCACGCCTCAGCCTAGCCCACGCCGCCGCTGCTGGGGCTATGCCGCCCCTCCACCAACTCGCGCCACCCCCATTTGGCCGTTGTCAACCCCTCCTCCCTGCTTAGAAAGACAGTAAGTTTCTGATTTTTGTTTACTTTCAAAACTGATTTTTGTTTACTTTAAAATTGATTTTTTCTTACTTTGAAAACTAATTTTTGTTAACTTTAAAAACAGAAAAAAAAATTATATTTTTTAAAGCGAGAAAGAATAGATTTTCGATACGATAAAAATTGAATTTTTATATGTAAGAAGAACCATAAAGATTTGATTTTTAAATATGAAGTTGAAGTTATAAAAATCCTATTTTTATATGGAGAATGGCGAGAGGAAAATATGATTTTTTATTATATAGTGAAGATTAAAAATATAATTTTTATATAGTAGAGATAATAAAAATATAATTTTTATATAGTAGAGACAATAAAAATATGATTTTTATATAGTTGAGATTATAAAAATATAATTTTTATAAGGTAGAGAATATAAAAATACGATTTTTATATATGTTGTAGCGAAATAAAAAATTCGATTTTTATAGGAGAAGCGGATTGAAAATAGAATTTTTATATAATAGAGAATATAAAAATACAATTTTTATATATGTAGCGAAACAAAAATCTGATTTTTATTATATATATAGTGATATAAAAATGTGATTTTTATAGCATAGAAATAAAAATGTGATTTTTATACCATAGAAATAAAAATGTGATTTTTACTATAAACAGCGTGAATCAGATTGAGATGGAACCACTGGAAACAAATCTAAGATGTTCAGATGTTCAGAAATGTAAAGAATGGAGGAGTGGAACCTTCGGTGAGAACTTCTCACTTTAAATTTCTTTTTCTAGTTATAAATATATACTATGATGCAGACGGTGCTTAGCAGTACCCGACACCCGTCGTCCACAGACCATGGACGACTTGTTTGTTTGATTGATGTGTTGTGAAATTGATTGTGTTGTGGAATGATAGAAAAATAAATATTCATGTGTTGAAATAAATTAATTATCGTTAAAAATATAATTTTTAACATGAATGTGAATAAATAAATATTCATTTACAAACTGGATGGTTTGTTTATGTACACCTATTTGAAGGACATTGATTGGGATGATAAATTTTACACATCGCCCAACTGCACAAATAATATTCAGTGTTTGTTGATTTGAAATCCCACATGGGTGTTGGGATGATATTTGGCGTACACTAATCCCAAAAATTAGTTGTATGTCGATCGTTTGATTAACAGGCTGTTATAAGCGTTAGATATCTATATTTGATGCTTATACAGAGTAGTGCACTTTGGATGATGGTTGATTATTTGTCAGTGCCATTATATACATGTGTTGGGTGGAATCCATATAATTAACATTATATGGTAATTGATTGGGCCTCATTCCAATTAGGAAAATAAAGAATAATATAACAAAAATAGTCATGTGTTGACGATGCTCATGTGTTGAGAATATTCATGTGTTGAAACTATCCATGTGTTGAGTAAAATATTTTAACAATAAATTTACATCTTTATCATATTTAAGATTAAAAACTACTTGAGTCTGATTAAAAATCAAACGATAGATACCATAATTTTATAAAATATTACATAACAAAAATAGTCATGTGTTGACAGTACTCATGTGTTGAAAGAAATATAGATTCATGTGTTGAACAGAATAAATATTCATTTGTTGAATAGAATAACGAATTTATTCTAATATATAAAGCCGTGTTGATTAGAGTTGCGCTATTTTGACGTGAACGATATTTATATCGATTATATTCGTTTTTATAATGAATATAGAAAAGGTAGTGATTTCAAAATATAATGTTTTGATAATATTATCATTTATATAGTAATGATATGAAATATTCAATTTTGATTTGAAATTGAATATAGAGTTGAAATGGTTTTGAAAACAAATTTAAAACGATTTATAAAATATGTTTTAAAAGGAAATCGATGAATTATAATATATATATATATATATATATATATATATATATATATTATATATGTAATGGCCTGAATAGAACGCGCCGCGCCGCGGTAGATCGTGAATTTCGACCATTGACTTCGAATTGACGTTGCGGGAGATCCGACCATCGGATTCTCCTATAATCGGAACCATTGGGTTTGTATCGAAAAGAGCTTTCCAATGAATATTAGAAATTTGAAATCTAACGGTTGGATTTGGAATTATGTCCAAATCAAACTTGGAAAAGGTCGTTGTAAGTGCAGTTCGATGGCCGTTGATGGAAATCGACTGTACGGGTCTTGATAAAATTATTAAAAATATTAATAATTTGTGTAAAATCATAATATGTGAGTTGGAAAGGACTGGAATGAAAATTTTCACATTTGAAAAGATAAAAATAAATTTTAATCAAAATGAACTAGTTTTGAACTAGAATTAAAATCAATTTATTTTTGAAATAAATAAATTGAATTTGAAAGTGGTTTTAAAAGTAACCAGAAATTCCAATAATTGAATTGGAATGGATTTGAATCGAAATTGTCTTTGGAATATTTCGATGTTGGATTTCGTGATTATACAAATATTGTTGTGGGAATTTGAAAGATATATTTATATCGTTATTTCCAATACGATATTTGTTGGTTTCAGAATTTGATATTGAATGTAAGCCAGTATATTTTCTATTCAGAGCCTTGTATTTAATATCAAATGCGATTTGGGTTTGTAGTGAATTGTATTTTAGGTGACATTGGTTCTTTAACCCAGTTAAAGACAGGATATTGAATTTTGAGAAGATTAAAACTAAGTGGAGTTTTATTGGATCTTTAATTAGACTGGAGGTGAATTGATAATTTAAACTATCAAATCTGAAAAGTGATCGAGAATAGAGTATCACCAGTTTTGCTCCAAGGCGATAGTTAAACCTTTAATTAGATTTGAATGTGAAATGGTAATTAATTTTACCGATAACACCGTGGTGTTAGATATGGAGTGTTACCAGTTTTGCTCCATGGGATGAATAGGTTGGGATTGGCAAATAAAATAAATAATTACTTCGGTGTGGTTCGCTAATCCCGACTAGTTTGGAAAACCATAATATGGTTTGAAATGATATCCAAAAGAAGATTAAAGAATAAATTTAGAAGAATTTATCTTTGATAAAATTAATGGGAACCTTTCCCTAGGAATGTGGAAAATTTTGAATAAAAGAATATTCGGAATTGGAATGAGGCATATGTTGGGTTTGTGTAACATTTGTTTATTATATACGTGGGTTATTCGGAAAGGCCGGGTTTATACACATTCTGTATAACCAATTCGACGATAAGTCGAAGATGAAGACGGTGGTTGAAGACCGAAAGTCTTCACATCGTTTGGGTGATTACTGATGATCTTGATTGGGCTGTACACCCAAGATGAGGGAATCAGTTGGTGATCGTCCAGACGTACTTGGAGATCGATGGATATGCGAGGAAAGTGCCTCGGGTTTCGTTCAGACCCAGAACGAACTTGTAAATGGATTGTGTGTTTGACATTGGATTTTATTCTGTGTAGATTGATCTCTATTAAATATACATCTGTTTGGTGGCGGAGAATTTATTCTCTTGCTTAACGCCCTTCTCTAAGACGTACGAGCTCAGAGGATGTATATCGATGGACATCGGTCGCATGGCATGAATTGCCTGTGTGGCACGCCTAAGTGGCAAATGATCAAGGCTTCTGTTGAAAAGCAATGTCTTGTGGTTGATGATCAAAGCACGGCCTGTGTGGCGCAGCTTTGTGTATAGCGTGATTTCGAGAGCCTCACACCTCGGTATGAGTCAAAAACGTGATAAGGACCCAAGTAGTGCACGACGTTTCTTTTTAGCTAGTGGTGGTGTTAGTTCTTAAACCGACTGACATTTATATATACTTTTCACCTGTGTGGTTGTTGGAATGTGAGGCGCCTCGGATATAAGTCTGGTAGGACCGGGAAACGTGTGTTCAGGAATTGCCAATCCTCAAAAGTAAGAGAGGACCGACCTTGGAGGTTCCAAAGGATCATAGTGGGGTCCTGAGACATTTGCTAGAGTGTCTTGAATCGGAGAGGAGCTTTCCCTTGCCTCAACTCATGATGGAATCTGTTGGCTAGCTTTTTTGACCAAGCCACCAAGGTTCATTCACAAGAAGAAACTATGAAACTACGTTCCTTAAAAGTCCATGAAGGATCGGGTCGCCTCTCTCGAATCGCCCCTCTCGGATCGCCCCTCATCGGATCTCCTCCATAGCTTCAGCGATCCGACTACCCCTGCACGACTCGATCCATCCTTACGCCACTATCCTGCACAGACCGATCCGATCCCCTGATGCACAGCGAGGCTTCTGACCTATTCAAGCACGAGCTAGTCTTCAGCGATCCGAGATGCACGGATCCAGCGACACGTGTCCCCAACTGTCACTTTGACTGATTTTCTCCCTTTGCTCGATCCGATATTTATGGGGATCGCGACACCTATACACAACGGCTAATTTGACTAATTCTTCGTAAGGCTGCGATACAATCCGATATTCTCGGGATTTGTGCCACGTGTGACCGCGATCCGCCTGACAAAATCAGCTATAAGTAGCCCAGAGCTTGGCATTTTTAGGATCTTTTTGGCAATACTGAGTACTGATTCCGCCATTATTGTCATACCACCATTTCTTATCAGTTTTATTTCGAGATTACTGAGAGAAATCATAATTGTAAAAGCGAGCTTGAGAGAAATCATTGATTGTATTAGCATTCAAAGTATAATCGATAACATATAAAGTGGACGTAGGCACGTTAACACCGAACCACTATAAATTCTGTGTGTTTTCTACTTTTTCTTCATTATCCAGTTAAAATTCTTTAAGAATCAAAATGATTTGGGTGTTAGGTCCAAATTTTGATCTAACATTTTGGTGCTTTCACAGAGAAAACGGTCTCAAAACTCCACTATTCAGTTTTTTGAAAATTCCAGCGACATCTGATATCATGGCTGGAAAAAGGTCTAAGGAAGTACGCGCTTCACGAACAAATGAAATCGCGAATGAAGCGGTCGAAGAAAGTGTGCACGAGCTGGGTAATGAGGGAACTTTGGATCGCGGAGCGTCGGGGGCGAACCGATCCGATGAAGGTGCCATGCTCCGAGTCGACGAGGGCGAGACGGTCCGGACTGCTGAAGGGGTTGTTACTCGATCCCGTGATAACGCCTCGAATCCTCCACGTACCGTGACCACGAACCTATCCCAGGGGGGCGCTGCAAACCACCATCCTCGGTCCACAGCGATCGGAATCGATGATCGGACTACAACTCGACCTGGAAAGGAGCCTATGGCTCACTCCTACCGTCCTGGCCCTTCCGCTCGACCTGGCTCAAGCTCTTTGCGCATAAGAGAAAGTGATGATGATCAATATGACCCTTCTGCTCCCGTTAATGAGGGGGACCTCTCTCGCTTTTCCGAAATGTAGGAAAGATTGTTTGATGAATTGGCTGCTCAAAGGCCGGAAAGCTCTGTTCTGCGACAAAATTTGACCGCTATGGATAGAAGGCTTAATGATCTCACAAGGCAAAGGACGCCACCAGTTCGTCCGCTCACCCCAGAATACTCTTCTTCGTCAGAGGAATCGCTAAGGCCTCCGCGGCGACCATATGAGAGGCCCGAAAACATAGAGCAGCTTCGATTTGGAACCCTGCCATCACGGGAAGAAGAGGCACTGGATGCAGGGCCCTCAAATCGTAATGTGAACGATTACGCCGCAACTCCCAGAGCTCGAGGTGTGGACAGCCCTGTACAGAACAGACTACCTCAGCCCCGTCGCCATGCAAATGCTCATGGTAACAGGGGGCAACGAAGCCCAATCCAAGCCCTGGATTTCGTGACTGCTCCCGGAAGAGAGATTAGAGAACCCCACCGAGCAAGAAGCGCTGACCCCGAACCTCCGCTAATCAGTGCAAATGTTGCAGCTATGATCCATCAAATTTTTGCAGATAGCCGTGGACAACGAAATGAAGATTGGAGAATTGACCGCAGTCATACCCCTTTCACTGATGATATTTTAGATGCGACTTTCCCGAGGCGCTTCAACATGCCGCAAATGAACCGTTACGCGGGTAGATCTGATCCCGTCCAGCATCTGATGAGATATTCTTGGTCAATGACCGCTGCCACAGCCTCTGACGCTGTCAAGTGCAAAGCGTTTCCCATATTCTTGGAGGATGTAGCATTGTAATGGTTTACTCGCTTACCAGCAAGATCAATTTCCAGCTTCAGGGAGTTGAGTGAAAGGTTCGTGGAACAGTTCCACATCTATGCACAGAAGACGAAGAGTGTGATCGACTTGTTCCTTGTCAAGCAACGACCAGGCGAGAGTTTGAGGGTGTATTTAGACAGTTTCAACCTGGCCGCTACTGAAGTTAAGGATCCTCATGAGCCAACTGTTGTGGCAGCCCTGATTGATGGGGTAGATAAAGACACTGAATTTGGGAGATACCTGGCCGGCAAGCCGCCCCACACTAGAGAGTTGTTCTACGAAAAACCTAACGTCCATTTACGTCGGGAGGAAGTATATGCTAACCGAAAGGCAAAACGGCCGATAAAGAGGAAATCCAGAGCAATGTAGCCATCAAGCAGACAGGAGACAGCTCGGGGAAGGTCGAAGTTAATGTCGGAAATCGAAATCAGGGTGGTCGTCAGTCAGGAAATAATGATAATAACAGTAATGGCAACAACCGGAAGAGGAATCGAGGGAACAACTCCCAGAGAAGGACTCGTCCCAGGTCTTTTGAGAGTTATACACCAATAAACGATACTTTGGAAAATATCTTCATGGATTCGTACAACTTCCTCCAAAATAAGAGGCCACCTCCCAGAGAGTCGACGGAGAAAGAACGCGAAACAGTGAAGTTTTGTCTCTTTCATCAGATTCATGGCCATTCGACAAATGAATGCCGTCACCTAAGAGATGTAGTCGAGAGGCTTCTTCGAGAAGGAAAATTAGATGAATACAGAGTAACGCCCAGAGATAGGGGGCAAGCCGTACAGGCCCCAAATCAGAATCAGAATCAACCTGCTGTCAGGCCAACTGCCCAGCAAAAGGGAAAGGACCTTGTTATCAATACCGTAACCGGAGGGCTTTATCTCGCCGGACACGGTTCCAAGGCATTGGATCAGTATGTCAATGCAGCTAAGCAACACCTCGAGGTAGGGGAGTGTAGCAACCCCGAGGACAACGTCCCGGTAAAGCAACAAAAGATGATGTCCAACGATGTCGTTTTCCGCGAATGAGAAAGCATTGGAGTCCATGCTCCGACTGAAGATCCATTTTTAATCACAGTACCTATTGGCCCGGCCACTATTCATAAAGTTTTGGTGGATAACGGGAGTTCCGTCAATATTCTTTTCAAAAGGATATTTGACCAGATGAACCTCGAGATAAAAGACTTAAAGCCCTGTCAGGGATGGATCAGTGGATTTAACGGAGCATCCACCGCTCCAATGGGTTATGTAGAGTTACCAGTTACGCTTGGGGAAGGAGAACGCCAGAGAGTGAGAATCCTTCCCTTCGTGGTTTTGGATGTTGAATCATCCTACAATGCCTTCCTGGGCCGACCGGCCCTCGCAAAGTTTAGAGCCTGTATAGCCCCCTGGTGCTTATTATTGAAATTTCCTACAGAAGCTGGTGTTGGTATTGTCAGAGGAGATCAGGTTGCCGCACAAGCATGTTATGTTGCAGAGCTAAAGCTACTCCGCAATGGAGTGGACATAGAAACCAAAGGCGCTTCTCCCCCTGCAAGGGCGGAGACCTTATAGCAACTAAGGAGGATAACCGTGGGAGAGTCGCCCAGAGAATTGCCCGAGGATATGGATCCCAAAGAGGAAAAAGAACCTGGGGACAAAATGGCGACTCCCAACGAGACAACTGTGGATGTACCGATCGATGATGGTGACCCAGAGAAGGTCCTTAAGATTGGATCCCAGTTAAATCCGAATGTAGCTAGAGAACTGACGAGTTTCTTAAAAAATAATTTGGATGTATTTGCTTGGACCCACGCGGACATGTGCGGGATATCTCCATCAATCATGAGCCATTCATTAAGCATTAACCCTAAACATCCTCCGGTGAAACAAAAAAGGCGAATGCTGGGTCCAGAGAGGTCCGCTGCCTTGAAAGAAGAAGTTGGAAAGCTAAAGAGCAATGGATTTATCAGAGACTCAATCTACCCAGACTGGATTTCAAATCCAGTTCCGGTGAAGAAGGCTAATGGGAAGTGGCGAACGTGTATCGATTTCTTGGACTTGAATAAAGCCTGCCCGAAAGACAGCTTTCCGTTACCCAGGATCGATCAGTTGGTGGCCTCAACGGCGGGTCATGAACTTCTCTCCTTTATGGATGCATATTCAGGATATAACCAGATTCCAATGCACGTTGCAGATCAAGAACACACTAGTTTTATTACGGATCTGGGATTATATTGCTATGTAGTAATGCCCTTTGGCTTGAAGAACGCAGGCGCTACATATCAACGGTTAGTGAACAGAATGTTCTATAACTAGATTGGGAAAACAATGGATGTATACGTTGACGACATGTTGGTTAAGTCCAAGCAATCCTCTAATCACACTACGGACTTGGCAAAGATGTTTGGCATTCTTCGAAAATACGGGATGAAACTCAACCCAACAAAATGTTCATTCGGGGTCGCCTCCGGAAAATTCTTGGGATTCATCGTCAGTTCTCGTGGGATTGAGATTAATCCCGACCAAATCACAGCAATCAGAGACATTCAGGAACCTAGGCAAATTAAAGATGTGCAAAGCCTAGCAGGGAAAGTAGCCGCACTAAGCAGATTTATCTCCAGGGCTACGGACAAATGCATCCCATTCTTCGAATTGATAAAGCGAGGAAAACGCCACTTCAAATGGATGCCCGACTGCGTAGAAGCGTTACAGAACTTGCTGAGACACCTGGAGAAACCACCGATACTGTCTAAGCCGATGGATCATGAGGACTTATTCGTGTACTTGGCAGTGTCATCCTATGCGATTAGCTCAGCATTGGTAAGAGAAGAAGATAAGGTCCAAAGACCCGTGTATTACGCGAGCAAAAAATTGACGACAACAGAGCGTAATTATCCAAGGATAGAAAAGTTGGCGTATAGTTTGCTGATCGCCTCTAGAAAGCTTCGACATTATTTTCAGGCACATCCCATTACCGTATATACTGATCACCCACTCAAGCAAGTTCTACAGAGACCAGAAGCATTTGGAAGGCTACTCAAGTGGAACATTGAGTTGAGTCAATTTGATCTGAACTTTCAGCCCCGACGGTCAATTCGGGGGCAAGTGATAGCCGACTTCATAGCAGAGTTTACCGTCCCGGAGGAAGATATAGCAAACGAAGAAGTTGACCCCTCAAAATTACTTCTCGACCCCAGTGCTTGGAGATTGTATACTGATGGCGCTAGGAATGACAAGAGATCCGGCGCTGGAGTAGTGCTTGAAACTCCCGAGAAATGGCTGATATCCTATGCTATCCGGATGGAGTTTCACGCCACTAACAACGACTCCGAATATGAAGCCCTGATAGCCGGATTAAGTATCGCAAAGGAGTTGGAAGTCACAAAGCTGGACATCTTTTGCGACTCCAAGTTAGTTGTGAACCAGGTTACTGGGAAATTCCAAGCCAAAAGTGCAAGATTGATCTTATACTTGGAGAAAGTGAAGGAGTTGCTGAACGGTTTCGATCACTACACCATATCTCATATTCTGCGGTCGGAGAATCAACAGGCAGATAAGTTGGCGAAGATGGCTAGCTCTGACGATCCTGAAGAGAGCGGACTAGCCCCAGTTGAGGTACTTCGGTCTCCTAGTATAGATCAGATGGAAATTGATCCAGTACTAGAGACGGAACCAGAAAGGGAGTCATGGATGACCCCTCTAAAGAATTTCTTGATGAATGGAGCGCTTCCGACCAAGAAAAGCGAGAGGCGTAAAGTAATTCATAAAGCTGCCCGATACGTTCTGCAAGGCGGAGTTCTTTACAGACAAGGATTTTCGATGCCCCTTCTTCGGTGTATAGCTCATGACGACATCAAGCGTGTGCTACAGGAGGTACACGAAGGTGAATGCGGCGATCACACTGGAGGGCAAACATTGGCGAAAAAGGTGTTACGGCATGGTTATTTCTGGCCTACCATAAACAAGGATGCAGCGAAATACGCACGACGATGTGATGCATGCCAGAGATTTTCAAAGATACCTAGAGCACCTCCTAATCAGTTAAAAACAATGACGAGCCCATGGCCTTTCGCTATGTGGGGAATTGATATCATCGGAAGTCTCCCCATAGCTAGGGGCGGAGCGAAGTTCGCTATTGTAGCCGTAGATTATTTCACTAAGTGGGTCGAGGCTGAACCACTGACTACAATCACAACCAAACGAGTGATCAATTTTGTCGTTAGAAACATCATTTGTCGATTTGGGATTCCAAAGATTATTATAACTGACAACGGAACTCAGTTCGATAGCACTGAATTCAGGAACTTCTGCCAAAAATACCACATTTAAAAACGATACACCTCTGTGGCGCACCCGCAATCGAACGGACAAGTCGAAGCGGCGAATAAAGTGATTAAGTCCATTCTGAAAAGAAGACTGAAATGGGCCAGAGCCATGTGGGCTGATGAATTACCCTTAGCATTATGGGCCTACATGACAACATATAAATCGGCAACAGGACATACCCCCTTCTCCCTTGCTTTTGGAGCAGAAGCAGTCATCCCGGTTGAGATAAAAGTACCTTCTCACCGAGTGACTTATTACGATCCGCTGACTAATAACGAATTGCTCCTTGAATCCCTGGATATGATCGAAGAAAAGAGGGACGAAGCAGACCTGCGTGCCTTGAGATGCAAACAAAAGGTCGCTCGATACTACAACAAAAAGGTTCGAGCTCGAACCTTGGAACCCGGAGACATGGTTCTGAAGCGTGTCTTTCCAGCCCCAACTCATATGGGTGCGAAATGGGAAGGACCGTACACCATACTGTGCAAGCTTGATAATGGAACCTTCAAGCTAGCAACCGTAGATGGAATGGAAATCCCCAGACTGTGGAATGCCCAACATTTACGGCCGTACCTAACGTAAAGATGTCAGATCTGTTCTTTTGCTTTGTTAAGAACCATGTACAAGGCACGACTTGCCTAGAATAGTCCTATTTCTTAAAGCAAAAAATTATAAAGTGGACGTAGGTCATGATTCGACCGAACCACTATAAAAATATTGTGTGTTGTTTACCTTTATTGCACTATTATTTATCTGCCTTTTTCTTTTTATGGAAATTGCTGTGAATCATGCAACGATCCCAGAAGCATATAATTATAGGTGCCTTCCATCGGAATGGAATGTAATCACCAGTCAAAATTCTGAGGGTGCGATAAAGTAAATCATATCATTGATAGCGCTCTAACTCTCCATAGCCGAGGGAGAGCATAACGGACATGAAACCGATGCCCGTAAATCATGGCGGTGTACCATGATCGGAACCGCCTTGACGGAACTCTAACCTCGGCGACCGCCAGGAGAGTATAAAAGCGTCTTCGATTGAGCGCTGAGAAAGAGCTCTCGCCCCGCTGAAGGATCGGGGAGCAATTGAACTGCTGAGCTCGAACTCTAACGCTTCAGAGAGAGAGAGAGAGTATAAAAGTGTCTCCGATTGAGCGCTGAGAAAGAGCTCTTGCCCCGCTGAAGGATCGGGGAGCGACTGAGCTGTTAAATTATCTTACTAAACTCCGACCTCGGCGACCGGCAGGAGAGTATAAGAGAGTCTATGGTTAAGCACTGAGAAAGGTGCCAGAAACTCAGCAACATAAGGACAATTATCTTGCTAAATTTTATAAGTCCCCCATATTCAGAAATAGGGGGCAACGTGCAGACAACGCTAATCAATCCTTAATAAGCCCTAGTCAGGCGCTACGTTAACGATTGATTGGGGGCATATACATATATACATATACACATGAACACGGATATTTTTAAATTTTTCTTTATGTTGCTTGACTGATTTGTAGTTATAATCAGATGGTCTATGACTAAGCATGAAAAGTTTATTAAATGCAGGTACACGGTGATGCAAAAAGAGATAAACTTTCATTTACAAACTGCAAGCCTAGAAAGTGAAAAACAACCTAAAACAAAAGTGAGGGCCAGTCTCACAATTACATTTCATGGCCAGTAAGAAGCCTAAAAACAAAATATAGACAAGCAACAATATCCTATTTACGCTTGGACTTCTTCTCCTGCTTCTGTTTCTCCAGCTTCGCCTTGTCAGCGTCGGATTGATCACCTTTCTTTCTCTTCCTTTTGTCTATGAAAGGAACGTCCGACTCTTCAGAAGATTCCTCCTCCACCTCCTTTCTCTTCCTTTTATCAGTAAGGGAAGCTGAGAAATCATCAGGGTTCGCAAAATGAAGTTGTTTGCTGATGGATTTGGGCTGGAGTTTCAAAACCATCCCGGTTTTGGGATTAAACTCCGAGATAGGGACTATGTTCAAAGGCTCCTGTCCCGCTTTCTTTAAAGCCATCTCCTTTTCCTGCCTAGCTTTTCTGTTAGCCAAAGTTTCGTCGTCATCGTCTTCGGCTTCTTTGGTGCCAATGATATCCTCCTCATCCTCTATATGGCGCCCATCCATATCTTTCAAGGCCTCGATGGTTTCATCATCCTTGGGAGCGTCAGCACTGGGTGCCAGGACGCCCTTCTCTTCTGTTGTACCCTCGGCCTGCTTCGGTATCTCAACACCGGCGCTAGGTGAGACGACAACCTTCTCTGCCTCTTTCCTCTTCCCGACATCCTTGTTGACAAGCTCGCCACCTATATTATGAGGAACACATGTTATTAATTTAATTGGTTGCTCTACCAGATGATGACAATTCACAATTGCTTTGACAAATTGTGGGGAAAAAAGGGAGATACCTTCCGCCGATCCTCCATCTAAGCTAGCTACAGGGGCTCCAACAACCACAGGAGTTAGGCCCAAAGGGATTAATGGATCATCAGGATGGTATTCCTCAACTCCGGAGGTCTTGGGCTCTACAGCTGAGCTCGAACCTTCGTCAGCCTTGCTCTTGCCCTTAGCCAGGGCCCTCTTCTTTTCCATTTCCGCTTGAATTAGATGACGACCTTCTGCCAGATCATCGGGCTCGTTATCCCTGAGGATGGTCTTCATCAGCTCATCTTCGTCAATTTCTTCAACTCCCAATCTCTGCTTCTCACCCTCAACGATGGCATCCCATAAATTGTCTAAAGTAACGTGATAGTCCGGGATCCACAAGATGTTGTGGGTTTTGAGGACTTGGCCCAGGAAGTCAAAAATCATCTCTTCAAACCCTTCGATATCCTTTTCTCTCTCGAGGAGCTTGTTGTTAGAAGCAGTAGCCATTTCAATGGCACTTTCAACATTCTTTTCGACGAGAGCCGCCCGCCTCTCCGCATCCACGACTTGATCATTCAAAATCACCTTTTCCGCTTCATCCAAAGCTAAACTTTCTTTCAAACTTGCTTTTTCTGCCTCCCAGGTAGCTCTCTCAGCTTCAAAATGGCCTTGTGCTGTCTTCAACTCAATGTTGGCCATTTTAAGATCTTCTACCTCCTTCTTTAAGGCCATCTTCTCTTGACTATTTGAGTCAAGTTCCGAATGAAAGCATTTCTTAGCATTCTCCAATTCGATCTTATAATTTTCAGCATCTCTCCGCACTAAGGCGGGTTGGGATTGAGAATCTTCCAAGTCCTTCTCCATCTTTGTCCTGGCCCTTTGGTTATTATCAATTTTCACCTTAGATCTATGTGCTTCCATTTCAAGCGTTCGAATGACTTCTGAAAGATTAACCGCATGTCTCTTCATCATTTCATACTGCCTGGCTACATGGCGAATGTGCCCGACGACTTCATTATCCCAGTTCCTAGGGACTGGTTCTAAGGCTGGAACAAACGTCATCCTTTCGAAGAAGATGTTGGGAAATTGTTCCTACAACTTTTCCAGCCTACCTTGAATCTAGGGACCATGGATGTAATCTCGTGACCCGGGGGTAGCCAACTCTGGCTGGCTGGAAGGGACAATGTCACTTCTCTCCTTATCAGAATCTTTGATTGGATCCTTGCTTTTATCCTTAGGCTCGTAATGCCTTTTTGACGACCTGCTATGAGAGGGTGCACTTTTCGGAGGAGTTAACTCTTTAGGAAGTTGTTTTCCCCTGCAGAAGCTACCGGGTAACTGGGAAGCTTGCCAGAAGTCGATTTTGATGGAGACCGGGGTTGCAAAGAAGTAGGCTTGTGAGAAGGGCCGCGAGAGTGCTCGATGCTCAGATGAAGACTGGGTGTGCCTTCACGAAGAGAACGATAAGAATAAGACCGCCTACGAGACATCTTTCCTGCAAAAGAGAAAAGAGCATATTAAAACTTTGAATACTGTTGATTTAAAAGTGTGGGGTCAGGCAGTGCGTGTGATTTGTGCATCCCATATAATTCCCCCTAACAGACCCGGGCCTGAAGTCAGACTCATCTGAGTAGTTTCTTGTCCTCTAATTGGAACGGTGGTCTCCTCAGAACCAGGGAAAAATGGTTCCCCTTCAAAGTCCCCCTCTGTGTATACATCATCGGGTAAAGGAATTTTGCTCAGCTCTTTGAATAGCTGTTCTTCTATAAAATCATCGGGAGCAGCAGGTTCGATCGGAAGAGAAGCCCTTGAGGGGAAACCCCCCAAAGAAACTGAGATTTTCTTGGACTTGTCACCACGGGCCTCATCTCCTCTGTATATGTTCAGGTCCTCGTCGTCCTGGATGATTATCGGGGAAGGACTCTTACGGAATTTAGTTGTTTCTGCTGCCTGTGATGTACCCTCTCCCTCCGTTGGGGGCACGTATTTGTAGGGTTTGCCGCCAGCACCAAGTCCAAATCTTATATCCAGAAGGCGATGCTTATGAAGATTCTCGTCAGTGATGCACTTCTTGATCCTTTGAAAATTGGATCTACTTTGTAGAAGAATAGACAATCGATTATTGTATAACGGGCCTTCCGTCTTGGGGAAGACGTGATCTGCTTAAAACAAAAAAGGGGGGATGTTAATGCTTCGGTTTCTTAAGCAAGATATTTAGTCAAAAGATTAAAGTTTACTTGATTTAAGCCATCTTCTTGAGCATCCGTCCTGTTTCTTTATATAGAACCAATCAGACTTGGGATCCCCTATATTGCTGTATCCGTCATATAGAACCTTCCTATTCGCCACCGATTCGAAGAAAGAGAAATTTGGGGTTGCCGAGGAGCGATGCTTGAAAAGATAAAAGAATGTTAAATCTTTAAATGTGAGTTCGGTATGCAGGATCTCCGCGTATGCAATATATAGGGTGTATAGAGACGCGTAGGTGTTAGGATGAAGCTGCACTGGAGCGATACCCAGTCATTTTAAGGTCTCGATGACGATTGGAGGAAACGGAGGAATAGCTCCTACCAAGCACATGATTCGGCTGACTGCCATATACCCTTCCGGAGCTAAGTGGGGTCTATCTTCGCTAACGGGTGTCCTCACATCATCCCAAGGGATCCCATGTCTCAGGCAAATTCTTTTAAGCTTTATGTCATCGAGTTTAGACGCTAAAGAATCAGAAAATTTCTCTATCCCGAGCGCGCCAGGAATCTCATCGGGAGCTCTCCTGTCTGCTTCAGACTCTTCACTAAGTGAAGTACTTTCAGACGGATCCGATTCCGTTTCCTCGTACTCGGATCCAGAATCTTCACCCCCTGAGTTAATTGGAGGGACCTCGGGGTTGTGCTGCTCAGGAACCTCGGACTTCGTTTCTGTAACGGATCTTGAAGAGGAATGATTATCCGACATTACTGTTTAGGCGAGAAAACATGAGAAATGAGATTAAAACTACCCGTCCCCCCTGTGTGTGCAAGTGCCGGAGTGTGTGTGTTTGTGCGTGCATTGAAGAAAAGTACAAGGGTCAACAAAATCATCCAGACATTGGTCATTTTTCGGTTGATAGATTATGCATTTGTTCGATCCGGAATGTTCGTCTCAAAGGCTCTAACCTAACTATTCATCGATTTGTTAGAGTTGCATCATATTATTTAGTCAGCGTGTGCATCAGATCGTTCGTCGGTCGGATTGCAGGACAGGTTCGGATCGCGACATGTGGACGGATCGTGGTGAAGGACTCGGTACGCGGAAGGGTACTAGATCATGGAAAGGCTTCGAATCGTGAGGCGCACCAATTCATCCAGAACGGATCGCGATGGTTTCTTAGCGATCTGCATCGCCCCTATCCTCCACGACCCGAAGTTCCGGTATCCCTGCGATCTGACACTCACGTCTAGTTCCCCACGAATCGTAGCCTTGCCGTTTCCGCGATCCGATCCACCGCTTCGAACTCGGGCCTCGCCCACGAACCGACCTGGTCATCCCTTCCTTCTTCTTCCTCGACTCTCCTCTTCATCCTTAAGTCCATGGAATCGCACCAAGCACACTCGTGTTCACTATCGTCGAATCCTACGAATTTCCGCTGTCTCCACTCTCTAATCAGTACGAACAAGCTAGAAACTAAAGAAAAGCCGTTTAATTACCTTCTTAAAGTTTGAAATTGGTTGGAAATTTGAAAATCAAAGTTAGAGTTTTCTCTTAAGAAAATTGATGGCGGCTGCGAACAAAGAAAAAAGAAGAGGAGAATGAGGGTGAGGATCGATTTATATAGGCAAAAGGGTGACCGTTTGTCTCCCCTTTTTGTCTTATTCGATCCGCAAAAATAGACGGGCCACGAACCAAAAGCCCACCATGTCTCAAAGAGAAGCCCACCTCGTTCCGTCCTGTGAAGAGGCCCAAGTGCTCACCAAAGGACGAGGCGAATGACTCGCTAACGGACCGCGACTCGCGCATGCGATCCGAACCGATAAATGACCGACATGAATGAAAATTCAAAAATGCACCTGACAGATTCGATAATGAAGACTCTGAAAGATCCTAGAAAAGAATTGTCCAATAAACAGGGAAACTATTAAAGATTTATCCGATATTTATGGCAAGCAAAGAAACAGCTTTCCGTAAACGATATGGCCTTTCGGATAGACGCTACCACTGATTTGCATCTCTTTATGGAAAGACGTTTCCACAGTTTCGAAGCATGTTCCATCATCGATAAAACATACTTCGAGGGGGCAAAATGTTGGCTAGCTTTTTTAACCAAGCTACCAAGGTTCATTCACAAGAAGAAAGTATGAAACTACGTTCCTTAAAAGTCCATGAAAAATCGGGTCGCCCCTCTCGAATCGCCCCTCTCGGATCGCCCCTCATCGGATCGCCCCCATAGCTTCAGCGATCCGACTACCCCTGCACGACTCGATCCATCCTTACGCCACTATCTTGCACAGACCGATCCGATCCCCTGATGCACAACGAGGCTTCTGACCTGTTCAAGCACGAGCTGGTCTTCAACGATCCGAGATGCACGGATCCAGCGACACGTGTCCCCAACTGTCACTTTGATTGATTCTCTCCCTTTGCTCGATCCGATATTTATGGGGATCGCGACACCTGTACACAACGGCTAATTTGACTAATTCTTCATAAGGCTGCGATACGATCCGATATTCTCAAGATTTGTGCCACGTGTGACCGCAATACGCCTGACAAAATCAGCTAAAAATAGCCCAGAGCTTGGCATTTTTAGGATCTTTTTGACAATACTGAGTACTGATTCCGCCATTATTGTCATACCACCATTTCTTATCAGTTTTATTTCGAGATTACTGAGAGAAATCATAATTGTAAAAGTGAGCTTGAGAGAAATCATTGATTGTATTAGCATTCAAAGTATAATCGATAACATATAAAGTGGACGTAGGCTCGTTAACGCCGAACCACTATAAATTCTGTGTGTTTTCTACTTTTTCTTCATTCTCCAGTTAAAATTCTTTAAGAATCAAAATGATTTGGGTGTTAGGTCCAAATTTTGATCTAACAGAATCCAATTTCCAATACGTGATATTGCGGCTTTAATTGTAGAACTAGTATGGCGACATGATATATGGTACCCATGTCCTCTGTGATTGATATTTATGATTGAAATTGTTTTGAAACTATACACCTATAATAGTATCAAGTGATTTGTTTTAAACGTACCAAACATGTTTGGCTATTATAAGGGAAAACCCTATCCTTCGGCTTGCGTTGCATTGTGTGATGGGACCTGGGTCCTATAATAGCTTCATTTTTCCAAAGAGCATTGCACTGTTTTGTTATATGCACTAGTATTCTTAGGAGGAAACCCGTTCCTTGTTATACGACATGGTCCCTTGAATTGCTCTCTTTTAAAGTAAAGTTTTAAATAACTGTTTTAGTTCTCACACCAGTCACATGACTGACCTGGAGTTTATTGTTTTAACCTAAACTCTAGGTGCCCCTATTTTCTACACGGGCAGCTAGTAGTTTTGGTTTTGCAGATTTGTATTCACATGATCCTGATTTACAGCTGGAACGTTGCTCGAAAAGCTCTGTATCCGTGTATTAATTTTAGTTGTGTTTTGTATTGTTTTTCTACTGCTATATAATTTATTGTAATCTCTAATATTTGTCAAATGTATATTTATTCATACTCTGTATATTCTTGTATTCTGATGGAATTGTTGTAATAGACAATGAAATGTTCTTCTGTTTGCATTCCGATGTATGTCGTTCTCGAGGCCATCCGGGCTTTTTTACCAGGGAAGTTAGGGTCGCTAAAGAGGGGAAGGAAGAGAAAGAGAGAAAAAACTAGGCTAGACATAAGTCTGGTTTGTTCTAGTAATTTTCTAGCATGAGAACAAGATAAGGAAGCATCTAGACAACTGAATAGTAATAGACATGAAAGCATAGTAAAGTAAAAAACACAATTAAATGGGCTTCTCGTTCATATCCGAAATTGCTGCACCAACTACCAAAATGTCATAATTAGGCTTTACCTAATTTATACCGATCGATCGGCTTCTTACCTGTGAATAATCTGTGCCAGCTATGGAGTTCGGGGTTATAAATACCGAAACCATTAACTAAAAAGACAAAGCCTTAATCATACGCGTTACAATATCTTATTTTCCTAAATCGAAACAATGCATGCTCATGGTTCCATCGAAACGTGCCCATATCCATCTTGTTTGAACCTCTTACCATCCAGTTCAATAAAGCGTGCCCTAGCCTCTACCTAGTGCGAGACTCCGTGATAACAAAGGGATACTAACTGATAATGGTTCCCATACAAAAATGCACTTGACACAAGTCACCCCTAGACTTAGGCCCCAATTTATAACTAGGATTTCTACAAACACCTTATATCCCACTAGAACAGACTCCATAGCTTATTAATCACACAAATTTAATTAACACATTTAAGTTCATTAATAATCCTAATATAACCACATGTTATATTCCTGGGTTGTAATTAACACTTCTAATTAAACATAATTTTTGTATACAACCCACTCCCATTTCACTTATTGCCCAATTAAGTCCAATTTATCATCGTTTACATGTTTTACAATTACATGTTACTTAATATCAAACTAAGTGTATTTCATTCCAACTCGCATGTTTTCTAATTACATGTTAATGTCCAATTAAGTATAACTTATTTCAATTCATAAGTTTGAACATTCCTCCATTGGAATTTATCCGAATTTATAGTCTATAGTTTAAATGTAATATTAAACATTTTTTATATGCCTAAAATCCCTTTTTAAACATGCTTTCAATATTTATTCAAATTTTTACGCAAATTAAATGATAAAAGCCTTGGCTTTCATTGGCCTAGGCTCAACGCAAAAACAAAATAAAAAGGAAAAATTGGTTTATGCTACTCGTAAGGCCTAGACTCAGAAATGAACAAAATAAACATAATAGGGCATTACAAGATTGTAAATAAATTAATAACAGAGAAGGGGATAAAGAAGAAGAATTTCTTGTAAATAAACAAACAACTGAAAGGAATAAACATTGGCAGTGAATAGATTGAATAATAATTACAGTAAATAAACTTATAACCACTATAGATGTAAAACTTGCAGATCCGAACTATTTTACTATCTCAATCCTTCTTATATAAATGCTGATCTAAAAATTATATCAAAAACTCATAGAGAAATATTGTAAATCCACAAAAAGGCCTAGGAGGAAGAAGAAGAATAATCCTTTCAGATCTACAATTTGATAACACTCTGACTTGTTCTCCAATTTTATTTCATTTTAGAGCAGAATGGAGTTAAGGCTAAGAAAATGAAGAAGAAGAGGCATGAGAGAAAAGTGAGGAGTAGCAGTCCGTTATAGGTGTGAAAGGATAATTTAGGCCTTAGGATTTCAGGGTTTTAATCTTACCTTAAAAAACACATCAGCAAAGAAGACACCAGAAGATAGCAACAGCAGGCTCGACATTGGCCAGACACGGTTTTGTGCCTGGCTCGTACTGGGTCGACCCACCTTCTATATGGGTCGACACAAGGGTTGACCCAGAAATGGGCTTGGTCGCCCATTTCACCATTGATTAAGTTCAGGTTATTTATTAAATTTCTATTTTAAAATTTAAACTTTAACTGATCATATCTTATTCATTTTTCATCCCATTTATGCAAATTAAAAGTCCATCTGAATCAGAATTTCGTAGCGAAGGCGAAGATGAAATCCTTTTTACCTAATTTTAAATATAATTTTAATTAATATTTATTTTATTACTCTCCCTTATTTAATTATTATTTATTAAAACTTAGGGTGTTACAGTAACCTTAGGCTCTAATACCAAATGTGACACCCCACATTCCTTAACGTCACCCATAAGAGGATGCGTTAAGTTTCGTGAAGTGGATAGATATAAAGTAACAACACAGAGACTAAAATTCACAAGATAGAATTGTAAAACACAGCGGAAACTTAAAAAACATTTATTATCAAATTGGGGAAATCCAGTCACAACATTGATTACAATTCAAAATACCATAGAGCCATCATCATAAAACATCAAACTGCCTCGTAGAGAAATATCCGAGTATAATTGTAAAACCACAAAGGCCATGCCCCCCATAAGTCATTACAATAGTTAGAAAGCAAGTATTGATGTAATGTATGAAGTAAGAAATAGTCTGAATCCAAGCTGAGTCAAAAGATCTAAAGTCACTGCCACGTTCCCCCACCCTAACCTAGGGGAAAAGGAAGAGAGAGAGAAAAAACAAACTAGGTCAGACATAAGCCTGGTGAGTTCTAGTAATTTCTGGCATAAGCATAAGAAAAGTAAGTATCTAGACAAATGAATAGTAATCGACATGAAAGTATAAGAAAGTAGAAAACATGAAATAAGATGGGCTTCTTGTTCATATCCGAAATTCCCGCACCAACTACCAAAATATCATAGTTAGGCTTTACCTAATTTCTACCCATCGATCGGCTTCTTTACCCAAATTTGAATAACCCGTGCCAGCTATGAAATTTAGGATTATCAATTCCAAACCTATCAGCTAAAAATACACAGCCTTAATCATGGGCATTACAGCGTCTTATTTTCCCTAATCAGAATAACGCTCACTCATGGTTCCGCCGCACATACCCACCTCGTTTGAACCTCATACTATCCAGTTTAATAAAGCATGCCCCAACCTCTACCTAGTGCGAGGCTCCATGTTGACAAAGAGATACTGACTGATATGGATCCCCATACAAAAATGCACTTGACACAAGTCACCCCTAGATTTAGTCCCCAATTTATAACAAGGAATTCTACGAGCCCCATATATCCTACTAGAACAGACTCCTTAGCTTATTAATCACAAAATTTTAACTTAACACATTTAAGTTCATTAATATTCCCAATATAACCATGTGTTATATTCCTAGGTTGTAATTAACACATCTAATTAAATTTAATCTTTTTATACAATCATATCCCATGTCGCTTATTGTCTAGTTAAGTCCAATCTATCACCGTTTACATGTTTTGCAATTACATGTTACTTAATGTCCAATTAAGTGTATTTCATTCCAATTCACATATTTTCTAATTACACATTACTTAATGTCCAATTAAGTATAACTAATTCCAATTCAAAAGTTTAAACATTCTTCCACTAGAATTTATCCCAATTTATAGTTCATAGTTTGAATGTAATATTCACTAATTCTCAATATGCCTAAAATCCCCGTTTTAAATATTCTTTCAATATTTATTCAAATTTTTACGCAAATTAAGGCCTAGGCTCTCGTTAGCCTAGGCTCAGTGAAAAATCAAAATAAAAAGGAGAAATTGGTCTAGGCTACTCGTAAGGCCTAGACTCAGAAATGAACAAAATAAACAAAACAGGGTATTGTAAGACTGTAGATAAATTAATAACAGAGAAAGGGATAAACAAGAAGAATTCTTGCAAATAAATAAAAAAAACTAAAGGAATAAATATAGGCAGCAAAAAGATTGAATAAAAATTTATAGAAAATAAACTTATAAACACTGTTAATGTAAAACTTGCAGATCCAAACTATTTTATTGTCTCAATCTTTCTTACATAATTGATGATCCAAAAATTATATAAAAAATTCACAGAGAAATATTGTAAATCCATAAAAAAGACTTGGAAGAAAAAAGAATAATCCTTTCTGATCTATAATTTGACAGCACTCTGACTTGTTCCTCAATTTTATTTTATTTTAGAGCATAATGGAGTAGAGGCTAAGAAACTGAAGAAGAAGAAGAGATGTCAGGGAAAAGTGAGGAGTAGCAGTCTATTTATAGGTGGGGAAGGATAAATTATGCCTTAGGATTTTAGGTTGTTAATCTTATCCCTTAAAAACACATTAGCAACACATCAGCAAAGAAGACTCCAGAAGATAGCAGCAGCAGGCTCAACATCGACCAGGCACAGTTTTGTGCCTGGCTCGTACTCGGTCGACCCGCCTTCTATGTTGGTTGACATAGGTGTCAACCCAGATATGGGCTGGGTCACGCATTTCACCATTGATTAAGTTCGGGTTATTTATTAAATTTCTATTATAATTTTTAAAATTTAACTTATTATATCTTATTCATTTTTTGTTTGATTTACGCAAGCTAACGGTCCATCTGAATCAGAGTTTCATGACAGACGCGACAGTGAAATCCTTTTTGCCCAATTTCTGAATATAACTTTAATTAATATTTATTTTATTACTCTTCCTTATTTAATTATTGTTTATTAAAATTCGAGGTGTTACCATAACAACACCAGCACTAACACTAGTTTTGTAGAAGGACAATCTACTGCACATCCACCTCTATTTGATGACATGAGTTATAACCATTGGGTTACACACATGAGAATATATATGCACGCAAATGATTTTGATTCATGGAGTATTTCACAAACTGAATTGAATATTCCTACGATTAAATATTCCACTTGGTCAAATACAGTTAGATGTTACCGCTAGTGCTAAAGCAATGAATATGTTGGTTTGTGCCTTGGATATAAATGAGTTTAACCATGTTAGCATGTGCACAACTACATATGAAATATGGCAAACACTCAAAGTCACTCACTAAGGAACTAACAAGGTTAAACAAATTAAACTATCCATGCTTAAAAGTCAATTCCAAAATTTTAGAACGAAACAGGATGAGTCTATTAATGATATGTATTCTAGATTTCAAGATATTTATCATTCATTGTTAGGACTAGGAGAATTTTTTTCTTCTAATTTCGATATAGTTTCAAAAATCCTAAAATCTTTAGCAGATGATGGGTAAGAAAGGCCTTGGCTATCAAAGAAGATAATGATCTCTCTACCATGAAACTACGAAACCAAAACGAGTACAAACACAAGATTAAACGAATGTACCATTTAATGTGGAGCAAGAAGAATCTGAATCAAACGAAAATGATGAAGCAGATTTTAGGAAGTTTTTAAAATATGAAAAAGGTAGCAAAAATAATAGCAAGAAAAGCTTTAACACTAGCAAACAATCATCATCGATGTTAGAATACTATAACTGTCACAAGAAGGAATACATAAAAAAAGATTGTCCAGATTAAAAGAAGAAAGATCGCAATAAACATAAAAAGGAGCTATTTAAAAAGAAGGAATTTTCAATTAATTATGATGATTCAGACTCGTTTTCTTTAGAAAGTGACAGCGACAGTGATAATGAGCAGGTTAACGTGTGCTTTATGGCTAAGGATAGTGAGGTTAGTGATTTAACTTTTGATGATATGATAGAAATAAATTCAGAATTACTAGACACTTTAAAAGGTTTCAAAAGAATATGTAAAGAAGTAGGTGAGAATTAGAACAAGGATAAATTCGAAAGAGACATGCTTAAAGATGAGAAGAAAATATTAGAAGAAGAACTTAAAAAATTATTCAAGATTCATTTTCTAAGGTCAATTCTCAAGAGTTAAGAAATTTGAACTCAAGAAGAAACAAATGATGCTCTTGTTTCTGAAAATCATGCGTTAATAACCAGTATCAAGATGATAGAATCAGAAAATTTTGTTTTAAAAACAGAATTAGAAGGAATTACAAAAAATGTTTCAAATTTTAACAGAGGGAGATAAAATTTATCTAAAATTATTGGAAGTTCTCAATCCACTTCAAATAAAAATGGACTAGGATATAAAAAGAAACTTAAAGCCTCATCATCCAAAAAATTGAAAAAGGATTTCAAACCTAATACTTTAACTAAA
The DNA here is from genome assembly GCA_030737875.1 of Allium sativum. Classification (NCBI taxonomy): domain Eukaryota; kingdom Viridiplantae; phylum Streptophyta; class Magnoliopsida; order Asparagales; family Amaryllidaceae; genus Allium; species Allium sativum. The sequence goes on along the minus strand of CM060912.1, from coordinate 308,180,508 downwards.
AATTAAAAAAGCAAATAGATTTATAATCCTATTAATATATGGGTTTCTAAAACAAAAATTAAATTGATTAGGAATAAATATATTAAAATATTCTTAGAAACTGTACATAATAATCAAGACTATATCTATAAAAGGGACACTGGACCCTCTTGGGTTTGGTTTCCTAAGACCTAACTCTTAGGACCCTATTATAAATTGGGTACCAACATTATTTCTTATTTTTTGCAGGACCCATTTAAGAAAGAGGAAAGTGGATACTAAATATTGGTTGCTCAAAACACATGACAGGAGACAGAGATATGCCAACATACATTATTTAATCATATAGAGGTTCTGTCACTTTTGGAGATAATTCTAAGGGATATATCAACGATAAAGGCAACATGAGCAATTAAAGTTATCTAGTTTACCTCTTATTTCAAATGTTTTATTAGTTAAGAATTTGAATCACAATTTATTAAGTATAAGTCAAATATGCAATATGGGATTTAAAATCTCCTTTTCTGAAAATAAATGTAGTATTTTCGATCAAAATAAAAATCTTATTTTCGAAGGAAATAGAGATAGAAAAATTTACATTTTAAATATGAAAGTAAATAATAATTTAAATATTTGTTTAATATCCAAAGAAAATGATCCTTGGTTATGGCATAAATGATTTTGCCATATAAACTTTAAAACTATGAATAAAATGCCGAAAAATAATATAGTAAAAGGATTAGCAAAAATGAATTTCAAAGTTAATGATATATGTGATGCATGTTAGTTAGGAAAATTACCTAAATCAACTTTTAAATCAAAGAAAGTCATTTAAACCTTGCAACCACTGTTACTTCATATGGATTTATTCGGACCAACCCAAATTTAATCCATAAATCATAATAAATACGTGTTTGTAATTATTGATGACTTCTCCAAATATACATGGACTATTTTTATCAAAAACAAAAGCGATACTTTTAAACATTTTAAAATAATTGCAAAACAAATTCAAAACTTAAAAGGACTTAATATTAAAAAAAATAAGAAGTGGTCATGGAGGTGAATTCGAAAACGAAGACTTCGATATATATTGTAAAAAGAGAGGATTTTTCATAATTTTTAATTTCGTAGAACCCCACAACAAAATGGAGTTGTAGAACGCAAAAATAGAATTATACAAGAATGTGCTAGAACCTCACTAAATGGAAGCCTGTTACAAAAAAAATTCTAGGTAGAGGCTATTGCAACTACCTGTTATGTATTGAATCGTGTTTCTATACAACCCCTACGAAAAATACACCTTATGATGGTAGAAAACGAAATATTTCCTACTTTAAGGTTTTTAGATCAAAATGATTTTTAAACACTAAAGATCTGTAACGAACTGCTTTTCGAACACTTCGGAAATCGAGTCATTATCAAGAAAGAGAAAGAAAAGGGTAGAAAGATAGAATGAAAACAAAATCAAAATACCATAGTGGAATTGGATAAAATACAATACATCACACAATCTATATATATCCTAATAATTACATCAGAGTAACTGGCATATATATATATATATATATATATATATATATATATATATATATATATATATATATATATTACACACATATGATCTCATGACCTGTCCATTATACAAACCATAAGATAACATAAGTTTCACATAGATATACTAGCATGATAGTTAATATGGGGAACTCTTGCTTAAACTTCTCCAAAAGATAGTGATTCAATACCTGGATCGCTTGACTACTCATAGCAATTATTATGAGTACACAAGAATTTAGGAAAAACAACAGAAAAATAAACTCTGGATCAGACATAAGCCTGGTATGAGTAAACGATTTTTAAAATATAGTTGAGAAATTAAGAGTATCTCATAAACCTGTTCTTCACATAAACGACTTGTTTAAATTTTAGAAATACTTTTAAAAGAATGGAATTCTTGAGACATGACCACGCATAAACATGGAACGTGTTTTTCCCTTACGATAGCCAAATCACTTTTGATTATAAATCCAATGATATTATAATAATGTCTAACATCCATAAATAAAATAGGAATATGGCCAAAAAGCTTGCATCTCACTTTCCGACGTAGTTGGTTTACATATAAAACCGTATGGCTCGTATTGGAGTTTTGAATTTCCATACATGACTAGGCAAGAAACTACCTTCCGATCAGTGTCCTCTAAAGATGAAACACTAGGGTTCAACAAGAACATCTTGCAACCCGACCACATAGAGCCGACCACTCATTCAATTTGAGTGTACCGAATATATCACCACCATGGTTGGGCGCTAATCAACCGTATTTATTCCAAAGCTAACAAAAAGGGACAACCGATTTCTCTAAATCAAGCGAATATATACCATAGTGGAATTGACCTACATAGCCCTGTTGCCTGCCCGGTTTGAGTCATTTACCGATTGATGAGGCTTGAGGTTATGATTGCCTTCTTGGAAATTCACTTTCACTTTGAATGCCACATTGTCAGATCGTTCATCACTAATTTATTTTCATAAAGATACTCTTTGTGTTAAGCTAAAAGAAGTTGCCTTCTTCGCCATCATTCTCGGTATATTTGTAAAAACCAGTGTACGTGATTATTGGAAATACCCTGTCAGACATTCGTCCATACAAGTTCATTCTGGGATTGAATGAAACCGAAGACACTATCTCTACTACATACATTTTGGAATTACCCTCAGGATTAGTAGTAGTAGCCCTTGCATTTAAATGTCTTCAACTTGACTTTAATTTAATCAAACTCCTAAGTTGAAACAAAGTGGTATTCGTATTTCATACTAAAAACTCAATCCCGATCTCTTCGAATCAATGGACGTTAATATCCATTTAAGGCCAAGTCGTATTTAAAGAAAACAAGGTATAATTAGTTTATAAGGAAATTTATTAATTATCATGACTTGTCTACCGATATTAAATTACTTGTACAAATCAATTTTCTGATTTCAGAACAGTGATTCATATAAGGCGATTTAATCTCAATAAAACGTGTCAACGTTTTTATTTTAACTAATTTAAATTTGTTTGATTATAACAAAAAATTCATCGACAATCCATCATCACAATATAAATTTATTAACACAAATTGAAATTATTATTCTTAAAGGTTTGATCTTGCCTAAGAAATTTTCTAAAATTTATTATTTAATATTACTGTCGATAATAAGTTACATTAATTATATTGGTTAATTTAGTAACTAAGTGCACTAATTAAACTTATGTAATTGGAATTTGATTTATCCTACACATAAGTATTAACTAACTAAGTATTGAAATAATTTATGACATCGATTTGCATCAATTTCCTTAAGTCAAGTTCATGCAAATTGTTTTAAGTTTAAAAATAAACTTTTCGGCCTAAACCCACACACAACAAATCCATGCCCAAATTACTACTATAGACCTCTTAGGAAAACTTCTTCTCTTCTCCCCTATTTATGTAAAAGGGGTTTTTAATTTTCAAAGAATCTTAAATAGACATCATTTTTTTCTCTCAAGCCCAATCCAGCCTAACTACATGCAACAACCTAGGCCCTTATTTGCTACTTCCTGTAAACTTCCCAGGCTAGGCTTCTTCTTTTGTTATGTAAAAAGCGTTTAATTTTCATAGAACTTAAAGTTAAAACAGACACTGTTTTGAACAACATGGATTTTATCATTTGACTTCCCAGGCCCTGATCGAACACAATATCCATTGGACCGACCCATCTCTTCTCACTTCTTCTTTTCTTCTCCCTTTTCGCTTCTTTTCTTCTTTGCCTGTTTTTCTGCTCCTCTCTTTTCAGTGCACAACGTGCACTATGTACGTGCACCACCACCGTAGTGACTGTCTTGCCACCCTGAACATCGCCACAAACCCTATCTCATCATCTAAACCCATTTTCAACCGGAACTTCATAATCACCAAAGTTCCAACCGGAACTTTGGTGAAAATGGGTCAGCTACTTCATAAAGGGGGAACCATGCATACGGTATAAAGGCAGACAACTTATATAATAAATAAAGAATGTAAGATGCCTGGATCAGATATTTTGCATGCCATGTGGCATAGGCAGGTGTAGTATAATATATAGTTGCGTAAGTACAACAAAAGAGAATAACATGAATCCAAGGGTCAGCAACCATGATAAGTCATGGATCGGAGACCACGTTAAATACTGGAGGACACGTTAGCACGTATACTTATATAGACACAGACAAACTGCAGTTTTAACGAGTGATAAAAATTGTGTGGATCAGCCAGAAGATATATATATATATATATATATGTATGTATATGGGTCGTCACAAATAAGTGAACGTGACTACGTGTCATATGGTAGTGAGCCTCGTATAGAATGGATCGATAGTTCAATATAAAAGGATTGCTGCATGGACCAGTTATGGTCAAAAGGCGGTGGCATTGTTGTAAATTCAATGGATCAGTCATAGGATGGATCGGTCGTCTCTACAGTATGGGTCGGATTAAAATATAACCCAGTGGCAATTATGTAATTATGATGGATTAGGCAAAAATTTAGTGCAGTGGCATTTTCGTAAATATGATGGGTCAAACATGAAATCGGTGCAGTGGCATTTTCGTAATTATGATAACGACCGATCCATTGCCTACACACATGAAATTTCAGCTTTGCCCCTCCATTCACTCTAGACCTATAAATACCCCATGACTTCCAACAATGAAAGGAGGGAATCTTCTCTCCATAAAGTGCTATCCAATTCATTTCTCAACTATTCCAAGTCACTCCAACCTCCATTAGAGATCCTCAAGCTCAATTCAAGTTTCTCCAACAACAGTCTAATACAGGATTTGTCTAAGACATTCACAAATTGTGATTATAGGAGAATTACTTCAACAATCAACAATTCTCGTGAAGATTAAACGATTCTAAAATGGGTTTAGATGATGAAGTTCTGGTGATAGAGTTTTGAATCGTCTAAAATGGGTTTAGAATCATCTAAAATGGGTTTAAAACGGTTCAAATCAAGACACAGAGTTCCAACTGGAACTTCACCAAAAACAGACACTACAGAACCACCTCGCATTGCCACGTCATTAGCCTAGTTGCCTCCAAACTTTGGTCAAATCTAGCCAACTTCTCCCTCCTTCGTTTCCCCCAAGCATGATCGCCCAAGTCCCCGCGTAGGTGGCGCAGTACGAAACCAACCGAGGCCTCCAAATCGACCCTAAATCTCCGTTCTCATCCTCGTTCTTGCAGTCCTACACGTTAAAAATTTTGTTACCCTTTGTTCTTGATTCCCGGATTCCCCACGCTACTTGATCTCCAACGCCGCGACCCAATACTCTCGTGGTCATCAGCGGAATTTGGTAAAAATATAAAAATCAGATCATCCCTTCTCCTTATTTATGCAACTTATAACAATTGTGATATGGCCATCTAAATTCATGATTTTCCGAAATAAATTTATACATCATGTATTCAAATCTTAGAATCATGATGTTTGAAATTTCGGGTTTTATGACCCCTTTATTGTAATATGGGGATAACTAGATGTACAAGCTATAATTTATAACCTAACCAATTTTAAAATTAACTCGATATGAATCTGAACAAGTTTCATGTTGATCGCAGAAGTCGAAACAAAATGGATTTGGAGTTGTTGATTTTTCAAGATAGGAAGGGGAGTATTCTTTTTCTCAAGATGTTCAATTTTCAGGCATATCCAACATTCCAGACATAACATAAATATTTATGGTGATTATATTCAAACAAATATAAGGATTTTGATAGTATAGTTTTAGATGTATATAAGCACATATATAGTTTTGAATCAACTTGAATTAAATGTATGAAACATGAGAGAAAGATGTGTTTCTCATCTAGAAAAGCATGTTTCTCTTTCCTTGTTTCTTTTCTTTTTTTTCTTCAATTTTTCACTTAGTAATTTTTTTGCACTCCTCTGGTTTACATAGGACTGAGTCTTTCACTAGTGAGAGTAATTCGAATTAGTCCACTGTGAAAAATGAAAATTTCAGAAGGTAACATGGATTGGCAGTGATAGATTTATATTAGTACAATTCATTAATTTTCTTAAGACTTTGTTACTATTTCAAAAGCTCTACTGGACCTATCTTCTTTAATTCAGCTGAGCTTATTATTACAATAGGGATTTGTTTCCTATGCCTAAGACTTTAAGGTTTCATATAATTTGTGTTGATTCTTCTTAATTAAATGCTTGTCACCTTTTTCTTCCAGCCTTTCTTACCATATATATAACTTTGTACAAACGTTTAGATTTTCTTTTGTTTGCTTAGCTATTTTTGTTTTCAAGATTACAAATCTTGTAAATGTACTTTACAAATATTTCTGCTACCTAAGATTGTTTTGGTCAAATTTGTCTCAATTTTTAGGTTTTGATATCTTTCTTCACTTCTTATTGGTCATCTTCTTCTAATTAGATGCATGTACAAATTTTCAGGCTTTTCATTTCATGTCAAAAAATTTCTTCTTACATTTCGATTATAGTTAAATTGCCTTTTTGATTTTTAATTTATTAATATACTATACTACATACATTTGGATTTATATGTAATGTATGTAAAATAAATAAGTTTCCATACTTGTCTTATGTGAACTTATATATATATTATAAAACAAAACAAAATATTATAATTTACTTGCCTTTTATTTATTTAATTTTTATAATTGTTACCCAATAAAATAACATGATTCTAAAATATTCGTCACTACAAGGAAAATTATTTGAGAATCATTTTCTTCTTATTTATTTGTAACTTGTTATGGATTGTTAATAACATAAGTTAGATTTTATTATAAATTTTGAAAACATCTTGCTACTTGAAAATATATATATATATATATATCTTAACTATTTATATTAACATTGTTTCTAATGAATTTATATTACTTAGATTTATAAGTTATCATTTTCGTAATTAACTAAAAATCTCGGGTCGTTACATTCTAACCCCTTAAAAGAAATTTCGTCCTCGAAATTAGAAAATGAACAGATAGAGAAGACAAAGTGGTCAAACCAAAATTCATCAATCATAGCATATCACATCATCCCATATCATACATTGTCATAAATACATATACTCAAATAGATCGAGTTATATATGTATACATCTATTTGCATCACACAAAGTTTATCCACTAGTTTAGGTCGCGAAGTCAAACTGCACCGAATCCTAAACATCATCCTTATTATCATAAATGACTATCTAATCTACTACCTCGTCCTCTATATCATCCTCATCGTCTAAATTGTAAATGATCTCGGGCGATGGATCAGGTGGATGAAACATCATAGAGGGATAATGGAAATCAAAATCTGTGTGTATCACCATACATCCTATAGCCTCCTCAAACTGCTGAATAGCCTGCCCAATGTGATCCAAATCTATGGCTAATGGCTCTAACCTTGGTCAATCCATTGTGTTTTCATCAATAAGTCATCCTGCGGTTCTTCCACTCCTAGGTCAGTCTGTTGGGACTCCACTGTCGAGTCAAATGGATATGGCCTATATACAAGGTCAAAGGGAGGTGGCTCTAATATCGAGTCAAAAGGATGTGTCTCAATTGCTGAGTCAGATGGAAGTGTCTTTGATGTTGAGTCAAAAGGAAGATTCTAAAATACTAGGTAATAAAGAAGTGTCTCTAATACTATGTCAATATGTTGGGTCTCTATCTTTAGTATGATGTCCATAAAATCAACCTGATGTCCTATTCTGCGTCATGCTCACTCTTCTTCTCCTCCTCCTCATCATCATCATTGTCATTGTCACTGCCATCACCATCATTATCATCACCATAGTATGGATATCCACCCTCCTCCTGCTCCCCATCATCCTCTTGGTCGTCCACAAAGTCCATAAATCATCCTACTCAACGACCCATGGCTCCCCTAGTTTACCTCGGAACCATCATCTGGCTCTATATGTAGTCCTACATCCTCTAAGGGATCCCCAATCTAGTTGGGCTCGCCTCTCTCATACTCTCCTCTTACCTCGGGTGGGTCATTCATCTTAAGTCTTTCTGTACTGAATTGTAATCTTATCTGCTATACGAGGTCAGTTTATTTCTGGCAGTCTGTCGTATACTAGGTTCCATCTGGTCAACAAATGAATAACACATCACAAAATGAGCTAGGATATAACTAAAGAGTTCAATCCCTAATAATAGATTATCCCTTAACATACATATTCTGATGGCCATAGAGAGGAAAAATCCATTTACTTATATCCAAAAATACATAGTATTGTTCATTATGACAATAATAGTCAAAACATATAATACATCCTATGCTTAGTCAGGCATGAAATCCAGATACATTTTCCTTATACTCTCTTCCATCTCCCAAGTGCAATCGTTTGGATTTTCTCTCTATTGAACTTTTACTAGCTTGACTTTCGTATTCCGGGGGATTTTCTCATCTCAATCCAAAATTTTGACTGGATTCCTTATCACCGTCAAGTTAGGCTTAATTTCCAAATCCCCTTGAATTGATGGCTCATTTATTGACAATGGATCATGAACATATTTTTTTAGTTGAGAGACGTGAAATTCATTATGAATGCCAGCCAATCTTTATAACAATTCTAACCTATAAGATAATGATCCAGTTCTTTCTAAAATGAGAAATGGACCAATATATCTTGGAGCTAGTTTTCCAGATCTTCTGAATCTCATTGATCCTTTAATCGGGGAAATCTTCACGAATACAATATCTCCCACAATAAATTATAAATCCCTTAATCTCGTATCTACATAGATTTTCTGATGGCTATTTGTTTCTTCCATCCTTTTCCTGATCATTGTCTCCTGAATCAAATCTGATCAAAGCACAAGTTTATCTCCTGATTCAACCCAACAAATTAGAGATCTATGGATCTTCCATAAAGAGCTTCATAAGTTTCCATCCCTATGCTTGTATGGTAGCTATTATTATAAGAGAATTCTACCATGTGCAGGTGATCCTCCCACGATCTTCTGAAGTCCAAGATGGAAGTTCTCAACACATCTTTCAGGATACGATTTACTCTTTTTCTAATTGAGAATGGTAGGTTGTGCTTCAATCCAATCTCTTACCCAAAGTTGTTTGCAAAGCTTCCCAAAATTTGCTGGTAAAAATAGTTCTTGATCACTGACAATGCTAATAGGAATTCTATGAAGTTGGACTACTTCTCACATAAAAATTTCTACAAGAGAAACATCTGTTCTAGTCGACTTTACTGGAATGAATCTTGCCGCCTTCGTAAATCTATCGACAATAACCCAGATCCCTTTATTTCCTCTTTTGGTTTTGTGTAAACCATCAACAAAGTCCATTGAAATCATCTCCCACTTCCATTTAGGAATTTCCAAAGGTTATAGTAGTCCAACGGTCTTCTGATGCTCCCTTTTCACTTGTTGGTAGTTTGAACACCTGCTTATGAAGGTAGAAATATCCTTCTACATCCCTAACCATTAAAAAGTTCTTCTCATATCCTTGTACATTTTATGAATCCCAAGATGGATACTTAATCTAGACTTATGACATTCTTGAAGGAATTCCATTCTTAATCCATCCATATCAGGAACACATAGCCAACCATTTAATCTAGGAATACCCGGTCATTTATCTTAAAATCTGAATATTAACCTTCTTAGGTTCCTTAAATAAGCTCATCCAACTTCTCATCCTTTGTTTATTGTGCGTAATTATCTCTCGTAAAGTTGATTCTACTTCCAAAAGAGATAGAACCGTGTTCCATCTCAAAGCGTCTGTTACAATATTGACTTTCCCAGGCTTGTATATGATATCTAGGTCGTATGATGTGAGAATTTCTAACTACGTCCACTGTCTCAAATTCAGATCCTTCCCGAAGAAAAATTACTTTAGAGGTTTATGATTAGTGAAAAGATCAAAATTTTCACCCAATAGATAGTCTCCACATTTTCAATGCAAAGACCACAGCTAATAATTCCGTATCATGCGTTGCATAGTTCTTCTCATGTTTCCTAAGTTGCTTACTAGCATTTGCAATGACCCTTCCATTTTGCATTAATTTGACGCCTACATCCACTCTATAAGCATCCGCAGAAATCACATATCCACTCTTTCCGTCAAGAATAGCCAGGACTGGCATACTTGCCAATCTTTTCTTCAACTCCTGAAAATCTTTTTCACAGTTCGGGGTCCAAATGAACTTCTCACCCTTCTTGGTCAACTTAGTCAAGTTAAAGAATATCTTAGAATAATCCTAAATGAATCTTCTATAGTATCATGCTAGTCACAAGAAACTATAAACTTTTTCGAAGTCCGTGGTTGCTTCAGTTGTTGCACAACTTCCTCTTTGATCGGGTCTATAGAGATACCATCCACTTTCACAATATTCCCCAAAAATCTTACTCTCGATTACCAAAAATGGCATTTGGAAATATTTTCCTTCAGTACATGCTTCAGTAAAGTCTCCAATACTACCTCAAGATGATATTGATGTTCTTCATCTGTCTTTGAATAGACTAGGATGTCATCGATAAAAACTAGGACAAAATTATTAAGGATTTTCCTAAAAACTCAATTCATTCAATCTACGAAATAAATTGATGCATTGATTATCCCAAAAGGCATAACTAACCATTCGTTGAAGAAATCTGGTCCTCTGCAAGTAGTTAATGAAATACTATCCTCGGTAATTCTTAAATGGTGAAATCCCATTACTAAGTCCATTTGAGAAAACACTATTACTCCATGAAGCTGGTCAAAAAGGTCATCAATACGAGGTAGAGGATATTCAATTTTAATAGCCACCTTGTTCAATTCACGATAGTTCACACACAGTCTTAGTGAACCATCAGATTTGACTACAAACGCAACCGTCGAGCCCTAGCTTGAAAAACTTGGTCGTATCAATCCTCTATTCAATAAATCATGAGTTTGATTCTCTAGTTCCATTATTCTCTCGAAGCCGTCTGTCTTTTTGGTTAAACAATTGGTTTTTCTTTAGGAATTAAATCTATTCGAAATTCTGTCTCATCGTGAGGGGGTAAAATTTAAGTTCTTCGGATATGTTAGAGAAGTCTCTGACTACCTTTAACGTTACCAAATTTTCCTGTAGTGTTTCCAAGACATACAAGAAATTACAGGTATGTATACCGGGTTTTCCACATGGTATTCTGGCTTTTCTTCCTATATTGGTTATCAAAGTTACCATTTCATTACCACATTCAATTTTAGCATGGAACTTACTCAACCAATCCAAACCCAGAATAAGGTCAAAGCCTTTAAAATCAAAAACATAAAACTCGAAGACGAAAAAATGAGAAAGATAAGAGATGGCCACGTTTTCACAGATCATCTTTAATCGAGTCTTTGCGCCTATAGGGTTGAATACACAAATAAAATATTGTGAAATTCTTGGGGTGAGATGAAATTTTTCTACCGATTCTAAAGAAATTAAACTATGCGAAGCACTAATATCAAATAAAACACAAACATAATCTCCATTTAAAAGTAAGGTACATTCCAGGACTCCTTTTCCCTTCACATCAGCTGAAGTTGATGGCTCATTCTTTATGGCATAAACCTTGGGTTGCGTTGCCTTCTTCATCAGTGGACAATTCTTCACCATATGCCCGGGATGTTGGCAAATTTAACAAAAAAAATTCTGAACTATTGAATTCCCCGGTCCTAATTGTTGATGCTGAGATTTTTGGTGTGTCTTGACTCCAAGATCCTTACAGAATCTTGCTATATGAACCTTTTACTTACAATTGTGGCAAATAGTGTCTTTGGAATGACCCTCTGATCCATTTCCTCCTATTTTTCCTTTTTCCTTGTTCTTCCATTTAGGGTTAAATTTCCTCTTATTAGAGTTGGTGTCACTAGTCCTTCCACTATGTGTAGTTACAATAAGCTTCTTCTTTTTCTCTAAAGCCTCATAACAGATCGCCATGTCAACCAAATCGATGAAAGATGCTTTCAAGTGTCCGGTAATTTTCTCATGAAAGCTCTCCCTCATTCCAGTTACGACATCTCTTTTTTCTTGATTGGTGTGTTAATTAGTTCAGGTCCAAAACAAGAAAGTTCATTGAACATGTTTTCATATTTAGCCACAGACATACTCCCATGTTTAAGATTCACTAGTACATAACTAGCCTATTGCTTCGTCTCATTTTCTATGGTTTAGCTTATAACCAAATAAAATGGTATCGTTTGCTTCAGTTGTATTAAAAACAAAAGCAAATGTGCTAAAGCAAATGATAATGATACCATACCTGTTGCTTCTTTTCGGTTCTTCGGTTGTGCTCACAACCAAGGCAAATAGTGTCATTTGCTTCGGTTTTGTTAACAACCGAAGCAAGTGCACTGAAGTAAATAATGTTATTTGCTTAGGTTGTTTGTATGATCAGAGCAAATAATATTATTTGTATTAGTTCCTTAGGAACCGAAGCAAATACTTTTATTTGCATCGGTTCTTTCAGAACTAAAGCAAATGTACTGAAGCAATAATAAGTTATATTACTCTAACAAAATGCATATATTAACAATCATAAACAATAGCTTGCAAATTTATTATTCATAGTTGTGTATGATTAATGATTGCTAATAAATAATTTATAATTTCTAGCTATTATAAATAACCAATAATTATTATTCATATTTAATAATTTATTATTTAATAACTAACATTTAGTAAATTATAGTTAATACTTGTTAATTACAATTAATAATTAATAAGAAATTTAATAATTAATATTAAAAAACTAGTAGTCAACAATTATTAATCAATATTTGATAATTAAATTTTAATATTTAAGTATTATTTAATAACTAAGATGTAATATTTAGTAACTACGATTAAATAATTAATTATATAATAATTAAGGCTAGTATGTGATAACTAAAAATTATTAATGTAATTAAATACTTATGAAGTAATCTTTAGTATTTGATAACTAGATTAATAATGACTATTAAACAAATAATTAATAAATGACCAATAATTAAGAAAAATAATTAATAATTTATAATTACATAGAAATATTAATGATTGAGAATTAACAATAAGCATTTAATGTTTTACAATTATAATTAATAATTATATTTAATATTTAAACAAATTTAAAATAAAAAATAGTAGTTTCTATTTAATAATATTTTTTAATGAATACTATTGACCATTTAATAATTAAATTTATTGTTTAATTATAATTAGTAATTTTTATTAATTAATTATATTTTAGATAAATAGTAGATAACAAATAGTACTTTATATTCTCAATTTAATATTGATTGTTTAATAATTAATAAATATAATTAAACAAGTAGTTTTAATAATCAATATTTAATACTTATTTTATATAATAATTTTTAATATATTTCATTGAATGATTAAAAATTACAATTGACCAACTACTATTAAATAATTAATAATTAGTAACAGATATTGATTTTTTGTTATTAATAAGTACTATTGAATAATCAATAATTGCTTTTTGTAAATAATAATTTGTTATAGTTAATTATTAGTAATTAGTAAATCATGATTAATACTTATTGATTACATTAAATAATGATTTAATAAATAAATAATTTACGATTAATATTTAATGATTATTGTTTATCATTTAATATTTAGTTAATATGTAATATTTAGTAATTAAGTAGTAATATTAAATAATTAAATTATTTTTGGCAAAGCCGGCCGGTTTTTAAAGTGACCGCAAACACTTTTATAATTACCAATAATAAGTACACGTACAATAGGAGGTTGGTGGTTGCCAACCTGCTACAATTCGATTTTTAAGGTGGACCGTCCACCGTCATTCTATCTTGGTTATAATACAGGAGGTAGATATTTTCTAGACTACTAAGAATGGTTTTTAAGGTGGTTTGTCCACTATTGCTCCACAACGGGGGCCACACTTTTGAATATAACATTCTACAAAGTAGAGATTACATTTTTTTATAGGCTAAATAAAATAACCTAGTACAATAGCTAAGTACACAGGGTACGCAGCAAGGACCAAGTAGCTTAAAGCACTGTAGCCATAAAACTATGTAGAGGGATATAACAAGATGCACCCAATTTCATCATCAGACGTGACATAAGGCAAGACAGAGAAGAGATAGCTACAAAGTAGCATAACCATACTTTGCTTATAATTTCTTGAGCACCACACCGAACAACATGCAGCGACAGCTTTTTAAAAGTTCCACCTATGTAGTTAGGCACGAGCTTGACCATTCATAAGGCCAGAAGAGGGTAACACCATAAGATTGGGAGGATTAAAAAATTCGATGTATAGAGGATAACAACGTCGAGAGCTGAAAGCTTCACAAGTGTCACTACTAATTGCAATGAACTGAACTAAGCCAGCGTACCCAAAATAAAACCCATGAATAAACCCGACATCACCACCTTACTTTGTACAGGCACCACCATCAGAGTTGCTCAGTCAGTCCCTTCCCTAAACATAACAGCTAAAATCAGTGTATAACATCTGGTGTATAGCTGTCGGTTACCAGAGAAGAAACAACCAAACAAACACCAGACAGTAACCACTCTTACAACATAGTTACATGATAAGAGATCCAAGCTTAGAGCCATTGGTGAACAACCAAACACCATAAAAATACTAACAACAACCAAAATCACAAGACTGAGCAACATAACTACCAACAAGACAAGAACATAGAAGACATTGAAGACCAAACATGCGAGATGAACCATCACAGACACATGACCGTGACGCGAAAACAAATCAGCAAAGAGGGAGTTGCTACACTCTATGTAAATTCCACGTTAGCGCCGAAAACCCCACCAAAACCATGACTACCAGTTGAATAACTTGCAGCGAGGCAAGTAGTTTCCTGAGATGGCCCCTGCACAGTAGAGGGGAATGCTAATTGTAGCAGATTTGGAGAGATTAGTGTTGAAGCGATGAGACAAAGAAATTAGGGGTTTTAGAGCTCAGAATGGATTGCTAGGGCAAGCTTAGATATGGAAATGACAAAGGAGAAACACGGAGGCGTACCACGCATGGCAAAAGCAAGGAAAAAGGGAAAAGATAAAAGTGAGAAGATGGAAGTGAGGAATAGAAGGTGGGTGAGATGAAATAATATCGAATCCCTATCTCCATTTACAGTCTTCCTCCACGTTTGAAGCTTTTGCTCTCAATCGATTATAATTATGAATTTTTTGAATAACTAATTTTTAATAATCTCTATTAAACAGTTAACTTTTAGTAATTATATAATTATTAAGGCTAATATTCAATAATTAATATTAAAATTTAATGCTCTTGAAGTGATATTTATTATGTAAATCAATTTTAAATAATTAATAAATAACAATTATTACTAGATAATTAATAATGACTATTAGATAATTGAAATAAATTGTCAATAATTAAGAATTTTTTTTAATGATTCATATTTAATAACTCAGAAGCACTAATTATTAAGAAAAATATTTAATACTTAATACCTAATATTTAGTAAGTACTAATTATTAAATTCTATTAAATAAGTAATTATTATTAATTATATAATAATTAAGAAAAATATTTAATTAAGCTTATAATTAATAAAGTTAATTTTTGTTATAGATAATAATTATGAATTATAAATTATAAATTATTTGTTGGTAATTATTTATTTTAAATTATGTATAATTAACCCATCTAAGTTATTTTTTGGCAAAGCCGACCAGTTTTTAAGGTGACCGCAAACACCTTTATTATGACTAATAATAAAATACAATGAAGTATAGGTGATTGTTAGTGGACAATCAGCTAAGGTTTTTAAAGTGGACAATCCATCACATGTGCTGGATTGAAGTGTCCAGCTCACTATACAAAGAAAACAGGAGTGAAGCAATGAAACTTCAGTTACCTGATTACTAGTCTCCACTGGCTGACTGAGAAGAAGAGGCGGAAAATGAGGAGGCAGAAGTTGGTGAGGAAGATTCGGGACCAGTGTCATTTAGCAAAGTTGCAAAGAGGCTAGTAAGATTAGGCAAGTACTCAACATTGTTCGTGTCATATATAAATTTCTTATCCCATGTTTCATCTGCCAAGATAGAGGCATTGTACTCGCCATATATACCATCAGAGTATAGCTTCAAATCTGTCCCATCATCATAATAATGCAGACACGTGACTTCAACATTTTCATCTTCTTCACCATCAGAAATAAACCTATAATATACCTTACGTCGAGGATCATACTGAAGTAAACCCAGGATTTCTCCAGCGTTACCCAAACCACATCATCCATGCGAGCTCTCTTCTCTACAACTTCGTCTGCGACTTCAACATCAGCTACTTCCTTATGACAAGAGGGAACATCATCCAGAACTGGTCCTTTTGCTTTAGGAATCCAAATACTAGCAGGTGGTTTGCGAAGGGGGGTATTGGCCTTAATGGGACCATCCACAGGGTGTTTGCAAGCATCAAAAAGTGCCCAAAAGTGTGTAAAATAGAGCATATATCGAGTTGCCAAGAATATTGAACATCAACAAACATATCACGACCATCAATAGTAACTTTAGGTTTAGAAGGAAGAGGCTTACTTGAAGATATTTCAACCAAAGCCTTCGCAAAGACAAGATTTTTCCTTGATTCAGTATTGGCATCAAAACATTTGAATCTCCCAATTCTACTAGCTAGCCAATTAAAACTAGAAAGCGTTTGAAGCATGGTGGGAATCTTGGTGAAGATAGTCCAAACCGGAATAGAATGAACTCTTTCCCTTGCACTTTCAACTGAGGTACTCCAAGAGGTAATTATAAACGACTTACCACCAATAATTGCCGGATCAGATTCCAATACTCTTCTTCTTTCTTCTGCATTCGGGAATTTAAAATAGAACATAAGATTCATGTAATTGACACAGAGGCCTCCTCTCGAATTCCACGCTTTGGAACAATGCTCGCGAACATCAAGGTAGGGAAATACCTGAATCAAGAAAGAAGCCAACAAGGAAATCTTTCAAATGGTTAACACCTTCCAGAACAATATACATTGGTGGAGTAGCATTATCCGGGGTGTCATTAAATTCATGAGGACTGTAAGCGACTACACACCTAGGTAGAGATGTAAAGAAAGAGGAGTACGTTGGAGCTTTTGGAGGGGCTGAACTGACTGGCGCAGATGGCTTAGACGCAACAAGGACGGTTGCAGAAAATTCATGAGCAGGTTTGTTGGGTATAATAGGGTTAGTGGCAATTTTTGCATTTACTAGTTCAGACGCTGCCGTTACATAGAGTTTAGGTTTGGATATCAAAGCACGTTCAACCACAATAGAAGGCCTTTCAGCATTTCTAGCATCCACATTTACAAGTGTACTCACATTCACTTCTTGCAAAGACATGCCATCGCTATTCAACCCAGGTTCAGAAGTATGACATATAGTATAACCTTTTTTAGTCCATAATGTTGCGTCAACGTTGGTCCACCTCTCCGGCATTTCAGTAGCAAGCAGTCCAATGAGCGAAGTAAGGACATGGGTAGTAAAACCCGATAGCGGGAGAATAGGCAAAGCAACAGTGTCATCAGCGGGTGAATGTAGATCTTGTATAGAGACGACCATATTCTTACTGACAACATCGGGCACAACGCTCGAGGATGGACGGGAAAAAGGCTTACCAAATCCAAGCGCGCTTGGGTCAGATCTGGAAGTGGGTTTGTGCTTTTTCGCCATTGAAGGAGGCGAGGGATAGATTAGAGAGTGTGAGGAAGAGAGGCAGAGAATAAGGGACTGATAGATGCGTGGATAATGGTGAGGTGAAGGAACATAGAGGTAGCAGCTAAAAAGAGATCCAATCGCCAATTCGCCATTTTTTTGGTTGAACGAAAAGCTAAATTTTTTTTGAACCCATCTAAGTTTTAAGCTACAAATTATTAATTACTATTTATAGATTATTTAAATAAGTATACTTAATATCTGTTATTAATTATAATTTTTATTACAATATTTTAAGCAATAATATTTATAATATTAAGTATTACAATTAAGAAGTAATAAATAAAATAACACGTACATAATAACTAAAATTTTACAACTAATTTTCAGTCACAATTAAGAAGTAATAACTAATAAATATTATCCCTAACTTTAATAAAGAAAGTTCAAAGATTAGAATTTCCATGACATCCTTTTCAATTTTCAAAAACAACCGCATACATCAATGGAATCTTACCTCCGGTTTGCAACCTAAATTGATTTCAAATTATTATTTTTCCAAGCTAAAAAGGCAAGTTGTTTCAAATGTTATTTATTTGAAACATAGTTCATTACTGTTAAAAGATTACTATGCCATTTTTTACATCAAACTCTAAATAAATTTTTTCTTTCTTCATAATTTAATTCAACAATTCATCCTTACCTAGCCAAAAAAGGAAAAAAAAAAACAATGCATCCATATAAAATCATGAAGAAAATACATGATTTTTGTTCGAAATATCAGAATAAGATTCCTATGCTTCTAACAAAACATAATTTTGTCTTACGATGTGTTAATACAGTATTGTCCCTCCCATTAACTTTTGCAAATATAAAATACTTTCCCTCTAATAACTTTTCATTTCCCGCTTTATTTTTTGTTTCTCGCTATCTTCTTCGTGTTTTCTTTCTAACAAAAATTCATTGCTCAAAATCAAATCCACTTCATCGTTAAAATGGAATTTTTGTTTTTCTCAAATATAAAATATCTAAAAAATTAATGGCTCTTTGCTTTCCTTTTCTGCTGCCACTTTCTGTTCTTCACTTTCAAAACTTTTAGATCCTTACTTTCCATTTCGGCATCTCTTCCCCTTCTTTATTGTTTAAATCAGAATTGCTCCCTATATATTAAAAGAAAAAAAACTTGTGAACTGCCTCATTTCTTTATATTCGATCTGAAGCTCATTACTTTCTCACCCCCATTTTCTTTTTCTCCTCTACGTTGCCTCCCTTCTTCAATCACCGCCCCATCCCCTCGCATGTTGCCAACTTCCACCGCATTTAGCGCTATATCAGCCTCTGACTCCTCCCTATTTGATCCGCCACCACAACCATAAGCACATAGACCACCAATGTAGTTGACCTCCACTCACACCAACCTGCTCAGCCTCCTTAGCCTCACCAAGCTCTAATTTGACAAAACAGTAGTCAATCCTCAAGCCCATTTCTCATGACCACTTCTCACAGCCTTGATGGTCTGACCATTCTCATCCCTTGCTAAGATAATGTAACACCCCATATTTTCTATGAACGTCAAAGTAACAAATTAAAGCATACTTAATTTTTAAAAGATGAATTAAGGGAAATGGGTTACGCCATTGCATTCGTCTTGGAATTCTACTTGGAATAAAGTCCAAGTTTGCATAAATCGGTCTTCGTACGAAGAAATTATGGCACTTAGAAGTTTCAGGAAATTAAAATAAAAACCAGCCCGAATTCAAAATTTAAAAGTTCTAAATTCAAAACACACACCCGGGCTGGGCGGAAAATTTCCCGCCCAGGACCCAGGTCGACACAGGTCGACCAGGGGGTCGACTTGGGGGTCGACCTCCCTCCTATTTCCAGATCCGAGGACTGGTTCGTTTTTCTGCATTTGGATGCCCGTTCTAACCAGATTCGTTGATCCCTATGCTATATAAACACCCCTAAGGCTACAATTTTCTCTAAACAACTTCATTACGCATATACTCTGTCCCAATTCATATCAAAATCAAAGACGGGGTTATGCTGCTCAAATTTTTCGTGGAATCAAGTTAGAATTCAAGTAGGGAATCAAAGGCTAATTCAACGACTTTCAACAACTATTTTTTAAGAATCAAATCAAATCTAAATTAGAAGAAAAATTAGTCTACATCAAAGGAGAGCTATTCAATTTCAGAAAACAGATTCTAGAAAATAAGATTTGCCTTTGTTTTGTAAGTTCAGTTACTTTTTAGATTTGAACACCTAGGCCTAATTGTGGCATGTAATAAAATGAATATGAGAATTTGCCTGATGTAAGTAATCCTTCCACTTGAATCCGTGCTTGTATTTGCCTTTGGGAACCATTATTGACTATAGAATTGGTCCAATCATATCTATCCTTGTTGTGTATCGGAATTGGAATCCTGTTTAAGTTCATGATATAACTCTTGTCAAACTTATACATCTGTGACGGTTCATGATGATATTCATATCATATCTCTATGCCTGCAATGTATTCTATGCAAAACTTGTCAATTTGGTATATCAAATTTATTGGAGCAATAGTTCTTATCGTCATATGCCTAGTATGTTCCATATTGTTTCTCCGCTTATTTCATGAATCTTGCGTTGAATCTCGAAATACGTATGTTATGAATGCGGGGGTAATTGGGTATAACATGAAATTGACATTATTTGGCATAATTTGGATCATGTAATATGGCATGAACGGCAAACTATGTAATTTGACATGAAAAATCTAGATTTGGAGAAAACTGTAAATTGGAATATTAATCTAGATTGGGCATAACCATTGGTTGAGACGCCAAAGCATAAGGTATGTTGGGGTATTGGGGCATGACTATTATTACAAACTTGGGAAGATTAGGTGTAGCCTATTTTGAGTAATAACGTGAAATTGAATTTGGGGGCCATAACTTGCAATTAGCTTTGTTGGGCATAACATGAGAATTGGAACATGACTGGTTGGGATAATTAACATGTAAATCTATACTTGGACATTTATGGTAAATGTGGCATAATCTGAAATTGACAACAATTGTGAATAATTTACATATAAACTGTAGATATGTAAATTAGTGAAAAGATGAACATGCCTAACCCGAGGTTAGATTGAGTTGTGGTGTAAAACTACCCGACACATCCAGTAACCACAACAACACCTATCTGATGTGATAGGTTAGTGCATCATGCCCAATAAAAACTCGAGGGTAGATTGAGTTGTGGTGTAAAAATGCTCGAAATCGCCCGGCACATCCAGTAACCACAAAAACACATATCTAATGTGAGAGGTTGGTGCATTAATAATAAATTAATGCTAATGACACATGCTAAGTATAGGAGGATTAGGCTAATGACACTTAACCAGTATGACATAAGATATGGGTGGGTTAAGTTAAACATGAATGGACAAGGGACACCTAACCAACAAGACATGATGTATGGTAAGGTTAAGTTAACTAAGGGAACACTTATCCATTATAACATGTTAACTAAACAGATGGATGAGGTTAGGTTAAATAAGAAACACTAAACCAATATAACTTGATTTGTGGTAAGGTTAAGTTAAAACAAGAAGGAAACACTTAACCAAAGCAACATGACAAGTAGGTGGGCTAAGTTAACTTGAATTGATTGATGACACTTAACCAATACAACATAATGAATACGTGGGGTTAAGTTAACAAGAAACACATGACCGATATAACTTGATGAACGAATGGGGTTAAGTTAATAGGAAACACTTAACCAATCCAACATGATAAGTGAGGAGGGTTAAGTTAATAAGGAACACTTAACCAACATGACATGGTGAATGGGTGGGTTAAGTTAACATGAATGGACAACACTTAACCAATATGACATAACGTGCGGGAGGGTTAAGTACATATCGGTTTGGTGGGTAATATTAGTAAATATAGGCCCACAAACTTAACCATTAAATAAACATGCTTGAATCAGTGGGAGGGTTAAGTACATATCAAGCTGGGTGGGTAATATTAGTAAATATAGGCCCACAAATCGAACCATTAAATAAACATGCCTGAATCAGTGGGAGGGTAAAGTACATATCGAGTTGGGTGGGTAATATTAGTAAATATAGGCCCACAAACTTAACCATTAAATATACATGCTTGAATCAGTGGGAGGGTTAAGTACATATAGAGTTGGGTGGGTAATATTAGTAAATATAGGCCCACAAACTTAACCATTAAATAAACATGCTTGAATCGGTAGGATGGTTAAGTACATATCGGGTTGGTGGGTAATATTAGTAAATATAGGCCCACAAACTTAACCAGTAAGAAACCCTAGTAATGGGGACCCATTTCAGCAGTAACCCACATAGATGTATCATGGTACCCTGAACTAGGCAGGGTGGGGCACGATTACTGGGCTGATTATAAGTGGTCAAAATAACGGCAAGGGGTACGTGATTGTAGGTTCCAACGGTTTACGGGCGTGCACGTACTCCGGAGTAGGAAAAAGTAGGCACTGGGTACTAGTAGTTATACACTGTGCATCTTGAATCATGTCGGGTTGCTATCATAAGGATTGATACACCTTATGGTGGGACCAACACAGGGTATCTACACGCAAGAGAAGGCCGATTGACACAGACACAAGAGAAATTAATACAAGTAGGGAGTCGATCGATAGGGTAGTAAGGGTACGTCTAACACATTCATGGCAATTAGGCAGATTGAGGTGGAATCCTTATAATAGATGTACACCTAAAGGCTACCACAATTGCGGGGATTGGGATCACGTTATCATATTATCATTTTATACAGATTACCAGTTGGGACACTGGTTAGGTGGTGCAGAGACGTAGAAATTAGAATAACAGGGTAGTATCGAAGCAGGGAAAGAGTAGAAGCGCATTCAGTTTATCTTGCCTTATCATGCCTTATGGTTATCATATGTTATCATGTTATCCCTGTTATCACGGTTTTGTCTTATATTCGTTTATTCATGTCATGTTGCTTTTACCTGTTCACATGCTGAAAGTCACTGAGCTTACCCGACTTATGTCTGACCTAGTTTGCTTTCGCCTCTTTTCTTTCGTTTTCCCCCCAGGTAGTTAGGGAGGGAATAACTTAGCTTAGTTTGGACCACTTCTCTTTCAAAGCTTGAAGATCAATTGGTGTATTGCCCTGAACTCTGTTTTCCACTTCTATGGCTGGCTCATGCTTTATTGGGGAATATCATTGTCATTTTATGCTTCTTTATTTTGTTAAACAAAACAGATACTTTAGTATTGGAAAACAATCTTTGTACAAGCTGTTTTATCAATGAAGTAAAGTTTTATTTATTTACCGCTGCTTTAATTATCTGTCTTGTAATTTATCTGCATCTTTTACCTAAAACATTCCACCGAAGTTAAGGCATTCCCTTTGTGAGTGACCTTAACGGATGTGGAGTGTTTCAGATAATGTGTTGGTGAGGCACTTGGATATTTTATCTTGGTTCTATTTTGAAAATGAGCTGCCAAAAAGAAGAATCATGCTGCTAATGTTTATCCTGCCTATGAATTTTCAACTTGTAATGATGCTTTGCCTCACACACTTTTTATAGGAAGTTCAGTAGTCGGGTTTACTGGTTGTATTGTTTCTAATGATTCCGGATGGCAGTTTGTATAGACTGATGGATGGATTTGGTGAATGCGGAGTGGTTTCAGATGGAAGAAAGGATTGATTGTACTTGGTGGTACGTTGAAGAAGGAATTTGATGATAGGTTGTTGTCGGGTTAGTGAAGTTAGGCGAGGGCAGCTGAATGGAATGGTGCAGAGGCTGTTCGGTGGTGGTTCTATGGTGATGCGGTTTATGGATTTGTGGTGGCAAGTTGAAGATACAATATTTGTTTGATGTGGAGATTGTTGTAGGTTGTGTAATGGAAGAGTTTGAAGGAGTTGAATTGTGTTTAGTTTAATGTGTGAGTATGTAGGAGGTTGGTTCGCCAGGCAGTCGAATGAGAGTATGTATAGGTTTTTTTGGTGTTTGAGGTCGTAAAGTAAATGCTATAATATGATTGTTTGATGGATGTAGCACTGGAGATGCTTGCATGTGCAAGTAGAGTTGTACTTGGAAAATTGAGTGGACAGTGGTTAGAAGGTAATGCCTAGGCAGTGTGGTTTTTGCGAAAGAAAGAGGGGTTATAGATGAGTGGGGATGAATTTGACACTTTAGTGATTAGTTGGAAAACACACAGAAGTTGAAATGGTAGTTGTTTGGTGTTGGATAAAATGCATGAGAAATACGAATGCAGAAGTGTAACGGCCCGTATTTGATGTATCGAAGGATCATAAAATGTTTTTATTTAATTTCCAAGGGTCTAACCACTGTCATCTTTTGTTATGTAGTTCATGGGAATGTGAAACATGTCTATGATTTTTATCAATTCTGTTCGTGACCATTTTTCCCTTATTATTTTTGTTTATGGCGTAACTTTTGAGTGAGGTAGAATAAGGAGCTGGGATCGATCTCATTGGATCAGGAGTGGTATTGTCAATTCCGTAGAGTGGTCACATTAAGGATTTGACTGAGCTGTTAGGGAGAAATTGTTGTTTTTGTGTTGTTTGTTTACTGGAAAGGCTAATTAGTCATTAGTGGGCTGATTAGTGAGGTCCATTAAGGCTAGGTGATGTTGGCTATAAATAGGAGGGTAGGGGTAAAGAGATTGGTTTAATCTCTTCACTGCTCATTTGGCTAGATGCCTATGATTCTCCGGCTCAATCAAATACACCTCCACTCCATTTCAATTCATAAATCTGTGAACTAGAATTGAAGATCAACAAGGAAGGGTAGATCACATCAATTGGATTGATTCATAAATCGTTCTTTGCTGTTCTTCGCTATCCGATATTAGAGATTGTTGGTTGGTGGATATTTTGTGGATTTGGTGAGTGATATTCGTCTCTCATACGGATTCAATCAAGTTTATGGGTTTGTTTGATCTTAGATCCATTCATGTAGGTTATATTCCCCTAGATCTAATCAATGTAAGTATAATTTGAATTCAGATCACACCATTCGTTTATCGTTATTTCATGTTTTGGATAAATTGTATGCATAGATTTTCATCGTTAAAGCTTAGATTGGTTGGTTAGAGAAAATTAGAGGTTTGGTTGATCAGAATCGGAGGAAACTTGGCGGAGGAGCTCCGGAGGCGGAGTCGAGGAGATCTGGAAAGTTTGAGCTCTAAACTCAAAGATCCATGATGGACTGGGTGCGATCCATGGATGGGTCAAGAACACTCCATCACAGAAGTTGTCAAAATGAGCCGATTTTTGGTGGGATCGATAGGCATGATTTATGAAGGTTATCTATGAAGTTTGGTAGCCGTTGGACCTAATATGATGAAGTAGTGACTCGACGAATGTTGTGACTTCAATGTTGAATTCATATGGAATGTTCGTAGCAGGGTCGAGTGATCGTTGATCGTGGGATGATGCAATGATGTATTGAAGTAGGATCAAAAGGTGATTTGAGCTCGTAGATAATGGATTGCTCGAGAAGGTGCTTAAGCTTATGAATATAGTCGTCAGGGAGGATGGCTAGAGTTTTGAAGTGCCAAGGGATTATCGTTGGTCAGAGGTTCTAGTGGATTCAAAGAAGGAGTATAATGGGGATGCCCAAATGACTAGATGGTTAGTCGAGTACTTTAGGCAATCATGATGGACCTTAATACAAGTCACGATGGTGTATGGAGTTTTGCTAGAACTGTGGTACGTTGCAATTACTCTTGACGGATGGCAGGATGGGCCGGTCATACGATTAATGATGGATTCAAGGTAAGGTAGATGGTGATCGCCAGGGACATGGATGTTGTTGTTTGATTGTATCATCATGTGTGGATCATTCGACGTTGATAAAGATATTTCCTTGTTGCTTATCTGATGTTGGTTTAGGCCTTCAGGGTTTGTGCTTAGGAGATATTGAACTCGATTGGGATGATTTATACTTGATAATTGGTTGTTATGGATGTTCTCATTTTTTGTTTCTTCTCAAACTCTATAGGAAGGCTATCACCATGGGTTGTGAAAGAGAAGTGGGACTGGGAATCCTATTTTGTTGAGGTGTTGGGCAAATCAGATGATTGTTCTTCCTATTACCATATGCTTTATTGTTGATGTTGGTAGTTGTTTTACCGCTCATTAAGACTACTATCTGACTCAAGGTTTTATGTTTCCTCTTATTACCTTGAGTTGTTCATCAATGTTGTTGATGGACAAACTAACTGATAGGTAGTAGATCTTGATGAAGACGATGCTGCTGAGCGACGACGAGCAGGAGGCTAACGTACTACTATCTACTATATATAATTGTTGTTTCCGCTGATGTTGTTGATATGTTGCTCTGAGTGAAATTATAGTGAGTCCCTTTGTGCAAATTTCATGTAATACGGTTGTTTTGTATTGGATATTTTTATGGAAATATGATAGTTGAAATTCTGTTCTATTGTGTTTCACTATCATTTCCTATCATATATGTTCCATTATATTTTATCCATGCGCTGTGAGTTATATGACATATTCCATTGGTATTATTTTACCTTGATGACCGTCCATAGCTGACTGGCACATCTTTCAGCGTACTATTCCCTTTGTTAAATGCGGGAGTAACGGGCGGTCGTCACATTTGTTATCAAACCTTTGATTAATCGATTTTATCCAAAGTTCGTAGACATAATGACGCATAAGAGACATATTTGTATTTTTCTAATGAATGACTACTATATTATAGTGTATAATATGGTCGCGTTTGAACTCCATTGCAGTTTTTCTCATGTGTAGACTTATCATTCTATTTTCAGATTTAGAATGAGTCGTCGATTTTCGAGACATACTACTAGGGACGAACCTGCTCCTAGAGGGGGATTGGGAGAAGATCTACCCGATTATCCAGCTACGTTCGAGGCCATGATGGCAACAATCATGAGGAGGGTACCCACTCTTGAAGCAGCTGCGATAGATGTTGGAGTTCATGTGTAGGTACCTAGGGTGGTTGATTTTGCTAAGCTGTGTAAGGATTTCACCACTCTTGGTAGAAAGCCATTTTTGGGTAAAGAGTTGACTGTAGAGATTCAAGGGTGGCTTGATACTTAAGTTCGGATATTCGGAGATTTGCTTATTAATGATGCAACTAAGAGGAAGCTTGCATCGAGGCACCCACAAGGCAGAGCTATGAATTGGTGGAACTCTGTCGCTTTAGAGACTCCTGAGGATGAGATTACTTGGGATCAATTCCGAATCAATTTTGAGAAAAATTTCATTACTACGCCGAAAAGTCAGTTTTGTTCAAGAACTTTGTTGAGCTAAAGCAGAATGGTCGACTAGTGTTGGAGTACGTTTATAAGTTTGAAGCCTTGTTCAAGTATGCTCGTTCGTATATTGAGACTCCTTATCAAAAGAACGAATAGTTTGTCATGGGCTTAGATACATATCTTGGGAAGCAGTTGGTTGATCATTTGGATGACGCTTATGAAAAGATTGTTGAGAAAGCTTTATGACACGAGAGTTTGTTTCCCAAGGAATAAGTTGTTGTTGCAACCGACGAGGATCCAAAGCAACATCAGGGTGGTGGTAAGAAGAAGGGGAATGGAAAGAGGAAGTAACAATAGAAGAAAGGAAAAGATGGCCAGAAGAGGCAGAAAAGCAAGGTGATTTGCTACAACTTCCAGCAGAAAGGCCATTATTCCAAGGACTGTAAGAATCCAACATCTGAGAAGAAGTGCCATAATTGTGGTTAGCCTAGGCATTTCAGGAAGGATTGTCCTGAACCTTCGAAGGGTAAGAAGATTGTGAAGGCATATGCTTTAGTGGCTATACCAACTTCTTTAAAATCTCCCACAGCAGTAGAGAAAGGGAAGAGTGTTATTGTTCAAGGTACGCTTTCTATCGGGGATGTTTCAATTTGAGTGTTGATTGATATTGGAGCATCACATTCTTTTACTTGCAATGAGCTTGTGTGCCAGTTGGGTATGGAACCCGAGGTTGTTGATAGACTATTAATTGTGACCAATCCTATAGGGGGTTTGTCTAGTCTTTGTATAATTTATTGTGGTCTAGTGTTGTCGAGTAATGGTTGCTCTTTTGTGTGTAATCCAGAGTTAGCTAAGAGCTAAGAGTAATGGTTGCTCTTTTGTGTA
Organism: Allium sativum; assembly: GCA_030737875.1. Classification (NCBI taxonomy): domain Eukaryota; kingdom Viridiplantae; phylum Streptophyta; class Magnoliopsida; order Asparagales; family Amaryllidaceae; genus Allium; species Allium sativum. Next base: position 308,152,660 of record CM060912.1, on the reverse strand, counting down.
TAACTCTTTATTGTGGTCTAGTGTTTTGGAAATTTTGCGAAAGCACTAGCTAAGAGCTAAGTTTTCGAAGTGTCACTTCTAGAAGAATGAGGTGAGATTCTTAAGCCATGTTGTTTCTAGAAACGGAACAGTGGTGGATCCCGCTAAGGTGGCAGCAATCCAGGATTGGGATATGCCTAAGAATGCGATGGATATTAGGAGTTTCCTTAGGTTGGAAGGATATTATCATCGATTTATCAAGGATTTGTCCAAGATAGTTGCGCCAATAATAGGATTGACAAATCAAGTGTTCATATGGGATGCGACGTGTGAGCAAGCTTTCAGAATCCTGAAAGAGAGACTAACGAGTGCTCCTTTTTTGATTATTTTAAGAAGGAATGATGCATGTGGTACCAGACTTGGAGAAGTGCTGATGCGGAAGGATAAAGTTATGGTCTACGCGATTCGACAACTTAATCCGCACGAAAGGAATTATCCGACTGATGATTTGGAGTAGCAGCGATCTTCTTTGCTCTGAAGATGTGGAGACATTACCATTTAGGAGTTTGATTTGAGCTGTTCACAGATCACTATCGTTAAAGAATCTTTTCTCCCAAAGGAACTTCGGCAGCAGTGGTGGTTAGTTTTTGGCATCTTATGATTTTGGTATTGCCTATACTCCGGGTAAAGGTAACGCAGTGGATGATGCGTTAAGTCGAAAAAATTCTAGTTTAGGATTGATGCTTTCGGAATGGAAGTACCTTGAGTTCTTGGAAGGATTTGATTTCAGACCTAGGTGTGATTTAGAGCCAAAAATGTTGGCGAGCTTATCAATAAGGCCAACTCTCATTGAAAGGATTGGCAAAAGCCAAAAGCTTGTCGAGATCATCCATAAGTTGGAAGCAAGAGTGGAACCAGAAAAGGAATTCAAGGTTGATCGAAATGGTTGGCTTCGGAAGAAAGGATGACTGGTTGATCCTGATATTGATGGAGTGAGAGATGAGGTTCTGAGAGAATGTCATTACTCTAAGTTGAAGATTCATCCTGGTGGTAATAAAACATATTGGGACACGAAGCAAGTTTATTACTGAGAAGGTATGAAGAGGGATATTGGGAATTTTATTTCCAAATATATGAACAGTTAGTTGGTGAAAGCTGAACAGAAAAGGCCAAGTGGATTGTTTTAGCCATTGGAAGTTCCTACGTGGAAATGGGAGCAAGTACCAATGGATTTTATCGATGGACAACCTAGGAGCAAGGAGATAAATGAAGGTATTTGGGTCATAGTGGATCGCTTGATAAAAAACGCAACGTTTATTCCTGTCAGATTGGCTAGGACAACGTCGAAGTTAGCTGAGCTATACATTAAATGGATGGTTCGATTCCATGGTATCCCGAAGAGTATATTCGGTGACTGAGACCCATTGTTCACTAATGGATTTTGGAAGAGTTTGCAAGATAGTTTGGGAACCGAGCTACATTTGAGTACGGCTTATCATCCCCAGACTGATGGTCAAACCGAGCGAGTGAATCGAGCATTAGAAGATCTCCTTAGAGCTTGTGTATTCGATTTTGGGGGATCATGGGAAGACTATCTACATTTGGTTGAGTTTTCATATAATAACAGTTACCACTCAAGCATTGGAATGGCACCATACGAGGCATTGTATGGTAGACCATGTAATTCTTCAGCATGTTGGTCAGAGACTAGGGAAAATTGATGTTTGGGCCTAAAATGATAAGATAGACATTGGATTGTATTGAGACCATTCGACAACTAATGAAGGCAGCCCAGGATCGTCAGAAAAGTTACACCGATAAACATCGTAAGGATTTGTAATTCGACGTTGGCGATATGGTTTTCGTTAAAGCTTCACCTTTAAGGAACATTGTTCGATTCAAAAGCAAAGGAAAGTTAGCTCCAAGATTCGTTGGTCCATTTTCGATAGCCGAGCAAATTGGAAAGCCCGCATATGGATTGACTTTATCTGAGAAGATGTCGAGCATGCAGAATGTTTTTCATGTGTCTTTTCTACGGAAGTGTGTGCACGATTCGAATGTGGTGGTATCTCTGGATCAATATGAAGAATTAGAAGTCGAATTCGTAGTTTCAAGACTTAGTAAGCTGCTTCGAGTTGTGGGGAATGACACGAAACAACTTAGGAGGAAGGTGGTTAAGCTAGTTAAGGTACAATAAGGAGAGGATTATAACGACTGTACATGGGAAATGGAAAAAATTATAAAGGTGACCCATCCAGAATTCTTCGTGTGGTATGACCCATTGATATCATTTCAACCTTAGACCATAATAACTTGTACTAATTTTAGAATTCCGCATGCTAGGTTAAGGCTATGGTTGCATCGCTTGTTGGATGCTAGATTGGATGGTAGATTGGCCGCTCTGGATGGTGGGCATGTGGAATAGTTTTTATTGCATGTGCTGGCTTAGAATTTCGAGGGAAAAAAATTCTAGGGGGGAGGGGAGAATGTAACGACCCGCATTTTACTATCGAAGGATCATAAAATATTTTTATTTAATTCTCCAAGGGTCTAACCATTCTCAACTTTATTATGTTATTCATGGGAATGTGAGATATGTTCATGATTTTTGCCAATTATGTTCGTGACCATTTTTCCCTTGTTATTTTTGTTTATGGCATAACTTTTGATTGGGATCGAATTAGGAGTTGGGATCAATCTCATTGGATCGGGAATGGCGTTTCCCATTCCATAGAGTGGTCACGTTAAGGATTTGGCTGAGCGGTTTGGGAGAAATCGTTGTTTATGTGTTGCTTCTTTTCTGGACAGGCTAATTAGTCAATAGTGGGATGAATACTGAGGCCCATTAAGGCTAGGGGTTGTTGGCTATAATTACGAGGGTAGGGGTAAAGAGATTGGTTTAGTCTCTTCACTTTCTCATTTGGTTGGGTGCCTGTGATTCTCCAGCCCAATCAAATACACATCCACTCCATTTCAATTCATAAATTCGTGAACTAAAATTGAAGATAAACAAGAAAGGGTAGATCACATCAATTGGATTGATTCAAAGGTCATTCTTTACTGTTCTTCGCTGTCCGAGATTAGAGATTTTTGATTGGTGGCTATTTTTTGGATCTGGTGAGAGATAATCATCTCTTATACGGATTCAATCAAGTATATGGGTTTGTTTGATCTTAGATTCATTCATACATGTTATATTCACCTAGATCTAAACTATGTAAGTATATTTTGAATTCGGATTACACCATAGGATCTAATTTAGTTAATTATAACAGTTTTTCACATGTTAATATTGAAATCACATGTTAATTATTGATTATATGCAAGGTAGATCAAATTATTAACTCATTTATCGTTGTTCCATGATTTGGTGAATTTGGCATGATTGTATGAAGATTATTTATCATGCTAATGATTGTATGATGATTATTTTTAGTGCTATTGATTGTTTGGTCAAAAATTCATGTTTTGGATAAATTGTATGCATAGATGTCATCATTAAAGCTTAGATTGGTTGGTCGGAGCAAATCGGAGGTTTGGCTGATCGGAATCGAACGAAACTTGGTGGATCAGCTTCGGAGGATAAGTCGAGGAGATTTGGAAAGTTTTTCTCCAAACTCCAAGATCTGAGATGGACTGGTTGCGACTCGTAATGGACCGGGTGCGATCCAAGATGGACTAGATGCGATCCATGGATGGGTCATGAGCACTTTATCACAAAAGTTGTCATAATGAGCTAATTTTTGGTGCGATCAGTGGGCATGGTTTATGAAGGTTATCTATGAAGTTTGGTAGCCGTTGGACCTAACATGATGAATTCGTGACTCGATGAATGTTGTGGTTTCGATGTTGAATTCAGATGGAATATCCAAAGCAAGGTCGAGTGATAGTTGATAGTGGGATGATGCAACGATGCATTGAAGAAGACTCAATAGGTGGTTTGGCCTAGTAGATAATGGATTGCTCGAGAAGGTGCTTGAGCTTATGATTATAGTCGTCAGGGAGGATGGCTAGAATTTTGAAGTGCCAAGGGAGCATTATTAGTTGGAATTTCTAGCGGACTCAAAGCAGGGGTATAATGAGGATGCCCAAAAGACTAGTGGTTAGTCGAGTACCCTGGGCAGTCACGATGGACCTTGATACGAGTCACGAGGGAGTATGGAGTTTTGCAAGAATCGGGGTTTCCATTAGCCCCTGACGGATGGCAGGATGGGCCAGTCATACGGTTAACGATGGATTCAAGGTAAGGCAAACGGTGATAGCCAGGGTTATGGATGTTGATTTTTACCAATTCTTTTCATGACCATTTTTCACATATTATTTTTGTTTATGGCATAACTTTTGAGTGGGATCGAATCAGGAGCTGAGAATCTCATTGGATTGGTAATGGTAAATCCAATTCCATAGAGTGGTCAGATTAAGGATTTGGCTGAACTATTTAGGAGAAATCGCTTTTTTGTGTTTCTTGTTTTCTGGATAGACTAATTAGTCATTAGTGGGATGATTAGTAAGGCCCATTATGGCTAGAGGCTGTTGGCTATAAATAAGTGTGTAAGGGTAAAGAGATTGGTTTAGTCTCTTCACTTTCTCATTTGGTTAGGTGCTTGTGATTCTCCGGCCCAATCAAATGCACCTCCACTCCATTTCAATTCATAAATTCGTGAACTAAAATTGAAGATCAACATCGAGGAAGGGTAGATAACATCAATTGGACTGATTCGAAGGCTGTTCTTCGCTGTCCGAGATTAGAGATTGTTGATTTGTGGCTATTTTGTGCATTTGGTGAGTGATAATCATCTCTCATGTGGATTCAATCAAGTACATGGGTTTGTTTGATCTTAGATTCATTCATACAAGTTATATTCACTAGATCTAATCAATGCAAGAATATTTTGAATTCGAATCCTACCGTAAGATCTAATATATTTAATTATAATGGTAATTTATACGTTTATATTAAATCACATGTTAATTATTGGTTATATGCAAGTTAGATCCAATTATTGATTTGTTTATCGTTGTTTCATGATTTGGTGAATTTTGTATGATTGTATGAAGATTATTTGTCATGCTAATGATTTTATGATGACTGTTTGCGATGCTATTCATTATTTGGTCAAAAATGAATGTTTTGGATAAATTGTATGCATAGATGTTCATCTTTAAAGCTTAGATTGGTTGGTCGGAGCTAATCGAAAGTTTGGCTGATCAAAATCAGACGAAACTTGGCGGAGGAGCTCTGGAGGGTCAAGGGGAGCGAAAGTTTGAGCTCCAAACTCCAAGATCCATGATGGACTGGGTGCGATCCATGATGGGCTGGGTGTGATCCATGATGGACTGGGTGCGATCCATGGATGGGTCATGAACACTCTATCACAAAAGTTGTCAGAATGAGCTGATTTTTGGTGGGATCGATGGGCATGGTTTATGAAGGTTATCTATGAAGTTTGGTAGCCGTTGGACCTAACATGATGAATTCGTGACTCGAAGAATGTCGTGGCTTCGATATTGAATTCATATGGAATGTTTGAAGCAGGGTCGATTTATCGTTGATCGTGGGATGATGCAACGATGTATTGAAGAAGACTCAAAAGGTGGTTTGAGCTCGTAGATAAAGGATTGCTCGAGAAGGTGCTTGAGCTTATGAATATAGTCGTCAGGGAGGATGGCTAGAGTTTTGAAGTGCTAAAGGATCATCGTTAGTCAGAGGTTCTTGCGGACTCAAAGGTGGGGTATAATGGGGATGCCCAAAAGACTAGGTGGTTAGTCGAGTACCATAGGCAGTCGCGATGGGCCTAAATACGAGTCATGATGACGTACGGAGTTTTTCTATAACCGGAGTTGCCATTAGCCCTTGATGGATGGCACAGTCATACGATTAAAGACGGATTCAAGGTAAGGCAGATGGTGATATCCAGGGTCACAAATGTTGTTGTTTGGTTCGTCTTGTGTGGATCATTCGACATTGATGAAGATATTTCTTGGGTGCTTATCTGATGTTGGTTTAGCCTTTGGGGTTTGTGCTTAGGAGATATTGAACTCAATTAGGATGATTCATACTTGATAATTGGTTATTATAGATGTTCTTATTGTTTATTTCTTCTCAAATTCTATGGGAAGGCCATCATTGTGGGTTGTGGAAGGAAGTGGAATTGGGAATCCTATTCTGTAGACGTGTTGGGCAGATCAAATGATTGAACTGCCTATTATCTATATGCTTTATTGTTGATGTTGATAGTTGTTTTATTGCTCATTAAGATTGTTTTATGACTCAAGGTTTTATGTTTCCTCTTACTACCTTGGTCTGTTAATCAATGTTGTTGATGGGCAAACTAAGTGACAGGTAGTAGATCTTGATGAAGACGATGCTGCAGAGCGCCAACAAAAAGAGGCTGACGTATTACTATCTACTGTACATAATTTTTGTTTCCGCTGATGTTGTTGATATTTTAGTCTGAGTGAAATTATAGTGAGGCCCTTTATACAAATTTTATGTAAAACAGTTGTTTTGTATTGGATATTTTATTGGATATATGAAAGTTGAAATTCTGTTCTAATGTGCTTCACTATTATTTCCTATTGTATATGCTCTATTATATTTTATCCATGTGCTGTGAGTTATACGACAGGTCCATTGGTGTTATTCTACCTTGATGATCATCCATAGCTGCTTGGCACATCTTTCAGTGCACTATTTCCTTTTTTAAGTGCAGGAGTTATGGGCGGTCATCATAAGAAGTGTGAAAAGAGAAAGAATACTATGATAACATATTAGTGGTACCCAACAGATTCGTGTTCTATTTTATATAATCTATATTGTACATCTAGGTAATAGCCGATGATGTAGGATGTGAAGATCTGCAGTTGCCCAAAACATGTGTTATAGTTAGAGGCAAAATGTAAAATCTTATCAAGTTTGTTGTTGAAAATGGTGTTAAATCACAATCAAATCACTTACCACCAGAAGTTCTTATGGAAAGACTTCCTGACATATCTGAAATTGCTGCCATATTTGTAGGCGTTGATGTTGCCATAGTGCCTATGCTAACAGTGCACAATAACATGGGTAGTATACCCAAAATTATCAAGACGAGGTAAAATTCATGAAATTCTATTGATATTTATCTTGTATACAGGTATTTGAGTAAATCCACTAAATTAGCATATTTCTGTATTAATTATCTCATCATAATTCATATCTTGACAATGATTTACATGTAACACCCTCTAATTTTTTTAGAAAACATATCAGTAAGTTATAGACAAAAATTAGATATTGACAGTTGCATGTAAATGTCTATTCAAATGGTAGTGGTGCTCATATTCCAAGTTAAAGCAGTTTACCATATATGGAGAAACCTGTAACAAATTTAAATGTTTCGGGTGCCTCAATTTTCAAAGGCATGGGTCATATTTTGTTGGTTAATTTTTTTTCCTTTCTAGGTAATTTATGTTAAAGATGATGGCCTGGATGCTGTTATTCCTAGACCTATGGTTGCTGCTGAGGCAGCTTGTGCGTCAGTTCATGGAGCGGATCGCCTTGGTGCAAATTCTCTTCTTAATATTGTTGTCTTTGGAAGATCCAATGCAAATAGGGTGGCAGGAATTATCAAGCCACGTAATGCTTTTTTCATCTTCACAAACCTAAAAGAAAATTTTCCATCATTCGTTGTTTTAAAAGTATCAATATTATGATCATTTCATAAATATAACAAAAGCGAAAGCCTCTAGAGAAATATGCGGGCAAGAAGACCATGGCATGTGTAACGACCCTTATTTTTCAGCTATTTGAATTTAAATATTTAAATTTATTTTAAGTATTATATTTGGAATATTAATGAATTTTAATATTTAATTCGTTATTTAAATGACGATCGAACGTTTATATTTATATTTATATCAAATGAACTCGTAACGACATGGTAGTTCGTAAAATTGAGTTTTTGAACTTAAATTGAATATACAGGATCCGTTTTAAGTCGAAATTCTGTGAAACAAGAAATATTCGAATCTATTTGATTATAAATTTCTAACGAAATGGAAAAATCAAGACTCCATCTTATAAATTGTAAGTTATGTCCAAATCAAATTTTAAAATAGTCGCTATGGAATTCGTTAATAAATTATACCATTTATTTAATTTATTTAAAATGTATTTTTATATATTTGGACATCGTTTAACTCGAAAATGGTAATATTGAATTATAAATTCGATATTGGTTTATATTTGAAGTGATGTATTATTTTATTCGATTATATGTGACAGTAATATTTATTATTATTTAATTTAATTGATTTGGATTTAATTTATAATTTATCAATATATTATATAGGCGTTAAAAATATTTGTTTTCCAAACAACCGCCATTTTCGACAAAACGAATTTTACTGGAATACGTATCGTTAGTTATTGCTAGTTTTCTAGTTGAAAGCCAATTGGAATTATTTTGTCGGTAGATGAAAATTTAAACATAAACCGATAAATAATTTGATATTAAAATAAAGCTATTTTTCCAAACGAATTCGGAATTTGACGAAATTAATTTCATTGGACTGTAACATCAAGGCGTAATAGTGTATCTATTTTTTTCGCGGTTGGAATTATAAATTTTGATATGAATATTAAAGGTCCAATGTTAAATACGGTAGAATTACATTGACCATATAAAAAATAAATATTAAATCAACTAGATAAAATAAAATAAAAAGGAGTTACACCAATTTATTCAAGCCAACAGCCTATCCTACCAATTAGCACGAACCTGCTAACTTACCTACACTTAAATTGTAATAACCCGAAAATCTGACCCAATTTAAAAATTTTATTTTGGCAATTTTGATGAATTTTGAATATTTAAAATGAATTATTTTAAATAACGATGACGAGAAATTTATTTTGAATAGAATTAGAACGTATATATTTATTTGAATCGTCGTTAGAATATAAATATTTATTTTAAATTATAAAGGGAATTGAAACTGGCGCGGTAGTTCGAAAATTCGATTTCAAAGTTCAAATGAATGTACAGGATTCAATATAAACCAGATTTTAGCAAAACCAAAAATATTTGAATCTATTTGAGAATATATTTCCAACGAATCCGAAAAATTGAAATTTCATAGCGGGGATAAAAAGTTATGCCCAGTTGAAAATTCAGAATAGTCGTTATGGAATTCCGCCCCTTAAAAATGAAAATTTTGCAAACGACCTCGGTTTTCGACGAAACCACTTTTGTTGGATCCGTGATGTCAAGTTATTGCTAGGTTTCAAAATTCATAATTTTTCGAACCAATATATGAGCGTGGCGAAGGAAAACGCGTTTGACCAGTTTAAGTTGATTTTAATTGATTGGAAAATAGCCATTTTTCAAACGGACTCAGAATTTGACGAAATTAGTTTTTTTAGGACCGTATCGACGATACGAAGCTAGAAAATATTTTTTAGGAATTTTTAAAGTCCCCTCCGGTAAATTGAAGTGTGCGTTCAAATTCAATATATAGATTTATATTTTGATTTTGACGAAAGCTGATCGAATCAGGTTACGATACATATCCCATTGTGTTCAGAATGGGGGTATTTAGCTAGAGCCGACAGTCGTTGGGGTTCATTCGGAGTTCGAAGGATAAACAGGTAATAAACAAATTAAATAATCAAAATGGGTATAAATATCCCTTCCAAGTCAAGCCTAAGTCAAACCTATTCATTTCTGCCGTGTGGTCTTCTCTACTTGGACCCGCCTTTTCATTTTGAACGACAAGCAAAAATCCCCAAATTGAAAACCGCCTCGCCTCCTCCTCAACCAAGCCCACGTCGCCGACACCGTCATCCCTCACCTTGCCTCCGCCTGTCACAAGATCCGTCACCACTGTCAGTAACTCATTCCAGGACCGCCGAGACCGCAGCCCTAATCCTTCACTGATGACTGCCAAAATAGAGACCAATGCTCCATCGAAACTCCGATCAATCGGGTGGTGGCGTTGGATGGCTGTCCGATGTTGATGTGGGGTTTGCGATGGCCAAACTATTTTGACGACTTCGGGTTCGAGCGCGGCATCAGAAAAGCAAACGAAGAAGAAGGACGCAGTCGCTCCTCCCTCCAGCAGTCGTGCGCCGTGGTTCTTCAGCCAACACCAGTTCGCCCCTCCGTTCTGGCCTGTAACAGCGGAGTTTCAGCGAGCTTCAAAATCGAATCCCTGGAGAATGTGAGTTCTCTAAAATTAAAATTCCAATAGTGAGTTTTTCCTAGTTTAATTAATTTATATGAACGCATTGTTAATTTCAGAATTTTAGAATATATGAAAAGCAATGATTTTTATATTATAGAAAGAATAAAAATATGATTTTAATATTATAGAAAGAATAAAAATATGATTTTTATATTATAGAAAGAATAAAAATATGATTTCTATACTGGTAGAGTATTAAAAATATGATTTTTAATGATTAGAACATCATATTGGAAATGTGATTTTAATATGAACATCGTGGAGAAGACTGCGATGGAAGTATGGGCAGATCCAGACTGTTCAGAAATTCAGAAATGAAATGGAGGAGTGGAAACCCAAGGTGAGAACTCCTCACTTTTAATTTGTTTTCTAGTTGAAATATATACTAGGATGCAGTTGGTGCTTAGCAGCACCTGACACCCGTCGTCCACAGACCACGGACGGCTTGTTTGTTTGTTTGATGTGTTGTGAAAATTGATTGTGTGATTTGTGTTGAAATAAAATATATATTCATGTGTTGAAGTAAAATAAATATTCATTTACAAATCGAACAATTTATTTATGTACACCGATTTGACTGATATGGATTGGGATGATAAATTTTACACATCGCCCAACTGCACAAATAAAATCTGTGTTTGTTGATTTGAAACCCCACATGGGTATTGGGATGATACTTGATGTACACTAATCCCGATTGTTTAGTTGTATGTCAATCGATAGGTTGACAGACTATGTAAGCGCTAATTATTTATATTTAATGCTTATGCAGTTGTGTGGTGCACTCTGGATGATGGTTGATTATTTATCGTTGCTATTATATACATGTGTTGTATGTAATCCATATAATTAACATTATATGGTAATTGATTGGGCCTCATTCTAATTTGGAAAATAAAGAATATTATAAAAGTAAATATTCATGTGTTGAATAAAATAAATATTCATGTGTTGAATAAAATAAATTCATGTGTTGAATGAAACAGATATTCATGTGTTGAGTAAAAATAAATATTCATGTGTGGGATAAAAGCCGTGTTGATTAGATTTATGCCATTTTGACATGAACTATATTTATATCGATTTTATTCATTTTTATAATGAATATAGAAAAGGAAGTGGTTTCAAAATATAATGTTTTGAAAATATTATCATTTATAGATTAATGATATGGAATATTCAATTTCGATTAGAAATCGAATATGAAGTTGAAATCATTTTGATAAAGAATTTAAAACGATTTATAAAATACATTTTGAAAGGAAATCAACGAAATATAATATATATATATATATATATTATATTGGCCCGCCGCGGCAGTTTGCGAATTTCGACCATTGATTTCGAATGGATATTTCGGGAGATTCGACCATCGGATTCTCCTAAAACCGGAACCGTTGGGTTCGTATCGAAAAGAGCTTTCTAACGAATATTAGAGATTTGAAATCTAATGGTTGGATTTGGAATTATGTCCAAATCAAATTTGGAAAAGGTCGCTGTAAGTGCAGTTCGATGGTCGTTAATGGAAATCGACTGTACGGGCCTTGATAAAATTATTAAAAATAGTAATAATTTGTGAAAAATCATAAGAAATGATTTGTGAAGAATTAGGATGAAAAACTCCATATTTGAAAAGATAAAAATAGATTTTTATTGAAATGAACTAGTTTTGAACTAGAATTATAATTCTATTTATTTTTAAAATAAATAAAGTGGATTTGAAATGGTTTTAAAAGTAACCAGAATTTCCAATAATTGAATTGGAATGGATTTGAATCGAAATTGTCTTTGGAATATTTCGATGTTGGATTTCATGATGATACAAATATTGTTATGGGAATTTGAAAGATATATTTATATCGTTATTTCCAATACGATATTTGTTGGTTGTAGAATTTGATATTGGATATAAGCCGATATATGTTCTATTCAGAGCCTTGTATTTAATATCAAATGTGATTTGGGTTTGTCGTGAATGGTGTCTTCATTAACACTGTTCTTAAACCCAGTTGAGAAAAAGATTAAATCTTTTTATTTAGATTTAATGAAGTGTACCAATTAAATGGTATTTAATAGGAATTGGATTGGAATTGATTTTTGGGTTTATCGTGAACGGTGTTTTAAATAACACTTGTTCTTTAACCCGATAATTAATGGAATGTGATTTTGGGTTTATCGTGAACCGTGTTTTAGATGACACAGGTTCTTTTACCCAGTTAAAGACAGGATATTGATTTTTGGGAAGATTAAAACTAAGTGGAGTTTTAATGAATCTTTAATTAGATTGAAGTAATTGAGAATGGAGTATCACCAGTTTTGCTCCAAGCGATAGTTAAATCTTTAATTAGATTTGAACGTGAAATGGTAATTGAATTTACCGATAACACCGTGGTGTTAGATATGAAGTATGACCAGTTTTACTTCATGGGATGAATAGGTTGGGATTGGGAAACAAAATAAATGATTACTTCGACGTGGTTCGCTAATCCCGACTAGTTTGAATTGATATTCAAAAGATGGTTGAAGAATAAATTTAAACAATTTATCTTTGATAAAATTAATGGTAACCTTCCCCAAAGTATAAGAATATTTGAATAAAAGAATATTCTGAAGTGGAATGAGACATATGTTGTGTTTGTGTAACACTTGTTTATTATATACGCGAGTTATTCAGAAAAACCGGGTTTATCCCATTCTGAATAACTGATTCGACGTGGTGTCGAGGATGAAGACGGTGGTCGGCGACCGGAGGTCTTCACATTGTTTGGGTGATTACTGATGATCTTGATTGGGCTGTACACCCAAGAGGAGGGAATCAGTTGGTGATCGTCCAGACGTACTTGGAGATCGATGGATATGCGAGGTACAAGGTGCCTCCAGTTTCGTTCAGACCCAAAACGAACTTGTAAATGGACTTTGTGTCTTACATTGGATTTTATTCTTTGTAATTGATTTCTATTAAATATATATCTGTTTGGCGGCGGAGAATTTATTCTCTTGCTTAACGCCCTTCTCTGAGACGTACGAGCTCAGGGGTTATATATTGATCGATATCAATCGCATGGAGTGAATTGCCTGTGTGGCATGCCTAAGTGGCAAATGATCAAGGTTTTTTTTGAAAAGCAAAGTCTTGTGGTTGATGATCAAAGCATGGCCTGTGTGGCATAGCTTTGTGTAACGTTGACTCGCGAGCCTCACACCCCGGTTGTGAACCCGAAATGGGAGAGGACATTAGGGAGGGCATGCGTTTCTTTCTAGCTAGGGTAGTGTCAGTGACCTACCAGCCCTGACATTTATATTATTTTCTCCTGCGCTGTCGTTGCTGTTGCGAGGCGCCTCGAATATATCGGTGACTATGTGGAGCCGATGGAGCCATTGGGCTCATTTACGCCCCAAAGGGCGGGGAAACGCAGTGTTCAGGCATTTTAATCCACATCGGTGGACCAGCCCTGACGATCCAAGGGCCCACCTGAGTCTGGGTCCTGAGAAATGGTAGGCTAGATTGTCTCGAATCGGTAGAGGACGGTCCCTGGCCTCGGTTCACAGATGGAAATCCAACTTCTGATATGTGACTTTGCAGTTTTGATTGTATACCTATATACGGCGACATAAAGGTATAGGGCATTTATGCCATCTATGATTGATACTTATGATTGAAATTGTTTTAACACTATACACTTATAGTAATAATAAAAGATGAAATTTAGCGTATCAAGAATTCTTTAGCTATTATAAGGTAAAACCCTATCCTCCGTCTTATGTTGCATTGTGTGATGGGACCTGGGTCTTATAATAGCTTCATTTTTCTTTATTTAACATTGCGTTGTTTGTTTATTGCACTGGTACTCTTGGGAGGAAACCCGTTTCGTGTTATACGGCGTGGTCCCTTGATTTACCTAACTTTAAAATAAAGATTAATAACTGTTTTAGTTCTCACACCAGTCATATGACTGACCTTGAGTTTATTGTTTTAACCTAATCTCTGGGTGCCCTTATTTTGACACAGGCAGCTAGTAGTTTTGGTTTTGCAGATTTATATTCACATGATTCTGATTTACAGCTGGAACGATATCCGAAAAGCTTTGTATCCGTATATCTCCTTCAGTTGTGTATTGTATTACTTTTCCGCTGTTGTAATGTAATTAAATCTCTGATATTTCTCTGATGTATTTTATTTGTTTATACTTTGTATATTCTTGTATTCTGATGGAATTGTTGTAATAAACAATGCAATGTTCTTCTGTCTGTGTTCTTTTGTGTGTTGTTCTCGAAGTATCCGGGCTTTTCTTATGCGGAAGTTACGGGTCTTCACTTAAAATATTATATAAGATGTGCCACCCCAAAAAAAAAAAATTGTACTGTACTTTAAATTATATATGACATTTCTTTTTGCTAAGTTTAGCTGTCCTATTTTTTTCCAGCCTAACCCATCTTCTCTGCCAATGTACATGAACATGCTAACGAATTGAAACCACATACTACCCTAAGAAACTAGTACGCAGTAACATCCCCATCTAAATGAAATGGAATAAAGAATGCAGCTACGTTATTTCTAATATTAAACACGCACAGGCTATAAATCCTACTCACTAGCAAATAAAAAGTGAAAACCGACATGCTAAATTAGGCTATATATTTTCTGCGTACATGACAATGCTGCAAACCTATCTTGTAACAGCCCTAAGTCCCATATCGTGGAAGTCTGTGTGAAGTGGGAACTTATATAGTAGAGCCCGCACCTCCGTTTATGCAAGGTATTGTCCCCAACTTAGCCACCGTATAGGTGTGGGGTTTTATTCCTCAAAAGGCCTCGGCTAATTTTCGAGATCTGCCAACACATGGCGTTGCCACACAGACTGAGCCAACCTCCCTACTAACACCGATATTGTCCCTACTTTGCCACCTCTTAGGTGTAGGGTTTTCCATCACTAGGCCTTGGCGTTAGTAAGAGATGGGCTCTACTATATAAGTACTCCCTTCACATAGGCTTCCATGATGTGGGACTTAGGGGTGTTACATTGGTATCAGAGCCAATACCCAGGCGGAATTGTGGCTACTGTGTGGACCACAACGCCTGGGTGAGGTGTTTGTGAGCCAACAGGGACGTTGGGCTCTGTAGGAGGGGAGAATGTATGACTTCCACGATGTGGGACTTAGGGGTGTTACATATCCTATTGCCTACATCCTACATTGCGGTGGGTGCCAAGCTGCTTGTGTGTATGAATACTGACCTCTTCTCCACTCTTTTTCTCCAGAGAAGAAAAGAAAACCGAAAATAGTAAAAATCTTATCTTTCCAACCAATGAATTTTAGTTAAAGAGTTGAATTATGGATTTGTTGAGGAGGAGTTGGGGGAGTTACGGCTGGAGTCTAGTGAAAGAGGGTGTCCTGAGATGGCGGCTCTGAGAGGTTGAACGGAAAATGTTGCATACGGATTTAAGTGCAGTGGGGACCGAGGTACTGAACTGGTGGGCAGATGCGGACATGGCGGAGCGCACCAGTAGTGATGCGCGGCGGTAAGAAGGTGGAGCAGTGTTGACTTCTGGGTGGTGTCAGTTGAAGTGTACGTGGAGTATAGCTTGGACTTGTGAATAGAGAAATGGGGACTGCAGCTCTTGAATTCAAGGAAAAAAAATCTATAAGGGAAGATTGTGGTGAATAGTGGCAAGTTGGTGAAGAAGAAATGTTTCTAGGAAAGGAAACATTGCGGCGTTGGTTAGTATATGTGGACGTGGGCCTAATTTTTGGAGTGATGGGCTTGGAACTTATATTCTAAAAAAACAAAAAAGAACCGATGTGAGCTGGGGAAGGAGATATGGGTAAGTGCGTGGAAAGATGAGCATGCTATATGGGGAAGGAGTAAAAACACGAGTGGACTGTGCATGCATTTTCTTGGATGGGGAGTTTTCGTGAAAAATGTTTAGTTATCTCCAACTAAGTAGTTCAACGAGTAGAATAACGAAAGCCGCATGCAGGTGGAGAATGATTTATGTTATATGTCCTAATCCTTATAATAACGTGACTATCCAAACTAATATTTTCACGTAGCCAAGTTTTAGTTAGATAGTACTAGAGAAAAAGAGGTGCTTAACCTTAGATTGTATAACTATATAATTAAAATGGTAAAATAAAAAATTAACGTATATTGAGATTAATAATCTATTATATTATTTAAACCATTTTGTATAACGCATTCATTGTTATCAGAATTCGACAAGAGCGTAAGCATTGAAAGTATATCGATGAGCATTACATTTGAAGATGGTTTGGACAAAACTTGTAATGACCCGCATTGGCAGAGGTATTAGAATTAATTTATTTAATTTTTGAAATGGTGGTTTAGAGAATCTAATGGTCGTGGAATTAAATAATGATGAATATTTAATTTAAATAATATATTTAATTCTGAAATAATCAGAATTGGCTGAAATGGCGATATGGTGTGAACTGGAACATCTGTGATATTTAATTCAGTTTAGAATTGAATTTGAATAACGAATATATTATTTGAACGACAGTTTGAACGTATAATTATAATATAATTAAAATCGAGCTCGAAATGGCGCTGCAGTTCGTAAATTGGCGATTCGAACTTCAACTGAATGTACAGGGTTCGTTTTAAATCGGATTTCTGTGAAACAAGAAACGTGTGGAGCTGGTGGAGTATATCTTTCTAGTAGAAGAGAAGAATCGGGATTTCGTCGTGTAGATTTTGAGATATGTCTAAATCAAATTTTAAAATAGTCGCTATGGAATCGTTTATCGACCATAACGGTTATTTCAAAATAACTAGATATCGGGTTTGAATTTAAACAAGGTTCTTTTGGGAAATAGCGATAATTTAATTTGTAGAATTTTTCTGTAATTTTTAATTAATTTATTTAGCAACTTTTTATTTGAAGTATTTCGCACCCTGAAATCAACATTTTGAAGTTTCAAAATATGAGTTAATCTACCGGTATTATAATATTTTCAGGACCGTGGCACATCGCTCGATATGACCGTATACTTATTTCTGTCTATAGAGATTCGAACATGAATGAAATCTTACGTGACATGGTATACTAAAACTCAAAACAATTATATGGATATCATTTCTTTCCGTGGTTCTCTTCTCAACCACTAGTTTCCTGTGGTCCTCAAAAGCAATTCGTGGCATTTCATATGTCCACAAGAAATCAATGTCTAAATGATATAAATCCCTTCAAACCTTTAAGACCTAAAAACCCTTTTTTTCCATCTCCTGTACGAAATAAATGAGCCGCCACTTCCTCATATTTTTCTCAGCACAAACGCAAGTTTGGAAAAATCAAAATCAATCGAAATAAAATCGTATAAATTAGCAAAGTATATAATCGAATTCCTAAAGAGATTCTCTATCTTTCTATGTGGGTTTTGCTGAATTCGAACAACCTTTTGTTCGCTTGTTTGGGTCTGTCGTGAGTTAGGGCTGTGTGATTCTTGGATCTTGAGGCTTCGAGTGTGGTTTAAACTATGTATCTGAGTTCAGGGGGTTGAATCGCTCGTGTGTGGAAGTTTATGAGGTGTGCGACGGCAATTAGAGGATCGCGAGATCCTGGTAGTCGCGAGTTTGCTGCCATCGAGTTTGGCAAAACTGGTATGGGGAGAAAGAGCTTGGGATGAGGAAGAGAGTGGTGGTTTTCGTTTGGTCTTCAATGTGAGGAAGGAGGAGCGCCCGTTGGGGAAAATCGACGGAGTAGTGTTGGGTTTACAGGAGGATCGATACTGAGGCATCGTGGAAGAAGGGAGAACCCGTATAGGCTTTGAAGGGAGTAGTTGGGCCTGTTGAATAGGTAAAGGCCCATTAGTTAATATAATTAAGTTTTGTTTTAATTAAATAGTGAACTAACTTATAAATGGTGATATCTTGGTCGTACGTGGACGAAATTCAGAGAAACAAGATCCGACAGGATCGTATGGACGGGCACTACCAAATGGGACTGACTGGAAGTGGATTCGAGCTCATTTGGATTTACAGCGAAATAATTTGTTTGATTCAAATCAAATAACGGTTTATCGTTCTTTAACGATGAACTGCAAAAGTTAGTAAATCTCACCAACTCTGAACAGTTTATAATTTCATGTTGTATTTTTAGAACTGTTAGATATTGGCTGATTGACTGTATGTTGACTGTTTGATTGAACTGCTAGTCAGTTAGTTAAATTTCTATATTGATTCTGTTTAACAGAATATATCATATAGGACTGAAAAGTGATGTTATCTATATTGTTTAACATCTGTGATGCAGGGAGACAGGTTGGAGGAATCCAACTGGATTCCTCAACATTTATTTTACTGTTTTCATATATTGTGATATATGATGTGTTATATAATCTGTTATGGATTATGGGTGTTGGAATGATGTTGATCATTGTTATTCGATATTTTAAATATCATAAAAGACCTTGGGATGTAAAAAGAAGTATTTCAATGTATATTGAAATAAAGGAATTTTATAAAATCACAGGATTTTATAAAAAGGAAATATTTATAAAACGAACACGGTTTTATAAAAGGGATATTTATTTAGAAAATAAATAGAAATAGAAAAGGGATATTTATTTAGAAAATAAATAGAAGTTATAAAAAGGAAATATTTGTAACGGTAAGTAAACGTTATAAAAAGGAAATATTTGTAACGGTAAATAGAAGTTATAAATAGGAAATATTTGTAACGGTAAATAGAAGTTATAAATAGGATATATTTGTAACGGTAAGTAAACGTTATAAAAAGGAAATAGTTGTAACGGAAAACGTAGTTTATCAAAAGAAGCTAATCGATGTTAGTTAATCGATTAGTGTTAAAGTAAAAGAAGTTAATTGATGTTAGTTAATCGATTAGAGTCAAGAAAAGGAGTTAAACGATGTTAGTTAATCGATTAGTGTAAAGTAAAAGAAGTTAATCGATGTTAGTTTAATCGATTAGTGTTAAAGTAAAAGAAGTTAATTGATGTTAGTTAATCGATTAGAGTCAAGAAAAGGAGTTAAACGATGTTAGTTAATCGATTAGAGTAAAGTAAAAGAAGTTAATCGATGTTAGTTTAATCGATTAGTGTTAAAGTAAAAGGAACTAATCGATGTTAGTTTAATCGATTAGAGTTAAAGTCAAAGGAGTTAATCGATGTTAGTTAATCGATTAGAGAATAAAGTAAAAGGAGATAATCGATGTTAGTTAATCGATTAGAGTTAAAGCAAATGAGTTAATCGAATATAGTTATTCGAATAGAAGCAAAGGTGTAATCGAATATAGTTATTCGAATAGAAAGTAAAATGAGTTTGAAAAAGTAAAATGAGTTTGAAAAAGTAGAATGAGTTAATCGAATATAGTTTATTCGAAGAAAGTAGAATGAGTTAATCGAATATAGTTTATTCGAAGAAAGTGAAAGGAGTTATCGAATATAGTTTATTCGAAAGGAGTTAAGCGAAATGAGTAAATCCATAGTGTTAGTCAAATAGAGTTAATCCAATAGTGTTAGTCCAATGGAGCTAATCGATGTTAGTTTAATCGATTAGAGTTAAAGCAAATGAGTTAATCGAATATAGTTATTCGAATAGAAAGTAAAAGGAATTATCGAATATAGTTTATTCGAAAGGAGTTAAGCGAAATGAGTAAATCAATAGCGTTAGTCAAATAGTGTTAGTCCAATAGAGTTAATTGATAAGAGTCAATCGAATATAGCTATTCGAAGGAGGATTAAGAAAGGAAGTTAGTTAAAGGGATATAAAGTGAACTTTGTCTATTTCAAAGTTAGAAATGTTGTTCAGTTAAGGTCTGAGAGGTAGTTCTACCCCAACTTGATTGGCTTCGTTTTTAACTAAGGAATAGTTAAGGTTCGGCAGTAAAGGAAATGGTTTGAGTTGGCATTGCGATGGTTTGTTTAAAACATCTGTCTAAGTCCAATGAAGAAGCTTTGGAAATGTTTTCCAAAGAAGAAACCAGAAATGTTTTCAAATAAAGAAAACGAGAAATGGAAATGTTTTCCATTTGTTAATAACGTATATTTTCCCAATTTAGAAAATAAGGAATATTGAATATAGGGAAACAAGAGATAAGTAAATTTATGTAATAAAGAGAAAAAGGTTGAATGATGTTTGATCGATATAATTTCCATTTGGAAATAATATCGTTGTTTGCACACCTGTTTTTGTTCGATAGTTAAATCATAGACTATCGAAGTTTTGACCATTTTAACGTTGTTAATATGGAGAGACCGGTTGGATTATTATCCAAAGAACCACTCTGTATTGGCATAACCGTTGCGAATCATATATGCCAAAGGAAATTGAAGACGGAGTTATGCAAGGGCTATCCTATTTACAGAATAGTGTCTTCGGTTCATCCTGTTCCTGGATGACTTGTATGGACGGATGTCTGACAGAGTATTTCCAGACGATCACGTATATTGATTTCTCCAACTGTACCAAGAGTGGAAGCGAAGAAGGAAACTTCTTTTAGCTAACACATAATGTATGGTTGAGGACGTAAATCGGTGATTTGAGGGATTTGACGATGTGGCATTCAAAGTGAATCTGGTTTGATGATAAAGCGTAGCTTCTAGCCTCATCATCCGGTAAATGACAGAAATCGGGCAGGCAGCATGGCTAAGTCGGTCGCACCGAAGTAGGGTGTATAATCACCTGATCTAGAGTTTCATTTATTTCTAAAAATCTATTGTTGATGCTGTCCCATTCGGGAAACGGTTGCTGATCCCAACTGTTGGTGATATACATTCGATACACTCAAGCGAAATGAGTGGTCGGTCATGTGTGGCCGGGTTGCAAGATGTTCTTGTTGAACCCAGTGTATTCCTCTCTAGAGGTACACGAGCGAAAGGTGATTCCATACCTTGTCATAGTTGGAAATCCATTACCCAATACGTGCTTGCGGTTTTGATTGTATACTATATATGTAGAACGTGAGATGAAAGCGTTTCTGCTAGATGATTATATATATACTGTGGTTGATAGACATTATTATAATATCAAAAGGTTTTTGATATAAAGATATTTTGGATTCTCATAAGGGAAAAACCCGTTCCGTTATGCGGCGTGGTCTTATGAGATATCATTTACTTGTTCGAACTGTTTTTAAACTGTTTTACTCATACCAGTCCCATGACTGACCCGGAGTTTACTTTGTTGTTTTCCCTAAACTCTTGGGTGCCTAAATTTGTATGGGCAGTTAAGTAGTCGGGATTTTACAGATACATTGAAGAGCTGGAGCAGGAGGCTTCAGGATCACATAGCTATAGTTATTTCCGCTGTGTTGTAAGTGTTGTACTTTGATAATGATATGTATATGCAAGTACATATTTGTATTTCAAAGTTATGTTATGAAATATATTTATTCGTTCCGCTGTGAGATTCGTGTTACTCTGATGTTGTGTTCTTCTTCTTCTTCTATTCTAAGTTTCTATCTTATCTTTTCTCACCCTCTAATTTCTTTCACTAATTACCAGGATTTTTCGATGTTTTGGTTATCGACGTCGTGCTTACGTCGATAACCAAAGTCGCTCAAAATCCGGGTCGTTACAGTTGGTATCAGAGCTTAAGTTAAGAATTACTTGGCTCTGTGGCGTGACTCGGTAGAGATAGGGTTAGTAATACCCTAGACTGAGATTGAGTGTATATATACGAGTGAACGTATTTGTTATTGATATAAAAATTTGTTTTATATTGTGGAGATTCATTGGTTGAGTCGTTTATGAGTTCTGGTCGATCAGTTTGATCCACTGTATCGGTAGGAGTTACTAAACACTCGAATACGATGGGTCGACACGGTATGTTTTGAAAAGAGGGTAAATGAAAATAATTTTACCCAAAGTATATTTAGATATATATTGGATATATTGGTTGTTATTATAATCAAGTAAGATTATAAATTAAAGGGTTATGTAAATAACCAATTAGAATTCATATAAGTGAAATGCGTGAATCAGTTGAGTTAAATCTGAAATTTAAAACCAGAAATTGAATTAGAATTCTGGAGAATTGGATAAGTGTTTGTAAATAGATTTGGATAAAAAAATAAGGAAAATTTAAGATCCTGGGTGATTTTAAATTGTTTTACAAACAGTGTGAATTATATTTTGAAATGAATTTCAAAGTGGAAATGTTTAGAAATGGTTTTATAGTATTGAACCCACTTCGATCGCTGGAAAATAGATTCTGATGATGACAGCTGCATCATCAGTATTCATTTTCGAGTTGTAAGTGACAAATTACTACCAAGGATACTGTTTTGAATTTGTTTTGGGAAAGACAAGTTGTGTTGAATTTCAAAATGGGATTTAAAATATAGAATTTGAATTTTGAAATAGATTTGAAATATTAACTTGTTTTAAAAGAAATAAAACGAGAAGTCCTTTATAAACGAAGTTTATAAAAAGTTCTTTTATAAACGAAGTTTATAAATAAAGTGAAGAGAATTATCATTTGGATAATTCAGAAATAAAATACAAGTGTGAAATTGAAAGGAAAAATCTATTTTCCAAAGGTAGAAATATCGATTTCAAAAGGAATGAAAATCGAGACTTATGTGAAGATTGAATAAAGAAGTTTGAAAAGGAACTTGAATAAAGGAAGTTCAAACTTAGAATGTGAATAAAGAAAATTCAAAGGGGAAGTGAATATAGAAATTCAAAGGGAGTTTGAATATGTGAAATTCAATGGAATTGAAATAGGAATTAAATATAGAAATTCAAAGGGAGTTTGAATATGTGAAATTCAATGGAGGTGATATAGAATTTGAATAGAGGAAATTCGAATATAGAAATCAAATAGAATTTGACATATGAGAAATCAAATAGAATTTGACATATGAGAAATCGAATAAAATTTGACATAAGAGAAATCGAATGGAATTTGAATAAGAGATTTGAAATGAAATTCAAGTATAGAATTTGAATAACAGAATTGAGATGGAATTTGAATATGGAAAATTCAAATAAAATTGAAATGAAATTCAATTAGTTGATAAACAAGTTAAACCTATATTTGAACATGTATATTCAAATAAAAAGGTGAAAGGGGCAAACCAGTAATTTGAAAATCACTTAACGAACTAAGTTAAAAAGATTTGATTAAGTTGAAATGAATTAGAAATGTATAAATATATATGAGATATGTATGGATAAGGTATGAAGGTTTATAAATAGAATGCTCGACGAAAGGTATGTATTTAATTCATATATGAGATTTTATGCGCCGTATCGGCTAGCCGCTTGGCTTTTCTTTTTCTTTTTGATTGGAGAAGGCCTGTGTGGCAGTTTGGAGATTTTCCCGATGCTCCCAGTACAAAGGAGGTTATGGCGAATTTTTCCGGGAATATAAGGAGATAGAATATTCTTAAGATAATTCGATAGTTAGAAATCAACGTATCGATATATATAGAAGTCAATAAGGAAATGAACTTAGAAATAGAATAGTAAAATCAAAAAGGAAGACTAAGAATAAAATCTAGTAAGAATAGAAAGAGGAAGCGTATACGTGTTTTAAAGTGAAGAATTAGTTGTATGGTATTGATTATTCGAGTAAGTAGTCTTATCTGTTTTGACGTTATAAATGTTATTCAGTCAAGGTCTGAGAGGTAGTTATACCCCAACTCGATTGATTTCATTATTAACAAATAAATAGTAAGATTTCAGGCTCGAAGATCAATGTTAGATAAGAGTTAGTTGAATATAGTATTTGGGTTGTCGTAACGATGTTTTACACAACATCCGTTTTAACCCAAATAAGTGAAAGCTTGGAAATAGATGTTAAATATTTCCTAAGTATAAAAATGAACGAGATCGGAAAAGAGATAAATAATTGGAATATTTTCAAAGTATGAATAGCATATATTTTCTAAAGTTTAGAAAATAAAGGAAGGCGATATTCGGAAATGTCTTCCAAATAACGTAAAAGGCCAATAAGGTTATTGAAGATATTTGGTTAACAAATATTGATAAAGAAATAGAGAAGTGATTTAACTAATGGAATATTGATTATGGGCTCAGTTGAATTTCAAAAAGGAAAATTTGATTTTTGAAAAAGAAAACTGTTTAAAATTCCGAGGAAGAGACTGTTTGAATTAAGAACAAATTTAAATAGAAGTTTGCGAAAGTAAGCTGAGATTGAATTGAAATAGTTAAGTGAAAACTGAATGGAAATAGAACGATATCAGGAAAAATTTATTCGTGAATAAAATTGGATTGTCGAGATAAGAATCTGAAATGAAAATTGGATTGGGAAGTTAAGAGTCTGAAATCGAGAATGGAACTCGAATTTGAAATAAAATTCGACTTAGGATATAAGCGGATGGTTGTGTCATGGATAAAAGCCGATGGGGATTTGATTTAAAATGACCCTTGTATCCGCTGAATTAATAACAGGTGGAAAGGATATAATGATATGCCGACAAAAGGTACAAGTTTATATTCCATATGGTATGAGATTTTGATGAGCCAAATTGGCAAGCCGCTTGGCTGTTTGATTTTTCTTTTGGGATGGAGATGGCCCAGAGAGGCGAGTTGGAGTTTGACCTATTGACCGGTACAAAGGAGGTGCTGGCGAAATTTTTCGAA
Source organism: Allium sativum (assembly GCA_030737875.1). Lineage (NCBI taxonomy): Eukaryota > Viridiplantae > Streptophyta > Magnoliopsida > Asparagales > Amaryllidaceae > Allium > Allium sativum. The sequence goes on along the minus strand of CM060912.1, from coordinate 308,127,865 downwards.
GAGTTAAGGCGTTAGAAAATTTTCAAGATTTTTGAAAATTTTCGTTGATAGGAATTAATAAATAATTTAATTGAAATTAAATTGGTTCAGTTGCAACTGAAGATAAGAAGTGAACAAATGTGTTCTAACCAGTCGATAGGGTCGTCCTCTACTTTTTAGCAATTTCGAGGACGAAATTATTTTAAGTGGGGAAGATTGTAATGACCCGCATTGGCAGAGGTATTAGAATTAATTTATTTAATTTTTGAAATGGTGGTTTAGAGAATCTAATGGTCGTGGAATTAAATAATGATGAATATTTAATTTAAATAATATATTTAATTCTGAAATAATCAGAATTGGCTGAAATGGCGATATGGTGTGAACTGGAACATCTGTGATATTTAATTCAGTTTAGAATTGAATTTGAATAACGAATATATTATTTGAACGACAGTTTGAACGTATAATTATAATATAATTAAAATCGAGCTCGAAATGGCGCTGCAGTTCGTAAATTGGCGATTCGAACTTCAACTGAATGTACAGGGTTCGTTTTAAATCGGATTTCTGTGAAACAAGAAACGTGTGGAGCTGGTGGAGTATATCTTTCTAGTAGAAGAGAAGAATCGGGATTTCGTCGTGTAGATTTTGAGATATGTCTAAATCAAATTTTAAAATAGTCGCTATGGAATCGTTTATCGACCATAACGGTTATTTCAAAATAACTAGATATCGGGTTTGAATTTAAACAAGGTTCTTTTGGGAAATAGCTATAATTTAATTTGTAGAATTTTTCTGTAATTTTTAATTAATTTATTTAGCAACTTTTTATTTGAAGTATTTCGCACCCTGAAATCAACATTTTGAAGTTTCAAAATATGAGTTAATCTACCGGTATTATAATATTTTCAGGACCGTGGCACATCGCTCGATATGACCGTATACTTATTTCTGTCTATAGAGATTCGAACATGAATGAAATCTTACGTGACATGGTATACTAAAACTCAAAACAATTATATGGATATCATTTCTTTCCGTGGTTCTCTTCTCAACCACTAGTTTCCTGTGGTCCTCAAAAGCAATTCGTGGCATTTCATATGTCCACAAGAAATCAATGTCTAAATGATATAAATCCCTTCAAACCTTTAAGACCTAAAAACCCTTTTTTTCCATCTCCTGTACGAAATAAATGAGCCGCCACTTCCTCATATTTTTCTCAGCACAAACGCAAGTTTGGAAAAATCAAAATCAATCGAAATAAAATCGTATAAATTAGCAAAGTATATAATCGAATTCCTAAAGAGATTCTCTATCTTTCTATGTGGGTTTTGCTGAATTCGAACAACCTTTTGTTCGCTTGTTTGGGTCTGTCGTGAGTTAGGGCTGTGTGATTCTTGGATCTTGAGGCTTCGAGTGTGGTTTAAACTATGTATCTGAGTTCAGGGGGTTGAATCGCTCGTGTGTGGAAGTTTATGAGGTGTGCGACGGCAATTAGAGGATCGCGAGATCCTGGTAGTCGCGAGTTTGCTGCCATCGAGTTTGGCAAAACTGGTATGGGGAGAAAGAGCTTGGGATGAGGAAGAGAGTGGTGGTTTTCGTTTGGTCTTCAATGTGAGGAAGGAGGAGCGCCCGTTGGGGAAAATCGACGGAGTAGTGTTGGGTTTACAGGAGGATCGATACTGAGGCATCGTGGAAGAAGGGAGAACCCGTATAGGCTTTGAAGGGAGTAGTTGGGCCTGTTGAATAGGTAAAGGCCCATTAGTTAATATAATTAAGTTTTGTTTTAATTAAATAGTGAACTAACTTATAAATGGTGATATCTTGGTCGTACGTGGACGAAATTCAGAGAAACAAGATCCGACAGGATCGTATGGACGGGCACTACCAAATGGGACTGACTGGAAGTGGATTCGAGCTCATTTGGATTTACAGCGAAATAATTTGTTTGATTCAAATCAAATAACGGTTTATCGTTCTTTAACGATGAACTGCAAAAGTTAGTAAATCTCACCAACTCTGAACAGTTTATAATTTCATGTTGTATTTTTAGAACTGTTAGATATTGGCTGATTGACTGTATGTTGACTGTTTGATTGAACTGCTAGTCAGTTAGTTAAATTTCTATATTGATTCTGTTTAACAGAATATATCATATAGGACTGAAAAGTGATGTTATCTATATTGTTTAACATCTGTGATGCAGGGAGACAGGTTGGAGGAATCCAACTGGATTCCTCAACATTTATTTTACTGTTTTCATATATTGTGATATATGATGTGTTATATAATCTGTTATGGATTATGGGTGTTGGAATGATGTTGATCATTGTTATTCGATATTTTAAATATCATAAAAGACCTTGGGATGTAAAAAGAAGTATTTCAATGTATATTGAAATAAAGGAATTTTATAAAATCACAGGATTTTATAAAAAGGAAATATTTATAAAACGAACACGGTTTTATAAAAGGGATATTTATTTAGAAAATAAATAGAAATAGAAAAGGGATATTTATTTAGAAAATAAATAGAAGTTATAAAAAGGAAATATTTGTAACGGTAAGTAAACGTTATAAAAAGGAAATATTTGTAACGGTAAATAGAAGTTATAAATAGGAAATATTTGTAACGGTAAATAGAAGTTATAAATAGGATATATTTGTAACGGTAAGTAAACGTTATAAAAAGGAAATAGTTGTAACGGAAAACGTAGTTTATCAAAAGAAGCTAATCGATGTTAGTTAATCGATTAGTGTTAAAGTAAAAGAAGTTAATTGATGTTAGTTAATCGATTAGAGTCAAGAAAAGGAGTTAAACGATGTTAGTTAATCGATTAGTGTAAAGTAAAAGAAGTTAATCGATGTTAGTTTAATCGATTAGTGTTAAAGTAAAAGAAGTTAATTGATGTTAGTTAATCGATTAGAGTCAAGAAAAGGAGTTAAACGATGTTAGTTAATCGATTAGAGTAAAGTAAAAGAAGTTAATCGATGTTAGTTTAATCGATTAGTGTTAAAGTAAAAGGAACTAATCGATGTTAGTTTAATCGATTAGAGTTAAAGTCAAAGGAGTTAATCGATGTTAGTTAATCGATTAGAGAATAAAGTAAAAGGAGATAATCGATGTTAGTTAATCGATTAGAGTTAAAGCAAATGAGTTAATCGAATATAGTTATTCGAATAGAAGCAAAGGTGTAATCGAATATAGTTATTCGAATAGAAAGTAAAATGAGTTTGAAAAAGTAAAATGAGTTTGAAAAAGTAGAATGAGTTAATCGAATATAGTTTATTCGAAGAAAGTAGAATGAGTTAATCGAATATAGTTTATTCGAAGAAAGTGAAAGGAGTTATCGAATATAGTTTATTCGAAAGGAGTTAAGCGAAATGAGTAAATCCATAGTGTTAGTCAAATAGAGTTAATCCAATAGTGTTAGTCCAATGGAGCTAATCGATGTTAGTTTAATCGATTAGAGTTAAAGCAAATGAGTTAATCGAATATAGTTATTCGAATAGAAAGTAAAAGGAATTATCGAATATAGTTTATTCGAAAGGAGTTAAGCGAAATGAGTAAATCAATAGCGTTAGTCAAATAGTGTTAGTCCAATAGAGTTAATTGATAAGAGTCAATCGAATATAGCTATTCGAAGGAGGATTAAGAAAGGAAGTTAGTTAAAGGGATATAAAGTGAACTTTGTCTATTTCAAAGTTAGAAATGTTGTTCAGTTAAGGTCTGAGAGGTAGTTCTACCCCAACTTGATTGGCTTCGTTTTTAACTAAGGAATAGTTAAGGTTCGGCAGTAAAGGAAATGGTTTGAGTTGGCATTGCGATGGTTTGTTTAAAACATCTGTCTAAGTCCAATGAAGAAGCTTTGGAAATGTTTTCCAAAGAAGAAACCAGAAATGTTTTCAAATAAAGAAAACGAGAAATGGAAATGTTTTCCATTTGTTAATAACGTATATTTTCCCAATTTAGAAAATAAGGAATATTGAATATAGGGAAACAAGAGATAAGTAAATTTATGTAATAAAGAGAAAAAGGTTGAATGATGTTTGATCGATATAATTTCCATTTGGAAATAATATCGTTGTTTGCACACCTGTTTTTGTTCGATAGTTAAATCATAGACTATCGAAGTTTTGACCATTTTAACGTTGTTAATATGGAGAGACCGGTTGGATTATTATCCAAAGAACCACTCTGTATTGGCATAACCGTTGCGAATCATATATGCCAAAGGAAATTGAAGACGGAGTTATGCAAGGGCTATCCTATTTACAGAATAGTGCCTTCGGTTCATCCTGTTCCTGGATGACTTGTATGGACGGATGTCTGACAGAGTATTTCCAGACGATCACGTATATTGATTTCTCCAACTGTACCAAGAGTGGAAGCGAAGAAGGAAACTTCTTTTAGCTAACACATAATGTATGGTTGAGGACGTAAATCGGTGATTTGAGGGATTTGACGATGTGGCATTCAAAGTGAATCTGGTTTGATGATAAAGTGTAGCTTCTAGCCTCATCATCCGGTAAATGACAGAAATCGGGCAGGCAGCATGGCTAAGCCGGTCGCACCGAAGTAGGGTGTATAATCACCTGATCTAGAGTTTCATTTATTTCTAAAAATCTATTGTTGATGCTGTCCCATTCGGGAAACGGTTGCTGATCCCAACTGTTGGTGATATACATTCGATACACTCAAGCGAAATGAGTGGTCGGTCATGTGTGGCCGGGTTGCAAGATGTTCTTGTTGAACCCAGTGTATTCCTCTCTAGAGGTACACGAGCGAAAGGTGATTCCATACCTTGTCATAGTTGGAAATCCATTACCCAATACGTGCTTGCGGTTTTGATTGTATACTATATATGTAGAACGTGAGATGAAAGCGTTTCTGCTAGATGATTATATATATACTGTGATTGATAGACATTATTATAATATCAAAAGGTTTTTGATATAAAGATATTTTGGATTCTCATAAGGGAAAAACCCGTTCCGTTATGCGGCGTGGTCTTATGAGATATCATTTACTTGTTCGAACTGTTTTTAAACTGTTTTACTCATACCAGTCCCATGACTGACCCGGAGTTTACTTTGTTGTTTTCCCTAAACTCTTGGGTGCCTAAATTTGTATGGGCAGTCAAGTAGTCGGGATTTTACAGATACATTGAAGAGCTGGAGCAGGAGGCTTCAGGATCACATAGCTATAGTTATTTCCGCTGTGTTGTAAGTGTTGTACTTTGATAATGATATGTATATGCAAGTACATATTTGTATTTCAAAGTTATGTTATGAAATATATTTATTCGTTCCGCTGTGAGATTCGTGTTACTCTGATGTTGTGTTCTTCTTCTTCTTCTATTCTAAGTTTCTATCTTATCTTTTCTCACCCTCTAATTTCTTTCACTAATTACCAGGATTTTTCGATGTTTTGGTTATCGACGTCGTGCTTACGTCGATAACCAAAGTCGCTCAAAATCCGGGTCGTTACAAAACTGGACGCATCTGGAAGTTTTAATTAAATTAAACACTTGTTTAATTTAATTAAAACCAACCATTTCAATCGACGAATTAAATCAAGGTGAGTTAAACTCACTCAGTTCTCCCACTTATAATTTTCATAAGTCAGGTTTCTTTTTGTTTGTATGCTATGATTGCTAAATATTGGTTGATTTGATGATTGTTTGAATGGTTGTTAAATATTTTATATCCATTATTTAAATTAAACGTTGTTCAATTTAAATGAAAGGACATCGTTATCTTTAACGATTATTTCCAATAGAGATAACTTACATTGTTGGTTACGTTTATAATAATATTACCGTATTTAAATTAAACTAGATGCTTGAATTATTATTATTGGTTGACCAGTACCAGTTGGATTGATTATTTATTTTCATATATATGATCATTACATGAACCGTTGAACCCATATGATTGGATTATTGAATTGGTTATTGATTGTTAAACCCAAATTCAACATTTGTTTGGTTACTAACCAATGAGTGATATTGGTTGAGGAATTTATAGCAGATGGCCAAAATACAAACTATTTTAAAAAGATTGATTTATCGTCGGGTGAATCAATAGAAATGAAGTTATGAAATTTATTTTATAACTAAATATAGATTCTTAAATATATTATTTTAAATGAAGTTTATAAAAGAAAATAAACCAAAAACACATATATATTGTTTGTTTGTTTTAACCACCAATCACCATTTTTGTACCAAAATCTGTCATGTGCGAAACACATGCCTCATCTTAATTACTAAATTATTTTTACAAAGTTGATTCTTATATTAACAAAATTGATAAGCATGTGAGCGGGAATTAACGTGATGATTAATAAACGGAATTTAATGTTTTTAAGAACAATTAAAATAGGCTTTGTATTGAAATAGATTGTTATTTATTTAATAATAATCAAAGTGGTAAATCTTGGAATTTAAAAATCTATTTAATGAAGTTATTTAAAATCATAAGAAATTGTTTATGGTAAAGTGAAGTTTTTAAGAAAATTATATTAATGGTAATATAAGTTAAGTTTAATTTATAGTTTTGAGGTAAATTCTTATTGGAAATTCTATTTAATTGGATTTTATTAAATCCAAGTTGGACGGAGTTTTAAAATCCAAGTTTACTCGAAAATATTATGGAAACAAGGTTATTAGACATTTGAATGGAATATAAGTCAGGATATGAAATTAAAAGGATTAGAACTTAACTGGGGATTAGTTGAGATTAATGATTTTCTAAATACTGATCTGATGTTGGTTTCGGCCTTTGGGGTTGATATTTAGGGAATTATTTTCTTATTGATTTACAGTTAAAAACTAATGAAGTTTGAAATGGAAATCAAAACGAGAACCCAAGTTTGAATTAAGGTGGTTAGACGAGTTAAGCTATTCAAATGAGATATAGGTTTGCTATATTGAATAAAAGATGAGATTTCATCAAGGCATAATTAAACTGGAATTTGTTTTGATATTGGGAATGAATATCGGTTTTGGTATTGCGACTGGTATCTATCTTAAGATAAGAACGTTGTTGATCAAGGTCTGAGAGGTAATTAAAATACCCTAACTTGAATGACTTCAGGATTACCGGAAGGTGGTATTAGTTGTAATGAAGGTAATGTAAGAAGAAATTTATTTATGAAATAATAATGTGATGTTATTGGAAGAACTTGGGAGTATATAATGGGATTCCGAATAAAAAGAAATAAACGTAGCTTGAGAACCTTAGATGATATTTCCATAATGGAAATAAATAAAAAGGGAGATTTGCGAAAATATAACGATAACTTCAAAATAAGGAGACAAGATTTAGAATGGGTTATTCTAAAAAGAATATTGACAATTATTTTGTTTTATATAATGAAACAAAAGAAGATATCGAAATGATTGTTTACGATGATAAGTTGAAACGATTTTCCAAATAACAGATAAAAAGTACCAAATGCTTGAATGATATGTAAAGATAGAATCTTAAGAAATTTTCCCTAAGTATATAAATGAAATGATTTGAGAATATTTATATATTAAAAACAGAGATATTATAATGGTATTACAACTGATATATTATTTTTAATGGCCAAGTGACGCTGTATAATCAACCCATGGATTTGTTTAATTTTTATGATTGTTTATTTTGGTAGTTAAATAACCGACTATCAAAAGCATTACCAATGCTTTGTTGGTACGGAAAGACCGGGATCGAGTTTATATTCAAAAACCATTCCGACCAACAAATATGTAAACGAAGATGATATCTGATGCTGATCGAGATGGAGCAAGTGAAGACCATAAATCTTCATTAGCGGGGGAACCACTGTCGAATTTCTCTGGCTGATCCCTAGAGATATATATTTGACAATGATTCTGTCATAATTGAAATCTATGGATTGCAAGGACTACTCGCTACTGATCCATGGGGTGACTCCCATATTGGATGCAGCAGCAGGGTAGCTTCGGTTCATCCTGTTCCTAGATGACTTGCATGGACGAATATCTAACAGAGTATTTCCTGAAATTCATGTACGTTGATTTCTACAAATATACCGAGTGGTGGCAAAGAGGGGCACTTCTTTTATACCTAGAGTTTATTTATGGACGTCAATTAGTGATTTGACGGATCTGACGATGTGGCATTCAAGGTGAACGGTGGCCAGATGTTCCAAAAGTCGATTATAACCTCAAGCCTCATCAACCGGGGAGTGATAAAAATCGGGCAGGCAGCATGGCTATGTGGGTCGCACCCATTAGGGTGTATAATCACCTATCTAGAGAAATTCCTTTTGCTTCTTTAATCTATTTCAATGTTGTCCCCTTTTCAGGAAACGGTGGGTAGCTCCCAACCATTGGTGATATACATTCGATACACTCAAGCAAAATGAGTGGTCGGTCATGTGTGGGCTGGATTGCAAGATGTTCTTGTTGAACCCAGTGTATTCGCCTCTAGAGATACACTATCGGTAGGTGGTTCTGTAACAATCCGGAAAATCAGAACCAATTTAAAATTTTTATTTTAGCTAATTTAATGGATTTTGAATATTTAAAATGATTTATTTTAAATAATAACGACTAAAAATTTATTTTAAACGAAGTTAGAACATATAAATTTATTTTAATTATAAAATGAGCCTAAAATGGCGCAGCATTTTGAAAATTCGATTTCTAATTTCAATTGATTGTATAGAATTCAATATAAGTCAGAATTGGACGAAACCAGAAATATTTGAACTGTTTGACAATATCTTTCTAACGAATTAAGAAACTAAGTTTTTACTTTATGAATTAAAAGTAATGTCCAGTTTAAAATTCAGAATAGTCGTTGTGGAATTTATATATATTTATATAATATATAGCCCTTAAAAATAGCGATTTTGCAAACGACCTCCGTTTTCGATGAAACCACTTTTGTTGGATCCGGAATGTTAAATTATTGCTAGGTTTCAATTTCCATAATTTTTGGAATCAATATGTGAGCATGGCAAAAGAAAACATGTTTTGTCAGTTTCAATCAATTTGGATCGACCAGAAAATGGCCATTTTTCAAACGGTCTCCAAATTCAACGAAATTAGTTTTGTTAGGACCGTATCATCAAAACATAGCTAGATTTATTTTTCTGGAATTTTCGGAGTCCGTATGTGGCCCCGATAAATTAAAATGTACGTTTAAATTAAATATATATTGATTTATAATTTAATTTAAAGAAAAACTGATCGTAACAACTGAACTGTGTTACAAAACATATCCCATTGTGTTTGGAATGAGGGTATTTGGTTAGGGATGACGGTCAGTGGGTTCGATTTGGAGTTCGAAATAAAAAGTTGCTTGTTGGGAATTTAAAAGAATTAAATATTATAAACTATATAATTTCCTACCTCTTCCCTCTCTTCAAAGTAAATGCCCAATTCAAGACAAGAAAAAAAAACGCTTAGGCCCTCCCTCCCCCTCCCCTCTGATCTCAATTTCCATCGCCTCCCTCCCAGACCCGCCGCCGCCCCCATCATCGGACCGTCGCCCCTCCTCAGGCACGCCACCACCCTCCCGTCCTCCCTCTTTCTCTCTCTCTCCTCTTATGAACACCGTGGCCTCAAACCCCACCCAAATCCGATTCTTCCAGCCGCCGTGGACCGCCTTTACCACCACCCTCCGACGCCGAGGCCAGCAGCGCCACCCCTCCTTCCGGTGCTCCTCCACCTCGCCCCTCTCTCCCTCTTCTTGCAACCCAGTGAGTTTTTTATTTATTATTTAATTTTCTTTTCAGTTTTTATTTATATATAATGTAAATAAACAGTTATGATTTTTATAAATATAAAGATTTGATTTTTATAAATATAAAGATTTGATTTTATAAATATGAAGATTTGATTTTTTATTTGTTAAAAGATTTTATTTTTATATATGAATGATGATATGAAAATATTATTTTTAGTAGATAAAAATATTATTTTGAGAGAACTAAAAATTCGATTTTTATTATATATGAAGAGAAATAAAAATTCAATTTTTATTATATATGAAGAGAAATAAAAATTCGATTTTTATTATATATCAAGTGAAATAAAAATATGATTTTAATTATCTAGATAGCGATATAAAAATGTGATTTTAATTATCTAGATAATGGTATAAAAATGTGATTTTTATATATGATGTAGCGGTATAAAAATGAGATTTTTAATATATGTATAATGATGTAAAAATCTGATTTTTAATTATATATGGTGATGTTGAAAATGTGATTTTTGATATAAATTGCATTGAAACAGATTGAGTTAGAAGTAGAGCAACGAATCTGAGTGACGATAAGAATGACAGAGTGGAAACCCAAAGGTGAGAACTTCTCACTATAATTTCTTGTACAATAATTTATTTTATAACTGCATATATGAACTGCTCCCCGTCATCCACAAACCATGGATGACTTGCTTGATTGTATTATGTGTTGGAATTTGATTGTGATTGTGATGTGAAATGAAATGTATAAAATATTCATGTGTTGAATAAAATATTTGAATAATAAAAATATCATTTTTATTGTATAAATGAGCTGAATAGAATATTCATGTGTTGAATAAAATATTTTATCGTTAAAAATATAATTTTTAACGTGTAAATGAATAAAATAAATATTCATTAACAAATCTGGCAATTTGTTTATGTACACCCATTTGACTGATATGTATTGGGATGATAAATTTTACACATCGCCCAACTGCACAAATAAAATCTGTGTTTGTTGTTTGAAACCCCACACGGGTATTGGGATGATATTTGACGTACACTAATCTCAATTATTTAGTTGTATGTCGATCGATTGGTCGACAAACTGTGTAAGCGTTAATTACTTATATTTAAAGCTTATGCAGTTATGTGATGCACTTTGGGTGACGGTTGATTGTTTATCATGTTATTATATACATGTGTTGTATGGAATCCATATAAATAACATTATATGGTAATTGATTGGGTCTCATTCCAATTTGGAAAATAAAGAATATTTTAAAATAATATTCAGAAAAGGAATAAAAATATTCATGTGTTGAATAAAATAAAATAATGAATATTTTAAAATAATATTCAGTAAAAGATCAAAATATGATTTTGATGTCCAATTTTGGATGGACACGGAAAATAAATTATTTGATGTCGTGTTGACTAGATATGCGCCTTTTGGATGCGAACGATATTTATATCAATTTTATTCATTTTTATAATGAGTATCGAAATGGAAATAATTTCAAAATCTGATATTTTGAAAATATTATCATTTATATATTAATGATATGAAATATTCAATTTTGTTTTAAAATTGAAAATGAAGTTGGAATCGTTTTTTTAAAACGAATTTAAAATGATTTATTAAATATGTTTTAAAATGGAAATCAACAAAATATATAATATATATATATATATATATATATATATATATATATTATATATATTAAATGGCCTGAATAGAACGCGCCGCACCGCGACCGTTCGCGAATTTCGACCATTGACTTCGACTTGATATTACGAGAGATCCGACTGTCGGATTCTCCTAAAACCTGAACCGTTGGGTACGTATCGAAAAGAGCTTTCCAACAAATATAAGAGATTGGAAATCTAACGGTTGGATTTGGAATTATGTCCAAATTAGATTTGGAAAAGGTCGATGTAAGTGCAGCTCGATGACCGTTTATGGAAATCGACTGTACGGGCCTTGATAAAATTATTAAAAATATTAATAATTTGTGAAAAATTATAATAAATGATTTGGAAAGAATTGGGATGAAAAATTCCATATTTAAGAAGATAAAAATATATTTTTATCGAAATGAACTAGTTATTAACTAGAAAGGATAATCCAATATTTTTAAATAAATAAATTGGATTGAATTGGTTTTAATACAACTAGAATATTCCAATGTATGAATTGGAATGGATTTGAATAGAAATAATATTTAGAATATTTCAGTATTGGATTCCGTAATTATACGGATATTGTTATGGGAATTTGGAAGATACAGATATCGTTATTTCCAATACGATATCCATTGATTTCAGAATTTGATATTGAATATAAGCCGATATAATTTCTATTCAGAGCCTTGTATTTGATATCAAATTGGATTTTAGGTTTGTTGTGAACTATGTTTTAAATGATACTATTCTTAAAAACAGTTGAGGAAAGAATAAATCTTTTAAGTAAGATTTAGAGGAGTTTTCCAATTAATTAATATTTAATTGGAATTGAATAAAAGAATTGCATTTTGGGTTTGTCGTGAATGGTGTCTTAAATAACACTGTTCTTAAACCCTGTGTGAAAAGAATAAATCTTTTAATTAAGATTTAAAGAAGATTTACCAATTAATTAACATTTAATTGGAATTGAAAATGGAATGGAAAATGGGTTTATTGTGAACTGTGTTTTAGTGACATTCGTTCTTTAACCCGATTTACAGTGAAATATGATTTGGAATTTATAAATCTTACTATTAAGATTTAATGGAAAATTTTTCAAAGTAAAGTTTTCCAATTAATTAATATTTAATTGGAATGGAATGGAATTCGATTTGTTAATAATCAAAATGAGCTTCTGTGGAGGAAGACTGTTACTATATATGGAATTCAAAAGACTTTGCCGTTAATCCATTTATATTATCAGTCGGATACGGAAATTGATATCGATTATATATTTATTTGTTTATCGTAAAGATTCCATAATTAATGGAAGGTGATTTTGGGTTTATCGTGAATCGTGTTTTAAATGACATAGATTCTTTAACCCAGTTAAAGACATGATTTATTTCCTAGATTCGAATAATCGTTAACATTGATTTTTGGGAAGATTAAAACTAAGTGAAGTTTTAATGAATCTTTAATTAGATTGAAATGTGAATATGATAATTTAAATTATCAAATTTGAGAAATGATCGAGAATGGGGTATCACCAGTTTTGCTCCAAGCAATAGTTAAATCTTTAATTAGATTTGAATGTGAAATGGTGATTAAATTTACCGATAACACTGTGGTGTTAGATATGGAGTATTACTAGTTTTGCTCCATGGGATGAATAGGTTAGGATTGGGAAATTTAATAAATGATTACTTCGGTAAGGTTCACTAATCCTGACTAGTTTGGAAAACCTTAGTTTGGTTTAAATAGTGAAAAGAATATTTGAATAAAAGAACATTCTGAATTGGAATGAGGCGTATGTTGTGTTTGTGTTGCACTTATTTATAATATACGTGGGTTATTCAAAAAGACTGGGTTTGTACCCATTTTGAATAACCAATTCGATGTTATGTCGACGATGAAGACGGTAGTTGAAGACCGGAGGTCTTCACATCGCTTGGATGATTACTGATGTCTTGATTGGGCGGTACACCCTAGACGAGGTAATAAGTGGTGATCGTCCAGACGTTCTTGGAGATCGACGGATATGCGAGGGCCTCTCTCCTGTATATGACATATGGGAGGAGGAATAAGTTGCCTCCGGTTTCGTTCAGATCCAGAACGAACTTGTAAATGGACTGTGTGTCTGACATGGGATTTTATTCTGTGTTGATTGATCTCTATTAAATATATATCTGTTTGGTGGCAGAGAATTTATTCTCTTGCTTAACATTCTTTTCTGAAACGTATGAGCTCAGAGGTTATTTATCGATAGACATCAGTCGCATGGCGTTAGTTGCCTGTGTGGCATGACTGAGTGGCAAATGATCAAGGCTTTTGTTGAAAAGCAGAGCCTTGTGGTTGATGATCAAAGCACGAGTTTAATATAGCATAGCTTTGTGTAGCGTTAACTCGCGAGCCTCACACTCCGGTGTGAACCAGAAACGAGAGAGGACTGCAGGGAGGACATGCGTTTCTTTCTAGCTAGGAGTGGTGTCATGGTATGGAGCCCATACATTTTACTCATGTGGATGTTGCATATTATTTGATGGATAGCAAGGTACCTCGGTTATATCGGTCACTGCGGGACCGATGGATATTATGGTCGACATACTGGCTAGGTTTACGCCGCATAGGGTGGGGAAACGTATTGTTCAGGGATTATTAATCCACTTAAAATTTGGACCGGCCCTGAAGATCCAAGGCACACTCGAGCTCTGAGCCTGAGACATGGGCTTGATTGTCTCGAATTCGGCAAGGAAGATCCCTTGCCTTGGTTCACAAATGGAATCCAACTTCCAATATGACATTTCGGTTTTGATTGTAGAACATAGTATGGCGACATAGTGGGATAGGGCACTCATGCCGTCTATGATTGATACATTTATATTTAAAGCTATTTTTGACACTATACACTTATAGCAATAATAAAATATGAAATTTCACGTACTATGCATTTTTGGATATTATAAGGTAAAAACTCTATCCTCCGGCTTGCGTTGCATTGTGTGATGGGACCTGAGTCTTATAATAGCTTCATTTTTCTTTAATTAGTATTGCGCTATTTGTTTTAAACACTGGTATTCTTCGGAAGAAACCCATTCCGTGTAGTACGGCATGGTCCTTTGATTTACTTAACTGTAAAATCAATTTGATAACTGTTTTTAGTTCTCACGCCAGTCACATGACTAACCTGGAGTTTATTGTTTTAACCTAAACTCTGGATGCCTTTATTTTCCACACAGGCAGCTATTAGTTGGGCTTTCCAGATATTATATTCACAGGATCCTGGTTTACAGCTGAAGCGATATTCGGAAAGCTCTGTATCCGTGTATTAGTTTCAGTTGTGTTTTGTATTATTTTTCCGCTGCTATGTAATGTATTTTAATCTCTGATATTTATCAAATGTATATTATTTATTCATACTCTGTTATATTCTTGTACTCTGATGTAATTGTTGTAATAAGCAATGAAATGTTCTTCTGTCTGTGTTCTAATTTGTCGTGTTCTCAATTTAATCCGGGCTTTCCTTTACGGGGAAGTTTGGGTCGCTTCATTTGGTATCCGAGCTTTGGTTTACAGAGCTCGAGAACAAGACACATTAGAACCAAACGAAAGAAATCATCAGAGATTGGGTTAGTAATATCCAATGAGAATGACTCGTTAGAGATTGGATCAGTGGTATCCTAGAATGAGTCCGAAGAGTGTTATTTAAAAAAAATGAAAACAAATTTTGTTTTGAAAATTTAAACCATAAAATACGTATTTGAATATTTATTTTAGATTGATTTTGGACAATCGAGTATACGGAGATTTTGAATATACGCGTAATTAACGTGTATTCGAAGCCTCAAATATACTAGATAGATATAGAATCACACTCTAGTCGCCCGGAGATGATTCTGATGATTACTCGAGTATCATTAGAATTTATGTTCGAGTTTCAAAAGTGGGATATCTATATATTTCCAATAAACTGGTCTGAGAACCAAAATAAAGTTAGAATATATTGTTACGAACTGGCATCAAAATATATGCATCAAAGTTATGAATTTGAAAATTTAATCAACTAATTAATTGTTGGTTGTGTTGTTTGATTATTAGTTTAACTAATAAAAGTATTAAAACCAATATGTAAGTGATTGGTAAATTAGCTAAATCGAATCAAATGTTGAAACTGAATTGAAAATTTGGTTGAAATTGCATGCATGTACATATATATGTGTGAACAGGTCATAGCAGAGAAGCTAAGCAAAGGAACAAAATTGTATGCCCGACAAATAGGTACATGTTTACTAATTTATTGGGTTTGGATGATTTTATGAGCCGATTGGCTAGCCGCTTGGCTTTTTCTTTTGGATTGTTGAGGGCCATGCCTGGCTAGTTGTGGTTTTAAAGGTCTCCCCGTACAAAGGAGGTTAAGGCGAAATTTTTCGAAAATTAAGGGTAATTGCTAAATTTTTGAAAAATTAGCAAATTCTTAGAAACTGAAAAGTTGAATAAACGCCAGAATGAAAGTTGAGATGATTAGTTAAACAACTTTCAGCCCCGTTCCTTTTCAAGGACGAAAATTTTTAAGTGAAGGAGATTGTAACAACCCATAAAATCAGAACCAACTTAAAATTTTTATTTTAGCTAATTTTATGGATTTTGAATATTTAAAATGACTTATTTTAAATAATAATGACTAAAAATTTATTTTAAATGAAGTTAGAACGTATAAATTTATTTTAATTATAAAACAAGCCTGGAATGGCGTGGCAGTTTGAAAATTCGATTTCTAATTTCAATTGATTGTACAGAATTCAATATAAGTCAGAATTGGACGAAACCAGAAATATTTGAATCTATTTAACAATATCTTTCTAAGGAATGTAAGAAACTAAAATTTCACTTTATGAATTAAAATTTATGTCCAGTTTAAAATTTAGAATAGTCGTTGTGGAATTTATATATTTTTTATGTAATATATAGCCCTTAAAAATAGCGATTTTGCAAACAACCTCTGTTTTCGACGAAGCCACTTTTGTTGAATTTGGAATATTAAATAATTGCTAGATTCCAATTTCCATAATTTTTGGAATCAATATGTGAGCGTGGCAAAAGAAAACGTGTTTTGTCCGTTTTAGTCAATTTGGATCGACCAGAAAATGGCCACTTTTCAAACGGTCTCCAAAGTTGACGAAATTAGTTTTGTTAGGACCATATATTCAAAACATAGCTCGATTTATTTTTCTGGAATTTTAGGAGTCCGTATGTGGCCCCGGTAAATTAAAATGTACGTTAAAATTAAATATATATTGATTTATAATTTAATCTAAAGAAAAACTGACCGTAACAGCCGAATTGGGTTACGAAACATATACCATTGTATTCGGAATGGGGGTATTTGGTTGGGGATGACAGTCAGTTAGTTCGATTTGGAGTTCGAAATAAAAGGTTGCTTTTTGGGAATTTAAAAGAATTTAATATTATAAACTATATAATCTCCTACCTCTTCTCTCTCTTCAAAGTCAACGCCCAATTCAAGAAAAAAAACCGCCCAGGCCCTTCCCTCCCCCAATCTAGATTTCCATCGCCTCCCTCCCAGACCCGCCGCCGCCCCCATCATCGGACCGCCGCCCCTCCTCAGGCACGTCGCCACCCTCCCGTAGCTCCCCCCTTTCTCTCTCTCTCCTCTTTTGAACGCCGTGGCCCCAAACCCCACCCAAATCCGATTCTTCCAGCCACCATGGACTGCCTCTGCCACCACCTTTCGACGCCGAGGCCAGCAGCGCCACCCCTCCTTCCGGTGCTCCTCCACCTCGCCCCTCTCTCCCTCTTCTTGCAACCCAGTGAGTTTTTTTTATTATTTAATTTTATTTATTTATAATGTAAATAAACAGTTATGATTTTTATAAATATAAAGATTTGAATTTTATAAATATAAATATTTGATTTTTCATTTGTTAAAAGATTTGATTTTTAAATATGAATAACGATATGAAAATATTATTTTTAGTAGATAAAAATATTATTTTGAGAGAAATAATAATTCGATTTTTATTATATATGAAGAGAAATAAAAATTCAATTTTTATTACATATATGAAGAGAAATAAAAATTCGATTTTTATTATATATGAAGCAAAATAAAAATATGAATTTAATTACTAGATAGCGGTATAAAATTGTGATTTTAATTTTCTAGATAACTGTATAAAAATGTGATTTTTATATATGAAGTAGCGGTATAAAAATGAGATTTTTAATATATGTATAGCGATGTAAAAATCTGATTTTTAATTATATACGGCGATGTTGAAAATGTGATTTTTGATATAAATTGCATTGAAACAGATTATGTTAGAATCAGAACAGCAAATCTGAGTGACGATAAGAATGATGGAGTGGGAACCTAAAGGTGAGAACTTGATCGACGCTTTCCTATGAACTAGAAAAGCGCGAATTTGAATTAAATTCTGCAAGCGTACGGTGTGTAGCATACAGGTCGAACAAAGAGAGGAAAAATTAAAAATTATTATTTATAGAATTTCGTGGGCGAGTTAGACAAATCTTCGAGGTTGGTTTTGAAAGCAAACGAAATTGAAATTGCAATGAAACTATTATTGAATTGAATCAGATCTGAATCTAATCAAATCTATATTCAATCCAATTGACCTAAGGATGCAGTAAAAAGAACAGAAATTGAAATTGCAGAAATTAAAAATAACAAACAGGAATTAAAATTAGGATTACCGCTGAATCTATTCAGACGGTCAATCACTAATGAAAAGGTGTGCAAAATACAACTAGTACTCTACCAAACCTAATTGTGTAGATGGCACTAGTTGCTATGAAAATTAAAATACAGAAAAATAAAAGAGAACTAGAAACTTTATTAATGGAGAAGAAGAGAAAATAGGATGGCGGCTACAATGATATTACAAGGGTATTTATAGGAGATAACCAAACCCTAACCCTAATTATAAATGGGTCTAGCCATTACATCACTAATTAGTTTACAATGAGAATCTCAAATGGGCCTTAGTTAAATCTATTGAATTTTTTGCCTTTCTTCTTTTCCTCTTGGTTCTTTGACAAGCCTCCTTTGATTGAGATGTGCATGGCCTTTTTATCAATCTTGTCCAACAGCAACTAGATGTGGGATCTTCATCTACAATTCTTCAAAATGTAAATATATAGCAATCTGATCTCCATTTCTCTACTTTTCTGGTTGCATGCGGGCTGGGTTGGAATATTCGTAAAAGTAACAAAACAATACCCAAGTAATATTTATTTATATACAAAAGATAAGATATAAGAGCATAAAATAAACACATTTCTATGTTAATCAGATACCCCCACACTTATCATTTACTCGTCCTCGAGTAAAACAAAAATTAAAAACTAACTAGATAGGTAACACTTTCGTTGGAAACACGATTGCATTGAGTGTATGCAACAAGCCGTTAAACCTCTAGGTGTCCCTAGTAGGACGAGTGGTGTCTCGTGAGGGTTTTCAGCGGATACTACCCACAAAATCCAAGTGCAGTATGTGTAGATCTAATGTAACTACATGAATGCAATGGTTATATACAAAAAAACAAAAAACAAA
This sequence comes from Allium sativum, assembly GCA_030737875.1. Classification (NCBI taxonomy): domain Eukaryota; kingdom Viridiplantae; phylum Streptophyta; class Magnoliopsida; order Asparagales; family Amaryllidaceae; genus Allium; species Allium sativum. The sequence continues at coordinate 308,108,895 of CM060912.1, read as the reverse complement.
AATGACAACACGACTTATTTCAGGAAAGTGCTACAACAAATTAAGTTGACAATTACTAGTCAATTGATTTTATTTTAGATACCTCAACTTGTCACAAATTTTCAATATAAATCAAGTTTTCAAATGTTAAATTCCAGTTTGGCCAGTTAGTTCGGTCGATAACATAGTGCAGCAATGAAATAGATTCTTAGTTAGCTTGGTACAGTTTGCAAAGTGGTATTATTATTTTCTCATGTATGGCTAGTCAAATCAATAAGGTCAAGAAGTGTTTGGGCATCATCGCTTATTCTTTATTCTATAAAAATTTATGATTAAGTACATACACCTAACTTAGAAGATCAAGTTTTACCACCCATGCACTGCCTCGCGGACTAACGGAGAGTAGGTAAAGAGCTTGGCGGATTGTGCAGGCCGACTTTGACTTTGTCAACAACGTGTCGGTAATCCTTAGGTGTCCAATCTCATAAAATGAGACCAAGATATTCCAACGCTGACTTTGTCAACAACATGTCGGATAGAGCTAGGCGGGTTTGCACACCAACGCTAGATATACAAGCAATGTTGGATACCCTTGGATTACTATTATTATTGTATTTATAAGCACAAAAGAGAGTGACGCGAATTCAACTTAACACAACTTAGTTTTAAAGATTTTGAAAAGCCAATATAAGTATTTTAAGTCCTCCACTTATTTAAACAAAGACTACAATATAGAATAGATTTCATGGCCATCACCTAAGAATCTCCCTATGTACCGGTTACACTATTATCCCTCGAATTTAAACTTTTCATTATATTTCTTATTCAATCTTAGTCGAGATAAAAAAAATACTATCAACTAATTAACAATTGTTAACTTATTTTGTTGTACCAATCTAAAATGAGTCATATTTCAATGAAAAAAATGGTATGTTACTACGATCTAAAATGCATGATGGTCCTATATAAATGCATGGAAAAGAAAGATAAAAATAAATAAATAAAAATAAAAAGGATGCAATGCAGACTCCTCCCCACACTTGGACAAAACAGTGTCCACACACTGTAACTGTTTCCTAAATTTGAAAGATCGTACCCAAAGATGGATTAAATGCAAAATGATTTGTAGAATGAAGTGTAATCTAACTATATGTAAGAATGGATCATATGTACAATGATATATGTGTTTATGATGCATGTGATGCAAAGAATGCCACCAACTCTTTCCCCTACACTTGGTTCTAGCCCTATGAGTCCCATTACCACTATGTCTAGGCATGTTATCTAACAAGCAAGAGTTTTTGAAAACCATCTCATCTTTATACCTCGATTTATAGTCCAATAGATAAATATCCAGGGTCGTCCTATCATGAAGTTTTTCAATCAAGCGATCACTCCAAAAATAATTCATGTGCTGAACAAATTTATCAGTGTAACTGTCCAAAAATTTGTGATCGTATATAAACTCAGTTGCAATCGTGAATTTCAAATTCTGCATGTTGTTCAAAACTATGTGATCACATTTCTCAATTGACAACGTATTTTCGATACCGACAATTTCATGTTCGTTTGAAATTTTCTCAAAGTTAAAATTTTCGAACTCGTGACTTGAATCTACTTCTTCCTCATTTGGCAACTCATCCTCGTACAACCCAAAAATTGGATATTCAATAAAATCCTTCTAGAATTTTGAGTTTTCGAAAAATTCAACATTTCTATTCCAGTCAATTTCTAAAATTTCAAATTTCTCGCAGCCCGGAAGAGGAAGATCAAAATCTAAACTTAAATCTTTTTCCTGAAAAGAATCGAAGTCCAAATCATTTCTTGAATTTTGAACAACTTCATTTAGATCATTATTCTCAATTTCGAAAGTTGTTATCTAAAAATTTTCACTATCAGTAAAGAATGGATTATTTTCTGATTCATTGCTTGTTTGAATTTGATTTTGTTGCTTTCGTTGTTCTTTCAAAGATGCCATTAAACAAAGAAGTTCATCCATCTTTTTATTTAGCCTTTCTTCTCTCTCATCAAAATGACATTCTTCATAATCGTTGATTTGAGAGCTCTCATTTTGGATTTCTTGATTCTTAAAATTATAGTCCACATCAATTTCACAATTAAAATTATTTCCAATGTGGTGGTTGTTTGATTTTTCAGAAAAATGGCAATGATATTGGAAATCATTTTGATCATAAAAATTATGTTCGTAAGCAAAGCTTTTAAAATTTGAGTTAAAATTTAGGTGATTTATGTTATTTTCAGGATGTTGATATGGGCTATAACTTTGAAAATTTTGGTTTACAACCCCATATTGATGTGGATCAAAGCTATATTAGGATTCAAAGCTATTTTGATATGGATGTGGCCTGTAATAGAAATTACTGAAATTTGAATTGAAGTCGCCATTTCGATCATAACTTTGAAAATGTTGGTCATTTTGAAAGTTTTGAAAATTGTTGACATTTGGCTCGCGAAATTTTGGAAAATCTTGCTTCATGAGTTGTAAATCGAAATCATACTCTTCCAGAGGACGTCTACTCCGATTATTATCCCACAATTCTCTCAACGTTTTTTTGAATCAGACATTTTGAATGCAATCAAGGGAAGACAAAAATTATTCTTAGTTCAAAATAGTATAAAAGAATGAGTTGTGCTCTATTAATTAACTGACTCAATTAGAAGGGGGAAGAGGGTCTTATGGCCGTTCACGTATAGTATAAATACTAAGGGATACGACTAATGTTTTACGGGTAGTATGCAACCTCTTTTGCTAATAGTTCAATAAGTTGAACTACTATATATCCACGATCCAATTATACGAGACAGTCAACTTCACAAAGCATCACTTTTCAATTATATTATTTCAAAAATCGAGTCAAGTTTTATAATTGAAAATCGATGAGAGTGAATAGTTATGGAAATTCGTTTCTCATAAACAGATTCAGAAATATCAGTCACAGAACAGTTACAGAATAATAACAGAAAATTAAAATATTGTACAAGCAAGCCGCTGCCCCTGTAGAATATTTTACAAACAATTTCTATATTTTTTTCTTTGCAGCAAAGCACCTGTAGAGTTTAGAAAATATTACAGCGGTGTATGGGAGTCTGTCCAGAAATATAGACTTCACTGTTTGCAATTCGATTGACCTCTGAATTCCCTATTGATTTGCTTGAATCTTGCTTTCACTTTTGGTCTTGATTCTTGAAATTTGATTGTTTTTTTTACAACATAAAGCAATAAGATTGCAAATTGCTAAATGAAAATAGAGAGGAAAAAAACTAAATAACAGAAACGAACTCAACAAGTCATAATTCCATCAAAGCGACTCAAACAAAGAAATAAATCAACCACAGTCGAAAGTCAGGAAACAAATAACCCTTTCTTTTTTTTAATTAATATCCACGTTTTTATATGATCTCACGCAACGCAATCAAACCCAAAAATCTGCTCCCTTCTTCTAAAAAAACAAATCGAACCAAAAAAAAACGCAAATATTTTCTATGAACTCAAGTTTGATGGCGGGAGTTAATTGGGTTTTCGAATATGGATTGGGGCTCGGCTGGCTAGTGGGCTTTGGATCTAAATTGGATGGGTGGTTTTCGAGATCAGATTGATTGCGAATTGGGTTTTGGTTTTTGCCGGCGTGGAGAGATGTATGGGATTATGGAGGTTGATGAGGTGCTTGTATTTGCTGAAGTGATTTTGACAAGGGGGTTTCGCAAATCAATTTCCTGTTGTTGCGGATGCAAGATGACAAGGGAGATTAGTAGAGGACTTGTACGGTGGAGAGGGGATTCGTATGAGAACTTGGTTTGTGCGAATTGTTTACTGGAGTTGGGTAATGGATGTGGTTGCGTTGGGGGAAAAGGAGTAGGATTTGTATGAGTGAGCAGGTGCATGATGGGGTAGGTTTTGTGGGGAGGAGTTTGTTGATCTGGGTATTGTTTGAAGGGAATTCGGTTGTGGATTTTCTGATGGGCGAGAGGTAATGGTGGAGGGGATGTAAGCAGTGGTGAAGGGTGTATTTCTTGATTGAATGATGAATGGTGTAGTGTTTTAAACGCGAATTTTTTCTGAAATGCGTGAGAATGAGGGCTTGTGGACTCTTTAGGTTGCCTCAGGAGATTGTGAAGGAGGATAGATGGTTTGAGGGGTTTATGGGATGAGACAGTGGTGGATGGGGAGATCTGGGTGGACAGAAGGATGGAGCTGTGTTGATGGTCACACTTTGATTCGTACGTGAAGATTGGTTGAGGATTCTGTATGAACAGCTGCGGCAACGTAGTCTGTTTGATGATCAGACGAACGTGGTGATAAGGATTGGCTATCTTGGCTTGCTGTATGAAGAATTGGTTGAACGTTGATGTTGAAGGACTGGGTATTTGTAGGCGTTGGAAGGTTTGAAGGTGATGACAGGGATGAAAGGGTATGTTGTGATGACAGGGAGGAAAGGCGTGATTATCAGAAGTTGCTATGCGGATGGTGTTGAGAATATTTTTTTGTATACAAAAGATAAGATATAAGAGCATGAAATAAACACATTTCTATGTTAATCAGAACTTCTCACTTTAATTTCTTGTACAGTTATTTATTTTATAACTGCATATATGAACTGTTCCCCATCGCCCATAGACCATGGACGACTTGTTTGATTGTATTGTGTTGTGGAATTTGATTGTGATGTGAAACGAACTATATAAAATATTCATGTGTTGAATAATAAAAATATCATTTTTATTGTATGAATGAACTAAATAGAATATTCATGTGTTGCATAAAATATTTTATCGTTAAAAATATAATTTTAACGTGTATATGAATAAAATAAATATTCATTAACAAATCGGATGATTTGTTTATGTACACCCATTTGACTGATATGGATTGGGATGATAAATTTTACACATCGCCCAACTGCACAAATAAAATCTGTGTTTGTTGTTTGAAACCCCACACAGGTATTGGGATGATATTTGACATACACTAATCCCAATTATTTAGTTGTATGTCAATCGTTTGGTTGACAGACTGTATAAGCGTTAATTATTTATATTTAATGCTAATGCAGTTGTGTGATGCACTTTGGATGATGGTTGATTGTTTATCATGTTATTATATACATGTGTTGTATGAAATCCATGTAACTAACATTATATGGTAATTGATTGGGTCTCATTCCAATTTGGAAAATAAAGAATATTTTAAAATAATATTCAAAAAAGGAATAAAAATATTCATGTGTTGAATAAAATATAATAACGTATATTTTAAAATAATATTCAGTTAAAGATCAAAATATGATTTTGATGTCCGATTTTGGATGGACATGGAAAATAAAATATTTGAAGCCGTGTTGACTAGATATGCACTATTTGGACGCGAACAATTTTATATCGATTTTATTCATTTTTATAATGATTATCGAAAAGGAAATGATTTCAAAATCTGATATTTTGAAAATATTATCATTTATATATTATTGATATGAAATATTCAATTTTGGTTTAAAATTGAAAATGAAATGGGAATCGTTTTTTTAAAATGAATTTAAAACGATTTATAAAATAGGTTTTAAAATGGAAATCGATGAAATATATATAATATATATTATATATATTAAATGGCCTGAATAGAATGTGTCGCGCCGCGACCGTTCGTGAATTTCGACCATTGACTTCGAATTGATATTACGGGAGATCCGACTGTCGGATTCTCCTAAAACCGGAACCGTTGGGTCGTATCGAAAAGGGCTTTCCAAGAATATAAGAGAATTGAAATCTAATGGTTGGATTTGGAATTATGTCTAAATCTAATTTGGAAAAGGTCGATGTAAGTGTAGTTCGATGACCGTTTATGGAATTCGACTGTACGGGCCTTGATAAAATTATTAAAAATGTTAATATTTTTGTAAAATCATAATAAATGATTTGGAAAGAATTGGGATGAAAAATTCCATATTTGATAAGATAAAAATATATTTTTATCGAAATGAACTAGTTATTAACTAGAAAGGATAATCATATATTTTTAAATAAATAAATTGGATTGAAATGGTTTTAATATAACCAGAATATTCCAATGTATGAATTGAAATGGATTTGAATAGAAATAATCTTCGGAATATTTCAGTATTGGATTCCGTAATTATACGGATATTGTTACGGGAATTTGGAAGATACAGATATCGTTATTTCCAATACAATATCCATTGGTTTTAGAATAGTATATTGAATATAAGCCGATATAATTTCTATTCAGAGCCATGTATTTGATATCAAATTGGATTTTGGGTTTCTCATGAACTATCTTTTAAATGACGCTGTTCTTAAACCCAGTTGAGAAAAGAATAAATCTTTTAAGTGAGATTTAGAGGAGTTTTCCAGTTGATTAATATTTAGTTGGAACCGAATAAAAGAATTGGATTTTGGGTTTGTCGTGAATGGTTTCTTAGATAACACTTTTCTTAAACCCCGTGTGAAAAGAATAAATCTTTTAATTAAGATTTAAAGAAGAATTACCAATTAATTAACATTTAAATTAAATTGAAAATGGAATGGGAATTGGGTTTATTGTAAATTGTGTTTTAGTGACATTCGTTCTTTAACCCAATTTACAGTGAAATGTGATTTGGAATTTATAAATCTTATTATTAAGATTTAATGGAAAATTTTCCAAAGTAAAGTTTTCCAATTAATTAATATTTAGTTGGAATGGAATGGAATTCGATTTGGTAATAATTGAAATGATCTTTTGTGGAGGAAGACTGTTACTATATATGGAATTTAAAAGGCTTTGCCGTTATTCCATTTATATTATCACTCAGATATGGAAATTGACATCGATTATATATTGATTTGTTTTTCCGTAAAGATTCCATAATTAATGGAAGTTGATTTTGGGTTTATCGTGAACCGTGTTTTAAATGACATAGATTCTTTAACCTAGTTAAAGACATGATTTATTTCCTAGATTCGAATAATCATTAACATTGATTTTTGGGAAGATTAAAACGAAGTGAAGTTTTAATGAATCTTTAATTAGATTGAAGTGTGAATACGATAATTTGAATTATCAAATTTGGGAAATGATCGAAAATGGGGTATCACCGGTTTTGCTCCAAATGATAGTTAAATCTTTAATAAGATTTGAACGTGAAATGGTAATTAAATTTACCGATAACGCCGTGGTGTTAGATATGGAGTATTACTAGTTTTGCTCCATGGGATGAATAGGTTGAGATTGGGAAATTTAATAAATGATTACTTCGGTAAGGTTCGCTAATCCTGACTAGTTAGGAAAACCTTAATTTGGTTTAAATTGTGAAAAGAATATTTGAATAAAAGAATATTCTAAATTGGAATAAGGCATATGTTGTGTTTATGTAGCACTTGTTTATAATATACGCTGGTTATTCGGAAAGACTGGGTGTATACCAATTCTGAATAACTGATTCGACGTTATGTCGACGATGAAGACGGTGGTTGAAGACCGGAGGTCTTCACATCGTTTGGATGATTACTGATGTCTTGATTGGGCGGTACACCCAAGACGAGGTAATAAGTGGTGATCGTCCAGACGTACTTGGAGATCGACGGATATGCGAGGGCCTCTCTCCTGTATTGGACATATGGGACGAGGAATAAGGTGCCCCCGGTTTCGTTCAGACCCAGAACGAATTTGTAAATGGACTTTGTGTCTGACATGGGATTTTATTTTGTGTTGATTGATCTCTATTAAATATATATCTGTTTGGTGGCGGAGAATTTATTCTCTTGCTTAACACCCTTCTCTGAGACGTACGAGCTCAGAGGTTATATATTGATAGACATTAGTAGCATGTCGTGAATTGCCTATGTGGCATGCCTGAGTGGCAAATGATCAAGGCTTTTGTTGAAAAGCAGAGCCTTGTGGTTGATGATCAAAGCACGGCTTTAATATAACATAGCTTTTGTAATGACCCGAAAATTCCCCTTGCAAGAAATCACCAGATACACTAACTTTGGGCATACAACACATCAGAACAAATAACAGAAGACCTTTATAAACATCATAATAATATTACATCAGAGTACAGAATATCAGAGTACATCGAATATGATAATACAGCGGAAGATTAATTACGATAAATGTGATACAATGTAGCGGAAATGAATAAACTAGCACAGCGGAAGACTATCAATGCTCTAGACACAGCTTTAAGCTTCGATCCAGAATCCTGCTAAAGATATATGTAAAATAAACAACTCGACTTCCTGTGTAGAAAATATGGGCACCCGAGTTTGCAAGTGAAACAAACTACGAGTCGTCATGGGACTGGTGTGAGAAATCTTACTTAACCTGTTTAATAATAAGGCTAATCACAGGATCACACTACTAATGCGGAACGGGTCTACTCCATTGGATTGCCAGTGCATAAATAAGGTAAATCGTTAAACAACGCAATGCTTTTTTGAAAAATGAAACCATTATAAAACTCAAGTCCCATTACACAATGCAACGCAAACCGGAGGATAGAGTTTTACCTTATAATGGTCAAAAATGCTTGATACGATAAAATGGATTTGATATTATTATTAGTGTATATATGTTTCAAAAACAATTTCAATCACAATGTATCAATCATAGATGACATAACTACCATATACTATGTCGCCATACTAGTTCTACAATCAAAACCGCACGGTGTCATATTGGAAGTTGGATTTCCATCATGAACCAAGGCAAGGGATCGTCCTTACCGAATTCGAGACAATCTAGCCCATGTCTCAAGATCAGTCGCAACTGCACCTTGGATCTTCAGGGCCGGTCCACAAATTCTTTAGTGGATTGGTAATGCCTGAACAATACGTTTCCCCGCCCAATGGCGCATAAATATAGAGCCACTAGGGACTCAAATCCGAGGTGCCTCATTCCATCATCCACATAAATAAAAATGCCAGGGCTTACAAATGCTGACACCACTCCTAGCTAGAAAGAAACGCATGTCCTCCCTGTAGTCCTCTCCCGTTTCTGGTTCACACCGGGGTATGAGGCTCGTGAAGTAACGCTATACACAAAGCTATGCCTAAATAATCTGTGCTTTGATCATCAACCACAAGGCTCTCCTTTTCAACAAAAGCCTTGATCATTTGCATCTTAGCATGCCACATTGTCAGTCCATACCATACCATTGATTTCTGCCAATATATAACCTCTAAGCTCGTACGTCTCAAAGTAGGGTGTTAGGCAAGAGAATAAATTCTCTTCCAACAAACAGGTATATATTTAGCAGAGATCAATGAATACAGCATGAAGGAATATAACGTCAGACATACCATCCATTTACAAGTTCGTTCTGGGTCTGAATGAAACTGGAGACACCTTATTCCTCGTCCCACATGTCCAATACAGGAGAGAGGTTCTCGCATATCCATCGATCTCCAAGTACGTCTGGACGATCACCACTTATTACCTTGTCTTGGGATGCCTCCCAATCAAGACATCAGTAATCATCCAAACGATGTGAAGACCTCCAGTCTTCAACCATCGTCTTCATCTTCGACTTTTAATTGTCGTAGTAATTATTCATAATGGGTTAAACCCAGTCTTTCCGAATAATTCGCGTATTTTATAATCAATAATTAAGTGCTATAGAAACACATCATACGCCTCATTCCAATTCAGAATATTCTTTTAAATAAATATTCACATTACTAGGGAAAAGTTCCCATTAATTTTATGAAGATAAATTCTTTTAAATTTATTCTTTACTCTTCTTTTTAAAAATTCATTAAAACACCAATTTGGTTTTAATATCAAAAATCATTACTTTATGATTATTCAACATTAAGAAATATCTTGTCTTTAACTGGGTTAAAGAACAAATGTTATTAAAAACATCGTTCACGATAAACCCAAAATCATCTTCCATTAAATATGGAATTTTTACAGAAATCAAATCAATATATAATCGATATAAATTTCCATATCAGACTAATAATATAAATGGAATAACGGCAATGCCTTTTAAATTTCATATATAATTACGGTCTTCTTTTACAGAAGCTCATCTCGATTATTACCAAATCGGATTCCATTTAACTTCAATTTAATATATTAAGTTGGAAAACTTTATTTAAATCTAAATAAAAAGATTTGCAAATTCCAAATCATATCTTCACAGTTAATTGGGTTTAAGAACAAATGTCGTTAAAAACATAGTTCACAATAAACCTAATTCACATTTCATTTTATTCCAATTACTAAATACAATTGGAAACTCTAATAATCTTAATTAAAGGATTTATTCTTTTCTCAACTGGGTTTAAGAACAGTGTTACTGAAGACATTATTCACGACAAACCAAAAATCCAATTAATTTTATTTAATTCTAATTAAATATTAATTAATTGGAAAACTTCATTAAATCTTAATTTAAATATTTATTCTAGTTAATAACTAGTTCATTTCAATAAAAATATATTTTTTTCCTTACAAATTTGGAAATTTACTTCCAAATTCTTTTCAAATCATTTACTATGATTTTACATAATTTTTCCATATTTTTAATAATTTTATTTAGGCCCTTACAGTCGGTTTCCAATAACGGCATTCATTATTTTAAAATATTCTTTATTTTTGAAAGAAATTCTAAATCGGAATGTGACTCAATCAATTACCATATAATTTCAGTTATATGGATTTCATACATCGCATGTATATAACAATAATGATAAATAATCATTAAACAATCCATTCACATCCAGAGTGAAATTTATAATTGTGTGAGCATTAAAATAAATAAATAATAACGCTCATCACAAACTGTCAATCCATCGATTGACATACAACTAAATTTTGGGACTAGTATATGACTAATATCATCCCAATACCCATGTGGGATTTTCAAACAACATCAGTTTATATAAATAAATCATTGGTTAATAAATTTAACCAATTATAATTCGGTTTGAATTATTTTCTGTTTAACAAATTTTCACTGTTTAAAATTATAAATGAATAGTTATGATATAATTTCAACTACCGTATTAATATTATCATTATTATGATAATGTTTTATCTAGCACAAATCATATTTTTAACATATGACCAATTTTCTAATATTGCTAACATAATAATGATAATGTTTTATTCTTTACATATTTTTGTATTTCCAACTAATGATCATTTTAAATCATTTCTACATGCACTATAAAAAATGTAAATTCTATCATTGACATATTTTTATTTCAACATAACATTCCCTAACAAAATGGCATTTTTATTTTTACCTAACATTTTCTAATAAAATGACATTTTTATTTCAACATGAAATTTTCTAATAAAATGACATTTTTATTTAATGTGAACATATTCTAAATAAATGACAATTTTATGTAACATGAACATATACTAAATAAATGGCATTTTATTGACACATCATTATTTATAAATAAATGACAATTAAATATCACTCAACATTACTCTAAATAAATGACAATTTAATGTGACACACATTATTCCTAAATAAGTGACAATTAAATGTGACACAACATTATTCCTAAATAAATGACAGTTAAATGTGACACAACATTATTCCTAAATAAATGACAATTTATTATGACACATCATTATTTCTAAATAAATGACAATTTATTATGACACAACATTATTCCTAAATAAATGACAATTAAATGTGACACAACATTATTTCTAAATAAATGACAATTAAATATGACACGCATTATTCCTAAATAAATGACAATTAAATGTGACACACATTATTCCTAAATAAATGACAATTAAATGTGAGACACATTATTCCTAAATAAATGACAATTAAATGTGACACACATTATTCCTAAACAAATGACAATTAAATGTGACACACATTATTCCTAAATAAATGACAATTAAATGTGACACAACATTATTTCTAAATAAATGACAATTTATTATGACACATCATTATTTCTAAATAAATGACAATTAAATGTGACACACATTATTCCTAAATAAATGACAATTAAATATGACACAAGATTATTCCTAAATAAATGACAATTAAATGTGACACAACATTATTCCTAAATAAATGACAATTTATTATGACACATCATTATTTCTAAATAAATGACAATTTATTATGACACAACATTATTCCTAAATAAATGACAATTAAATGTGACACAACATTATTTCTAAATAAATGACAATTAAATATGACCCACATTATTCCTAAATAAATGACAATTAAATGTGACACACATTATTCCTAAATAAATGACAATTAAATGTGACACATATTATTCCTAAATAAATGACAATTAAATGTGACACACATTATTCCTAAATAAATGACAATTAAATGTGACACACATGATTCCTAAATAAATGAAAATTAAATGTGACACAACATTATTTCTAAATAAATGACAATTTATTATGACACATCATTATTTCTAAATAAATGACAATTAAATGTGACACAACATTATTTTAAATAAATGACAATTTAATATGACACATCATTATTTCTAAATAAATGACAATTAAATGTGACACAATATTATTCTAAATAAATGACAATTTATTATGACACATCATTATTCCTAAATAAATGACAATTTATTATGACACATCAGTATTTCTAAATAAATGACAATTTATTGTGACACAACATTATTCATAAATAAATGAAAATTTAAATGTGACACAACATTATTTATAAATAAATGACAATTAAATGTGACACACAATATTACTAAATAAATGACAATTAAATGTGACACACATTATTCCTAAATAAATGACAATTAAATGTGACACACATCATTCCTAAATAAATGACAATTAAATGTGACACACATTATTTCTAAATAAATGATAATTAAGTGTGATACAACATTATTCCTAATATGACATTTTTAACAAAAATGATGTTTTTATTCTAGTATGACATTTCTAACAAAAATAATGTTTTTATTCTAATATGATATTTCTAGCAAAAATGATGTTTTTGTTCTAATATGACATTTCTAACAAAAATGATGTTCTTGGTCTAATATGACATTTTAACAAAAATGATGTTTTTGTTCTAATATGACATTTTACAACAAAATGACAATTTAATCTAACATAACATTTTATAACAAAATGACAATTTAATCTAACATAACATTTTATAACAAAATGACAATTTAATCTAACATAGCATTTTATAACAAAATGACAATTTAATCTAACAAGAACATATAATTCAACAAATCATCACAACTACCATCAATTAGTCAATCTAAATCTTATACAACGCATATATGCGTTTTATATGGCGTATTTTAATATCACAATCACGATCTATTTATATATATATATATATATATATATATATATTTTAAAATTTTAAAATTGAGAAATCTCACACATCACATACATGAATTTTAATAGCGATTACATGTAAAATTCACATCGCAAATCAACAATAAAATTGATTTCAATTAGATATCTCACCTTGATCGGATTAAATTGTTGAATATGATGATTTTAATTAAATTAAATGAAGGCGTTTAATTTAATCAAAATTTCCAGTTACTTCAGAATTTGTCCACGACAGTTCCATATTGTAGATATCTTCATGACAGTTCCATCACAACTGATGGTTCGCAAAACAAACCTCGTATGGCAAAGTTACAATAATTTATATATTAATTACAATTTTAAATAATTAATTAACAATTAATTTCCTTAGTCCCCAAATTAATTCATCTCCTACCCGTGGCCTTATCTGTAGCAAATCGAACCCATGCTCCATTGTGAGAACCCCATTGACGCCGCCTCCCTGTCGCATCGGACCACCCTCCATCGAATTGCGTGAAAACGGGGCGAAATGAAGCGTCAATTTCTCACAAACTATCACTCTAAAGGTGATCATCAACGTTGAAGATATAGATCGTAGAACGATCTATCATATTTTCTTTGGAAGTTTTGGAAATGGAGGAGTGGATTGAAAGAGATTTGAGGGGAAGAAGGAGAGCGTTTCAACCATTGATTGGCATCGTGGTAGCTGTACATTTTGGGGGATTAGGAATAGGTTTAGAGAAGTTCAGGATGTTATATAGTGGAGCCAATATATATATATATATATATATATATATATATATATATATGTATGGTTATATATTTGATTTTATCCCTGACTTGTCTCTATATATGTAGTAAGTTACAAATGAAATAATTTAGCCGACTAGGCAGGTGTTAATCTAATTAATGTTTATCTCATATTCAAAAATTCAAAAGAAAAAGCATAGGGAAAGAGAAAATGGGAATGTAATTAATGCATGATATATTGTGTAACAAATCGGAATTTTGGAATCAATTTAAAATTTTTATTTTAGAAATTTTAATCGGTTTTGAATATTTAAAATGATTTATTTGAAATAATAACGATTAAAAATTTATTTTAATCAAAGTTAAAATGAATAAATTTAATTTAATTATAAAAGGAGTTTGAAATGGCGCGGCAGTTCGAAAATTCGGTTTCTAATTTCAATTTAATGTACGGAATTCAATATAAATCAGAATTGAATGAAACAAGAAATATTTGAATCTGTTTAATGATATCTTTCTAATGTATGTAAGAAACTGAGATTTCATAATAAAAATTAGAAGTTATGTCGAGTTTAAAATTCAAAAAAGTCGCTGTAGAATTTATATATTTTTTAATATAATATATAACACTTAAAAATAGCCATTTTGCAAAAGACCTTCGTTTTCGACGAAACCACTTTTGTTGGAACCGAAATGTCAAATTATTGTTAGGTTTAAATTTTCATAATTTTTAGAATTAATATGTAAGCGTGGCAAAAGAAAATGTGTTTTGTCAATTTTAGTCAAATTTGATCGACCAGAAAATGGCCATTTTTCAAACGGTCTCGAAATTCGACGAAATTAGTCTTATTAGAACCGTACCGTCAAAACATAACTAGAAATAATTTTTCTGGAATTTTTTGTGAAAACCCGTAACTTCCCCGTAAAGGAAAGCGCGGATAGTTCGAGAACAAGCCACAACAGAACACAAACAGAAGAACATTTCATTGCTTATAACAACAATGCATCAGATTACAAGAATATACAGAGTATAAATGAATATTACACAGAAATATCAGAGATTACAATACATTGTACAGCAGCGGAAAATAATACAATACACAACTAGAAGGAGATATACGGATACAAAGCTTTCCGGATATCGTTCCAGCTGTAAACCAGGATCCTGTGAATATAAATCTGCAAAACCAAAACTACTAGCTGCCCATGTCAAAATAAGGGCACCCAGAGTTTAGGTTAAAACAATAAACTCCAGGTCAGTCATGTGACTGGTGTGAGAACTAAAACAGTTATAAATCTTTATTTAAAATCATTAGGTAAATCAAGGGACCACGCCGTATAACACGGAACGGGTTTCCTCCCAAGAATATCAGTGCATAAAACAAACAACGCAATGCTAAATAAAGAAAAATGAAGCTGTTATAAGACCCAGGTCCCATCACACAATGCAACGCAGCCGAGGATAGGGTTTTCCCTTATAACAGCCAAAGAATGCTTAGTACGTTTAAAACAAATAATTTGATACTATTATAAGTGCATAGTGTATAAAACAACTTCAAATCATAAGTATCAATCATAGGCGGCATGAATGCCCCATAACACTATGTCGCCATATATATAAGTTTACAATCAAAACCGCAAGACGTCGTATTGGAAGTTGGGTTATCATTTATGGTATGAACCGAGGCTAGGGGCAAGATCCTCAACCAATTCGAGACAATCTAGCCCATGTCTCAGGACCCAGACTCAGGTGGGCCTTGGATCGTCAGGGCCGGTCCACCGATGTAGATTATTATGCATGAACACTACGTTTCTCCGCCCTTTGGGGCGTAAGCCTGGCCCGTCAGCCGACCAGAAGCATCGGCCGAAACCGATATCCCGAGGCGCCTCGCTTTTCAGCAAGTAATAATAAGCAACATCCACATGAGTCAAACTCGTCAGCCAGTTCAAGCATTGACGCCACTCTTAACTAGAAAGAAACGCATGTCCTCCCTGAGGTCCATCTCCCGTTTTTGATTCATACCGGGTGTGAAACTCGCGAAGTAAACGTTACACAAAGCTACGCCACAAAGGCCGTGCTTCGATCATCAACCACAAGACTTTGCTTTTCAACAGAAGCCTTGATCATTTGCCACTTAGGCATGCCACACAGGCAATTCACTCCATGTGATTGATATCCATCAATATATAACCCCTGAGCTCATACGTCTCAGAGAAGGGCGTTAAGCAAGAGAATAAATTCTCCGCCGCCAAACAGATATATATTTAATAGAGATCAATCACACGGACTAAAATCCAATGTCAGACACACAGTCCATTTACAAGTCCGTTCTGGGTCTGAACGAAAACGGAGGCACCTAGTACCCCGCATATCCATCGATCTCCAAGTACGTCTGGACGATCACCAACTGTTTCCATCTTCTTGGGTGTACAGCCCAATCAAGATCATCAGTAATCACCCAAACGACGTGAAGACTTCCGGTCTTCGACCACCGTCTTCATCTTCGACTTATCGTCGTATCAGTTATTCAGAATGGGATAAACCCGGTCTTCCCGAATAACTCGCGTATATTTTAAATAAGTGTTACACAAACACAACATACGCCTCATTCCAATTCATCAGTCACTAACCGTAAATTAATCAAGAGAATAATTACCCAAATATTAACCCCGAAGGCCGAAACCAACATCAGATCAATATCCAGAAAACCATTCTGCTTGGCTAACCGACAGTTAGTTTCTAAATTTCACATTCATAGGGAAAGGTTCCCATTAAATTTATCCAAGATAAATTCCTTGAATTTATTCTTTAATCTATTTTTGAATATCAATTCAAACTAGTCGGGATTAACGAACCTTACCGAAGTAATCATTGGTTTTAATTTCCCAATCCCAACCTATTCATCCCATGAAGTAAAACTGGTAGTACTTCATATCTAACACCACGGTGTTATCGGTAAATTCAATTACCATTTCACGTTCAAATCTAATTAAAGATTTAACTATCGCCTGGAGCAAAACTGGTGATACTCCATTCTCGACCATTTCAATCTAATTTAAGATTCATTAAAACTCCACTTAGTTTTAATCGTTAACTGGGTTAAAGAATCCGTGTCATTTAAAAACACGGTTCACGATAAACCCAAAGTCACATTCATTAATTATCGGGTTAAAGAACAAGTGTTATTTAAAACACTGTTCACGATAAACCCAAAAATCAATATCAATTCAATTTCAATTAAATATTATTTAATTGGTACACTTCATTAAATCTAAATAAAAAGATTTAATCATTTCTCAACTGGGTTCAAGAACAGTGTTAGTGAAGACACCATTCACGACAAACCCAAATCACATTCGATATTCAATACAAGGCTCTGAATAGAAAATATATCGGCTTATATTCAATATCGAATTCTACGACTAACAAATGTCGTATTGGAAATAACGATATAAATATATATCTTTCAAATTTACATAACAACACCTGTATAATCACGAATTCCAACATCGAAATATTCCGAAGACAATTTCGATTCAAATCCACTCCAATGCAATCATTGGATATTCTGGTTATTTTCAAAACCCTTTTTAAATTCAATTTATTTATTTAAAAATAAATAGAATTATAATTCTAGTTCAAAACCAGTTCATTTCGATAAAAATCTATTTTTATCTTTTCAAATAGGGAGTTTTTCATCCCAATTTTTCCCAAATCATTTCTTATGATTTTACACAAATTATTACTATTTTTAATAATTTTATCAAGGCCCGTACAGTCGATTTCCATCAATGGCCATCGAACTGCACTTACAGCGACCTTTTTCAAATTTGATTTGGACGTATCTCCAAATCCAACCGTTAGATTTCTAATTTCTAATATTCGTTAGAAAGCTCTTTTCGATACGAACCCAACGGTTCCGGTTTTAGGAGAAACCGACGGTCGGATCTCCCGTAATGTCCGTTTGAAATAAATGGTCGAAATTCACGAACTGCCGCGGCGCGGCGCGCTCTATTCAGGCCATTATATTATATATATAATATATATTTCGTCGATTTCTATTTAAAACGAATTATATAAATAGTTTTAAAATTCGTTTTAAAAGCAATTTCAACTTCCATTTCAATTCAAATCAAAATTGAATTCTTCTTTATAAATTCGTTTTAAAATTCATTTCTATTCAATTCAAATTTCAATTCAATTTGAATTCATTTCAATTCGCTTTCAATTCAATTTGAATTCGTTTTCAATTCATTTCGAAATCATTTTCAATTTAATTCATTTCGAAATCGTTAAAATCGATATAAATATCGTTCACGTCAAAATGGCGTCAATCTAATCAACACGGCTTCATAAATTTCTATTTTCAAATATTCTATTTCAAATATTTCTTTTTCAAAATAGTTGTTATTATCAAAATATTTCGTTCAACACATGACCAATCTCAATGGATGAGTACTGTCAACACATGAACCTTTATTTTATATTAATAAAGATGTAAATTTTATTACTAAAACATTTCGTTCAACACATGACCAATCTCAATGAATGAGTACTGTCAACACATGAACCTTTATTTATATCATTCTTTATTTTCTAAATTGGAATGAGGCCCAATCAATCACCATATAATGTTAATTATATGGATTTTCATACATTACACACATATAATAGCATTGAAAAATAATCAACCATCAACCAAAGTGCACTACACTGTATAAGCATCAAATATAGATATCTAACGCTTATAACAGCCTGTCAATCAATCGATCGACATATTTAATCAATCAGGATGAGTGAACTTCAAATTTCATCCCAACACCCGTGTGGGGTTTCAAACAATCAAACACAGATTTTAGTTGTGCAGTTGGGCGATGTGTAAAATTTACCGTCCCAATCAATGTCAGTCAAATCGGTGTACATAAACAAACCGTCCGGTTTGTTTATGAATATTTATTTATTCACATTCACTATATTCATATTCACGTTAAAAATTATATTTTTTAACGATAAAACATTTTATTTTAACATATGAATTTCTATTCAGTTCATTCTTTAAATAAAATGGTATTTTTATTTTCTAACTTATTTTAGAAAATTTCGACGGCATAACGGCACGATACTAGAAACGGGACAAGGCCTAGCCTTATCCCTGGTCTAGTGAAGGCCCACGCCATTCACACATCAATCAAATCCATTCATTTCACCACACAGTTCAATTTCAATCAAATGATCTAACTAATTTTGCAATCAAACAAACAAGTCCATGGTCTGTGGACAATTGTGTCGGGTGCTACTAAGCACCATCTGCATCCTAGTATATATATATAACTAGAAAATGAAATTGAAAGGTGAGAAATTCTCACTTATAGCTATCCAACTTCACGGTACTTCATTGATAGAAATCTTCATTGTTATCGCATCTTCGTCATCTTCGTTGCCCGTAGCCACTACATATATAAAAATCACATTTTTACTTCGATGTTCAATATATAAAAATCACATTTTTACTTCGATGTTCAATATATAAAAATCACATTTTTACTTCGATGTTCAATATATAAAAATCACATTTTTACTTCGATGTTCAATATATAAAAATCACATTTTTACTTCGATGTTCAATATATAAAAATCGAATTTTTGCTTTGCTATTCTATATATAAAAATCGAATTTTTGCTTTGCTATTCTATATATAAAAATCGAATTTTTGCTTTGCTATTCTATATATAAAAATCGAATTTTTGCTTTGTTATTCTATATATAAAAATCGAATTTTTGCTTTGCTATTCTATATATAAAAAAAAATCCCATTTCAAAATATAGATTTCGCCTTCATATAAAAATAAAGATTTCTCCTTTTCAAAAATGAAGTTTATATTTTTCTCAAAGTAAAAATCATATTTTTACTTCACTACTCATATCAAAATATCGTTTTTTATTTTTGCTACCTATACAAAGATGTTATTTCTAATATTCCTACAATGCAAAGATCATATTTTTATCTTTCTTCAATATAAAAGATTATATTTTTACTACTTTAAAAAATATAAAAATCATATTTTTAATACTTTAAAAATATAAAAATCATATTTTTATTATCTTCACATCATAAAAATTACATCTTTCACCTATATAAATTCACGTCTTTCACTTATATAAATTCAGTTTTTAATATCATAAAAATTCAGTTTTTACCATATTAAAAAAAATTCAGTTTTTAATGCAAAACAAAAATCAGTTTTTCTTATATAAAATAAAATCAGTCCAGAAAATAAATTATTTAATTAAATAAGAAAACTTACTGACGATAGAGGTGGTGCGGTTTTTCTCTTGCAGGGGGGGGGGGGGGCTCGCCGTTGACTTCAGAAGAAGAGGGAGAGGAGCGGGATGGTCGGGGTGGCGCGCTGAGGTGGCGCAGGCGGATGGCGAGGTCGGAGGAGGGGAAACGCGTGCGGGTTTGGGGGGGTTTCGCGCTGGCTTCGAGGTGGAGGCGGTTGTCGCGCCGCTGGGGGGGGGGTGGTCTGTCGCGCCACCGCGACTGCGGCGAGGTCATCGGGGAGGGCGGCGGCTCCTCCCCGCTTCGACTCCTTCATCTTCTTTTTTTTTCTCTGATAAAACTCGATTTGGAAATAAAAAGGGGGGGGGCAGAACGAAATAAAGGGGGAGAAGAGGGATAATGTAATTTTTTTATTTATTTTAATTTTTTAATTGCAAAAAGTTGACTTTTACATACGACCTCTAAACGAGGTCCACCGCCTGTCACCCATAGCGTTTCACCCCCATTACGAACACAATGGGACATGTACCGCAAGCTGAATCGACCGTTTCGATCAGTTTCCGTTGAATTTACATTTAAATCACTATATTGAATTTTTAACGTACATTTCAAATTACCGGGGTCGCATACTAACTCTATAAATTCTAGAAAAATATTTTCTAGCTTCGTATTGACGATACGGTCCTAACAAAACTAGTTTTGTTGAATTCTGAGACCGTTGGAAAAATGGCCAATTTCCAGTCGATTAAAATCAACTGAAACTGGTCAAACGCGTTTTCCTTTGCCACGCTCACATATTGATTCGAAAAATTATGAAATTTGGAATCTAGCAATAATTTGACATCACGGACCCAACAAAACTGGTTTCGTCGAAATCCGAGGTCATTTGCAAAATGTCCATTTTTAAGGGCCTGAATTCCATAGCGACTATTCAGAATTTTCAACTGGACATATCTTTTGATTGCCGCTATGAAATTTTGATTTTTCGGATTCGTTGGAAAGATATTCACGAATAGATCCTATTATTTTTGGTTTCACTAAAATCCGGATTGTTTTTCACCTGGTACGTTCAATTGAAGTTTGAAATCGAATTATCGAACTACCACGCCATTTTCAATTCTATTTATAATTATATATATAATTATTTATATTCTAACGGCGACGCATATAATATATACGTTCGAACTCTATTTAAAATAAATTTATCGTCGATATTATTTAAAATAATTCATTTTAAATAATCAAAATTCGCTAAAATTGCCAAAATAAAATTTTTAAACTGGCCCAGATTTTCGGGTTGTTACAATCTCCCCCACTTAAAACTTTTCATCCCCGAAAAGGAACAAAGTCGAAAGTGGTTTGATTAATCAACTCTACGCTCGATCTGACTTCCATTCTCCAACTCTTTAGTTTCTGAGAATTTTCAAATTTTCAAAAAATTTGGCTAACACCCTAAATTTTCGAAAAATTTCGCCATAACCTCCTCTGCACCGGGAGCATCGGGGAATTTCAAATAGCTTCCCCGGTCCTTCAGATCTCAAAAAGAAAAAGCCAAGCGGCTAGCCAATAGGCTCATAAAATCATCATCTCCCAAACAAAACAGTAAATTATGTAGTAAACATGTACCTATTTGTCGGGCAAACAAATTTTATTCTCTGCTATAGCCTCCTTGCTATGACCTGTTCAATGATATATATGTATATGCAAGCAAATGCGACCAATTTTCAATACAATTCAATATTTGATCAAATTAGGCATAATGGTTCAAAATTATCAAACAACTAAACAAACAGCACAAACATCAATCAATTAGTGGATTAACGTTTCAAATTCATAATTTTGATATATATAAAGAAAATCATGTTTTGAGGCCAAATCACAACAATGTATTCTAGCTATATTAGTTTTGGTTCTCACACCAGTCTAATCGAAATATATAGAAAATCACACCTTCGAAACTCGAACATAAATGTTGATGATGCGATCGCTATCATCAATATCATCTCCGGGCGACTAGAGTGTGATGCTATATCTATCCAATATATTAAAACTTTGAATATACGTTTGCAAGGCGTATATGCAAATTCTTTATATACTGGACTATCCAAATCAATACAGATAAATAATCAAATACGAATAATTGATTTAAATTTTCAAAACAAAATTTGTTTTCATTTGAAAAATATACTCTCCACACTCGTTCTAGGATACTACTGATCCTATCTCTAACGAGTCATTCCCATTGGATATTACTAACCCAATATCTGATGAATTCTTTCGTAGGGTTCTAATGTGCCTTGTTCTCTGCTTTGTAAACCAAAGCTCTGATACCAACTGTGAAGGCCCGACGAAATCCAGTAGGCTTTGCAACCATCCCTTCATCCCCCAAAGCAGCAGGTAAAACCCACCGTGGCTTCCAGTGGTCCCCCAGTTACTTGTTTTACGGCGACCTTCTCGAGTCTCCCGGCCACTGCCTAACCAACCCCCACCAGAAGGGACATGTGGGGGGTAAGAGTCTCCTGTTCGCCACCAAACCGCGAAGCGAGAACCCCCCATCACGACTGGAACAAGAACTGGTGATACTCCATTCTCGACCATTTCAATCTAATTAAAGATTCATTAAAACTCCACTTAGTTTTAATCGTTAACTGGGTTAAAGAATCCGTGTCATTTAAAAACACGGTTCACGATAAACCCAAAGTCACATTCATTAATTATCGGGTTAAAGAACAAGTGTTATTTAAAACACTGTTCACGATAAACCCAAAAATCAATATCAATTCAATTTCAATTAAATATTGTTTAATTGGTACACTTCATTAAATCTAAATAAAAATATTTAATCATTTCTCAACTGGGTTCAAGAACAGTGTTAGTGAAGACACCATTCACGACAAACCCAAATCACATTCGATATTCAATACAAGGCTCTGAATAGAAAATATATCGGCTTATATTCAATATCGAATTCTACGACTAACAAATGTCGTATTGGAAATAACGATATAAATATATATCTTTCAAATTTCCATAACAACACCTGTATAATCACGAATTCCAACATCGAAATATTCCGAAGACAATTTCGATTCAAATCCACTCCAATGCAATCATTGGATATTCTGGTTATTTTCAAAACCCTTTTTAAATTCAATTTATTTATTTAAAAATAAATAGAATTATAATTCTAGTTCAAAACCAGTTCATTTCGATAAAAATCTATTTTTATCTTTTCAAATTGGGAGTTTTTCATCCCAATTTTTCCCAAATCATTTCTTATGATTTTACACAAATTATTACTATTTTTAATAATTTTATCAAGGCCCGTACAGTCGATTTCCATCAATGGCCATCGAACTGCACTTACAGCGACCTTTTTCAAATTTGATTTGGACGTATCTCCAAATCCAACCGTTAGATTTCTAATTTCTAATATTCGTTAGAAAGCTCTTTTCGATACGAACCCAACGGTTCCGGTTTTAGGAGAAACCGACGGTCGGATCTCCCGTAATGTCCGTTTGAAATAAATGGTCGAAATTCACGAACTGCCGCGGCGCGGCGCGTTCTATTCAGGCCATTATATTATATATATATAATATATATAATATATATTTCGTCGATTTCTATTTAAAACAAATTATATAAATAGTTTTAAAATTCGTTTTAAAAGCAATTTCAACTTCCATTTCAATTCAAATCAAAATTGAATTCTTCTTTATAAATTCGTTTTAAAATTCATTTCTATTCAATTCAAATTTCAATTCAATTTGAATTCATTTCAATTCGCTTTCAATTCAATTTGAATTCGTTTTCAATTCATTTCGAAATCGTTTTCAATTTAATTCATTTCGAAATCGTTAAAATCGATATAAATATCGTTCACGTCAAAATGGCGTCAATCTAATCAACACGGCTTCATAAATTTCTATTTTCAAATATTCTATTTCAAATATTTCTTTTTCAAATTAGTTGTTATTATCAAAATATTTCGTTCAACACATGACCAATCTCAATGGATGAGTACTGTCAACACATGAACCTTTATTTTATATTAATAAAGATGTAAATTTTATTACTAAAACATTTCGTTCAACACATGACCAATCTCAATGAATGAGTACTGTCAACACATGAACCTTTATTTATATCATTCTTTATTTTCTAAATTGGAATGAGGCCCAATCAATCACCATATAATGTTAATTATATGGATTTTCATACATTACACACATATAATAGCATTGAAAAATAATCAACCATCAACCAAAGTGCACTACACTGTATAAGCATCAAATATAGATATCTAACGCTTATAACAGCCTGTCAATCAATCGATCGACATATTTAATCAATCAGGATGAGTGAACTTCAAATTTCATCCCAACACCCGTGTGGGGTTTCAAACAATCAAACATAGATTTTAGTTGTGCAGTTGGGCGATGTGTAAAATTTACCGTCCCAATCAATGTCAATCAAATCGGTGTACATAAACAAACCGTCCGGTTTGTAAATGAATATTTATTTATTCACATTCACTATATTCATATTCACGTTAAAAATTATATTTTTTAACGATAAAACATTTTATTTTAACATATGAATTTCTATTCAGTTCATTCTTTAAATAAAATGGTATTTTTATTTTCTAACTTATTTTAGAAAATTTCGGCGGCATAACGGCACGATACTAGAAACGGGACAAGGCCTAGCCTTATCCCCGGTCTAGTGAAGGCCCACGCCATTCACACATCAATCAAATCCATTCATTTCACCACACAGTTCAATTTCAATCAAATGATCTAACTAATTTTGCAATCAAACAAATAAGTCCATGGTCTGTGGACGATTGTGTCGGGTGCTACTAAGCACCGTCTGCATCCTAGTATATATATATAACTAGAAAATGAAATTGAAAGGTGAGAAATTCTCACTTATAGCTATCCAACTTCACGGTACTTCATTGATAGAAATCTTCATTGTTATCGCATCTTCGTCATCTTCGTTGCCCGTAGCCACTACATATATAAAAATCACATTTTTTACTTCGATGTTCAATATATAAAAATCACATTTTTACTTCGATGTTCAATATATAAAAATCACATTTTTACTTCGATGTTCAATATATAAAAATCACATTTTTACTTCGATGTTCAATATATAAAAATCACATTTTTACTTCGATGTTCAATATATAAAAATCACATTTTTACTTCGATGTTCAATATATAAAAATCGAATTTTTGCTTTGCTATTCTATATATAAAAATCGAATTTTTGCTTTGCTATTCCATATATAAAAATCGAATTTTTGATTTGCTATTCTATATATAAAAATCGAATTTTTGCTTTGCTATTCTATATATAAAAATCGAATTTTTGCTTCGCTATTCTATATATAAAAATCGAATTTTTGCTTCGCTATTCTATATATAAAAATCGAATTTTTGCTTTGCTATTCTATATATAAAAAAAATCCCATTTCAAAATATAGATTTCGCCTTCATATAAAAATAAAGATTTCTCCTTTTCAAAAATGAAGTTTATATTTTTCTCAAAGTAAAAATCATATTTTTACTTCACTACTCATATCAAAATATCGTTTTTTATTTTTGCTACCTATACAAAGATGTTATTTCTAATATTCCTACAATGCAAAGATCATATTTTTATCTTTCTTCAATATAAAAGATTATATTTTTACTACTTTAAAAAATATAAAAATCATATTTTTAATACTTTAAAAATATAAAAATCATATTTTTATTATCTTCACATCATAAAAATTACATCTTTCACCTATATAAATTCACGTCTTTCACTTATATAAATTCAGTTTTTAATATCATAAAAATTCAGTTTTTACCATATTAAAAAAAATCAGTTTTTAATGCAAAACAAAAATCAGTTTTTCTTATATAAAATAAAATCAGTCTAGAAAATAAATTATTTAATTAAATAAGAAAACTTACTGACGATAGAGGTGGTGCGGTTTTTCTCTTGCAGGGGGGGGGGCTCGCCGTTGACTTCAGAAGAAGAGGGAGAGGAGCGGGATGGTCGGGGTGGCGCGCTGAGGTGGCGCAGGCGGAGGGCGAGGTCGGAGGAGGGGAAACGCGTGCGGGTTTGGGGGGTTTCGCGCTGGCTTCGAGGTGGAGGCGGTTGTCGCGCCGCTGGGGGGGGGGGGTGGTCTGTCGCGCCACCGCGATTGCGGCGAGGTCATCGGGGAGGGCGGCGGCTCCTCCCCGCTTCGACTCCTTCATCTTCTTTTTTTTTCTCTGATAAAACTCGATTTGGAAATAAAAAAGGTGGGGAGCCAGAACGAAATAAAGGGGGAGAAGAGAGATAATGTAATTTTTTTATTTATTTTAATTTTTTAATTGCAAAAAGTTGACTTTTACATACGACCTCTAAACGAGGTCCACCTCCTGTCGCCCATAACGTTTCACCCCCATTCCGAACACAATGGGACATGTACCGCAAGCTGAATCGACCGTTTCGATCAGTTTCCGTTGAATTTACATTTAAATCACTATATTGAATTTTTAACGTACATTTCAAATTACCGGGATCGCATACTAACTCTATAAATTCTAGAAAAATATTTTCTAGCTTCGTATTGACGATATGGTCCTAACAAAACTAGTTTCGTTGAATTCTGAGACCGTTGGAAAAATGGCCAATTTCCAGTCGATTAAAATCAACTGAAACTGGTCAAACGCGTTTTCCTTTGCCACGCTCACATATTGATTCGAAAAATTATGAAATTTGGAATCTAGCAATAATTTGACATCACGGACCCAACAAAACTGGTTTCGTCGAAATCCGAGGTCATTTGCAAAATGTCCATTTTTAAGGGCCTGAATTCCATAGCGACTATTCAGAATTTTCAACTCGACATATCTTTTGATTCCCGCTATGAAATTTTGATTTTTCGGATTCGTTGGAAAGATATTCACGAATAGATCCTATTATTTTTGGTTTCACTAAAATCCGGATTGTTTTGCACCCGGTACGTTCAATTGAAGTTTGAAATCAATTATCGAACTACTGCGCCATTTTCAATTCTATTTATAATTATATATATAATTATTTATATTCTAACGGCGATGCTTATAATATATACGTTCGAACTCTATTTAAAATAAATTTCTCGTCGATATTATTTAAAATAATTCATTTTAAATAATCAGAATTCGCTAAAATTGCCAAAATAAAAATTTTAAACTGGCCCAGATTTTCGGGTTGTTACATTTTTAGAGTTAGTATATGGTCCCGATAAATTTAAATGTACGATCAAATTAAATAAATAAATTATTTATATATTAAATTAAAGAAAACAAGCTGGAGATGATCAAATGGGCTGACGGGACCTTGCCTATTGGGTTCGGGATGGGGGTATTTGCCTACGGACAACTCTAGTTGGACTGAATTTGGAGATCCTGAAACTTAGTTGGTTTATTTGCAAAACAAAGAATTAAATAATTATAATATATAAATATACCCCCTTATATTAGTAACCCTAAAACCCGAATATCAAACAGTAGTCACCGCCATGTTATTTCAAGGGCTGAAACTTTCGATCTTTCTTTTCTTAGTCTCTCCGTATACTTTGCAAATGCGATCAGGAATGTAAAACGAAAATCGAAGAGGATTTTTAGGGCTTCGAACTCATAAGGATATGATCAAAAACCGCTGAGCGGATTTCTCGAATTTATGCTCAAAGATACCGACTTCGGGCTTGGATTTCTTTCCGCGGGGACCATCGAGTAGCCCCAAATCGTGGGTGAAGGAGAACGATGCCAAGGCGCAGAAGGGAAGGGGACTTGATCGACGTACGATAGTCAGACACAGCGGCACAGGCGGATTGATGTAATCGACTATGTTGGGTTTTCTTACCTGGAACGATTATTGAATAAGCACGAAGAAGAAGGAAGAAAACAAACGGCCTGATTTTCAAAGGAGAATGTAATTATGAATTTTAACTTTTATTTAATTATTTAAAAATGTAATTAACATTCAAACTATTATAATTTCTACAAATCTTATCGGAATTTGACGAAACGAAGTTCGTTGGAACCGCAAAAATGAGATCTACAACTTGGAACTGACTAGAGCTGAAACAGAGTGCGTTGAAATTTCAAACAAAAATCTATGTGAGATTTCTCGTTTTAAATTTAAAATAAAAATTATATATATAGAAGTGTGTGTGTGTATATATATATTTATAATGATTGTGATAGTAATATATTATGCGCCATGCAAAATTTAGATTTGGTGATTGGAATTTGTTGATTATTGACTGTGTTGATGATGATTTGTCGAATAATATTTTTGTGTAAACAAAATTAACATTTTTAGTTAGAATATTTTTGTGTAAACAAAAATAACATTTTTAGTTGGAATATTTTTATGAAAACAAAAATAACATTTTTGGTTAGAATATTTTTGTGTAAATAGAAAATAACATTTTTGTTATAAATGTTACACTAGAATGGAAAATAACATTTTTGTTATAAATGTTACACTAGAATAGAAAATAACATTTTTGTTATAAATGTTACACCGGAATAGAAAATAACATTTTTGTTATAAATGTTACACTAAAATAGAATATAACATTTTTTATTTTAAAACGTTGCATTAGGGTAAAATAACATTTTTATTATAAAATGTTGCATGAAAATAAAAATAACAATTTATTATAAAATGTTGCATTAGATCAAAAATGCCATTTAGTTATAAAATGTTGCATTAGATTAAAAACACCATTTTGTTTATAAAATGTTGTATTAGAATAAAAATATCATAATTTGACATGTTAGATTGAAAATATCATTCTTGTTATAAAATGTTATGTTAGATAAAAATATCACTTTATTTAGATTAAACATGTCATTTCCATTAGAAGTTTTTATTTAGATTAAAAAGAACATTTTTTTAGGAAATGTTTTGTAACACCCCGCATTTATAAGTATAATTAAAAATGAAATAAAATATATGAAAATTTGCTTATGA
This sequence comes from Allium sativum, assembly GCA_030737875.1. Lineage (NCBI taxonomy): Eukaryota > Viridiplantae > Streptophyta > Magnoliopsida > Asparagales > Amaryllidaceae > Allium > Allium sativum. The sequence continues at coordinate 308,079,530 of CM060912.1, read as the reverse complement.
TAGGTAAATAATGGTGATGCATAAGAAGAATTAATTAATACATGAAAGAAAAGAAAATTTAGTTCGATAACGGTGTGTGTAACGGAAAAGATAGCAAAATGAGGATAATTAATTTAAGAATCAGGAAATAGGTAAAATGGACATCACCATTGCGTTCCTCTTGAAATTTTACATGAAATAGAGTTCGAGTTTTTGAAAATCGGAGTCCGGATGAAGAAGTTATGGCCTGTAGAAGATTCAGAAGGTTTCGGTCAACACAGAACTGGGCAGGTCGACCTGGGGGTCGACCTGGGGGGCCAGGTCGACCAGGGGGTTGACCTGGGAGTCGACCTCCCCCATGGGGGTTGACCTGGGAGTCGACCTCCCCCATGGGGGTCGACTATAGTGTCGATCTCCCCCCTACAGGTCGACCTGGTCGGCCTGTTTCGGTCCAGATGACGTTTTTGAAGCCCAGGGACGATTTTTGATGGTCCGGATTGGTTTTAGGGTTAATCTGATGGCTGAAATGAATTGCTACACCTATAAAAACAACCTAAGACCTAGCCTTCTCTACACACAATTCTATTCTGCTTCTTCTCTACCTCTGTTCTAAATAAAAATAAAAATGGCGTCGCTACTCTGCTGGAATCAAAACTAGAAGCTAATCAACATCAACTAAGCAACTCAATTCAAATTAGAGATTAAAGCTTCTGCAACGATTCTACAACAATTAAAGTTCTTTCTTTAATCCAACCAAGGCAAGTGCAGTTATTTTCCGATATAAACTTTAATCATAATTGTGACATGATTGTAAATCTGAATTTGAGATTGTGTATGTTCTGTTCTGATCTATTTTATTTTGTATCTCTTCTTCTTTCTGTTCTATAGCCAGGCTACTACGAGCCTGCGCCAATCTCCTAAGAGATTAACGCACGAACGCTAAAATGTTTGGGACAAATAATGAATGTGGAATAATTGGACATGGTTAATCTGTAACTGATTTAAGAAAAAGGACATAGGTTGTAAACTAGATTTAGATCTATGCATATTCTGTGAATTGGAGAAAGAGGAACCATGGTATGTTAACATATGACTTGAGAAAAAGAAAATATGGCTTAGGTATAAAGATTTACATTAAGGTAGGACATCTATTAAATGTAAATAAACACCTAAGTAAGGGATCTTTGGGATATATGACATGCATAGTAATCGATGGTTATATTTGGTATATGATCATAGTGTGAATCATGACAATTATTTAGGCATGCTTAGGCCAAATTGAAAATTAGGCAAGATATGTTTGTGAAACTTTAAGGAATGATTAAATCTGTTATATTTGCCTAATCTGCTAGTTTTTCTATATTGCTTAATTTGCTAGTTCTGTTATATTGCTTAATCTGCTAGTTCTGTTCTACTGCCTAGTCTGCTAGATTTGTTCATCTGCCAAATCTGTCATCTGCTAAGTCTGTTGAAAATGCTAGATCTGCTAGTTTGCTTAATCTGCTAAATCTGTTAAGTCGCCTAATCTGAAAAATATTTTATCTGCAATATCTGTTGAGTTGATATAATTAGTCCGCTATTGACATAATCTGAATTGGCTATAGTTATGAATAATTGACATGTATATTAGGCGTGGGTATAAATGGTAAATCATTAATTAATTGGCTGCAAAGATAAACATGGCTAACTCGAGGTTAGAATGAGTTTGTGGCGTAATTCTGCCCGGAACCACCCGGCATATTCCAGTGGTCACAAACAATAGGTTCTAATGTGAGAAGTTAGTCATAACGTGCTTGAAACCCGAGGTTAGACTTAGTTTGCGACAGAAACCTGCCCGGAACCAACCGGCCTAACCAGTAGCCGCAAACTGTCAGTCTAATGTGAGAGGTTTGGGTACTAATATTTAATTAATGAAAATCTGAGATAATTATGATGTCTAAAACATGTTGGGTAAGGTTAAACCAATTGGACCAATGAATCTGATAAACCCGTTTCGTGAATCCGTAGGCCCAATACAAAGTTAGATAATCTGTAACCAGTTAATATGTAAGTTTGTTAATCTGTAACCAGTTAATCTGTAAGCCTGTTAATCTGAACATCTGATCCGTTAGTCTGAAAACCTGTTAACTTGATTGTCTGATGTGTGAACTAGTATGTCTGAAACTTGTAGACAAGTTAAGCTGAAATCTGTTAGTCTGGGGACACAAGGTTAGGAGGGGAATTACTTGTGTCATCTGTTGTTTGGGACCCATATTAGTCAGTAACCCATTCTGGTATCAAAACTTTGACCCAACAGTAAGTAGGGTCCGGGCACGCTTACTGAACTAATTATAAGCGGTTCATTCTGATAATGGCGAGGGGTGTTGATGGTGCGTTCCAACCGGGTCATGTGCGTGCATGGATCCCGGTCTGCCTCTGAGGATGTAAGACGCCCGGACATCTGTAAATAGGTATGTGCCAATTGGTTGTCACTTTAGGGAGTGATACACCCTACTGTGGGGCTGACACAGGATATTTATGTATTAGGGAGCCGATCGCTTGGGGTGGGGTTTTAGGGTACACTTAGTTCTGTCTGTTTCTGTTGGTACCGTCTGTTTCTGTTGGGTGGTAACACCTGTCTGTTTCTGCGTGGTACCGTCTGTTCGGGTGGTAACTGCCCATTACTAGTGTACACCTAATTCTACATTCTGTTTCCGTAGGGATTAATCTGTTTCTGCTTCTGCCTGTTTCTAATCGGGTAGTAAAGGCCCATTATTAGCATTCTGTTTCTGTTAAATTATTCTGTACCTGTTTCTGTTTCAGTTTAGACATTAGGGTGACACCTAATTCTGTTATACTAGTATTAGTGCAGAGAAGTGTAAAACAATAGCTTATATCATTATGTTCTTCTGTTATATCTGTTACACCTGTTACACCTGTTACAGTTATCTCTCATCCAGTTTTATTTTCATGTCATGTTATTATTATCTGTTCATAACTGAAAATCACTGGACTTGCCAGACATTTTGTCTGACCCTTGTTGTTTCGCCTCCTTTCTTCTGTTTCCCCCTAGGTTATCCAAGGAGGGAATACTTTAGCTCAATCCGCATTTCCTCTGCTTGAAGTGCTTAAAGTATGGCTTGGCTCTGTATTGCTTTCGTTCTATGGGGATTATGATTTTAAACTATGCATTCTGAAGGCTTTTGTACAAGACTGATATTTTGTACTTGAATTCTGATAATGTGATTTGAAAGGATGTAACCAAGTTTATTTCGGTTTCTGTTGAAATAAAGTTATAAATTTTTCAAGTACTATTTTATCTGTCTTGTAAGTTTCTGTTCTGTTTACTAAAATGCTCCACCAAAGTTAAGGCATTCCCTTTGTGAGTGACCTTAAAGGAGGTGGGGTGTTACACTTGGTATCAGAGATGAAGGTTACCAGTTTGGGTAAAGTTTTTGGAAAACTATTTTCAAAAAGGTTTTGAAAGGAAGTATTTTCAAAAATAAAGCTTATTTTGAAAACATGATCCCCAAGAGCCATATATGTTTCCTTCTGTCCTTTTTGTATTGAATCTTTCTTTTTATCGTTTCAGCATGTCTGAAGCATCTGAGATACCAGAGGGTGTTCATGTACCTGGTTGGTTTCGTCAATATCTTGAGGCTAGGACCGCCGCCGTAGGTCCAGCAAATGATCCCCCTCCTCCTCCACCCCCTCCTCGTGCAATTGCTTTCTCAAAGATCTGTAGAGATTTTAGGGCCATGGGTGGAAAGGATTTCAAGGGAACTGAATCATTCGTCGAAGCGAGGAACTGGCTCAAAGAAACTGAGGATCTATTTGTTATCTTCGAGGTGGACGATAGGAAGAAGGTACAGTTGGCGGTATGGCTGCTCAAAGACGAAGCTTCCTACTGGTGGGAAGTCACTAACGCCGAGAGGCCGGTTGATACATGGATGGATTTCAGAACAAGGTTTGAGACAAAATTTCTCTCGCAAGCTGAACGGAGTTTACAACTGGAAAAGTTCTTATCTCTTAAGCAAGGAAGTATGACGGTCAAGGAATACGTTAACCAGTTCAACCAACTAGCTAGGTTCGGATTGGATTTAGTCAATACTCAGCATAAAAAGGCTCTCCGCTTTGTTAAAGGATTGAACGAGCCACTGCACAGCCTAGCCATGACCCACGTACCCATGGGAGCGACTTACGAGAAATTGGTGGACATGGCACTACTGCACGAGGAAGACAAGGGCCCGAAAGAGACAAAGAAGGAAGAACCACAGAATAAGAAAGCATGGCCCAAAAAGGAAACACAAAAGAAGGATGAGAAGTCTGAAGATAAGAAGGGAAAAAAGTGCTTTACTTGTGGGAGCTCGACTCATCTGAACAAGGATTGCAGAAAAAGGAAAGGCACTTGCTTCAACTATGGAGAGATGGGACACTTCACTAGAGACTGCCCGAAGAGACGAGGGCAAGGAGGGCAGGTGAACACTCTTGAGGCTAGTGGCTAGGATAGAAATAGGAAAATTTCTATAGTAGGTTTAATTTCTTTATCTGATTATGGAGTTAAGACTTTTTCTGATTCTGGTATTTTGATTTTGTAATCGATACTCTGCACTTTAATACTAGTATTATTTCTGAATTCCGCTGTAGACTCAGACCCATAAGGGTTATGGCTCATCTGTTTGAGATTGTGGTTTGAGGGATATCTGTGTTAGGCGTCAAGTATGACGCATACATTTTGAGTTTTCGTGGGGTATGATTTTATCATACTTAACTTCCTAAGAGCCATTAGGGAACCTGATCTGTACCAGTAGTCTGTAAATATCTGAATACTTTTGATAAGATTTCCAGTTTTGACATTGTCTAAAGAGGGTAATCCTCTGGGTGTCAATTTGTTGTTGGTTTCGGTCTTCGGGGCCGATACTTAGGACCCATGCCTAATGGAAACCAAATTTTTGTTCTATCTGTACTCGCTTCCATCATTCGACTGTATCATATCGATCGAATCTTTGAACTTTAGGTAGAAACTAATGGGTGTAAACATATGTTTGAAACATGTTATGTTTGATGGTTGCAAGTGGATGCAAGTGGTTGCTAGTGGTTGCCCGTGGATGCATATACACATACTAGGCACTAGATCGGCTCGAAAACACTCTCATACTGCATATGGATGTGTGAGCATTTTTAATTTTTGTGGATGCAAAATGATTGAATCAGCACATGGATGTTGCATATGACTGAATGGTTGTGCACTCATATAGAAATGATATGTATCGAGTAGGAAAATTGCATACATGTTGGACTCATGGCACTGGCATAATTCGCATTAAGGAGGTCAACTGAATCAGTGGACTGCCTGATCTTTGCATTTACAAGGAACATATACACACACTTCTTGCATATGTTCATAAAACATTATAAATCTCTTAAGGACAATGAATGCCTGTGATTGGTGATTGAGTAGATGGATGATTGGATGGTAGGACACATTCTTCTTAACTTGAAGATTTCGGGGACGAAATCCTTTAAGGAGGGGAGAATGTAACACCTCGCATTTTTAAGTATAATTAAAAATGAAATAAAATATATGAAAATATGCTTATGATAGGTAAATAATGGTGATGCATAAGAAGAATTAATTAATACATGAAAGAGAAGAAAAATTAGTTCGATAACGGTGTGTGTAACGGAAAAGATAGTAAAAATGAGGATAATAAATTTAATAATCGGGAATTAGGTAAAACGGACATAACCATTGCGTTTCTCTCGAAATTTTACATGAAATAGAGTCTGAGTTTTCGAAAATCGGAGTCCGGATGAAGAAGTTATGGCCTGTAGAAGATTTAGAAGGTTTCGGTCAGCACAGAATTGGGCAGGTCGACCTGGGGGCCAGGTCGACCTGGGGGCCGACCTGGGGGCCAGGTCGACCTCCCCCATGGGGGTCGACTATAGTGTCGACCTCCCCCCCTTACAGGTCGACCTGGTCGGCCTGTTACAGTCCAGAACACGTTTTTGAAGCCCAGGGACGATTTTTGATGGTCCGGATTGGTTTTAGGGTTAATCTAATGGCTGAAATGAATTGCTACACCTATAAAAACAACCTAAGACCTAGCCTTCTCTACACACATTTCTATTCTGCTTCTTCTCTGCCTCTGTTCTAAATAAAAATAAAAATGGCGTCGCTACTCTGCTGGAATCAAAACTAGAAGCTAATCAACATCAACCTAAGCAACTCAATTCAAATTAGAGATTAAAGCTTCTGCAACGATTCTACAACAATTAAAGTTCTTTCTTTAATCCAACCAAGGCAAGTGCAGTTATTTTCCGATATAAACTTTAATCATAATTGTGACATGATTGTAAATCTGAATTTGAGATTGTGTATGTTCTGTTCTGATCTATTTTATTCTGTATCTCTTCTTCTTTCTGTTCTATAGCCAGGCTACTACGAGCCTGCGCCAATCTCCTAAGAGATTAACGCACGAACGCTAAAATGTTTGGGAAAAATAATGAATGTGGAATATTTGGACATGGTTAATCTGTAACTGATTTAAGAAAAAGGACATAGGTTGTAAACTAGATTTAGATCTATGCATATTCTATGAATTGGAGAAAGAGGAACCATGGTATGTTAACATATGACTTGAGACAAAGAAAATATGGCTTAGGTATAAAGATTTACATTAAGGTAGGACATCTATTAAATGTAAATAAACACCTAAGTAAGGGATCTTTGGGATATATGATATGCATAGTAATCGATGGTTATATTTGGTATATGATCATAGTGTGAATCATGACAATTATTTAGGCATGCTTAGGCCAAATTTAAAATTAGGCAAGATATGTTTGTGAAACTTTAAGGAATGATTAAATCTGTTATATTTGCCTAATCTGCTAGTTTTGCTATATTGCTTAATCTGCTAGTTCTGTTATATTACTTAATCTGCTAGTTCTACTCTACTGCCTAGTCTGCTAGATTTGTTCATCTGCCAAATCTGTCATCTGCTAAGTCCGTTGAAAATGCTAGATCTGCTAGTTTGCGTAATCTGCTAAATCCGTTAAGTCGCCTAATCTGAAAAATCTGCTATCTGCAATATCTGTTGAGTTGATATAATTAGTCCGCTATTGACATAATCTGAATTGGCTATAGTTATGAATAATTGACATGTATATTGGGCGTGGGTATAAATGGTAAATCATTAATTAATTGGCCGCAAAGATAAACATGGCTAACTCGAGGTTAGAATGAGTTTGCGGCGTAATTCTGCCCGGATCCTCCCGGCATATTCCAGTGGTCCCAAACAATAGGTTCTAATGTGAGAAGTTAGTCATAACGTGCTTGAAACCCGAGGTTAGACTCAGTTTGCGACAGAAACCTGCCCGGAACCAACCGGCCTAACCAGTAGCTGCAAACTGTCAGTCCAATGTGAGAGGTTTGGGCATTAATATTTAATTAATGAAAATCTGAGATAATTATGATGTCTAAAACGTGTTGGGTAAGGTTAAACCAATTGGACCAATGAATCTGATAAACCCGTTTCGTGAATCCGTAGGCCCAATACAAAGTTAGATAATCTGTAACCAGTTAATTTGTAAGTGTGTTAATCTGTAACCAATTGTAACGACCCAAAAAATCTGAACCAATTAAAAAAAAATTAAATTGGATAAAATAATGGATTTTAAATATTTAAAATAAATATTCTAAATAATGGCAATGAAAAGTGAGTTTGAATCGACAATTGAAAACGAATATAATTAATTATAATTATAAACCAGGCCTGAAAGGGCGCTGCAGTTTCAAAAATTGAATTCAAACTTTGTCGGACTATACCGGGTGCAAAACAAAACAGATTTTAGCGAAACCAAAAATATTTAAATCTGTAAGTGAATACCTTTCTAACGAATCTGAAAAATCGAATTTTCATAGCGGAAAGCAAAAGTTATGGCAGAATGAATTTTCAGAAAGGTCGCTATGGAATTTATATAGCCCGTGAAATTGGCCATTTTGCATACGACCTCGGAATTCGACGAAACCACTTTTGTTGGATCCGCGATGTGAAGTTATTGCTAGGTTTCAAATTTCATAATTTTTGAAGCTAGTATGTGAGCGTAGCAAAGGAAAATGTGTTTTGGTCAATTACTGTTAAATTGGATCGACAAAAAATGGGCCTTTTTGCAAACGGTCTCAGAATTCGACGAAACTAGTTTTGTTGGGACCGTATCGTCAAAACATAGCTAGATTTATTTTTATGGAATTTTTCAAATCAGTTTGTGGCCTTGGCAAATTGAAATGTACGTTCAAATTAAATATTGAATGTTTTATACTTTAATCTGAAGGAAAACTGACTGAAACATTCGAATGGGCCTTCGAAACATATCCCATTGTGTTCAGAATGGGGGTAAAACGCTAGGGACGACAGTCGTTGGGTTTGGATTGGTGGTCGTGTCAGAAAACCCCCTTTAAAACCCACCGACCAATCAGATTTTTTATTAAAAAAAATTATCGCGTTCTCTCTCCTCGATACAGCGCTCGACGGCGGAAATGGCTTGAATCTTCCCGGCTCGATTTCTCTTCCATTTCTCAGTGAAATAGAGCACTCTTAGATCCGTTTTGAAGCTTATTCCCCCCTCTTTAAATCCATACCAGTTGTTGAAATTATCGTTGTGTATTTCGCCCGAATCACCTTCGAGAAGTTCGCCCCTTTGCGCCGTCGTAAATCGCGCCAGCCACCACCGAGTTGACCCTCCTCCCTGGCGCACGTGCACCTCACGTAGGTCTTCGACCCTGTGCAACCCGATCGTGGAACCATTGCACGGATTGCTCGAAAAATTCAAACCTAGTTTTGAAGATTTCTGAAAGGTATCGGCTGTTTAATTTAAAACTGATTTTAACAGTTTAAAACCGTTGCAAACTTCGAAAAATCATATCTTTTTGCTGTGTTAACGAAATTCGATGAAACAGGAAACATCGTGACCGTGTGGACGCCTTCTACATTTTAGAAGAGACCGCATATTTTTCTAAGCCTTCTGCTATTTTTGGTGGAGTGGAACCCAATGTGAGATTTCTAATTTATAAACGATATGGAAAACGACGATGTATAAATTATATAGTCGATGTATGAGTTATATAAGCGTTGTACACCTCTTGTATAAGCGTTGTATAAGTTGTATGTTCGATGTATAAGTTATATATGCGTTGTAAAAATTATATATGTGTTGAAATAGAAGTGTATTGCTATATATATATATATATATATATATATACACACATATATATATATGCCCCTGTCCACAAACCATGGACGATATTTATTGGTTGTGATTGGTGTGAAAATTGATTGATAGCGAATGGTTATTTGGGATTGTTTGTGGTTGTTATTGATTGATTGTGATTGAAAAATACCCGTTTGTGGTTGAGAAATATTTGGTTGAAACCACGTAGGATTTTTTTGGGGAAATGAAATAAATATATACATGCCGCCTGCGTGCGAACTAGATGCATGATCCCCATTGTCAAAAACCGCGAGGTTTTAAGGTAGAGCGAGGAGCCGTGCTAGGGACGGTCCCGGTTTTAACTACCCTGCCGTTATGCTGCCAAAATTTTGAATAATATTCATATGTTTGAATTATTTTCATTTGCTGAAACCATATTTATTCATTGAATAGAAAACCTTCATGTGTTGAATCGATATTCATTCGTTGATTAGAAATTCATGTGTTGAATGGTATTCGTGTTTTAAATATAGAAATTACATTTTTATCTATATATAGAAACTATAGAAAACCTTCATGTGTTGAATCGATATTCATTCGTTGATTAGAAATTCATGTGTTGAATGGTATTCGTGTTTTAAATATAGAAATTACATTTTTATCTATATATAGAAACTATAGAAAATCTTCATGTGTTGAATCGATATTCATTCGTTGATTAGAAATTAATGTGTTGAATGGTATTCATATTTTGAAATAAATTATTTTATAATAAAAATCACCTTTTATCACCTATATAAACTATATAAAATAATAGTGTTTTGAAATAATTTGTTTTACAATAAAAAATCACATTTTTATTATATACATGAATTGTTGAAATGTGAAGTGTTAAAAATAGCAACTCATTCAAATAAATATGCATGAGTTGAAGTATTCATTAATTAGCTAATGATAGGATTTTTGCCTATGCATACAACATTAGAATGAATGGTGTTTTTGAACCAAATGGAATCAAATATGAAATTGAATGGAAAGTGATAAGTGATAAGAACTGTATATATGTACATGCATATTTATTGAACAGGTTATAGCAAAGGGGCTAGAGAAGAGGAATAAGATTTTGTGCCCGATAAATAGGTACACATTTACTGTTTTGTTTGGGTGATGATTTTATGAGCCTGTTGGCTAGCCGCTTGGCTTTTTCTTTTTCTTTTTGACATGAGACGCCCGTGTGGCTATTTGGGAATTTTCCCAGCCCCTCCCGTACAAAGGAGGTTATGGCGAATTTTTCCAAAATTTAAAGGCGTTAGTGAAATATTTGAAGTGAAAACGATATTGAAATTGTTGAATGAACTATATTTATATAAATATAAATAAAATTAAAACGAAACGTGGTCGTGCAGTTCGTGTTTTGAAACCGTGATTTCAAACAACTAGTGCGGGAAATCCGACCATTAGATTTTCCCGAAACCGCAACCATTGGGTTCGCCTTGGAAATATCTTTCCAACGGCACCAACTTTGTAAAAATCCAACGGTTGGATTGTCTGGAATGTTTAATTCAAATCTAAAGAAAAACAGCGCCAGAATTGATTATATATATATATATATATATATATATAAATATAATTATATTTAATCGAATAACGACGCTGCAGTTCGTATTTTGAAATCGAAACTTCAAACGATTGTACCGGGAGATCCGACCGTCGGATTTTCTCGAAACTGGAACCGTTGGATTCATTTTGAAAAGATCTTTCTAATGATGTAAATTTTGTGAAGATCCAACTGTTAGATTTTCAGATATGTGTAAATCAAATCTGAAGAAAAACAGCGCCACGGTCGCGTTATGGCCCGAAGCGTCGTTTTGAATAAATTGGCTATTTTAAAATAAATAAAAATAGCGATAAATCGTTATAAAATATTATAAATAATATGGATGTGATTTAGAAATTAACTGAAGGTTGGCTAAGTCGAATGGTTTCCTGAGTGTTGATCTGATGTTGGTTTCGGCCTTCAGGGTTAATATTTGGGAAATCATTCTCTTACTAATTGACGGTTAGTGACTAATGAATTGAAATGATGCGTGTATATGTTAGTGTTGCACTTGTTTATTATATACGCGAGTTGCTCAGAAAGACCGGGTTTTCCCATTCTGAATAACTGAATCGACGATAATAAATCGAAGATGAAGACGATGGTCGAAGACCGGAGATCTTCACCTCGTTTGGATGGTAACCGAGGTCCTGATTGGGAGGCATCCCGAAATATGGATAATGAGTGGTGATCGTCCCGACGTACGTGGTGATCGATGGGTTTGTGAGGTATTTAGTGCCTCCGGTTTCGTTCTGACCCAGAACGGACTTGTAAATGGACTGTGTGTCTGACATTGGATTTTATTCTTTGTCGATTGATCTCTATTAAATATACATCTGTTTGGTGGTGGAGAATTTATTCTTTTGCTTAACGCCCTTCTCTGAAATGCACGAACTCAGAGGTTGTATATCGATGGACATCAGTCGCATGGCATGAATTGGTAGTGTGGCATGCCTAAGTGGCAAATGATCAGGGCTTCTGTTGAAAAGCAAAGACTTGTGGTGATGATCAAAGCACCGCCTGTGTGGTGTAGCTTTGTGTATAACATGGAATCGCGAGCCTCGCACCCCGGTATGAACCAGAAACGGGAGAAGGACCTCAGGGAGGGCATGCATTTCTTTCTAGCTAGGGTGGTGTCAGTGACCTACCAGCCCTGACATTTATATACTTTTCACCTATGTGGTTGTTGCTGTTGCGAGGCGCCTCGGTTTGATCGGACGATCCGGGTCCGATGGAGTCATTCGTTGGCTCGTTTACGCCCCAAAGGGCGGGGAAACGTATTGTTCGGGCATAATAATCCACATCGGTGGACCGGCCCAATCGCTCCAAGGGGCAGTTGCGGCTGTTCCGGAGGCTCGGGCTAGAGAGTCTCGAAGTCGGTAAGGACTATCTTTTGCCTTGGTTCATGACGGAAATCCAATTTCCAAATACGTGACTGTGCGGTTTTGATTGTATACCTATATATGGCGACATAGTGGTATGGGGCATTAACGTCGTCTATGATTGATAGTTATGATTTAAAATTGTTTTCAAAACATATAAACACTACCAATAATATTAAATGCCTTTGTTTTATTCGTATCAAGCATATCTTGGCCGTTATAAGGTAAAAACTCTATCCTCTGGTTTGCGTTGCATTGTGTGATGGGAACTGAGTCTTATAATGGCTTCATTTTTGTAAAGTGCATTGCGTTGTTTAAAAGAAAGATTTGTTTTAAAGCACTGGCAATCCGATGGAGTAAACCCGTTCCACGAAAGTGGCATGGTCCTGAGATTAGCCATATATTAAATGTGTTGAATAGATTTCTCATACCAGTCCCATGACTGACTCGTAGTTTGATTCACTTTCAAACTCGGGTGCCCCTTTTTCTATATGGGAAGCCTTGTATTCAGGTTTAGCAGGCTTTATCCGGACAGCTGGAGCTGAAGATGGATTCTATCATTTATCTATTTTATGCTGCTCAGCTCCTATTTTACATATTATGTTTGTTTTCCGCTGTAGACATTTATGTATAGTTGAACTATATTTTTACTAAGTATGATCCTGTATACTGTGTAACTCTGATGATAACTTTTATCCAGTATATTCTATTGTACATTTTCAGATTTATTTATTTATTTATTTCTGTTCTGCTATTATCTGTTTTTGTGTTATATTCCACGGATTACCCTTGCCACCGTCAGTACGGGATTTGGGGTCGTCTCACCAGTTAATCTGTAAGCCTGTTGATCCGAACATCTGATCCGTTAGTCTGAAAACCTGTTAACTTGATTGTCTGATTTGTGAACTAGTATGTCTGAAACTTGTAGACAAGTTAAGATGAAATCTGTTAGTCTGGGGACACAAGGTTAGGAGGGGAATTACTTGTGTCATCTGTTGTTTGGGACCCATATTAGTCAGTAACCCTTTCCGGTATCAAAAATTTGACCCAACAGTAAGTAGGGTCCGGGCACGCTTACTGAACTAATTATAAGCGGTTCATTCTGATAATGGCGAGGGGTGTTGATGGTGCGTTCCAACCGGGTCATGTGCGTGCATGGATCCCGGTCTGCCTCTGAGGATGTAAGACGCCGGGACATCTGTAAATAGGTATGTGCCAATTGGTTGTCACTTTAGGGAGTGATACATCCTACTGTGGGGCCGACACAGGATATTTATGTATTAGGGAGCCGATCGCTTAGGGTAGAATTTTAGGGTACACTTAGTTCTATCTGTTTCTGTTGGTACCGTCTATTTCTGTTGGGTGGTAACACATGTTTGTTTCTGCGTGGTACCGTCTGTTCGGGTGGTAAAGGCCCATTACTAGTGTACACCTAATTCTACATTCTATTTCCGTAGGGATTAATCTGTTTCTGCTTCTGCCTGTTTCTGATCGGGTAGTAAAGGCCCATTATTAGCATTCTGTTTCTATTAAATTATTCTGTACCCATTTCTGTTTCAGTTTAGACATAGGGTGACACCTAATTCTGTTATACTAGTATTAGTGCAGAGAAGTGTAAAACAATAGCTTATATCATTCTGTTCTTCTGTTATATCTGTTACACCTGTTACAGTTATCTCTCATCCAGTTTTATTTTCATGTCATGTTATTATTATCTGTTCATAACTGAAAATCATTGGACTTGCCAGACTTTTTGTCTGACCCTTGTTGTTTCACCTCCTTTCTTCCGTTTCCCCTCAGGTTATCCAAGGAGGGAATACTTTAGCTCGAGCCGGATTTCCTCTACTTGAAGTGCTTAAAGTATGGCTTGGCTCTGTATAGCTTCCGTTCTATGGGGATTATGATTTTAAACTATGCATTCTGAAGGCTTTTGTACAAGACTGATATTTTGTACTTGAATTCTGATAATGTGATTTGAAAGGATGTAACCAAGTTTATTTCGGTTTCTATTGAAATAAAGTTATAAATTTTTCAAGTACTATTTTATCTGTCTTGTAAGTTTCTGTTCTGTTTACTAAAATGCTCCACCAAAGTTAAGGCATTCCCTTTGTGAGTGACCTTAACAGAGGTGGGGTGTTACATGTTTATTTGGAATAAAAATAACATTTTTGTTAAGAAATGTATATTTAGATTAAAAATGTCAATTTAATAGGAAATGTTTTATTAGAATAAAAATGTCACATTTTGCTAGATATGTAAATATGTCATTTTAGTTAAAAATGTTACATTAGAACCAAATTGTCACTTTTATCGAATTATAAAAGTTGAAACCAAATTTGTCACTTTTGTCAAATTATTAAAGTTGAAACCAATTGTCACTTTTGTCAAATTATAAAAGTTGTAAACAAATAAAATTATCATTTTTATTTGTTACGTTGAATAGAAAAATGTAAACAAACAAACACATCACTTTCATTTGTTTTGTTAAATTAGAATTGTCGACAAAACAAACATGTAACGTCCCGTATTTTTGCTAGTTATATATTTAAATTAATTTAAATATCGAATTGGTATTGTAAAAGGATTTATAATATATAATTCGTTCATTAAACAACAATTGAATGTAAAATTTATATATAATTATATTTCGAACTCGTAAATGTCGCGGTAATTTGCAATGTGAAATTCATGTATGTTGGTATGAATATAAAATGCTTAACGACAATTGACAATTTAAATAAATGCATTGCTTACTTATGATGAGACCTGTGCTTCGCACGTAGGAATTTTTTTCGATATATTATATAGGTGTTAGAAATGTTTATTTTTCGAACGACCACCGTTTTCGACGAAACCAATTTTATTAGAATCACAATGTCAAGATGTAACGGTATATATATTTTCGTGAAATTTGGAATCTGTGTTTGACGTTGCATATTTTTAACGATTGCGGATAACAACGGTTAACGGTAAAATTTAATAATGTAACAAAATAAAACATTTTAGCTTAATACACACGCAAGCTACCTGAACTATACTACACGCTACTGAGAATCCACACATAATTCTATCTGCATATCTACCCTACGTACCCTATATGTGTTGTCTCCTTTCACTTGACCACACATGAACAACTAATACTCAGGCTAACCTACCACCTACCCCAGATTTAAGTCAGATAAAACTGAGACAAGCTAGTACAACTTATATTACAGATAAACCTACCACTATTTTCCCTCATTTCCAATCACATACACAGTTATCCTAACACTAAGTATCAACACAGCCCCTATACTGTCTTGCTCCTTCAAATCACTCAGCCTAGCCATCGAAAAGAAACACGTTGCCTCCATTGATAAATCTTCATACCTTACAGCTGCTCAAAAGCCAACACATGCAGCCACCCATTGAAGAGACACCGTACCTTCTGTCTATACACCAGCGCACTGCTACCAATTTATCTAAAAATAAATACATGACTCATACCATTTATACAATAAAGGCTACTCTATACATGAATAAGGAAACACGCTGCTGGGTTTGACCTTTTCACCATCACGCTGAAAAGAAAACACACTGGCTGACAAACAACACAGCCCTACTTTGAAATGAAAATACTGCCTACCAATCGATCCATGCTCATGCACAGTCACTACCTACTGGCCAACCTAGTCTAACCTAATATGTGCATACCAAGTATTTATCCCCTATAAATACATGTATCATTCATTTTTCGCTCAAGTTAAACGGTGAAAATCGCACTCTCCAAGCAAAACGAAATGAATTAATGAGAGTAGGAGTGAAGGAGAAAAACAGCGGGATTGGGAAGATCGAAAGCTGGTAGTAAAATAAAAAATAATAATACACTGTGGAGAGGAGTAGTTTTCCAATATAGGAAGTAAGGAAGTTTGGGCGGAGCAACAGTGTGTGGTGGTAGTTGAAAGTTGCGTGGTAACTATGTGAACTGTGAACGTGTAGCAGAAGGAGGAGCGGAAATGGCGGTTTGGTGAAAAGCCTGGGCGGAAATTTACATGAGGAAGTAGTGTGAAGTGGGGATGTTGCGTGGAGTATTGGGAGCGATGGTGAAATATGGAGGGGGCATGGCTGTTTTTCCTGAAACGAGAAAGGTGATGATCTGTAACAAATATTTACATATGCGTAATCCTATTAGTACATTAGTATGAGCCTAATTATATTTTAACCTTGGCTAATCAAAGTATTATTACATAATAGTATTAATAATATATAAAAAAGTGGAAAGACAGAGGCCATGACAATGTCGAAAGGATCCTTAATACCAATAGTTTGCCCTCTTAAAAAGAACCGATAAAACCATCACAGTGTATTATAAATGTTTAAAGTTTTGCCAAAATCAAGTTGTATCTTCTAATGTAGCTGGAAAGTTAGGGTACGCCTGTAACACCCCGTAATTCTGTAACACTAAGATTAAAAAATCAAGGCAGAATTAAATTTTAAAATCAAAATCAAGGGAAACGGGCTGATCCATTGCATTCGTCTCGGAATTCTACATGAGATAGAGTTTGAGTTTGCGTTAATCGGACTCCGTATGAAGGAGTTATGGTCTTCAGAAGTTTCTGAATTCGATTTAAAATTCGAACAGGTAAGAAACGAGTTCAAAATTCAAAATCAGACCCAGATTGGGCTGGGCGGGAATTTTCCCGCCCAAGACCTAGGTCGACTGGGTAGTCGACCTGGGGCACCGAGGTCGACTGGGTAGTCGACCTGGGGGTCGACCTCCCCCACTTTTTCCAGATCTGCTGTCTGGTTCGTTCTTCTGTATCTGGACGCCATTCTGACCAGATTCGTCCGCCTAATCCAATATAAACAGCCTTAGTCTCCTTCTCTATTCACAATTCTTTTCTATCCTTATGCTGCCTCTGAGAAAATGTATAAATAAATAAAATAATATATAAAATAAATCAAGACGAGGAAATGCTGCTCAAGACTTTCAAGAGGAGATTCAAAACAAGCTAGGATTCAAGTGAAGATTCAAACGACTTCAACGACTGTTTTTCTACGATAATCTCTGTAATTCGGTTACTTTTTAGATTTGAACGCTTTCTCTATTCGTGACATGAAATTAAAGGAATAAAAGAATATGCCAAATCTTTCTATTCGAATCTATGCCTACATCTTTGGACCTAATTAAGAACTGTTATGATTCGATGACCAATAAGACTGTGACTATGAAACTATGGACCTTAGAACCATATGCCTCTTTGACTATAAACATTGCCTATGACTATGAACACTGCATATGACTGTGACTCATGACTATGAGAATTATTTCCTTGACTATGGACACAAGCCTATGCCTTTGATTAGGAAACATAAACTATTGCCTATGACATAACAAGGACAACTGTGATTAAACACCTATGATTCATGACTAGGAAAGTGTTGCTTAAAATTTTGTGACTGTGAAATTGGGTCTAAACCTGATTATCTATTCTGTCTACTCTTTGTTTTCTTTGGTTTTAGACCTTGGGAATTTACCTATTAAGTTAGGTCTACCCATGTTCTTGAACCTACGTCGTTATTCAACCCTTTTTATGTCATAAGATTTTTCAGACCTATAGGCCTACGATGTTTTAGATCAATTTCAGTGAAATTAGTTAGGTCTGTAATTAGTAAATTATCATTTTATGCTAGTTATTATGTCTACCTTTTTCATAGCATCTTTGGTTCATTCCCTATTTTCTACGAATCTGGATTTATCTATAATCTAGGTTGAATCACGATTATACGAACGGTGGGAATACGATTTGGGAAAAATATGAAATTTACTAAAAACATTGTTATAAACTTGGAAATTGGCATAAATTGGGAACATGTATTATGGCATGTTCATAGAAATGCAAATTGGATAAATTTGACATGAATTATAGGATGTGTAATTTGAATCTAGTATTGACTTGTAAATCTAGCATTTACATGAATTGTGAACTAGGATAATAAGTCTAGATTGACATGAATTGTAATTAGAATGTTAAATCAGAATTGGATTAGCTAATTTGGCATAATAAGCATATTGGCATAAATTTGAAATTGGCCATAATTGGGAATAATTGTCATGTTTAGCAAAATCATGGTTAGTGACACTTAATTTGGTATAGTTTACATACCAAAAAGCATAAATATGATATAGAGGGGGAAAAGGGGCCATAATTATAAATGTTGACAATTTACATTAAAAGAGTAATTATGAAATAAGTAAATTAGGAATAATTTACTTATAGAATTTGTCCTAAATGGGAAAATGTAAATTCAGACAAATTAAAGGTTTATTAACGACATCTCTTTTAATAACACACCAGAAAGTTCTAGGGTGACAGAGAGGATAGTTTCTAGGCTTGGGTTTGGAAAATACAGGTTTCATGCTCTCCCTGGCTATCCCTAACTGATCCGACAGACGGGATGGTCACTTTCAAAACCTGATTTGAAAATTAATCAAAACCCTTTTGAACTTAGAAAACACGAATATGCCTAACCCGAGGTTAGACTGAGTTGCGATGTAAACCTACCCGGAACCAACCGGCACATCCAGTAATCGCAACAATACCTGTCTAATGTGAGTGGTCGCGGTTTAATTTATTTAGTTAAAGCTAGAGCAAGAATGGTAGGGTTAAGTTAACTAAGACACCTAACCAATTCAACATGATAACCAAACCGATGGGTGGGGTTAGGTTCATACAGACACTTAACACAGTTAAGCTAGAATGGGAGGGTTAAGTCCATAGGAACACATAACCAACTTAACATGGTAACACGACAAGATTTGCAGGGGTTAAGTAACTAAGAAAACACTTAGCCAAATTAACATGTTAACTAGACTAGAAGGTGGGGTTAAGTAAATACACTTAGCCAAATTAACATGTTAACTAGACTAGAGGTTGGGGTTAAGTAAAATTTAATACACTTAGCCAATTTGATATGTTAGCTGGACTAGACCGTAGGGTTAAGTAAACTTGAACACTTAACCATCATATTGTGATAAATGAGTAGGGTTAAGTCTAAAATATGAAGGGATAATACTTAACCATTAATAAAATGTTAGTTAAAACAGATGGGCAAGGTTAAGTTAAAAGGGAACACTTAACCAATACAGGATGAATGGGTAGGGTTAAGTAATAAGACATACTTAACCAATATAACTTGGTTTGTGGTAGGGTTAAGTCAACATGAATTACTGATAACCCTTAACCAGTTTAACAGGATAAAAGAAGAGGGTTAAGTTAGCTTAAATTGACTAATGACACTTAACCAATCCAAATTGACGAGAAAGAGAACTAAGTAGTAAACCTTAGTTAAAAGGAGCTAAGTATTAAACCTTAGATGAGAAAACAACGATTCTGGAAACTAAGTGGTAAACCTTACTTTGCAAAACTAAGTAGTAATTCTTAGTATAACACGGGAAGGAGCGAACGTCCATCTGATTAAAACGAAGGCTCCAACGAATTGGGTTACGAAGCCCGAGGCTTCAAGGGGGCGTAAGGGTACTCTTGGTATCCCTCTGTGAGGCTGCAGATGATTTTCCTGGGCTCACAGTGGTTAAGGTCTGTGTTAGAAGAACCAGGGGTATGCCTTGGTTGCAAAATATGGCAACCTAAAGACTAGGATGGACCAGCGTGATTCGGCGAGAAAACGAGCCCTGTGATAGCAACTCGTCGTCTACCATCCATCTTCAGTCAATCGAGATACGTGAAGCGGAAAGGCGGAGAACTCCAAAAGACCATATACTTGCTATCTAGTTATGGTTGCGGATGGCCATAGGACAGTGGGGCATATAGGGGCCTGTGTATAGTTCTCATTTTTTCAAGGTGTGCCTTTCATTAGTTGAGGGAGGGGTCGAGTGGGACCATAGCCACTGGAATAAAAACAGACCTTAGCATCTGCATCGGCAGATATCTAGAAGCTCTCGACCGAGTTCTGTGTTTCTTGATTTGCCCTGCCACAGGACTCCGGCCGCACATTACAGGACATGTGTATCTAGACAAGCGATAACGATTTGCGATACATGCGTGGGGAAGTATAGGAACATATACCAATCTATGTAGTGTGTCCTAGACTTGGGGGCATCGTTCTATAGGTAGCATAATCCCTAGTTGGTCTAGGTGGCATAAACCCTGAATCCGAGAAGCGTTCAGCAGATAGCGTAAACTCTTGTTGAATCTAGAAAGCTCTTGATAGAAAACCCTAGATTAGATCTAGGTAATAAATAATAAATGTATGCCTGAAGGCAACGGAAACTACAGGGATTGGGATCACGTTATCGTTACTAGTTGGGACACTAGTTATGTGGTGCAGAGACATAGAAACCAGTATAACAAGGAAATAGCGAAGCAGCGAAAGTATTAGAGCATATCCAGTTTATCTTATCTTAGCGTATCTTGTGATTATCTTGTCTAATCTTGCTGACCCTATCGTCATGGTGTTATCTTGTATTCAGTTAATTCATGTCGTTTTGTTTTTCCATGTTCACATGCTAGAAGTTACTGAACTTACTCAGGCTTTATGTCTGACTCCGTTTTTCTTTCGTCTTCTTTTCTTCCGTTCCCCCCCCCCCCCAGGTAGTAAAGGAGGGAACAGTATAGCCCAGGTTAAGTTGGACTATCACTCTTTCCCAGCTTGAAGATTTGTCGAGGTTTTGCTGGATTCTCTTTTCAGATGCTATGGCTAGCTCTTGCTACAATTGGGGAATATAAATGTTGTGTTATGCTTCTTTATTTTGTAAAGACAGATGAAAATCTGATATTATAAAGAAATCGTTGTACAAACTATTTTATCAATAAAGCAAAGTTTTATTTTCCGCTGTTTTAATTTTTGTCTATCTTTTAATTTATCTGCATCTTTTACCTTAAAATGCTCCACAGAACTTAGTGCATTCCCTTTGTGAGTGACACTAACGGATGTGGGATGTTACAGTGTGGTATCAGAGCTGAAGGTTACCAGATCAGATAAAGGATTTGAAAAATTATTTTCAAAACGGTTTTAAACGAAGCATTTTCCAAAGAAAAGATTTGTTTTAAAGGCATATTCCCCAAAGCCATACACACTATCTTCTCTTCCTCTGTCTGAATCTTGTTTCCTTCTTTCTTGAGTCTCTGGGGCTCCTGGCTTTCTGGGATGTAACCTCATCGAAGGGCGAAGTAGTGACCGACTTCCATCTATGGCTGTGGTTGTTTCACTTACGGCTAGTTTTCTTTCAAAACTTATAGGTTTTCCTTACGATGGAGGCAGCTTTCGAGAGATTTGTCAACATGGTTACACACGGAAGGGGATGAGGAGTTTGGCTAAGGAACACAACCCTAGGATGAGGAATTCATGGATGTAGATTTAGCTCACGAAGGAGGAAGAAATTATAAAACCTAAGACAAGAGGAAGTGTAACGACCCAGAAAATCTGAACCAATTTAAAAATTTTAAATTGGCTAACATAATGGATTTTAAATATTTAAAATAAATATTTTAAATAATGGCGATGTAAACTGAGTTTGAATCGACATTTGAAAACGAATATAATTAATTATAATTATATATAGAATTGAAAATGGCGCGGTAGTTCGATAATTCGATTTCAAACTTCAATTGAATATACCGGGTGCAAAACAATCCGGATTTTAGTGAAACCAATGATATTTAAATCTGTTAGTGAATATCTTTCTAATGAATCTGACCAATCGAAATTTGATAGCGGGAATCAAAAGATATGTCCAGTTGAAAATTCTGAATAGTCGCTATGGAATTCAGGCCCTTAAAAATGGACATTTTGCATACGACCTCGGATTTCGACGAAACCACTTTTGTTGGATCCGTGGTGTCAAGTTATTGTTAGGTTTCAAATTTCATAATTTTTCGAATCAATATGTGAGCGTGGCAAAGGAAAACGCGTTTGACCAGTTTCCGTTGATTTTAATCGACTGGAAATTGGCCATTTTTCAAACGGTCTCAGAATTCGACGAAACTAGTTTTGTTAGGACCGTATCGTCAATACGAAGCTAGAAAATATTTTTCTGGAATTTTTCTAGTTAGTATGTGGCCCCAGTAATTGGAAATGTACGTTTAAAATTCAATATGTTGATTTAAATGTAAATTCAACGGAAACTGATTGTAACGATCAAATCAGCTTGCGATACATATCCCATTGTGTTCGGAATGGGGGTAAAACGCTATAGGCGACAGGCGGTGGGCCTCGTTTAGAGGTCGTATGTAAAAGTCAACTTTTTGAAAAAAATTAAATAATTAAATATATATATTTTATATAAACCCCCCTATTCCCTCTTCTCTCTCTTCAGTTCGAAATAAAAAAAAGGAAAAGATAAAACCCTAATCGATCGCCGACGACCGCCTCCACCAAGCTCCGCCCGCGACCGCCTGTTCCTCCTCCAAGCCCACCGCTTCCACACCCCTCTCCCTCCTCCGCTTCGCAGGACCCACGAGCCCCCCTCGAAGCCATCGCGACACCCGATTAGCGCCCCCCCCAGTCCGAGACCCCTCGAAGCCAGCTCCGACGACCTCCTGCGCCGCCACCTGACGGAAACCAACCCCCCCTCTTTCGTTTCTTCGATGTAAGTTGTTTTAATTTATTTTAGTTTTACTTTTATTTTTAATACTGTTTTTTTTAAAGGATTTAATACTGTTTTTTTAAAAGCATTTAAAAAAACTGATTTTTTAAAAAAGGTTTAAAAACGGATTTTATTTTAAGATTTAAAATAGATAAGATTTGAATTTTAAGTAGAAAAAGATTTGATTTTAGAAGTTATAAAAACTGATTTTAAAAAGGTTATAAAAACTGAATTTTAAAGGGGTTTGAAAAACTGATTTTATTTTGAGATTTAAAAAGAAAAACATTTAAACTTTAAAAAGAAAAATCAGATTTTTATATATTGAAAGTCGAAGTAAAAATCAGATTTTTATATATTGAAAGTCGAAGTAAAAATCATATCATTATATATTGAATAGCGAGGTCAAAATCCGATTTTTATATAGTGAATAACATAGTGAAAATTCGATTTTTACATATGTAGAGAATACGGGCAACGAAAGCGACAAGCAAGAGAGATTAGCGAAGATTTCTATAAAGGAAGAGTCGTAGTAGTTGGATAGCTATATGTGAGAATTTCTCACTCTTCAATTTCTTTTTCTATATATATATATATATATATATATATGTTGAAATTAAAGTGAATTGCAATATATATATATATATATATATATATATATATATATATACGCCCCTCGTCCACAAACCATGGACGATATTTATTGGTTGAAATTGTTGTGAAAATTGATTGATAGCGAATGATTGTTTGGGATTGTTTGTGGTTGATATTGATTGATTGTGGTTGAAAAATACCCGTTTGTGGTTGAGAAATATTTGGTTGAAACCACAAAGGATTAGTTTGTGGAAATGAAATAAATATATACATGCCGCCTGCGTGCGAACTAGATGCATGATCCCCATTGCCAAAAACCGCGAGGTTTTAAGGTAGAGCGAGGAGCCGTACTAGGGACGGTCCCGGTTTAACTACCCTGCCGTTATGCTGTAGAAATTTTGAATAATATTCGTGTGTTTGAATTATTTTCATATGCTTAAACTATAATTATTCATTGAATAGAAAACATTCATGTGTTGAATTGATATTCATTCGTTGATTAGAAATTCATGTGTTGAATGGTATTCATATTTTGAAATAAATTGTTTGATAATAAAAATCACATTTTTATCTATATATAGAAACTATAGAAAACATCCATGTGTTGAATTGATATTCATTCGTTGATTAGAAATTCATGTGTTGGATGGTATTCGTATTTTGAAATAAATTGTTTGATAATAAAAATCACATTTTTATCTATATATAGAAACTATAGAAAACATCCATGTGTTGAATTGATATTCATTCGTTGATTAGAAATTCATGTGTTGGATGGTATTCATATTTTGAAATAAATTGTTTGATAATAAAAATCACATTTTTATCTATATATAGAAACTATAGAAAACATTCATGTGTTGAATTGATATTCATTCGTTGATTAGAAATTCATGTGTTGGATGGTATTCATATTTTGAAATAGATTGTTTGATAATAAAAATCACCTTTTATCGACTATATGAACTGTGTAAAATAATCTCGTTTTAAAGAAATTGTTTTATGATAAAAATCCCATTTTTATCACCAACTTGAACTAGATAGAAAAATAGTGTTTTGAAATGAATTGTTTTACAATAAAAATCACATTTTTATTGTATGCATAAATCGTTGAAACGTGAAGTGTTAAAAATAGCCACTTGTTCAAAACAAACATATATGAGATGAAATATTCATTAATTAGCTAATGAAATGATTTGCACCTATGTATGTAACATTAGAATAAATGGTGTCTTTAAACCAAATAGAAATCAAATATGAAGTTGAATAGAAAATGATAAATGATAAGAACTGTATATATATGTACATGCATATTTATTGAACAGGTTATAGCAAAGGGGCTAGAGAAGAGGAATAAAATTTTGTGCCCGACAAATAGGTACACATTTACTGTTTTGTTTGGGTGATGATTTTATGAGCCTGTTGGCTAGCCGCTTGGCTTTTTCTTTTTCTTTTTGAGATTAGAAGGACCGGGAACGCTATTTGCGATTTCCCGATGCTCCCGGTGCAGGGGAGGTTATGGCGAAATTTTCCAAAATTTTAAGGTGTTAGAAAAATATTTGAAGTGAAAACGATATGGGAATCATAGAATGAACTATATTTATATAAATATATAAATATAAATAAAATTAAAACGAAACGAAGCCATGCAGTTCGTATTTTGAAACCATGATTTCAAACAACTAGTACGGGAAATCCGACCATTGGATTTTCCCGAAACCTCAACCGTCAGGTTCGCCTTGGAATAATCTTTCCAACGGCACCAACCTTGTAAAAATCCAACGGTTGGATTGTCTGGAATGTTTAATTCAAATCTGAAGAAAAACAGCACCAGAAGCGATTATATTTATATATATATATAAATATAATTATATATTTAATCGAATAACGACGCTGCAGTTCGTATTTTGAAATCGAAAATTCAAACGATTGTACCAGGAGATCCGACCGTCGGATTTTCCCGAAACTGGAACCGTTGGATTCGTTTTGAAAAGACCTTTCTGATGATGTAAATTTTTTGAAGATCCAACGATTAGATTTTCAGATATGTGTAAATCAAATCTGAAGAAAAACAGCGCCACGGCCGCTTTATGGCCCGAAGCGTCGTTTTGAATAAAATAGCTATTTTAAAATAAATAAAAATAGCGATAAATAGTTATAAAATATCATAAGCGATATGGAATAGAAATAAAATGAATTTGTTCGATTTATGTGGTTTTGATGGTTGAACGTGTTTGGTGTGAAAATTACATTAAAGAACAAGATTGGTGTTGTCAAATAATTTAACCATTGAAATAAATTGAATTGAAATCCTAAATATACGAGAATTATTTGAAAAGGCCGAGTTAATTCTCATTTCAAATAATTGACTGACGATTGAAAGTCGAAGATGAAGACGATGGTCGAAGACCGGAGATCTTCACCTCGTTTGGATGGTAACCGAGGTCCTGATTGGGAGGCATCCCGAAATATGGATAATGAGTGGTGATCGTTCAGACGTACGTGGTGATCGATGGGTTTGCGAGGTATTTAGTGCCTCCGGTTTCGTTCAGACCCAGAACGGACTTGTAAAAGGACTGTGTGTCCGACATTGGAATTTGTTCTGTGTGATTGATAGCCATCAGTTGCACGGTGTGAATTGCCTATGTGGCATGCTAAGATGCAGTGATCAGGGCTTCTGTTGAAAAGCAAAGTCTTGTGGTGATGATCAAAGCACCGCCTGTGTGGCGTAGCTTTGTGTATAACGTAAATTCGCGAGCCTCACACCCCGGTAGGAACCTAAAACGGGAGAAAGGACCTCAGGGAGGGCCTACGTTTCCTCCTAGCTAAAAGTGCCGTCAGTGGTTTTACACGCCCTGACGAGTTTGACTTATGTGGTTGTTGCTGTTGCGAGGCGCCTCGGTTAGATTGGACGATCCGGGTCCGATGGAGTCATTCGTTGGCTCGCTTACGCCCCAAAGGGCGGCGAAACGTAGTGCTCAGGTATAATAATCCACATCGGTGGACCGGCCCTGTCGCTCCAAGGCTTGCCTGCGCGATTGCCTGAGACTCGGGCTAGGCAGTCTCGAATTCGGTAAGGACTATCTTTTGCCTTGGTTCATGACGGAAATCCAATTTCCAAATACGCGACGATGCGATTTTGATTGTATACCTATATATGGCGACATAGTGGTATGGGGCATTAATGCCGCCTATGATTGATAGTTATGATTTGAAATTGTTTTCAAAACATATAAACACTAGCAATAATATCAAATGCCTTTGTTTTATTCGTATCAAGCATATTTGACCGTTATAAGGTAAAAACTCTATCCTCCGGTTTGCGTTGCATTGTGTGATGGGAACTGAGTCTTATAACGGCTTCATTTTTATAAAAAGCATAGCGATGTTTAAAAGAAAGATTTGTTTTAAAGCACTAGCAATCCAATGGAGTAAACCCGTTCCACGAAAGTGGCGTGGTCCTGTGATTGGCCAATTATATATGTGTTGAGTGGATTTCTCATACCAATCCCATGACTGACTCGTAGTTTGTTTCACTTTCAAACTCGGGTGCCCCTTTTTCTACACGGGCAGCCTTGTATTCAGGTTTAGCTGGTTCTTTTTCTGGATAGCTGGAGCTGAAGATGGATTCTATCATTTATTTCTTTTTATGCTGTTCAGCTCCTATTGTACATATTTTGTTTATTTCCGCTGTAGACATTTATGTATAGCTGAACTGTATTTGTACTAAGTAAGGTCCTGTATACTGTGTAACTCTGATGATTACTTTTATCCAGTATATTCTATTGTTCATATCTGGTGTATTTATTTAATTCTGTTCTGCTATTATCTGTTTCTGTGTTATATTCCAAAGATAACCCTTGTTTCCGTCTTAACGGGATTTCGGGTCGTCTCAACGTGGTATCAGAGCTTTGGTTAAGCTTAGTTCTGGAATATAATATTCGAACGAACTCGTCAGAAATAGAACCAGTAGTGTTCTAGGACAGGTAACTCCATACAGATAGGATCAGTAATATCCTAGTATGAGTAGCAGAATGAAATAACACCTCGATAGACACATTTACATTCAAGTATTTGTCTCTATATTTTGAAATATCTTTTCTGTTGACCTGACACTTGATCTGCTATTTGCAGAAGAACTAGAAAATGAGTGCCAGAAACAGAAGAAGTAACACTGACCCGGATATAGAAGCTCTATTCATGAAATATAGAAATCTGGGTGGAAAGTCGTTCTCGGGCGAAGAATCTATTATGAGAACACAAGCTTGGATTCGTTCGGCTGAGAAAATATTCGAATCATTAAAGCTTAGGGATGACCAGAAAAGATTACTGGCCTCCTGGGCACTCAAAGATGAAGCTTTGTTCTGGTGGGATTCTGTTATTAGGGATAATCCAGAAGGTGATATCACCTGGGATAAATTCAAAGTGATTTTCTTGGAAAGATTTACCCCTCCCGAAGCGACTGAACGCCTATGTGATGAATTTTCTTATTTGATACAAGGAGATATGACCATTCCCAAATATCATAAGAAATTCAATGAACTTTCTCACTTTGCCCCTCATCTAATTCAAAATCCGAAGAGGAAAAATATGAGATTTATTCACGGACTTCAAAGGAAATATCAGAATAAAGTATTGGGGCATGTGAAGCTTCCTTTTTCTGAAATGATATATATGGCCTATCAGTATGAAGATCTCCATAAGAAAGGAATGTTATGCGACGAAGAAGAAGTCAGTTCTAGTGACATAGCAGAGTCGGAAACTGATATTCCTGAAGCTAGTACGACGTCTGAGATCCGTAAAGAGCCCGGTGCCAATCGCAAAAGGGCTGAATCTGAGAAAGGGCAAGGAACGACTACCATATGCAGTAACTGTAAGAAGCCAGGGCATTTGTCGATTAACTGCGGACCCTTAAAGAAGCGATTAAGAGGCAGGTTTCAATCCAAGAAGGGATTTCAAGAGAATAGAAAGTGCAGTCAATGCCATCAGTCCGGTCATCTTTCAAAGGCCTGCCCGCTATTCAGAAAGCCTAAAGCAGTACATGTAAATGAAGTGGTAGAAGTACCTGCCCCCTCGTCTGCTCAGGAAAGGTCTGATGTTTTAGAAGGCACGCTCAATGTCAAAAACATTCCAGTTAAAGTACTTTTTGACACAAGCACGTCACGAAGCTTTATTGCAAAGAGTGCAGTCAAGAAACTGGATTTGAATTTGAAGAAGCTCAAAGAGCCAATGACTGTCCAAAATCCAGTTGGAGGTTCCATCAATCTCAGTTGGATTTGTGCAGTACCTGTCTCTTTTTCTTGCTATAAATTCCCTATTATCTCTATCGTCATGAATTTTAATGAATTCGATCTTATTCTGGGATTGGATTGGCTAACTAGATATGAAGCTAAAGTTAAATGCGCCGAGAGAGTGGTTAAAGCAAAGGCCCAATCGGGGAATTATATAACCATACCATGTGAAGGCCCAACTTCAAGTAGAAAAGATTTCTGGTCAGCTCTCGATGTTTCTCCAGCTCAAATAGAAAATATCCCTGAAGTCACAGAGAATATTCCTGACCTCATTAAAGACATCCCTGTCGTCAAGAACTATGCGGATGTGTTCGAAGAAGTTGTTCGCTTACCTCCGCAAAGAGAAATAGATTTCAAGATTGCTTTGATTCCCAATGCAAGGCCGGTAGTTCACGCTATTCGAAGAATGTCCTTGAAAGAGAAGGAGGAATTAGACAATCAAACACGACAGCTGGTATGGAAAGGTCTGATCAGGCCTAGTTTCTCTGATTGGGGTGCAGCAGTGGTGTTTGTCCCAAAATCTGACGGTACTCTATGTCAATGTGTGGATTATCGTGATTTGAACAAACAGACAATAAAGAATAAATATCCATTGCCGCGAATAGATGATTTGTTAGATCGATTAAATGGAGCACAAGTATTTTCAAGAATGGACCTAGCTACAGGTTTCCATCAACTTGGAATTGCCGAAGAGTGTGTTCCAATGACAGCGTTCAGAGGCCCCGACTTATTCTACGAGTGGTTAGTAATGCCGTTCGGCTTATGTAACGCTCCCGCGTACTTCGTCGATCTAATGAACAGAGTATTCAGAGGAGTATTGAATAAATTTGTCCTGGTTTTTATTGATGATATTCTAATCTTCTCTAAATCAAAGGCCGAACATGAAAAGCATCTTGAACAGGTTCTAGAAATTCTGAGGCGGAATGTATTAAAAGCCAAATTTTCCAAATGTATCTTCTGGCAAGATGAAGTGAAATTTCTAGGCCATGTGGTATCTAAAGAAGGAATCGCTGTGGATCCAAGTAAAATCACAGCTATTCAGAACTGGAAACAGCCTGGTACTCCCACTGAAGTCCGCAGTTTTCTCGGATTGGCTAGCTATTATCGGAAGTTCGTTAAAGACTTTTCGAAGATATCTGGTCACTTAACGAAGCTTACCAAGAAGCATTCTAAATTTAAATGGACTCCAGAAAGTGAGGAAGCTTTCGAAGAACTAAAGTTAAGATTGACAACTGCTCCAGTGTTAACCATTATCGATGGCAACCAAGATTTAAAAGTATGGACTGATGCTTCTAGAGAAGGCCTTGGGGCAGTGTTAATGCAAAGGGGTCAAGTAATTGCTTATGCTAGCCGTCAACTGAAGCCACACGAGAAAAACTATGTAACTCATGATCTTGAGTTATTGGCTATTGTGTTCGCTTTGAAGATCTGGAGACACTATCTTCTGGGTGAGAGATTTGAACTGTTTATAGATCACCAATCATTAAAGTACCTGTTCACTCAGAAGGACTTGAATTTGAGGCAGCAGCGTTGGCTGGAGTTTCTTGCAGCATATGACTTTGAAATTATATATACTCCAGGAAAAGCCAACGTCGTGGCCGATGCTCTGAGCCGAAAGAATGTAATGATTGCCAGCTTTATTACCACGACTTCCTTGATTGACAAAATATCTATTCTTCAGAAGGAGGATAACTTTATAAAAGATATGATCAAAAGGATTCAGAAAGGCGAACCCTCGTGCTTTCAAATAGATAACGACGAGACCTTGAGGTTAAAAGGAAGGATTTGTGTTCCTAACGTTCCTGAGCTAAAAAGAGAAGTGTTAGACGAGTGTCACAAGGCCAAGCTGAGTATCCATCCTGGCGTGGCCAAAATGCATAATGATCTCAAAAGAACATTCTGGTGGAAGGCTATGAAAAGAGACATTTCAATATACGTTAGCCGATGCCCTACTTGCCAGCTAGTCAAAAGCGACCAGCAGAAATTGGCTGGATTATTACAACCGCTAGAAGTTCCTGGTTGGAAGTGGGAGCATATTTCTATGGATTTCATTGATGGTCTGCCCAGGACCAGAAAAGGAAATGACAGTATTTGGGTGATCGTAGATCGTTTCACGAAGACCGCCCATTTCATACCTGTCAGATCAAACAGAACCGCTCAGAGTCTGGCGCAGATTTACATCAGGGAAATAGTTAGACTACATGGAGTGCCGCTCAGTATAGTCAGTGATAGAGATACAATATTCACTAGTAAATTCTGGGAAGCATTTCAAGTCGAGCTAGGAACGAAGTTAAACTTGAGCACCGCTTATCATCCTCAGACAGACGGTCAGACTGAGAGGGTGAATCGAATTTTAGAAGATCTATTGCGGGCTTGTGTTCTAGATTTCGGTGGATCATGGGAAGACCATCTGCATTTGGCTGAATTCTCTTATAACAACAGCTACCAGGCGAGTCTGACAATGTCGCCATTCGAAGCATTATATGGTAGACCGTGCCGATCTCCTGCTTGTTGGGTCGAGCCTGGAAATAGACTTGTGTTGGGTCCTGATATGATTCGAGAAGCTGCCGACAAAGTCGATTTTATTAAGAAACGATTACTCGCCGCTCAAATCCGACAAAAGAGCTATGCCGATAGAAGAAGAGATATATCCTTTGAAGTTGGTGACTATGTATATTTGAAAGTATCGCCGATGAGAGGAGTTATCCGGTTCGGTAAAACTGGAAAGTTGGCACCCAAATTCATTGGTCCGTTTCCTATTCTGGAACGGATTGGGACTCTCGCATATAAAGTCAAACTTCCTGATTGGTTTCCTGGAGTTCATGATGTATTTCATATATCTCAACTTCGAAAGAACGTTCATGATCCAGACTTGATCGTGGAAGAAGCAGCTCAGCAGGATATCGAAATTACTCCAGAATTAGCTGTGAGGCGAGAGCCGCTAAAGATCATCGGCAAAGAAACCAAAGAGCTGAGAAACAAGAAGGTTCACTTAGTCAAAGTGCAATGGAGTGGAGATCCACGAGATTGTACTTGGGAAACTGAGGAGAGCATTCAGAAAGCTTATCCTAGATGCCGAGTAGATATCTCCGATTGACTCTGGTGCAAGGTACATTTACCCTACTTTGCATTACCATTTAATTCTCTAATCTGTTGTAATTTTCTTCTCATGGATGTGCACTTTTAAATTCTATAGGCTGAATGATTTTGAAAAGGAGTATAAAAAAAAAGAGATTAGTATATTTTAGAAAGGTTAAAAACAATTGGATTTGTTGTTGTGTGTGTGATTGTAGATTTATCAAACCACTTTCGACTTTATTCCTTTTCGGGGACGAAAAGTTTTAAGTGGGGGAGATTGTAACGACCCAGAAAATCTGAACCAATTTAAAATTTTTAAATTGGCTAAAATAATGGATTTTAAATATTTAAAATAAATATTTTAAATAATGGCGATGAAAACTGAGTTTGAATCGACATTTGAAAACGAATATAATTAATTATAATTATATATAGAATTGAAAATGGCGCGGTAGTTCGATAATTCGATTTCAAACTTCAATTGAATATACCGGGTGCAAAACAATCCGGATTTTAGTGAAACCAATGATATTTAAATCTGTTAGTGAATATCTTTCTAACGAATCCGACCAATCGAAATTTGATAGCGGGAATCAAAAGATATGTCCAGTTGAAAATTCTGAATAGTCGCTATGGAATTCAGGCCCTTAAAAATGGACATTTTGCATACGACCTCGGATTTCGACGAAACCACTTTTGTTGGATCCGTGGTGTCAAGTTATTGTTAGGTTTCAAATTTCATAATTTTTCGAATCAATATGTGAGTGTGGCAAAGGAAAACGCGTTTGACCAGTTTCCGTTGATTTTAATCGACTGGAAATTGGCCATTTTTCAAACGGTCTCAGAATTCGACGAAACTAGTTTTGTTAGGACCGTATCGTCAATACGAAGCTAGAAAATATTTTTCTGGAATTTTTCTAGTTAGTATGTGGCCCCGGTAATTGGAAATGTACGTTTAAAATTCAATATGTTGATTTAAATGTAAATTCAACGGAAACTGATTGTAACGATCAAATCAGCTTGCGATACATATCCCATTGTGTTCGGAATGGGGGTAAAACGCTATGGGCGACAGGCGGTGGGCCTCGTTTAGAGGTCGTATGTAAAAGTCAACTTTTTGAAAAAAATTAAATAATTAAATATATATATTTCATATAAACCCCCCCCCTATTCCCTCTTCTCTCTCTTCAGTTCGAAATAAAAAAAAAGGAAAAGATAAAACCCTAATCGATCGCCGATGACCGCCTCCACCAAGCTCCGCCTGCGACCGCCTGTTCCTCCTCCAAGCCCACCGCTTCCACACCCCTCTCCCTCCTCCGCTTCGCAGGACCCACGAGCCCCCCTCGAAGCCATCGCGACACCCGATTAGCGCCCACCCCCCCAGTCCGAGACCCCTCGAAGCCAGCTCCGACGACCTCCTACGCCGCCACCTGACGAAAACCAACCCCCCCTCTTTCGTTTCTTCGATGTAAGTTGTTTTAATTTATTTTAGTTTTACTTTTATTTTTAATACTGTTTTTTTTAAAAGGATTTAATACTGTTTTTTTAAAAGCATTTAAAAAAACTGATTTTTTTTAAAAAGGTTTAAAAACGGATTTTATTTTAAGATTTAAAATAGATAAGATTTGAATTTTAAGTAGAAAAAGATTTGATTTTAGAAGTTATAAAAACTGATTTTAAAAAGGTTATAAAAACTGAATAGCTATATGTGAGAATTTCTCACTCTTCAATTTCTTTTTCTATATATATATATATATATATATATATATGTGTTGAAATTAAAGTGAATTGCTATATATAAATATATATATATATATATACGCCCCTCGTCCACAAACCATGGACGATATTTATTGGTTGAAATTGTTGTGAAAATTGATTGATAGCGAATGATTGTTTGGGATTGTTTGTGGTTGATATTGATTGATTGTGGTTGAAAAATACCCGTTTGTGGTTGAGAAATATTTGGTTGAAACCACATAGGATTAGTTTGTGGAAATGAAATAAATATATACATGCCGCCTGCGTGCGAACTAGATGCATGATCCCCATTGTCAAAAACCGCGAGGTTTTAAGGTAGAGCGAGGAGCCGTACTAGGGACGGTCCCGGTTTAACTACCCTGCCGTTATGCTGTAGAAATTTTGAATAATATTCGTGTGTTTGAATTATTTTCATATGCTTAAACTATAATTATTCATTGAATAGAAAACATTCATGTGTTGAATTGATATTCATTCGTTGATTAGAAATTCATGTGTTGAATGGTATTCATATTTTGAAATAAATTGTTTGATAATAAAAATCACATTTTTATCTATATATAGAAACTATAGAAAACATCCATGTGTTGAATTGATATTCATTCGTTGATTAGAAATTCATGTGTTGGATGGTATTCGTATTTTGAAATAAATTGTTTGATAATAAAAATCACATTTTTATCTATATATAGAAACTATAGAAAACATCCATGTGTTGAATTGATATTCATTCGTTGATTAGAAATTCATGTGTTGGATGGTATTCATATTTTGAAATAAATTGTTTGATAATAAAAATCACATTTTTATCTATATATAGAAACTATAGAAAACATTCATGTGTTGAATTAATATTCATTCGTTGATTAGAAATTCATGTGTTGGATGGTATTCATATTTTGAAATAGATTGTTTGATAATAAAAATCACCTTTTATCGACTATATGAACTGTGTAAAATAATCTCGTTTTAAAGAAATTGTTTTATGATAAAAATCCCATTTTTATCACCAACTTGAACTAGATAGAAAAATAGTGTTTTGAAATGAATTGTTTTACAATAAAAATCACATTTTTATTGTATGCATAAATCGTTGAAACGTGAAGTGTTAAAAATAGCCACTTGTTCAAAATAAACATATATGAGATGAAATATTCATTAATTAGCTAATGAAATGATTTGCACCTATGTATGTAACATTAGAATAAATGGTGTCTTTAAACCAAACAGAAATCAAATATGAAGTTGAATAGAAAATGATAAATGATAAGAACTGTATATATATGTACATGCATATTTATTGAACAGGTTATAGCAAAGGGGCTAGAGAAGAGGAATAAAATTTTGTGCCCGACAAATAGGTACACATTTACTGTTTTGTTTGGGTGATGATTTTATGAGCCTGTTGGCTAGCCGCTTGGCTTTTTCTTTTTCTTTTTGAGATTAGAAGGACCGGGAACGCTATTTGCGATTTCCCGATGCTCCCGGTGCAGGGGAGGTTATGGCGAAATTTTCCAAAATTTTAAGGTGTTAGAAAAATATTTGAAGTGAAAACGATATGGGAATCATAGAATGAACTATATTTATATAAATATATAAATATAAATAAAATTAAAACGAAACGAAGCCGTGCAGTTCGTATTTTGAAACCATGATTTCAAACAACTAGTACGGGAAATCCGACCATTGGATTTTCCCGAAACCTCAACCGTCGGGTTCGCCTTGGAATAATCTTTCCAACGGCACCAACCTTGTAAAAATCCAACGGTTGGATTGTCTGGAATGTTTAATTCAAATATGAAGAAAAACAGCGTCAGAATCGATTATATTTATATATATATAAATATAATTATATATTTAATCGAATAACGACGCTGCAGTTCGTATTTTGAAATCAAAAATTCAAACGATTGTACCGGGAGATCCGACCGTCGGATTTTCCCGAAACTGGAACCGTTGGATTCGTTTTGAAAAGACCTTTCTGATGATGTAAATTTTTTGTAGATCCAACGGTTAGATTTTCAGATATGTGTAAATCAAATCTGAAGAAAAACAGCGCCACGGCCGCTTTATGGCCCGAAGCGTCGTTTTGAATAAAATAGCTATTTTAAAATAAATAAAAATAGCGATAAATAGTTATAAAATATCATAAGCGATATGGAATAGAAATAAACTGAATTTGTTCGATTTATGTGGTTTTTGATGGTTGAACGTGTTTGGTGTGAAAATTACATTAAAGAACAAGATTGGTGTTGTCAAATAATTTAACCATTGAAATAAATTGAATTGAAATCCTAAATATACGAGAATTATTTGAAAAGGCCGAGTTAATTCTCATTTCAAATAATTGACCGACGATTGAAAGTCGAAGATGAAGACGATGGTCGAAGACCGGAGATCTTCACCTCGTTTGGATGGTAACCGAGGTCCTGATTGGGAGGCATCCCGAAATATGGATAATGAGTGGTGATCGTTCAGACGTACGTGGTGATCGATGGGTTTACGAGGTATTTAGTGCCTCCGGTTTCGTTCAGACCCAGAACGGACTTGTAAAAGGAACGTGTGTCCGACATTGGAATTTGTTCTGTGTGATTGATAGCCATCAGTTGCACGGTGTGAATTGCCTATGTGGCATGCTAAGATGCAGTGATCAGGGCTTCTGTTGAAAAGCAAAGTCTTGTGGTGATGATCAAAGCACCGCCTGTGTGGCGTAGCTTTGTGTATAACGTAAATTCGCGAGCCTCACACCCCGGTAGGAACCTAAAACGGGAGAAAGGACCTCAGGGAGGGCCTACATTTCCTCCTAGCTAAAAGTGGCGTCAGTGGTTTTACACGCCCTGACGAGTTTGACTTATGTGGTTGTTGCTGTTGCGAGGCGCCTCGGTTAGATCGGACGATCCGGGTCCGATGGAGTCATTCGTTGGCTCGCTTACGCCCCAAAGGGCGGCGAAACGTAGTGCTCAGGTATAATAATCCACATCGGTGGACCGGCCCTGTCGCTCCAAGGCTTGCCTGCGCGCTTGCCTGAGACTCGGGCTAGGCAGTCTCGAATTCGGTAAGGACTATCTTTTGCCTTGGTTCATGACGGAAATCCA
This sequence comes from Allium sativum, assembly GCA_030737875.1. Taxonomy (NCBI): domain Eukaryota; kingdom Viridiplantae; phylum Streptophyta; class Magnoliopsida; order Asparagales; family Amaryllidaceae; genus Allium; species Allium sativum. Next base: position 308,042,979 of record CM060912.1, on the reverse strand, counting down.
ATTTCCAAATACGCGACGATGCGATTTTGATTGTATACCTATATATGGCGACATAGTGGTATGGGGCATTAATGCCGCCTATGATTGATAGTTATGATTTGAAATTGTTTTCAAAACATATAAACACTAGCAACAATATCAAATGCCTTTGTTTTATTCGTATCAAGCATATTTGACCGTTATAAGGTAAAAACTCTATCCTCCGGTTTGCGTTGCATTGTGTGATGGGAACTGAGTCTTATAACGGCTTCATTTTTATAAAAAGCATAGCGATGTTTAAAAGAAAGATTTGTTTTAAAGCACTGGCAATCCAATGGAGTAAACCCGTTCCACGAAAGTGGCGTGGTCCTGTGATTGGCCAATTATATATGTGTTGAGTGGATTTCTCATACCAATCCCATGACTGACTCGTAGTTTGTTTCACTTTCAAACTCGGGTGCCCCTTTTTCTACACGGGCAGCCTTGTATTCAGGTTTAGCTGGTTCTTTTTCTGGATAGCTGGAGCTGAAGATGGATTCTATCATTTATTTCTTTATACTGTTCAGCTCCTATTGTACATATTTTGTTTATTTCCGCTGTAGACATTTATGTATAGCTGAACTGTATTTGTACTAAGTAAGATCCTGTATACTGTGTAACTCTGATTATTACTTTTATCCAGTATATTCTATTGTTCATATCTGGTGTATTTATTTAATTTTGTTCTGCTATTATCTGTTTCTGTGTTATATTCCAAAGATAACCCTTGTTTTCGTCTGAACGGGATTTCGGGTCGTCTCAGGAAGTATCTTTACTAGGGTATGATAGGGCATATAATTAAGGACAAGGGCAAGAACGAGGACGAGATTTTCAGAAGGGCAAGTACCTACTTTCGCCACCAGGCGTACCTAGGAGAAATGTAGTAAAGTTCTGTTGGAAGAGTCTAGTTTTGCTGTTCGTACTCTTTCCTTTGGTTTTAGCGCTTCGCATTTGTTCATATCCACTTCCATAGTTAAGTCTCTGCACTATAGTACTTGTATAGTAGAAAGATCCCACTAGAGTCTCAAGTCCAATTGGTGGTCTGACTAGTTTATTTTTGGTTAGTAGGGATTTGAGAATAGCTATCGAGTTTGCTTATATCATCTCACATAGATCGTATAAATACGGAGGAGATATTCCTTGGGTGCTTGTCTGATATTGGTTTAGGCCTTTGTGGCTTGTACTTGAGGAATGTCGAGTTCGACTAGGATGGTTTGCGTGAGAGATGAATAGTTGTGACAGGCACTCTAAAAAGCACGTAGTAACTTTTCGACCCTTATAGTTATGGCATGGCGGATAAGAGGGAGACCTCTAATCATCTTAGTACATATACTAGGTACCGTGATTGACATCTGTTTATTTTGGAAATGGAGATCAGGAACTTCACAATTGTGAAGTTAAATTAGTTAAGATACAGTGGAGTAAAGCTCAATAAGGCTAGATACTAGCAACATACCCTTTTCCTTAAGGGTGCATCCTTGATTTTTTTCTTTCTTTTTTTTGTAGGAGCTTTAAGCATAATTGTTTCTCTCTTTCCAAAGTATATCCTCTAGGTCGTATCTTCGATCCTTAGGTAGAAACTCTTTTGGATGTAAACATGTATTTGAAACATGTTATGGTTGATGGTTGTGAGTGGTTGCTAATGATTGCTCGTGAATGCATATGCATACGTATTAGGCACTAGATCAGTTCGGACGCTTTCATATTGCATTTACAGATATGTATTTGTTTGTAAGTTGAACTTGATATGTTATCATATGGATGTTGCATATGGATGAATGGCTGTGCACGCATGTTGTATTTACATAACTAGCGATGCTTGCATACATGATTGGACGCATGACACTGACATGATTCGCATTAAGGAGGTCAACTGAATCAGTAGACCGCCTGATCTTGCATTAGATAAAGACATATACACACACTATGCATATGAACATGAAAGCATTAGAAATCTTTCTAAGGACAATGAATGCCTGTGATTGAATGGTTGAGTAGATAGGTGATTGGATGGCAGGACACATTCTTCCTAACTTGAAGATTTCGGGGACGAAATCCTTTTAAGTGGGGGAGAATGTAACACCCCGTAATTCTGTAACACTAAGATTCACAAATCAAGGCAGGATTAAATTTTAAAATCAAAATCAAGGGAAGCGGGCTACGCCATTGCGTTCGTCTCGGAATTCTGCATGGGATAGAGTCCGAGTTTGCGTTAACCGGACTCCGTATGAAGGAGTTATGGTCTTCAGAAGTTTCAGAATTCGATTTAAAATTCAAACAGGTCAGAAACGAGTTCAAAAATCAAAATCAGACCCAGATTGGGCTGGGCAGGAATTATCCCGCCCAAGACCCAGGTCGACTGGGTAGTCGACCTGGGGCACCCAGGTCGACTGGGTAGTCGACCTGGGGGTCGATCTCCCCCGCTTTTTCCAGATCTGCAGTCTGGTTCGTTCTTCTGTATCCGGACGCCATTCTGACCAGATTCGTTTTCCTAGTCCTATATAAACAGCCTTAGTCTCCTTCTCTATTCACAATTCTTTTCTATCCTTATGCTGCCTCTGAGAAAATGTATAAATAAATAAAATAATATATGAAATAAATCAAGACGAGGAAATGCTGCTCAAGACTTTCAAGAGGAGATTCAAAACAAGCTAGGATTCAAGTGAAGATTCAAACGACTTCAACGACTGTTTTTCTACGATAATCTCTGTAATCGGTTACTTTTTAGATTTGAATGCTTTCTCTATTCGTGACATGAAATTAAAGGAATAAAAGAATATGCCAAATCTTTCTATTCGAATCTGTGCCTACATCTTTGGACCTAATTAAGAACTGTTATGATTCGATGACCAATAAGACTGTGATTATGAAACTATGGACCTTAGAACCATATGCCTCTTTGACTATGAACATTGCCTATGACTATGAACACTGCCTATGACTGTGACTCATGACTATGAGAATTATTTCCTTGACTATAGACACAAGCCTATGCCTTTGATTAGGAAACATAAACTATTGCCTATGACATAACAAGGACAACTGTGATTAAACACCTATGATTCATGACTAGGAAAGTGTTGCTTAAAATTTTGTAACTATGAAATTGGTGTAACAACCCGTAAAATCTGGGCCAGTTTAAAATTTTTATTTTGGCAATTATAGCGAATTTTGATTATTTAAAATGAATTATTTTAAATAATATCGATGAAAATTTATTTTGAATATAATAGAACGTATATATTATATACGTCGTCGTTAGAATATATATAATAATTATATATAATTATAAAAGGAATTGAAAATGGCGCGGTAGTTCGAAAATTCGATTTCTAATTTCAAATGAATATACAGAATTCAATATAAGTCTGAATTGAACGAAACAAGAAATATTTGAATCTGTATAACTATATCTTTGTAACGAAGTTAACAAACTGAGATTTCATCTTAGAAATGATAAGATATGTCCGGTTTAAAATTCTGAATAGTCGCTATGGAGTTCAGGCCCTTAAAAATGGACATTTTGCAAACGACCTCGGATTTCGACGAAACCAGTTTTGTTGGGTCCGCGGTGTCAAGTTATTGCTAGATTCCAAATTTCGTAATTTTTCGAATCGATATGTGAGCGTGGTAAAGGAAAACGCGTTTGACCGGTTTCAGTTGATTTTAATCGACTGGAAATTGGCCATTTTTCAAACGGTCTCAGAATTCGACGAAACTAGTTTTGTTAGGACCGTATCGTCAATACGAAGCTAGAAAATATTTTTATTGAATTTTTAGAGTTAGTATGTGACCCCGGTAATTTGAAATGTACGTTTAAAATTCAATATAGTGATTTAAATGTAAATTCAACTGAAACTAATCGAAACGATCAAATCAGCTTGCGATACATATCCCATTGTGTTCGGAATGGGGGTGATACCTATGGACGACAGGCGGTGGACCTCGTTTTGAGGTCGTTTGAAAAGGTTAACTTTTTGAATTAAAATAAAATAATTAAATAATTAAATTAATAATAAAAAAAAAATTAAACCTCCTCCTTAAAACCGCTCTGGCCCCTCCCCCATCATTATTTTCACAGATCGAAAAAAAAAGAATAAAAAAAAAAGGAAAAAGGGCTCGAGCCTGTCGCCCCTTTTCCACCTCGTCGTGGGTCCCCCGTAGCCGCACCACCAGCCTCCGCCCCTCCCCAGAGGCATCGCCACCCTTTCCCCTTCTTCTTCGATGATCCCCGAACCCCAAACCTCCCTGACGCGAAAACCCTAGCCCCCCTCGATCTCGACTTCCGCGACCCCCCTCTTCTCCGGCAATTGTGCCGCCCACCCACGTCGACGACCCCCCCCCCTCGCGCATCTCGCCTGAAGCCCCAAATCGAGTCCAAGACCCAACCGACGACCCCTCTGCCTTCCCTCCTCCCCTTCGCGTGATTAGGTAATTTCCTTTTTATTTTTATTTTGTTTTGTTCTGTTAAAAACTGTTTTTTTTTTTAAGTTTTAAAACTGATTTTTTTATAATGTTAAAAACTGATTTTTTTAATAAAGTTCAAAAACTGTTTTTTTTATAATGTTAAAAACTGATTTTATCTTAACTTTGATATAAGAAAAAGGTTTTAACTTTAATATAAGAAAAAGGTTTTAACTTTAATATAAGAAAAAGGTTTTAACTTTGATATAAGAAAAAGGTTTTAACTTTAATATAAGAAAAAGGTTTTAACTTTGAAATAAAAATTCGATTTTTATATATTGAACTTTGAAATAAAAATGGGATTTTTATATATTGAACTTCGATAGAAAAATAGAATTTTTATATATTGAATAGCGAAGTAAAAAATTCGATTTTTATATATATAGTGGCCTTGGGCAACGAAGGTGACAAAAAAGGCGAAACGACGAAGACTTCTGCAAATGAAGTGCCGTGGAGCTAGGATAGCTATATGTGAGAATTTCTCACCTTTCAATTTCATTTCTATTTATATATATATATATATATATACTAGGATGCAGACGGTGCTTAGTAGCACCCGACACCCGTCCACAGACCATGGACTTGTTTGTTTAGTTGAATGTTGGGTGATTGATTTATTCGTATGGTTGAATTGGAAATTGATTGAAATTGATTTGTGAATGGCGTGGGCCTTCACTAGACCGGGGATAAGGCTAGGCCTTGTCCCGTTTCTAGTATCGTGCCGTTATGCCGCCGAAATTTTCTAAAATATGTTAGAAAAATAAAAATATCATTTTTATTGAATAAATGAATTGAATAGAAATTCATATGTTGGAATAAAATGTTTTATCGTTAAAAATATAATTTTTAACGTGAATGTGAATAAATAAAATATTCATTTGCAAACCAGACGGTTTGTTTATGTACACTTATTTGAAGGACATTGATTGGGTCGATAAATTTTACACATCGCCCAACTGCACAAATAAAATATTTGTTTGATTGTTTGAAACCCTACACGGGTGTTAGGATGAAATATGCAGTTCACTCATCCTGATTGATTAAATATGTCGATCGATTGATTGGCAGGCTGTTATAAGCGTTGAATATCTATATTTGATGCTTATACAGTGTAGTGCACTTTGGTTGATGGTTGATTATTTTTCAATGCTATTATATACATGTGTTGTATGGAAATCCATATAATTAATTTTATATGGTAATTGATTGGGCCTCATTCCAATTTGAAAAATAAAGAATAATATAAAATAAAAGTTCATGTCTTGACAGTACTCATCCATTGAGATTGGTCATGTGTTGAACGAAATATTTTGATAATAACAACTATTTTGAAAAAGAAATATTTGAAAATAGAAATTTATGAAGCCGTGTTGATTAGATTGACGCCATTTTGACGTGAACGATATTTATATCGATTTTATTGATTTCGAAATGAATTGAATTGAAAACGAATTCAAAATGAATCGAAAACGATTTCGAAATGAAATGAATTGAAAATGATTTCGAAATGAATTGAATTGAAAACGATTTCGAAATGAATTGAATTGAAAACGATTTCGAAATGAATTGAATTGAAAACGATTTCGAAATGAATTGAATTGAAAACGATTTCGAAATGAATTGAAAATGAATTCAAATTGAATTGAAATTGGAATTGAATAGAAATGAATTTTGAAACGAATTTATAAAGAAGAGTTCAATTTTGATTTGAATTGAAAAGGAAGTTGAAATAGCTTTTGAAACGAATTTAAAACTATTTATATAATTCGTTTTAAATAGGAATCGACGAAGTATATATTATATATATTATATATATAATATAATGGCCTGAATAGAACGCGCCGCGCCGCGGCAGTTCGTGAATTTCGACCATTTATTTCAAACGGACATTGCGGGAGATCCGACCGTCGGATTCTCCTAAAACCGGAACCGTTGGGTTCGTATCGAAAAGAGCTTTCTAATGAATGTTAGAAATTTGAAATCTAACGGTTGGATTTGGAGGTACGTCCAAATCAAATTCGAAAAAGGTCGCTGTAAGTGCAGTTCGATGACCGTTGATGGAAATCGACTGTACGGGCCTTGATAAAATTATTAAAAATAGTAATAATTTGTGTAAAATCATAAGAAATGATTTGTGAAGATTTGGGATGAAAAACTCCATATTTGAAAAGATAAAAATAGATTTTTATCGAAATGAACTAGTTTTGAACTAGAAATATAATTCTATTTATTTTTAAATAAATAAATTGAATTTGAAAAGGGTTTTGAAAATAACCAAAATTTCCAATGATTGCATTGGAGTGGATTTGAATCGAAATTGTCTTCGGAATATTTCGATGTTGGAATTCGTGATTATACAGATGTTGTTATGGAAATTTGAAAGATATATATTTATATCGTTATTTTCAATACGACATTTGTTAATCGTAGAATTTGATATTGAATATAAGCCGATATATTTTCTATTCAGAGCCTTATATTGAATATCAAATGTGATTTGGGTTTGTCGTGAATGGTGTCTTCACTAACACTGTTCTTGAACCCAGTTGAGAAAAGATTAAATCTTTTTATTTAGATTTAATGAAGTGTACCAATTAAAAATGATATTTAATTGGAATTGAATTGGGAATGATTTTTGGGTTTATCGTGAACAGTGTTTTAAATAACACTTGTTCTTTAACCCGATAATTAATGGAATTGATTTTTGGGTTTATCGTGAACAGTTAACACTTGTTCTTTAACCCGATAATTAATGGAATTGATTTTTGGGTTTATCGTGGACAGTGTTTTTAAATAACACTCGTTCTTTAACCCGATAATTAATGAAGGTGATTTTGGGTTTATTGTGAACTGTGTTTTTAAATGACACGGATTCTTTAACCCAGTCACAGATTAAAACTAAGTGGAGTTTTAATGAATCTTTAATTAGATTGAAATAATCGAAGTGGAGTATCACCAGTTTTGCTCCAGGCGATAGTTAAATCTTTAATTAGATTTGAACGTGAAATGGTAATTGAATTTACCGATAACACCGTGGTGTTAGATATGAAGTATAACCAGTTTTACTTCATGGGATGAATAGGTTGGGATTGGGAAATTAAAACAAATGATTACTTCGGTAAGGTTCGTTAATCCCGACTAGTTTGAATTGATATTCAAAAGTAGATTAAAGAATAAATTCAAGGAATTTATCTTTGATAAAATTAATGGGAACCTTTCCCTATGAATGTGAAAATTTAGAAACTAACTGTCGGTTAGCTAAGCAGAAGGGTTTCCTGGTTATTGATCTGATGTTGGTTTCGGCCTTCGGGGTTAATGTTTGGGAAATTATTCTCTTGATTAATTTATGGTTAGTGACTAATGGATTGGAATGAGGCGTATGTTGTGTTTGTGTAACACTTATTTAAAATATACGCGAGTTATTCGGAAAGTCCGGGTTTATCCCATTCTGAATAACTGATACAACGATAAGTCGAAGATGAAGACGATGGTCGAAGACCGGAGGTCTTCACGTCGTTTGGGGTGATAACTGATGATCTTGATTGGGCTGTACACCCAAGAAGATGGAAACAGTTAGTGATCGTCCAGACGTACTTGGAGATCGATGGATATGCAGGGTACTAGGTGCCTCCGGTTTCGTTCAGACCCAGAACGGACTTGTAAATGGACTGTGTGTCTGACATTGGATTTTAGTCCGTGTGATTGATCTCTATTAAATATATATCTGTTTGGCGGCGGAGAATTTATTCTCTTGCTTAACGCCCTTCTCTGAGACGTACGAGCTCAGGGGTTATATATTGATGGATATCAAACGCATGGAGTGAATTGCCTGTGTGGCATGCCTAAGTGGCAATTGATCGAGGCTTCTGTTGAAAAGCAAAGTCTTGTGGTGATGATCAAAGCACGGCCTTTGTGGCGTAGCTTTGTGTAACGTTTACTTCGCGAGTTTCACACCCGGTATGAACCAAAAACGGGAGAGGACCTCAGGGAGGGCATGCGTTTCCTTCTAGCTAAAAAGTGGCGTCAGTGGTTTTACACGCCCTGACGAGTTTGACTTATGTGGTTGTTGCTGTTGCGAGGCGCCTCGGATTGATCGGTCGTTCTCGAACCGATGGAGTCATTCGTTGGCTCATTGACACCCCAAAGGGTGGGGAAACGCATGTTCAGGGTTTAAGTTTAATCCACATCGGTGGACTGGCCCTGACGATCCAAGGGTCACTCGAGCTCTGATCCTGAGACACGGGCTAGAGCGTCTCGAATCGGTTGAGGACTATCTTTTGCCTCGGTTCATAGACGGAAATCCAATTTCCAAATACGTGACATTTGCGGTTTTATTTGTAAACCTATATATGGCGACATGATATATGGTACCCATGCCGCCTATGATTGATACTTATGATTTGAAGTTGTTTTATACACTATGCACTTATAGTAGTATCAAATGATTTGTTTTAAACGTATCAAGCATTCTTTGGCTGTTATAAGGGAAAACCCTATCCCCCGGCTTGCGTTGCATTGTGTGATAGGACCTGGGTCTTATAACAGCTTCATTTTTCTTTATTTAGCATTGCGCTGTTTGTTTTATGCACTGGTATCCTTGGGAGGAAACCCGTTCCGTGTTATACGGCGTGGTCCCTTGATTTACCTAACTTTAAAATAAAGATTAATAACTGTTTTAGTTCTCACACCAGTCACATGACTGACCTGGAGTTTATTGTTTTAACCTAAACTCTGGGTGCCCTTATTTTGACACGGGCAGCTAGTAGTTTTGGTTTTGCAGATTTATATTCACAGGATCCTGGTTTACAGCTGGAACGATATCCGGAAAGCTTTGTATCCGTATATCTCTTCTAGTTGTGTATTGTATTATTTTCCGCTGCTATGTATTTAAATGTAATTTAAATCTCTGATATTTCTGTGTAATATTCATTTATACTCTGTATATTCTTGTAATCTGATGCATTGTTGTTATATACAATGAAACGTTCTTTTATATGCGTTCTGTTGTGGCTTGTTCTCGAACTATCCGACGCTTTCCTTTACGGGGAAGTTGCGGGTCTTTACAATTGGGTCTAAACCTGATTATCTATTCTGTCTATTCTTGGTTTTCTTTGGTTTTAGACCTTGGGAATTTACCTATTAATTTAGGTCTACCCATGTTCTTGAACCTACGTCGTTATTCAACCCTTTTTATGTCATTAGATTTTTCAGACCTATAGGCCTATGATGTTTTAGATCAATTTCAGTGAAATTCGTTAGGTCTGTAATTAGTAAATTATCATTTTATGCCAGTTATTATGTCTATCTTTTTCATAGCATCTTTGGTTCATTCCCTATTTTCTACGAATCTGGATTTATCTATAATCTAGGTTGAATCACGATTATACGAACGGTGGGAATACGATTTGGGCAAAATATGAAATTTACTAAAAACATAGTTATAAAGTTGGAAATTGGCATAAATTGGGAACATGTATTATGGCATGTTCATAGAAATGCAAATTGGATAAATTTGACATGAATTATTGGATGTGTAATTTGAATCTAGTATTGACTTGTAAATCTAGCATTTACATGAATTGTGAACTAGGATAATAAGTCTAGATTGACATGAATTGTAATTAGAATGTTAAATCAGAATTGGATTAGCTAATTTGGCATAATAAGTATATTGGCATAAATTTGAAATTGGCTATAATTGGGAATAATTGTCATGTTTAGCAAAATCATGGTTAGTGACACTTAATTTGGTATAGTTTACATACCAAAAAGCATAAATATGATATAGAGGGGAAAAAGGGGCCATAATTATAAATGTTGACAATTTACATTAAAAGAGTTATTATGAAATAAGTAAATTAGGAATAATTTACTTATAGAATTTGTCCTAAATGAGAAAATGTAAATTTAGACAAATTAAAGGTTTATTAACGACATCTCTTTTAATAACACACCAGAAAGTTCTAGGGTGATAGAGAGGATAGTGTCTAGGCATGGGTTTGGAAAATACAAGTTTCCTGCTCTCCCTGGCTATCCCTAACTGATCCGACGGACGGGATGGTCACTTTCAAAACCTCATTTGAAAATTAATCAAAACCCTTTTGAACTTACAAAACACGAATATGCCTAACCCAAGGTTAGACTGAGTTGCGATGTAAACCTACCCGGAACCAACCGGCACATCCAGTAATCGCAACAATACCTGTCTAATGTGAGTGGTCGTGGCTTTAATTTATTTAGTTAAAGCTAGAGCAAGAATGGTAGGGTTAAGTTAACTAAGACACCTAACCAATTCAACATGATAACCAAACCGATGGGTGGGGTTAGGTTCATACAGACACTTAACACAGTTAAGCTAGAATGGGAGGGTTAAGTCCATAGGAACACATAACCAACTTAACATGGTAACACGACAAGATTTGCAGGGGTTAAGTAACTAAGAAAACACTTAGCCAAATTAACATGTTAACTAGACTAGAAGGTGGGGTTAAGTAAATACACTTAGCCAAATTAACATGTTAACTAGACTAGAGGTTGGGGTTAAGTAAAATTTAATACACTTAGCCAATTTGATATGTTAGCTGGACTAGACCGTAGGGTTAAGTAAACTTGAACACTTAACCATCAGATTGTGATAAATGAGTAGGGTTAAGTCTAAAACATGAAGGGATAATACTTAACCATTAATAAAATGTTAGTTAAAACAGATGGGCAAGGTTAAGTTAAAAGGGAACACTTAACCAATACAGGATGAATGGGTAGGGTTAAGTAATAAGAAATACTTAACCAATATAACTTGGTTTGTGGTAGAGTTAAGTCAGCATGAATTACTGATAACACTTAACCAGTTTAACAGGATAAATGAAGAGGGTTAAGTTAGCTTAAATTGACTAATGACACTTAACCAATCCAAATTGACGAGAAAGAGAACTAAGTAGTAAACCTTAGTTAAAAGGAGCTAAGTAGTAAACCTTAGTTGAGAAAACAACGATTCTGGAAACTAAGTGGTAAACCTTAGTTTGCAAAACTAAGTAGTAATTCTTAGTATAACACGGGAAGGAGCGAGCGTCCGTCTGATTAAAATGAAGTCTCCAACGAATTGGGTTACGAAGCCCGAGGCTTCGAGGGGACGTAAGGGTACTCTTGGTATCCCTCTGTGAGGCTGCAGATGATCCTCCTGGGCTCACAGAGGTTAAGGTCTGCGTTAGAAGAACCAGCGGTATGCCTTGGTTGCAAAATATGGCAACCTAAAGACTAGGATGGACCAGCGTGATTCGACGAGAAAACGGTAGCTCTGTGATAGCAACTCGTCGTCTACCATCCATCTTCAGTCAATCGAGATACGTGAAGAGGAAAGGCGGAGAACTCCAAAAGACCATATACTTGCTATCTAGTTATGGTTGCGGATGGCCATAGGACAGTGGGGCATAGGGGGGCCTGCGTATAGTTCTCATTTTTTCAAGGTGTGCCTTTCATTAGTTGAGGGAGGGGTCGAGTGGGACCATAGCCACTGGAATAAAAACAGACCTTAGCATCTGCATCGGCAGATATCTGAAAGCTCCCGACCGAGTTCTGTGTTTCTTGATTTGCCCTGCCACAGGACTCGTGCAGCACATTACAGGACATATGCATCTAGACAAGCGATAACGATTCGCGATACATGCGTGGGGAAGTATAGGAACATATACCACTCTATGTAGTGTGTCCTAGACTTGGGGGCATCGTTCGACAGGTAGCATAATCCCTAGTTGGACTAGGTGGCATAAACCCTGAATCCGAGAAGCGTTCAGCAGATAGCATAAACTCTAGTTGAATCTAGAAAGCTCTTGATAGAAAACCCTAGATTAGATCTAGGTAATAAATAAAAAATGTATGCTTGAAGGAAATGGAAACTACAGGGATTGGGATCACGTTATCATTACTAGTTGGGACACTATTAGGTGGTACAGAGATATATAAACCAGTATAACAAGGAAATAGCGAAGCGGCAAAAGTATTAGAGCATATCCAGTTTATCTTATCTTAGCGTATCTTGTGATTATCTTGTCTAATCTTGCTGACCCTATCGTCATGGTGTTATTTTGTATTTAGTTAATTCATGGCATTTTGTTTTTCCATGTTCACATGCTAGAAGTTACTTGTAATGACCCATATTCTACACATCATAGATTTGTAGAATAATTATTTCTTTCCCATGTGAAGTCGTATGGTCATATAACTTTGGGAAACATCTATTAGAGTCATTTCCCATGTTCATGATTTTTGTCGATTGCTAAATGACAATTTTGCCCCTAGTTGGTACTGTTTTGGCCATAACTTTTGATTGGAATGGAATTTTGATCTGAATCCACTTCCATTTGATTCGTTTGATGGTTTACCTTTCCGTAGAGTGGTTACATTAGCCAAACAGACTTACCGTTTGGGAGATATGGCTGAAACAAGGTTTGGAGGGTGAAAAACTGCTTAACCGGGCCAAATCGGGTGATTAGTGAGTAGGCCCATAACCCATTTCGGGATTAGAGTTATGGGAGGGCTGAAATGAGATGGAGAATCATTCCATTTCAGTTTTCTAGCCTCCACTTATCACAAAGGATCTCTAAAAATGGCCTCCAACCTCTAAATCAACTCCAAATCATCTTTTGGTCAAGGATTTGGCTTAGCAACCCCTAATCAAGGAAGATCTTCACCAAATCAACATAGGAGCTGCTGTTGGCATTGAGATTCACATCAAATCAGAGAATCATTTCAGATCCTAGTTTATTTTGTGGCTAAGGTGAGTGATTTGCATAGTTTTACACTAATTATGGCTAATTAGGAGTGATTAGTGTTAATTAGCGAATTTATACACTAATAAATTCGGGAAAAATGTTCATAAATTCTTAAATGATGTTTTAGACCTCTGATATGAATTTGGGTTAATTTGGTTAAGTTTTGCTAATCCTATTATTAGTTTCACCTAAACATGCTTAAGGGGAAATATGGGATTTTGGGTATGTTTGATCCATTTTAACCTATGAGATTGATGTGAATGATGTTTGTGGTTGATTATGCATGTTGCTATGACTGTGTAAAATGCTTTGTGATTGATTTCAATAGTTAGAATGGTCGAAAACGTCGTCGAATGGCGTAAACACTTGCTGGAACAGTTTCAGAAAACAGTGCAGGGTTCGGATCAGTTCGGATAAGGGGGCTCAGATCGGATATGTAGAACTGAGCAAAGAATCTGAATCGGATCGGAACCCAACACTTGGGAAAAGTGGCAAAAAGGAAGGCCACGCTAGCTGAACTGGGATCGGATCGGATAGAGGAAAACGGATCGGATCGAGAAGGACGGATCGGATCGAGGAGGACGGATCGGATCGGAAGCACGAAGACGAATCAGAGCAGGAGCACGGAAGCAGATCAGATAGGAGCATATAAAGGGAGCATAAAGACGGATCGAAAACGCGAACCAAGAAGGGACACCCGACCCGACCCGAAGGGAAGCACCCGACCCGACCCGAAGAGAAGCATCTGCCTCGAACACAGAGGAGTACTCGACCCGAACCGCACCAGAAGGAGACCCGACCCGAACCAATGAAGGATACCCGACCCGAACCGATGGCTTGAAGAGGAACCCGAACCGACCCAGTATTGACCAATAACCCGAGATGCAAAGGTAGTCCAATAAGGGAAGTTAGAGCTCAGGATCCAGTTGGGAACCAAGGAGTTCACTTCATGGTTGGACTTTGCTGCGGGACGTGTGCTAAGGAGTTGTCGACGTTCATAACTTCGATCCACCACTAGAAATGAAGGATGGCTACTTATCAATGCAGTAGGGTCATTATGACCTGAGGGGCAAGGTGATGGTAGCAAGACTACGTTATCAGTGCACTAGGGTCATTATGACCCGAGGGGCAAGGTGATGCGTAGTAAGACTATGAGCCAGTGCAGTGGGGTTCTTATGACTCCATGGGGCAAAGTGGACATAGTAAGGATTGATAAGGCTATGAGCCAGTGCAGTGGGGTTCTTGTGACTCCATGGGGCAAAGTGGACATAGCAAAGGATTTGTGGCTACGTTATCAGTGCAGTGAAGCCATTTATGACTTCATGGGGCAAAGTGATCGTAGCAAGGAATGTTGGGTGATCGAAGTGGTGAATATCGTATGCTTTATGCACTGAGTGAGAGATGTGAGGATGGATGCTATGTTTGATTGTTTGCCATCCCTATGACATGCACACCTCCCCCACCTCCGTATCCTTACACTGTTTGATATGATACCTTAGAGTGTTGTACAGTATGTAGTGCTAACTCTTTGGTTGCAGGTCCAGGTTCAGGTATGTTTTAGTCTACCTGTTATTGTTCACTTTAGATGCTTATCGCTCATACCAGGCTTTATGTCTGACCCAGAGTTTTATGTCTCCTCTTATTACTCTGGGTGCTCACACGAGCAGACTAGAGACAGGTTAGCTGGTGATGCGCGAGTAGCTGATTCGGAGGCGGGCAGGAGGCTTCCACGTATGATATATATATATATATATATATATATATATATATATATATATATACACACACACACATTCTCCCTGTGTCGTTGGTGGTCGCTACCTGGGCATTAGTAGCATACCTCATTTACCTTACTTTTGCTTTGAGACAGTTTGAAAAGTTGTAATAAGCTATATGTTGGATTTCCGCTGCTATGATGTTTAGTTCTGATTTTCAGCTTATGCACTGTCTCTCCTGTTTTATGTCAAGTATGTTATTATTATATTTTGTTCGATGCGCTGTGAGACATTCTACAGGTTCCTTGTATGTTCATTTCCTTCTTCCTTTTTCCTTCTGGCGACCCGTTCCGCGCTAACTGGACATGTGTACAGCGCACTTTTGGAGCAAACGTCGGTTGGTGCGGGGCGGGCCGTCACACTTGGTATCAGAGCTCTAGGTTGCGTGGTTAACCTAGGGAAAGACACTAGGGAGAGATAGTACGTACATGAGAGCGCGTATTTGTGATTACTTTGGTTTTCAAAAGCTATGTATATATATACTATTAGTAGTATAAGAATGAAGTCGCACTGCACTACCACCACTATGGGGTCGTTAATCGTTTCCCTTTTTACAGACTAACGATGAGCCGAGACACGAGGGGTGCTGGTAGAGGGACCAACCAAGGGAATGCCACTGACATGAGGGCTATGTTTACTAACCTCATGAGAGATATGCTTAGAGAAGTGCAAGGGGCAGTTCCCAATCCCGGAGTTGGTGTTGGCCCAGTAGTGCAGGCACCTAGGGTCGATTTCGCCAAGTTGTGCAAAGATTACACTAATCTTGGTGGGAAGTCGTTCCACGGAACGGAGTCGGCCACAGATGTTCAAGATTGGATGGATAGCTGTGACCGTATCTTTGATGACTAGGGTCTTGAGGATGCGATGAAGAGAAGACTAGCGTCTCGTCAGCTGCAAGGGCGAGCGATGAATTGGTGGAATGCCATTAGAACAGCTACTCCAGAGGATCACGATACTTGGGATCAGTTCAAGGCTCGCTTTAGCGAGAAGTTCATTCCAGCTACCCAGAAGTCAGTGTTGTTCAAGAGGTTCTTAGAACTTAAGCAGAACGGAAGGGCAGTTTCTGATTATATTGCTGAGTTCGACACTTTGTCGAAGTATGGACTGTCTCTCATTGATACTCCTGAAAAGAAGAATGAGAAGTTCATTACTGGTTTGGATGGATGCTTGGGGGAGAGGCTTATTAACCACATCGATGAGACTTTTGAATTGATCGTGGGGAAAGCTTTGAGATCAGAGAGTCTTTACCCTAAGTCAAAGACTGAGGCTGCATCTGCAGAAGGGCCAAAGCCGCAAGCAGGCGGTGGAGGCAAGAATAGCTCTCAGAATAAGAGGAAGCAGGACCAATCTAAAGGTGGCCAGAAGAAGAGCAAGAAGGATGTTGAGTGCTTCAGCTGTGGAAAGAAGGGCCATTATGCTAAAGAATGTCGGGCCAAGCCAGCGGAAAGGAAGTGCTACAACTGTGGTCAAGTGGGACGGATCAGATCGAGGAGGACGGATCGGATCGGAAGCACGAAGACGAATCAGAGCAGGAGCACGGAAGCGGATCGGATAGGAGCATATGAAGGGAGCATAAAGACGGATCGAAAACGCGAACCAAGAAGGGACACCCGACCCGAAGGGAAGCACCCGACCCGACCCGAAGAGAAGCATCTGACTCGAACACAGAGGAGTACTCGACCCGAACTGCACCAGAAGGAGACCCGACCCGAACCAATGAAGGATACCCGACCCGAACCGATGGCTTGAGGAGGAACCCGACCTGACCCAGTGTTGACCAATAACCCGAGATGCAAAGGTAGTCCAATAAGGGAAGTTAGAGCTCAGGATCCAGTTGGGAACCAAGGAGTTCACTTCATGGTTGGACTTTGCTGCGGGACGTGTGCTAAGGAGTTGTCGACGTTCATAACTTCGATCCACCACTAGAAATGAAGGATGGCTACTTATCAGTGCAGTAGGGTCATTATGACCTGAGGGGCAAGGTGATGGTAGCAAGACTACGTTATCAGTGCACTAGGGTCATTATGACCCGAGGGGCAAGGTGATGCGTAGTAAGACTATGAGCCAGTGCAGTGGGGTTCTTATGACTCCATGGGGCAAAGTGGACATAGTAAGGATTGATAAGGCTATGAGCCAGTGCAGTGGGGTTCTTGTGACTCCATGGGGCAAAGTGGACATAGCAAAGGATTTGTGGCTACGTTATCAGTGCAGTGAAGCCATTTATGACTTCATGGGGCAAAGTGATCGTAGCAAGGAATGTTGGGTGATCGAAGTGGTGAATATCGTATGCTTTATGCACTGAGTGAGAGATGTGAGGATGGATGCTATGTTTGATTGTTTTCCATCCCTATGACATGCACACCTCCCCCACCTCCGTATCCTTACATTGTTTGATATGATACCTTAGAGTGTTGTACAGTATGTAGTGCTAACTCTTTGGTTGCAGGTCCAGGTTCAGGTATGTTTTAGTCTACCTGTTATTGTTCACTTTAGATGCTTATCGCTCATACTAGGCTTTATGTCTGACCCAGAGTTTTATGTCTCCTTTTATTACTCTGGGTGCTCACACGAGCAGACTAGAGACAGGTTAGCTGGTGATGCGCGAGTAGCTGATTCGGAGGCGGGCAGGAGGCTTCAACGTATGATATATATATATATATATATATATATATATATATATATATACACACACATTCTCCCTGTGTCGTTGGTGGTCGCTACTTGGGCATTAGTAGCGTACCTCATTTACCTGACTTTTGCTTTGAGACAGTTTGAAAAGTTGTAATAAGCTATATGTTGGATTTCCGCTGCTATGATGTTTAGTTCTGATTTTCAGCTTATGCACTGTCTCTCCTATTTTATGTCAAGTATGTTATTATTATATTTTGTTCGATGCGCTGTGAGACATTCTACAAGTTCCTTGTATGTTCATTTCCTTCTTCCTTTTTCCTTCTGGCGACCCGTTCCGCGCTAACTGGACATGTGTACAGCGCACTTTTGGAGCAAACGTCGGTTGGTGCAGGGCGGACCGTCACATTACTGAACTTACTCAGGCTTTATGTCTGACTCCGTTTTTCTTTCGTCTTCTTTTCTTCCATTTCCCCCTCCCCTCCAGGTAGTAAAGGAGGGAACAGTATAGCCCAGGTTAAGTTGGACTATCACTCTTTCCCAACTTGAAGATTTGTCGAGGTTTTGCTAGATTCTCTTTTCAGATGCTATGGCTGGCTCTTGCTACAATTGGGGAATATAAATGTTGTGTTATGCTTCTTTATTTTGTAAAGATAGATGATAATCTGATATTATAAAGAAATCGTTGTACAAACTATTTTATCAATAAAGCAAAGTTTTATTTTCCGCTGTTTTAATTTTTGTCTGTCTTGTAATTTATCTGCATCTTTTACCTTAAAATGCTCCACATAACTAAGTGCATTCCCTTTGTGAGTGACACTAACGGATGTGGGGTGTTACAACGCCTTACCCTGTTTTTAGTTCCTAATTATAGTTATATTTTGCCTAATCTATGTTTAGTATTGCCTTACCATATTTTAATTGCCTGAGGACGTAATGCACGAAAGGATTTGCTAACCTATTTTTATACGTGACCCATGTATATCCAACTGTACCATATCTTGCCTAACTTGTGAGTTATAACTAACGTAGATTAGTAACTTAGGGTAGTAAACATAAGTAAGGTTCGAATAATTACAGTGAAGATAGAACATGACATCTGGATAGTGTCTAATATACCATAGCGTGGCCTGAAAATTTCAATATAAGTTTAACCATGCCTATGTCTGAGTGTAGTTTTTAGTTATGCCTAATTATTAATTTATAAATCCATGCTTAATCACAGTACACATGAAAGGACCCGAAACTTCCCCGGTAAGGAAAGCCCGGATTCTTTGAGAACAACACACAAAAGAACGCAGACAGAAGAACATTTCATTGTTAATTACAATAATTCCATCAAAATACAAGAATATACAGAGTATAAGTCAATATTACACAACATAAAATATCAGAGATTACAATAAATTACATAACAGCGGAAAATAATACAATACACAACTAGAAGAGATATACGGATACAGAGCTTTCCGGATATCATTCCATCTGTAAACCATGTTCCTGTGAATATAAATCTACAAAACCAAAACTACTAGCTTCCCGTGTCAAAATAAAGGCACCCAGAGTTTAGGTTAAAAAAATAAACCCAGTTGTTAATCTTTATTTTAAAGTTAGGTAAATCAAGGGACCACGCCGTATAATACGGAACGTGTTTCCTCCCAAGAATACCAGTGCATAAAACAACAGCGCAATGCTAAATAAAGAACAATTAAGCTATTATAAGACCTAGGTCCCATCACACAATGCAACGCAAGCCGAAGGATAGGGTTTTTACCTTATAATAGCCAAAGAATTCTTGATACATTTAAAACAGATTATTTTGATAAACTATAAGTGTATAGTGTCAAAAAACCAATTTCAATCATAAGTATCAATCATAGGCAGCATGAATGCCCCCATACCACTATGTCGCCATATATACGTTTACAACTAAATCCGCAAAGTGTCGTATTGGAAATTGGATTTCCATCTATGAACCGAGGCAAGGGATCGTCCTCACCGGCTTCGAGACTCTCTAGTCCGAGCCTCAGGGTCAGAGTGCATCGACCCTTGGAGCGACAGGGCCGGTCCACCGATATGGATTAAAATGCCTGAACACTGCGTTTCCCCGCCCTTTGGGGCGTAAATGAGCCAACGAATGACTCCATTGGATCAGGATCGTCCGATCTAACCGAGGCGCCTCGCAACAGCAACAACCACACATGTCAAACTCGTCAGGGCATGTAAAACCACTGACGCCACTTCTAACTAGAAAGAAACACATGTCCTCCCTGAGGTCCTCTCCCGTTTTTGGTTCACCACCAGGGTGTGAGGCTCGCGAATTCACGTTACACAAAGCTATGCCACACAGGCCGTGCTTTGATCATCAACCACAAGACTTTTCTTTTCAACAGAAGCCTTGATCATTTGCATCTTAGCCTGCCACACAGGCAATTCACGCTATGCATACGATATCAATCACACAGAATGAAATCCAATGTCAGACACACAGTCCATTTACAAGTCCGTTCTGGGTCTGAACGAAACTGGAGGCACCTTGTACCTCGCATATCCATCGATCTCCAAGTACGCCTGGATGATCACTAACTGATTCCCTCCTCTTGGGTGTACGACCCAATCAAGATCATCAGTAATTATCCAAACGACGTGAAGACCTCCGGTCTTCGACCACCGTCTTCACCTTTGACTTATTGTCGTATCAGTTATTCAGAATGGGATAAAACTGGTCTTTCCGAGTAACTCGCGTAATAATAAACAACATACGCCTCATTCCAATTCAGAATATTCTTTTATTCAAATATTCTTATACTTTGGGAAAAGGTTCCCATTAATTTTATCAAAGATAAGTTCTTTAAATTTATTCTTTAATCTTCTTTGAATATCAATTCAAACTAATTGGGATTAGCGAACCACACGGAAGTAATCATTTATTTTATTTCCCAATCCCAACCTATTCATCCCATGAAGTAAAACTGGTCATACTTCATATCTAACACCACAGTGTTATTGGTAAATTCAATTACCATTTCACATTCAAATCTAATTAAAGATTTAACTATCGCCTGGAGTAAAACTGGTGATACTCCATTCTCGATCTTTTCAATCCAATTAAAGATTCATTAAAACTCCACTTAGTTTTAATCTTTAACTGGGTTAAAGAATCAGTGTCATTTAAAACACGGTTCACGATAAACCCCAAAATCACATGACATTAATTATCGGGTTAAAGAACAAGTGTTATTTAAAACATCGTTTATGATAAACCCAAGAATCAATTCACATTCAATTTCAATTAAATTCCATTTAATTGGTACACTTCATTAAATCTAAATAAAAATATTTAATCTTTTTTTCTCAACTGGGCTTAAGAATAATGTTAATGAAGACACTATTCACGACAAACCCAAATCACATTTGATATTCAATACAAGGATCTGAATAGAAAATATATGGGCTTATATTCAATATCAAATTCTACGACCCACAAATATCGTATTGGAACTAACGATATATATATATATATATATATATATATATATATATTTCAAATTTCCATAACAACATCTGTATAATCACGAAATCCAACATCGAAATATTCCAATGACAATTTCGATTCAAATCCATTCCAATTCAATGATTGGAAATTCTAGTTACCTTTAAAACCCTTTTCAAATTCAATTTATTTATTTAAAAATAAATAGAATTATAATTCTAGTTCAAAACTAGTTCATTTCGATAAAAATCTATTTCTATCTTTCAAATATAGAGTTTTTCATCCAAATTCTTCACAAATCATTTCTTATGATTTTACTCAAATTATTACTATTTTTAATAATTTTATCAAGGACCGTACAGTTGATTTCCATCAACGGCCATCGAGCTGCACTTACAACGACCTTTTCCAAATTTTATTTGGACATAATTCCAAATCCAACCATTATATTTCAAATTTCTAATATTCGTTAGAAAGCTCTTTTCGATACGAACCCAACAGTTCCGGTTTTAGGAGGATCCGACGGTCGGATCTCCCGTAATATTCATTCGAAGTCAATGGTCGAAATTCACGAACTACTGCAGCGCGGCGCGTTCTATTCAGGCCATTATATTATATATATAATATACACTTCGTCGATTTCCTTTTAAAATGTATTTTATAAATCGTTTTAAATTCGTTTTCAAAACGAATTAAACTTCATTTCAAATTCAAATCAAAATTGAATTTTTCCTTATAAATTCGTTTTAAATTCATTTCAAATTAATTTCAATTTAAATCGATTTTTAATTCAATTTCAGTTCGTTCTCAATTCAATTCTAGTTCATTTCAAATTGATTTCCATTCAATTTCAATTCGATTCGAATTCATTTTCAAAATATTCGATTTTGAAATCACTTTTCAATATTCATTATAAAAACGAATATAATCGATATAAATATTGTTTGCGTCAAAATGGCGTAAATCTAATCAACACGGCTTCATATATTTCTATTTTCAAATATTCTATTTCAAATATTTCTTTTTCAAATATTTCTATTTTCAAATATTCTATTTCAAATATTTCTTTTTCAAATATTTCTATTTTCAAATATTATATTTCAAATATTTCTTTTCAAAACTGGAATGAGGCCCAATCAATTACCATAGATTTTATTTCAATGGATTTCCATACAACGCATGTATATATCAACAATGACAAATAATCAACCGTCATCCAAAATGCATTCTACACTGTATAAGCATCAAATATAAATATTCAATGCCTATAATAGTCTGTCAATCAATCGATCGACATACAACTAATTATCGGGTTTTTTTTTGAATTGGGCGTGGGGTTGTTCGAGAAGGGAGAGAAGGAGATAGGCGCGAGAGAGAGAGGCAGGAGGTGCAGCTTCTGATCAGAGGTGGGGGCGAGGTACTGGCGGTGTCGGCGGCGTCTGGTAGCGCGGTGGTGGGCGGCCTCGACATCGACGAGGTTTTTTTTATTTCCAGAAAGAGGGGGTTGACTTCTGAAGAGAGGAAGAGGGGGGTAGTTTTATATATATATATATTTAATTTTTATTTGTAAATTCAAAAAGCAACTTTTTATTTTCAACTCGAAATCGAACACACCGACAATCGTCCATAGCTAATTACCCCTATTCCGAACACAATGGGATATGTAACGATGGCTAATTCGACTGTTTCGATCAGTTTTCGTAAAAATCAAAATATAACTCTATATATTGAATTTGAATGCACATTTCAATTTACCGGGCCAACATACAGACTCTAAAAATTCCCGAAAAATATTTTCAAGCTTCTTATTGACGATACGGTCCTAACAAAACTAATTTCATCAGATTCTATGACCGTTTGAAAAATGGCCATTTTCCAGTCGATTAAAATCAACTAAAACTGGTCAAACGCGTTTTCCTTTGCCAGGCTCACATATTGAATTCAAAAATTATGAAAACTGAAACCTAGCAATAATTTGACATCGCGGATCCAACAAAAGTGGTTTCGTCGGAAACCGAGGTCGTTTGCAAAATTCCCAATTTTAAGGGCCGAAATTCCATAGCGACTATTCTGAAATTTCAACTGGACATATCTTTTGATTCCCGCTATGAAATTTCAATTTTTCAGATTCGTTGGAAAGATGTTCTCAATTAGATTCAAATATTTTTGGTCTCACTAAAATTCAGTTTATTTTGCACCTGGTACATTCATTTGAATTTTGAAATCGAATTATCGAACTACCGCGCCATTTTCAATTCCTTTTATAATTTAAAATAAATATTTATATTCTAACGACGATCTATATAATATATACGTTCTAATTCTATTCAAAATAAATTTCTCGTCGTTTTTATTTAAAGTAATTCATTTTAAATATCCAAAATTCGCTAAAATTTCCAAAATAAATTTTTTAAATTGGCTCGGATTTCCGGGTTATTACAATACACAGCTAATATTATATTATATATATATTTTAAGTTATACCCATGACAAAAGTATTTGTGCCAGAACCATTTGACAATTGAAAGAGTATATGCGTGCCTAATGTACCCCCTAGTGTTTAAATATGCTAAGCCAGGTTATTTAAGACGATTAATTATAACTTAATGGTAAATAATTATTCAGGTTTAATTATTACATATTTATTTTAAAGTGAAATACCGTGTTAAATTTATAGCATGTGATTGTGTTATCAGATTGGAATGAAACCAGTGATGATGGAACAATATCGACGAACGTAGAACGGTGAAACTGGTCTGACCAGAGTTGGCAACTATTGGAGGTTTAATTAAATTACATGTCGGTTTAATTTAATTAAAACAACTATTCTAGTGATGGACGAATCAGGTGAGTTCTACTCACTCAGTTTTTATCCCACTTATGTATAAGTTGGGTATAAATATTTGTGTGCTATGATTGTTAATTGGTGGATGGATGTTTAGATGGTTGTTATTGTGATGGTTGAATATTATATCTGTTTATAGATGATATTGTTGAGATAACATATTTGGATGCAGGGAAAACAGGTTGGAGGGATCCAACTGTATTCCTCAAATTTATTGTTTATTTTCATATATATTATAATTATATGAACCATTTAACTGATGTGAATGGATGACTGAATTAATCATTGATTGTAGAATCTAAATTCAATGGTTTTTTGTTTTAACCAATAGACAGTATTGGAAGAGTAATTGGTATCTGTTGGCCCAAAAATACATCATGTTGATTTACCGTCGGTTAATTGACAGTAATAAAGTTATAAATTTATTTTACAACTAGAAATGGATTTTGAAATCGATACGTTTGAACAAAAGCTTAATAAAAGGAAATTATTACATATTATTTATTATTTGAGTTTATAAAGTAATTATTAAATGATTTTATAAATCAATTCAGTTGGTTAATAAGATTTATAAGCAGATAAGGAGAAATTAACATAACAGTTAAGACTTAGATTAATTATTTCTCAAGTGACAATTAAATGAGATTATTGAAATTAATATTAATATTATATTAATTAAAAAGAAGAACTGATTGGAGTAGAGTAATGAGATAACCATGGTTTGAGCTGATGAAGTCAACTCAATTGGAATTAGTTATTTGATTAATTTATTTTACTTAATAAAATATTTGTTTAGCTTTAATAAGATTTTACAAAGGAAATTTAATGCTTAATTTAGTCAAATAAGAAGTTAACTATTTCTACGATGGTTAATGACGATATAAATTATTACTTTAACGAATAATGATTTAAGTGATCAGCCCAAGTTGATATTGAAATATAATTGGCTTTTTGAAAGAGTTGATGAACGGTTTTATATTGAAACCGAGTTTTATAACTATGTTATAAAATAGATTTTAAGCCAAGACGATAGCTTTGAGTAAGTGTTTGAATTAAGGAAATTAAAACGGGCTTAAGAGTATGAAATGATATTTCCATAAGAAAAGAAAATAAAGGAGATTTGTGAAAATATAATGATATTTTCCAAGAAAAATGAGATTTAGAATGGGTTTAACCTAAAAAGTTAGGTGTTGATTATAGTGTTCAAATAACGAAATCAAAGAAGATGTCATAACGATTGTTTTACGAATGACAAGTTGAATCACTGATTAATAATAAATGGGGTGCAATTAATAATAATAAAATAGAGATTGAATATAGTTATCAAATATTTTTCCAAATGTTATATTGAAAGTGTTTGAAAAGATTAATATTTTAGTGAAGTGGTTTTGAGAAGATTAATATACTGAAATGAGAATTGAATCCATGTTTTATAGTATGGAATGTATTAGAAGTTTAACTTAACCATTCGTTAATTTGTTTTAAATAAAAAGGGCTAAATGGTGCTGAGTACTGAACCAGTAATCTATTTTCATTTCCCTGATCGAATGATTGTTTATTTGATAGTTAAATAACCCATTATCAAATCTGGCCAATACGATTGTTGGTACGGAAAGACCGGGATCGAATTTATATTCGAAAACCATTCTGTTCAAAAATACGAAATATTGAAGATTTCAAATACTAATCAAGATGGAAATTGAAGACTGTGGATTTTCATAAAACAGAAGGATTACTCATAATCTATGGCTTAGTGTTCCGAGATACACTGTGATTTTGTCGTGGTTGGAATCTACGGATTTGTAAGGACTTCTCGCTATTGGTCCATGAGGTGATTCCTATATTGGAATGCAGTAGGAGAGTGCCTTCGGTTCATCCTGTTCCTGGATGACTTGTACGGACGAATGTCTGATAGAGTATTTCCAACGGGGGTCACATACGTTGATTTCTTCAAACGTGTCATTGTTGGGTAGCTCCCATTTAGGGTATTTTTGTGTACATCAATTAGTGATATCCAGCGGATCTGACGATGTGCCATTCAAAGTGAATGATGGCGTGCTATCCGTGGAAAAAGAATTTTAACCTCAAGCCTCACAACCGGGAAATGACAAAAATCGGGCAGGTAGCATGGCTATGTGGGTCGCACCCATTAGGGTGTATAATCACCTATCTAGAGAAATTCCTTATGCTTCTTTAATCTATCGATGTTGTTCCTTTTCGGGAAATGGTTGCTGATCCCAAGCGTTGGTGATATATACTTGATACACTCAAGAGAAATGAGTGGTCGGTCATATGTGGGTTAGGTTGCAAGACGTTCTTGTTGAACCCAATGTATTCGCCTCTAGAGATACACTATCGGCAGGTGGTTCCATACCTTGTCATAATCGGAATCCAATCTCCAATAAGCGCCTGCGGTTTTGATTGTATACTATATATGTGGAGCGTGAGATGCAAGCGTTCCGCTAGATTGATATTTATTTGTATTTAGACACTATTATAATATCAGACTAGTATATGATTTTCAAAATGTTTTGGGTTATCATAAGGTAAAACCTGTCCGTATTTATGTGTGGATTTGGTCTTACGATTATCCTTTCTTTTGAAAAGGTTTTGAAATTAAAAATCAAGTTGGTTGATTCCTATTAAAACTTTGCAAGTTGTTCTCAATCTGGCTCACCAGACTGGCCTGGTATTTGTAAATGCTCGGGTTAGACTGGGTTGTACAAGTTCAGGTTATCGGATGCTGAAAGAGACATGTTGGGAGTGTTCAGACGCATGATGTTATACAGTTATTATTCCGCTATGTATTGTGTGTGAGGACAGATTATTATAACTGTCCAGATTGATGTACTCGGATGATTGTAAGTATTTTACAAGCTCTCAATAAAGATTATTTATATATTATATTTTGTTCCGCTGCGATGTGAGATTCTGTGTTGTCCTATCCTTCTTCTATTCTAATATTTCTTTCTTTCTTATCTCATCCTCTAAATTCTTTCTATTGGCATCTGGGTTTCCAGTACAATTTAGGTTGGACTGGTGTTGTTTGGTCAGCTCAAAATGTACCGGGAATCTGGGTCGCTACAGTTAGTATCAGAGCTGTTGGTTTAGTAATAACCTTGGCTCTGTGACGTAACTCGATAGAGATGGGGTCAGTAATACCCTAGATTGAGTTGGAGTATATAATGAGTGCATATTTGTATATTTTATAAAAAAAACTGTTGTGTTATTTGATTGGTTCAATTTTTGAACTGTCAATTGGCACGATATTGTTTTATAAAGGGGGTCAAATGAAATAATTTTGGCCAAATTATAATTTTATATAATAAAACATTATTTTTATCGAATTATTGGGATATTTATGTGTTTGATTGATTTGTATGGAATTCAAATTGAATTAAAATCTGAAATTGTTTAATATAACCAAAATAATTTATTTATAAAATGAGAAAGAGAAATTGAATAATTTTTAAAATAAAATCAAATTTTGAATTTGAAATAAAGGTGAATAAATTAGAAAATTAAATAGATAATTGAATATGAGTTTGAAAATCTACATGGTTAAGTAATTTAAGAGTGGATATTAGAATTAAAATTTGGAGTTGGAAATAAAAGTTGTTTGATTTGGTTAAATGAATTATGCATTGTTGATTGGGTATCTGTAAGATGGATTAAATAAATTCATCAAGTGATTTGAAGTTAAGAAATGAACTCCAATATAATAAATTTGGGTAAAATCAAATATAAAACTAGAAGGATTTAACCCCGAAATGGTTATTTTATATCGAATTAAGTGCAGACTGAAAATTAAAGAGCTCCTAGTTGCTTTGGAATTTGAGTTTGATTGTCTGACAAAGTGATAAACTTTAATTATATTGATTGGTGATTGATTTGATAACCCTGGGTGGGGTAGCCGTTTGGTTTTGTTTCCCTTTGAGATGTGTGAAGCCCGGGGTAGCGTTTGTAGTTGTACCGATCGAGCAGTACAGTGGAGGTGCTGGCAAATTTTCTTAAATTTTTATGACTTAGAAATTTTAGGTAAAAATTTTAAAATAATGATTTTGAAGATAGTTGGGATTGAAATATTCCTCTTACTTGAGTAATTTCGGGGACGAAATTCTTTTAAGGGGGAAGGAATGTAACGTCACGTATTTTTCCTAGTTATATATTTAAATTATTTAAATTATTTTAAATATTGAATTGGTATTGTAAAAGGATTTATAATATATAATTCATTTATTAAACGATGATTGAATGTAAAATTTATATATAATTATATTTCGAACTCGTAAATGTCACGGTAATTTGTAATTTACGATGTGAAATTCATGTATATTAGTATGAATATAAAACGCTTAACGACAATTGACAATGAAATCAAATAATCATGCAAAATAGAACGTTTAAATAAATGCATTGCTTACCTTATGATGAGACCCGTGCTTCGCACATAGGAATTTTTTTCGATATATTATATAGGCATTAGAAATGTTTATTTTTCAAACGACCACCGTTTTCGACGAAACAAATTTTATTGGAATCGCAATGTCAAGACGTAACAGTATATATATTTTCGTGAAATTTGGAATCGGTGTTTGACGTTACATATTTTTAAAGATTACGGATAACAATGGTTAACGGTAAAATTTAATACCGTAACAAAATAAAATATTTAAGTTAATACACACGCAAGCTACCTAAACTACACTACACTCCACTGAGAATTCACACATAATTCGATCTGTATATCTACCCTACGTACCCTATATGTGTTGTCTCCTTTCACTTGACCACACATGAATAGCTAATACTCAGGCTAACCTACAACCTACCCAACATTTAAGTCAGATAAAACCGAGACAAGCTGGTACAACTTATATTACAGATAAACCTACCACTGTTTTCCCTCATTTCCAATCACATACACAGTTATCCTAACACTAAGTATCAACACAGCCCCTATACTGTCTTGCTCCTTCAAATCACTCAGCCTAGCCATCGAAAAGAAACACGTTGCCTTCATTGATAAGTCTTCATACCGTACAGCTGCTCAAAAGCCAACACATGTAGCCACCCATTGAAGAGACACCGTACCTTTTGTCTATATACCAGCGCACTGCTACCAATTTATCTGAAAAGAAATACATGACTCGTACCATTTATACAATACAGGCTACTCTATACATGAATAAGGAAACACGCTGCTGGGTTTGATCTTTTCACCATCACGCTGAAAAGAAAACATATTGGCTGACAAACAGCACAACCCTACATTGAAATGAAAATACTGCCTACCTATCGATCCATGCTCATGCACAGTAACTACCTATTGGCCAACCTAGTCTAACCTAATACGTGCATACCAAGTATTTATCCCCTATAAGTACATGTAGCATTCATTTGTCGCTCAAGTTAAATGGTGAAAACCGCATTCTCCAAGCAAAACGAAATGAATTAATGAGAGTAAGAGTGAAGGAGAAAAACAACGGGATTGGGAAGACCGAAAGCTGGTAGTAAAAAAAAATTGTAATAACCCGGAAATCTGAGCCAATTTAAAAATTTTATTTTGGCAATTTCAATGAATTTTGAATATTTAAAATGAATTATTTCAAATAATAACGACGAAAAATTTATTTTTGACGAAGTTAAAACGAATAAATTTATTTTAATTATATAACGAGACTGAAATGGCACTGTAGTTCAAAAATTCGATTTCGAATTTCAAATGAATGTACAGGATTCAAAATAAATCCGATTTCAGCGAAACAAGAAATATTCGAATCTGTTTAACGATATCTTTCTAATGGATGAAAGAAAATGAGATTTCACGTTAGAAGTTGAAAGATACGTCCAGTTGAAAATTCAGAAAAGTCGCTGTGGAATTTATATTTTTTTAATATATATAAAGGCCTTAAAAATAGCCATTTTGCAAATGACCTCTGTTTTCGACGAAACCACTTTTGTTGGATCCAGGATGTCAAACTATTTCTAGGTTCCAAAATTCATAATTTTCTAAATCAATATCTGAGCGTGGCGAAGTTAAACGTGTTTTAATAGTTTCAGTCAATTTCGATCAACCAGGAAATGGCCATTTTCAAACGGTCTCGGAATTTGACGAAATTAGTTTTGTTAGGACCGTATTGTCAATATGAAGCTAGAAAATATTTTTCGGAGATTTTTAGAGTCCATATGTGACCTCAGTAAATTGAAATGTGCGCTTAAAATTCAAAATAATGATTTAAATGTTAATCTAAGTGAAAACTGATCGAAATGATGGAATTGGCTTATGAAACACATCCCATTGTGTTCGGAATGGGGGTAATTAGTTAGGGACGATAGTTGTTGGGTTTGATTTAGAATTCAGATGAATAAACTGGTACAAGTGGAATAAAATAATAATTAAATAAATTATAAAACCCTAGCTAAATTCATCATTGGTCAAACCCTTTTCACCCGTGGTCAACCATTATCAAGCCGCCACCCCCAACGTTTAATGGCCATAAACACCCGAAAATAAATCCCAAAATTATCTCCAATCCAATCGAATTAAAACCTGGTTTCTAAACAAAAAGATCTTCAAATCCCAAAAGGCCTGATCGCTTCTCGTGTCGCGTGGAGAGAGGAAACCCAGCACGAAGCGACGCCGTATCGAGTCAATTTCCGCCACCGTCGGCCTATTGAGTGGCCTCGAACTCCACGTGTGGAAAGCCCTCGGGTAGCCGCTTCAGGTGGCGCCTCAGATTGTCCTCCGACGACTTGTGGTGGCCAGAAGTCCAACCCTAGTTCTGGAGTTCTGTTCGATCATGGTTTGTGCGTGTTCGAGGATGTTATGGGAAGAAGGTGATAATTTTTTTCTATAAATAACCTTGTTTAAAATTCTGTTTTTATTTATTTATTTACATTGTTTTTGAAAATAAAATTTACATTGTTTTCGAAATTAGAAATATACATATGTTTTTTAAAATAAAAATAGCTATGTTTGGAATAGAAATTAGCATTGTTATATATATATATATATATATATATATATATATATATATATTAGCAAAATAAAAATATGATTTTTATTTTAGTAAAAGAATATGATTTTGTTTATATAAAAGATACAATTTGTTTATATAAAATAACATGATATTTAAAGTATAAAGATTAGATTTTTACATAGATGATTACAATATAAAAATTCGATTTTTTTATATATAAGAAGTAGAAATAAAAATACGATTTTTATAGATATAGATTAGAACTAAAAATTTGATTTTTATTTAAGTAGCAATATAAAAATATAATCTTTTATGAACGGGTAGCGAGATAAAAATATGATCTTTTATATGTTTGTAGCGAATTAAAGATTGGATCTTTATGAAAAGAAAGACATGATTTTGATATGAACAACACTATAGAAAGTTGAGGTTTTTAACAATAGAAAGTTGAGATTTTTAACTATATAAAGTTGAGGTTTTTAACAATAGAAAGTTGAGACTTTTAACTATAGAAAGTTGAGGTTTTTAACAATAGAAAGTTGAGGTTTTTAACAATAGAAAGTTGAGGTTTTTAACTATAGAAAGTTGAGATTTTTAACTATAGAAAGTTGAGGTTTTTAATAGAAAGTTGAGGTTTTTAACAATAGAAAGTTGAGATTTTTAACTATAGAAAGTTGAGATTTTTAAGTATAAGAAGTTGAGATTTTTAACAATAAAAAAAATTTGATTTTTAACATCATGAAGAAAGGATTTTTAATATGCTGAAAGATTACATTTTTATCTATAGAGAGATTAGATTTTTCATTTGCTAAAGATTAGATTTTTAATTAGTAAAGGAGAAACTTTTATCTTATAAAAATAAGATTTTTATGTTGAAAGCCAAGATATAAAAATATAATCTTGTATATGTGAAGAGGCGAAAAAATGAGATTTCTATCATGAAGTAGAGATTATAAAAATTTGATTTTTATATAGTAGAGATAGAGAATATAAAAATGTGTTTTTTATATATGTAGTGGCTACGGATAACGAAAGTGACAAAAGGCGAGCACGATGAAGATTTCCTACATATGAAGAGTCGTGGCGTTTGGTTTAGCTCTTGGTGAGAACTTCTCACCTTTAATTTATTTTCTAGTTAAAATATATACTAGGATGCAGACGGTGCTTAGCAGCACCCGACACCCGTCGTCCACAGACGATGGATGACTTGTTTGTTTAATTGATGTGTTGTGAAAGTTGGTTGTGTGATCTGGAATGAAATAAAATATTTTATAGTTAAAAATATAACTTTTAACCTGTATATAAAATAAATACTAATAAACAAATCGGACGATTTGTTTATATACACCCATTTGACTGATATTGATTGGGACGATAAATTTTACACATCGCCCAACTACACAAATAAAATCTGTGTTTGTTGATTTGAAACCCCACACGGGTATCGGGATGATATTTGACGTACACTAATCCCGATTATTTAGTTGTATGTTAATTGATGGGTTGACAGACTATGCAAGCGTTAATTATTTATATTTATTGCTTATGCAGTTGTGTAGTGCACTCTGGATGATGGTTGATTATTTGTCGTTGTTATTACATACATGTGTTGTAGAAAATCCATATAATTAACATTATATGGTAATTGATTGGACCTCATTCCAATTTAGAAAATAAATGTGTTGAATTGAAAATATATATATTCATGTGTTGAATAGAAATATAAACTCATGTGTTGAATGGAAATATAAATTTGTGTGTTGAATTGAAAATAAATTCATGTGTTGAATTGAAAATAAATTCATGTGTTGAATAGAATAAACATTCATGTGTTGAATAAAAGTCGTGTTGATTAGATTCATGCCATTTGACGTGAACGATATTTATATCGATTTTATTCATTTTTATAATGAATATAGAAAAGGAAGTGATTTCAAAATATAACATTTTGAAAATATTATCATTTGTAAATCGCTGATGCGGAATATTCAATTTTGATTCGAAATTGAATATGAAGTTGAAATCATTTCGAAAACGAATTTAAAACGATTTATAAAATACGTTTTGAAAGGAAATTGATGTAATATATATATATATTATATATATATATATATAGAATGGCCTGAATAGAACGCGCCGCGGCAGTTCGCGAATTTCGACCATTGACTTCGAATTGATATTACGGGAGATCCGACCGTCGAATTCTCCTAAAACCGGAACCGTTGGGTTCGTATCGAAAAGAGCTTTCTAATGAATATTAGAGATTTGAAATCTAACGGTTGGATTTGGAATTATGTCCAAATCAAATTTGGAAAAGGTCGCTGTAAGTGCAGTTCGATGGCCGTTGATGGAAATCGACTGTACGGGCCTTGATGAAATTATTAAAAATATCAATAATTTGTGTAAAATCAGAAGAAATGATTTGTGAAGAAATGGGATGAAAAATTCCAAATTTGAAAAGATAAAAATAGATTTTTATCGAAATGAACTGGTTTTGAACTAGAATTAAAATCAATTTATTTTTGAAATAAATAAATTGGATTTGAAATGGTTTTAAAAGTAATCAGAATTTCCAATAATTGAATTGGAATGGATTTGAATCGAAATTGTCTTTGGAATAATTCGATGTTGGATTTCGTGATTATACAGATATTGTTATGGAAATTTGAAAGATATATTAATATCGTTATTTCCAATACGATATTTGTTGGTCGTAGAATTTGATATTGAATATAAGCCGATACATTTTCTATTCAGAGCCTTGTATTTAATATCTAATGGGATTTGGGTTTGTCGTGAATGGTGTCTTCATTAACACCGTTCTTAAATCCAGTTGAGAAAAAGATTAAATCTTTTATTTAGATTTAATGAAGTGTACCAATTAAATGGTATTTAATAGGAATTGAATTTGAATTGATTTTTAGGTTTATCGTGAACGGTGTTTTAAATAACATTTGTTCTTTAACCCGATAATTAATGGAATGTGATTTTGGGTTGTCTTGAAAGGTATCTTCAATAATACTATTCTTAGACCCAACGGAGTTAAGAAAAATCAGAAACTAACTGGAGATTAGTTAAGTTGAATGGTTTCTTAGGTATTGATCTGATGTTGATTTCGGCCTTCGGGGTTAATACTTTGGGAATTGCTCACTTGCTATTTTACGGTTAAAGGCTGATAGAATAGAATGTGATTTTGGGTTTATCGTGAACCATGTTTTAAATGACATTGGTTCTTTAACCCAGTTAAAGATTAGAACCAAGTGGAGTTTTAATGAATCTTTAATTAGATTGAAATGATCGAGAATGTAGTATCACTAGTTTTGCTCCAAGCGATAGTTAAATCTTTAACTAGATTTGAACGTGAAATGGTAATTGAATTTACCGATAACACCGTAGTGTTAGATATGAAGTATTACCAGTTTTACTTCATGGGATGAATAGGTTGGGATTGAGAAATTTAATAAATGATTACTTCGGTAAGGTTCGTTAATCCAGACTAGTTTGATTTGATATTCAAAGGAAGATTAAAGAATAAATTTAAAAGAATTTATCTTTGATAAAATTAATGGGAACCTTTCCATAAGAATGTGAAATTTAGAAACTAACTGTAGGTTGGGTATTGATCTGATGTTGGTTTTGGCCTTCGTGGTTAATATTTGGGGAATTGTTCCCTTACTAATTTACGGTTAGTGACCGATGAATTGGAATGAGGCGCATGTTGTGTTTGTGTAACACTTGTTTATTATATACGCGAGTAATTAAGAAAGACCGGGTTTATCCCATTCTAAATAACTGATTCTACGTGGTGTCGAGGATGAAGACGGTGGTCGAAGACCGGAGGTCTTCACGTCGTTTGGGTGATTACTAATGATCTTGATTGGGTTGTACACCCAAGAGGAGGGAATCAGTTGGTGATCGTCCAGACGTACTTGGAGATCGATGGATATGCGAGGTACAAGGTGCCTCCGGTTTCATTTAGACCCAGAACGAACTTGTAAATGGACTGTGTGTCTGACATTAGATTTTATTCTATGTGATTGATTTCTATTAAATATATATCTGTTTGGCGGCGGAGAATTTATTCTCTTTCTTAACGCCCTTCTCTGAGACGTACAAGCTCAGGGGTTATATATTGATGGATATCAATCGCATGGAGTGAATGGCCCGTGTGGCATGCCTAAGTGGCAAATGATCAAGGATTTTGCTAGCAAAGTCTTAAGGTTGATGATCAAAGCACGACCTTTGTGGCAAAGCTTTGTGTAGCGTTTAATTCGCGAGTTTCACACCAGGCATGAACCAAAAACGGGAGACAGATATCAAGGGGCATGCGTTTCTTTCTAGTTAGAAGTGGCATCAGTGGTTTTACACGCCCTGACGAGTTTGACTTATGTGGTTGTTGCTATTGCGAGGCACCTCGGAT
The DNA here is from genome assembly GCA_030737875.1 of Allium sativum. Lineage (NCBI taxonomy): Eukaryota > Viridiplantae > Streptophyta > Magnoliopsida > Asparagales > Amaryllidaceae > Allium > Allium sativum. The sequence goes on along the minus strand of CM060912.1, from coordinate 308,007,585 downwards.
ATATCGGTGACTATGTGGAGCCGATGGAGTCATTTTGTTGGCTCATTTACGCCCCATAGGGCGAGGAAACGTAGAGTTCAGGAATTATAATCCACATCGGTGGACCAGCCCTGAGTCCAAGGGACGATGCGTTCTGTTCCTGAGGGGCAGAATAGAGGCTCTCGAATCGGTGAGGACGATCCCTAGCCTCGGTTCATATCATAAATGATAATCCAACTTCCAATACGTGACTTTGCGGTTTTGATTGTAGAGCCTAGTATAGCGACATAGTGGGATGGGGCACTTATGCCGTCTATGATTGATACTTATGATTGAAATTGTTTTGATACTATTCACTTATAGTAATAATAAAAGATGAAATTTAGCATATCAAGCATGCTTTGGCTATTATAAGGTAAAACCCTATCCTCCGGCTTGTGTTGCATTGTGTGATGGGACCTGGGTCTTATAATAACTTCATTTTTATTTATTTAGTATTGCGCTGTTGTTTTATGCACTGGTGTTCTTGGGAGGAAACCCATTCCGTGTTATTCGGCGTGGTCCCTTGATTTACCTAATTTTAAAATTAAAGATTAATAACTATTTTAGTTCTCACACCAGTCACATGACTGACCTAGAGTTTATTGTTTTAACCTAAACTCTGGGTAACCCTATTTTCCGCACGGGCAACTAGTAGTTTTGGTTTTGCAGATTTATATTCACAGGATCTTGGTTTACAGCTGGAATGATATCCGGAAAGCTTTGTATCCGTATATCTCCTTCAGTTGTGTTTTGTATTATTTTCCGATGCTATGTAATTTATTGTAATCTCTGATATTTGGTAAATGTGTAATATTGATTTATACTCTGTATATTCTTGTATTCTGATGGAATTGTTGTAATTAACAATGAAAAGTTCTTCTGTTTGCGTTCTGATGTGGCTTGTTCTCAACTCAATCTGTGGTTTCCCATAAGGGGGATTTCAGGTCGTTTCAAAAATACAGTGGGGAAGAGCAGTTTTCCAATATAGAAAGTGAGGAAGTTTGGGCGGAGCAACAATGTATGGGGGTAGTTGAAAGTTGTGTGGTGGTTGTGTGAACTATGAACGTGTAGCAGAAGGAGGAACAAAAATGGCGGTTTGATGAAAAGCCTCTACGGAAATTTACATGAGGAAGTAGTGTGAAGTGGAGATGTTGCGTAGAGTATGGGGAGCGATGGTGAAATATGGTGGGGGCGCGGCTGTTTTTCCTGAGACGAGAAAGGTGATGATTTGTAACAAATATTTACATATGCCTAATCCTATTAGTACATTAGTATGAGCCTAATTATATTTTAACCTTGGCTAATCAAAGTATTATTACATAATAGTATTAATAATATATATAAAAGTGGAAAGACAAAGGCCATGACAACGTCGAAAGGATCCTTAATGCCAATAGTTTGCCCACCTTAAAAGAACCGTTAAAACCATCATAGTGTATTATAAATGTTTAAAGTTTTGCCGAAATCAAGTTGTAGCATCTAATGTAGCTGGAAAGTTAGGATACGCCTTACCCTGTTTTTAATGCCTAATTATAGTTATATTTTGCCTAATCTATGTTTAGTATTGCCTTACCATATTTTAATTGCCTGAGGACGTTATGTACGAAAGGATTTGCTAACCCATTTTTATACGTGACCCGTGTATATCCAACTGTACCATATCTTGCCTAATTTGTGAGTTATAAATAACGTAGATTAATAACTTTGGGTAGTAAACATAAGCAAGGTTCGAATAATTATAGTAAAGATAGAACATGACATCTGGATAGTGTCTAATATACCATAACGTGGCCTGAAAATTTCAATATAAGTTTAACTGCGCCGGTGTCTGAGTGTAGTTTTTAGTTATGCCTAATTAGTAATTTATAAATCCATGCTTAATCACAGTATACACGGCTAATATTATATTATATATATTTTAAGTTATACCCATGACCAAAGTATTTGTGCCGGAACCATTTGACAATTGAAAGAGTATATGCGTGCCTAACGTACCCCCTAGTGTTTAAATATGCTAAGTCAGGTTATTTATAACGATTAATCATAACTTAATGGCAAATAATTATTTAGGTTTTATTATTACTAATTTATTTTAAAGTGAAATACTGTGTTAAATTAATAGCATGTGATCGTGTTATCAGATTGGAATGAAACCAGTGACGATGGAACCATATCGACGAACGTAGAATGGTGAAACTAGTCTGATTAGAGTTGGCAGCTATTGGAGGTTTAATTGAATTAAACGTCGGTTTAATTTAGTTAAAACAACTATTTTAGTGATGGACGAATCAGGTGAGTTCTACTCACTCAGTTTTTATCCCACTTATATATAAGTTGGGTTTAAATATTTGTGTGCTATGATTGTTAATTGGTGGATGGATGTTTAGATGGCTGTTATTGTGATGGTTGAATATTATATCTGTTTATAGATGATATTGTTGAGATAACATATTTGGATGCAGGGAAAACAGGTTGGAGGGATCCAACTGTATTCCTCAAATTTATTGTTTATTTTCATATATATTATAATTATACGAACCATTTAACTGATATGAATAGATGGATGAATTAATCATTGATTGTTGAATCTAAATTCAACGGTTGCTTATTTTAACCAATAGACAGTATTGGTTGAGTAATTAGTATCCGTTTGCCCAAAAATACATCATGTTGATTTACCGTCGGTGAATTGACAGTAATAAAGTTATAAATTTATTTTACAACTGGAAATGGATTTTGAAGTCGATACATTTGAATAAAAGTTTAATAAAAGGAAATTATTACATATTATTTATTATTTGAGTTTATAAAGTAATTATTAAATGATTTTATAAATCAATTCAGTTGGTTAATAAGATTTATAAGCAGATGAGGAGAAATTAACATAACTATTAAGACTTAAATTAATTATTTCTCAAGTGACAATTAAATGAGATTATTGAAATTAATATTATTATTATTATATTAATTAAAAAGAAGAACCGACTGGAGTTGAGTAATGAGATAACCATGGTTTGAGCTGATGAAGTCAACTCAATTGGAATTAGTTATTTGATTAATTTATTTTAATTAATAAAGTATTTGGTTAACTTTAATAAGATTTTACAAAGGAAATTTAATGTTTAATTTAGTTAAATAAGAAGTTAACTATTTCTACGATGATTAATGATGATATAAATTATTACTTTAATGAATAATGATTTAAGTGATCAGCCCAAGTTGATATTGAAATATAACTGGCTTTTTGGAAGAGTTGATGAACGGTTTTATATTGAAACCAAGTTTTATAACTAAGTTATAAAAGAGATTTTAAGCCAAGACGATAGCTTAGAGTAAGTGTTTGAATTAAGGAAATTAAAACGGGCTTAAGAATATGAAATGATATTTCCATAAGAAAAGAAAATAAAGGAGATTTGTGAAAATATAACGATATTTTCCAAGAAAAATGAGATTTAGAATCGGTTTAACCTAAAAAGTTAGGTGTTGATTATAGTGTTCAAATAACGAAAACATAGAACATGTCGTAACGATTGTTTTATGAATGACAAGTTGAATCACTGATTAAGAATAAATGGGGTGCAATTAATAATAATAAAATAGAGATTGAATATAGTTATCAAATATTTTTCCAAATATTATATTGAAAGTGTTTGAAAAGATTAATATTTTATTGAAGTGGTTTTGAGAAGATTAATATACTAAAATGAGAATTGAATCCATGTTTTAACGTATTGAATGTTTTAGAAGTTTAACTTAACCATTCATTAATTTGTTTTAAATAAAAAGGACTAAATGGTGCTGAGTACAGAACCAATGAATCTATTTTTATTCCCCTGATCGAATGATTGTTTATTTGATAGTTAAATAATCGATTATCAAATCTGGCCAATACGATTGTTGGTACGGAAAGACCGGGATCGAATTTATATTCGAAAACCATTCCTTTCAACAAATACGAAATATTGAAGATTTCAAATACTAATCGAGATGGAAATTGAAGGTGGTGGATTTTCATAAAACGGAAGGATTACTTATAATCTCTGGCTTAGCTGCCCAAGATACACTGTGATTTTGTCGTGGTTGGAATCTGCGGATTTGCAAGGACTTCTCGCTACTGTCCATGGGGTGATTCCTATATTGGATGCAGTAGGAGAGTGCATTTGGTTCATCCTGTTCCTGGATGACTTGTACGGACGAATGTCTAACAGAGTATTTCCAACTGGGTTCACGTACGTTGACTTCTTCAAACGTGTCATAGTTGGGTAGCTCCCAATTAGGGTATTTTTGTAGACATCAATTAGTGATATCCAGCGGATCTGACGATGTGGCATTCAAAGTGAATGGTGGCGTGCTATCTGTGGATGAAGAATTCTAACCTCAAGCCTCACAACCGGGAAATGACAAAAATCGGGCGGGCAGCATGGCTATGTGGGTCGCACCCATTAGGGTGTATAATCACCTATCTAGAGAAATTCCTTATGCTTCTTTAATCTATCGATGCTGTCTCTTTTTGTGGAAACGGTTGCTGATCCCAACCATTGGTGATATATACTCGATACACTCAAGCGAAATGAGTGGTCGGTCATGTGTGGGTCGGGTTGCAAGACGTTCTTGTTGAACCCAGTGTATTCGCCTCTAGAGATACACTATGGGCAAGTGGTTCCATACCTTGTCATAGTTGGAATCCAATCTCCAATAGGCGCCCGCGGTTTTGATTGTATACTATATATGTGGAGAGTGAGATGCAAGCATTCCGCTAGATTGATATTTATTTGTATTTAGACACTATTATAATATCAGACTAATATATGATTTTCAAAATGTTTTGGGTTATCGTAAGGTAAAACCCCTCTGTATTTATGTGTGGATTTGGTCTTACGATTATCCTTTCTTTCGAAAAGATTTTGAACTTAAAAATCAAGTTGGTTGATTCCTCTTAAACTTTGCGAGCTGTTCTCACTCTGGTTCACCAGACTGACCCGGTATTTGTAAATGCTCGGGTTAGATCGGGTTGTACAGGTTCAGGTTATCGGATGCTGAAAGAGACGTGCTGGGAGAGTTCAGATGTATGATGTTATATAGTTATTATTCCGCTGTTTATTGTGTATGAGGACAGATTATTATAACTGTCCAGATTGATGTACTCTGATGATTGTAAGTATTTTACAAGCTCTCTATAAAGATTATTTCTATATTATATATTGTTCCGCTGCGATGTGAGATTCTGTGTTCACTTCTCCTTCTTCTATTTTAATCTTTCTTTCTTATCTCATCCTCTAAATTCTTTCTATTGGCAACTGGGTTTCCAGTACAATTTGGGTTGGACTGGTGTTGTCTGGTCAGCTCAAAAGGTAGCGGGAATCTGGGTCGCTACAAAACATGCCACTTTCATTTGGTTTGTTCAATTAGAATTGTCAACAAAACTAACATGTCACTTTTATTTGTTTTGTTGAATTAGAATTGCCGACAAAACAAAGTTATCCTTTTTATCGTTTTGTTGAAATAGATTTGTCAACAAAACAAGGTCATTATCTTTATTGTTTTGTTGAAATAGATTAGTTGAATCAAAATATACATTTTTTCAAAATATTCATTTTTGTCAAAATAGATCAGTTGAATCAAACCAATTTTTTTTCAAAATATACACTTTTGTCAAGATAGATTAGTTGAATCAAAATACACATTTTTGTCAAAATGAACATTTTTGGCCAAATAGATTAGTTAAACCAAAATAGTTATTTTTGTCAAAATATAATAGTTGAAACAAAAATTACATTTTGTTAAATATGATGGTTGAAAACAAAAATTACATTTTTGTTAATTAGATTTGAACTGAAATAAAAATCACATTTTTGTTAAATAAAAGAGTTAAACACAAGTAGCATTTTTGTTAGATAGATTTGTGTTACAACAAAATGGATGTATCACTTTTATACATTTTGTTGAAATAAAATTTATACGCAAATATAAGAATCATTTTTATTTGCATAACATACATTAGAATTTATATGCAAATAGAAGAATCATATTATTTGTCAAAACATACATTCGAATTGTATGTAAATTAAAGTGGCGTTTTATTGTTAAATTATACAATAGAATTTGTATGCAAATCCAAGTGACATTTGTATTGTCAAATTTTACATTAGAATTTGTGTACAGAATAAAGAGGCATTTCATATGTTATGATTTGAAGCTATACATACAAATAAAACATTTCTTTTTATTTGTTAAAGTTTAAAAGAGAAATTTGCATACAAATAAAAGAAAATAGGAATTATCTTTTATTTGTCATCAACAGTAATGTCATATAAATAAATTATAGTTATTAGACATTAGAAATGCATAGGGAAATTATATGAAAAAAAAATATTTTTATTCGGCACTAGGAATAAAATAACATGTTTTGTTCATTATCATCAACATGTTAGCAGAATTAAAATTGGTTAAATTCATCAACCAGTTATTTATTTATATGAACTGTTGTTGGCTGGAAACCCCACACGGGTGTTGGGACGATATTTGACATACACTAGTCCCAATATTTAGTTGTATGTCGATTGATAGATTGACAGGCTGCGATGAGCGTTATTATTTCATTTTAATGCTCACACAGTTGTAAATTTCACTCTGGATGTGAATTGATTATTTAATGTTTATTTATCATTATCGTCGTGTTCATGCGATGTATGAAATCCATATAACCAAAACTATATGGTAACTGATTGAGTCGCATTCTGATTCTGGATTTCTTTTAAATAAAGAATATTTTAAATAAATAATATCTTTTAAAATAAAGAATAATTTGAATAAGGAATATTTTAAAATAAAGGATATTGTAATATAAATAATATTTTAATGTAAAGAACAATGTAATATAAAGAATATTTTATGTAAAGAATCTTTTTATATAAAGAATATTTTTAAATAACGAATATAATAAAATAATATTCAACGAAGAATAAAATGATGATTCCTATGTCCGTTTTGGATAGACAAAAGATAAAAATATATTTCTATTGAAATAAACTAGTTATTAACTAGAATAAATCTTTTAAATTAAGATTTAATGAAGTCTTCCAATTAATTAATATTTAATTGGAATTAAATAAAAGAATTAGATTTTGGGTTGTCATGGATGGTGTCTTAAATAACACTGTTCTCAAACCCCATATTAAAGAATAAATCTTTTAATTAAGATTTCTAGAATTTCAAATTATATTTAGTAATGGAATAAAATGATAATGTGAATAGGGTGTACCTATGTTTTTAAATGACATTTGTTATTTAACCCAATTAACAGTGAAAATATAATATGGAATTTATAAATCTTTTTATTAAGATTTAAAAGGAAATTTTCCAAAGTCAAGTTTTCCAATTTAATATTTTAAATTGGAATCAAGTGGAAATTCGATTGATAATAATTGAGATAGGCTTCTATAAAAGAAGGCTGTTATTATATATGGAATTTAAAAGGTTTTGCCATTATTACATTTATGTTATCAGTCCGATACAAAAATTTATATCGATTATATATTCATTTGATTTATGTGAAAATTCCGTAATTAACGGAAGATAATTTTGGGTTTATTATGAACAACGTTTTTAAATGACATTAGTTCTTTAACCCAGTTAAAGACAAGATTAATTCCTTAAAATTAAATAATCATAAAGTAATGATTTTTGATGTTAAAATCAATTGATTAATCTTTAAAAAGAAAATTAAAGAGTAAGATTCAAGGAATTAATCTTTGACAAATTAATGGGAACATTTCCCTAATAATGTTAATATTTTATTAAAATAATATTCTGAATTGGAATGGTGTGTTGATGTATTTTATAACACTTGTTTTTTTTATTACAAAATATGTGAGTTATTCGGGAAGACCGGGTTTAACCCATAATTACTGCGATGATTAAAAGTCGAAGATGAAGACGGTGGTTGAAGACCAGCGATTTTCACATTGAATGGACGACTACTGATGCCCGACATTGGGTAGCTCCCAGTAAAGGGTTAATAGTGGTAGTTTGTCCAGACGTACTTGTTGATTGTCCGGATATGCAAGCACCTCACTTCTGTATTGGACATACAGGACGAGGAATAAGGCGTCTTCGGTTTCGTTTAGACCTAGAACGGACTTGTAAATGGATATGCGTCTAACATTGAATTTCATTCCATGTAAATTAAATTGATTTCTATTTAATATATATCTGTGTTGGCAGAGAATTTATTCTCTTGCTTAACACCCTTCTCTGAGATGCACAAGCTCAGAGGTTATATATTAGTAGTAATCGATTGCATGGCATGAATTGTCAATGTGGCGCGCCAAGATGCAAATGATCAAGGCTTTTGTTGAAAGGCAGAGCCTTGTGGGATGATCAAAGCATAGCCAATTTCGGTCATAGCTTTGTGTATAACATTACCTCACGAGCCTCACACCCCGGTAAGATTCAGAAACGGAGCAAGGGAACGCGGGAAGTGCACACGTTTCTTTCTAGCTAGAAGTGGTGTCAGCGACTTACCAGCCCTGACATTTTTACTTATGTGGATGATGGAATTTTCGAGGCTTCGGACTTATTGGTCGCCAATGGACAAATTATAGGTTCAATAGGACCGAGAAGCATGTGTTCAGGAATTGCCAATCCACTAACGTTATTTATGGACCGACCCTGCAGTATCCAAGGGTTGCCCATTAGTGTGATACTGAGACATTGCTAGAGTGTCTCGAATCTGTAAGGAGATCGTTCCTAGCCTTGACTCATGATGGAAATCCAACTTCCAATACGACACCATGCGATTTTGATTCTAGAACTAGTATGGCGACATAGTATATGGTAGCTATGCCGTCTATGATTAATACATTATTTATACAATAATAATAAGAATATCAAATCCGTTTTATCATATCAAGCATTTTTGACCATTATAAGGTAAAACTCTATCCTTCAGTTTGCGTTGCATTGTGTGATGGGACTTGAGTCTTATAATGGTTTCATTTTTCTAAAAAGCATGGCTTTATTTAACGATTTACTTTATAATAAATTATGCACTGGCAATCCAATGGAGTAAACCAATTCCGCGTTAGCGGAGTGATCCTGTGATTAGCCTTATTATTAGATAAGTTAAGTAAATATTTCTCATACCAGTACCATGACTAACCCGTAGTTTGTTTCACTTTGCAAACTCGGGTGCCCTCTTTTCCACACGGGCAGTCGAGTAGCTTATATTGAGCATGATTCTGGATCGAAGCTTAAAGCTGTGTCCAAAGTATTGATAGACTTCTGCTGTATCAGTTTATTGTTTCCGCTACACTGTACAACATTTATTGTAATTATCTTCCGTTGTTGTATTATTATACCAACGTACTCTGATATATTCTATACTCTGATGTTGCATTATTATAATGTAATAAAAGTCTTCTGTTATTTGTTCTAGTGTGTTGTATTCCCAGAGTTAACATATTCGGGTATTGAACGGTCTTGGTCGATTTAGCGATCGATTAAGTCCGGGCGAAATCCAGGTCGTTACATTTTGTTTAATGCTAATTGTTAGAAAGTTTATAACTTTATTTGCATGTAAATGTTAATATTTAACAAATGTACATTTTCTACTTCTAACATGTAAATGTTAATATTAAACAAACGAACATTTTTTACTGTTAAAACATTTTATTATGTTAAAAAGTTTTATCAAACTATGACTCCCTTTTTAATGATTCATCTTTTACATTAAAAATATAATTTTTAATGTGAACACAATCTAGTATACAATGAATCTTTTACTAATGTATCGTTTACAATAAAAAGTGTAAATTTTAATGTCAAAACATTTTATTACACACTGAATCTCTTTTAATGGTTCATTTACATCAAAAATGTAAATTTTAATGTTAACACATTTTCAAATAATGAATCTCTTTTACATTAAAAATGTAACTTTTAACGTAAACATATCTAATCAAACTTTAATCTTTTTATACCTTAAAAATGTAATGTTTAATGTAAACATATTCTAATCAAAGTTTAATCTTTTCATTCTTTTCTAATATACAATAAAAATTTGAATTTTTATTGTTAACATATTTTCCATTTCAAATAATGGTCATTTTTAATATACAACAAAAAATGTGAATTTTCATGTTAACATATTTTCCATTTCAATGGAATTTTTAACTTTTGACACATTTTCTGTTAAAAATTATTAAAATAGAATTTTTAAACTGGTTCTGATTTTCCGGGTTGTTACAATCTCCCCCACTTAAAATCTTTTCGTCCTCGAAAAGGAATGGAGCTGAAAGTTGTTTAACTAATCAACTCAATTTTCATTTTTTTATTAGTTGAACTAATAATCACACAATACAATCATCAATCAATTAGTTGATTAGCTTTAAAAATATATATAACTTTTATAAATTCAAAACTCATATTTTCTAAAATCGGATTATTTATATAATCGCAAATACGTTAATTATAGACTTGTCACTCTCAACTCATTCTAGGGCATTACTTGTAAGAACCTGTAACTTCCCCGGTAAGGAAAGAGCGGATACTTCGAGAACAACACACAAAAGAATGCGGATAGAAGAACATTTCATTGTATATTACAACAATTCCATCAGAATACAAAAATATACAGAGTACGAATAAATATTACACAGAAAATATCAGAGATTACAATAAATTACATAGTAGCGGAAAAACAATATAAAACACAACTGAAAGTAATACACGGATACAGAGCTTTCCGAGCATCGTTCTAGCTGTAAATCAGGATCCTGTGAATATAAATCTGCAGAACCAAAACTACTAGCTGCCCGTGTCGAAATAAGGGCACCCAGAGTTTAGGTTAAAGCAATAAACTCAAGGTCAGTCATGTGACTGGTGTGATACCACGTTGTGACGTTACCGCGAAATCCGGTAGGCTTTGCAACCATCCCTTCATCCTCCAGTACAGCAGGTAAAACCCACAGTGGCTCACAATGGTCCCCCAGTACCACTTGTTTTATGGCCAGCCTCTCGACTGTCAGCACACAACAACCAACCCCCGCAAGGGACATGTGGGGGTAAGAGCCCAATGTTCGCCACCAAACCACATGGTGAGAACCCACCATCATGACTGCAACAAGGACTGGTATGAGAACTAAAACAGATATTTAAAACTTTATTTTAAATCAGTTATATCAAGGGACAACGCCGTATAACACGGAACGGGTTTCCTCCCAAGAATACCAGTGCATATAACAAAACAGCGCAATGCTTTTTGAAAAAATGAGGCTATTATAAGACCTAGGTCCTATCACATAATGCAACGCAAGCCGGAGGATAGGGTTTTCCCTTATAATAGCCAAACATGTTTGGTACGTTTAAAACCAATCATTTGATATTAGTATAAGTGCATAGTGTATAAAACAACTTCAAATCATAAGTATCAATCATAGACGGCATGGGTACCATATATCATGTCGTCATACTAGTTCTACAATTAAAACCGCAAAATCACGTATTTGGAAATTTGATTTCCATCTGTGAACCGAGGCAAAAGATAGTCCTCTACCGATTCGAGACTGTCAAGCCCGAGTCTCAGGATCAGAGCTCGAGTGACCCTTGGATCGTCAGGGCCGGTCCACCGATGTGGATTAAAATGCCCGAGCACTGCATTTCCCGACCCTTTGGGGCGTAAATGAGCCAACAAATGACTCCATCAGCTTCACATTGTCACCGATATATCCGAGGCGCCTCGCAACAGCAACAACCCCATAAGTCAAACTCGTCAGGGTGTGTAAAACCACTGACGCCACTTCTAGCTAGAAAGAAACGCATGAACTCCCTGAGGTCCTCTCCCGTTTTTGGTTCACAACCGGGGTGTGAGGCTCGCGAATTAACATTACACAAAGCTATGCCAAACAGGCCGTGCTTTGATCATCAACCACAAGACTTTGCTTTTCAACAGAAGCCCTGATCATTTGCATCTTAGCATGCCACACAGGCAAACCACAACATGCAACCGATATTCATCAATCACACAGAATGATATCCAATGTCAGACACACAGTCCATTTACAAATTCGTTCCGGGTCTGAACAAAGCCAGAGGCACCTGGTACCAAGCATATCCATCGATCTCCAAGTACGTCCGGACGACCACCAACTGATTCCCTCCTCTTGGGTGTACGGCCCAATCAAGATCATCAGTAATTATCCAAACGACGTGAAGACCTCCGATCTTCAACCACCGTCTTCATCTTCGACTCATCGTCGAATCAGTTATTCAAAATGGGATAAACCTGGTATTTCTGAATAACTCGCGTATATAATAAACAAGTGTTACACAAACAAAAAATACGCCTCATTCCAATTCATCAGTCACTAACCGTAAATTAACAAGAGAATAATTCCCCAAATATTAACCCCGAAGGCCGAAACCAACATCAGATCAATACCCTGGAATCCGTTCTGCTTAGCTAACCTACAGTTAGTTTCTAAATTTCACATTCTTAGGGAAAGGTTCCCATTAATTTTATCAAAGATAAATTCTTTTAATATTATTCTTTAATCTTCCTTTGAATACCACTTCAAACTAGTCAGGATTAGCGAATCTTACCGAAGTAATCAATTGTTTTAATTTCCCCACCCCAACCTATTCATCCCATAAAGTAAAACTAGTAATACTTCATATCTAACACCACTGTGTTATTGGTAAATTCAATTACCATTTCACGTTCAAATCTAATTAAAGATTTAACTACCGCCTGGAGTAAAACTAGTGATACTCCATTCTCTATCTTTTCAATCTAATTAAAGATTCATTAAAACTTCACTTAGTTTTAATCTTTAACTGGGTTAAAGAATCAGTGTCATTTAAAACATGGTTCACGATAAACCCCAAAATCACATCACATTTCAATCAGTCCCTAACCGTAAATTAGCAAGCGAGCAATTCCCTAAGTATAAACCCCGAAGGCCGCAACCAACAACAGATCAATACCCAAGGAACCATTCAACTTAACTAATCTCCAGTTAGTTTTTGATTTTCTTAACTCTGTTGGGTTTAAGAACAATATTATTGAAGATACCGTTCACGACAACCCAAAATCACATTTGATATTAAATACAAGGCTCTGAATAGAAAATATATCGGCTTATATTCAATATCAAATTCTACGACTAACAAAAATCGTATTGGAAATAAAGATATTAGTATATCTTTCAAATTCCCACAACAATGTCTATATCATCACGGAATCCAACAACGAAATATTCCGAAGACACTTTCGATTCAAATCCATTCCAATTCAATTATTGGAAATTTTGGTTATTTTCAAAACCATTTCAAATCTAATTTATTTATTTTAAAAATAAATAAATTATTATTCTAGTTCAAAACTAGTTCATTTTGATAAAAAACTATTTTTATCTTTTCAAATATGGATTTTATCATCCCGATTATTCACAAATCTTTTCTGATGATTTTACACAAATTATTACTATTTTTAATAATTTTATCAATGCCTGTACAGTCGATTTCCATCAACAGCCATCGAACTGCACTTACAACGACCTTTTCCAAATTTGATTTGAAAATAATTCCAAATCCAACCGTTTGATTTCAAATCTCTAATATACTTAGAAAGCACTTTTTGATACGAACCCAACGGTTCTGGTTTTAGGAGAATCTGACATTCGGATCTCCCGTAATATCCATTCGAAGTCAATGGTCGAAATTCGCGAACTGCCACAGTGCGGCGCGTTCTATTCAGACCATTATATATTATTATTATTATTATTATTATTATTTTCTTCCATTTAATTCCCACCAAGGTTGACTTTTCGTTCGGACTCAGATACCAAATGAAGCAACCCGAACTTCCTTGATCTCCGAAGAGAAGAGAAAGAACGAATTACTTTGAGGACAAGACAAATCGGAAGACAGACAGAAGAACATTTCATTGTATATTACAACGATTCCATCAGAATACAAGAATATATAGAGTATGAATAAATATTACACAGAAAATATCAGAGATTTAAATCACTTTACATAGCAGCGGAAAATAATACAATACACAACTAGAAGTAATACACGGATATAGAGCTTTCCAAGTATCGTTCCAGTTGTAAATCAGGATCCTTTGAATATAAATCTGCAAAACCAAAACTACTAGCTTCCCATGTCAAAATAAGGGCATCCAAAGTTTAGGTTAAAACAAAAAACTCCAGGTCAGTCATGGGACAGGTGTGAGAACTAAAACAGTTATTTAAAATTTACTTTAAATCACATATATCAAGGGACCACGCCTTATAACACGGAACGGGTTTCCTCCCAAGAATACCAGTGTATATAACAAAACATCGCAATGCTTTTTGGACAAATGAGGTTAGTATAAGACCCAGGTCATAGTAGCTGAAGCAACCTGAACTTCCCCGGTCTCCGAAGAGAAGAGAAAGAACGGATTACTTTGAGGAAAAGACAAATCGGAATGCAGACAGAAGAACATTTCATTGTATATTACAACAATTCCATCTGAATACAAGAATATACAGAGTATGAATAAATATTACACAGAAAATATCAGAGATTTAAATTACATTACATAGCAGCGGAAAATAATAAAATACACAATTAGAAGTAATACACGGATACAGAGCTTTCCGAGTATCGTTCCAGCTGTAAATCAGGATCCTGTGAATATAAATATGCAAAACCAAAACTACTAGCTGTCCATGTCAAAATAAGGGCACCCGGGGTTTAGGTTAAAACAATAAACACCAGGTCAGTCATGGGACTGGTGTGAGAAATAAAACAGTCATTTAAAACTTTACTTTAAATCAGATATATCAAGGGACCACGCCGTATAACACGGAACCAGTTTCCTCCCAAGAATACCAGTGCATATAACAAAACAGCGCAATTCTTTTTGAAAAAATGAGGCTATTATAAGACCCAGGTCCTATCACACAATGCAACGCAAGCCAGGGGATAGGGTTTTCTCTTATAATAGCCAAACATGCTTGGTATGTTTAAAACAAATGATTACTTCGGTAAGGTTCGCTAATCCCGACTAGTTTGAAGTGATATTCAAAGGAAGATTAAAGAATAAATTTAAAAGAATTTATCTTTGATAAAATTAATGGGAACCTTTCCCTAAGAATGTGAAATTTAGAAATGAACTGTAGGTTAGCTAAGCAGAACGGTTTCCTGGGTATTGATCTGATGTTGGTTTCTGTAATGACCCGGGATTTTGGCGACTTTGGTTATCGCCATAAACACTATGACGACTAACCAAACATCGAAAAATACCGGTCATTAATGAAAGAAAACAGAGGGTGAGGATAGACAAGATAGAAACTTAGAATAGAAGAAGAAGAAACGATATCAGAGTAACACGAATCTCACAGCGGAACTAATAAATACATTTCATATCATAACTTTGAAATACAAATCTGTACTGGAATATACATATCATTATCAAAGTACAACACTTACAACACAGCGGAAATAACTATAGCCATATAATCCTGAAGCCTCCTGCTCCAAGCTCTTCCAGTATATCTGTAAATCCTGACTACTTGACTGCCCGTACAAATTTAGGCACCCAAGAGTTTAGGGAAACATACAAATAAACTCCGGGTCAGTCATGGGACTGGTATGAGTAAAACAGTTTAAAACAGTTCAAGCTAGTTATCGATATCTCATAAGACCACGCCGTATAATGGAACGGGTTTTTCCCTTATGAGAATCCAAATATCTTTATATCAAAAACCATTTGATATTATAATAATGTCTATCAACAAAATATAATAATCATCTAGCAAAAACGCTTTCATCTCACGTTCTACATATATAGTATACAAACTCAAAACCGCAAGCTTGTATTGGGTAATGGGTTTCCAACTATGACAAGGTATGGAACCACCTTTCGCTAGTGTACCTCTAAAGAGGAATACACTGGGTTCAACAAGAACGTCTTGCAACCCGGCCACACATGACCAACCACTCATTTCGCTTGAGTGTATCAAATGTATATCACCAACGGTTGGGATCAGCAACCGTTTCCCGAATGAGACAGCATCAACAATAGATTTTTAGAAGTAAATGAAACTCTAGATCAGGTGATTATACACCTTACTTCGGTGCGAACGACTTAGCCATGCTGCCGATTTCTGTCATTTACCGGATGTGAGGCTAGAAGCTACGCTTTATCATCACACTAGATTCACTTTGGATGCCACATCGCCAAATCCATCAAATCACCGATTTGACATCCTCAACCATACATTATGTTGTAGCTAAAAAAAGTTTCCTTCTCCGCTTCCACTCTTGGTATGGTTGGAGAAATCAATACACGTGATCGTCTGGAAATACCCTGTCAGACATCCGTCCATATAAGTCATCCAGGAACAGGATGAACCGAAGGCACTATGCTGTAAATAGGATAGCCGTTGCATAACTCTATCTTCAATTTCCTTTGGCATATATGATTCGCAACGCTTATGCCAATATAGAGTGGTTCTTTGGATAATAATCCAACCGGTCTCTCCATATTAACAACGTTAAAATGGTCAAAACTTCGATAGTCTGTGATTTAACTATCGAAGAAAAACAGGTGTGCAAACAACGATATTATTTCCAAATGGAAATTTATATCGATCAAACATCATTCAACATTGATCTCTTTATTTCATTAATTTACTTATCTCCTATTTCCCCATATTCAATATTTCTTGTTTTCTAAATTTGGAAAATATATGTTATTAACAATGGAAAACATTTCCATTTCTTGTTTTCTTTATTAGAAAACATTTCTGGTTTCTTTTTTGGAAAACATTTGCAAAGCTTCTACATTGGACTTAGACAGATGTTTAAACAAACCATCGTGATGCCAACTCAAACCATTTCCTTTACTGCCGAACCTTAACCATTCCTTAGTTAAAAATGAAGCCAATCAAGTTGGGGTAGAACTACCTCTCAGACCTTAACTGAATAACATTTCTAACTTTGAAATAGGAAAAGTTCACTTTATATTCCTTTAACTAACTTCCTTACTTACCCCTCCTTCGAATTATCTCTTATTCGATAATCCTTTTATTCGATAAGGTACATTCGATAACTCTATTCAATTTATTCTATTCACTTAACTCTTTTGATTTAACTCTAACTCTATTCACTTTTACTCTATTCGAATAAACTATATTCGATTAACTCCTTCGTTCTATTCGAATAAACTATATATTAGATTAACTCCTTTTTGCTTTAACTCTAATCGATTAAACTAACATCGATTAACTCCTTTTACTTTAACTCTAATCGATTAAACTAACATCGATTAACGCCTTTTACTTTAACTCTAATCGATTAAACTAACATCGATTAACTCCTTTTACTTTAACTCTAATCGATTAAACTAACATCGATTAACTCCTTTTACTTTAACTCTAATCGATTAAACTAACATTGATTAACTCCTTTATTCTATTTGAAAAACTAATATTCGATTTACTCTTTTATTCTATTCGAATAACTAATATTCGATTTACTCCTTTATTCTATTCGAATAACTAATATTCGATTTACTCCTTTATTCTATTCGAATAACTAATATTCGATTTACTCCTTTTTGCTTTAACTCTAATCGTTTTTATAAACATTTTCCTTTTATTTACTTTCGAAATATTTCCTTTTTATAAAATCTATTGATTTTATAAAATCCCTTTATTTCAATATACATTGAAATAAATCTTTTTACATCCCAGGGTCTTTTCTGATATTAAAAATATCGAATAACAATGATCAATATCATTTCAACACACATAATCCATAACAGATTATATCTCACATCATATATCACAATATATGAAAAACAATAAAATAAATGTTGAGGAATCCAGTCGGATTCCTCCAACCTGTCTCCCTGCATCCACAGATGTTGAACAATATAATATAACATCACTTTCATTTCAATATGATATATTCTGTTAAATAGAATCGATATAGAAATTCAACTAACTGATTAGCAGTTCAATCAAACAGTCTACACACAGTCAATCATCCAATACCTAACAGTTCTAAAAATACAACATGAAATTATAAACTGTTCTGAGTTAGTGAGATTTACTCACTTTGGACTATCATTGTTAGTAACGATAATTGTCGCTTGATTTAGACGGACAATTTATTTTGCCATAAATCGTAACGAGCACAGATTCACTCCCAATCAATTCCAGTGTGTAGCCACCATCCATACGATCGCAACAGATCTTGTTTCGCGGAATTCCCTTTGTTTCTCCCTTGGCCAACTAACGAATTGAAACCTGACCGTAATTGCTTCTCCTCCTTCATCCAGATTACAGCCCAATGCAAGAAAAACATGGCCATTCCAGCTTCTTTAACCTTCACATTCTATATTTCGTTTTAGCTTTTCCGATGGGCCTTTCCCATTTCACTCGGCCCACCTAACCAAAATCAGACCCACCCAATATCTCTGCACCTTTCTTCCTCCTACTCTAAATCCCACGGCTTCAGCACCATTTCCATTTTCGATTCTTCAACTCCACAACGCTCAATCATCGTTGCACTGAACTTCACAATAATTTGACAAATCTTCTTCTCGTCTCAACCTTCTCCTCCCCAAATACTTATTGTCGAACTCGAGTTCGTTCCTCTCCGCATCTACAGGAAACCGCGTCCCCCCAATACTCTATCGCAACCTCAACATGCTCACCGAATACCACACAAACTTGTGCGCATCCTCCCTTTTCACTCACGAATTCAACAGTGACATTAACCCAGACCCATTTATCCTTAATTCGCTCAAAACTAGAACCCTAATTTTTACTGTATACAATTTCAACGAAGAAAAAGACATCGAACTCAACCCGATTCACATCAGCGCGAAGCTCAGAACAAGTGGAGGCGAACGAAGATGGTTTGAGGATTTATGGAATTTTCTTTGTATTTATTTTAGATTTTTCTTTTGATCGAACTTTACTGGAGAAGTTTTGAAAAGTGGAGGCGTGAATTTCATTTGACCAGAGAACTTATGAGATTAGGTTTAGGATTTTTAAGGATTATTTATAGCCAAATCAAAATATCTAGATATTTTATTTTGATTATTTTATTCCTTTATATTGAACTTCTCCTTGTATTAGTCTTCTAAAAATTCCTATACTCACATATGATACCTAAAAATCACGAAAACCGGCATGCAGCTACAGTTCGACATTACGGTCCCAACGAAACTGGTTTCGTCGAATTCCGACATCGTATGCTCACACAGCGTATTTTTAACTATCAAAATACTGACTGTTTTTCACTCTAAAAATCCGTACGGCCACAAAGTGACTTTAAAAATCACGAAACTGGAAATCTAACAACTATTTGACATTGCGGATCCAACAAAATTAGTTTTCTCGAATTCCGACTTCGTTTGCAAAAATGACTATTTTTAAAGCTCTGGATGACCCATTTAAATATATAAATATAATTAAATATAATTAAATTTAATATTTATGGATAAATATTATCGTATATATCCACAGTGGAATACCATACAGCTCTACTGGGATTTATAACTTGATATTTCAAATCTGGTCAACCCGATATTCTATCTATATTGAAATTCCTTATGAAAATATAAATAATTCCTTTATAAATTATAAAGGAATTCCACAGCGACTTTTCTAAAATTTGATTTGGACATAAATCAAAATCTACAAGACGAAATCTCGATTTTTCTCTTACACTAGAAAATATACTCCACCAGCTCCACACGTTTCTTGTTTTACAGAAATCCGATTTAAAACGGATCCTGTACATTCAGTTGAAGTTCGAATCACCAATTTACGAACTGCAGCGCCATTTCGAGCTCGATTTTAATTAAAATATAATTATACGTTCAAACTGTCGTTTATATAATATATTTGTTATTCAAATTAAATTCCAAGCTGTATTTAATATCACAGATGATCCAGTTCATACCATATCGCCATTTCAGCCATTTCTGATTATTTCAGAATTAAATATATTATTTAACTTATTATTTTAATTAAATATTTACCATTATTTAATTTCCATGACCATTGAATTCTCTAAACCACCATTTATATAATTAAATAAATTAATTATAATACCTCTGCCAATGCGGGTCATTACAATCTTTCCCACTTAAAATAATTTCGTCCTCGAAATTGCTAAAAGGTAGAGGACGACCCTATCGACTGGTTATAAAATATTTGTTCACTTCCTAACTTCAGTTTTCAACTGAACTAATTTAATTTCAATTAAATTATTCATTTCTTCTTATCAACGAAAATTTTCAAAAATCCTGAAAATTTTCTAACACCTTAACTCTTCGAAAAAATTTCGCCAATACCTCCTTTGTACCGGTCAATTGGTCAAACTCCCACTCGCCTCTCTTGGCCATCTCCATCCCAAAAGAAAATCAAACAGCCAAGCGGCTTGCCAATTCGGCTCATCAATCTCATATCCAATAGAAATATAAACTTGTACCTTTTGTCGGCATATCATTATATCCTTTGCACCTGTTATCAATTCAGCGGATACAAGGATCATCCCAATTAAATCCCCATCTGGTTTTATCCACGACACAGCCATTCGCTTATATCCTAAGTCGAATTTTTATTTCAAATTCGAGTTCCATTCTCGATTTCAAACTCTTAACTTCCCAATCCAATTTTCATTTCAGATTCTTATCTCGACAATCCAATTTTATTCAAGAACAAATTTTTCCTGATATCCTTCTATTTCCAAACTATTTTTCACTTAACTGTTTCAATTCAATTTCACCTTACTTTCGCAAACTTCTATTTAAATTTGTTCTTAATTCAAACAGTCTCTTCCCGGGAGTTTTTAAACAGTTTACTCTTTTCAAAAATCAAAATTTCCTTTTGAACATGTCACTGAGCCCTTAATTAATATTCCATTAGTTAAATCACTTCTCTATTTCTTTATCAATATTTGTTAACCAAATATTTTCAATAACCATATTGGCCTTTTACGTTATTTGGAATACATTTCTGAATATCGCCTTCCTTTATTTTCTAAACTTTAGAAAATATATGCTATTTGTAATTGGAAAATATTCCAATTACTTATCTCTTTTCCGATCTCGTTTATTTCTATACTTAGGAAATATTCTTTATTATATTTCCAAGCTTACACTTATTTGGTTTAAAACGGATGTTGTGTAAAACATCGTTACGACAACCCAAATACTATATTCAACTAACTCTTATTCAACATTGATTTTTGAGCCTGAAATCTTACTATTTATTTGTTAATAATGAAATCAATCAAGTTGGGGTATAACTACCTCGCAGACCTTGACTGAATAACCTTTATAACGTCAAAATAGATATGACTACTTACTCGAATAATCAATACCATACAACTACTTATTCACTTTTAAACACGTATACGCTTCCTCTCTCTATTCTTACTATATTTTATTCTTAGTCTTCCTTTTTGATTTTACTATTCTATTTCTAAGTTCGTTTCCTTATCGACTTCTATATATATATATATATATATATATATATATATCGATACGTTGATTTCTAACTATCAAATTATCTTAAAAATATTCTAACTCCTTAAATTCCCGGAAAAATTCTCCATAACCTCCTTTATACCAGGAGCATCGGGATATTTCAAATAGCCTCCCATGGCCCTCACCAATACAAAAGAAAAAGAAAAATCCAAGCGGCTAGCCGATACGGCGCATAAAATCACATATATGAATTAAATACATACCTTTTCGTCGAGCATTCTATTTATATACCTTCATACCTTTTTCCATACCTACCTCATGTATATTTATACCTGCCCAATCTATTTTAACTATACTTGATCGCTTTAACTAAATTCGTTAATTAATTTGATAATTAACTCTTTAGTCTATTTCACTTTTATATTTGAACATGACATGTTCGAATAGATTTTAACTTGCTTATTAACTAATTTGAATTCAAATTTCAAATTTAAGTTCTATATTCGATTTCGAATATACATTTACAAATCCAATTCACCTTTCAAAGTTCAACTTCAAATTCAAAACTCGATTAACTAATTCCTCTTCGACTTAGTTAATTCTATTCAATTTCTATTCAAATTTTATAGTTTAAATTCCATTTGAATTCTATATTCAAATTCCATTTGAATTTCTATATTCAAATTCCATTTCACTTTCGATATTCAAATCCTATATTTGAATTCCTTTATATTTTCTATATTCAAATTCTATATTTGAATTCCATTTGAATTTCTATATTCAAACTCTATTTGAATTTCTATATTCAAACTCTATTTGAATTTCTATATTCAAATCCCCTTTGAATTTTCTATATCCAAATCCCCTTTGAATTTTCTATATTCAAATTCCCTTTGAAATTTTCTTATTTAAATTCTATGTTTGAACTTCCTTTATTCAAATTCCTCTAAATAAGTCTCGATTTCAATTCCTTTTGAAATCGATATTTCTACCTTTGGAAAAGAGATTTCCCTTTCAATTTCACACTTGTATTTTTATTTCTGAATTATCCAATGATAATTCTTTTCACTTCATTTATAAACTTCGTTTATAAAAGAACTATTTATAAACTTTGTTTATAAAGGAACTTCACGTTTTATTTCTTTTAAACAAGTTAATATTTCAAATCTATTTAAAAATTCAAATTCTATATTTTAAATCCCATTTTGAAATTCAACACAACTTGTCTTTCCCAAAACAAATTCAAAACAATATCTCTGGTAGTAATTCGTCACTTACAACTCGAAAATGAATACTGATGATGCAGCTGTCATCATCGGAATCTATTTTCCAGCGATCGAAGTGAGTTCAATACTATAAAACCATTTCTAAACATTTCCACTTTGAAATTCATTTCAAAATATAATTCACACTGCTTGTAAAACAATTTAAAATCTCCCAGGATCTTAAATTTTCCTTATTTTTAATCCAAATCCATTTACAAACACTTATCCAATTCTCCAGAGTTTTAATTCAATTTCTGGTTTAAATTTCAGATTTAACTCATCTGATTTCACGTATTTCACTTATATGAATTCTGATTGATTATTTACATAACCGTTTAATTTATAATCTTACTCGATTATAATATCAACCAATATATCCACTATATTATAATTTTGATATATATCATCTCTATATCAAGATATACCTTGGGGAAACTTATTTTAATTTACCCTCTTTTCAAAACATATCGTGCCGACCCATCGTATTTGAGTGTTTATAAACTCCTACCGATACAGTGGACCAAACTGATCGACCAGAACTCATAAACAACTAAACCAATAAATCTCCACAATATAAAACAAATTTTTATATCAATAACAAATACGATCACTCGTATATATACACTCAACTCAATCTAGGGTATTACTAACCCTATCTCCACCGAGTCACGCCATAGAGCCAAGGTAATTCTTAACTTAAGCTCTGATACCAACTGTAATGACCCGGGATTTTGGCGACTTTGGTTATCGCCATAAACACTATGACGACTAACCAAACATCGAAAAATACCGTTCATGAATGAAAGAAAAAAGAGGGTGAGGATAGATAAGATAGAAACTTAGAATAGAAGAAGAAGAAGAAGAAAAAGAACACAATATCAGAGTAACACGAATCTCAAAGCGGAACGAATAAATATATTTCATATCATAACTTTGAAATACAAATCTTTACCGGAATATACATATCATTATCAAAGTACAACACTTACAACACAACGGAAATAACTATAGCTATATAATCCTGAAGCCTCCTGCTCCAAGCTCTTCCAGTATATCTGTAAATCCTGACTACTTGACTGCCCGTACAAATTTAGGCACCCAAGAGTTTAGGGAAACAAACAAATAAACTCCGAGTCAGTCATGGGACTGGTATGAGTAAAACAGTTTAAAACAGTTCAAGCTGGTAATCGATATCTCATAAGACCACGCCGTATAATGGAACAGGTTTTTCCCTTATGAGAATCCAAATATCTTTATATCAAAAACCTTTCGATATTATAATAATGTCTATCAATACAATATAATAATCATCTAGCAGAAACGCTTTCATCTCACGTTCTACATATATAGTATACAAAATCAAAACCGCAAGCACGTATTGGGTAATGGGTTTCCAACTATGACAAGGTATGGAACCACCTTTCGCTAGTGTACCTCTAGAGAGGAATACACTGGGTTCAACAAGAACATCTTGCAACCCGGCCACACATGACCGACCACTCATTTCGCTTGAGTGTATCGAATGTATATCACCAACGGTTGGGATCAGCAACCGTTTCCCGAATGGGACAGCATCAACAATAGATTTTTAGAAGTAAATGAAACTCTAGATCAGGTGATTATACACCCTACTTCGGTGCGACCGACTTAGCCATGCTGCCTGCCCAATTTCTATCATTTACCGGATGTGAGGCTAGAAGCTACGCTTTATCATCACACTAGATACACTTTGAATGCCACATCGTCAAATCCGTCAAATCACCGATTTGACGTCCTTAACCATACATTATGTGTTAGCTAAAAGAAGTTTCCTTCTCCGCTTCCACTCTTGGTACGGTTGGAGAAATCAATATACGTGATCGTATGGATTTACTCTGTCAGACATCCGTCCATACAAGTCATCCAGGAATAGGATGAACCGAAGGCACTATTCTGTAAACATGATAGCCCTTGTATAACTCTGTCTTCAATTTCGTTTGGCATATATGATTCGCAACGCTTATGCCAATATAGAGTGGTTCTTTGGATAATAATCCAACCGGTCTCTCCATATTAACAACGTTAAAATGGACAAAACTTCGATAGTCTGTGATTTAACTATCGAAGAAAAAAAGTGTGCAAACAACGATATTATTTCCAAATGGAAATTTATATCGATCAAGCATCATTCAACATTTATCTCTTTATTTCATTAATTTACTTATCTCTTGTTTCCCTATATTCAATATTTCTTGTTTTCTAAATTTGGACAATATATGTTATTAACAATGGAAAACATTTCCATTTCTTGTTTTCTTTATTAGAAAACATTTCTGGTTTCTTATTTGGAAAACATTTCCAAAGCTTCTTCATTGGACTTAGACAGATGTTTAAACAAACCATCGCGATGCCAAATCAAACCATTTCCTTTACTGCCGAACCTTAATTATTCCTTAGTTAAAAACGAAGCCAATCAAGTGGGGTAGAACTAGCTCTCAGACCTTAACTGAACAACATTTCTAACTTTGAAATAGGAAAAGTTCACTTTATATTCCTTTAACTAACTTCCTTACTTACCCCTCCTTCAAATTTTCTCTTATTCGATAATTCTTTCCTTCGATAAGGTACATTCGATAACTCTATTCAATTTATTCTATTCACTTAACTCTTTTGATTTAACTCTAACTCTATTCACTTTTACTCTTTTCGAATAAACTATACTTGATTAACTCCTTCATTCTATTCGAATAAACTATATTCGATTAACTCCTTTTTGCTTTAACTCTAATCGATTAAACTAACATTGATTAACTCCTTTTACTTTAACTCTAATCGATTAAACTAACATCGATTAACTCCTTTTACTTTAACTCTAATCGATTAAACTAACATCGATTAACTCCTTTTACTTTAACTCTAATCGATTAAATTAACATCGATTAACTCCTTTTACTTTAACTCTAATCGATTAAACTAACATTGATTAACTCCTTTATTCTATTTGAATAACTAATATTCGATTTACTCTTTTATTCTATTTGAATAACTAATATTCGATTTACTCCTTTATTCTATTCGAATAACTAATATTCGATTTACTCCTTTATTCTATTCGAATAGCTAATATTCGATTTACTCCTTTTTGCTTTAACTCTAATCGTTTTTTATAAACATTTTCCTTTTATTTACTTTCGAAATATTTCCTTTTTATAAAATCCCTTTATTTCAATATACATTGAAATAATTCTTTTTACATCCCAGGTTTTTTCTGATATTAAAAATATCGAATAACAATGATCAATATCATTTGAACACACATAATCCATAACAGATTATATCTCACATCATATATCACAATATATGAAAAACAATAAAATAAATGTTGAGGAATCCAGTCGGATTCCTCCAACCTGTCTCCCTGCATCCACAGATGTTAAACAATATAATATAACATCACTTTCATTTCAATATGATATATTCTGTTAAACAGAATCAATATAGAAATTCAACTAACTGACTAGCAGTTCAATCAAACAATCAACACATAGTCAATCATCCAATATCTAACAGTTCTAAAAATACAACATGAAATTATAAACTGTTCAGAGTTAGTGAGATTTACTCACTTTGGACTATCATCGTTAGTAACGATAATTGTCGCTTGATTCAGACGGACAAATTATTTTGCCATAAATCGTAACGAGCTCAGATTCACTCCCAATCAGTTCCAGTGTGTAGCCACCGTCCATACGATCCCAACGGATCTTGTTTCGCGGAATTCCCTTTGTTTCTCCCTTGGCCCACTAACGAATTGAAACCCGACCGTAATTGCTTCTCCTCCTTCATCCAGATTACATCCCAATGCAAGAAAAACATGGCCATTCCAGCTTCTTTAACCTTCACATTCTATATTTCTTTTTACCTTTTCTGCTGGGCCTTTCCCATTTCACTCGGCCCACTAACAAAAATCAGACCAGCCCAATATCTGTGCACCTTTCTTCCTCCTACTCTAAATCTCACGGCTTCAGCACCACTTCCATTTTCGATTCTTCAACTCCATAACGCTCAATCATCCTTGCACCGAACATCACAATAATTTGACAAATTTTCTTCTCGTCTCAACCTTCTCCTCCCCAAATACTTATTGCCGAACTCGAGTTCATTCCTCTCCGCATCTACAGGAAACCGCGTCCCCCTAATACTCTGTCGCAACCTCAACATGCTCACCGAATACCACACAAACTTGTGTGCATCCTCCCATTTCACCCACGAATTCAACAGTGACATCAACCCAGACCCATTCTTCCTTAATTCGCTCAAAACTAGAACCCTAGTTTTTACTGTATACAATTTCAACGCAGAAAAAGACATCGAACTCAACCCGATTCACATCAGCACGAAGCTCAGAACAAGTGGAGGCGAACGAAGATGGTTTGAGGATTTATGGAATTTTCTTTGTATTTATTTTAGATTTTTCTTTTGATCGAACTTTACTGGAGAAGTTTTGAAAAGTGGAGGCGTGAATTTCATTTGACCAGAGAACTTATGAGATTAGGTTTACGATTTTTAAGGAGTATTTATAGCCAAATCAAAATATTTATATATTTTATTTTGATTATTTTATTCCTTTATATTGAACTGCTCCTTGTATTAGTCTTCTAAAAATTCCTATACTCACATATGATACCTAAAAATCACGAAAACCGGCATGCAACTACAGTTCTACATTACTGCCCCAACGAAACTGGTTTCGTCGAATTCCGACTTCGTATGCTCACACAGCGTATTTTTAACTGTCAAAATACTAATTGTTTTTCACTCTAAAAATCATTACGGCCACATAGTGACTCTAAAAATCACGAAACTGGAAATCTAACAACTATTTGACATTGCGGATCCAACAAAATTAGTTTCGTCGAATTCCGACTTCGTTTGCAAAACTGACTATTTTTAAAGCTCTGGATGACCCATTTAAATATATAAATATAATTAAATATAATTAAATTTAATATTTAAGAATAAATATTATCGTATATATCCACAGTGGAATACCATACAGCTCTACTGGGATTTATAACTTGATATTTCAAATCTGGTCAACCCGATATTCTATCTATATTGAAATTCCTTATAAAAATATAAATAATTCCTTTATAAATTATAAAGGAATTCCACAGCGACTTTTCTAAAATTTGATTTGGACATAAATCAAAATCTACACGACGAAATCTCGATTTTTCTCTTCCACTAGAAAAATATACTCCACCAGCTCTACACGTTTCTTGTTTCACAGAAATCCAATTTAAAACGGATCCTGTACATTCATTTGAAGTTCGAATCGCCAATTTACGAACTACAGCGCCATTTCGAGCTCGATTTTAATTAAAATATAATTATACGTTCAAACTGTCGTTTATATAATATATTCGTTATTCATATTAAATTCCAAGCTGTATTAAATATCACAGATGATCCAGTTCACACCATATCGCCATTTCAGCCAATTCTGATTATTTCAGAATTAAATATATTATTTAACTTATTATTTTAATTAAATATTTACCATTATTTAATTTCCACGGCTATTAAATTCTCTAAACCACCATTTATATAATTAAATAAATTAATTATAATACCTCTGCCAATGCGGGTCATTACAGTTTCGGCCTTCGGGGTTAATATTTGGGGAATTATTCTCTTGTTAATTTACGGTTAATGACTGATGAATTGGAATTAGGCGTATGTTGTGTTTGTGTAACACTTGTTTATTATATACGCGAGTTATTCAGAAAGACCGGGTTTATCCCATTTTGAATAACTGATTCGACGTTGAGTCGAAGATGAAGATGGTGGTTGAAGACCGGAGGTCTTCACGTCGTTTGGATAATTACTGATGAACTTGATTGGGTCGTACACCCAAGTGGAGGGAATCAGTTGGTCGTCGTCCAGGCGTACTTGGAGATCGATGGATATGCGGGGTACTAGGTGCCTCCGGCTTCATTCAGGCCTAGAACGAACTTGTAAATGGACTGTGTGTCTGACATTGGATATCATTCTGTGTGATTGATGGATATCGGTTGCATGGAGTGGTTTGCCTGTATGGCATGCTAAGATGCAAATGATCAGAGCTTCTGTTGAAAAGCAAAGTCTTGTGGTTGATGATCAAAGCACGGCCTGTGTGGCATAGCTTTGTGTAACGTTGATTCGCGAGTCTCACATCCCGGTTATGAACTAGAAACGGGAGAGGACCTCAGGGATGGCATGCGTTTCTTTCTAGCTAGATTTGGCGTCAGTGGTTTTACATGCCCTGACGAGTTTGACTTATGTGGTTGTTGCTGTTGCGAGGCGCCTCGAATATATCGGTGACTATGTGAAGCTGATGGAGTCATTTGTTGGCTCATTTACGCCCCAAAGGGTGGGGAAACGTAGTGTTCAGGCATTTTAATCCACATCGATGGACCGGCCCTGACGATCCAAGGGCACTCGAGCTCTGATCCTGAGACTCGGGCTAGACAGTCTCGAATCGGTAGAGGACTATCTTTTGCCTCGGTTCACAGATGGAAATCCAATTTCCAAATACGTGATTTTCGGTTTTAATTGTAGAACTAGTATGGTGACATGATATATGGTACCCATGCCGTCTATGATTGATACTTATGATTTGAAGTTGTTTTATACACTATGCACATAAAAAAGGCGATATTTTTATTATATAAAAGGTGATATTTTTCATTATAGAAAAAGGCGATATTTTTAATTAGAGAAAGGCGAAATTTTTATACTATAGAAAGAATAAAAATACGATTTTTATATTATATATATAATAATAATTTGATTTATATATATATGAAATGATGAAATAAAAATGTGATTTCTATAGCAATGATATAAAATTTCTATCTTTATAGAGGAAGTAGATATATAAAAATATAATTTTTATATAGAAAGAAGCAATGAAAATATATGATTTTTATATATGAAATGTCATTATAAAAATGTGATTTTAATATGAATAGCGTGGAGAAGGATGCGTTGGAAGTGTAGGCAAATCCAGACGGTTCAGAAATTCAGAAATGAAGTGGTGTTTGTTTTAGCTAGTCGGTGAGAACTCCTCACCTTTAATTTAAATTTCTAGTTAAAAATATATACTAGGATGCAGACGGTGCTTAGTAGCACCTGACACCCATCGTCCACAGACCATGGACGGCTTGTATGCTAGTTTGTTTGATTTTGATGTGTAGTTGATTGTATGATGTGATGTGAAATGAAATAAAATATTTATATAGTTAGAAATATTTTATAGTTAAAAATATAATTTTTAACGTGCATATAAAATAAATATTTATAAACAAATCGGATGATTTGTTTATATACACACATTTGACTGATATTGATTGGGACGATAAATTTTACGCATCGCCCAACTGCACAAATAAAATCTGTGTTTGATTGTTTGAAAACCCCACACGGGTATTGGGATGATATATGACATACACTAATCCCAATAATTAGTTGTATGTCGATTGATTGATTGACAGACTGTTATAAGCATTAAATATTTATATCTAATGCTTATGCAGTGGTGTGGTGCACTCTGGATGATGGTTGATTATTTATCGTTGTTATTTTATACATGTCCTGTAGAAAATCCATATAATTAACATTATATGGTAATTGATTGGGCCTCATTCCAGTTTTGAAATAGAATATTTGAGAAGAAATATTTGAATAGAATATTTGAGAAGAAATATTTGAAACGAAATATTTGAATAGAATATTCGAAATAGAAATATATAAAGCCGTGTTGATTAGATATGCGCTATTTTGACGCGAACGATATTCATATCGATTATATTCGTTTTTATAATGAATATTGAAAAGTGATTTCAAAATAGAATATTTTGAAATGAAATTTGAATTAAATTGAATTGAAACGAATTAGAATTCGAATCAAATTGAAAATAAAATGAATTCGAATTGAATTGTAATTGAATGGAAATCAATTTGAAATGAATTCGAATTGAATTGAAATTGAATAGAAATCGATTTGAAATAAATTCAAAATCGAATGGAAATTGAACTGGAATTGAAAACGAACTGAAATTGAATTATAAATCGATTTGAATTGAAATTGATTTGAAATGAATTTAAAACAAATTTATAAGGAAAAATTCAATTTTGATTTGAATTTGAAATGAAGTTGAAATCGTTTCGAAAACAAATTTAAATGATTTATAAAATACGTTTTAAAAGGAAATCGACAAAGCGTGTATATATATATATATATATATATATATATATATATATATATATATATATAATGGTCTGAATAAAACGCGCCGCGCTGCGGCAGTTCGTGAATTTTGACCATTGACTTCGAATGGATATTACGGGAGATCCGACCGTCGGATTCTCCTAAAACCGGAACCGTTGGGTTCGTATCAAAAAGAGCTTTCTAACATATGTGAGAAATTAGAAATCTAATGGTTGGACTTGGAATTATGTCCAAATCAAATTTGGAAAAGGTCGCTGTAAGTGCAGTTCGATAGTCGTTGATGGAAATCGACTGTACGGGCCTTAATAAAATTATTAAAAATAGTAATAATTTGTGTAAAATTATAAGAAATGATTTGTGAAGAATTGGGGTGAAAAACTCCATATTTGAAAAGATAAAAATTGACTTTTGTCGAAATGAACTAGTTTTGAAGTAGAGTTAAAATCAATTTGGTTTTGAAATAAATAAATTGAATTTGAAATGGTTTTGAAAGCGACCAGGATTTCCAATAATTGAATTGGAATGTATTTGAATCGAAATTGTCTTTGGAATATTTCGATGTTGGATTTCGTGATTATAGAATATTGTTTTTGAAATTTGAAAGATATATTTATATCGTTATTTCCAATACGATATTTGTTGGTCGTAGAATTTGATATTGAATATAAGCCGATATATTTTCTATTCAGAGCCTTGTATTTAATATCAAATGTGATTTGGGTTTGTCGTGAATTGTGTCTTCATTAACACTCTTCTTAAACCCAATTCAGAGAAAGATTAAATCTTTTTATTTAAAATCAATGAGGTGAACCAATTGAATGGTATTGACTTGGGATTGAATTTGGATTAATTTTGGGGTTTATCATGAACCGTGTTTTAAATGACATTAATATTGGGGTTTATCAAGAATCAGTGTCATTTAAATCACTTTTCAATATTCATTGTAAATACGAATATAATCGATATAAATATCGTTCGCGTCAAAATAGCGCATATCTAATCAACACGCCTTTATATATTTCTATTTCAAATATTCTATTCAAATATTTCTTCTCAAATATTTTATTCAAATATTTCGTTTCAAATATTTCTTCTTAAATATTTTATTCAGATATTTCTCTTCAAATATTCTATTTCAAAACTGGAATGAGGCCCAATCAATTACCATAGATTTTATTTCTATGGATTTCCATACAACGCATGTATATATCAACAATGACAAATAATCAACCATCATCCAAAGTGCATTCTACACTATATAAGCATCAAATATAAATATTTAACGCTCATAACAGTCTGCCAATCAATCGATCGGCATACAACAAATCATTGGGATTAGTGTATGTCATATATCATCCCAATACCCATGTGGGGTTTCAAACAATCAAACACAGATTTTATTTGCACAGTTGGGAAATGTGTAAAATTTACCGTCCCAATCAATATCAGTCAAATGTGTGTATATAAACAAATCGTCCAATTTGTTTATAAATATTTATTTTATATGCACGTTAAAAATTATATTTTTAACTATAAAATATTTTACACTATAAAATATTTTATTTCATTTCACATCACATCACACAATCAACTACACATCAAAATCAAACAAACAAGCATACAAGCCGTCCATGGTCTGTGGACGACGGGTGTCGGGTGCTACTAAACACCATCTGCATCCTAGTATATATTTTTAACTAGAAAATAAATTAAAAGTGAGGAGTTCTCATAGAGGGTTCCACTCCGCCGTGCTTTGCCTTTGAACTGCTGAACCGTCTAGATTTGCCTGAAATTCCAATGCAGTCCTTTTCCCGCTGTTCATAATAAAAATTATATTTTTATTACTTCATTTCAATAAATAAAAATCATATTTTTACCATCATACCTATATAAAAATCATTTCTTTTATATGCCACCAGTATAAAAATTATATTTTTAACTATTCTATAACATAAAAATTATATTTTTAATCTTTACATAATATAAAAATTATATTTTTATTCTTCCTATCTAATAAAAATCATATTTTTATTATCGTACTTATATAAAAATTATATTTTTATTTCGCTATTTCTATAGAAATTTTTTTTATTTCAAACCCATATATAGAAAAAAAATTAATCTTTATTTGCTTTCAAATAAATGAAAAATCAAAATTTTCGAATCAATATGCGAGCGTGGCGAAGAAAAACGCATTTGACCAGTTTCAGTTGATTTTAATCGACTGGAAAATGGCCATTTTCAAACGGTCTCAGAATTTGATGAAATTAGTTTTGTTAGGACCATATCGTCAATACGAAGATAGAAAATATTTTTCGGGAATTTTTAGAGACTGTATGTAGCCCCGGTAAATAGAAATGTGCGTTTAAATTGAATATATATATATTTATGCTTTAAGTTCAAAGGAAACTGATCGTAACAGCCGAATTGGCTTATGACACATATCCCATTGTGTTCGGAATGGGGGTAATTAGCTAGGGGCGACAGTCGTTGAGTTTGATTCTGAGTCCGAACGAAAAGTCAACCTTGGTTGGAATTAAATAAAAGAAAATATTAATAATAATAATATAATATATATAATTCCTTTAACCCTAATACTCCTATCAGAACATCAGCCCCAATTTTAAAATTAAAAACCCGCTTCCAGGTTCTCGATGCCAGCGCCGCTTCCTCCCTGGCGCCACCGCGCTGCTCCGCCGCCGGCCTCCAGGCGAGCCCCTCCGTTAATCAACCCCCCCGGGGGCTTTATCCCTCTTGCGCGAGCCCAGGGTTCGAACCCTTTTCCCCAATCGAACCCCATGCTGAACCGCCGAGCCTAGCCCAAAGTCACCCGCCACCAGACAGCTCCGTCGCACCCTCCTCTTGCCCACCTCAGCGCGTAGCGCCCCTCCTCCCCTTCGAACAGAAAATGGTGAGTGTTTAATTTATTGGGTTTAGTTTAATTCATATAAATAAATCGAGTTCTTACGATTATGAATGTCCAATGTTTAACAAAGATAAAGGAGGGATTTTTAATATAAATATGCAAAACCAAAACTACTAGCTACCCGTGCGGAAAATAGGGGAACCCAGAGTTTAGGTTAAAACAATAAACTCCAGGTCAGTCATGTGACTGGTGTGAGAACTAAAACAGTTATTAATCATTATTTTAAAGTTAGGCAAATCAAGGGACCACGCCGTATAACACGGAACATGTTTCCTCCCAAGAACACCAGTGCATAAAAAAAACAGCGCAATGCTAAATAAAGAACAATGATGCTATTATAAAACCCAGGTCCCATCACACAATGCAACGCAAGCCGCAGGATAGAGTTTTTACCTTATAATAGCCAAGAATGCTTGATACGTTTAAAACAAATCATTTGATACTATTATAAGTGCATAGTGTATAAAAAAAATTCAAATCTTAAGTATTAATCATAGACGGCATAAGCGTCCCATCCCACTATGTCTCCATACTAGGCTCTACAAATAAAACTGCAAGGTCACGTATTTGGAAATTGGATTTCCATCTGCGAATCAAGGCAAAAGATAGTCCTCACCGATTCGAGACTCTCCAGCTCGAGCCTCAGGACCCAGACTCAGGTGGGCCCTTGGATCGTCAGGGCCGGTACACTGATGGGGATTAAAATGACTGAACACTGCGTTTCCCCACCCTTTGGGGCGTAAATGAGCCAAATGACTCCATCGGCTCCACACAGTCACCGATATATCTGAGGCGCCTCGCAACAGCAACAACCACATAAGTCAAACTCGTCAGGGCATGTAAAACCACTGACGCCACTTCTAACTAGAAGGAAACGCATGCCCTCCCTGAGGTCCTCTCCCGTTTCTGATTCACAACCGGGGTGCGAGGCTCGCGAATTCACGTTACACAAAGCTATGCCACACAAGCGGTGCTTTGATCATCAACCACAAGACTTTGCTTTTCAACAAAAGCCTTGATCAATTGCCACTTAGGCATGCCACACAGGCAATTCACTCCATGCATTTGATATCCATCAATATATAACCTCTGAGCTCGTACGTCTTAGAGATGGGCGTTAATCAATAGAATAAATTCTCTGCCGCCAAACATATATATATTTAATAGAAATCAATCACACAAAATTAAATCCAATGTCAGACACACAGCCCATTTACAAGTTCGTTCTGGGTCTGAACGAAACCAGAGGCACCTTGTACCTCGCATATCCATCGATCTCCAAGTACGTCTGGACGATCACTAACTGATTCCCTCCTCTTGGATGTACGGCCCAATCAAGATCATCAGTAATTATCCAAACGACGTGAAGAACTCCGGTCTTCAACCACCGTCTTCATTTTTGACACCACGTCGAATTAGTTATTCAGAATAGGATAAACCCGGTCTTCCTGAATAACTCGCGTATATAATAAACAAGTGTTACACAAACACAATGTACGCCTCATTCCAATTCAGAATATTATTTTATTCAAATGTTCTTATACTTTGGGAAAGATTCCCATTAATTTTATCAAAGTTAAATTCTTTAAATTTATTCTTTAATATTCTTTGAATATCAATTCAAACTAGTCGGGATTAGCGAACCACACCGGAGTAATCATTTATTTTATTTTCCAATCCCCACCTATTCATCCCATAAAGTAAAACTGGTCATACTTCATGTCTAACACCACAGTGTTATCGGTAAATTAAATTACCATTTCACATTCATATCTAATTAAAGATTTAACTATCACCTGGAGCAAAACTGGTGATACTCCATTCTCGATCACTCCAATCTAATTAAAGATTCATTAAAACTCCACTTGGTTTTAATCCTCCCAATGATCACTATCAATGATTATTTAACTTGGGAAATCACATCCTGCCTTTAACTGGGTTAAAAAACCAATGTCATTTAAAACACGGCTCACTATAAACCCAAAATCACATTCCATTAATTATCGGGTCAAAGAACAAGTGTTATTTAAAACACCGTTCATGATAAACCCAAAAATCTATTCAAATTCAATTCCAGTTAAATACCATTTAATTGGTACACTTCATTATATCTAAATAAAAAGATTTAGTCTTTTTCTCGACTGGGTTTAAGACAGTGTTAATGAAGACACCATTCACGACAAACCCAAATCACATTTGATATTAAATACAAGGCTCT